>LS990923.1:8693125-10075000 GCA_900464855.2 Musa schizocarpa
AGGATTATTGGCAAAGAGAACTCAGTGACAAAGTTCAGAAGAATGAAATCGCATGATTGTATATTGTGCCCTTGTAAGAAGTAGCAAGATATACAAAGTGAATCTGTGTTATGTTTGTTAAAATCTAAATTCTAGCAAGAAAAGATTGTAAGGATTTGTTGCATGATCTCAATACTCTTCTTAAGTTATTGCCTTGCTTTTGTTCGAAAATAAGATTGTTCTCTTTGCAGAGATTTTGCTCCTCTGAACATGCTCATATTTAAATTTTAGCAGCACATGACGTCATTAGATTTTTTTTTCCAAGAAGAAGTTTTAGTAAGCCAGCAATGTGTTTGCTGTACCATGTCCGGCATTGAGGTATGAACGGATTCAATAATCAGAATCTCATGACAGACATCTCTTTTCCTCAGAAAATATCCAAAACCTCAAGATTATTATCATGTAATTGTGGCAGAGATGCAAAGCGAACAAGGCAACCAATAGGGACAGCATATGGTGGAATAGTACCTCCAAAGCATTAGGGAACAATGTCATGCCACCAATGATGCTAAGGCCAGTTAGATATGCATTATGCCCAGGTATATCCTCCTGAAGCACTGTAGTACCATAATCCATCATCATAAGGTGAATCACCGTGACCACAACCGCCCATACAAATTTGCCTTCCATGAACAACTGAACCGCAGCAGGGATCGTTGACAGCCAAAGTGGGAGTATAGGCACCAACGAGCTAATAAAAGCAAGGAGAGTTGAGGTATACACGAAATGAACAGAGCAGAACCTGAATAGCAGCCATGTCAGACAACCTTGGAAGATTGCAATCTTCGCTGTGGCCAAGAACACACTGCTGATGGCATGGTTGATAACCTCGACACAACGTACTCTTGCCCATTTTGACATGGGCAGCATATCCATGACCTGCTCTGTCACCCCGCCTGACTCCGAGGTGATGAGATAATACAACACCCACAGGAAAACCGTCAACTGGGAAACAAAATTCAATACTTCGGCTGCACCCGAGGCCAACTTCAAGGCAATGGATACCATTAAACTAGCACTGCCACCGATGACCGAAGTACTACTTGAAAGAACCCGCTTTGAGATTTCCATCCCTCGGAAAGCAAGCCCTTTCGCTGTCACCACCAGATCCTCTCTGGTGATCAGCAATTCCCTGAAGAACGAGTCCAATTCCTTGTAGATCTCTGCCCAATCGTGATTCTTGAAGTGGATGCTCAAAGATTGGAGCTTTACGCTGTAAGGATGCTGTGCCGAGGCCATCAAAGAGGTGGAAGTGCCTCCCGAGGGGTTCCTGGATCGGCTGATCAAGAATTGCCGGAAACCATTGGCAAAATCTGTAAGATTGTATTCGACCGCCAAGCTATCGATCTGCTGCCAGACAGTATCGTAGAGGTTGGCCGAGTATTGATCCACCAGGCCGGGGATATCGTTGTCGTCCAACCACTTCTTGAATCCGATCCTCTCGGCGTAATTGCTCTTCTGGACGTGGGATTTCAGCGATATCACCGCATCCTTCCCTTCCACTCCGATCTTGTAGGAGAAGAAGATGCCTCCGGCCAAGGCCCCGATAATCATCCAGACGATTAAGCTGACGGCGATTATGGTATTCAGGTGCTTGAGGATGCGTTTGGTGAAGAATCCGCCACCGCCCCGCTCGGAGGGGCGTGTGGAGGACCGACCGCGAACGAAGCTGGCATTTTTTACGGCGGAGGTCGCGGTGGGGCTGGCTAGGAGGAGACCGAGGGCGAATAGTGCGACGGTGGCAGCGGGGCCGAGCTGCTCGTGAGAGATGATGAAGACCCAGAAGGAGACGAGCCAGCGGATGAGGCGGGAAAAGCCGACCTTGCGGGAGGGCCGGAGCTTTCGGCGGAGGATGGCGGTGCGGAGGTCGGCGAGGGTGTCGGCGGAGGCGCGGACGAGGGCAGCGGGGACGGCAAGGAAGGCGGGGGCGAGGCCCAGGTGGAGAGGCGGGGACCAGAAGTCGACGAGGGCGCGCTGGAGCTCGTGGAGGGGGATGGAGCAGAGGAGCGCCCACTGGAGGGGGCGGACGAAGTCGTGGAGGAGGCGGTAGAGGCCGTAAAGGAGAAGGAGGGTGAGGGCGAGGCCGGCGTGCGCCATTGCGATGTAGAGAGCGAGGCGGGCGGCGTCGTGGGAGGACTCGACTGAGGCCGCCTCGGGGGACGGAGGCGGCGGTGCCTCCTGGCGACGACGGGGATGAGGAGGTGAAGATGGGCGGGAGGGGGGAAGCGAGTCCGGCGGGCGGCGGAGGGAGGCGGCGCGGAACATCTCGGACCAGGGGACGTTCGGGTTACGGTTGGACGCGTAGGGGACGAGCTCCATCAATGGCGACGGCCTCAGCCTCAAGTGAGTCTCCTCTCTCTCTCTCTCTCTCTCTGCCCTTCTCCCACCTGTCCTTCTTAAGCAAGGAAACCGAGGGAAACGGGGAAGGACAAGACTAATAATGGCTGTCTTGTTATAGAAGTAAATATAAGAGATTGTTTTTAATGACATATTAGCACAAATTGATTTATAATTATTCTATATGTAAATCCGATGATAACACAACTATATATATATATATATATATATATATATATATATATATATATATATATTGTGGGAGGATAGCAGGAAGAGATGGATTACAGGGGGAGGGCATGGCCTGGTGAGTGGCAGTACATGTAATACATAAAAATTAGGGGAGCTGGTGATCCTTGTAAGGACAAAGGCACACACTAGTGTAACTTGACTTACTTTTTAGTTTGGATTAGGTACCAATACCACTTTTTAATGGCTTGGTCATGCAATATTAGCAGATCTTTAGCTTAGTTCGCTAACGACCAAAAATAAGGCAGGTCCATTCCAATAGGCTATCGATGCTGACCCAAAGCTTATCTCGGTCCACAACAATTATTATGAGATGAGATGTGGAGGAAGAGCATCGCCTCTTTTTTTAATGACGGAGAGAGCACACCTTCCGATTATAAGCTACGGTTGAAGTTATTTTTTTGAGATAATCGAAGTTGAAATATTTAATTTTAATTCTTCTTATATAGTTAATTTCATCGATAAAAAAAATCAAAGGTAAATAAAAAAATATAATTTAAATTATTAATTTTATAAAAACATTTTATCTTAATCGATTTTTTCTTCTTCTCCTCTTTCTAATTTGCTCGTTCCTCACCGTCTCCCGCATCTAATTGTCCATCGCACTCGCCGCGTGCCTACCTAAAATAGAGAAATCTAATGAAGGAAGTTTTGAGTTTTACAAGAACATCAATGAGAATATTTTGATCTTTGAGCCTTACCTTAAAGAATAGGTAGCAATACATAAATCAACCAGTGTATCCAAGTCCCACTAACTTCATGATCTTTGGAAGCTGCAAGCACGTAACATTTTTGTCTCGATTTGATTGAATAAAAAAGGACATCATAACATTAGCATTTGTCACCAGTTAATAGCACCGACGACGATGGAAGATAGATAGCTACACTGTAAGGAGTGCACTGTCGACGTGCCATCAGTTGGAGCATTTAGGAGACGATGACATAACTTCAAAAAATGTTGAGACATACCTTTTTTTTTCGGGTCAGCCGAGAGTTCCATCTGCGACGAGTAGAAGAGAAAATCGTTTAGGACTAGAAGTTAATATAAAATTAATAATTTAAAATATAATAAAATTATATTTTTATCATTTTCTTTTTCTTGGAGAATGAATCAGGAAAGTCACTCTGCATGATCTTAGCAGATGGTTTCGTGATTGCAAACATCAATCAATCAAATGTGGGAGCCGTCGGCTTTAACATAAGAAAAACCTAGAATCCAACATTAACCATAACTTGGTTCTCGGTAAAAGGTAGAGGTCGGTGAAACAATAACCTACATCAGACCGCACTAACAACAGAAGCTTAGGAACTAAACTTGACAAGTCCGAGATGCCAACAATCAAATTTCATTTCAATCTCCCATTACATGAACATCTAAAGAACTAGCAAGAAATCAAATGCTGGATAGAAACTGACATTAAAGCATTCTACACACCAAGGTATGTGGTCTACAAGTCTAGAATAACCAAAAAAAGAGCAAGAAACAAACCATAGAACATCCAATTTGTGTTCTATGTATTACATGGATCTCACAACAGTCAAACAAGACAACTAGCAAAGCTTTGATCCGGAATAATCTTCTTTCGGTGACCTTGGAAAGATTACAGATCAAGAACTATGCATCTGGTGTACTAATGCAAGCTGTCGTGAAATGACTAGAACGAAAAGCATACTGAGGAGAAACTGCCAGCACCACTGCCATAGCTTCCCCGACTATGATACATTCCACCAGATTCAGCACCTGGGCCAGAATCATCATGTGCACCACCATAGAAAGCATCATAACGACCAAAGGAATCATCACCGTGACCATAGCCACCGAAGCCACTCGGCCCATATCCACCACCAAGCCCTCCCCCATAAGATCCAAGCCGACTTGAATGACCAAGGGAAGATTCCCCTAGGTTGCCATACCTAATCCTCGATCAAAACCACCATATCCTCCACCGAATTCACCAGCACCAACACCATAGCCACCAAACCTACCATCAAAACCTCCAGGAGTCCTACAGGGACGAGGGCCATATCCACCACCTCCAAAACCACTATAAGCGTTGCCAAGACCACCAAAGCTATCACTAAAAGACCGTGGCCTAGGTTCACTACCATATGAAGCCGGCTAGTTTGAGACTTTCTTTGGTTCAGCTGTCTTGATCTCCACCTACAACAATGCAACAGCATTAACCTAATTCCTGTTACATGAAAAAGTCAACAGCCTTGGTCAGGAATATCTATGAACCCAAATGAGATCATTGTGGTTATCGAATATCAGTGTGGCAAAAATAAGCATGTTAACTGCTTGTTTATCTTCATAATTCCAAAACACAAAATGGAACAGTGCAAAATGCACATGGGGCAAACCTGGATCAATTTTAATGAGATCATTTTTCAACAACTGTATAAAACTCACCTTAGAACCGGCTAGATCAATCATATTTCCCTCAGATAACAAATCATCTACAATTTCTTCCGAATCAAATATGATAAAGCCAAAGCCACATGCTCTGTTGGTTGAATGGTCACGTATAATCTGATGATTCTCCACTTTTCCATACTTTGAGAAGAAATTCTTGAACTCATCTGCTCAGTTTGTGATATAACAGGAAAAAAAGCAAGGATATAAAAAAAGGCACTTACTTTGACCCATCTGATCAAGTCATAGTGCTTCAAAAATAGGCAAATTTTCTCAAGAATCCTTCTACATATTAATATTTATATCAAGGTAGGCAATACCGAATGATACCGCCCGGTACGGGCGATACGTACCGGTCCGACGGCATACCGGTACGCGGACCGCCCGCTACAAGGAGGAACGAAAAATAATAATAATAATAATAATAATAATAATTATTATTATTATTATTATTATATATATATATATATATATATCTCGAGCGGTATACCGAACGGTATATCGCTCGGTATACGGTTTCGTACCGTACTGAGCGAACGTCGAAACTCCGATACGGTACGAAATTGCAGACCTTGATTTATATATTCCTCTGAAGTTGAGAAACTTCATGAATGTTCCAACTCAAAATTTTACATTGGGCATATGTGGAAAAATTGGGTATCTATAATATAAAATTTTGTTGTCTTTTAAAAGGGAATTCATGTTATATAAAACTGTAGAGGGGCTGACATGAAATTCACTTTTTTTTAAAAGTATACACAGAAAATTGCTCCTAAAACATAGCAAGAAACTACAAAAAAATTAGACAAAGCATATTTCATATTAAGCCTTAACAACTGAAAAGCATTACCTTCTGTAACAGTTGACCGAATCCCACCAACAAATATTTTCTTGGTTTTAAAATCTTTAGACTGAAGAGAGCCCCGTGGTATAGTTTTTTTGGTTTCAACCTACAGATAGAAACTCATAAGGTGGCAAGTATCAAGAACTTGAAAACGTAAGACGAATGACATTTGGTGGCAAGATCAACAAGTTCCAAAGAACAAATGGCATTTTGAGAACCTAAACAAGAACCTTTAGGAGTAAAACAATTAGGGTCAATGATCCCAACAATTCAAGATCATGATATGGATCTGTTCCTGCCATTGTGCACATTTGAAGGCAATGTCACTACATAATTATCATTTCTAAGAAGTGCTAATTCATCTTCCTATAGCCATAATAGCACCTCTAGTGTGAATTAGCATGTGTTTCTGGTTCATAGATAAGGTATCTTTAAACATACTATAGATGCAGCAATTTCTTATTCTTTTTTTTTTTAGTCCACAGATAGAAAATTTAAATAAGTTAGCTTAAGTCATAAAAAGTTAAATTAAACCAATGACAAACAATAAGAAAAAAAAATTTAAAAAGGGAATACTAGAAAGATTGAGAAATAAAAGCATATACCTTTAAAAAAAAGAACGAGGACAATGAACAAAGTAGGCAAGGCATATCAGTAAAAGAATAAGATAGACATTCATTCGTTATAAAACATCTCAACCTTCAGAAGTGAACTTAATGATACTGTATCTAGTGGCCCAAAACTGTAACTGAAATATGGATAGGACGAATTTATGATATGTATCAAATCTCTATGCAACCATCTTAAAATTGTAACCTTAAGATATATTTTAAATATTGAAATCTTAAAATATACACTTAAAAATTGACTATATGACAACATATAAAAATAATTTTCTATTATTTTTAATTCCTTCACAAATGAGAATTACAATCGAATATTGAAGGCTTGAGATAAATGTTTACAGTTCCTCAAACTGCCACCAAATGGTTCGACTAAATGTAACTTCATTTGTTTTAAATAATTGAATATATCAATTAGTGGATAACTTGTGCAAAAGAGTCAAATAAACAGTTTAGATAACCTAAAGAATGACCTGTCAGCATCATTTGTCAAAACATAAAGGACAAGAGGCCCTGTGTTATTACGAGGCTAATAACAAATGACAGAGACAAGTCAAAAATTGTAACTAAAATGCTGTGACAAATTGATGGCATAGTACCACTTATTTCAAAAGATGATTGTTGACAAAACAAAATAATCACACACACACTCTTAAACAAAACCCCTTTCTGCTCGTTTGTCCATTTGATTTCTTGACCAATCTAGAATATCCAGAGAGTCTCCCCTCTTTAAGACTCAATGACTGCTTACCTTGATATTTTTATTTGATTTTGTAGGATGCTGGTGACTCATCTCTCACATTCTTCCTCTTAATATCCTGAGTATTAAACCATTCAAAATGTTCCAATGAGTACTCTATCACATGCCCTACCCATGAGTGATCAACAACTGTAACTTTTTTATCTCTTTTGCATTTGAGACCCATGTCATAACATATTCCCATATCCATTCATAATAATATAGATCTTCGTTACTTGCTCTTATAAATCCGTAAACATTATAAGTAACAAATATTAAATTTAGTCTCACTCTAGAGGGCAATTAACCTTAGCTAAGTCCATATTTAGCCCCTTCCTTTTAGAAAAGCAAAAAGTACTGAAGTAGTTAATTAAACTTCAATGGAACTAATTTTTAATATTATCAAACAACTCTATTTCTCTTGTTTTATAAGTTCTATAAATTATATGTCATGTATGAAATGGAACATATTCAATTTACACTCAGATCAATCATAATGCTCCTTATTTTGCCACTATTTCAATGCATGCATGAAAATATGCAAGGGTTTCAAACTACGAAATCCAAAATGCCTATGGAATACAATCCCTAAAAAAAACATGCTAATAGTTATTTGACTAATAACTCGATCAATAGATAACTGATTCTTTGAAGCCTGCAAGACACTTTTTCCCATTGATAAAATGTGTGTCCTCAATTACGTTGTCAACAACTGAAGGATTAGCAAAAGTGACAAAACCAAAACCCCTCAGTCGAGATGTGTTCTTATCTATCATTATTACAGCATCTATTGTATCTCCATACTTGCCAAAATGGTTCGTAAATGTAGCTGGAAAAAACTGACTTAGAAATACAGAGTGCATGTGATGAATAGTCAATTTTCACAACCACATGAAATACAACCAATAATTAAAAGTGTGAGTATATGCAGCCAACAATAATACCTAGGATTAGTATCAACCAGTATAGATCCCTGGTATTGGTTAACAACATATCTATATTAAGGCGTATTTCTTGAAAGATGAAACAGTAAAAGCAAGAAGTGTCGGAAAAAAAAAACAAATCCAACAGGTTTCTTTTACTGTTGATAATTGTAGCTCGATTGACACGGTTTCTGATGAACTATCACAACAAAAGAATGGTCGCTCCCAGCTAAACCGGGATATGTAAAAAAAACTGCACGCTATGATTGCAAGTTTAATGCCTCAGAGAAAAGACAATACACGTGCTGCAGTGGTATTTTATGATGCAACAATAATCATGTAATCAACGCTGGGCACAACACAGGTGCCAAGAAGAAATTGATATATCAATATAATATATCCACTTCTGGAGAATGATTCAACCTCCAAAAGGAACTCCACCAGGTTAATTAATCAGGAACAATCAGATTGGAAGAGTCTGACGTCAAACACAAAGGATTACAGTAATAGTTTCCTATCAAACGAGAATCAAGGAAAAACAAAGTACGAGGAAATAATGAACCAGATGAAAGGAAAGCCTAAAATACACCAAAATCGATGAACGAATCTGTTGAGCTTCGTAGTCTTTCGCGACTTCGTGGCCAGAGAATCCATCTAAAATAGCGAAAGGAAAAAATAACTCACATTAAAACTGCATCAGGAGCAAAATCCCTAACACAATCGCAAATTCTACATCCAGGCGAACCACTAGAGCTCAACAAAGAGAAGCAAAGGCTCTACAAGATAAGTCAGGATCTGAAGCAGGTCGTAGACTTCCCATAGATAGTATCCCGGTGCAATCCACCGACAAAAATCTTCATGCGGCAAAAAAGGTACAGATTCAGCGAGGAAGAAAAACCTATGGTAAGGCCCTCGAACGAGGACCGAACGCAACAATGAATGAAGATCTCACCCAGCGCTGGCGCCGTCGTTCTCCCTGGGCCTCGTCCCGTCGTTCCTCGCCATCGATCCCATAGCCGCCGCTCTCCTCTGCCGAGGGATTCCTTTTCCTCTCTTTTGTCGGTTAAGGTTCCAAAGGCGGAAGAGAACCGACCGAGGGAGCCTACGTATCACGTGACATGCCTCGCGCTCATCCGGCGAATAAAATGGACCGTTGATCTTTCTCGTCGAACGGACGTGATGACGATGGAGAGAGGCCTTCCGTTTCTTCGGCGGAGATCTCACCTGTCTTGGCGGAGGCAGGGAGAACTTCCACTTATGCGTATCGCTAATTACGTATTACCCCCGTAATTAATTATCTTTATTTTATATTAATTTTTTATATTTTAAAATATTTTATATTAAAAACTTTATATTTATTTAAATAAAATATTTAATCTATTTTTTCTCACGTCATCTAAACTCTATTGATGGAAAGTCATGTGAAAAAAATAATATTAAAATAAAATTAAAAAATAATTTTATAAGTTATTTCGATTAATTCCTATTACAGGCAATTATGTTCTTGGCCAATAATTATCCTCTTTAACTTATTGGGAAGAGAGAACAAGGTTTTGAATCTTTAAGAAGCACACGAGTCTTTTAATGGGGTAGCAGCGTCATATAATAATAGCAGCAATCACAATTGTAACAGCACGATATGTGCTAATTTGATGTCGATATGACCTCGTTAACGTGCTCTAATAGCCAGCCCCCCCGACTCACATGCTCTAAATCCTCGATGTCGATCCCCTCCATTTGTCACCGTAGTTATTATTACAATTGGTGGAGTTTACACCGATGCTGGTCAATCGTCGATCCCCGACTCCCATGGATGTAGGCAATTTCAATGAGCTATCCTCCATCGTGACCAGCAACTTTCACGACAATGAGACCCTCATCGTTGGCTACGAGATCGAGTGTGGTGGCATGCCCAAGAGCCACCCGCCATAGCACGAAACGCTCACACTGCTCAAGATATGCTATGAGATGGATGTCGCCTTTTGAGACACCATAGAGGACCCTTAAATGTGGCATCCTTCTTAGAGCGAATCTTGAGCAATGTGAACATCTCTTGCTACTGCCAGTGGCTCCTAGGCATGCCACTATGCTCGACCTTATGGCTGACGATGAGGTCCTCATTGGCGTGAAAGCCCCTGGCTATGGCGGAGGACAACTCATCGAGATTAATTGCATTCGTGGGTGTTAAGCGCCAACGATTAATGGGCATCAATGAAGACTCCACCAACTACAATGATGATTACTGTGGTGGATGGAGGGGGTCGACGCGGGAGATTTGGAGCATGTGAGTACTGCATGGTGCTACTAACCCATCGAAAGACGATCGGAGTATCTCCATATTGAAGTATCCCATCACAAAACTCGCAACAGTAAGACAAAGCTCGTAGAGGAGGACAACGACATAGACGAAAGCTTGATTCCGGACGATATGAGGAGCACTTTTTCAATGTTCATAAGTCTTGTGCTCCCTTTTTAAGAAACCGAAAAGGAAAATTGCTTGTCATGATAGAAGTACAAGCGAAAGGAATTAATCAAAATAACTTATGAAATTATCATTTTAATTATATTTTAATAATATTTTTTATAAGATATTTTTACAAACGGAGTTATGACACGAGGATAAACAAAGATAAATGTTTTACTTTTGTAAGTACCAATATCTCGAAGTAATTTCTAAAAATATGAAGAACAAAATATTAAAATAATTAATTATAAAAAAATACGTAATTAACCTTGAGGGACCGAGCTGGAGCCCACAAAATAGTATCAGTCTGTAAGAAAAAAAAATGGCGTCGCGTCCATTAACCGGGACAGCTGATCGTCCCCAAGAGAACAATGATGGTCGGAGATCCCCGTTGTGGTAGCGACATCCTCCCGTGATCCAGACCATCTATCGTGTGAAGGAACGAATCTCAAAGATGGCTAATGTGTTGATGGATGGCCCTCGTACGAGCGTCGCCAAGAAGAAGAAGCCCATTCCAAGAAGCCCATATGAAGCAATATAAGATCGAAGTGCGTCGGCAGTCCAAAGTTCCGGGGATTTCCGTGGATAGATGCTGCGGTCGATACTACGGGCGGGGCGACCGATCCGGGCGGCCGCCGGCGATGGGCCGGGTGAACTGCTGAGGGCGCGAATCGGAGAGCGGGAGCGCTGGCGGCGGGGGCGGCGGGACCCGGCCAAGGACGAGTTCTTCGTGCCGGTGCCGGAGTCCGCCAAGTGGCTCGACACGCTTACCTGGCCCATGGCCCTTACTGCCGTCGCCGTCGCCCTCTTCGCCAAGGTTCTCATGATGGTGCGTCTCAAAATCTATCGCCTTTAGGCGATGCTCTATGCGAAACCCCACTTTTCCTCTTGTTCCCTCTCTTGGGATTGTTCGTCTTGAAGCCCTAATTTTTATTGGGTTGTTCATATACTTGATTTATTATTATTTTTTCCGGAGTTAATGTGCTGCGGGTTAGACCTCACGTATCAGGAGATAAAATCCAGAGAAAACTGGAAGTGTGGATACCATATTAACCCGGTGAAAGCTCACAGTATTTGTTTTGCTACATCAGGTTTAATAGATATATTGTGCCAAATTATTGAGTTCTCTGACATCGTCGTTGTCCGGCATTGCATGATAGTTAAGACTTAAGAAGCCATTTTCGGAATCACGAATTTTTATAAACCATGCATTCTAAAGGTTTTAGAATAACGACTTTAATTATTATTTATTGATAACTATTCTTTCTTTCTTTTCTTTTATTTTCAAGTTTAAGCTTTATGTGAATTAATTTCTTCTCTCCTAAGCTTCATGAATCATTGCTCTACTAGAAGTCTGGTGAGCTGGTTCCTACATGTTAAGTTTCAAGTCCGATAGTGCATGATAAGGAATTTGTTTGCTCTGTTTCTATCAGGGATTAGGGCCTATAGGGCTTTGGCATTGAACTGAGATTATTCAATTTGGAAGATGATATGGACTTTATTCAGATTTACAGTATAGAATGAACAACTTGTAAAATTAAAATTATATTTGAAGGCACTTGTCACCTGACATACAACGTAATGACTAGATTTGTTGATAGAAACAATACTTACTTAAAACCCTTGGCTTTTTTGGGACTTCAGGTATATGGGTCTTGACTTGTCAATAAATTTTTATTCCTTAATAGTTAGACTAAATGTCTAGGTTGATCAATTTCGTACTTTGGTATATGAAATTATCATGAATAAAAAGACAAAGGACTTCATGTCATGCTTGATGCAGCACATAAAATCAATCAGTTTCAAGTCTATTACAGAAGGCATCAGGGAACTCCGTGAATTGATCATTTTTTCAAATGCATGACAACCACTGTAGAGGAAATGCCTAGTGCAACTGAAACTTATTTTTGTATTTCTTTGCAACTCAGTTTGGAAAGTGTGATGGAATTTCATCTTGATTGAGGTGATAAAACAAGGGCATAATAGAAGAATCTGCAAGAGCACTTGGAACATGACTGAGAAACGGTAACAGTAATCAAAGTCCTAAAATGGTCTTATGTAATCCCTTTTCGTGGCTCTCAAGTTGTTGTTTGGCAACTATTGCATTGGTTTAGCTATTTGTTTGCTTATTTTATTTAATTTGAAATTTACATGATATTTATTTTGGTAATCAATCATCAGTGCATTGACGAATAAATTACTTATCAACTTTTAGGCGTTTTCCCGTAAATCTTATTAAAATTGATCCTTAGTAAAGACTTTTTGTTGTGAGCTTTTAGTAACCTAACCAATATGTCAGTATTAGCTGAGATAAATGTATAGTTTGAAACCATCATCCCACATTTTCTGATATATTCTTTTGTAAGTACTTGTTTGGCTTCCATTGTATATGGATGTATGTTGCTCATAAGGGTGACAAGAAACTGGTCGCATGAAAACAGTCTATGAACCTTCGTGGAGTTAAAGTTTGTCTTTTGAAGAAAAAGAATGACCTTGGAATTGGTTTTATCAGACATACCATGTTTGGTCTAAAAAATTGCCTATCTAAGATTCACTGGGTGTAATATTTGTTCAGTTGACCTACCAATTTGTTGTGTAGTGCCCTTGTTATTCTAGTAATTGTTTGATTTTTTTATTCAAGCTTGTAGTTAATCATTGGCACTTAATATATAGCAATCATTTGGACATTTTTTTATCAATCTTGTAGTCCTTTGGCACTCAACATATAGTAGATGCTATTGGCAGATAAATATTCTTTGTTGTTTGGTTTTGCTTGTATGTTATAGGAAAAAACTTTAATGTAAATCTGCATTGGTTGTGTTCGCAGATTGATGATTCTAAGGCCGAAGAGAGATTGGAGCGCAAAATACAAAAAGGCCCTAAGGGTCAAGGAACTGTTAGAATGCTTTCTCGCGAAGAGTGGGATGCAATCCAGGAATTACGGCCAAGAACTCCTTTTGAGTCTAGGTTTGCTCGTCCAAATGCACGCATTAGAACTGGAGAGCCAGTAAAGTTGGTATGATTTTCATGTTGTTAAAATCATAATCAATATTGTATATGGATTAAATTTGAATCTCCGAAGGGTTATTAGTGACATATGAGTGAATTTATTTCTTATTATTTTTGTTAGAAACCTAGATGTCATGGTAGTCATGATTAGCTTTTCACACCATCATCCAAGTGGGAGCTGAAGAATTTTTAGTATACTAATTAATTACTCAACGCAAATCTGAAAGGCTCTTCTAATCCATTCTTCTCAAGACTCTCAAACATTCAAAACCTCATGAGTGTCTGCTCATAATGATCTTTTTGGCATTGTATGAGATTGATCATCTTGTTTGTTTCCTGAGGAATGACTACTGAACCTACATTCTTGCCATTTGACTGCAGGAGGATGTTAAAGATTGGACCATCGATGTGTTCAGAGATGCTTTTACAAGAGCAGAAGAAAGTGTCAAGCGAAAGAAAACCGATAGCTAGCTTCATAAGTTACTAAGCGGTTGTATGGTTCATCACTGGATCAACTCCTCCTGGTCCATGTCAGATATGAGAAGTTGAAGAAACCCATCTGAGGATGCATAATAAAATTATCTGGAATTCCTTATTGTCCGGCTTGAAGTAGTTGATGTTCTTTTCCCACAAATGCAGTTGAATGTATTGGCAGGGCATCTTCTAATCGAATTATGCATATATATATATATATATATATATATATATATATATATATATATATATATAAATATATATATGACTAGTGAATGGTGTCAAGTAATTGGTTGTCATTTTTTTGAAGTGCCTGCTTGGCTTTTTTGAGAAAAGGCAAAGTTCAATTACAATTGCAATGGGCTTTGGATATTAGAAATTGATGACTTACACAGGTGTATTGCTTATTGTGGTGTTTGGTGACAGTTCAGTTTTGGAAATTCTGTATCTATCAATTGGAAAGTTCTGCATTATTTCAGTCCATGTAGTTTAGATATGACGACACAGTGGAAATACCTTGTAAGAGATGTTTCTAGGAGCATATTTTGTATGGGGGGTGGTGAACTATGAGCTTGACTTCTACTGGTTATGAGATTGATCCAGAAAGCTTTCAACCATGAAATTGAAGTATCTCTGTGGTGTTCTAACAAAATTAATTGTAGGAGTATCTCCTTTTTATATTCTTTAATAGTTTTTGAAGGATATTTCGTATTTGTCATAGCTTCACTCTCCCTAACAATATCACGGGAGATAAATTGGTTCATAGTTCATAGAGTAAATTAATTCATTGATTTTTCTTAGTTGTCATTATGCTATAAAACGATTTAATCTCCAAAGTGAATTTTCTTTAAATTCACATCTTTTTTTCTTTTAACCTCATATCTATGCGTAGCAGTTAGTCACATTTTCCGTGGATCAAATTAATGTATTTTAAGTGCTTGTCACATTTAATTAGCATGTGGTTGATGTTTCTCTTCATTTATTTATTAGGTCAAACGAGTCGTGAGGGCTATTCAGGTAATATCATCCAACAGAAGGGGGCAATTGCGTACGTTTGACAAGGCTTCGTCAACGCCTATCCGGTAATATTGTGGAAGTAAAGGGGGCGATTTGCAAAAACAGCCAAGTCAAATTCGAAATATAACACGTGTCGCCAGGAAAGTTGATGATCTCCTGTATGCTGTTGGGTAGAAACATGGCATATCCTCGGCCGCTGGCAAAGCCCCGATGGCTAAGCCTTTGGGTCCTCGTGATCTCTCTTTCTCTCCGTGCGATCGAAAAGATCGGGCCAGCTCAGTTCCCATTACACCTCCCCCTGTTTCCCCCATCATCCCGATCTCGCCGTGTCGGGGTATTTTGAACCGGGGGGATAGCGGAAAACCTAGAAGAAGAAGAAGAGGAGCAAGGACAACGAGCTGCCAGCGCCCGCTTCGTCGCGGTCCGACGGGCAGAAATGGCGCAGAAGCTTCAGCAGCAGCTGAAGGAGGTGGGATCGAAGCTTCAGAACCCTCCCGCGTCTAAGGACGCCCTAATCAAGCTGCTTAAGGTCGGTATCCTAACTCGAACCTTGAGAGCTTTTGCGTCGGGTCGTTCTTGTTCGAGGTCGTGGTTTCTAGGGTTTTGGAGTCGAGCAGTCGCACGAGGCTGGAATTAGGGTTTGTATCGGCTGGGAAGTGGAGCTGAACGGAGATTTTGGAACCCAGTCACGTTTTGGTTAACGAAAATGTGGTCTTGGCGTGTTTCAGATTAGAAAGTTTGCATCTTTCGATGCAAGGGTTTTTAATTGTAGCGAAAAATGTGTTCTTTAATACCATTCTTGACATCCTGTGGAGCGCATAACTTTATTTTCATTAACCTAGAAATCAAAGTTGGAAGAGCCCAGACCTTCTGAAGAAGATCATTGGAACATTTTCCTTGATCTGACGAATAGATATCTTTGCAATTGCATCAGTTATATTGGAGTGTTTAAATAGGTTGGTTTCATCAGCGGTTTTGCGATATTGTGTTACCAGTCAACTTTCTGAGATTTGATGAATGCATCATGGATGTACTTAGGTTTTAACTTATTGGCAGAAAGATTACGAAGTATAGATTCACTTTCTGTGCTGCCTCAGGATTTTTGTTGGTGATGAGCTATACTTGATATCTGGATTTTTAACTGTCTGGCTAATTGCGTTCAAGGGTGATCACAACAACAATCTTCCTCTCCCATAAACCTTTTTTTAATATACTTTGAACTCAGGCGTAGCATATGGTTCTGCATTGTTGTTTCTAATTTCTAATAAAAAATTCAGTCTGATTCCATCCAGAGTTTTTATCAGTTTGTAAGTTTAGTCTTTAATCTTTGAGAGGTGTACTGTTGTGATTGGTGACAGATCAACTGACCAGAGTTTTAGGTCACACTCACTTTGCTTTGATGGACATTCATGGAGATGCATAGCGTGTTCCAATGTGGTCCACATACCACAAGCCTTTATAGCTATGATATCATGTTTGACATGAACAGTGTCCAAAAAGCATGTGGGCGAAGCACCAAGCTAGTATTTGAAAGTTCTCTTTCGGATAGTAGCAACATTCATTAACCAAAGCCATAGCCCATACTCGATATAAGACTATTATAAGGAATCATAGTGCATATCTGCAAACTTTTGCATTATTATGACACATGTTAACTGAATATGCATAAGCAAAAAAGTTAACATTACATAGTGGTTCATTTTGGTTAATAAGATTGATAACCTGATTAAGGACTATTTTTAACGTTAAAATTTTAACTATAACTTGAACAAGCATAGGAATTGTCCATTTGTCATTTAAAGGCTCATATATAAAGCAATCCAATTGATTTTTCTCTTAAAGTCAACAATATAAATGATGATTAATGGTCGATAGTGGTTTCACCATTATCCTTTTCTTCTTTGCATGCCTTAGAGGAAAAAGATTTCCTTTTAGTATTTCAGGTCTCAAGAAAAGTGCAGGAAAAAATAGGGCTTTTGAATGTGATTGTAAAGTAATATAATTCCGGTTAACTTGGAAATTGGCACAATGATTTTTGCCTAACAACATCTGTTTGGGAGATTTTCAAAGAACTTGGATATGTTGAATATTATAGTTCTCATGGGCTTAACCGAATTAGAAATTAGATCTATCAAGGGCTTCTTTGCTTAAGCAAAAATTTATACCATGCTATAAGACAAGTAGACAACAACCCATAATGTGATTCATTTGAAGTAAACCAAGTCCGGGTGAGAGAATTGAAATTCAGGTTGATTTTGGGTTATAACTTGACACTAAGTTATCTTTGTGGGTTTGTGTCTTGGCCTTATTGAGTCTACTCACTCAAGTAAAAGATGATCAGTACAGAACTCTTCACATGTATACGTCTGATAACTCTTACTAAGTCGTACATGGTACATTAAGTTCACTTTGAACAAGAATCACAATGCCCAAAACTATTTGGAGTTGACTATATTGACTGTTTCTTATCATTAATCTTTATTTAAAGAAATACCACTAGTCAAGCTAAGAGTTATCGAATATTTAGGTTTTCCTCTAATTCTCACACCACTAGTCGTAATCAACTCAAATTGTCTAACCGAGGCAACTATAAGTATCCTTAGTACATTCTATATAACATATCGAATGACTCCATTCTCATTTTATCATCCGTTGGAACTATATCTAATTGTTCACAGATTGAAACATTGCTTATCTTTCTCTTTCTGTAACCAAACAATCATCAATATCCTCATCTTGGTGACACCAAGTAATTAGAACTTAAAAAGAAGTAACATGATTTGGGTTTTGGCTTTCTCCAGTTGTTTTAGTGTGTTTCACCTTTTGTTCATTTGAAAAATGTATTTTTATGCTTCTTTGCTCCTAGAGGCAAGACTATGTACATTGAACCTCTCCAAGCCCCATGTTTGTGAGTTCAGGCTCTGGTCTTTCCTTTAGCTTTACTATGAAATAATCAATCTTTAAGTTGTTGTCAATGCTTCCCTCTGCAATAATGCAAGTGGAGATTCAAGTTGTCAACTAATTATTTTCATTTGGATGTGTAGCAAGCTGAAAATTGTCTATCTGAGATGGAGCAGTCACCAGAGCCTTCAATCTTGGACTCGATTCAGTCTTTTCTTAATGCAATTGCAAAAAAAGAATTGTTGACACATCAAGATCGAGATGTCAAAGTTCTCGTAGCAACTTGTGCTTGTGAAGCCACCCGAATAACGGCACCAGAAGCTCCTTACAGTGATGATGTTCTGAGGGTTGTTATCTTACTGTGTAGATATTTTTTGCATTGGAGTTTAAAAATAAAATAGTGTTCATGCTGAATTACATTTTGATCTCTTTCTTTCTGATTGAAATTTGTTCTTGCAGGATGTGTTTCATTTGATTGTTGGGACTTTTGCTGGATTAGGTGATATTAGCAGTCCATCGTATGGGAGAAGGGTTGTTATCCTGGAGACTCTTGCTAAATACAGGTCATGTGTTGTAATGTTGGATCTTGAATGTAATGCTCTCATACATGAAATGTTCAGAACATTTGTTTCTGTTGTCAGGTGAGTTAACATTTGACTTTGCAGACATTTTCCTTGTAATTAGATTGTGTCTTGTTTTGTTCCCTACCACCTGTGCAAGGATGATAAGGCAAACTAAAGATCAGAAAGTTACCATTAGATTTCATTCTTATTCAAGCATAGAAAAAAAATAAAAAACTTTAAATGGTGTTCTTATACGAGTGGTAAATCATCATTTGTTAATCAACAAAGAATCAAGATTCAGTGCAGTACTGGATTCCCACTTGAGCAATTTCATGTGAAGAGCACATGGGAAGAACAAAAAGCTATGATGTAATATAAAACATATAGCTAATGGTTACACACTTGCATCAGTCGTAAACTGTTGAGGAAAAAGGTTTTTCTAAATCAAGGTAGAAAGCTGATCGAATTGGAAGATTTTAGGAATTGTAAGGTCTAACAATTCAGATTTTCTTCGAGTTGTATTTGAATTTGCATCTTGTTGAAAGTTTATGTTGGCCTATGAAGCAATTTTAGGATTCATGAGAGCCAAGTGTCACAGGAAAAAAATATTGCTGATCCTGAAGAAGTTTGGCCCTTTCTTATCAGCATAGTAGGGATTGCCGACTAAAGAAGTTTGGCCCTTTCTTATCATGAGAGCCAAGTGTCTTGTCTGGACAATTTCTAGGTAAAAGTCATACTCGTATCTCTAGGATTATTGCATTAATAAACCTGCATGTTTTAATTATTAAGGCTGGGTTGGGAAGCATGGCAACTTCCAGATTTTCCTGTTGGCTCTAAACAATATTTAATCCAAACTGAAATATAGATATTTGCATCCATAGTGAAACAAGATGGTGACATTTTGTCACAAGTTGCACCTTAGAAAGTCCCCTCTATGTATGTCTATGGTTTCCTGACCATTTTCTATTATATATGCTCTCTTAGACAGCCTAAATCAATTTCAGGTTACACTGTTACAGCAAAGGACTTTGTGCCATACGACACTTGGTCACCTGTTGCATGATGGAGAAAGCAATGAAATTTCTGTAGCATTAATTGTATGAATTGTAATATTTAGAATTGGTTCTCTTAAGAATTAGCATCATATATTTTTGAATGCTTGTATCATCAGTATATACAGTTGGATTATATTATCAAGGGATGAATAGAATTGGTGTGCAATCATCTTTTGAACAAGCTGAATATTTATCATTTGGTATCTGCTTGACTTATGATAACTTACAATTTGCAGCGATGATCATCCCCAAAACATTCTTACATCAATGCAAACGATCATGATCCTTATTCTAGATGAAAGTGAGGATGTACAGGAAAATCTTGTAACTACCATACTTTCAGCTTTGGGCCGTAAAAAAAATGTAAGCCTTCTTATTCTACTGGATTCTTCCTTTCAGTTATGGAACATTTTTTATATCTTATTTAATAAATGTTTATAATTTATGGCACTAGGGGTATTCTATGGCTGCACGGAAGCTTGCGATGAATGTCATAGAACATTGTGCAGACAAACTTGGACCATGCATAGTGCAGCTTCTTGTGTCTTCACTGTCTGACGACAACAGTTATTTGGATCATTCACTTGATCATCATGAAGTCATCTATGATATATATCAGTGTGCACCCCAAATTCTTACAGGAATAATTCCTTATATAACAGGCGAGTTGTTGGTATGTTTCCATTCTCTTGACTATATATTTCTGATTATTCTCACTATGTTCTTTTTTGAAATGCCACTTCCAACAACATTTGACAATTGATATAGCATTTATATTTAATCTATACAACCGATATCTTATTTCTGGGTTTCAACTTGACTATAATCATAACTAACTTTCATATGTCCTGTTTATGATGAGGGTGAGCCTTGGTTGTATGGTAACATAGCTCCTTTGTTGTTTGGATGATTTGAGTTTGAATCACAGAACAAACAGTTGCTTGCTCTGACAGGATCGCAATTGCATACATTGACCCTCTTGGACCCCATGTTGATGGGAGCCTTGTGTACTAAGTCATCCTTTTCTCGTCCTGTTTGTTTTGAGTTTTGACCACCATGTTTCTCTGACATTGAATTTTTGGACTCTGTTAGAAGTTAGAACTGCTTTTTGGTGTTAGATGTGCATAGATTTCTCTTGCCTCTCCGCATGCGAAATTTTTGGACACTTGGCTAGGTTGTATCTGTTGCTACCAACCAAGGTTTGAAAGATAGAATCGAGGTTCAAAATCAGCAACAATCTTTGTGATTGTAAACTTGCTGGATACTGTCAGGATATCTGCAGTTTTGTGGAATTGATGTAGCATCATTGAGTACGAACTCTTGGGATCAGTGCAATTCATTGGAATCAATCAAGAACTATTTAAACTGGAATAACCCTGGATCAGTTGGAGTTGTCCAATCCCACTTGTTTATTTGCCCAGAGTAGTATAACCCCTAGAAATTAGGATATTTCAGACTGGTTATATTCTATCTCAACTCAGATACATAATAAACTATACCAGCTTTGGCATTGACCTTGGCAATAATGCACTTTTATAGGAAACTTTGATCTCGTCAACAGTGAACTAAAACTCATGCAAAATTTTATTAAAATTTAGCAAATCGGAAAGTTATAAGTCAATAGCTTCAGTGTGATTTATGATTTTTTAGTAAATTAAAGTCAATATGGTTCTGTGAATCATTCGCTAAGCAATATCATGTGTCATGCGAGTGGTTATTCACATTGATAAGATGACGTGAGCTCCTTAGACTAGGGTTGTGTTGGTTGGTTCTAGCTCCAGAACGTAGCTTCTTATAGTAGAGGTTGTCATGTTTGTCTTCTACACTCTTTCAAGAATAAGGGAATTTGGAGTAACACTCTTTCAAGATTTAAGGGAATTTTGGAGGAGTGCTCAAGCACAAGGGTGGATCTTTCTATTCAAATCATGACTTTGCTCAAGCTCACTATACAGACTAAATTACCCTGATTCAAGCACTAGGGTGGATCTTTTTTATTGCCTCCATTTTCTTTCATGACCTGAGCCCAAATCATGACCTTTCCAGAGAAATTCAGGGATGATTATTCACAAACACAGACTACATGTTAGTTACATCTATCATGAGATTGTTTGGGGTGTACAATCCCCCTATTCAAAATATTGACATTCTCTGATAGGTTCCATTAGATCACCATGATCCACTATAAGTAATATTGAATTTTAGGAGTGCCACAAGCTCACCATGTTGCTGCCGTTGTCCATGTTGCTATCATTGCAATCAAAGATTTCTAACATGGCTCATATACAGTGGGGAAATAATCCTTTGATACCATAGTTTTTTAGAACTCAAGTAAATTACTAGCCTAATAATCCTCATCCAACATTGTTCAAAGTGCCTTATTACAACTATTCAAGTTATCAAACTCCTAACTCTATGTATGTGTAAATGTGATCCTTTTTTCCCTAATGTGGAACTAGTGTCCATACACGAATTTCTGGTGCTGTTATAAGATGAAATCTAAAATGACCTCTGTAATTCTAGTGGTGGATTAGTCTGTGGTTCTTTGTCTTGTCACACACACCAACCATTCCCATCTTGATGCATGTTAACTTTATTAAGAACTATTGGTGTTACTTCTAGACCATTTAAAATAATTGACATAACCTATTAATTCAGTAACTTATGTTAAATAGGCTAAAACATACTGTCACGGACAAACTTCTAAACAGGATGTTTGATGTAATGCTTATGTATGTTTGTGTCTTTTGGTATGTTCATACTTTGACTATCATGTAGAGGGACAACCGAAGGCTTAATAGTCCCATTTTAGTTCGGTCTGTAATGGACCATTTTACCCTTTGTTGTGCAATTGTTCAGAGCTTGTAAAGTCTGTTTGTAATTTGCATTGTCTATGAAGTGTTTTCGGAGATGTTTGCTTGTGGATCTCGAGTGAGGCGTTTTCTCTATCTCGTTCTCTCTTTTGTGGGTCCTAAGGGACCAAGGGGGGTTTCGGGGAGGTTGACCTTTGCAAACGGACATGCAAGGGTGCCACACGACTTAGGCAAAACCAGCTAAGTCCGTGACAGATGGTATCAGAGCGGGACAAGCACTCATAGAAACACTTAGCATGCAAACGTGGGGGACCTAGCGGGGCTGCGTTGAGGGCAGTCAGCACACGCGCGACCGTTTGAGGGAAAACGGGCATGAAGATGTAGGGAAAAGGAGTCGTTCGGAGGAGCGGGCATTTGAGATTGGCATTCAGAGGAATGGCCAACCCTTCGCGCAAGAGGCACCACGAGAACAGACAAGCTTGGAAGAATGCGGTGCGCAACGAAGATTGTGCTGGTAGGGGCAGAGGCCTAGGATCCAGACAATGGTGCACTAATTACAACGAAGTCGGGGGACTTCGGGAGCTACTAGGCGACGAACTGTCCTAGAGCGGTGCTTCATCTAGGTGTGACCCAAGAGTGGGTGGATGAAGGTTGATTGCCAAAGGAGCGAACAAAATCGAAGGTGGAGGAGACCCTGCGATGTATTGGCAGAGGCCACACATTGAGGGACCACAATTCGAGTTCATCCCACAAGGATCAGAATGCAATGGAGATGTCACCAGGAGGCGACATGGTGCAGCGGATCGTGGTGGAACAGTTCGTGACAATGCGATACACGTGAACTAGTCCCGTGAGGGATTAGATCATACGGAGGTATGATCGGGAGCTACTGGAAGCTCTATTTTGGTGAACTTTTGACGGCAAGAAGGGCTATGGATTCAAGGAGTGAAGGCCATGGTACCGTAGAGGCGGGTCTTCCGTGTGTGCATCGAATTTTACATCGGATGAAAGCCTTGGTCATCAACATATGGGGGCTGTGTTCCACCAATGGAAAAAGTTCGAATGCAAGTACCAGTGAGTCCCATGGGAGGGACTTGATCATCTGAGGTACGATCGAAGCGGTGGAGAGTTGGATTGCTCGAGCTCATATTTGCTTAAGGGAGCCCGACAAGTCGTCGAGGACAAGGTCGAGTAAGTTTAACGTTGCTACCAAGGAAGCTAAGGAGAACGAGAACCGGTGCAAACCCTACAACGTGATGGCAGAGGCCATGCATGGGAGTTCTGATCTATCTTTCCATCGACCAAAGGGAGCTACTGGAGAGAACACAGAGGAGGTGTTGAAGCTGTGGGGTCGAAAGGGCGAGGAAGTTTACGACGAGTCCGAGGGACTTAGCTACCCAAAATCAAGCATCGATAGAATGAAGGTGGTCTCGGAGGAGTATCACGAGAGGCATATCCACCGATTGTGAAGAAAAGAGATCTGAGATGCTAAGCGACGGATAGTAGTGCCATGGGCATGACATGGCGCCATGGTACCGCAGAGGCGGGACTTCCGTGAAAGTCATTGATCCCTTGCTCTCGTTGAGAGAGCGCTTGGTCGTGAAAAGGGGCCGAGGAGGTGGAGCATCGCAGAGGCAAACTCTGGCACCGAGACAAGGTGGAAGGGCGAGGCCAAGGGACTTCGTAAGACCAGGTGTCAATGAGTTTCTCATCAAGATAGCCGAAAGTGAAGGACTTGGTCATGCAAGAGTGCATGACCAAGGAACGAAATAGACAATACACGGTGCTGTACCTTTGCTACTCAGGTGAGTAGGCGGCAGGGTTGATGGAGAAGACGGTACAATCCCAGAGGCGACCAAATCTATTAGAGAATTACTCCAAGTTGGGGTGAAAACTTCCTGCATTCCAGAAGTTCGATGGCATCGAGAAGGTGAATCACAGTAGCTAACTCAACGCAAGGAGTCTAAACACTTTAAGTGCTTCAGAAGTGTGAGCAAAGAGCAGGCAAAGGCCAGTAATCAGCTCGATGCATGGAGTACAACATTGAGGAGGCGGGCGAATCAAGTAACTTTTGCCTTTTCAACTCTTAAGAGAATGGGTGAAATCGAGTATCCCAATTCTCTTATCTATCCAGCAGAGGAGCTCTGCATATGTTCAAAGACCCTTCGAAGATAATGGAAGACAATAGTTGTCAAATCCTCACCAACGGTGATCAGTGTTACTGAGAGTAGATTGTCCGCTTCATTTCCCAACGAAATGTCAATCGAAAGCGGAAGTGATGCGAACCTACTTGGATGTGACAACTAAGTGAAAGAAGAGTCAATAAGCAAATTTTGTGGAGGAAGGACCCAAAACTTCAGAAGTTTGCGAGACGATGCTCGTTAAAGCTCCAACAAGCATCCACCCAGTTCAAGCAGTATGAGGCATTTGAGAGACTAGCGTAATAAGGATGGTCTTTTCCTGCATCTGGAGGATCCGCAGGAACCAACAGGGATCAACACAACTCAGCCAACCCCACACTAGAGTCAGTGTCATTGGCGAGTTGAAGCAGCATGGCTGATCAAAGGTTCGACTACTCAAAAACAGCAGCGGAGAGCAGTTGTGAGCCAAGAGACGCATTGCAGCTGGAGCAGAAGATTGAAGATTCAGCAAAGGCGAGGAGTTGCAGTGTAGACAAAGGCTTAACGAGGACGTCGAAGGAATAAGTGGGGGAGAATGTCACGGACAAACTTCTAAACAGGATGTTTGATGTAATGCTTATGTATGGTCGTGTCTTTTGGTATGTTAATACTTTGACCAGCATGTAGAGGGACAGCCGAAGGCTTAATAGTCCCATTTTAGTTCGGTCTGTAATGGACCATTTTATCCTTTGTTGTGCAACTGTTCAGAGCTTGTAAAGTCTGTTTGTAATTTGCATTGTCTATGAAGTATTTTCGGAGATGTTTGCTTGTGGATCCCGAGTGAGGCGTTTTCTCTATCCCGTTCTCTCTTTTGTGGGTCCTAAGGGATCAAGGGAGGCTTCGGGGAGGCTGACCTTTGCGGACGGACACGCAAGGGTGCCGCACGACTTAGGCAAAACCAGCTAAGTCCGTGACAATATGGCTTAAGAAGCTTAAACCTATATTATCACTAACATTTTAATCAGGGCATGCCACCCTCCCAAAATTCTAGATGTGGGACTGTCAAGGTGTCACATCGCTCATTTAAGAAATTTTCACTAGTATTAGTGCCAAACAACTATCAGAAAGCTTGATCAAATGTTCCATGGAAAATTTCAATTTTATGACTACAGTTGACTACTCGTTTTCTGGGTGAAGGCATATGTAATGATGCATCTCTCTTGGCATCTATTAGAGATTATATTCGTGTATCCAGTCTCATGAAGTCTTCAAACCAATCATGTATGAAAGAAGCTACATGTTCGTTCGTAGAGGGACTAGCCTCACCTTTTATGGATCTTAATTTTCGAGATACTTCTGCGCATCTTTGATGGATCTCAAATTTTCACATTTCAAAAAGTTATGAATTAATTAAAGATGTCAGTATGTTATTAATAATATAATAAACATTGCCTAATAAGGACATGCATAATGAAGTATGAACACACAAATTTGCATACAAAATAACTTCTTGCAATGTGGCGGCCCAAATTCATTTCTTGTCTTTCCATCTTTGTTAATTATTTTATTATTTTTAATTTGTTTATTATGTTAAAATATTATTTCTTTCTTTTTGTAAGCCATGAGAACCAAGTTTGTGAATTCTTACTTAAAGTTATAAACTCTTTGTTTGTCTTCTAATGTTAATGATATCTTTTGAGGATGTCACTTCTTTTTATTGTTAGTGAAGTTTTTTACTTGGTCGCCACCTTTTAGACATCAAATTTATGATGGATAACAAAAAAACAAACTGTTGCATATTTTGTTATGAATTTATTTAGTCTGTAAGCCTTGATGGTATACTGAGAATGTTACATTATTTAGTTCCATCGTCTTACCTTAACTCACTATAATTAAATTCAACTGGAAAGCTTTCTAAAGGTTTTTTAGATGGTTATTTTATTTATGATTCTGATTTTTAAACTTTGAAATTCTTTAGACAGATAAGTTAGATATTCGGCTTAAAGCAGTTCATCTACTAGGAGATCTATTTTCTTTAGCTGAAGTACCTATCTCTGAAGCTTTTCACCCAGTCTTCCTGGAGTTTTTAAAGAGATTGACTGATAGAGTAGTGGAAGTCCGCCTGTCTGTGATTGAACACTTGAAGAATTGCTTGATTTCAGATCCTTCCCATCCTGAGGCTCTCCAGATTATAAGTAAGGGCCCATCTGTCTGTATATTTTATCTTCTAATTTATTATTCTTCGGAATAATTGGTGATATGCATTGTGATGTTTATCTTCCAGAGGCACTTTCTGATCGAGTGTTGGACTACGATGAAGATGTTCGCAAGAAAGTTGTTGCTGCAGTTTATGATGTTGCTTGCCAATCATTAAATGTCATTCCACCCGAAACTGCCAGTCTAGTGGCAGAGCGTATCCGAGACAAATCTGTTTGTATTTCTTCTCTTGTTGACAACTATCCTTTTGTATTTTATGATTGATTTGTTGACCTGTAACTTCGTTAAAATGTCTTAGTTGACTGTAAAGAAATATACCCTGGAGAGGCTAGTTGATCTGCATCGACTCTATTGCTTGAAGAGCTCTGATGGTTCAATACATATTGAGGATTATAAGTGGATACCTGGGAAGATATTGAGATGTTTATATGACCGTGATTTTAGGTATGGATAAAGGAATCTTATTCAAAGTATTGATAGTTCTGGTTGCTCAAGAAGGAATCTTAACTTGCATATTTATTGTTAAAGTTTCTTTTGTATATCAATTGGCATGTGCTTAATCATACTTTTACTGCATGTTTCATTGCTACTTTTTATTGCTTTGTGATGTATGCTCAAACTGCAATAATGATGAGTTCATAATCATCTACCATTTTTGGCACTATTATCTATCATCAATACCACCTTAGACATTCTCCACCTCTTTTCCGACTCTTCGAACTATGTTCTAGCTCTTTTCATTTCAAGATCATGTGCTTAGTCTTATACATCCATTTTGTTATGTTAAAAATGACAAACTTTGATACAAAGCAAAACGATTCTGCTTCCAGAATTTCAAATAATAATTTTTGTAGGTTAACTAGATTTCAAAGAATTTTGAAGGAATTGATTTAATTGCTTATTTTAGTCATTTGTGGGATTGTTTCTTAATGATTACAAAATTATATTTTAGGTTCATACTTTTTGAAACTTTGCAACTTCTCCATACAAGAATTGTTAATATTATAAAAAAAATGCAGATTGGCACATTGGTAGACTTTGTAAGATCTCAAAAAATTGCCTTTGAAATTAAAAATTGAGTTCGTTAATATATAAAGTTATGATTATATATATATATATATATATATATATATATATATATATATATATTGCTTTGAATAGAAATTGATTCTATTTTGAAGATATTTTCTGGTTCTTGTTACGTATATTTCAGTATCAACTATCAGCATTTATTAATTGAAAATATTATAATTGAGGCTTCGTTAAGTTATTATTTTTAGCAGTTTCGTTGTTTACCGTGCCCTTGCTTCTTTTGTGGTAAGTATACTTGATATTACAGTTAATAAATCCAATGCAATCTGCTAAGAGAAGTTGCTTCAGTGATTATCTTGTTAGGTGATCACCAAGAAAAAGAGGTTTTTGTATAATTAAACATGATAACATACTCCTGAAGTCTGAGCTTTTCGTTAATTTTTTTTTGTAATCTTCAATAGTCAAGGTTTATTGATTCTTAATTTTTTTTTCTTCTGTTTTTGATGTGATTCATAAGTTTCGGAAAACCAAAAAATTCACCACCAAAACCATAAAGCTCACTATTGTTGTGTTTTTTCTTTTGGAGATTCAAAACATATCAATCATCGATTTATCCCTGAAAAAAAATTAAAATAGTCACTGGAAATTAAATATGTGGAGGCTTAGTTGTACTCGCCATTGTGGCCTTTGGATCTGTCTCACTGCAACAAAAGTTACCATCAACCTGAAAGCAATGACGATCAATGATCTGGAACAGAGTTGGTTATAGGTGTATGTCATGTGGGTCACTTGGGGTTGTACTTCTGGTTTATAGATCCTAGGTCTATTTGAAACTTGTAATTTACAATTATTGTAAATACATTTTGCCTTTTCACTTTTTATTTCTGGATCTGCGGTAAAACAAATCTAAGACATGGTTTTATTATTATAATTAACGTAGATGATGGCCATCCTACGAGTGAGTGGCCGCAAAGATGAACTATTGTTTTAGTGGTTCATGATATAATTTGGAGGTATATTGCCATTTTCATCTACATAAGTTAGTAAGAAACTGTTAGTTTTTTTTCCCTTGTGAGCTTCAAGGTTCATGGGATGCTTTGCCTTGACATATTGATGTGAGATGTTCCTATTTGTAGAAAAAAGTGCATGAAAGTATTTATAATCGTACAACCGACAGTGCCTTGGTCTTCGGAGAGAATTTAAGGTTTTATGCAACGTATTGCAGGTCAGAGGCAATTGAACTTATCCTTTGTGGATCTTTGTTCCCACCTGAGTTCTCAGTAAAAGATAGGGTGAAATATTGGGTAACAACTTTCTCAGTGTTTGATAAATTTGAGGTGAAAGCTCTTGAGCAGATTCTTGCACAAAAACAAAGGTTTGTATAAGTTTCAGCATGGTAGTTAAGTGATCGTCTCTCTGTTCAGATAGAAGTATCTAGTTTGTGATAGTCTGTCCACGGATTTCAGGTGATTTCCTCTTGGATTGCAGGTTACAGCAAGAAATGCAAAAGTATCTGTCTCTCAGACAGACATATCAGGTTTGCATATAGTGGAATCTTACAGTGATGTTAGTTTGATTTCATGATGTTGTTGAGAATCAGTCTTGGTAAAATGCAGGAAGATGCAGCTGAACTCAACAAAAGAATTTTTGGCTGTTTCAAGAGTATGTCTCGCCTGTTCAATGACCCTGTGAAGACCGAGGAGAATTTTCAGTTTCTCAATCAGCTAAAAGATGTCAATATTTGGAAAATCTTGACAACACTTCTTGATCCATCCACTCATCTACACCAAGCATGGTCATGTCGGGTAATTACCATTCAGATTATTTATTTGTATGCTTTAGAAATAACATTGTTGGATCCTGTGTTTTGTTGAAATGGTTTGAAGCTAGAACTTGTTGCTTTTCTTCACTCGAATATCTATACTGAAAATAATATGCAGCATATTATTTTCATGTCAACTTAATGTCAAGATGGATATTAGGAGAAACTGTTTAATGTTAAAACTATTTTGCAGGATGACTTGCTAAGGATCCTTGGAGAGGAGCATCCACTCTTTGATTTTATGGGTACACTTTCTTTGAAGTGCTCATACCTGCTCTTCAACAAAGAGTACGTTGTGGAGATACTCTCAGAAGCTGATGAACAACAATCTGCGGGAAATGCAAAACTTATTTCTTCATGCATGAACCTACTTACGGTAGAATATACTTTTACTGCTGCCTTATATTTCAGATTCAGATGTTATGAGCTGTATGAATAGTTTGAATCTAATTTTCTTGCACTTGTAGCTTATCCCTTTAAAACATCTGCATTTACTAAGATGGAATACAATCTATTCTGATGTTTCCAAATTCAATTAGTAATTTAAGCAAGGAAAATACTCCTTATTGGATTAAGCACCTTAATTAAGTCAATGATACTTGCAACTAGTTTCACGCCATTTTCAACATTGAGAATTTTGCTGATTTCAGGCTATGTTATTCTCAACATTGAGAACTTTGCTGATTTCGAACTCTTGTTTATATCCAGGTTTTTGATTTTATGATACAAAAACATTCTTCAGGAAAAATTCTTGTCTGACTTTCTGAAAAATTGTTACTTTGGAAAACAATTCTGTAGCTTTAATTCAAATATTTAGGTTATTGCATGTTACTCTCCCTTGCTTTTGGCTGGATGTGAAGAAGATCTCATTCGTCTTCTGAAAGAGGACAATGAAATAATAAAAGAAGGCATTGCTCATGTTTTGGCGAAGGCTGGCGGGACTATTCGTGAACAACTTACGATGGCATCAAGGTATACCTTAGCCACCTGTTATTGAATTTACAATTTTACCTGTGACTTTTGTTCTTTGTTTTGGTTTTACCATCTATCTTTTTTACTCCTTGTGAAAGCTTTGAATTCTATTCACACAATTTTATTGTTAATCGATAAATTGCAGTTCAGTTGAACTACTTTTAGAAAGGCTATGTCTAGAGGGTACCAGGAAGCAGGCAAAATATTCTGTACAAGCCATAGCAGCAATAACTAAAGATGATGGTCTCAAGTCACTCTCTGTTCTATACAAGGTTGCATTGGTTACCCTTCATAAAAACTCCCTTTCTGATGGTAGCTAAACTGAATGAACTTTCTGAATGACTTTACAGAGGCTTGTGGATATGCTGGAGGAGAGAAGACACTTGCCAGCCATTTTTCAATCCCTGGGATGTATAGCACAGACTGCTATGCCAATTTTTGAAACTAGAGAGGATGAAATTATGGAGTTTATAATGAATAAAATCTTGCAGAGCAGTAATGTATGGCTTTCTGACCCAGTTTTACATTGTTCTATGCATTCTAATTTCTGAATGATTCAAAAGTTCTGTCTAATGTTTCTTCTCTGTGCAGAAGGCTGATGAAGTTTCTTTAGATGATACTGAATGGAGTGAAAGGTCTGAACTCTGTTTGATAAAGGTTAGTAAAGGAAACTCAATCCTCTGCACTAGAGTACTATGATTCTTTTAGCAGCAAAAATCTAGCTTTGTACCTTGTGTATATATTTTTGATGTTTGTCATTCTTTTGCCTGCGTTATGCAGATATTTGGCATCAAAACATTGGTTAAGAGCTATTTACCTGCCAAAGATGCTCATTTGAGACCAGGAATCGAAAAACTTTTGGAAATTCTGAAGAACATACTTTCTTATGGGGAGATTGCACAGGTTATTATATCAAGGTAATGATTATAACTCAGGTTTGAAAAACTGGATGTATTAATTGCTTGGGACTGGTATCTACTGGTCCAACCGTGAAATGTGAACCAGAACACAGACCATTGGTTATTGTACTGTTTGGTTTACACTGTTTACTGCCTGATATGATATGGTTAGCTTAGCGGGTGTACTGTCTGGTTTGACTAGTAAAATTGGGGGTACTCAGTGGTAAGTCTGCCACCTGATACTTCTATTATTAGTTTTGTTTCCTTTTTTTCGTTTTTTGATCGAGATTTAGAACCTTGATTAAACTACTAATTATTTATCCTATATAGGCCATATTTTGAGGCTTTTTTTTGGCAAAATTTATCTGCTAGAGTATAATATCTTCTTGCAGTGATGTTGATAAAGCTCATATGAGGCTTGCTTCAGCAAAAGCTGTTCTTCGGTTGTCAAGACACTGGGACCAGAAGATACCTGCTGATATTTTTTACTTGACTTTAAGAATTTCACAGGTAGATTATCAGTTATAGCAGAAACCAACATGATTTTTCTTTTCTTTTTTAAAGTATATGCTAGAAATTAGGACTTTTATTTGTTTATATTCTTGACTGGAACTTACTTTTCTACATCATTGATTTAGGATGCCTATCCTCAATCTAGGAAATTGTTCTTGAACAAAGTTCATCAGTATATCAAGGAACGGCAATTGGACGCAAAGTATGCTTGTGCCTTCTTACTCAGCATTAATGATCGTCTCTCCCTAGAGTATGAAGAGGTCCGACTTTTGTTTGTCTGGGTTTATCAATATTCAATACATTGGAACAAAGTCATTGTTCTTTAAAATAAGACCCTTTTATCATCTTTTCCACCAGTGTCAACAAAGTCTACTTGAACTTGTACAAATATGCCAGCAAGTTCGGATGCGGCAACTTTCTGCACAATCTGACATGAACACTACAGCAGCTTATCCAGAATATATTCTTGCATATGTGATCCATGCCCTTTCGCATGATCCTTCATGTCCTAACATTGATGAATGCATGGATGTTCAGGCATTTGAGCCTACCTACTGGTATGTTACTTCCTTTTACAATTGAACTAGTTGTTCTTTATTATATGTCACATTTGATGATCCATATTTGTGCATCTGTCGTGAATCTTGTACTTGTATGATCTATTATATGCTCATTTAGGGTCACTGCATGATCTTATTGGACATTTGCATATTTGGACCTTGCTATTTATCATGAAAGTCTCCTTCTTCATGCTAGCTTTTCCATCACTCCGTGTAGTAATCTGTATTGGAGGATTGGGTAACATGTTTCGGAGATTTGATGTGATTGTCTTTCATAATTTTATAACATATGAACCTTCTTGTAAAACATTGTTAGTTTCTGAAGGAATCCCATTTCTGTCTGGTGACCCATTATGCATGATCTATTTACAAAGTCTTTATTGGGAGCACCATTTTTTTCTTAAATCTGGTGGGCTGCCTTTAATCATTTGTGAAAATTAAGAAGTAAAGATGACAGTATTTGTGTACTGATTTCAATAATAAATCCAGCATTACATGGTCTTATCAGTCTAGGAGATTAGGATTAAGAGACTTTTTTAAATATTATGCTAATATTTTGTAGCTTCCAGGCGGTTGAATCTATTTCTTTCCTCGCTGTTGCATGGTGATGAAGGTAGCCAATCTGGTGCTTTTCCAAACCAGAGAAAGGAGAGTTATAATGCAATATTTTCTATCTTCCACAGTATTAAGAACTCCGAGGATATAGTTGATGGATCAAAATCAAATGTAAGTGATTCGTTAAGCCATTTATTGCCATGGCTTTCTCATGTTGTAAAACAATTTCGTACTACAAACTCAATTGAATTGCCACTTAGTCCTGTAACTTCCTTTTATTTATTCACTTTTACCATGTTTTATGTGTTGTGAACTGATTTTTGCATTGGGTGGGAGATATACAGACTGTACATGCTATATGTGATCTTGGGCTCTCAATTGCAAAGAGAATAGTGTCCGAGAAGGTGGAGGTTTCAGGGTTTGATACCGTTCCTTTGCCATGTATGTTATACAAACCTGTCGACAAAAGCAAAGATGAAAATGCCATGGTTAGTATTTCCCGGTTAAACACTTTTCCACCTTTCCCAAGAATTCTGTATTAGCAAGGTCCTAATTTTACTTTATGCACTTTTTTTCTGGATTCCAATGAATCATTGCAAGTCTTCTTGTTATCATGATCTCCATATTTGCGCATAGTTACTTTAATTTCCTGGCTGAGTGAGCAGTCCTTAATGCTTTATAATGTTCAATGGAAGCATTCATTCTTCATGGATCGGGAATAAACATCCATGGTTATTTTTTGAAACTTATGGTAGGAGAAAAAATCATTAATCAAAACAAATATCATATGAAAAAGATTTTTTTTTTTTCTGTTTACATGGTAAGGAGCTTTATTTTGTTGAAATAATGGATTTTGTTTTAAGTAATTAGTACATATAAAAATTTAGAATTGACAGCTATAAAGTGTGTAAGGGAGGTTAATGTACATAATCTTACACCTATAAGCAGAGAGGCTATCACAAAGACTTGAAGTTTGGTGACCTAGGAGCTACCTTATTGTTGTAGCAAAGCTTGCCTTCTAGCTTGAACTTGTGATAAATTAATTAGGGTCATTGTTTTAATTATGATACCTAATGCAAACTACACTAAATAATCTAAGAATATTTCCATCTCATCTAAAATCGAAAGTCGACTTTAAAGACAATTCTCACGAGAAGTGCCAACAAAGTATCTTTAACTATCCTAAATATTTCCGATCTTGTCGATAATTTAATATAATTGAATACTTATGAAGTTGTGTATCCAAGAAGTAACCTACAACATGTGGCAGGCAATTCAGACTTAAAAGTACCCATGCATAGCGGTTGTATAATATTCATGGAATGGATGCTGAAGTGTCAACAAAGTATCTCTAACCATCCTAAGTATTTCCAATCTTGTCGATAATTTAATATAATTGAATACTTAGGAAGTTGTGTATCCAAGAAGTAACCTACATGTGGCAAGCAATTCAAACTTAAAGGATCCATTCTTAGTGGCTGTATAATATTGAGGGAATGGATGCTGGTGTGTGGAATATTTGATGCATATACCATGCTTGAAGGATGTACAATCACATAGTTGTGAACTCCCTTATGCATCCACCCCAGTTGTTGATGTTCAACTTGGATGCCAAGCAAGAGAGTATTCATGTCACATTATGATTCTGGTTGTTATGGATCTGTGTTATTCATCAGGCTTTCATAACATCAATGTTGCATTCACTGCCTGTTTTTATTATATTGAAATCAATTTTCATCTAAATGCTGAATTGTCATAATTGATGGACATATGTAATCATTATCTTTTTATCCCTTCATTTATAGATGCTATGGAAGATAAAACTAATAGAATCAACTGTTTGATAACTGATGAATTCTTCTCTTTGTTTGCCTGGTGGAGGGTCTCCTAAATAGAAATTGCTTTCACTAATGTAGCCATTGTATAGTATACATCTGGAGCATTTAAGAGGCAAACTTCAAATAAAAATTATTTATTTAGAATTTGATAAATTATCCAACCATTTGTAAATATACCGGCAACTTTTTTGTATACCACAATTTTTCTATATTAATTGTGCAATTTTCATTTTAGGATGATGACAATCAGACATGGTTGACTAGTGATAGTGCCTTGGCCCATTTTGAAGCTCTTAAACTTGAACACGAGGAAAAGGTCTGTGTATCAAAGTTATGAGGAAATTAGTTTGCGTAGTTATCTTTCATTAAAGTAATTCTGCCATCTGCAAATTTATATTGATCGTGACTGTACCAGTTTCTTTCTCTGTGGAATTCTAGGGTGATTCAGGTGCTGCAAAGGATGGAATGGTCTTGGAGGAGAATAATGGAGATGACAGTGAAGTTCCGCTTGGGAAGATGATGGAAATTCTTAGATCTCAGGCAGCCAGGAAGAAGAAAAAGAAATCTGTGAAAAAGGATAACTTACCTTCTGTTTTGGAAAATTTTGAAAATGACTTTGATGTTCTCGGAGTTGTAAGAGAAATAAATTTGGACAATCTTGAACGAGTACAAACCACGGAAATAGACAACTTGGTAGCAGATATTGAATGCAAAAGTGCAAAAATGGCTGATAAAAGTAATGATGAGAAATATATGGTATCTCCAAAGAAAAAACAAGATGGACCTAGCATTGAGGCTCTTGTGCCTGCTACAAAACGCAGAAGGTCAGTTTCGACACATAGGTCAAATTCATTAAAGGGTCAAAAAGGAAACACAAAGGTTTCTCCCCCAGGGTCATTTGGCAAAGATGTGGCAGTGCATTCTTTGGTGGAACAAAGTTTATTTGAGGACATGGCTGAAACTACTACACACTTGCTAGTCTCACCAGGTATCTCATCAACAAAAGGAAGGAAAATTGCTGACAGATTGCATGTTGAAAAGGCTTTGAACAGTACTCCAGAGGTAAAACTTCATCTTTGCAACATATCGCCTTGTGCTGCTTTAAATTGTGGGTATGATATATGTTGCAGAAATTGGCCTTGTTAGAAGACAACAGAAAGAAAGGTGATCAATCCAAAAGCTTAACTAGTTTAACTAAAAAGCGTAAAAGAAGAAGCATTGCTGGTTTAGAAAAGGTATGTCAACTTAGTTTATATGGCCATCATTTAAATCTGTGCTGCTTTTTTTTTTTCCTTTCTTCTTTATAATCATTCTCTGTGCTGTTTACTGGGGTTTGCATTGTGATTATTGTTATCTCATTTTTTCATGCTTAATGCAGGATTAGTTCCTCAGTCACAATATATTGGGGGGATTATAAGTTCTTAAACATTGTATTTGTTTATCCAATTTTAATGTTTCTTTGATTAAGATGGCATATAATAAATACAAATTAATAGTAAAATCTCCACAGTAGGAATGAACTACCAGACTGATGTATACTATGCTTGGATGGTATAATTCGTTACACTAAATAATTAGTGTACTCCTAGAGTATAATACTTTAGTACTTGGTAAAGTACTTTTATGTTTGGATGACATGCCATGCTATTTTTACAATTAGCTGGCTGGTGAATTGCCAGAAAAGAAGGAAAACAGAGAACATAAGAGATCTAAGCTTTAAAGCATGGTCCTTATAGAAACCAAATTATTCACATAGATGGCTAGATGATCTTACTTCTGGCCTCTGGTTTAAGGACATTCTTCTAGCTGGACCTGGTTGTATCTTTACCATATCCTTTTCTTTGGTGACCAATGCTTTTAATCCTGGCCAGACACTTGTTACCCTTATAGAACTGTTCCTTTTTTAATAGGATTGAACTGGTTCTTCATATCTTATGACCAACATGGCTGGGAACCAAACTTGGGGCCGAAAGTGCCTGGAACTTGAACACTTGCCCCATGCATGTTCGAAAGACCTGATAAAATATCGAGACTGAACCATGTTATTCCGATGTCCCAAAAATGCCTGATAAATTTAATGCTAATATCCTTTGTTGTAGATATTTGTATAGTTATTGAAATTCATTCACAGGCTCTTATCTGCTATGTCTAAATCATGGAAATTATTACATTGATGATACCGGATGCAAAGGTTCACCACAACTAATTGTTACGCACCCATGTAATTTGCATGTATTAGCAGGATAGATAGTTATCAAACATTTTTGTTATAAACTTATAAACATAGAGGGAAGGAGAACTTCTTGTTTTTGAGCACTTTATAACCCTCTTGTAAGTATTCATATTCTTGTGTTCCAATATATTGCATAAAGTTATTATCATGCTATACCTTTCTTTCTCACTCTTATGCCATTTCCATGCAATAATGTATGAAGCTTTATTTGTCTAAAGTCTAAACAACTACAGATAGCATTCGCTCCAATACAGCTTTCTCATTAGATGTAAATAAATGCAGGACACATCCAGAAAATTAATTGGAAATTTGGGCATGATAATTGCTTAGATTATTACTACATTGAGGTCAATTCGTGTCTGGTTAGTTAATATGAAACTGCTATGCGGTCAAATAATCAGAAGACTGTAGAATATTTTGTTGTATTCATTAAAGATCAGGATTCCAACTTGTAATGTCACTTGATTTCCTTAATACTATTCATAAAACTAAAAGATATGAGAAAAAAACAACAACAGGTGACCCACTCTTCACTTAATCATCAAATACATAACTGCTGAACCATAACCTTAGGATAATGTTTGTGCAGATAAAGATTCAGCAAAGGTGCAGCACATCTATATCTTTCTCTATGCTTTTTTTATTAGAGTTTGACTCTTGAGGATGGAGTCTTATTCATGTTAAGACAGTAAAGCATGAGTCATTTGTCTTTATATACTGTGTCATGTCTATAATCATTTGTACATACGAGTACCATGCATGTCTCCAAAATTGTGTAAGATATTTGTTTTAAGCTTTCGTCCTTTATCATAGATAAAACTATAGTTTTCTGCTATTTAAAAGGTCATAACATTGACCTACTATCTATGTGTGCAGTGTTCATCACACATAAGTCAAATAAGTGATGCTGAGTTGGTTGGATCAAGAATAAAGGTTTGGTGGCCACTGGATAAACGGTAAATTTTTTAGCATATGAAACTTTTACGTAGGTATATTACTGTAAATCTTGCTGTGTCTATTACAATGATCATGCCAAACAATCTAATGAAGAGAGTATATTACAGTAGTATGTAATATATTTATTACAGTAGTATGTAATATCTTGCTGTGTATATTACAGCAGTATGTTCTTTACATATATTTATTACAGAGAGCTATTGTACTAGAAAAATTAAATTTCAAAACTTTTATTTCTAATTTTTCTCACCAGAAACTGATGCTTCTTTTTCCAGGTTCTATGAAGGTCTTGTACATTCTTATGATTCAGAAAAGAAGAAACATACGGTAAAAATCAACTGAAGTTGCAGTTTTCATTGTTGTGGATGTGCTTTTGGGATCATCGAAATGTCTGAGGCCAGTGCTATGAATTGGTTATGCTTGCATAGTTAATAGGTTCAAACTTGTGTTTTATCTTTGAAAGAAAAAACCTATTCCCAAATATGGAACTATCCAGTCCCACAATGAATTTCCCTTGAAGTTCAATTACATCTATTAGGTGATTGTAATTACTTCTCCCACAGGTTAAATGTCAAAAATAATTGTGGGCTGATCAACAGGTAGAGATGCTACATGTGGATGCTGATTCTGCACATATATATGTTTCGTCAAATCAACTTATACCATTTTTTTTTCCTTACCAGACTCTTGTTTGTCTATATGCTTTTTTGTGTCCTTGTGTTGCTAGTTCTATCTAAATCCTATATTATTATTTCAGATTTCAAATGAATTAGAAGTTTCTTTTCTTTAACCTGTTTACTTGTGTTATAGATACTTTATGACGATGGTGATGTTGAAGTGCTTCAATTAGGCAAAGAAAAATGGGAAGTTGTCAGTAACATTCACACTCCTAGAAAGGTTAGATCTTTGCACTTGTTTTTATTTTCTGTACCTCATTTTAATCCATGAATTATCAAAGTTTTTGATACGTTGTTGCTTGTTCCGTCATTTGTAGAAAGAAATTACTCGACATACAACAGCAGTGAAAGACAAGTGAGTTCGCCTGCCATTATTATATTATGTAACTGTGTTTTAATTAATAGACAGTTTGCAAAATACTCAGATCACTTGACATAACATATAAAGAACTGCAGGTCCATCTTTGCTATTCTCTTTCATTCATAACCTAAAAAGCTCAAGGCCATAACCTTCCTGTCATAGAGATTATGCATTAGTAACATCTCATCAAGAAATGTCGGTGTTTTCCTCTTTAAGTATGGAAGTTCATCCATTATTAGCAAATATGTGAACTTTACTTCATAGTAGCTTCTGTTTGATTGTTCTTTTTTCAATCATTGGATGCTGTTGCAGGTCACCTGAGTCTATAAATAACAAAATTTACCATTCTGATTCAGAGAAAAATAAGGATACAAGGAAGAAGTAAGCATAATCCTTGTTTTTTTTGTCCCTTTGCCTGTGAAACAACTTATTTAGTGGAAGGAGAAATGGACAGGTCTTCCTCATCCAACTCAAGGAAAAAAGGTCCTACCAAAAAACACGTAGGGAAAAAAAGCAAAATCGTGTTAAAGAGCAACAGTAATGCAGATTCTAGTCTGGACAGTAGGGGTGACTCTGATGTATCAGATATCCACCCTCGTTCCATGTTCAATGATGTCACTGGTACGTGCGCATTTGTCAGGAATTATATGACATTTTCCTTGCCACTAACAGTTATCTTTTCTCGTTGGTTGTCGATGCTTCCCTTTTTCTTCAGATGGGCTTGAAGAGAAGGAAGCCTCACCAGACCCAGAAGTGGGAGTCGATACAAAAGTGGGATCAAAAGAGTTGGATGACAAGTTATCAATGGAAGAATCACCAGATCATTCCAGTTCAGATGGGAAGGATGACTCAGACGATGAGCTTATCGTATGTTCTTCAGCCCTCCAATTCCATCTCTGAAACTCAAATCTCAACCATGTTCTATTCATCGCCATTAAAATAAACACATGGTGCAGAGTGCCTGGAAGCTACGAGCCGGGAAGTCCACCTGAATCTTCAATGCCCACCCTCACCTTTGCCGAGTCCATTTTGTGGTTTCCCGTCTCCTCACATGCTTTCATTGTCATGCCACAACCAACGTTCTTGTAGGATGGCTTGGTGAAATGGCCCAAGAGACGGTGATCCTACGACATGGGTATCGAGACAAAAGCTCTGTAAAATGGCATATTGTCAGCGCAAGTTTATCCACTGCTTAAGATTTTAGTGTCTTGTTGACATGAACAATGGAACACTGTGGGCATTATTATGGATTTGCGATCCAATTCGTTGTATTGTGTAGCCACCAATATCTTCTGCCTGACATGCAAATAACTAATATACTAATGATTCTGAATTAAACTGCATAGTTAGAACATTGTTCGTATATGTGATCTCATGTGGATTGATGCATGCTTGTAGATTTAGTTACATGGATAATTTTAGGAATTGTATGGGCCGAGAGGCCCATTCTAATTGGACCGCTGTAGATGTTTTATAGATGTCCGATGGCCCGGTCCGGTCCGGTCCGGTCGAGTACAAAGGGGTTGGGTTTGACGTGGCCAGGTCAAAGCGCCATCCGAGCTATCGCCCTCGATCCTCGTCCCTCGCCCCTCGCCCCTCGCCCCTCGCCCCCGTCGCATGCCCCGTCCCCATTTTCTAGCCCGCGGCGTTGGAGCCGCTGACACCACCACCACTTCCTCTTCTCCTCGGACGGCCACCGCGGACTGCAGTTCCCATTCTGCCACTTATGATGGTTAGTTTCGCTCTTAGTCTCTTGTTGCATCGGCTTCTCTCTTGATCTGCGCCCTAGTAGCACACCTGTGCATCTCCAATTGAAAGAGACTTCAAGAAATGCTTCATTGATGAGTGAATCTGAACGGGGAGTTGTTGGAACTCCGAATTTGGTGGTACAATTTAGAGAAACAGAGGTAAAGATTTATGCCTTCGTAGGTTGTTCGATTGGTGCGGATTTGAATCTGCATATTACTATGTACGACCTTCATAAATCCCTAGTTAAAATCATCGTCTTTGTCATCCGTTGGTGTTTTCTGTTCCTGCCTTTCTCGTATGGAGAAGACGGACACGGACGCAGGAACGGACGAAAGCCATCAATCCTTTGGGATGATGACGGACATGGTCGTAAATGTACGTGTAGGGCGGGCCCCGCAACTGGCCGAGCAGCCGATGGGCGAGACTGCGGACTCGGCTCCGGTGGCCCTCCAGCCCCCGTCTTGCGCAAGCGTGGCGCATGGACGACGCCATTGTGAGCTAGCGTCGAGTCTAGTGGATCGGGTCAAGGATCCGCTTAAGAGCCTGGATTCATGTTTCCTTTGCTCGCCAAGGCTGGATCCGCCATGCTGCAAACCGATTCGGGTTATGATACTCGAATCCGACCCGAACAGTAATGGAGTTTCTATGCGTTAAATGCATGTACTTTGGGTGATGTCTACATGGTACACAAAGCCGTGGGTTCTGCGGACATTGTGCGGGGACAGTGTCCGAGGTGATGCGAAATGCCAACCCGTGTGCTTTGGGTTACTCATCATCAGCAAAAGTGAGGCATTTTAGAAAGGCAAGAAGACTCGGAAGCTCTGCCAGTATAGGTGCATGGACTGTATGGTTAGTAGATAGACCAATGGGACCCATGGTGGGCTCCAAAGCAGCAATTCCTATCAAGGAAGCCATATGGCACAGTTTGTTTGTGGTAGACCACATCATCAGAAGGCAGAAGAGGAGGTGGGAGTTTCGAAAGGTGAGGCAGGGGGGGTCCGCTCAGCTTCAAGCATAGCAGTGTATTGTCTTTGGTTGGTGCTAGTTCTTGTGAAAAAGGGGATCTAGCTCTCCATTGTTGCTTGGGTAGATGATGCTGTCAAATCCAAGCAATGGTTGCAGTAGATCATGTTCAGAATTATGGTGAAGCGTAGTGGATGGTGGACTATCACTGCCTGTTTGTCGAGGACTTATCTTGACAGTAATGTCCAGAAGAGTAAACCAAAAGAACAGAGAGATATTTCATAGTTCATGCTGCAAGGTCTCTTTGTCTGCTCCTGCCAACAAATGATTTTGCACTTGTTTTCCTGAACTGTTTGAGTTTTCCTTGGCTCAATGATTCTACCATTGGTCATGTCAACTTCAGAGTGGCCTTTAACGCAGGTTGATCTAACTAGTTTTCTTAGATTAGTATTCAAAATAAATATTTTCGAGTCACAAAAATTAATATTGGCAGTCATCATAAACTTGAGGAAGGAAATATGCTTAAATTTAGCTACATGACTACACAGATAACTGAAGTTAGTTCTAAGTTTGTGTTTGTTAACCATCAAGGTGTGGAACCACTTGTAGCCAGATTCCAGTTCTGCCTCATCCATATCCACAACTGAGTCATGCTGCTACAGCATAATGGTGCAGAGGGCTCATATCATATGGTTTTCATCTTCTGCCTGTGAAAATTGATGAACTGCATTATAACTGCAAAATATTTCCAAACGGAGGAAAATGTTTTTGTTGCTGACACCAAATAATTCTTCGTCATGTGCCTGGCTACCAAAGGTTGGAGTTTTGGTCCCCCATGACAAACCATGAGTTGACTTGTCTTTTAACAGTGTGGTTAGGGTTTCAGTGAACATGGTTAGGTGGCATGCTGAATTGTTGTTGCCTAGATCGTGAACATTCTTCTGCTGGGCTTGCCATCATTTATGGTCAGAGGCAGCCTTCTTATGCCCTAGTCTTCTTGCTGATGTCCATCTAAGGAATGCAGTTCAACCACAAAGTTCTGATCACTGAGTCTTGGTCATGTCGGAGAGCTTGATAAACATGTACATGTGCGGAAATTAAAGTTTGCCTGCCTTGAGGTTGGCAGCTAGTTTGGTAACTGTCCCAAGAAAAATCTAGTCAAAAGAAAGATCAATGCTCTCTGTGGTCTAGTCTTCACTTTCCACATCATAAGAGGGGACCAAACGTTGTCATTTTAGTGTTATGCTGATATGTTGGCAGGGAAGGAAATATTGCTGGGCATATGCTTAATCTTTGCAGAAAAAGAACCAGTTGATGTGGCTTTCTGATTATGACTAAACTGCTTCTCTATCGAATAATAAAAATGATTGTATTACTACTTTGAACTGGAATGATTCTACTGCTACTTTGAACTGCTTCTCTGTCAAACATAAGATTTCCATTTTCATCCTGGTCAGAATTAGAAGATCTTAAATTAAATGACGTTAACATACCGCTCCTATCCTTGTTTGAGGAACACATAGTTCTGACCTAATTTCCTAGATAACTAAGATGCTTGATATGCAGCAGAAGCAACAAATGATCCCTTTGCCAATATATATTGTGCCAGAGCATGTTTCTGCTTCACTTTACATGCTTGTGATAAACATCTTTCCAAAAACTTAGGACGATTTATATTGCATTGGAATGCAGATAAACTCATTAAATTATTTTTTTGGAGAAAGGTAGTACACCCTTGTTGATCAGTCTCAGTTAATGCCTCATTTTACTTGATGACAATCTATCTTGCCTCTTTGTACTGAAAACAAGCCTGAATGACCTACCTACTTTGTTTTTTCCTTGTATTAGGTGATGAATATGTTGCAAGAACATGATACTAGCGTAAAGAATCTACTCGAGTAATTGCAAGATGGTAAGATCCTGTCCGTATGCAGGTAATGTTTCTTTTGACCAATCTATTTACCTTTTTGTTCATGTCTGCATCATCCATATCTCACCTGATACTGAAGCATCTCACAGTTTCTGCAATCTAGCATCTGTTGGATATCAAAATTCCTAGCCCTAGGATGAGACCATTATTAATTATTCTAGCACTAGCCAGAAAAGCTAGTAAAATAAAGCCCTTGAACATATTCAACAAGTACCCTTGTCTTCTAGCATGGTAATACCTCCTCCACAACAAAAAAGAACCCACCTTGATTTCATACCTTCCCTGGTAGATTCTATTCTGTCAGTCCAAATCATGTGGAGTTTTTAAAACTAGCCTCACCTTGTTGTATCACATGCTACCTCCAATTTCTTCAGATTAAATATGCGCTTGGAGGATAGACCTTCCAAATAATCAAATGGGAGAGAACACTTGGTGTTGGTATTCTTCCCAATAAAGTCACTTTTTTTTTCTGCATTCGGCTATCAGAGAAGAAGAAGACTGTAGATCGAGACTCCAAAATTTCTAGTTGTATTCCTATCAATAAACCAAGTCCTTACCTAAAACCTTGAGCCAAACAGAGGAGGTACATGATTTATGCAGTGGTCCAGGGTGTTGGAAAGCAACATACCACTAGAAGGCACCAAAAAGGAGAACTCCTATCTTTATCTTCACAGAAATTTCTTCCTGTCTCGTTGCTACTCCTCATAAATGTTCAACCACACCCTTCAAGGAAGGATTCTTTTCTTTGTTCATGAGTCAGGTCAAACAGAGCACTTTCAGTCGATGAGTTTGAATCTTCATTAACTCGGTCCAAGTTAGCTTCAATACTGCTTTCATCATAGCTTAGGTTTGTGGAGCTTCTCACATCAGAAAATATATGCATACTGTTCTCTAGAGGAAATAAGAGACAAGCTATCTTTCAACTCCCCAATCTGATCAACCAACCACATTCTTGGATTTCAAGAAAATGATACCTTTTGCTTTAAGAGTAGCTTCCTGCAAGGGCATTTCATACCCTCCCCCCCCCCCCCCCCCTTTTCCCTCAAAATCAAGTAGAATACCAATTAAGATTTGATCTAGTTCATGGTAGGATTGTTTGGTGGTACCAGTCGTATGATCTGGCTCCAATGAAGACAAAAACAATTGGTACAAGAGAGACAACCATCCATTAGTTTGTCAGTCTGGTTGCAGCCATGATGCCTAATTGACTTTATCTGGTGAGCTGCTTTGTTTACAGCAAACCTCACCACACCTCACCTCACATCATTCTGGTGCATCATGGTGAAACCATAGAAGTTGGGAAATCTAACGAGTTGAAATCTACCAACCAAATCTTGTCAGTGATACTGGTAGAAATTTGCACCACAGATTGTATAGCACATAAAATAATACCAAAGGTGATTTGCTGCTATATGTGGCAGTTATGATATTGTGGCATCGACATCTGTCTTTACCTATGTATGTTGACTTACAAACTGAGCTCAAATAGTTTTCTCTTCTCTTTCCTTGATCATCTTTTGTACCTCAATGGCCATTCTTATGCATCCATGGTATTTAGCTACCTACTTATTTCACTCATACAGAAGTAACACACTTTTTCTGGGTTGCTTCAGTCAATCCAAGTCTACGTAGCAGTGTCCAGGATAGGATTGGGAGTTAGGGAACTCCATCTCCTTTAGACAAACACCAAGTGATACTGAGAGGGAGGGTGGAGAGAGGAGGGAAGGGAAAAGACATGATTCCCATTGGTCACTTTTTTAGAATGCAAGGAAAGGCCAGTCAGTACATATCCCACAATCACATACACACCTAATCATGCAATCAATTCCACCTTCACCTGCTACTCCAATCTCCCAAAAAGACCGTGGCTGCTCATCTCCCATATCATCCTAAAAAGTAGAACTCGTATCTCCCCCACGGGATGGAGATACACGTTTCCTGTCAGTCCAGATTTTGAAGTGCTGTCTGACAAGAGAACATGAGGAGGGACTAAAACTGTTGCGTCGAACGATACAAGAGCAAGCATCTTCCAGGGATTTTACTTAACAACCATGCGTCTGTATCACGAGCTAATCCATCCATGGCTTTTTGTTGCATGTCTGATGCTTTTGTTTCTTAATGAAAATGTACCACACTGCTGCAGTTATTCTTTATATATGCATCTTCATAACACTAGGTATTGCTGATCTCATTTCTAAAGATATTTGTTGCCCAACAATCACCCAAAATTTACAGGAATTATGACTGTTAGCCATATCAGAAGAGAGAACAGAGAATTGGATACGGTGTAATCCAAGGAGAAAAGAAGACCCATCACAACTGTTCCCATAACATTGTCGTTTTAGATCACGTATAATTCTGAAGAGAAAGAAATGGAGGAACCTCGTCTACGTACCAATTAGAGAAGACAAAGAAGAGGATGGTGTCACATGCACGAGAAGAAAAGGCAGCGAGAGCTCTTCTTCCTCAGCCTCTTCGATCTAACTACATCGTGCTTCTCTAGCTTCTACTCAGAAGAATGAATCCATGACTCCACCATGCCCTCATCACGCCTCGTCGCCACGAAGCTCTCCGATGCATTGTTCCTGTTGAAGTCTGACGGGTCCGAAGTAGGGTAGTTCGGCTTGCAGCCTCTGTAGTCACCAACAGTGACCGGCCTCAACTCCGTTGTGTCATCGCCGCCGTCTGCTTCAACTGTGTTGACGAGCCCCGGCGGGAGCCCGCGGAGGTCGTTCATGCTGTGCCCCGCCGAGAAGCTTGACGCCATGGCGGGTAGACTGTACTTTGGCTGGAGCAGTGGGGCTTGGAGATGGGATTGCAAGTCGAGGATGGGGATCTGAGGGTTCACAATAGGTTGGCTTCGGCCTCCGCCATGGCCAAGGTCATGGGTAGGTAGTCGGTAGTTAGTGTTGTCGGTAGGAGTGATAGTGTTGCCGTTGGCATCGGCTGCAGTAGTGATCGTGTTGCTCAAAGTAGGAGGACGAGATGGAGGGGATCGGACCTTCTGGGGTAAGGGACGGACGAGGAAATGGGGAGGAGAAGGGGCGGCGGAGTGGAAGAGGTCGAAGCGGGAGCGGGCGAAGGGGGACGCGGAGGCAGCGGCGGCGAAGGGAGGAGAGGGGACTCCGGTGAATTCTTGGACCATGGCGCGGAAGTTGGAGGTGTCGGTGGTCAGCACGGTCGTCGGCGCCCGGCGCGAGGCCCTGGAGCGCTTCTTCGAGCTCCGCGGCGCTGTCGCCGCGGCGATGGACTGGTCGGGTGGTGGTCGCACCGACGACGATGACAGGTTGCCGGCAGCGATAGCGGTGTGAGTGGAGGGGCTGGGGATGAGGGAGCGAGGCCAAGGGGCGGCAGCGATGGTGGAGTCGAGGTAGGAGTAGTCGAAGAAGTGGTGGCCGTCGGAGGAGGAGATTGACGGTGTATGAGAAGGCGGGAAAGTGACGGCAGCGGTGGAGGAGGACGAGTGCAGGAAAGCGGAGAGGGTGTCGAAGCGGGAGTGGAAGTCGTCGCTGCCGCCGCTGGAGGGCTGTAGGCTGGTGCTGTGTGTTGAGTCCATAGTAAGAGTTTAGGAGAATGAGAGTAAGAAATAGTGGTGGTCGAGGAGGAGGATGAGGACGAGATTTAGCCAAATTAAGAGGGGCTGAAATAGATGCAGATGAAACTGCTCATTCTTCTGGTGTAGTAGTAGGAGAACAAAACGCGCAGAAGCACAACAGCAGCAGTGAAAAAGGCAGTCACCCTTTATGAAAAGGGATCGATATAATCTTGGAGAGAGAGAGTGAGAGAGAGAGAGACGGATGCAACCAGGGTTTTTTAGGGGGGAGAGAGAGAGAGGAGAAATGAGATGGAGTAGAAAGAGGCGATAAAAGAGGGAGGGAAGAAGAAAGGAAAGGCAGAGGAGGTTCTTTGCAGCTTCCGTGGTTTTGTTTGTTCTGCTACCAATACACATATCCCTCAAAGAAAAAGAAAAAAAAAAAAGAGATTCTTGGACACGCCAGCACGTGATCGGCGAGCAAAGTGCGGGGCCCGAATCCCGCCATTGGAGGCGTGCCCCGCTATGCTCGGCCTGTTGCCGAGGGATACGTAGCCAAAAAACAAGCTACGTGTAAGGCTGCCGCGGCGCCGACACCAAGTCTTCCCCGGTAGATTAACTCCACGTGTCACAGTGGGCTTCGCCTGAAGGTTGTCATCCACGAGATGCTCCTTGTGGCCCAAAAAATTCGTACGTGGACGTCGTGCCGGTGAGCAGTGGATGCCGAATACGGTACCATTTCTGGCCTGATAAGCTCTCGAATTCCTTTCTTTTAGAAGGTGCAGTAAGTTTTAATCTCTAAGAAGCTGACATTATATTATGCAGATGAGCACGAGCAAATCCGCATCCCAGTGTACCTGATCCATACCTTTGTGGATGTCATAGGCCTATGACTCTCTCTCTCTCTCTCTCTCTCTCCTCTATGTGTATGTATTTGCTACTCTTTTCCTCAGGTTGGGAGAAGTTGCCAAGACAGTTAATCTCAAGCGATCCCAGTGACATGACATGAGGCACAGGCTCTGTCGTTCCACGTCTCCCAAGTCCACCAAAGCCCGTAAGCTGAAGGAATCAGAGTCTGTCTGCTGCTTCCTCCGGTGCTGATTCTTTTCCACAGGTCTTACACCATTCTATTCCGCATCTTACAGTGCTATCTCAGCGTTCACCTGTTCTCTTCTCCGAATGGTCTTTTGCACTGCAAGCTGAGGCTCTTCTGAAGCTACTACACAGACACGAGGAGACCGAGCCCGGCTCTGCTGCACCAAAGTAGGGCATCGACGAATCCATATAACTTTTTGGAGCTACTGCAGACGCGTACTTCCTCGTGGTGAGCACAGGTTGACAGGGCGGCAGGAAGAAAGAGGCACGGAGGGCCGCTCGGATCGACCCATGAGAAGAAAGAGGCCATGATCCCTCCGCGGTCTCCATGTTTGCGGAGGCATGCATGGGGTACGGAGAAGGCCTGAATCATGACGCCCACAACGCTCTTATTCTCTGCAAGCGAGCCGCTTGCTGGTGCAAGCGCGGGAACCATGAGAAGCCGGTAGAGGACTGCGGCACCGCCCAAGTCGTCCGCCTTTCCTACAGCAAGACGCGTCTAAGGCGAGGCGAGCCGACTGCAACGCGAAGGTTACTACCACGACTGAATCCATGCAAGCTGAATCAAGAAGACTACTTGTGATGTCATATCTAAAGATGGAAAGATGGGAGGCATCGGTCGAAGATCACGAGGTATTAATGATCCAGGAAGAAATGAGAAGGTGAGTAAAAAGAAAATGTAGGCAGCGGCGACGACGTCTGATGGGTAAACGGAGTTGGTTCCATCCTCCTGCAATAAGAGGAGCGATCACGAGTTTTAGTTGAAGTTTTAGAGGTTATTGTGTTTTAAGCTTTTTTTTACAAATTTTTTATTAGATTGATGTAATGCTCGAGTATCTCACACATGATTAGTATACCAGTAGAAATATAAATAATATGTATATATTACTCTAATTTCATGATATAATTTATGATGTTTATGTTTCATAAATATGATAAATGATATGTTAATATTTTTTTTATTTTTAAAATTAAAATATATATTTTTAAAAAAATATCATTCATATGAGATTAAGTTATGGTAATAATCAATCATATAATAATTAGAAGTGGCGATGAAATTTTAATCGATTTTAAGTGAATCTCTGAATGAGTTTAACCATGATTAACGTAAGAATGTCTTAGTTTTAAACCTTATCTATACGAAGGATAATAAGCTAATTAGGTATTTACAGAGTAATAAAAAATTAAAAGAAGATACAAATAAAAAAAAAGCTATATTAAAAATGTTGAGATATGTGAGATTGAAGGATGAGTTTAGACAAGAAATGGCATCCTTGTCAAACCAAATTAGACTTAATTATGGTTGTTGTAACCTTATAATTATATTAGTAAAAAAAATTTAAAATAAGGCATAATAAGATTGAACCATAAACTTCAAAGTAACCTTTTAAGCATATCTATGCATGATCCTCTTTATCAACATGATAACTCACACCCTTTCTCTTCTTCTTCAGTTATTCTCTTAGCTTTTCTAGTAAAAGTCAAGAAACCCCAATTCTAAGGAATATTGAGGTAAGAAAAACTCAATTCTTCTCTTGCTATATCTAAGGTTCTAGTTTTACAAATTATAGATTGATTTTTTCTATTGCTTTTAACTAACCTAGACTTTGAATTTTTCTTTAATTTTTGGATATATTTTAAATGAATATTTTATGATTCTAAGGCCTCTTATATGACTTTAATATGAGATTAGTGCATAAAGTTATTTCTATCCCAATTTGAGATACTCAAAATCCCTTATTTTCTGAGAAGGGGTTCTGTTAAAGCTGAATTAACTCTCTTTGAGATATAATTAAGTTTTGGCTTTTTGATAGATTTTAAGAGATTCTCTGAAAATTTTGTGAGATTTGAAACCGAGTGAATGTCACTTTTGTACACCAAGTGAGGTTTATATGGTATGTCAATCTAGTTTCAATAAAACAAAATAAGTAAATAAGTATTGGTGGTTGAATTAAGAGGAAAGTTTAACCTCCAAATAATTCAGTTTTAATCTGAATTTTGATTTTTGATGTGTATTTAGTTTTATGTGTCTTTTAGTCTTCTACAAAATTTCATCATAATTTAAAATCGTTTGGCCAAACTTTTATCAAACTTTTTCTATGAATTATTGCTATAAATTATTATAAATCAATAATTCAAGAGGTAGAGTTCTTAATTAAGAGATTGTATGATGTTATCCTCCTAATTTGATAGGTATATCGCTTCCTAGCATATTTGGGTTGGTTCTAGTCTTTTTACTTATTATTATTATTGGTATTTTTTGTTGCATGTTATATATATATTATGATGTCCATTGATCTGTATAATGAGAATTGAATTATGATGAGATCATAATAACGAAACCGAATCGCCTTTAAACACAGACCCTAAATGATCCCGATTATACGTTACTCAAGAGGGACATCGAGATAACCGGATAAACTGGTGTGCTGTATACCCGTCAATATGATGGAGGCGATTGATCTCATAGTCGCTCATGTAGTGACACCATGGATACAATGCAAGTGCTCTTAGAGAATGAGTTCACTAATTGATTCACTCATGAAATGTTAGATGGTTAATGATACTTCATTGTCAAACAGCGATTCCATAGTCCTAATTTTGTGTTTGGTTCTTAGACTTTAGACATCAATGATGCCTTGTGTGAATACTCTACTCTTTAATATCAGATTTATAGGTATGGAGGTTTCAAATCTAGTATAGCCGGCCATCGGGAGTGGTACCCAACCTTACGAGGGTATTTGAGTCCTAATAGAGGATCATTCGCTCTCGGTGTCATGAGAGGAATATCCTATGTGCTCTTGCCGAGACAAATCCCTAGCCAGGGTCAATCAGATTGAGAGAAATAGTTCTTCAGAAGAATCCGATTAAAGCAAGACTTGAGTAAATTTTACATAGGTCTAACAACACCAGGCTCGGTATATGGTCTTTAGGATATTAGATGGATGAGAGACTATAAATATAAGGTAAAAGAGGACAGACAAGTCCAAATGGATTGGATTTCCCTTTATCGTCTAGGGACTACAGCGTAGTGGTCTAGTACGTCTGTAGTCGATGAGTTGAGTGAATTATTATAGAGATAATAATTCATTGAGTCAGAAGGTATCCTGATAGGTACGACTCATGACTTACTCGATATTGAGCCTAAAGAGTCATACACATATAGTAGGTGTTACGACGAGTAGAGGTTTAAATATGAGATATCCGTTGAATCTCATATCTTATTAGATATCCAATAAGTCACAGAATTATTAGATCATGTGGATAAGATTCAATAAGAGCCAATGAGATATTATTGGGTAACGGTCCACTAATCTAAGAGGCTTGGATAATTGGATAGAGATTTAGTACCCAATAGGACAAGATCCATTAGGGTTAAGTTGATAAGGATCTCTATAAATACGAGGGAACCAAAGAGACATAGGCTAGATCGTTTTTTGCTGTCACCTCATATTCTCCTCCCCCCTTCTCCTCGTTAGTCGACAGCTTCAGTTTGGAGCGTGTGTACAGCAAGAAGGATCGACCACTTCTTGATCACATAGTGTGCTTAGAGAGGAAGATTGTGCAGCGATTTGAAAAGCATCTTTGCCGCATCTGTCGTGTGGTTCACCGCTAGAGAAGAGGACAATTGACCTCCTTCATCTACTCTTACAAATCTAAGATCTTACAAGGATATACAATCTTCCTATGTAACAAATCTACCTTGACACGTTTGGTTTTTGATTTTGCATTTTGTTTTGCACATCAATCTTTACACAAAATTTTATTTTTCTGTTCTTCGACCGCACACATGATGCTTTGTCTAAGTTTCCCAACAATTTGATCATTAAGGAATATTATTTGTCCTTGACATCTTTATTTTTTAGTTCAATTAGGTGAGTATAAATTTAATTCACTATAAAATAGTGATAGTATAAACTATCATATGCATATTGTATTTTGGAAAACATGTTTAATGTGATCATCATGAGCTAGTCATGAGCTAAATATGAATATATATATATATATATATATATATATATATATATATATATATATATTATAAGCATAAAAATATATAAATTATGATAAAAATATCTTATATGCTTATATATATATAATGACATGCAATGTGAGAGTGTATATATTTTGTATGACGTGCAATGTGAGAGTGCACGAATATATTATGATGTGCGGTATTAGAGTACAAGTATTATGATGGGTGGTGTGAGAGTGTCTATATGTATTATAACGTACGATGTGAAAGTGTACGTATATATTATAACGTCAAGTATAAGAGTATTATGACATGTGATGTGAAAGTGCACGTATGTATTATAACATGTATTATGATGTGTGGTGTGGGAATATATATATATATATATATATTATGACATATGGTTTGAAAGTACATATATGTATTGTGACATACTATGAAAGTATACATATATATTATGATGTGCAATGTGAAAATGTATGTATTTTGACGTATAGTGTGAGAATACACATATATATTAGATCACATGCGATGTAAAATTACATATATATGTTATAATATATAGAGCGGAGAAGTCTATGAATTTATTATTTTTCCTACGTGTGCATATAAACATTTTGAATTATATAATTTTTTTCTCTTTATTTTGGATATGCTACATTGTAGAATTATCCTTACTAAAGATGTCGTTGAATGAAAAAAAAAAATTTATTATTTATATATATCATTCATTTTATAACTATTCAAAAGAAAGACTATATGCTATTAAACGTTATTAGGTAAATACTTTATTTTCATACTCTGAAGGATAGATTTGTAGAGCACACGAAGAAGGGAGAGAAGAACTTAAGTCTCATGAACACCATGAAGCACCGGTAAAGCAGTTGAACGCCACCACCGTCGACATCCATCATCTCTTCCAGCTTCGACTCCTCACCGGCAGATTCATCCTTACCTCAACCCAACTCTCCTTTGCAATCTCCGACGAAACCTTAGAAAAACCATGAGCATAGTTCGGCAGAACCACCCCCTCCTCTTCCGCCCTAATCATCTTCGCCGACGACTCTTCTCCATCACCATCGCCTCCTCCACTCGGTGACCACCTCGTTGCAGGTGCTGACCTACACCTCGTGAGCAGAAGAGCATTTGGAGGTGGCGCCATCGATTCCACTTCGCAACGTCCGTTGCTCTCCTCTTCTACGGCCTCCTGTAGTTGGCGATTGTCTTTCCTCTCCTCTTCATCTTCGTCTTCCTCTTCACCGGTGCAGTCCGCTGGGGCACGGAACGAACCGAAGCACCTGGCGCCAAAGCGGAGGCCTCGGAGGGCGCCAAGGAAGTGCATGGCGTCCTTCTTGAGGCCGAACATTTCGAGCCAGTTCCTGTCACAGCCGCCGCCGCTGCGTCTGGGCGTTGGTCTCGCCTTGGCCCTTACCTTGATCTGGCCGGCGCAGGTGACCTTGGGCGAGGCCGGCTCGTCGAGCTCTGCCGAGTTCAAGTGCTTGGCCTTGGCCTTAAAGAGGGGGCTCGCCCGGCCACGGCCGGTGTGCCTCGTCGGAGGGCGCCCGCCGGATTCCGTGTGCCGGGATGGACCACTTATAGTCTTTGGCATCAGCGGCAGATGAGCTGTTGATGGAAAGCAGACCAAAAGGTCTGTTGAGACTCCTCTTCCTCCTCCCAGGCTTCCTTTCATGGCCTCTCTCTCTCTCTCTCTCTCTCTCTCTCTCTCTCTCTCTCGCGTTTATGCCCTTTGATTTGCTGCTCTGTTTCTGAGGAAGGCAAAGTGTGGATTAAAAGGGAGGGCTAAACCAGCTTTACTTCTTGCTTTGGCCGCCAGTATTGTCGTCTATCTTCATGTTTTCTTTCTTTATTTCCTTGATCTTTTAGGTGGTGATCATCGAGAGGGTTACTGTTCCGGAACTCGCCATTTGGATGTTAGATAATAATAAGTAGGTACATTACATCATTCAATCAAAAGAACTACCTTTATAGTTAAGAATTGAGATGGAGACTACTTGAGATTACTATAAAAATCTAACTATTTGGAGAAGTGATCTTAGTGCACTGATTTAAGCCATTAGTTAAAAGCAATCTTATGCTTCAAGCAATACACTCTTCTCATGGTGTAATGATTAAGGGAAACAATATATCAAATCCATATCAACTGCAGCAATCATTTATTCGTAAGGTTCTTCACCCGCCCTTCATTCCATGTTCCAAACAGCGATGTCAATCAGGCGGGATGGGGAGCGAGAAATGCTTCCTCGTCGTCTTCGTTATGGTCTTATCCTTCCATCTCCCATCCTCGTCTTATTCTGTATTTAGATAAGACAGGGACGAAGATAGAAAATCCCCATCGACGACGAAGATCATATCATTTTAATTAATTCATTCAATTAAAAAAAATCATCGTAATATCACCCGCGATTGGAGATTAGGTGTACTGTTGAGAGATATTTTCTTTGATTCAATTGAATCACATGATTTATAATTGAATCATGATCTATTCGAGTGAGTGAGGTTGATCCAATCTAATTTGAATAACGAAAGTATGACCTACTTAGTGTCTGCGCCTAACATCTCAAACTCACGTATTGATGGGTCGGATATAAGAATAACTAGGGACCGGAAAATGCTGTACCTATCCCCACCCCACCCCACATTTGTACGCTAATATAAAAGACCTTTCATCTCCATTTATTTTTCCTATCATCATCCCATTAGGAACATTTTATGAACATAATTGACATTCTAGAAAATAAAAATAGTACTTTTTCTTAGAATAGTATAGTGGTTAAGGAGCTCAACTCTCCTCGAATGACAAACCAAACCAGAACGAATGCAGATTCTTTGCAAATTGATTCAGCCAAACACCACACTTTAGCTCTTTTGTTATCATAGTTTAAGAAAGGAAGCCTAACTCAAAAGAGGTCACCATCATTCTCCTATTGAGTAGCAAGTAGTTCATCTCATTGGGTTCAGTGCGTTACCACCCGATCTGATGAAGCAATTAATCCATTAATTTATTGAACCTAAATCATTATCCCAAATTGCTTAGATCCAAATTGAAGCTACTAATTTCATCAAATATAATATAACTCAAAACCAACCTCCAACATAGTGCACATATGATCGTCCTATCTAGCAATGATTTCTCCGTTTTCTATTTGAGTTCCTCACATTATCTAATCATATGTACACCATAATTAACCGATTAATTTATTGGGCCCGAACAAGGATCCTGAAACATTTAAACTAAAATTATCAATAATAATTATATCAAGTGAATAAATCTTTATCTACCAATTATTAAGGTTAATACACAATATATCCAAGGAAGAATAGGGAGAATCCTCCTCCCAAAGACTAGTAGTAGTTAAAGCTTAGAGGAACACTAGTACTCTCATAAATAGTATGGTTAAGCATCTACTTGTGTTGGTGGGGAAGGTCAAGGAGCAGTTAGGAATTAATGAAGAGAGTGACAGAATAGAATAAGCCATACCTACTTGGTGTAGATCCTGATAGCATCATGAGTGGGAGGTCCAACTCTTTAACTTTAGCTGATAGAGATGCTCTTGCGCATGATGTTAGTCTGTGAGAAAAGATATTATCATATGAAGCACACTGTTAACTATTTTGAAATGTAAAGAAGATATCTGACATTTTGGTGCAAGCATCATAGCATATATTAGTTACAAGACACACAATGAACCTAAAAAGATGAATATGACTTGATTCCAAGGTTAGAATGATGTGAAGGCCAAAGCAGAACTAAACCGATAATTAGGAAGAACACCAGGTTCTCTGGGTGTGTGTATGAGACAAGCACACAGGGCTAACGTGACAAATGGATGCTGGCTGAAGTAGGGAAATGGTGATTCCAAGTTCCAAGATGTGTCATTAAGCTTCGACGAGAATGAGAGGTGACCAAAGCCCTCCAACTAAGCGGGTGGCGGCAACGGGCTGAAGCCCGCAAGGAGGCACGGCTGCTTCGGCGGTGTGCTCCGTAGAGCCGGTCCACGGGTTCGGGTGGGTTTACTGCTGTGTGTCACAGCATCATTTCCAGAGCACTTGGCCGTTGATTGCGTCTGTTCTCGGGCTTGTGCGTCGAAGAAGTGTAAGCCGGCGGGCATGCAGCGCTGCCACCGCAACACACACGTGCACGGGCGCCAGCCACGTAGTCGCTTTCCACGCACCGCTCCGCCGCAAGGCGCTCTCAGCAGCAGCGACCAGCTCGCGCACCGTCCCCGAAGCTCCCTTCCTCTCCCTATCCTCCCCACAGGCCATGTGGAGCCCCCCCCACCCCGATGAGTCCCGCCTTCGCCCCCCCTTCTTTTACCACGACTCTCTCTCTCTCTCTCCGCGTGTGCGTCTGTGTTCTATTTAAACCCCTATAACTGCACTCACGCCCATCTCGCCCATCTGTCTTTAAGTTTCCACACGTCGGTTTCACAGAAATACCTGCATGCGATGGCTTCACACGAAGCCATGACGAAGGTCATGGTGGGGAGAACGACGGAGTACCGAAAGGGCACGGACACCGAGCTGCTCGCCCTCCACAGCAGCTCCGCCGAGCTGCTGCTCCTTTGTGGGGAGCGGTTCGACGCCGTGCAGGCCTTCCGCACAGGGCGGCTCTCCTTGCACATGATCAGAGCGAAGGGGAACCCCGTTTGCATGGTGAGTTGCATGGTGGGGGATCACCAGTGGATGCTGGCCAAGGACTCGCTCGTCCTCCGTGTTGACCATCGCAGGTATGTCTTCGCCATGCCCGGCTTCTGCTACGGACTTGCATTGCTGGGCTCTGGTTCGGACCATGAGAGCAGGACGCTGGAAGAGATCCTTGCGAGGTTTTGTGCTTACCGAGACATTGCAGCCGAGGAAGGTAATTAACCCACAAGGGATTTGCTGTCTTCATGAATTCCCCGTTGACCATTCCTCCTTTTCTCTCAGGAGCTGATATATGGGCTCATGCCTATGACGAGATGACGAAGCTCACCACCATCGCCGCCGCCGCCATCGACACCACCACCGGCGGGGCCAGACGGCCATCAACTGCCACAGGCATCGCCTCTTCCGAATCAGAGAAATGGAAGAAGATCCAGCGGGCAGTGAGGACGTCGGCCATGGTCAAGCTGCTCTCCCGGTCCCTCCTCACCGGTGCCCTCGACCCCAGAAAGCACCTCGACCTGACCGCCGGCAATAACCTCCCGAGCATGCGGGTTATAGGAGACCTTGCGGACGTGATCGAGACAGGGCGGCGACCACCCGCGGTGGACGGGCGGAACTCCTTTTGGTATGTGAATGGTGAGGGGATAAGGCTGCTGCTCGCGATCCTCTCGGCGTGCGGAGCCGCCGAGCGGAGGAAGCGACCACGCCAGGAGACTCTCAGAGAGGAGTCCGAGTGGGCGAGCGAAGGCAATGCAGGTGATGAGGGAGGTGGAGTCAGCAGCAGTGGTTCAAGGTGCCTTAGTAAAGAGGTGAGGTTAGAGAGAGAGAAGGACGACCAATGAAACAATGTCCAAAGTCATATGTTCTCCTATCTTAACATAATTTTAGCAGCTCGATGTTCTCTTCTTCCTCCTAAAGTAAGAAAGCAAGGATGATAAGTGATTGACGAGGGGGAGAAAGCGGGAGGGCGCTCCAATGGTGAGGCTCAATGTTGCGTCTTCCCCGCCCACAGGAAACGGAGGATAACTACTGCTCCTCTGTTAATCGTTTTGTTAAAGTGGAGAACTAAAGTAATAATTTAAATGAATGGGACTTCAACGTCAGAGAGGGAGAGAGATGAAGATTAGATTGCATAAAAGAGGAACTGGAGATATTATAGGCAGTAAATGCGATATAACAGCAGGTTTACTTACTGGTGAGAGTCGTTGCCAATGATGCATCTCAAGTCGTGCTGCTTCCTGGGAGGGTGCTACATTCATGAAGTAGAGGCTTTCTGTAGAACTTATGCATTTGAAGGTTCTGCATATAGAAATCAAATTTAGCCAACATAAAATTCTTGTAGAATTAATTATATTGCTAATGACGAGAATTTATAGCTAGACACAGTAAACTAAGCAATCGAATTCTAGCAGAATGATGCTTAAGATGCTTTGCAAAATGATAAAAAAAAGGTTTAGGCAAGACATTCCACACCATGCTAAAAAAATGGGGAGAGAGAGACAGAGACCAGCTCAGCAGAATAATAGCATATTTAATTCATGTAGAGGGCCAGCAAAACAATAAAATGTTTCAGATACATTAAGTCAGGTCCCAAATTAACTAAATCATGTAGGGAAATGCGAGAGAGAGAAGCTCAGAAGAAAAATAGAGGACCTGAACAACACAAACATGAGGTCAGGTGGCAACTCAGAATACTCGAATCATGCAGGGAAGAGAGAGAGACCAGCTCAACAAAATTCTACTACATCCAATTCATGTAGGAGGCCAGAAAAACAATAGAGAACTTCACATCAATATCATCATTCATGTAGGAAACCAGCTACCAAAATACTAGTACAGGCCACATCCAGGAGGCCAGCAAAAGAGTAGAGAACTTCACATACATGAGGCAGGTCCCAAATCTACATCCTCAGAACCATTGCAACAAACACTTCATAGAGCTGTCAAGATTGTGACAAAACATGAACATTTATTTATGTTTAACTGCACAGAATCTATCAACTAAATCAGAACTATCTGGTGACGAGAATCAGCACCAAGTACATGGGATATCAAATTGTAGCAGAGATGAGCCTTGCACTTAACCAGTTGCTGCAGGTACATAGAAGCTCACCATAATTTAACTCGCGTTCGTACAGTGTCAACATTATATTAAAGTGGCACTCACTTGGATCCTTCTCTATGGAAGTGCATGAAGTCAAGGATACTAGATAACCAGGATCAGATAAAAGGTGATAAATACGATACTAAGAACGTAAAAGAACATGATGATTTGCACATCTCAGCCTGTAGTATTGCTGTAGAAGTGAAATAAATACTAACTCTTGCAAAGTCAGATTTGTCACACTCTTTCTTTCAGAAAGAATTAAGTGGCATTGGCCATGTACTGCCATTTGCCAATCAGACAACCAACAGATGAAGGGTGCCAAAATGGGAGAATGATGATATGCCAAGGATACTCCCACATGTAGGTTAAGCAGAGCCTACGCGTATACACGAGGATATTCTTCATGGATGCAACGAGATAACATTGATGCTCATCAAATCTGCAGCAGCCTAAGGTCATAAACTAATTGCATATGTCAAGTTTCGTCATGCTAGCAAACTCGTGGATTTAAACATAATTTAAATGAGTTGATGAATATATACATGATAATACATCATCCAACTATCATCTATCTCACCAACATTCTCAAATATCTAGAAGTTAAATAGCACGCCTAACTTTTGGCTTTAGCCATACCAGATAGACATGGATCTAGATTTTGTATTGTAGCTCGATGCCATAAAAAATGAACCATGCAACAGACTCCGAACATTGCTGTTGAATAATCTAGCTGCATACAGTAGCACTTGTCATTTTGGCAAGATGGTTAAATCTACTGAAACTAAAAACAAATGAACTCTATAACTAGCAGTGCTTCATCAAGCTAAAAAGATGCTTCCTTAAATAACAAATCAGAATTGATATAATCTCAGATTAAAAAAAACATATGTACCTCAACTGAAATCATTTTCTTGTGCCAAATGAATAGCATGGTCATCAACCTTTGCTGATGCAAATGATTTTTTTTAGCATTGCAAGGTGAATTTCCAGAAAACCATTCTAATGAGTACATTCTTTTAGTTCACTGTCACTAGGCAGACGTCCATCCTTTGCCATGTTAGTCAGAACATTCAATACAACATCTACGGTCTTGTGGTTCACTTAATTCAGTTCCTCATCCTTATCAAATTGAGAGATACCCTTAATAATGGTAATTGCACTGAGGAGAAAGCCATCTTGTACCATCTATGCACACAAGTTTCCTGCCCTACAGTGTCCATGGATGATAACATTATATCCAGTAGCATCAGGCATCCACCTCCTCTTCACTGTTGAATCAAATGCCTTATAAGCTTCATTTATCAATCCTTTTAAAGAATGAACACACTTTTGAACTCCGCTTTGCCACATCAATCCCTCAGTGTGCCATATGTGATACTATCTGGAAAAAACTCATCATAGAACATCCTAACAGGAATCGTTTTACTTCCTTTGTCCGACTCACTCTATGAAAGCCTTCTCCATTCCCCACATTCCATTAGCCATCAATCAGTGTGTGTGTGGTGTATGTAAATTCATCAAGATGTAGATCAAAATCAACATTTTCTGGGAATGCTTATAAGTGCTGTCCAGTCTCTTACTTCACAAGTACTTTCAATAAGTTGTCAAGCATCTCCTGATTCAACTGGAATGCCAGATCAATGTCTCCACTCCTACCGTGCCATTCATTTAGTTCGTAACACATCGTCTCGAACAATCCTCGATGAACATCCATCCTCCCCAAGAAAAAATACCCATTAATTAGAGGATTGTAGCTCGCAAAAGGAAGCCAAATTCCACTCTCCTTTGTCTGCTTCATGATCAGGAATGCAACATTCAAGAACCATCTCGTGTGAAAGTGACCTCCTTAGTTCGGCTGACAATCTTAGTTGCTCTCCTGAGCTTCCCTGCTTTACACATTGCATTGACCAACGAAGTATATGTAACAACACAGGGTTCCACGCCCTTACAAGACTAGATCTTGATGCACGTAGCCATCCCTGCAGTACCCATTCACAAGCGTAGTGCAAGTATGGCATCAGGGGCCAACACTTCCACCATCTCATCGGAAAACTTTCTTGAATCCGTCATCGTCATCAGCAGCAGCGACCGACTTGCAGGGACCATCAGTCAGAGTGTTGTATGTGAACGACAACTTTGGGCGAACACCCGGCGAGCGTCATCTCAGATGGGAAAGCCGACGCCCGATCCAATTCAACTCAAGAGTATAATTCTCTGATAAGTATGTTGGATGTGTAGACACTGGACGAAATCCCGAAACCAGCCATTCATCGACCAAGTCTTCGATTGGCGTCGAGGGCGAAGTTGTAGGAGAGAAAGGCTGGGGAAAATCCGGCATCGCTGGTGATGGAGACAGCGGAGAGAGAGAGGGTGGTGAGGGAGAGGGAGGAGTATTACTTGACGAGAAAGGAGACGTCCATCTCGGCGAGGAGGCGGCGCCGGCTTCGAGAGGGCTCCGCGTGGGGGCGAATCGCCGCCCTAGCAACGAAGGCGGGCCTTTTGCTTTGGATCGATCGGAGAGCCCGAACGAAGCCCAAATAGAAATTCTACCCAATTCTGACTCGACTCGAGCTCTGTTCGGACCCATCAGAATGAGCCAATTAGCTTATCGATGTCAATTCCGATCCCAGTGTGCACAGAATTAGCCATCACACACACACACATCCAATATGATGGGGCCAAATATGAGCTCAAAGCAGTGACGAGAAAAGGAAAGGGCGGGGAGACGGGCCTGCGAAGGCGGCATGGATGCATGTCACCGTCCCAACCCATGGTGTGCATGAAAAGGCATCATCACTGCAGTGGGATCCAACTCCTCACCAACCATGGATTCCTCACCACCACCTTGTTGGTGCCTCCCTTTCATCCCACCAACATCAAAAACAAGAAACCTTGGATGTTGCTGAGATTCCACTCCCTCTATTGAGGTGGGACTGACAGAGATCCAAGGTGGCCAATGGTGGAGTTCTGATAGATACCAGGTGGTGGTGGTGTTTGATATTTTAGTCTTCCTAGCTAGGAAGAACAGTTCCTGGAGATCCAAAGTCATGTGCTCATTAGGTTTGCCTGCTCCTGTGCCTCTTGTTTCAACAACACTGGTTTTGTTCCAAAGCTTTTGCTCTAAGAACATACAGCCAAAACAGCACCCAGTAATGGCTGCACCCAATATTTTTATCTTGCCTTGTTCTTCTGCATGGAGTTGGAGATCTCAAGGACAGTCTCAATTATATGACCCCTAGTCTTGTCTTACTTGTTATCTGAACTGAGGATGAGAAGACAACCAATCAGCATATGTGATATTAATGATGATACCCGATTATCCAAGATGACTTTTCTCAATCAGTAGGATCGATCACAGATTTGTCTTTCCTTCAACCAGGACCTCAGATGTCAGAAGGCAAGCGATTAAGAGATAGATACTACAGCCCCTCCATACCAAGGATTAGGAAGCTGGGCATGAGAACAGTTTGCGACAGCTCTCACGTAGAATAGCTCAGCTATTCCTCAAGCTAAAGGATGTGATCTCACCAGCATATTTCAATCTGTTCACAACTCCCCTTGTACTTTGCCTCTGATAGGGAGGATGATGAGATCAAGTATCTGTGAGTGGCTTTTGGGTAGGATGCAGTGGTTTCAGAGTTCATTAGTTGGTGGATGCTGTCAGAAGTAAGACTGTCAGCTGATGTTAGTAAGTGTGAGACTGTGAGTGGAGGAACCAATGATTTATTTTCTGCTAAAGCCTCGATTAAGTGAAAACAACACAGTCACGAAGGTCTCTGCAGATTCATGTGGAGGAAGGAAACATGTCAGTGATTGATGGAAAGGCTCATCACAATGATTGGGACACTGAGTGCATTTCAAGTAGCTGCTAGTTTTCTATCACCAGAGAGGTGCCAGAAGAATAGGGACTGAAAGACCCAGTGAGATGCTACAGCTATCTCAAATTGCTGAGTTAACTTCCCAGCCTACCATGGAAATAGTGACTTCAGGAATCCAAGATTTGCAAATCAGCATCACTGTCATTATGAATGAAAAATTACTATCAGGAACAGTCTTAAAGAAATCATCATTACTCATCAATGGACTATTAATGTCAGTAACTGCTGTTGTTATTGTGTTTTAGTGACAGAAAAAAAGACACAACACAACCGGAATGCCTACAGATATCAGAAATACGAAGAGTTGTCATCACTGTTTACGACCTTAATAAGGACCTGAAGGAAAATAGCACTTCAACTAAAAGGGCACTTTCCTAGTGGAAATTACATCGTCTGTTGACCTGCATAAGAATGATTACTAAATCTGAAGAAGTGAATCTGTTCTTTTTTAGTATAATTTTGTCACTTACACTGTTGCTTTTGAGCTGCAACATTGTTCACCAGTGAGATGAACAGTCAATCACAAGCTCAGAGTCCATGAAATGAATCGAGCAAAAGTTTGGACTTTCTACCGCTAACATGTCTCGTTAAAGATTGCCAAAAGCAATTTTGCTTGGAAGAAAAAGTACATCTGCTAAAAGGCATGCCAAAGTCGGACCACTAACAAGTCTCTCTAATAATAAGTTGCCATCACTTCCAGCACACAAGTATATTCACGTACTACTCACAGGGTTTGTCAAACATGGCACAACTATTATCATGTACCAATCTCTTGCTTGCAAGAAACAGCTAGATGTGTTGGAAGAAAGCAAGCCACACATCTCCATGAACTAATTCCAAGATATCCAACCTCAGATAAACAGGACGCACATTGGGTCTTGCAAAGGGGAGAACTGTTATTTCTTTCTGCATTGTACATGATTCTACATGCAAAACTTAGCTCCATCCAGGGGCGAGAAAGCTACTCTCTTTTGAAGTGCTTTCGTGCCCAAAAAAAGTCTCCAAGAGAAGCGAAAATGAAACGCGGGTAGGTGTCTTTATGTCTTCTTCTTCTTAACAAGAAACAACATGAGCACCGATCACAGTCAATGGGGGGGCGGTAGCGTGAGAGCTCCTTACAGTTTACGCCTTTGGACGAGCCTTCGAGGAGAGGTTCTTCCACTCCACCAAGCGAAGTAAGAACTCCATCACCTACAGAACATGGCCAAATCGAGTCACGTCCAGCGCAACATCTCCATCGCAGTGGCCATCAGGCGGAGTGGAACCTGATGGCGCCCAAAGCAAACGAAAGCAAAGCCTGAAATTGCACTGACCTCAGAAGGCTCTCCAAGGGAATAAGAGGCGTTTGTCTCTTTAGGATTCTTCGAAACAAGTATTCCAAACCCTTGTCCTCTGTCCCGTAAAACCTGACAAAGACATGTCAGGGTTCTCGCGCTTGTTAATAGGAGCTGCTAATGAACTCGGACAAAGACGGTGAAAGCCACTGTTACCAGACTCGTGATTGAATTCAACGTACCTTGAACGCATCTTCGTCGGTGCAATCATCTCCGATATAAAGGGGCACTGCCCTCTTGCAGTCAGCAAAGCCTGCATAGTTAATGCGTGCTTTCTGGTTACAGAAGAACGGGACGTGATGTGATACATGTTTACGCAATGATGATCGTGAAACTTACCGAGTGACTCTAACAGGAACTCCAAGGCCTTCCCCTTATCCCATTTGATAGTAGGGCGGATCTCCCACACCTATCGATCGCATAAACATGCAAATCATATCACGTCGAAACATGTTATATCATACGCAACATAAAGATACTGATCGAGACCACGGTCGTGGACGCACCATTCTCCCTCGGGTCATCCGCAATTTGGGGTATTCGTTTATCACTGACAACACCTGCTCTAGCAACCCACTCCAGCGCTGCACAATGTTTACACATATTGCTTTCACGTATGGCATCAAACAAGAAGTTGGTGCAGAAAGATGGAAGAATCACTGCTCACCTTTTCATCCACACATCTGTAATGGACGGAGACGCAGAACTTGTTGTTCTCCACCTTGGCGCCAGGGATGGACTTGGTCTCCTCCAGCAGCGCTCTATGAACCTGGAGGGAACAAACAAGAACAAATGCTGGTGACCATTGCTCTGGTTTCAGGTATGGATTGATGTACTAGTGCTTTTCAAGGCCTGGCCCTGCTACAGAGACACTTGGAAGAGGAACCAACCTCATTTATCATGGGGAGGAACTCGCTAGCTGGTTGGAAGAGAACAGGTCGTTTCTAAACCACAAGAACGTGAGAACACATGTGAGCCAACTTACGTGTATGCTTTTGTTGAGTTTGATATGTGAGGAGGAGTAGTGCCTACCTTCTTGGTGTATCTCTTGGGAACCTTGATGTCCATGCCATGGCTTCCAGCGTAGCATAGTTCGGTTAGTCTCACGAAATCGTACACCTGCAGAGCATGAGATGGAAATAGTAAGAGAACAGAGGAAGTATGAACATAGTCAGCATCTTTCGACTACCGCGAGGTGGGATCGGCATCAACCTTGCTTCGGCATCGCCCGCTCACGATCGCCGTGGGGAAGCACCTCGCCACTTCCTTCACTGCAGCTCTCATCTGATTGGAATAATAAAAATGCCATCTTTAACAGTTGAGAATACAACTAGAAGCAGAGGACGCCTGAAACAAGAGTCAGGTGCTCACTGCGTCGGACATGAAAGCGGAGTCGGGATCATCGACAATAGGGGAGAGGGTCCCGTCGTAGTCCAAGAAGATCACGATCTGCTTTCCGTCGGTGGCACTCATGATCTGTTCGAACTCGATCAAAGCAGAGGGGTGCCGCATCTACGAAGGGATCAAACACCATCAGCACCCGAAACATCCGAACTTCCGAGTTAAAGAAACGAAGCAGCACTTACAATCGATGCCGAATGTTCATAGGCAGGGGCTGCGGCCAGAGCGGTGGACGCCTTGGCATGAGTAGGAGAGGAAGCTTTCATCGAGTCCAGCCAACCCTTCGTCAAGCCTCCGTTGAGCTCGACTGGGGAGACGGACTTCTTCCGGATGGCGGGAGCAGAGGCCCCGCCACTGCGCGGCGGCGGGTAGGGAAGCAGGGACGGAGAGTTCGCCACCGCCGCCACCGTGATAGACGGCATCGCCTCCGGAACCATCGCATTGTTCGTCATCTCTTCCGTGATAGAGGAACAGAGATCAAAGCACAAGCTCGAGGAGAAGAGAAAAGATCGGATCTTTCTGTTTCCTCCCCGCTATAGGCTTTGTGCAATCGACAAAGCGGTCGTGGTGGTTGGGGAGGTGTGGCAGGGGAGGGTGGATATATAGGAAGAAGGACGCAAGGCGACGTAGGGGGCGGAGAGCATCCGCGGTTGGCGGTGTCCAACGGGGCCCCGGACGTGGGCCAACCGGCCAGAACCGGTCCGCCGTCTTCTACGTCGGCGGGGACGCACGATCTCGCCAGCTGGCGGCGCGTACACGTGCTGAAAACCGGGGTCGAGGTGCCCCCCGCACGTGTCGAAGACGCAGCAGGCAGCAAATCCACGGACGCCAAAAGCCGCTAATAACCGGGGCGTTTTCCCAGTTAAGGCGGTCTTCTTATTACCTTCTCCTCTTCCCTCCACCAGCAACATAGTTCATAAGGACTTTAAGATCATACAGTACCTAATAACTTATTCGAACTTACTGGGAATTCTGATTTCTAAAGGAGCATTATTGGGGCTTGACGCCCATGGTAAACATAGGAAACAACCAGCCACAGGATGCCAAAACCAGCTGCCAGGTCTGTAATCAACCTGTGCATATTGTACTCTCCAGCAGTACGTATTAAAAAAAAGGAAGACCTTCAACACTAATCAATCTTTGCAATTACAGGACTAAACAACACGATGACATTCTACTATTCTTTCCGATTGGTCTTTTGGTCTCCTGAGGGTTTGGTGTTCCGGTTTGCAGCCGTCGTGAGTCGCAAAAAGTCAAAGCTCCATTATATAATCCTTGATCTTTTAGGTCAGCATGCAGAAAGCTTTAGAAAAAGCGAGTGGGTGGCTTGTTGTATAATCCCTTTGTATGGCTGTCTGGTTCGTAGTTTAACATAAAGGATCTGAGAGAGTTCAGCGTGCCCTTTAATTATGTTGTAGATTTCGACGTTAAAATTTCATGTTCACGAGTGAGCTTGTATGTGGAGTCTTATCAGTCAGAATGGAACAAAAGTAAGCGGCGTATGTGAACAAAGGTAATTAAGTTCTGATGCAAACAGTTGAAAGCACCGAGTCTCCTTTAGCAGCAATTGTAGCGACGGTTGCGACTCCAAATGATGGATGCAGAGCTCACACAGCTGCATTGATGTCGATGTGAAGAAGCACACATCTGATGCAAACACAGAAACCCTTGCTCGGGAGGACGGTTCGAGCCCCATCTGGTCTCCGCAAGTGCTGTTTCTTGTCTGCTTCGTGAGACATGATGGTGGAGTATATGCCATCCGGTCCTCGAGCACCACCATTGCAGGCTCTACTGACACGTTCTTCCGAGCTCCCCTCTCCCACCCTTTCCGGCGTACTGTCCTTTATTGCTACCCTTCCTTTCTTTATCGAGTGACCAACACAGCATTCCCGTCCTTTTGTGGTCTCCGAGTTATCACCTGCTTCGACCCCAAGTCTGTCATGCTCGTCTCTTTCCATCTTTCCTTCTTTCTTTCCTTTCATCCTTTCCAACTTTGTTGCCACTGCGACCTGGGGAGTCGTGTCATCTTTTAACGTAAAGGCGGTGGAGACGGGACAAGTCGGCTTTATGGTGGTGTGAAACATGAAGAACACCACTTCCAACCCTCTCTAGAAGCCCTCTTTAAGGGAAGAAAAGGCTGTGAACGCCACTCCCCTACCTTTAGTTGCTCTGTTGCCAACTAGGTCACTGTTGCCATACGAGTGAGAGAAGGTGGCGACGATGCTTGAACAAGCTGATGTTACCCATCTGCACGTAACAACAGCGACAACTGACATTGTCGATGAGCACATTGTGAGGACATGTCAACGAACCCAAGAATTAGAATGCAGAAACCAAATGCATTGATCTTTTCGTGCATGTATCTCCTTCGAGTGCATACGTACAGGCACATTGCAACGAACAGGAAGACAAACATAATAAGCCACCATTGCTGCACTTCACCTATTCCGACAGCCATCGATTGTTTACGTTCAACAATCGTACTTCCAGTAGAAGAAGCAGTACGTGTTTTGTGTTGCTTGATGAAGAAGTAAGCTACAGTCCAGCAGGAGACATCAAGGCGTGCCCAAAACAATTGCATAAACCTGTCGTCTATGATCATGGTCATGCTAATATACTGCCACGAAGTATGATCTAGGGATTCACTTTAGGACTTTGGAGACCTAAAACATGGATTCTCCTCGGAGGAGGACATCAGAAACGTTGACGAAACAGCGCATAGGATCCCTAGAATATTAGTCACAAGTTCTGCAGTGTGTTCTTGCAACTTTTCACCTAACACCATTGTTTAGTGGTCAAGGGGGCAATTAGATCCGTTTGGATGGTCAGAAACATATGGCCCTAGATGAGGAGGAAGGGTGGCCAACGCGTGGATCGCGGCTTGATCAACGTGTTGGGAGCTTTAAAATTCGCAATCGGAGCCTTCTTCCGCTGGTCCCGCGGTGCAGCTACGGCCTGCGTGGCGGTCCGACCTTTCGCCGTCTCATTGGCCGCACCAATCTTGCGGCGAAAGCTTATCCTGTTCCGCCGCTTGACCCGCCGCCGTGGACACATCATAATTAGGCTGGAAAGACGCGGGCCCTCCTTGGTTGCGTGGCACCCAATTATTTCGGCACGTCTTGGCCCGTTTGCCCAGTAAACTAAGAAGTAACAGAATCAAATCCCTCCCCCACTTTTCTTGGCATTTACTTTTTGTTGTGCTTTGATATGTCTAATGTACTTCTCCAATGAGGAATAGATGCAAACAATGATACAAGAGCATCAGTTGCTCTTAGACTTATGCCCTGAGGCACTTCTTCCTCTTCTTCTCAGTGCCAATGATTTCCTCTTCACTGTAACGTCTAAAAACTGCAAGTCGAGATGTGTTGAAGAGGAAGTCTGAGAACAGTTCTAACTTTAGTTCTGGAGGTGGCTGTCATTGTATGTGACATGGCAAGAAGTTGACAGTACACCAACTAAAGAGCTAAATGGTTGACAAAGATTTCTTCTCTAGTAGTACTAATTCACTGCTGTCTTAGATACAAAAATTTAGATATTTCTTTGATGCATGTTCCCATACCTACAACTCTTCTGTGGCAGTAAGTCCTCTTGAATTGGAGTGGCGTCAATTTATTGCACTGTTGCCTATCCCACTGAAAGCTCTATGTGGACAGACCTACTGCTTCAATGTAGTATGAGTCAGAGACATGTGGCCTAGCACAAGTACAACTAAAAAAAAGCCTCCATGCTATTTTCTATTGAGAGAGATTAAGAAGCTGATCAAAAGCACAAAAGTGACATGATCTTTGAAACCTTTCTTTGTAATTTGAGCAGAACATTGATTGGGGTGATAGATTGGTAAAGGCATCAATTTGGTAATCAAAGATCATAACAATAAATAAATATGAGTGAATCAGATTACTCTCACTTGTTTTGGCATATATAAATATGAGAGAGAATTATTCCATGAACACAAAGATGATTCCACCAGATGGAGAAAATAATGGTGGAAAAGAGCATATCTGTGATAAGATTACATGATTTTTTAGATGGCCAACACATTCGAAGTTAGAAATAGTAGGAGAATGCTGCAGATCAATGGAGTTGCTTTGGTTGCACTTCAACATTATGCAATGGGTTGAGACATGGGAAGGCTTCTTCCTTCCTTGTCTTTGTTGGAAGTCTTTTTTGCAGCATCCATGCAACAAGTTGCCCTACCAAACGGAATGTGTGGTCAATCTTCATGCAAACTGGACTCACCTAAACCAACAACACCTTCCAAATTCCTGACCCCACCACAGGATAAAGCCATGCATAACACCCCTGGCTCCACATAAGCTATGGCTTTATCTTGTTGTAGCTCATATTCCCTGAATCAAATCAGATTTACCCCTCCTTTTATCTTCTTTTTGTTGTGAGGCATCAATCGAGGTGTTTTCTGTCTACCTTGGTTCTCCATTTGGATTATTATTTGTTATCTTTGTGGCCCCTTTTTTATCATCAGATGATGGAGATTGCAAGCCCGAGAACTTTCTTTTATTTCATCTCAACTATAATAGCAGTTGGTGATGGCGACCACTGTTTGGTAGGCAAGGTGGAGTTCCACCAAAAGGTCGGTTGTCAAAGCACCACATGACCCAACACATCCCCCTGTCCTTCTCTTAACCCTAAAAGACAAATCCAACAAAGAAGATCCAATGGGGTGGCAATGGAGTGGGGAATGATTTGATACCTAAAGGGTCTCCATATGTGTCTCACTGGCCAATGCCCGAGAAGCCACATATGCCTTCCTAGGAGGCATGCCACAGACCTAAGGTGAAAGCTACTGGTGCATTTATGTATGCAGGCGACAAAGAGATAGACTTGCTCGGCAAGTGACCAAAGATATATCTCAAGGTTGAGGTGCACGTTCATTCTCATGCACATGTATATCCTTTAATCTTAGCGAAGCAGTATTAATCAGTAGCCTCTCATCAAGCCTCACTTCACATAGAAACCTACATACAGGAGAGCAAGCTATAGAGTGTACATAAATCATCATAGATAGATTCATCAAGTTTATCTATCTTCTTCCCTTATGTGAAAGCAGAGGTTCTTAATTTCCGCATTCATTCAACTAGAAACGGTATTCTTATGAACAAGAATCAATGTATATTCAAATTCGTATCATACAATCATTAACACGTGTTGATATTCTGCATTCTATGAACAAGAAGCTAAAGATCGCATGCCTCTTCTTCCTTGACTTCCTTGGACAAGTTAAAGATCACACAGTTGCACAAACATCTCTTTGTTAGGGCACTACGAACATCCTTTCGATCGGCACTCTCCGAAAAGGATTGAGATGTATGTGTCATTGTTACTGCCACCTGACACCTACCATCCACATCCTCGATCTAGATGAGATATATTGTCCTATTTCCACTACTAGACTTGGCTCAGCTTTGGTATTATTTGACGTAGCCTTAACTGGGGAGACACCGAAGCACCCAATGCATGCCTTCCATCTAACTTTAGCCGGCATGCAACTTACCATCATGTTCACTGATCAGCATGCAATTTGAAAAGACCAAAGACTGATTTGAAAGGAGCATTGCATTGAGAGGGCATGAACGGTGTTGTTAGTGAAGGAACAAAAGATAAGAATATAGGAAGAACTAGCAATGGTTTTGAAAGATCATTGATAGTATAAAGCTAGGATTCTTGGATTTGCTTGGATTCACAGTGGTGTATGGCTTTGATATCGTGTAACTGCATCAAAAACTTCTATATGTTTAAATTAAGCCACAAATTAAAGCCTCAAGAATCATCATTTGAGATCGAAATCCTTGCTTGCATCTTCTTTCTTTACATGCACTTCATCAGGTTACGCAGAAATCTGGAAATATATATGGTAATGATTCCTAAACCTCTTGTTGATTGGAAACACCATCTTGCTAACATGTTGCAGTCATCTCTTGATGCTGGGATGCGTCAGCAGTGATGGTCGGTGGGATAGGAAAGTACAAGAGCGAAGCAGGCCGAAAGCAGGAGCAACACAAATAAGACATCGCAAATTCTGATTCCTAAGGGAAGCTACCTCTGCTATTTCCTGGTGGAGCTCCACAAATCACAACCCATCCCAGAATAATTCCCCCATCATCTTCCTCTTCAGCCCACCACTAAGTCTGAACCCCTCGTTCCAGAGTCCCACTAATGCAGATTCTAGTAATGAATTCAGATCTGCAACCTCAGTCTTGCATTCCAAGATTCTCACACTTTATGTCTTGTCTTCCTCACCTCCTCCTCCTCGTCGGTTTGGATGCTTGCTCATGGCATCAACGCGTGAGTACCAGGGTTGGCCGCACTTTATTCCACATTCCATGCCTTCTTTTCTTTCTTTGGGTTCTGATAAGGTAGTGTCTGCAGGACCCTGAGGCTTTCTTCCACCAAAAGCCGTGGGAAGGGTGATGAATCTGGCCTTAGAGATGGTCGGAGGTGCTTCTAACGGGAGTTGTTGAACATGGCTTTCACATGCATGACTGTGAAAAGGAGGTGTTTCTTGAGGGGCCATGGCACGACTACGTGACGAAGACGACGCATGGTCTTGGTCAATGTTGTTGTCCGACTCGTATGATTCTTTTATGTTGACCATTGACTTGGCCTTGTGTGTTCACATGCACGTACTTGGGTTAGGTTTGCATGCGACAAAGGTTCCAACGCACATTTATTGACTACTACTCTCTTTGTCTTTGTCTGCCATAAGCAGAATTGTCAGCTAAAAATTAGTAACCTTGAAAGCAAAATTTCATGGCTGAAGAACACATTTCAGCAACAAATCATTTTCATGTACATATTTAGCTGATTATTGCTGTAATATAACAATAATTAGTCGTCATATATCACCAAGTTGACTATATGATCTTTTAATTTTATTGAACTTTTTACAAGTTAGTATCAATCATATCCAAATTTAGACTACTATAAAGAAAGAGCTCAATGCATGCTTTAAGAAGAAAAGATGTGGACACATAATTTTGATCTAAATATTCTTTTGTACTCGAATCAATCTCAAACCCAATTAAAATATACATGGAAGAAAAAAAAAATCCGACCATCCTCCTTTTGCTTAAAATTGACGTATGAAATTAATTTTCTCTTACGCATGGCTTTTCGTTTAAACCTATATTATATGAACCGTTCATACATTTCGTGATCTACAATGCTAAGTAATATATGTTCTATCTCCATATTGCTTTCCCGTACGCCATAATGACGAGTTCGGATCATCGGACAAGGCTTAATGATTTGGGCTGTTATTGGGTCTAATGGCCCAACTTTTGTTAACGAGTTGGGTTGCCTCAAGATTAGTAAACTTCTATTGATTGTTGATGATCTTAACAACGAAACCGAAACCGAGGGAGAAGGATATCAACCTGACGGAGGGCCTCTTCGGGAAGCTGCGCAACCTGGACGCCTGTTCCAAGATCAACTAACGAGGATTTCTCCTCGTCGTGTTCCTCTTCTTCGTCTCCGAACTGTGTATGTTCGATCCCGTTTGCCCTTCCGTGCCTTTTTTTGTTAGATTGCGCTGGTGCTCGATGAATTCTGTATGGGTTTCTTAATTTGATCGATGTGGATGTTCTATCTTGATCTTGGCTCTTGGTTTCACCTGTTCTTGGCATCAGAAAATTTCTTTTCGTTTCCCTGATAGGATTCAGAGGACAAAGGTTGGATCTTTAGCTCTTGTTACTCCTGTCAGATGATAAATTGTAGGGCAGCCGGTTCCCCTTTTTACTATTAGTTTGTTTTTGCTTCCGATTAGGGTTGCATTAGGAGAAGGATTCGTATGGTAAGATTGTATGTGTCATCGATAATATCGATCTCTATGATCATGATGTCTTTAAACCTCATGCACAATGGCATTCGATAAACCTATGGTGCTGCAAAATGTTCGTTCTTTTAGTACACTGCCCAATTTATAAGTCTGCATTTGTTCTGTATTGCAAATAAATACCATTTCTTTTACTTCTTGAGATGAGAGAATTGCGTATTGTTCATTGAGACTCACAACACATGCATAGTCTCATCATTATTTTGCACCTAAGCTCCTTAAATTTAGAATCACTTGACGATTATTTTGCTTGCATGACCATTGTCACCTCGTTTGCTTGAGAATTACTTGAGACATCAGTTATTGAATGAAGTGAGTAGTTGGAGACTACCACAACCGTCCACCCTTGTGAGTTCGAAGGATTTGAAGTGAGGTTAACAAGTTGTCTATTTCTACTTTTCTGTTCACTGTTTCCCTAAATTTATTACCACATAACTTCCATTATTGCCAAAATTTCTAAACCCCAAACTGCTTAAAGTCTAACATTGTTAGAATTATCCAACTTTGGAGACGCATTGATCATTTTCATGCCCAATTCAAGCTAGTCAAGAAGGGTGAACTAATGTCTTTTTCCTTCCCCAGAATCAATACGCTTTTGAATATGCAATACTCATTGTTTTATTGTTTGAGTTGAGTTTTCTTACAAATTGAATATGTTCTTGTTTTTTTAATCCTCATCTGTTTTGGCTTTTATTTTCTTATTAGTAACTCTCTTCCCTAAGCCTATCGCCCTTTAGGTTGTCCTATATTATTTTGCCTTGGTTTTGAAGCCTATAAGGTTAATTTTGAGTTAGTGGGATTGCGACCTATCAATATTGTCCTTCTTACATTGATCAAGAAATGTAATCTTCCAAATATGCACATATATCAATCACATATTCATGCATAAAAAATTTGTTGTGAAAAATTCAAAGAAATTACAATATGCAGCAACTAATAAAAAAATAGTCTGCTGGCAATGAGTTATATTATGTAAGAGCTTGATGCCAAAAGAATTATAAATTGAGCAACATGCAGGAGTTTCAACAAGTTATCATTTGAAAAAGATGATAAGTTTTGTATGAAACATAAATAGATCTAAATCATTTCAAATTAAGCATAAGGTCACAAAGTTATGATTAAATTATGATACTATTAGAATTAAGTCTTTCTATATTACAATCTAGCTCCCAATCAAGATTAAAAAAAATGGTCGGACCTTGGTATTCATCGGTCTAACCGGGAACAAGGTAATGCCATTCAGTTTGGTTCACAATTGGCCTTGTACAACTTTTTAATTTTTTTGTTGTAACATCCTATCAACAATCAACCCTACTGTTGATTTCCAAAACAGCTATTAACAGGGCTGTTGATTGTCAACAGCAGTCCTCCTCCTCTCCTCCTTCCTTTTATTCTCTTTCTCTTTGGTCTGTGCCAATTGGTATACCGATGTGCCAGGGTCGGTGTGTCATACCAGATCTATACTGGTCCGAACAAGAACTGGTATGAGTCTCGGATTATTAAATGGTCCTTATGATATCATAATATAGTCTATGGGTATTGCAAATCAATCTCTAGGACTCACGAATCAATCTTTTAAACGAGGTACCTAGTGCATGAAGTTCTCGCCAATATGAAGTATAGGGAGGATCAATGTACATAATCTTACATCTACAAATAGATAGATGGACTATATGACTTAGACCTTGTTGCCAAGGTCATAAAAAGAGCAAGATTCACCCTCACAATCGAACTCAATAAAAAAATAGTTAGATTTTGCTTAGATTCATTCACAATAGATTTATTTCTTGTCATCCAATCTGATCAACTCAATTGGGCAAGATTGATACCACAACTTTATAACACTCTACTCCTAATTTCATCCATTCCCTACATGTCTGACAAAGATAGGATGCTAGATTTCTTTCCTTCATTTACTACTATCGATATGAATGCAGCGGAAGGTATGCAATCTTAAATTTTAAAACATGTTAATGTACTAAACAAAACGATTGGATTTCACTTGTACATAATGATTTTGACACATGTACAAAATTATAATATTTAATAAAAAAAATCCAAACAAAATATGTCCAACTTATTCCATCTAACATAATATAACATGTTCAAAAATCTTTTATACATGAAATGCCCATAGGTTATCGTCCATATCTGCGTTGGCATGGGCTTACATGTGCTCACTTCTCACTTCCCTACCCAATCACTTGAGTGGAGTGTTAGTATCCTTACCTGCAAAATAGGGTCTATAATGAGTCATCACTCAGTAAGTATAAGCCTTTTTTCAAGTGAGCATGTATCATGTCATATATATATAACATTTCAAAATCATGGGCATTAGACATTAATGGTAAACATCCTCATCTTATGACTTCTTTAGTAAGTACAATCCTACAACATAGTATATGCACCATAAGAACATAAAATTCTATGTCAAAATAATTCAAAATGTTGATATATAACATAGTATATGCACCCAAGTCAATGACCTCAATCATTGACTTGGGTTGAGTTATAATGAATTTTCCGGATTGGTTCATCTATTCAATGTACAACTTAACCATCTAGGATAACAATTCTATCTGATCCAACCACTCACTGGTAAATACAATCACTGGTCTTCCTTATTTTTCTACCCTTCATTCTTTCCTGAGACCAATATATGAGCTTTCATTCTAAAATCAATCGGCAAATGCAATCACTGACAATAATTATACTGGTACGAATTTATTTTAAAAATTAATTAAATAAGATAATAAAAGAAGACAAACAGATCAAGGAAAGAAAACACAAATATGAGGACATGGCTCTGATTGCAGGGATCACCTCCACCTCAGTCACTCTCCATTCAAAGATGACCTGCTTCTCTAGCCACGCTCCCTTCCATAGACCCCACAGGAAGAGATAACAATTGATTTTTGTTCTTTGAGGCGATTGCCTTCTTAATTTTAATTTCACATGTTTGCTATATTCTTGGGAAATGGTTGAACAAGCTGTTGACAAGCATGATCCATGGCTTTACTCATCAATGTTTCATCAGTTTGAATGAGTTGCTTAAGCTGAAAAGTCTTAGTGCTTGTTTGACAGCACCAATGTTTTTACTTGTTTTTATTAGTTTATTGCAACTGTTCATCAGCTTAACGAAAGATCGGAATGGATGCAGGATATTGTAGTTTTGGCAAGGAAACCAAGCACTGAGCTAGTAAGTCAGATTGTGTTGATGCAGAACCACCAATAGTCACTAACTGCATCTGGATATGTTGAAGTCCTTGTTTCCCTGTTCAATCATGATGTGCTTCATTGCACTTTATGCAATTTCTATTGGTGATCATGTCAACTGTTGGACAATCTCACTAGTGATGTGAAAGGAAGAAAAAAGAGAAAAAGAGAAATCCAAGGATCCACAAGCTCTCTTATCAACAATTCTTGTTGTTATACTTGAGATGAATATATTCTGTCAATGTGAAAAGCACCATATGCCAAACTCACAAACTTTCTTTCACCTTATCTGATCCACTGTTGAAGTATCTTCCCCTGTTCTGAAGCATTCACATATGTGATTGGAGACCATCAATGAAGCAGAGAAGAAAAGGGAAACAAAAAGTATCAATTTACTTTCGCTACTTGTTCAGTAGGGCTGGTGTTATGGATTCCTGCAGGTCCAACCAATCCCATGGAAGCAAGAGGATTCTTTAGATGTGGAAGGAAGGAAGGAGGACGACAGAGAGATGGGCTGGGATTGGTTGGGTGGTTCTGGTGGGGAGCACATCACCAGAAAAGAATGGGGTGAGTGGGGAGAAAAACTTGTGCTTCTTTTCATCAGGTCCAGCAAAGGGATTCCATATGCCTCCTCCTCATCCTAGTCCATATTGCCCTGTGAAGCAGCTAATGGCACAACAAATCTCGGAGGTCAGAGCAATACAGCCTCAGCAAACACCTGTGTAATTTGTACATTGGCATGGAGAGCTCAGTTCACAAACCTTGCTCATCACATGAGCATGCAAAGAACAGGATACTTGGTTGGCATCAGAAGGGATTCAGAGTTCCAATAACAAAATTGATGGATGCATCAGATTTATAGAACTGATCTGGTCTAAGAGCTTTCCTCAAAATGGTGAAGCTTGTCTTATTTCAGGAAATATCAACTTTTGGCTTATTTCTTCTGGCAACCATTGTTGACATAATACATGCATACATCATTATCTTGGCACGAGGAGGAAGGAGACTAGGAAAGAATCAAGAAACATTTTTTCTGTAAGTTGTGTGACAAAAGTACCTAACAATATTGTTAGATTGATGCATGTTTAGACTTGCTCTGTTAGTAGACTGCCATAATGTAATTTGTCTTTTCTAGGTTTTTTTTATCTCTGCTTTGCTAATTTACATGACATATGCATGCAGCCAATACAAAGCCAGACTGATATAAGCTATACAAATCTTGCAGAAGAGTGACGACTACAGCCGACTAAACTGTGCTCATCCGCCATGGTCATGCCGAATAAAAATAACCAGCAGAACCAGGAGCTCATGTAGCTACGAGACACACTTCTGACCCAGTGACTCTTCTACTACCGACGGCAGCTGAGCAAATGTCTAAAATCCCATTTGCAACAGCCACTTGACACACACTGCCCACTAAACTGGAACTGATAGCACAAATAACAAGCATGCTAAGTTCTTGGGGAGAGGATGGAGTCCCAATCAATCTCCCATGAAGGGTACTTCTTCAGCACAAAGTTCTCTGATTCATCCCAAGGCACCTCAGTGAAGTCCAATTGCTGCATCTCGAGCACCGGCGATGACCCCGAAGAGTCTTCCCCGTCCGATGAGATCTCCACCATGGACGTGACACCCTCTGCCGCCACCTTGGTTGCAGCGTTGGAGTCGGGGTTAGTGGTGTCAATGGGCAAGAGGGCGCCGCTGGCGCTGCCCTGCTTCGATGAACTGGCCAAGCTTTGGCAAATGGCTTGGAGTTTGGCGTCAACAGAAGCGTGGAGGGAGCCGCCGTCGGCAGCGCCGTGCCGGTTTTCTGGAAAGTTGAGCCTCGCCGACTCCCCGCGTAGCCGGTACGCCGCCTGGTCGTAAGCCAGCGCGGCCTCCTCGGCGGTGTCGAAGGTCCCAAGCCAAAGGCGCGTCCGGTTCTTGGGCAGCCTGATCTCGGCCACCCACTTTCCCCAGTGGCGCTGCCTCACTCCGCGGTAGAGCTTCGTGGTCTTCGGCGGAGGGGTCGAGCCGGCGTGCTTCATGGCCTGGGGCCTCGGTGCAAGAAAGCCGGCAACTTGGTGTTGGTGGCGGCGGTTCGGCGGCAGTTGGCTGCCGACGATGCTCAGTTGCTGCTGGAGTTGGATTTCAGCTTGGATCTGCTGGATTTGCTCGGGGCTGAGATGGGTGAGCCCGACCGAGCCGACGAGGCCCTGGCGGTCCAAGCCGAGAAAGCCTTCAGGGACCATGCCGGCGCTCGACGGCGACTGGGAGCAGCCATACAAGGTGGGATATTGATGGGACCGGAAAGCAAAGGTAGGATTTTGATGAGAGTAGGCATCAAAGGAGTGATTCTGATGAGCGGAGGATGGGGGGAAGAAAGAGGGTGAGACGGAGGAGGGAGGAGGAGGAAAATAAAAGTGGGAGGAATGGGTGACAGTGAAGTTGGAGGAGGAAGAAACAGAGGAGGTGGAAGCACCTGCTATAGAAGGTTCAAGTGGTTTCATGAGATCACTAAAAGGGTCAGCGGAGAAGACTCGCTTGCCGTCGTGCATATCTACAGCTGCGGCCATGTCATCTAAGCGAAATCTAAGCTTCCTAAAACCAAGGAAGAAAAATAAAGGCAAAAAGGACGAAGAGCAGAAGAAAGATGGGACCTTTAGGAAGGAAGAAAGAGGAAAGAAAAGTTGAAACCTAACCTGGTTCTTCAACAAAACCAAAGAACAGGTGAGGAGAAAACAAAGAGAAAGAAGCTGTATGTATCGTACAAAAAAGAAGAACCTAAAGGGTATGAAAAAAGAACCCTCTGGGTTGATCAAGATCAAAAGAGAGAAAAGCACACAAGCTCTGGATCTCTCGCTCCCTAAGAACCAGAAAAGGGCCTCAAAATCAGATATATTTTTTCTCTTCGAGAGGACAGAGGATTACAGAGAGGGATTCAGAGGAGGAGAGATTAGAAATGCAAACCTTGTGGTCGTCGAAGGGGTCGCTCAACCTCACCGAAGGTGGAGGGAAAGGGGGGAGGGAGGGGGGGAATGGGTTTGGCTTGGGGGTGGAGGCGACCGCACTCTTGAGGAGAAGAGAGGCTAATGGCTGGTTTATATAAGCCTCTTAGCAGAGCATTGGCTTTCTTAATTATCCTCTGACAGCCAATGAGAACTCGCCACCCTTATCACGAGAGAAGTGGCAACCGGGAAGCTTCTCTCGCCCGCATCAAGCCGCTCTAAGTTCGGCGTCGGCTTTGACTCGGCTTGGCTCGGAGAATGTGCCGTTCATCGATCAACAGCTTGGCGGCGGCATGCACTCCCGTCCGTGCGATGATGAGATGAGCGAGCCGAGCTGCCGCCAGTTGAAGCCAAATGCATCCTTCTTCTTCCTCCGTGCTCTACCTGATGAGAGACGGAATGGCAGTTGAAACCTTCCTCAGGAAACAACGCCCAAAACCTGCTACTGCGCCGTTCTTCCTAAACCGGCACTCGACACACAAAAAAAACCAGGGGCTGTCGAGTATTTCTACAGCTTTTTGCTTCACCAACATCATCATCACACACACATCTCAAGAAACAAAAGATCATCGGCACACATGGGTGTCAATCACATGAGAACGCAGAGAAGAGATATACTCCAGTTCTTTTCTCTATGTACTTCTGATCAGTTTGCTACGTCACGAACTCGCTTCATCTTCGTCGATTAGAATCGAATGGCTCTGGTGGAGGTCGGAGGGAGGTCAGGGAATCCCATTGGTCAAAAGGGGAGCATCCGGCACCACCGGTGGCCCCGTGACGTACTCCGTGGGAGACGCCAACCTTGTGAGTCGAGCGGAGCGTCACAAGCAAAAGGCATGCATGCATGCATCCATGCATTCTGTGGGCTTTCGCCCTTTTCTAACCCGTCACTTCGGCGTTTAAGAATGGCAACGTGCATTGGAATTTGGAGGCCATCGTGTCTTTGTCTCGTGCATCGAACTTCTCTCCTCCTTTTTGTCTTTCTCTCTGTGTTCTTCCTTTTTCACTTTTAACTGTTGCAATGTACAGCATGCATATTCTTCTTTTGAGCTCAGAGAGAGAGAGAGAGAGAGAGAGAGAGAGAGGTGTCTGACTAGATGATGGGCATGAGTTTTCAGAAGATGTCTGCGGTTTGCACATCAAGCTGAGAGCCCACCTCGATCGTAGTTGCGGCCTTTTACTCGACGAGAAGTAAAAGGGGAATTAGCTTTCTTTTCCTTACTGTTCATGCATGTGACTGCTATCATGGATTGTCTGAGGTGCGGGACAAAAGAAGAGCCGAGCTAGTCGAGCGTCTGTTATCGTTCTCAGGTAACACATGACTCAGAACCTTGTAATGGTTACGTAGATCCAGCTCATGCAGGGCCAACATGATATGTACAAGGCGGAATCAAAGGAATAGCTCATAACTCTTGACTGTTCATGAAGAACATTTAGAGGAAAATTTGCATCTTGACAGATGGCAGCCAAAAGTCTTAATGATCTCCAAGGATGTAAACCTTGTACAGAAATTGGCATTATTAGAAGGAAAAAGTCATATTTTGGAGACCAAGTATAATGACATAGTTCTTATATGGCTGTTACAGATCCATGCACCATTTCATCATCAATAAGAGACAGGGATTTTGTCAGTTCACACTGCATTTTCTTCATGACTAGTGTCTTTGCAGTCTTTAGGAGACACTGAAAACATTCCAGGAAACATTCCAGGAGCAACAGTGGGTATACTTGCAGCTACTTGACTAACGAGACCTTTCGAAAAGCAAGCAAGTGTAACAACATGAGATATCTTCATGCAAAATACAAAGTTACAATTAACCCAATTAACACACTCTTGGAATGTACAATCATGACTAAGCAACATTTCAATGTTTAGCATACAGCTAAGTTACAAGATTTGAGCACCTAATTACAACTAATACCGGTATGAACAGCATAAAGAAAATGATGTAAGTCAGTATCACATGCTGTTCGGAAGCGAGAGAGCAGTGGCTCACGCTCACTGCCTTGTTTTGTCGGAAGTTAACAAATACAAAACCAGGTTTTTGCCTTGCAGCCCATGTCATCGCTGGCACGGTTATCTCACGTGTACCATCACCGTGGGTGTGATCACAGAAGCTATGGGTGTGAGCACTGAACACAATCCTGCAAAAGGCAAGTTACCAAGGACTGGTTTTCAACTTCCAAATGATATACAAAATGTGTACAGAATGCAAAAATGATTAGATTGCATTCTAATTTGTTGAAGCTACTCTTGTTGAAAGGTCTGCCATCTAACTACTATCATGTTTCATGGTGCCTGTTCCTGCCCTATTGATGTGAAATCAATTAACATTTATCCATCAGAAAATTGATATCTTACAGGAGGATATATTGGAGGCTTAAACAGGCTTTATGTGTGATGAGCAACGCAACCATGGTGACATAAACTTTTCTTTCCCTCCTTGTATGAAAAATGATGTGGCGGGTTTTAATTCCAAGACAAGAGACTAACAGCATAACGACTAGATGGATTTTTAAAATACTGCCTTGTTGGCGTATGGATGTGAAAAAGGTGGTTATGGATGCAAGCACAAAATTGCAGACTCTCTATTTGTGAAGGCTGCATCATAGAATTTAAATAAAGGCATATTGCAATTTCTTGATGTGATTCCGTTAATACATCAATAATTTGAGTCTATTTTTCTCCTAAACACAATCTAGATCACCGTGCATATTCCTGGCATAAATGATGACAAAAAAAATTTATTAAAATTTAACCCGGTATAAGATGTTAGTCATATAATATGAGGCAATGGGATTCTGGGAAAAAAATAACGACTGAGATGCAAGATAATTATCCACAATAGTTGCCTTACCCAAATGGTCAAATGTCTTAGAACATGTTCGTGCGCATGCAAATAAAGTAACCAAAATATGAAGTAATCATCTCTATTTCACCAACCTTGGCTTAAGAGCCTGAAAGATGTACTCAGTTGCATTAACAGGGAGAGTTTGGTCCAACTCATATGGGTCCATATCCTTGAAGTTACTGACAAAAGAAAGTAGGAAATGTGAGTATTGACAACAAACTCTAAGCAACCACATACATATCATTGCAAATCATAAATCTAAAATAAGGGAAGCTTCATGTAATTCAATCGTTATCATATCTTTTTTTTTTCTTGATATAGAAGATCCAGATGCACATTCAGAAACCAAGACAAACTATAAGAAGCATCAACATTCTGAGGTGTGGTCAAATTTAGAGAACATGGAGTTCAGAAAGTAAAGGATATAAAAGAGTTAAAGGAAACATTACAATTAGAAGGTATTTGAGAAAAAGTCATGGACTGGAGCAAATGAGAACAAGAAATGAATTTGGCAAGCACCAAGTCACCCCAATCTTAGAACAAGATTAGCACTGCTTTTAGGTAGCAGACAAACAGTCACATTACAGTAGATCTGCAGATCCAATACTACGGTCTAACTTGTAACTACCTTTTCCTCAGAACATGTTCGTCCTCAAAGCAATAAAGCATGTTTGTCCATATCAAGTCCCTCTTTGGAAGTTGTTCTTAATGGTCTAAAACGAATGCCCAAAAGATATAATAATTTCTTCAGAAACTTTAATAACCAGAAACATCTTCTAAGTGATTAATCCCCTAAAAGAATCTTACAAACAAAAAAAGAAATTATTCTTCCAGCTCACTCACTATTCATTCTTGAATAAAGGATATTTCACACTTAATGAAAGGAAGAAATCTTATTGTAATAGCATCCAATTTCAACAGATATGAATACCTTGCACGCATTCATCCACCTTCGGAGCAAAAAGAACCATACGTTGGTAACATATCCTAAATCAAGTGACATAGATTTAAGTGGCAATTGACTACCCATAGATTTATGTGGCAGTTGACTAACCATATCCTAAGATCTTTTTTTTAGGATTCTGAACCCAAAGCAGAACCACCAGTTACCACAAAAACAATTTACCAGTCATTCTCTGCCCTTTCATTTAAGGTTTCAAGGTCGAATAAAAAAATTGACTCTGAAATGATATCAACTACTACACCTGGAAAGTCTCCCTAACCCATCACACCTAATCACCATGACAACCCATATGACCAGAAAACTCAGCACTAGATTCGGACAAAATCCATAGTTTATAACATTCTGAGATCACTCAGACTGTATCTATCAGACTAACAAACTCTTGTCTTCTTCAACTTTGTCACTTGATAATCCCTGAATCAAGAACATAATCTCTAAATCGTACGAATGACCTTAATCACATAGCAAAGATTGAAGTCCCAAGGACATACGTTACTTGCAAACCCCATGAAAAGTATATCTTCTAAACTACTCACATAAAAGTAAGGCCAGCACAAGTTTTTAGTTCTCCAACCCAAATGCACCATACTGGTGACCCAATTTTCAGTATCCAGATCATCGATCATATGCAACTCATTTAACTATGTAAAAGATAATTTGCTTCTCATGAATTCTAAAGTTTTCATCACTGAACCTTAAAATGTAAAATAACTAAGGGACCACCTATGGATGATCATGCACAATAAGAAATATCAATTTATAAAAAGTTCAAATAAAATTGAAGGAACTTGCTTATCCACTCTTAACGCACTAGGATTTTAGTGAACAAAGTCAAGAGCCTCTGATCAACATGAGAAATAACAACATCACTGTCAGAATTTTGATTTTGAGATCCAATACGATAACAAAATCAGAAAAAAAATGAGATTAAAGTACCTATCGTCATGCCTTGCTAATCCCTCAGCCATATGATGATAGATCCGTAGATCAACTTTTGTGTCCCCAATAATGTTTCTCTTTTTTCTGTATAGAGGAAAGTGAAGCAACAGAACAGGACCAGAACCAGACTCCATGTGATTATCTCTCCAATCGAAGTTTTTGGAACCCTCTGTCCTCATAGTAGGCTCAGAAACTTTTTCTGCTGCTTCGTTCATTGGATTTCTTAAAGCAATGCTTTCTCTTTCTACAACCTTTTCAACACTGAAGCGTAAATCATTATTACCACAAAGCAAAGCAACGGCATTAAGGGAAACAAAACTGATATTGCCGATCTCAAATGCACTGCAACCAGATGAGCCTAATCCAGGTAAATTGCTTGAAACTTGATTTATAAATTGTTCATCTAACTCACTACACTTCCCAATATCTCTGTCCCCCAAAGCAATGTGAAGAGGAAGTCCACCAACCGGACCCAGAATCGTATGGAACTGCCGCAGAACTGTTAGCCACTTGCTGCCCGTCAGCGCCCATCCTTTCGCAGAAATATCACCCAAAACAACAAGCATGTCCGGCTTAAGCCTCTCAAAGGATTTCTGCAGGACAGGCAGAATCCCAAAGTTCAATTTTTTGGTTTCAACTGGAATCAGAAGACTATAAAGTTCGAAACTTTGTTTCCATTGTGCAACCAAACAAGTAAAGATTCGAATTTCAACTACAGATCCCTAATTTCTTTCTACGGAATCCCTGAACTAGATATCAACAAACAGACGGCTTTGGATAGATCAGCGACCACGGTACAGGAAGCAATAATTACCCTAAAGAACTTGGATGTGAAGGAATCCCTAAAGAAGGTGTCGGCGTAGCTAGCATCTGATCCCAGCAATAGGAGATCCGCCACCATCATCACCTTCAGATCATCTGGGTGGCTAGCGCCCTCACCTCCTCGCCCGGATGCCACGCACGATGGCCCCGAGATCCTCTCTTCCACCGCAACCAAGACGGCGACCATGACAAGCGGCAGCACAGGTCTCAGTGACGCCATCTCCGTAATCGACGGATACAGGGCCTACGGATTGCCGAGAAAGCAATAGATGGGGTCCGGATGGAGGAGGAGGAGGAGGAGGAGGGATTGGGAGGAATAGGGTTTCGGCCGCCATGGATAACCGTTCTCGTCTATTTCCTTTCTCGGTAACGTAATGGGGAACATTTTGACCGCCAGTATGCAATTTACTGCGTAATTAGGCATGAGGTTGTTTTCGTCTTTTAAGAAGATCGGGATATATATATATATACATATATATGTATATATATATGTATACATATATATGTATATATATATGTATACATATATATGTATATATATATGTATACATATATATATGCATGTATATATATATATACATAAAAAATATGTATATATGTATATATATATATGTATATATATATATGTGTATATATATGTATATATATACACATATACATATATATATATATACATATATATAGAAACATTACGTGAGAATTTTTTTTTAAAATATATGTTTATAATATCAATTTAAAAATATTTTTATAATATAACTAATAAAGTATTTAAAGTTTAATATGACTAGTAAAATATTTTTATAATTAGCTTCAATCCAAATCATGTTCCATCCATATTGTATAAATTTAAAGTTATAGATGGAATCATCAATATCTAATCTAACTTCTCTCAATTTAGAGGTAATATATCGATACATTGTACATGTTTTTAGAGATGGTTTTATTTATAATCATCGATATCCCTATCATGACTAGATAAAAACCAGGATCAATTACCAGAATGCTTCTATATTATTATATTCATATATATTAACATAGTATTAACAAGAGCTATAAGCATGTTTGTGACATCGTATGACCCCTCGACAACATCAATGAAGTCTCCTCCTCAGTAGAAACTGTGCCTTTGAGGTATCAACTCATCAGAAGGAATTCTGGAGTCCGCACCAAGACATGCCGTTCTGCATCTGTTGTTCATCTCTGCCTGCGCTGCAAACACGGCACAAACAGGCCGGTGGTCCGAGAATTTCGACTCCCCTCTCAAGTACTGCAGCTGTTCCATCCCATTTCCATGCCATAGTATCCGATCGCACCTGTGTGAGCATTCAGGAATTTAGACCAAGTTTTTATGTTGCTTTTGAATGAATGAGAGAGAGAGAGAGAGAGAGAGAGAGAGAGAGAGAGAGAGATTACCAAGCTGGTGTTCTTCGCTTCTTCCTGGATTTGACGGTCTCACCAGCGTAGATGTCGGAGTTCTGTGAGTATTTATAGGTTGGAGCAAATGAGATCTTCCCTTCCTTCCACCCATTGAACACCCTTCCTGCTTCTCTTTCTATCTTCAACTGTAATACAGAAAATCACACACTGTCTTCGGAAGAAGAAAGAGTAGATCAAGAGTTGATGGTTTACCTGATCCCTTTCTAGGAGAGAGTTCCAATCATTGTTCCTGAGCAGAGATCTAGTCTCCTGATAGCTTAGTGCAACCCGGTAGTTCAGATCACCAAACCATATCACTCGACTTCCTCACACAAAGCAAATGTAAACATGGTGGAGTTAGATCTCGGAGAAGACATGGTTTGGATTGAGGTTTGGAAGAGGAAGTTGTGCGTGAATCCATACTCGTGGTCTAAGATTCTTTCAGGAATCCGCCGACATGGAGACTTGCAGATCCTCGGGAACTGCGCGCTCTTGAGGATCTCGGCCACGTCAGAGTTCCTCTTCAGTTCGTCGCCTTCCTTCTCGCCTGACGCCAAGTGGCTGCAGACGAAGCAAAAACTCGTTCGGTGCAGCGACATGCTCATCGCAATGCATCCCTGAGAGCATCGGTCGCTCCTGTAAGCTACCTCGGTTGCCACTGGCAGAAATCAGAACGGAGATATGGAGCTAACCTTGTTACCGAGACAGCCCATGATTCCCCTTCCGATGGTGGCCACCCTAAGGTGGCTGACGTGTTGCACGAGCTCCCTCCTGACCCAAACCGAGAGGAAGATGCCCACCATCTGCTTGCTCGCGACGAGGCAGTAGTTCATGTTACCCTTTGCCTCGGAGCAAGCGAACTGCGGCGTCGCGGAATCCTCGTCGGAGGAGCTCGACTCGTCCCTGGTAATGAACTCCCTCAGCTGTCTCGTCCTTCGCCGGACGCAGGATGGCTCGGAGGTGCAATTGCACGTCTTCACTAGGGCGCCATCCATGCGATAATTCCTGCTGAGGACTTTGAGGGAGGGCCTTTGGAAGAAGAGAAGGCCGCTCGTGGACTTGGAGTCCTTGCCATGTTTCCCATCGTTGCTGGAATCGGAGTCGTCCGGCGAGCACTTGCCGTGCTTGTTGATGGCTTGGCTGATGAGGGCAAGCCATTTCGCCGCGGGCTCGTTGTCCTCGATCACTAACACATTGCCTGCATTTAAAGGAACTATTTCCTGAAACCTGCAAAGCAAATACGAATCAAAGAGGTCCACATCGATCATAGACTCTGCGGAGCTAATCGAGAGCAGAGGCAGCTGTCGTTGGATATATTTGATTGATGTCAAGAAAGCCAAGTTATGCAGCACAGATTCCTTACCCTAATACATAGATGTCATGCGATCCTTCTACCTGTAGAAAAGATTCGAGGTCGAGGTCATCGCTGGGTGGCTTTCCCCCCACGTTCCATGTGGCAACAAACATGCTGCATGAGGCAGACAATGAAAGGATCAGATCGATGAACACAACGCTAAAGGATGAAATGACTGCCACCCTACCGGAACTCCTGAACGTGACGAAAAGCTTTTCTTCTGAGGCTTTCCAAACTACAAAGATTCAGACTCTCGATTCGCGAGCTCGAGTGCCTCTCTGAAGAGAAGTGGGGATTAGATTGAGTACTACTCGTTCGGTCATCAATTTGCATGCATGTAATGAGATGCTCCGTAAATCACCTGAAAAGCTGACCGAGGATGCCTCCAAGAACGTCCTCCTTGCCACGTACGTCTTCTCAAGATCTATGCCCATAACCATGAATGATTCGATCAGATTAAAAGGAGAAAGGAAAAGAAAAAGGCAGAAGGGATTTCGATCGGTACCGAAAACAATTTCGGTTCCGGGGAATATGTCTTCCTCCGATCGTCTCTCGTTCTTGCCTTTTCTGCTGAAGATGTTCGACAAAATGGACTGGCAAACGGAGGAAAACGGTCAGAGAGGAAAGCAGGAAGTGGGGAACCGGGAAACATGGAGGTGGCGGGCACGAACCTTCTTCTTCTTCTCGTTCTTGAAGGAATCATCGGACGCGTTGGACTTGGTCATGTCGTCGGAGGTATCGCAGCTTGACATCCAATTCAGAAGCTCACCTGGCGCCGATGATGGTATCTTATATGCGTGCAGTTAGGTCGGCGTCATCGCTTCGGTACTGGCGGAAGGGAATCGCCGGCGACGGGAATGGCGGTGGGTGGGAGGGGGGGGGGGAGGAAGGGAAGGCAGAAGTTTGATGGCTGGGAGGGGTTGTGGAGGTGGAAAGGGAAGCAAAGGCTTGAAATGGGAGGGGGAGGACAGAAGGTGGCTACTGGTTGGAGGGAGCTCCTACTTCTTCGTTTGCCGTTGGCCTTTGTTGAGGGTAAACGAAACCTCGCGCCACCTCCCCGCCCCTAACAAAACGACAGCCAAGACACAGTCTTCTTCTTCTTCTCTCTCATCAATGATCTCGAGGATACCACCTGCAGGAGAAGAACATTAAGGATTCGGAAACGAAGGGAAATGACCTTTTTCATTGATTGATTCGATAATGAAAGGAAACAGTTATTGATTGATTTAGGTTTGGAACAATATATTTGAAGTTATTTTTCGGTGATTGTTTGATGTAATCTACCATAATATTTAATTTGTTGAAAGGAACTCTATGAATGGGGATACCGGTATTGGTTATAATAATTGTTATCTCCATTTGTATATGCCTATTTTCTATATTAAAATTCCTAAGTCTTAAATATATGTTTTATATCTTTATGTTCTTTAATATTATTAAAAGTATTTGAAATTTTAAGAATATTTAAGTTTTTTAGTCATGAGGATAAAGTGAAAAAGGTATATTATATTCATTACCCCCTTATTCCGGTCTCAATGTCATATACTTCTTTTAATATAATAAAAATATTTTTATATTTAAAAAATATATATATTATTTTATCTTCTCATCCTCTTTTATTATTATTATTTGCTTATTTTTTCCTATTATAAATATTATACATTATATTGTTAAATAAGGTATTATGACGATAGGATTTGACCACGTCTAACAACTGTTCTTTTCGATCGTTGACTCAAATAATTATTATGCAATCATTTTTTTTTTTACCAGTTAATACCATAATAACGATCATGATATGACCCAAAGGGTTACAAAATATTTAAATCAAAATTAATGATAGTACATTCATCAAACTGTATTTCATTGACGATGATCGAAATGCATAGATCAACAGATGAGGATATATGAGGAGAAAACATTCTGAATTCATCATCTTACACGCAGCTTTTATATGGACAGTAATAACACAAGAACACCCCAATTCAAGAATGCACACATCAAAATTGAACAAGTAGTACAATTTGCCATCATCTTCTATGTTGTAGGAGCTAAGAGATCGTAAAGGAGTGAAGGTTGAAGTTTATGCCATCTCCAACCAGGAAAAGCTCCTCAAGTATTGGTAGCAGAAGCCTGTGCAAACAAAACAGGGACGCAAATTAAGATCGTAGTTTGTAGGGTGTGGTATCCAAATCAAGATAGAAGTTACAAGCTTACCAGTATTACTGGACCATTTCATCTAGCTTCTGTCTGTAAAGAGCCAAACTCTGCATTCAAAGGCAGCAGATTTATGTTACTCCCCACAAAGAAGCATGAGAGGAACAAATATAAGAGATGCAAAAGCATTCATAGAATTTATCGTAGAGTCATTTTGCTGGACTATGGATAAAAAAAAGAAAAATGTTGTCATGTTGCATTATAAGATCAGATTTTGTTGATGAACTAATAGTCTAAATGAATAACAGAAAGACTAACAATCCATATCATCATCCACAGTGTTTTCAATATTTAGATGAGTACAGAAAATGAGTTGCTAATAATACAGTCAATTGTCTGTAATCTTACTCTTGATATGGATGATGAACTCATGGCAAAAGAAATTCATAATAAAGATTTTTTAAAAAGATCAAGTGTTAGGTTTTGAAGGATATCCACATGATAACTGATTTAAATGGATCCAACCAAGGAGGAACTCTTTTTATGCTACCTAGATCTAAGAATATTATGAATTGAAAGGGAAATAACAAGCTTTCCTATGGATAGCGATGCTTGTCTCAAAGAAACAGAGGAGCTGACGAGCATGTATATCTGAAATGGCAATCCAGATATCCCTAATAGTGTGCAAAAAAATGTTTGATATAACGTCGAAATACAGAATTATAAGAATCATGTAAGGTTCCATCTTCTTCTATTTTTTAGATGTCAAAAAACAAAGCCACCCTGTAACTCTTAAGCTTTCTGCTTCCATGCATGAAGACCTACATGTAGAGGTATCATAAAGCAAAGCAGCTAAATTTTTACCATGAAGAAACAAAGAGATCATAATGAGGAAAGAGCAGAAATATGAACAGAAATAAAGTTGCATACTCTGGTATAAGCATAAACTCCAGCTACAGAAGGACCAATTGGGCTTCCTCTTCTAATAAACTTTCCCTTTTTTAATATATAAAGAAGCATAGGAATGCCAGTTGAGAGTTCAAGGCTGATGACCTGAAGATAAAGCATTAACTTTAACCAGATACAGAAAACAGTTTAAGAAACAAAGCAGTATGCAGCCCATTTGCTCACCTCTTCAGAAGTCAATTTGTCCAGGTACATAATGATGTATCTCAGTGAGTTTCCATGGGCAGCAATCATCACATTTTTCCCAGACAAGAGTTGAGGTACAATCTATCATGAAATTGTTCTCAGTTGTTAGGAGCCTGAGGATGAGATACTATATACTCAATCCTAAATATGCTCACAGGACACTGTTATCAGGTAGATGTGTTAGGAGGGAAAGTTTTGTCAAGAGGATAGTTTAATTTTCTTAACTATGCAATCAAGGACTCAAAATTTATTGTACTGGAAATTTTCAGTGCCTTTATATTGCTCCGGCAAATTGACTTCCTATTTAAGGCTTCTATTAAATCGTAGGACAAAAACTATTTTTCCTCATTCATGTAAGGCATGTTAGGTGACAAGGAGCATAATTTATAACATTTTACATCTTATATGTCAAAGGTAATTAAACAAGATCGATCGCTTTAGTTAATTTTTTGAGCATTCAAGTACCATGTATGCAAGTAACAAAAAAAAAGGAATAAGATTTCCATGGATGACTGCAACCGAGAGCTGAAGACATCTTTGTTAAGAGAAAATACTACATTGGTAAAGAATAGCACCAACACCTTGAGGCCATCAAGGTCAAGAAGATAGGAACATGTCCAGCAGAACATAGCCAAGATCAGTGCATTGTCATGCATTTGCCAGTAATAGTTCAAATGCATAAGTCAAGTAAAACTTACTCATGAATAGCATATCTGTCTCAAAGATATACTTTGGTCTCGATTATCTTCTCAGAAAGTTAACAAGAAAGGAATTCAATTACGAACAAACCGCATTAAGAAGGTCATGATATGCCATATCAGCACCAAGATAAAAGCTTTATATCACAGGGTAAGAAATTATACCGAATTACCTTGATTAATTCTTTTGAAATGAGTACTAACTACATGTAGCAACAGCTGAAGATTCTAACAATGAACTTAAATCATTAAATAGTCATTACTTGTTCCCTGATATAAACCACAGCTCTATTGGCACACATCTCCAAGCTCTCACCATCTGGGGGAGGAATATCATAACTACGACACCATTTAATAGCCTTCTCATTTCCAAAGTGGGCAGCTGTTTCTTGCTTATTGAGACCTTACAATTCACCATACCTAGAGAAAACCAATGGGAAATGACACAAATTATGTGACATATTGGTCAGAGCCTAATTTTTAAACAAAATAAACATATTTACAAGTATGTGGTATCATTACATTCTTTCATTCAGTTGCCAAGCTGTTATCACAGGAATAGATTGTTCCTTGGTATCTTTGCTATATATCTGACTACATTTCTGTGGTTGTTTTCCCTCATTGTGCATGATGATTGGAACCATAATCAATGTCGATGCGAAAGAAAAACACAAAGAAACAATTGTTCAGACTTCTTGGTAGTTTAGCATATTGCAACAGATGCTATGGATACTAAAGAAATCATTAGCATAATTAACAAGGGAAACAGATTGGAAGAAACAGAGACCTTTTTGCAGCGATGTTGGGTCATTGCAAGCATTGCAGTCATTTGGGCACGAATCGGTGACGATGTATAGATCATGTCAATTGGTATATTGCTTATACTTTTACCAGCTTCGATTGCCTCCTCAACACCCTTTTGAGTCAATGGTACATTAGCACATCCTGTAAAGAGATTTTTCTCATTCCACAAAGACTCACCATGGATAATAAATAGGCTTAGCAGAATAAAAGAAAATTGAAGAATATGCAGCAGCACTCTAAAACTAGATTAAAATACATTCTCAATTACTCAGCTTCTCATTTTTGTTATGTGATAAACTTTTGCATAGCACTTACTTGATCTTTTCTGAGAATCACTAGAATTGCTGTTGGATGATATAGTAATTGGATCAGCAACTGAAGAATGTGAGCTCGATGCGCGAACCAAGCGCAATTTCCTGCTCCCAGGGTAGTGGCTTCCTCTTGAAAGAAGTTGTATGTCCATGTCAAAGCCCTTAGATACCAATTCCAGAGAAAAGCTTCCAACTTTAACTTGCAAGCCAGTTCTAGGACTGTTCCCCTGGGCTTGGATCAATCCGAGGGCATGATGACATGCAGTTGAAGCCATTCTGATGTCCTTTACACAAAATTAAGAGCATAATCTTGTCAGTTACATGATTCATTATTACAGAAAGAGGAAGCCTATGAGAAAAGAACTTAGCTTGATGGTGCAATAACAAGAATCAAAGGGGTTCAAGAACTCATCTTTATGAATTAGATTTCGGAGATCTAGCTAGCAAACATACAGTAGAAAAAAACAGCAAAAAACACATTGAAAATGCCTCATAAATGCAAAGAGGAATTCCTAACAGAGCTATCTCAGAAAAGATCATATTTTTTCCGGTTCCGCGCATTTGGAAATGCATTTTACGAAGAAGAAAGCAGAAAATAAGATGTCATCTTATTCCGTCACACATGGAGCTCGATTTAGAGCCTCAGCAGCCGCAAGATCGCACCTAGAGTCCTCCAGAACCGAGGCGGTTCCAATGAAACCGAGGTCGAGAAAGACGACGAACGGACGGGTTTGCGCAGGAAAGAAGAGGAAAAGAAGCGAAGAAATGGCCGATGAATCAAAGCTTCTTGGAGAAGGCGATCAAAGATGGCGTGAATATGGAAATGCAAGCTTTAGTTGTCGGCCGACGAGCGAATGGTTAGGTGACGCAGTTCTATAATGGCGATGACATTTAAGTGGCGTCACGCGAACTTTGCGGAAGAGAGAGAGAGATAAAAGGAAAACGTTGGTGTTTTTTGGTGTTCGTTTTCCTTAATGGAGAAAAAGGAAAACGTTTTCAGTCCAGCTAACAGTTGGTAGGGACGAAACAAAAAGCAAAAGCAAAAGCAAAGAACGAACCAAGAAACAAAAACAAAAAGGCCAAAACGGGCTTCATGGGCTTCTCCACGTGGATCTGCATCAAATGCCGAGAGTTGACCGAGTTGACCATGGTGGTGTCGCTTGTTTTGTGATGAGAGCACTCTACTCTCTACTCTCTCAAATCTACTCTTGATGAGATCACATGAACCGAAGAAAGATGCTAATCACTCTACTCTCTCAAATCTAATTAAAATTCAAATCTCTTGTTGAGGGAAATTTTTTTTTTTAATCTGTATAAATATAAATAGGAGAAGGACATGTTAATGCATTTAAGCTTCTTCACTTTTTCAATAAAACTTCTTTAATAAAGATTTTTTAATAATTCTTCTTATCTTTTATTTTTTTCAACATGATATCAAAGCAATAAAAAAAACGAAGCTTCGCCCCTGCCTTCAGCGAGCGACCAATGTCACTGTAGCCACATTTCTATGAGGCTCCGTGGTCAATCCTCATCTTCCTCATCGCGGTAGTCTTTGTTGATATGCCAACAGTCGACAGACTTAAGGAGAATGAAGGAAACGCCTATGCCCTCAACAGTCTACACTCCGGGACTTAAACGGTCTAGTGCGCTCTCCTTCGCATATACGTATAACTGCACCACGCATAACACCGCGTGGATCGCCACTACATGCACGAATTCAAGCTACCGTAGTCACCCACCTCTCACTTGATATTGCTGTAGCATCACTGTAACATCGTTGTAGTTTTTTCCTTTGTTGCAGTTTTTTCCTTTATTATTTTGCATCGATCCAATGGTACCCCTGACAGAAGTCTTGCGGGGGCATGATAGCAGATAAGATTTTCTCAATTATATAAGAAAATCTCTCTATTCTATTGAGGAAAATTCTCCCTCCTAATCTGTATAATTAGGAAAGGAAGATGTTAATGCATTTAAGCTTCTTCATTTTTTTAATAAAACTTCTTCAATAAATATTTTTAAATAATTTTTTTTTTTATCTTTTATTCTTTTCAACAAATGCATCAATACCATTGCAGCTTATGATGTGATTCTTACATACTATCGAGTACATAAATTATTTATTAGTATTAAAAATAATCAATTATCTATGTCATGGAGTTAATTCGATCCAATCTGTTTTAAAAAATTATCATGTATTAAGAATTGGATCAGTTCCCTCGTGATAAGTTCTTATGTCAATATTATTTTCGAACAATTCTCTCATAATAAATTCCTCATGTTAATACTTTTGTTTGAACGACTTTCTCAAAGCAAGTTCCTTATGTCATAGGTATCATATGCAAAAATTAGTTATAAATAAATCGAGTGAAACTACTCTAATACTTAAGTTGAGACTTAGATCGAGCACAACTCCTTATATACATACATACATATATATAATATTATTGAGATGAAGAAAAATATTTTTTCAATAAACTCCTGTTGATGTCATAGTTTTAGCTCACTAAATTTCAAGACTAATAGCTAAAGCCTACAATAATATTTTCTCTTTTTTTTTTCTTACAGACAGCTTCAGTAGTGTTAGATGTAAATGATATGGTCAATCATGTGCTTAAAAGAATAGGGTGAGAAACGGGTAGATGGGGTAGGAATTCTGCTATGAAAGAGTTGGGTGGAGGTCCAAGTGCATGCTTCCATTACCCTCCCCAGTACTCAAGCATAATGGTACCTGTTCATCCTTGAGGACTTATCAGTACTTGCCAGCTCAAAGAGCCGTCAGCAAGCATGCAATATGATGCAAGTGAAGTCACATCTGTTGCAGTACCGCAGATGCTACCTGAGAAATCATTTCTTTTCTTGTCTGGTATCATTACTAGTCTCTTGTGTCAGCATGCATGTCGCCTGCTCACATGTGATTGATGTTTTCGCTGACAGTGTGACTCAGAGATATTCCTTGAGATATTCTTCTAATGGGTGAGAAAGAACTCACTTAGGTTTAGGTCTCTCTCTCTCTCTCTCTCTGTGTATGGCTGGCCTTGAAGCCTTCCATTGATGACCAAAAGAATGCAGTGTAAAGATAGATGCTGTTGTCTGCCATGAAGAGGAAGATACCAAGACAGTAGAAAAGGTTAATGCCGTCTGCATAACCTTACAGTTCTCTTGCTGATATCATAGACGACCAACACAAGCTCTACTGGGTGGCAATCTGACTCATTTCTTCTTCCTCCTCTGCTTCGGGGAAGCTGGTGACGCACTTCGAGGAAAGCCTGGTGGCGAGCGCTTGGATCTCTGGCTCGAAGTCAGAGGAAAAGGTATCAGCTTTAACCACCAATGATATGCTCACTGCCTTCTCTCTCTGCCACTGATGGGGAACAAAGTAAGAGGTCTAAAAAGGGTGGTGGTGGAGAGGACACTCTTACCGAAGCATCAAAAGTAAAACTCTTAAAGAGCTTTTGATTACTAGTTGAGGTTTTGCATCAAGATATAGCCCCTTGGTATTTCTCAGCCGCTATATTATGAACAACCGTAGTACCATATGGACAATAGTACTACTTTAGCATGAGGTGGAGTCGAAAGATGGCTTCAAGTCGTCATATACCTCAGCTTTATTCTTCATTATTCAGATTATAGGGTTTTCATGAAATCTAATAATATATTTACTTTTTGTACCTTTTATTATAACGTGGTTTGATGGGATAATTAGATCATTTATCCACATTTGAAGCTGCTGGTGTTATAATTTTTCATACTGTTTGTTGTGGATCTAAAATTTTATATCTTATGATCAATGAAGAGTGATTGATTTCGTATCATAATGTATCTTTAGTTTTATTTATAAATATAATAAATTTTTTTTTCTAATTGAGTCGATCATCCTATTTAATACTATGTTAACTGGGTGATAAGAGACAATTTGATCGATCGATCATTGATGCAACCTGTAGGCTCGTGAGAAATTATCAGCTTTGAGCGATGGACGTACTCACACGGTTTTATCCTTTTCGAAACATGAGTTCCAAAATGTATCTCTAAGGATAAGGGAGACCTAACGGAGAGTCATTGATTCTCATATTCCTCAACCAATATAGGACTGAATGATCTTATCAGTATTCCCTCCCGTATAGAAGCTAAGGGCTCATGACCAAGGTGCACAACTCGAGAGCGAGTTACTGGACCGAGGTGTAGGCCTTGGGCTCTTTTTCTAGCGTCAATAACTAATATATTATGTGTCGAATCTAATAAATAATATAATTAAACTAAGCATGATATCTCCTTTATTCAAGAACTCATCAACTATAATTCATAATTCGTAGGATATATGTTAGGTCTTGTGCAATAATAGTTCATTGATAAACATATTTGTTTCTATACGAAGGAAGAATAATCAAGAGAATCTATCCAAAGACGAATAATTGTTTACGAGCCCAAGTTTTCATACATTTAGTGTGACATGATACAGTGTAATACGATAGATACAAAAACCACCTCCCGTGTGATGTGTCACCACCACTTGTTCTCTTCTAACCTTTTTCCACGAGATCCACTTACGAACCCATTGGATTCGTGGAGGCTTCGGAGAGATGGGAGACCACCACCACATGAAAACCATGGACGATGATTTCCTCCCTTAGACCACACATCGGTCACGGTTTTCCCCAATTCAGTGAACAGTATCAGACATTCTTGTGGTTGATGTATAACGTGCACTTGAAAATTGGTATAAGATTCAAGTGGAAATAAAGACATATGTTTAATGTTTTCGAATGATATTAATATCAATTGGAACGTCAATGTCACTATGCTAAATATAGGTCTTGAGTTTTACAGGTATATATATATCGAATAATAATTTATACAAATGAAATAGACAAATCATGAACCCTGTCGGGGCCCGAAGGGGTGAGTCACACCCAAGAAGTGATGGGCCTTGTCCCGTCGCTCTCATCCGACTCAGTCAGGGTCCCGCAGCAATGATTCGTGGGACGGCAAGGGACCCACGGACTCGACGTTACGTAGAAAGGCTGACCGCCGGTTGCTCATCGGACGGCTTGGTGGCGATTACTCGATTTCTCGTCGATTTAAACAGGTGACCAATTATTGGACTAAAATAACACCGATAAATTAAAATATTTTTGAGAAAATTTTAATACAGAGACTGACGTACATGTATTAGTTTATGCGTTAAGATTTCATTTTTAAAAAAGAGTTCTCATTGGTTTACTGTTGTATAAAATAATTTATACATTTTAAAAAATATAGTATATAAGCTATTATTGTTAAGTTTAAGTTAATAGATATTAGAGTATAATTACGTAGTATACCGACTCACAATAAATCATTAATACGATGACACGTATAATTTAAGATTAAGATCTAATTTAGCTCAATTGGGTTTAGACATAGGTTTCTTAAATCTGTATAGTTTACTCGTGCCTAAAATAATCCATACATTTTCAAAAACATAACATATAAGTTCATTCCATCAATCCGAGTTAATATACATTAGAGTCTGCTTACGTAGCATGTTGACCTATAATAAACTATTAATACAATGACACGTGTAATTTAATTTTTTTAATTAAAAACTCCATTAATGGTGGGAGGAGGCATCATCATGAAAACGACCAATGGCAGCAGCACCGAGCCACTATTGCTTAGCAGGGTATCATTCGCACGTAGTCTCTCATGTGCTGACAACGAGCTCAGGAGTTTCCGGTCATATCTTAGGTAAATGTGCGTCGACCAGTCCGACGCTAGGAACGTAATGGTCACCTGGTCCCTTTTCCTCCTCATAAGCATATTCGTCCCCATCACCTTCCAATTCGTTCTCTCATGCACCCCCCCACTTACCACGCTTTTGATGTGGTGGTCCAGCTCTCCGTTAGTTCACTGGAGTTGGATCTATTGAATGTCACTCACTAACTCTACGCTCATTCCACCAAGTCGTCCATCACGACGCTACTCGCCACCACGAACGATACTCACTTTGATCCCAATGAGTACCACCATACCTTATAAGCCACATCTCTCACGAAAATGGAGAACAAGCAGAAAAGAGCGATTAAGCTTGTCCATGTAGTCCTCCCACACTTGCTCGCTCTTCTCTACTAGCTTGCTGATGAAGAGGAAGCGACGGAGGTCGTAGCGGTGAACAAAGGCAGAGAGGTAGAGATAAGAGAGGCTGGAGGTGGAGGTAAGGAAGAGTTGGACTACCACATCATAGGCGCGACAAGTGAGGGAGCAGACAATAATGAAATGAGAGGTAGTAGGGTCGAAGACGCTTAGGAGGAGGAAGAGGGACCGACCACTATGTGCCTAGCGTTGAACTGGTCGACGTACATCCACCTAAGATAGGACCGGAAGCTCATGAGCTCGTCGTCAATACGAGAGAGGCTGTGTGCGTATGATGCCCTACTAGGCAACAATAGCTCGGTGCTACTGCTAGTGGTTGCTTTCACGATGATGCATTCTTTTATACTATTAATGAAGGTCTCAATTTATTATAAGCATACTTCAATGTTAAATCAGATTTAATGTGAGAGACTTATATGTTACATTTTTGAAAATATAAGGATTATTTTAGATATAAATAAATCAGACTCGAAAGGTTTATGACTAAAACTATAAGGGTTAAAATAGATCTTTAATTATAAATTATATGTATCATTATATTAATAGTTTATTATGAATCAATATGTCATTATTTGAAGGATTTATATATTATATTTTTAAAATATAAATATTATTTATATGAGTAAAAAGGACTTAAAAATCTATGTCCAAAGCACAAAAATAAATAGAGCTAATTCAGCTGTATTAATGAACATAAACAAATAAAGAAAATAAATTGTATAATAATGGAGGGGTGAAGTGGTTGCATGATTGGAACCGACGGTCCAAATCTGTCTACGACTCTTTTATCTTCTCCTCTCCTCTGTCTACGACCCTATCGTCTCTCTCTGCTCTCTCCTCGGTCTCCTCTTCTCCCTCTCTTCGCTGACGGCACCCTATTCCCGCTACATACATCTCCTCCTCCTCCTCTTCTGCTTCGCCGGGGGGAGAGAGACACAGAGAGGAACTGAGGAGGAGGAGCAAGCGAGATGGTGCTGAGGAAGCGGCCGCGGCCTCCGATGAGGCGGACCACCAGCATGGCCGAGTTCGCCCCCAACGTCGTCCTCCCAAACGATAAGGCCGCGCAGCCCTCGTCCGACCATAGGAAGGCCAGCGACGTTCTCCACCACCAGAGGGAGCCGCAGGGGGCGGCGGAGTTGCCCGCGCAGAGGAGGGACGCCGGCCCTGCGGATTGGCTGGAGGCGAGGTACCAGTGGGTCCTGGATCCGTCGCCGTGTGGCGGCCGGAGCCGGAGGAACTCCGGAGACATTGTGGTGGTGGAGACGGCGCCCTTCCTCAGGGCCTGCGGCCTCTGCAAGCGCCGCCTTGGGCCCGGCCGGGACACGTTCATGTACAGGTACCACTCCGGCTTCATCGATTTCCACATGCAAAGTCTCATCTTTCGTTGATTCTTAGATTTTCTCCTCAAAAATTCGATTTTTTTTGTTACTGTTCGTTGATGTTTCTCGGTGAGCAGTTCTATTGCTGTGGATCGTGCTTATCATCTTAGAGATTCGATCTTTTTCTTTCTCGTTATTGATTCTGATGCGGCTGATCATGATGTCCAAGTGCATGCATATCCTCTGATCCAATCAAAGCCTTTCTCTTCTTCCATGAGAGAGATACAGAGTTTTCTGTACACTCCGATCCCGTAATGATATAAACAGCATGTTTTGCATCGTTCGATGTATTCTTACAAGTTATATGACTGGATTTTTCGCAGGGGAGATATTGCATTCTGCAGCCACGAGTGCAGACAGCAGCAGATGAAACAGGATGAACGCAAGGAGAAGTGCTCTCTGACTTCCATCAAGGACGCTGCTACTGCAACCAATGGCTCCGAACAAGCTGGTAAGGGCGAGACGGTCGCTGCTGCATGAGCTCTGCCGTTCCTCAAAGCCTCTCCATCATGTAAATGCCACAAGGCAAAGCTCATGATAGATGTAGTTTGGCTTTAATGGTTTCCTGCCTCAATGCAGCAGCAGCAGCTGCTGCTGCTACTGCTACTGCTACTGCTACTGCAAGGAAATGTAATGTAAAAGCATGTTGCTAATTTGATTCCCAACATCATCTCTCTGGTTCTTATGAGAAGCAATGAAGGTCTTTATATCTTCTGGTTCTCTCTCTCTCTCTCTCTCTCTCTCTCTCTCTCTTGGTGTTCAGATTCAGTGAAACTGGGAGCAAACCATGTGTTCTGCTTGCAGGATCTGCAGTGCCATGCATCAAACTTCACTGGATTGTGTTGAGATCATGGTCAGCTGCAGGCACTTTCCGGAGCTCAACGCAGGCACAGAGAACTCATGCAGCTGAGTAAATGAATCATCACCATGAAACTCGACTGCCATCATGAGATCACTATGACATGCCGTAGCTCTTATCCGCGAAAATTTTGCTGCAGAAAACCATTTTGACGAAGAAATGTAGAGAGAGAGAGAGAGAGAGAGAGAGAGAGAGAGAGAGAGAGAGGGGTTCTTACATCCTGTGTCAGCTTGCGTGGAGTGGGTCCCATCTGGTGTCCTTTGGGGCCCACGGTCCCCAACTTTAGCGCCGCCCACTGACTTGACTGGCTCAGCATCGTTCACGTGGCCACCTCTCTCTCTCTCTCATATTTGCTGAGTGAAGTAGAGAACACAGACAAAACTTTGTTTACTTCAATATCGTCCTCGTCCTTGTCAGCCGTGACGTCGCTGAGCACCGAGGGGCAAAAAAGATGTGCTGCTTACTTCAACCCTAAGCTCGCTTTTCCAAAGAGATTTACACTCGGCACTCACTGCAATCATCTTTTTGAAGCTCCAGTTGTATCGGATAGTGCGACGAGCTGCAATCGCCAAAAGCCACCAACTCATTTCATATCTATCTCATCTTTGTTACCTATTCATAATTATGTTCATGGTGAGAGCACCGAGTGAACGAGTTCCTTGTTATGGTGCTGTTGTTCCAAAATGAAGTAACATCTAGCTAAGCAAAGATGCAGATTCGAGCTAGGAAAATATAATTAAGATGACAACCGGCTCAAACAAGAAACTCAGTGGAGTTCACAGAACAATGGGGTGCTTCCAGGAATGCAAAGTAGCCTTCTCTTCTTGTCTACTGACCTACACTGAAAACATACTCTGCACTTAAATAAGTGGGACAGGTTTAAGCTACATGACCTAAGATATTGTGGAATCCGAGAAATATTGAGTGTAAGATATCCAATAGCTTTCACAGAGAAAGTTGTCCTGGATCAGGAAGCCATGCCGTTCCTCTTACTAACTTAATCTTCATTAGACTTCTTAATTAAGCTTGTCCACTAGTTAAAAACTATAGCTTTGTGGTTGGCTTACATGACTAAGACTTCTTTCTTGGGGTGATAATGTATAGTTTTGCTGCAACTCTCACTTCAAAGTCAAGTAAGATAAGTTCTTACTACCACTAGTAAAGAGATGAAGACCATGATGAGTTCCTTGCTCATAGATTGTACCGAGCATTTCAAGGACTGCAATATAAATCTTGCTCTAATGAAGCTTTTAAAGGGCAGCAACAAACCCTTGCCGAGTAGCAGGAGAAACGTAGATGTCACATTAAGGTAATCTCAGGGAGACAAACTGTACTTGTGTGGTCCATCAGCTAATCATGGTGGGTGCCCAAATAGCATCAGCTGTGTGTTCTTACTGTGGTCCGGATAGAGGAGATAGTGAAAGGAAATAGACTGCTGACGAACCAAAACAAACCGGAGAAAAGAGGCTGCAGGATTGATGCATGACACTGCCATGCCACTAAAGCTCATGTGGTGGCAGGCTTCCGTGGTCGACAGTGCAAGTCAGTTTGTGGAGATTGGTAAGCTGAGAAGTCTCAACTGATCAATCTACATGGTTGATGCAACTCAAAGCCACAGCTTCCTTTTCTTACCTTGTACTGCTAAACTCCTGGCGGCAAGCTCCAGGAGTTGTGAGCTGCGCAAAGCCAGAGGTCCTCAGCGAAGAGCAGACATGATGCACTGTCCCAGAGCAACATGTTGTTTGTTAATGGTTGATGCAGATGGTGCCCGGTGGTGATGGTGATTCCCACATGATTACTAAAACAATCTTAGTAGTTGACACATAGAGATCCCACTGGGGTGATAAAAGACTGATCTATGTCTCAAGATTGCAACAACAGTGGATTTCAAGCTTAGCTAGAAAGATAATAAATATCATAAGCTGTTTATGGGTCTCTTGATGGTGTAATCTCCCTGTAACCTTCCATTATACAAACACACTTGCATTAAATTACTTCATATTCTACTAAGCTGATGAATATTCATGCAAAATTAATGCAATCATTTTAGAGACTCAATGTGATAGAAAGGGTACTTGATGCAAAAGGTGCATAAATTTGCCAGCTTGATTCACATCTATTAGGGTGCAATTAGGCACATTAAATAAGAAGATTAGCACATGGTGGCATGGGGTTTGCAGGTAAGCAAAGTACAAGTGATCTGAAAAAGAAGACATCTTTTGAAGGGTGGTTGACTTAGGAGACAAATTTTGACTAACATATAATTTTTAAAGTATGAGGTTTATATTTGGATCAGCTGAGTGCTACATGTGAAAACCTAAAATAGCATAAAATTATATTAATTCCAAAAAGTCTCAAAAAGAAAAGGAAAACTTATATTTTTGATCATTCATTAAAATAATAATTTGTTATTAATCTTAAGTTAAATGAAATCAGGGAAAAATCCGACCTGCCGGATTCGAACCAGTGACCTAAGGATTTAACTGTGCTATTACCCACTACAGTCCTCCGCTCTACCAACTGTGTTAAGGTCGGCATGTGTTATGGGGGTGGAAAAGCCATCTTATATTAAGCTTCTATCCTCCTGCAATTAGCAATCAGACAGCGATTAAACTATATCGACAATTACTTGTAATCTACTATAACTATATCGACATTCCTCTTCATCTCTTATGGCCTCGGCTACAGCACAGGAAAGCTAATACAATACCTTTCTCTTTCCTTCAGTCATCCTACTACACCTCGTGGGAGCGGCTCGCCACTGCATCAGCAACAGTGAAGAAGATCCTGTCATGGCCTGTCATCTCAGTGAACTGAGACGCCTCCAGCTTTTCGATCGCCACCGGACCGGGGTTGGCAAGAATAAGCTGCGTGACTGTCAACCTGTGAATCTCCAGATTTGTTTGATCTAGCATCTGGTTCTTATAAATGGTTGTGTTGTTGCTGAAGCGTAGAAAATTCTTCTCTTCTGCAGACCTTTGTGCATGTCTAACGGGGCATGGATGCCACCGGTGTCGATGTTGATGACAGCTGAAAGAGTGAAAGATGTTACTGGTTCTTCTGCAACAGATGAAACAATCACTATGAACTGAGGATTCAATCACCGTCCTATCGACGATCAACAGATCGATACGGGGTTGTCCCTTAGCTTCCTCTTTCTCTTCTTCATCAGCGAACCATCTCAGTATTCTGCCGATGCAATGTCATACTGTTAGCATGCCATCAGCTTGAATTCTCTCTTGCTCGCCACTGCATCAGCAACAGTGAAGAAGATCCTGTCATGGCCTGTCATCTCAGTGAACTGAGACGCCTCCAGCTTTTCGATCGCCACCGGACCGGGGTTGGCAAGAATAAGCTGCGTGACTGTCAACCTGTGAATCTCCAGATTTGTTTGATCTAGCATCTGGTTCTTATAAATGGTTGTGTTGTTGCTGAAGCGTAGAAAATTCTTCTCTTCTGCAGACCTTTGTGCATGTCTAACGGGGCATGGATGCCACCGGTGTCGATGTTGATGACAGCTGAAAGAGTGAAAGATGTTACTGGTTCTTCTGCAACAGATGAAACAATCACTATGAACTGAGGATTCAATCACCGTCCTATCGACGATCAACAGATCGATACGGGGTTGTCCCTTAGCTTCCTCTTTCTCTTCTTCATCAGCGAACCATCTCAGTATTCTGCCGATGCAATGTCATACTGTTAGCATGCCATCAGCTTGAATTCTCTTTTGGTCATACTCGTAGTTAGGAGATACCTCTTCCTGACATAGTTGGAGTTCGAGAAGTAGATAGCAGAGTCAACTCTGACAATGAGGATTCCTGGAACTATTGTTGCCTCTGGGTTTTGCTCAATGTTCCTGTACAATGTAGTACCTGGAAGATTTCCTACCAGTGCTCTCCTGGGTCTCGTAGCTTGGTGGCGGATCTTAGCAAAGGATATGCAGACCTAAGAATCATTGAGAAAGATCATTAGGATCCAAAGAGAAGTTGAATGCATAAGCATCAGCTTTTTGTCTTAAAGCAATCAAGAGGCCAATTTCAACAGATACAAACATTACACCAAGGAGGGCTCCATTCAGGCAACAAAATCTAGCTTATCAATCTTCCAGATCAGAAGTGCTGCTTGGTAGTCAACAAGGCCAATGACAGCAGAGATGATGATGGAGGCAAGGATTGCACTTGGAGTGTATTTGAAGACGGGTGTGATGAGTAGCAAGGTCAGGAACACCATTGCCGACATGACCATGTTTGGCAGCCAGCCATGTAATCGACAGCTGATCTTGAGAATGAACCTGAAGAAAGAAGACACAGAGAAGTATGAGCTCATTGAGGAAACAACATTCATGGATCCAAGTGCCACCATTTCCTTGTTTCCATCCGACCGGTAGTCCTTCAAAGCAGCAAAGTTCTTCCTATGGCCGTAGCTTCCTGGTGAATTGTTACTTCAGTTTCTTGTAAGGAAACTGAATGATGCAACCACAGGAGGAGTAAGTGTTTGTATGTTGTTACCGTAAGCGCGATCATGCCGCAGACAATTCCGATTCTGAAACCTTTCTTAGCATTCGGACCTGCAAAATATATTCGACTTGAGGATGATGGATTGATGCCGATTCACCTTTCAAACATCAAACTGTTGAGATTTGATTCATAATTATCTAGATAGTTATCGTGATCTAGTGGTTACAGGATGATTTCAATAGCCACCTCAATCATGATCTAGTAGTTATAGAGTGGTTTCAATAACTACCTCAATCTAGTAGTTATAGGGTGGTTGTCACTAGATCCTATAAATAGGATCGTAGTTCATAAAATAAAATATATGAAGAGTGAGTGCATTTGGTATCTTATAAGTATTCTTATCAATCCTTCTGTTTTTAAATACTACATCAGTTTTTTTAGTCGAAATGATTCTTTTTTACTCGTATCATATGTTTTTTCCTTGCTCCTCCATCCCCAACATTTGTGATCTCAGAATCTAGTTTCAATCTGAACTGGACATTATGGCTTTCAATGGCAATTCTATGTCACAACCCCTTATCCTTATCTTTTCGGGCAAAAGCTATGAATGAAGACTCTATTCGAGTCTCAAGATCTTTGGGACTTAATAGAGAATGGATATGCATATCGAAATGACGAAATCAGGTTGAGGGAGAATAGAAAGAAGGACTCAAAGGCATTGTTCTTCATTCAATAAGCTATACATGAGACGATCTTCTCAAGAATTGCAGCAGCGACAACCTCAAAGCAAGCTTAGGTGATACTTCAAAATGAATTTCAATGCTCATCAAGGGTGATTACGGTAAAACTTCAAACCCTCCGTCGTGAGTTTGAAATTTTGTTCATGAAAAGCAATGAATCAGTACAAGATTTTCTTTCTCGAGTGACTGAAATTGTTAGTCAAATGAAATCTTATGGTGAACATCTTCATGATCATATAATTGTCTCAAAAGTTTTGAGAAGTTTAATTCCGAAATTTGATCATGTTGTTGTCGCAATTGAGGAATCAAAAGATTTATCTACTTATTTATTTGATGAACTAATGGGTTCCTTGCAAGCACATAAAGTAAGGTTAAACATGTCACTTGAAAAATGTGAAGAAAAAGCATTTTATGTTAAGGGAGAGTCTTCTACTTCAAAAGAAACAAAAAATTAGTAGGAAGAGGACGTGACAGATGAGGATTTCGTGGTAGAGGAAATGGAAATGAAAAAGGAAGAGGACACTTTGATGGGTATGATGAACAAGGGCAATCAAATTATGATAAAAAAAAATTACAAGAGTGAAATTCAATGTCACTATTGTAAAAAGTTTGGTCAGGTATATTGCTCGAAAAGAGAAAAACAAGTAAGCTATGTAGAGAAAAATGAAGAAAATAATAAGTTGTTTATGACTCATTCATAAGTTTATAATATCTCAAATGATATTTGGTTTCTGAATAGTGAATGTTCTAATCATATGTCTGACATAAAATCAATATTTAGAGATATTGATGAGACTCACAAGTTGAATGTTAGACTTGGAGATACAAACAAATTCAAGTGAAATGTTGGGTATATTTTTTGAAATTAAAATTTGAAACATTTGATAATTTTTGAAAATTCAAGACACTTGTATAAAGGTAAAGTGGTAGATACATAAAGACACTTCAAATAGGTGATGAATTTTTATCTAATGAGTTTAGTTCTTTTTACGAAGAAAATAGTATTCACAGAGAATTGATAGCACCATATACACCGGAGCAAAATGGTATAGCTGAACGTAAGAATCAGACTGTCGTTGAAATGACAAGAAGTTTGCTTAAAGGAAAACATCTTCCAAATCAATTTTGGGCAGAAGTAGTTGCAATAGCAATTTATTTGTTGAATATTTCACCAACAAAGGTTGTTATGAATTAAACTCCTTTTGAGGCTGGTATGTTATAAAACCAAGTGTTAGATATCTAAGAATTTTTGGTTATATTGCTTATGTTTCGGTGAATTCATAAAATCATCACAAGCTTGATGAAAAATCTGAAAAATATATTTTAATTGGTTATTCTTTACAATTGAAAGTATATCGATTATATAACGATGTTAGTGGCAAAGTTATTATTAACAGAAATGTTATGTTTGATGAAAGGGCAAGTTGAAATTGGGAGACTAATAAAGATGGAACACAAATACAGATTCTAGTAGAACTAGACACTCTGCAAAATCAAGTGACAGATGTTGCTCCAACAAATTCATCGTCAATCTCACCTAATAGCAGTTCAAATTCTGATTCCTTAGATGAAACCCCTCCAAGAAATTTTAGATCACTAACAAAAATTTATAACTCAACATTTGCTTTGGAGGAACGGAGAAAAGCAATGAAGGAGGAAATCAAGTTAATTAAGAAGAATGAAACTTGGGAGCTAATGGATCTACCGAAAGAAAAGAAACATATTGGATTAAAATGGGTATTCAAAACAAAGTTTAAATATAAATTATTTGGTTTCACTGATTGGGTAGAAGCTTTAGATGATCGAAAGAGTTAGATGATCGAAAGAGTACTTCAGGCAAGTGGAGCCATAACAATAAATTATTGTGGAACGGATGAACAAGTTACGGATATCCTCACCAAATCGCTTCCAGTTCGAAAGCATATTTATTTTATATCGCAAATTGGCGTATCCAACTATGAATAAGGGGGAGTGTTAAGATTTGATTCATAATTATCTAGATAGTTATCATGATCTAGTGGTTACAGGATGATTTCAATAACCACCTCGATCTAGTAGGTTATCACTAGATCCTATAAATAAGATCGTAGTCAAGGTATATGGAGAGTAAGTGCATTTGGTATCTTGTAAGTGTTCTTATCAATCATCTTGTTTTTAAATACTACATCAATTTTTTTGAGTTGAAAGGATTTCTTTTAATAATATTATAGTATTATATTTTTTCCTTGCTCCTCGGCCCGACACAAACACAAATACTACATCAATTTAGTCTCTCTGAACTTATGATGCAGTGGGAGTGCATGGATTTGGATAGAGCCAACCACTTACAATTTGTACACCTTGGTTTCTGCATGAGTAATGTAGACCAAGAAGGTGGCCAGGATGACATAGATCAGTGGGGCAATGGCAGGCACCCAGAACAAGCTCTTCTTCTTCTTCCCCTGATTGGGATCTCACTATGTACTTATCAGGGAGGAGGAATGCCAGGAAAGCTGTTCCAATGAGAATTGTCTGCCAGTTCCACTGCATTCGATTTGAGTGGATATGTAGACAAGATAAGCTAACAAGAGAGTAATTAAATGGCAATGATTTGAGTGGATATGTAGACAAGATAATAATGCATCAATGCAGGCTGGCGTTGACATTGATGCATGATTGGTGGATACTTCCCAAGAGAGAGCATGTCGAAGACCCAACCCTTGTCTATTTCTTTAAGGTGAAAGAGAAGCTCTGACTAACTACTAATCAACACCCACTTCATGTCAACATCCATTAAGTAGCAGTGAACATTCTAATCAGAAGAGCTCAAGGGTCCACAAAGATACCAAGTAACGAAGACAAAGTCAACTCTTGCGTTTGTGCATTGCAGTGCAGGTGAATGGTTTGAGATCAACGGATGAATTCTCATGACGACAAGTCTCTCATTGAAATTAATATAAACCAAAGTTAAACCTATAAAAGAACCATTTGGAAAAAATTGTTTGAAGTCAAAGAGAATTCTCTTTGACTTGATCAAGATAAGGAGATGATCGTATTGCTAACATCATGTGCATGCATGCTGCCGGATCAACTACTAGACTGAATCAGAAACAAAGAGGAGAAGACACGACAGACATGCAATCATGGCTCGACAATGGCCATATTTATATATAAGCAGAACTATATACGAATCATGTTATGTTTGATATGCCAATCGTGCCATCTTGGTGATCAACTAGATAGCTCGATGATGAAAGCAGCTAATGTCGATATGAGATGTATGATGCGTAGATATCCAAGTCAGTTGTGTATACTTGGCCATTAATCTAAGAGCTAATTAACCCTACATCTTATGAAGGGTCGCTTCTTCTTCGCTTGCCGTCATCATGCTGGAATAGTTTTCTCCTCATGATCTCAAAGCATTCATTCCATAGATAAATGATGCATCACCTATGATAGGAACAGCCTGGATATATGGTTTCGTATATCCAAACATTGTACTTGGGTATCTTTTCCTTAAAAGAAGTTAATCGAATGGAATGCCTTTTTGATGCTTACGGCATGCGTTAATACTCCGTCGCAAGGAGTACACAGAGTAATCAATCGGCAAACTCACTTGTACAAGGAAGTAGTGCATTTCAAATACTAACAACGATCTAAGGTGTTTTTGGAAAGATCCACTACTACATGCATGCATGAGGGAAGGGCAAAAAAAGACGAATGATAATACCACGGAAATTATGAGGAAACAGTCTTCTTGATGCAGGCCATTATCCCATTGCTGACTGGTGTGGAGGTATCAGTGGACTCCAAAACTCTTCCTATGAGCTCATGACACTGTGAGTAATACAATCATTTACTAGAGTTATTAATACGTATTATGCTATAATATAAAGTGATCTTTGAAGTGACCTAATTCTTTGAAACAGTCTCTTTTAAGTTCTGAAGTCACATTATTTGTATGCTAAATACTCTTCATCTAACCGATGCAGAAGGATACAAACTGCGGCGAACAATACATTTAATTGATACAGAAAGATGAACAACTTCATTAGCCATGTCTGGCCATTACATGAAGTAGCCAAGATCATCAAATTATGGGATCCAACTTCTGCATCCTCCATGAACACCTCTCCTGGCCTCTGTACTTCAAGCACAGAGATTGTTTTGCTACAACGGGGTTCCTAAATAAATTCCTTGCTCACCTGCCCAATAGTGCTACATGTGTTATAATGTGTCGATCTCGAGTCACCTCGACGTATGGGATTCGGTACGGACTTACGTGCACCGGAGCAGCATTGCCGTCGTACGTGTTGTTGGAGGCGCCGCCGTCGTCCATGGGTAGGTGCGAGCAGGCCGCCGTCGCCTCCACCTGCTCCTGCGGCACCAGCGTGGGCAGCTCCGTCGGCGCCATGGGGTGCTGCATGCCACACCGTCAAACACACGGCCTGAGTTCCGCGCGGGCGGGACGAGTACGAGCGAGCCGACCGGCAAATTTCCTACCTGAATCAGAGGGTAGGGCGGCGACGGGATGAGGGCGGAGAGGAGCTCCGTGGAGGTGTACGCCTGGTGCCACGACACCTCGTGCTGGCCGCTGACGTGGCATCCGGCGGTGCAGGGGTCCACCGGCAGGCCCATCCCCTGCGGGGCCATCGACTCGTAGATCCCGTGTTCCCTGCCACATCAACGCATCAATCTACGCCGTCGATTTTCGCGAGAGCTGATCATCGATCGTGATCGACGGGGTGCGGCATCTGTACCTGAGGTCCATCAAGAGATCAGAGCCGACGAAGATCTGGTGGCCGGAGTTGGTCGCCCCCTCTGGGACCCACTGCACCATCTCGCTCCCGTATGGGTCGGGCAGCCGCTCCTGGTGCGGTTGCAGGTACATCTGAAGAAGAAGAAGAAGAAGAAGAAGAAGAAGAGAAGCGTGAGAAGGCATATCTACGGTTGCCAGTAATAATGTTTAGATAGCTTTCGATTACCTGCATGCTTGATGCTGAGGGATCGTAAGAAGACAGATGGTGACTCAGCAAATATTCCTGCAATCGAAACTAGAAGTGATCAAAGTTGAAGGGTTTCTATTGTACCACGCAAACAAATTAACGCTGCCTCTGGACTGACCTTTCTTGCCGTAACGCGCTGCAGGGCTTCCATGACGAACTTCTCGCATGACTCGAGATCACTCATGGACGTCAAGCTGAGAGGATCCGGTTCGAAAAATCTATTCGAGCAGACAAAAGAAAAGAAAATGTTTAGGATTTCGATAACAAAGAGGGTCCTCTGTCGCTGCCATAGTTTGGGGTTGTAGAGAACCTTAAGCGTTGTTCCGAAAGCTGTAGCTGTTGCTGATACCGACCGATCTCTTGTTGAAGCTCCTATAAATATGAGATGAAATCACGTGGAATGGAGAACACTAGAGAGAGAGAGAGAGAGAGAGAGAGAGAGAATACAAGGTCGTTTACCTCCACGTTGGAGTTGACCATTGTAGGGCTGATTGAAAGCATCATTTGAGAGGGATCAAAGACATTAGAACTGAAACAAGTGAATGAAAACTAAAGATATGACACGAGAATTCAATGGTTTGGAAGGGTTACACACTTGGCCAGGGCCGCCATGTCGTTCTCGCACTTGAGCTTCTTCAGCGCCCTGATCAAGAACTGCATGCATGGTAGGTTATCATTTACATACATGCTAACTATTATGATTGAGAGAAGCTTGATAGTTCACGAAATATGGGAGATTTACTTACCTCTCGATTCTGGATCACCCTGCATATCAAAACAAACAAAGAATTACGATCATTATAATTCATGTAAATCATAATATCTCTTGAAACCTTACCCTCCCCTATCATTCTCTGGGAGATTCACATATCTAGCAAGAACATCCTCGATCCTGAATTCTCACAATAAATCAAATGATTAAGCCCAGTAAGATACATGCAATAGAGAGAGAAAATTTGTCGACCTTCTCCTTCCAGAGAAATGGCTGAGCCGTCCGGAGGGAGAGAACATGATGAGGGCGATGTCGATGTCGCAGAGGATGGAGAGCTCGTAGGCCTTCTTGATGAGGCCATTGCGACGCTTCGAGAAGGTCACTTGCCGATTGGTGTTGTTCTCTATCCTCTTTATCTGCAGCTTAACTCGTCCCATGATCCAAGATAAGCAGATCAGGACGATGCAAGGAGTCTCTAAAAAGAACAGTGGGAGGGAGCAAGAGATGTAAACAGCTTGAGAGAGAGAGAGAGAGAGAGAGAGAGAGAGAGAGAGAGAGGGGATGGCTTTGCGTGGGATGTGGAGAGAAGGCGAAGGAGAGAGATTTTAGACGCTCGTATGCCGGGAAGCAATTCCGCTTCGACAACAACGGCTGGCTTCAAACCGAGCAGTGCGTCGTCTACCCGTTCGAGCGAACCCGTCTTTAACGCCAGGTCGTTCGAGTCTATGATGGTCCGAACAGGTCCCGAATCAACGTTCAATCAAAAATCCGGTAACTGTTACGGGTAAGACTGAATGGTAGAAACTACCGTTTACGAGTTACCCAGCCAAGCGACATAATTTGCTGTGCACAGATGTTGAGGCGTACGGATATAGCTGTCATGTTAACAAGGCCGGTCCAAATAAGGCCCACAGTAGCTATTGGTAGGCCACGGCAAAGCCCGCTCTCAAAAAGGGCCCCCCTCCCCGCCCGACTCGTTCCCGTTCTTACCCTAAACGCCTCCTCTTCCTCATCCTCCTGCTCCGCATTCCTCGCCAGCCCGCTCAGCCGAATCCTCCCCTGGCCGTCTCTGCCATTTCCTTCCTTCTTCCCTGTGGCCCCACTAGCGCGGCTGAGTTTCGCGCAGCTGTTTTTTCCGTCACACACCTTGGTCTGCTATCACCACCGACCCTCAAGTCGACGCTGTTCTTGGATTCTTCTGGGCTTTCTACATTTCATCTCCATACACGTAGGTTCCTTTTGATCCCTGTGTTGTTAGTATCTGTGAAGCCATACCACAACCACACTATAGTAATTTACTTATAATGACCAATTTGTCATGTTATTTAGTTCATATGCGATTTCTTGTTGACTACATCATTCTAGTTGTTACTTTGTGAACTTATTGTACTTTAAGCTGAGGTAAATTTGATATTTTTTCCTAAAAAAGATAAAAAGAATTAGAAGTTGGTATATGTTTTTTTTTGCAATGCAGTTCTCTAATTTTTTCTCCATGTTAATCAAGAGATGACAATTATGTGTTTCCACAATGTCAAAGCGAGCTCCTGAAAGCCCTTCAAGTCCTACTCTAATATTTAGCTGAATTCAACAACGCTTGAGTAAATATGTTACAATGTTTTGTGGTGCTAATTTTAATCATGTAGTTCTTGTTTCCTATAAACAGAGCTACTATGACAAGCAAAGGTGCAAATGGATTTTCCTGGCTCTTAATTGAGCATAAAATCTGAAATATACATGTGCGAAAGTTATTGTGCAGAGTTCTTGCATCAGCATTATGAGAACCTCTGCTGCAGCTTGCTTGTAAGTTCTCTCCCTGGAAAGCTATTGTAGTTGTGAACTTTCAGCAAAATTTATTGTTGTAGATGTTTATGGTAATAATATTTGACAGTTAACAAGTATGACAAAGCTTGTAGTTCACTTACCAGAATTGTTAGATTTGGACTGCAACATGTTGTTGCCTGGTTCTTCGTATGTTAATTTTATATTATTTTATGTTGTATCAGAATACAATTTCAGTTGGGAAGCATGCATCATATAATCTCAAACCTTATTTCATTCTTGCCTTCAGGTTCCGTGGTTCTGTGGCTGTTAAGGATTGTTGGGGTTTTATGCTTCCTGGCGGTCATGTTGCTGCAGAGGCTAGGTATGCTTCTGCAGCAATGCTCTCAAAAGAAAGCCTTCAGACATGGCATTGCTCTCCATGCTTCAGTCATCAAGACAGGCATGGATTCTGACCTCATACTCTCAAACCATCTGATCAACCTGTATGCCAAATGCAAAGATTTTGAATCTTCACATCAGATATTTGATCACATGTCAAATAGAAACATCGTATCATGGTCAGCTATGATTTCTGGCTACGATCAGGCCGGAAAGCCTTCCATGGCACTGGATCTTTTTGCTCAAATGCCATTACAGCCTAATGAATACATATATGGCAGTGTCATAAGTGCATGTGCGACCCTTTTTGCCCTGACACAAGGTAGACAGATTCATGGCCATTCACTTAAAAATGGGTATGATCAGATTTCTTATGTCTCCAACTCTCTGATGTCAATGTACATTAAATGTGATTGCTTTGATGATGCCTTATGCATCTTTAGCAGCATCTCAGAACCAAATTCTGTCTCTTATAATGCGATGATCACAGGATTTGCTGAGAATTTAAAGCTCAGTAAAGGTTTGGAGCTATTCAGACTCATGAACAAGCAAGGTTTAGATCCAGATGAGTTTTCTTACATGGCTTTAATAGGAATATGCTCTAGCGTGGAGGATTTGCATGTAGGAATTGGATTGCATTGCCAAACAGTCAAGCTTGGCCTTGACACTACAGTTTTTGTTGGGAATGTTATATTGATGATGTACTCAACATGTGGTTTATTTGAAGAGGTTGAGAAGGCTTTTATGTTGATCAAAGAGAAGGATGTCATAACATGCAACACTTTCATAGTTGCATGTTCCAATTGTGGGGAACATACTAAAGGTTTGATGGTCTACAAAGACATGACAGCAACAAAAAATAATTTCTCTTTGAGCCCTGATGAGTTCACCACAGCTAGTGCTTTGGCTGTTTCTGCAGAACTTGCTTCATTTCACCATGGTGGTCAAATTCATGCTCATCTAATAAGAACTAGGATGGTCTTAGACATTGCAGTCTATAATGCTATCATTAACATGTATGCTAAGTGTGGTTGTAGCAAATATGCTAGTCATGTGTTTAATCTCATGCCAAACAGGAATCTGATCTCCTATAACACAATGATTGCTGCGCATGGCAATCATGGCCATGCAACAGCTGCTTTGGAAATTTTCAAGCGAATGAGATATGAAGGTTTTGTTGCTGATTCTGTCACATTTGTTGGTCTCTTAACAGCTTGCAGCCATGCGGGCTTAGTCGATGAAGGTTTAGCATTATTTAATTCGATGCAAGAAACTTATGGAATATGTCCCATGATCGAGCACTTATCTTGTTTGATTGATATGTTGGGTCGATCTGGGAGATTAGAGGAGGCTGAATGCTATGTTAAAACATCTGCTTTTCAAAATGACTCCGTGATATGGGGCAACTTGCTTTCATCATGCCGTCTTCATAAAAATGTTGTTGTTGGCGAACGGGCTGCTATTAAACTTTTGGAGCTTCAACCTGGCACCAGTTCACCTTATGTGCTCTTATCAAATTTATATGCATCAGATGGAAGATGGGAGGATGTTGCTGCTGCAAGGAAAATGTTGAAATGTACTGGGGTGAAGAAGGAGCCTGGTCATAGCTTCATAGAAGTAAAAGGAATCGCTGAAAAGTTCACAGTTGGAGATTTTTCACATGCACAAATTGAAGAAATCATTGTGACATTGGAGACCTTAAATTGGATGACAAAAAAGCTGTATATGTCAGCTCTGTTTGACTAGTCTATTTCTATAATGACCAGATGTATCAGGTGCTACGTTAAGTTTATAAACCTTTCTTGTGCTTGAACCTCTCGATTCTTCTAATGAAAGTAAAGCCATGCTGTTTGGTAATTTATCAGGGGTTTGAGCTTAGGAGTTGGATCCATTCTTGTGTCATTGAAGGGAATTGGAGCAATATGTTAGTTGATAACATGTATATGCTCTCGTGCAGAGTGCAGTGGTCTTTCTTGGTGTATCAATGTTATTACTAGACTACCATGATCATGCTCGTGTCCGCCGTCAGCATAGGATATGAAACATTGTCGATGTTTCTGGAGATGCAGAACCTGGGGTTTTCACTGAAGGAGTTCACTGTTAGCAGTGTCCTCAAGGCTTGATGAGAACTGAAGGAATTGGGGCTTGGGAAGCGACTGCATGGTGTTATTGTGAAGAGGAAGTTCAAAGAAGAAGACCATATCAATTCTCTGGTTAATATGTTTGAGAGGTCTGGTAAACCTATGAATGCTAGAACAGTCTTTGATCTGATTTCAGAGAGAAACATGATCACATGGACTTTTGTGATATCAGATTACTCGTGATGTGTTCTTGGAGGTGTGGCCATTCTGTTTCCATGGAGCTGAAGTGACAAGGGAATTGATGCTTTTATGGATCCATTGAGCCACTTATGGTTTGCTCTCTACTAAAAGTAAATCTTTGCCTTGGTATTCTCTGCGGGAAATCTTAGAGCATATATGTGGCCTATTGTCGACATCAAGAACCTCCACTATGGGGGCTTGTTCTAGACAAAAGTGCAAACAACTTGAAGCATGGGCTATTGAGGAGCATCTTGTTCTTGTGGAATCAATGTGGCCTTGCTATTGCAGAACTACAACCTTTTGAAGACAGCACATCTCAGTTAGCTGAGTTTGCAAGCAACAGAGCCCCACACAGCCTTATTTGTGTTCCTGTGGAGAAGCATGGTGTTCCTGGATTGCTGATGATTCTTCCTAATAATTCTTGCAACAGAGCTAAACCTGAGATGTTCTTCTGGATCAGGAATTGACTGTTTGTTGTCTCTCCTATGTTGTGTCCGAAATCTGAAATCGACAATAATTTGATTGATGAATGGGATTATGCCAGGGCTGGAATCTAGTGCTTGTTCTTAATGGCATAGCTTGTCTTAATCGTATATCTTGATCTCTTTTTCCACTTGGTGTACCCAGATGAGATCTCGCTGAGAAGACGACCTATCTAAACCAGTGTCATCAGGTGCATCAGCATGGCAAACATTGTACCTCTGTGTGAGGCTTTAACAGGATGCAATGGTTTGTACTGATGAAAAGGTGAAAATTTCAAACATTATTGTTCCTGTTGCAGTAATATTCTAATTCTTATCTAGAAAAAATAAGTTGCATTGCTAACATTTTAGGTAACAATTTAATCGGGATTTAAAATTTTTTTTAGGAAATGAAGTTGACTTCATCGTAACATCTTCATTCTAAATCTACACCGACGGGAGCTGCCAGTGCCAGCTTCCGGAACACACCATATACCATGGTTGACAAGGAGCAGGTCATTCAAAACCGGAGAGGACGACTCTAAGAATCCAATTCCCATGCTGTGGTGGCTGTCAGCCACGCATGGTGCTTTCATTAGTGGCCTAATTAAGCATCCCAAAGATACTAATCCTTTTTCTCTCTGTCCCTCCTATTTCTGCCGTAAGATAATCCAATCACTCCTCTCGGCTTCTCGCTGCTTGACGATGAGTAGGGCAGCGTCGAGCTGGTTCTAGAACCGTGGAACACCGGGTCCGCTTTGCTCACTTTCTCGGAGTTCCTTCTCCAGGTACTTCTGTGCTTCGTTTTCAGTTCTTATATCGCTAGATTCCCCGTAGTCCACCAAAAAATCCAGTCTTTTGTTCGGATTGAGTGTTCGCGGTTCAGGATCGACTGGTTTTTGGCTTTATCGCCGGCTAAATTTAACTTTTCTGAATTCATAATTCTGGTAAAAATCGCTTCTTTTTTTCTCTCTGGTTCGACCTGTTCTCCTTTTATTTTTTTGTGAGAAGAGGCAAAAAAACTAGTGGTAAATATGTGTCATTATACTTTCCATTTTTATTCGGAATCGAATTATTAGACGTTTCTACTGGATTTGAATTTCTTTTATTTAGTTAGTTTTTCCTCTCTTTATGTTTTTGAGAAATCGAAAAACTGTGGCTTTCTTTTTGCTTAAAAGGGGCTAAAATTCACAATTCTCTATTTTCCTCTCTCTCCGTCTCTTCTGTCTTTGTTCTTTGTTCCATTTTGCCCGTGAAGATGTTGATGGATTTGTCCCTTTTAGTGGATCTGACGGCCACTGTTTCATCTCCCACCTCCTCGCCCCTCCCAGGCCGATCCAGGCGGCGAATCATGGCCGTCCATGAAGCCCAGACGACAGTGCCGCCGCCCCAGCTCCTCCCCCTCCTCCCGCTAACGTGCCCCAGCCAGGCCCTGTTGCGGGGAATGCCCGCCGTCGCTCACCTTCAGGTCCCGGTAATGGTTTCGTTCCTCCATTAGAGTCATCCCCCTCAATTACCTCTCGTTTATCCTGTCAATTCATCATCCACACACAAAATCCCATCTTTGCTGCCCCGTTGCGGAACCGTGAGCGGTTTGCAGCGCCGTCAACTTCGTCCGGCACAATCGTCGGCTTTTACTATATTCCTCGTCCCTTCCAAAATTCCACGCCTTCAGCCGATTTGTGCTTGTGGCACGTGCCGATTTGTCCCCGGCGTGGCTGTGGAGTAGCCTTCGGAAAGAGAAGAAGACACTCAAAGATGGCCAGCCATTGATGTAGGGCCCGGCATGCCTTTTGTGCGCTGCGAACCGCACAACTGTCATGCAGTTGTTGGGTAGAGACCAAACACAAACCGCATCGCTTTATACCCATACATCAAAAGCTTAGCACAACGTTCTAGTTCTTCCCCACCGAGAAAGACTTGACATGTAGGAAGCACAACGTTCTCCCATACATCAAAAGCTTAGCATGGGTGATTTCTATGGCTTGCTTTGAGCATGTAAGTAACTATACTGCGGTGACAAGTTCTTTTCCTATCTTACTATCATCATCTATCTCATAGAAATCATAGTATTGTTATCCATGCTCTACCTACTGGCAAAATTTACCTTTGTACGTTGCTTGTCATTACTTGTAATTTTTCTATACCTTACTGTTCTGATACAGAAGTTGCATTTAAAATAGATTCAAACTGTAGGGTGAAAATTAAATCAAATTATCAGAATTTAGAGTATTGATCACCTTTCCATTAGAACGGGATAATTTAGGGATTGAAACATTCCTTAACCAGTATCAGGTTCCACAGGCAGTGCAGAGTGTAGGTCCTCAAATGTGATGTAATGCTTTTTTCTTTTGATGATAGTATTGGGGAATTTGAGATTGCTTAAAAATGTTTGATGGCCATATTAAGTGAATTTTTTGATGTGTCAACGTTGACAGTGTTCAGTCTGAAATTAGTTAGACTTAGGGTAACTTGGATCATTCTTATTAGCTGATATTGGAAGTGTTTTCAATTATGCTGCTTGGATAGAACCATGCACTCGTAATTCCATTTGCTTAATAGATTGTAACACTCAGTTGAATGACTTCTTATTCTCACGCTGATTCTTTCTTCTTCAGGACCTAATCCATAACATGCCTGACATCCAACCAGAGAAGAGGGTGCCTGTTGATGCTGACGAAGAAGATGGCGATCCAGACGGAAATGGAGATGAAGATGGGGGGTCTGGTGTAGGTGAAGAGGGGTCCTCGGACAAAGATAGCGAGGGGCATGGGAACCCCGATGATGCCAACAGCAAGGAAGTTCCAGGAGGTGAACGGAATGGGCAAAACGATGACGAGGAGGAAGAGCCTGAAGATCAAGGGGACGACAATGACGATGACAAAGAGGAAGATGATGAAAATGGTGAAAATGAGGATGAGATAGAAGACGAGGAAGAGGATCAGGAGAATGATGAAGAAGAAGACGATGAGGAAGAGACACTTCGACCCCCCAAAAAGAGGAAGAAGTGATTTTTTGTTCATAGATTTTCTTCTTGCTGGAGCCCCTTATCTTATTACTTTGAGTTGTCATATTTAGGGGCACAAGTACTTGCTTAGGATAGTGGTTATGCATCAGAAGAATAAACTTTTATCTCTGAGATGTGGCATTGAGCTAATCTGTTCCCAAGTATAAAACCTCTCTGAGTAAACTTGTGCTTCTTGTGCTTCCTGTGGACAATGTTATATCAAGCATTTTGATGAGCTAAATGATTATGGCTGCCCGGCAAAAGGGAAACAGCTGAATGAGACTGCCGAACTCTTATCAGCGTCTTGATGACTTCTCTTAGGAAGCACCATGAGTCTGTTTCCTCATACACTGTTGCTGTTACACTTCTATTTGTTTCTAAGGGCTCATCATACTATGCTCCTCCAAAGACATTCCTGTCTTCAGGAATATATGTTTTGTCAACAGGTTGTGAACGTGAACTCTTCGACTATGAAAACAGCATCAAGACAGAGTTGTTATAACAATGGTGAAGTACACATACTCGTCCATTCTATGAACGCTACATTCATCAGAATCACAGCTGGAATGCAGCCCGATTAAATTGAAGAAGAAGAAAGGTAGAAGAAGATGCGCAGTTCGATCAGGCGAGGGTGATGGAGGAGAAGTCGAGCTGCGAGGCGATCTCGTCGAGCTGCTTCTTGACGCTCATGTCGATGAACTTGGACCCCGACGATCCGTACCGGATGGTGAACCCGGCGATGAGCGAGGGGTCGAGCACCGCCTTGATCCTCACCTTCTTCGCCCCGGTGAGCCTCTTCACCGTCTGCGCGATCTGGGCGACGTCATCCTCCCCCATGTCCACCACCGACGTCACCACCGCGAGCTCCGTCCCCGTGATGTGGTTGTAGCATGCGTCGAACTCCTTCACGATCTCGGCGATGATGTCGATCCGGCTCATGTCCACGAGGATGTTGAGGAAGTTGACGGTGTGCGGCTGCAGCTCGGAGGAGCCGGAGATCTCCACCAAGATCTCCCGCTTCTTCTCCGGCGCCACCGTGGGGTTGGCGAAGAAGGACTGCACCGCCGGGTCCGCGAAGAGGCGGTCCACCTTCTCCATGTCGGCCACCGTCGCCTCCAGGGTGCCGTTCGACTTCGCCACTTCCGCGAGGGCGTTTGCGTAGCTCGACGCGGCCGTGTCCATCATGGCGGCGCCGGCTGCCCCGCGGTGGGTGCGGCTCCGGGAGAGCTTGAGGGAGGGAAGGCGGAGGCGGCGGGCGGAGGGAAGGCGGAGGAGGGAGGAGGATACGGGGACCGAGGCGGCTGGGGAGGACGCGGCGGATGCGCGGAGACCGGCGGTGGACGAGCGGAGGGCTGCCATCACGGCTTTCTTCCTCCTGGGAGTGTGGAGAGGGAGGGAGACGGCGGCGTGGAAAGACTCATTTTCTGGTCGAGACTTCCCGACGGTCTAGATTTATGATCGAGAACGATCGGACGGCCGTAATGTATGTATGATCTTATCTCCTAGTTGCATCAGAGGAACAGCGGCCTCAGAGACCCAGCGCAAATGATAGGTGGACACGTGCTAATCCACGGATGAGGTTATCTGCAAGCGGGCAATTCCCGCCTCAATGAGAACTCCGCCGATCGACGGCTTTGATCGCCTGGGTATTTTTATGGATATTTCATTATGAGTGCAAAAACTAATAATAATGCATATGGATTTGAGTTCATATTATTTTTCTTTTTTGACATGAAAATTAGGAGTATTTATTACATTGACAACTATTTTGATATCATGATGGATCAAAATTTTCGAATACATCACCGTATAAAACTCCTATAATAGGCTTTCAGAAACGAGTTTAATTGGATTCGGGTGAAGTAAACGGGTCTCTACCCGATGCCAGTAGGAAGGGGAGGCATGACCGTTAAACGACTAATGATATACCAACTGGCCAAAACGGGTAAACCCGATAACTTGATATCCTTTAGTTCGTTTATGAGGAATGAAAACCCGCGACTCTAAAAACCCTGCTGCCGCTGTCTTAGGGTTTAAGGGGTCTCCGCCAAGAAGGCGAGCAGGGCAAGGCCTTGTGAGGCCTTATACTCGTGTGCTTTCCGACGAAGGAAGCTCCCTACTCTTCTCTTTCTCTCCGCGAAGACGGCGCTTTGCGGCTGCGGGAAGCTGGCGAGAATAGCGGGGGCCATGGCGATGGGAGTTTCCGCCCGTGGAAGTGTCCTCAGACACCCCTTTCCATCGTTCACTTCTCCCTGGTTCTCGTCGTGCCTCCGCCGCGCGGTCTTCTGCATCCCATCGTCCTCGCGGGTCTCCCAAGGCCCGGACGTTCGAGAGTATTGCCTTCATCTTCTTTTTTCCTTGTTCTTGCACATCTCTTTGCTTTCTCGGTGGTTCACCATCCTTTTAATGGGCCTAGTGTTGAATTCGTTTTTTTCTTCCAAGGATATAAATTTTCTTTCTTATGGTTGTTTTGAATTGAATATCCCTCGGTTGTTCGTCATTTTGGCAAGAATTGTAACTTTACGTGCGGCACACAGTTGATCGTTTAGCCTGTCGAACACTTTCTTCCTCCTATATTATGAAGAGTATATAAACCAGCAATAGAAGGCCCAAGTAGACTAAGGGAAGTTCGTTGGGCTTCTTATGCATGAAGTTAAAAGTTGTGGCTCTGGTCATTTAGTCGCACACGTGATTTTCGTTTTGTTTTTCGTGAATATAACTTCAAGGTTGTTTTTTTTTCCTATTGGAGGATTGTCTGAGCATGATTCTGCTGGTTTCTATGGTCTTCCATGAAGAAATCGATTCAATACTTGATAAAATGGTTTTCCACGCATTCTAGATGTTTGTCCGGATCATCAATAACAACTTTGGGAAAAAATAGTACATTTCCCAAGATAAAACAGAATTGTTTTCTCTTCTTCCATTTCTAGGGTAGAAGTCTCCAAGCATATGTGGGTTCAAGCAACTGTCAGAGTGAGGTGCGACAGAATACTTCATTCCACTTGGCTTCCATGGATGGGTGGAAAGACCAACTTGTCGGACTCAGATTCTCATCCTAAAATTGGAAGTTCAGTGGAGCCAATTTCTCAAGAGTTGCCCCATCCTTCAAGATACGTTTCACCCCCAAGACAAGAAGGCAGAACAGAATCCCACTCAACTAAACCTGATAAATCTTTAACACATGTTCAAGAGCCTTGTGATCCTGTTTTAGCAGAACGAAATGCTATCCCTGGTGAGGCTGCAGGTTCCAATGGAATGTCCATCAATGAGCAAGATACTGGGACACCTTCAGATACGATTCCACATGTTGAGGTTTTGCATAAGGTGGTAGACCAGAAACAACTTGCTCGTGTATACGACAAAGTAATTGTGGTTGATAATGTATCAAAAGCTAGACGAGTAGCCCGATTACTTACAACAAAGTACAAGAATTTCATCCATGCATGTGATACAGAGGTGAGTTGACAGAACATATTGCTTTACCTGATAGTATGTGGCACAATCTCTTGGAGTGGAAATTTCTTGGAGTCAGTCTCATTGTGAATGTACACTAAGCTTTTGCAATAAATGTAGACAATTTAAAGGACTAAATATCTTACATGAAAACACCTTATGGTGACTACCACTTTTATAGCCTGAAATGTCTGTCCCAAGGGCAATATCACTAGCTATATGCATCAATCATGCGGGTTGGCTAGATCGATCATTTCTCATCATTGAGCTTAGAGGCCAATTACTAGCCAAGCTAAGGGCTGCCACTATCCTAATACATTCTTTTTGTAAAAGAACTTATATCTTTAACCCCTCCTAGCAACAATATTTTGGATTAACACAACTGTCCTAACTGGTGCATCAATAGTTCTTTGTTGGATGTCCAAATTACATTAAAAAAGTGTCTTATATTTTAAGCCTTGATCGGTCCCCACCTGCGATTTTTCATGAATACATACTTTCTTATTCTAGCTCAAACACCTTTTGAACTTTCTCATCCATATGGTATTAGCTTATAATATATGTTATTTTCTAACCTTCTTCCAAATGGCTGTTCCATATGTCATAAATTTCATATAGTGTCTTGTTCTTTAGCATCCCCATCATTTCTCTACGGTAGTTCTTTTTTGATGAACCATTTGTTTGTTTATGCTTGATATCTGTCAGTACAGATTTAAGTTATGTTTAGAAGATTACATTAACCCACAGTTAAAATCATAAAAATAGCCGATTGGTTATGGTAGTTGTGTCAAAGTTGCCTCAACCATTAACGTTTTGGCACCATGGATGCAGTTCTTATGTTTCCTCAGCTCCATTGTTTGCTTCAGTTTTTTCTGCATGCATCATATCTTGTTGTATACTCCAAGCATATCCCTACTCATGATCTCTTGAAAAATCCATGCACTTTAAATATTCATATAGATCTGCAGGTCCTTGACTCTCACTCACTCTCATATTTTCTGACTTATTTCAGTTTACTTTTTCTCCAATAGGTTGCCAAAATTGATGTAATGTCTGAGACACCAGTTGGACATGGAGAGCTCATATGCTTTAGTATTTACTCTGGTCCACTAGCACATTTTGGAAATGGAAAGTCTTGTATCTGGGTCGATGTTTTGGATGGTGGAAGGGATGTATTGATGGAGTTTGTTCCATTCTTTGAAGATTCATCCATCAAGAAGGTGGTATTTTTTGAATGTCTGACCATTTCTGAAGTCTAGATGCAATTCTTAATTCCATCTTTAATTACTCTAGGATCTATTTATTATACTTCTTTTTGGTCAATGCTACATTGTAATATGTATTTTTATTATAACAAATAGCATGTAGTGCATAAATGTGCTGACATTCTCTAGATGGACGTCTTTGAATTTCTGCATGATGCTTTAGATTCTTTACATGTTTTACATGTTTGTTTGATTCGAAATCCTCTACTTGTTCTCGTAGTTTACTTCAGCCTATCGCATGTTCTATAAGTACAAACTTACATACACAACATATATGTCATGTAGAATCTTGCAACAACTAATATGGGAATTAACTACATCATCAGATTGCTTAAATAATTTGATCTTTTAGTTGCCAAATGGACTGGAAACCTAGTTGCGAAAGTCGTGGTGTAAACCAATGATCGTCGCATCAGGTACTAGACCTGTTTCATTGATTTGGTCAGACCAATACATATCGGCCAGTACGGTGTACCATGTATCGTAACACCGGTACCAGTGTTTTGGAGAGGAAAAAAGAAGAGGGAGGGGCGGTGGTGAAATGAAAGAAAGAAGAGGAAGGAAGAAGGGGCGGTAGCAGACGGAGGAGGAGGAAGGAAGAAGGGGAAGTGGAGGAGGAGGAAGAAGAAGTAAGAATACGGAGCGAAGGAGGAAGAAGAAGGAAGAAGACGGGGCGATGGAGGGGAAGGAAGAAGGGGAAGCGATGGAGGATGAGGAGAAGGAAGAAGGGGAAGCAATGGAGGATGAGGAAAAAGAAGAAAGAAGAAGAGGAGAAGAGGACGGCATGTACTAGAAATAAACGGCGGCGAACAGCTGGATGACGTTTAAGGCAACCTCGACGGCAATGACGTCGTGAGAAACGGGAGTAAATGGGTTGCAAGCCCTGATCAAGGGCGGCATCACACACAGTTGTTGTTATTTTGGGTTTTTTTATATATGCTTTGGACTGGACTGCTCGAAACAGAAGTGGTTTGTGTACTGGTCCATGGCTGAATTGGTACGTACCACCCGTTTCATATTCGGGGGTACGATGGTCCTTTGTGTAAACGATATTAGGCCATTAACAATTCAAGCTGGTATATTTTTGAGCTTGAGGGTTATGAGTGAGAAAATGCTAGTTGGACGTTTGGAACTCTTGGTGAAACATTAGTTACTAGTTATGGGTGTTCAATTTTAATCTGCTTCTTGTGATTCTCTCAGGACATGTCCAAATGTGATTGGTGTAACATTAGCTACTAGGTATGGGTGTTAAATTTTAATCTGCTTCTTATGATTCTCTCAGTACTTGTCCAAATGTGATTGTTGAGATCACAATCTTACAACATGGAATATGCTTCACAATTACATGTTTCTCGGTTACGTTGCAACTTTGGCATGCCCCCTCATGGCATGGACCCTGAATGGATACTATTGGGGTCAGTAGGCTAAGACTGACATAGACCAAAATCTAAATCCATATTAAGAGACAAGACTAGAAATATCTACATATCTATTAGTTCATATCATTCGTGGCTTATTGGTAAGTTGGTGAAATACAACATCATACCTCCGATATGAAATTTTATGTAGAATATAAACTCTGATACCAAATCTGATATAGGACAAGATACATTTAAGATACTTGGAGCAAAGAAAAGAATATCCTTTTCTAGGATCTGGAACTAGATCTCACTTGCATCTGAGTCAGGTTCTCCTTAGATTCATGTCTAAAGATAGGTGCTACCTCAACCTTTACTGTCGACCCCTGTGATTCATAACTGATCTGTTATATCAGTGAGTGACGGGTCAGCCTTATAAGAATGAAATTCTTTTCCCTCGTGATTTTCCATATTTTCTTTTGTTTTCATGCATGGTAAGGAACCGCTATACCTTTGAATCAAATTCTTGCGACCATGTCCTTGCAGTGTCCTCTGAAGTTTGACATTAGCTGTAAGTTGACATAGGTAAAGAATAAAAAATGAGAAGCAATCAGATGTGGCAGATTAGATGGAGGTGGGCCAACAATTTACACTCAAGGAAGGGCTCTCTGGGAAACTGCCCATACCAAGATGTGGGTAGTGGTCAGAGTAGACCAGAATTTGGATCTTTCAGTTTTTGATGGAAGGTGGTATTGTCAGTCAGACTGATACTGGTGGTAACCTGACTGGTTCTAGACCAAAATGGTTTGATATTTTGGTTCACACATATAAAGGACAGCACAAATTGGGCTCAAAACCCGAAGCAACATTATGAGAAAACAAGGAGATTGTCAAACTCATGAAAGGACTGTATGCTAGTTGAAATTTCTCTCAGTCTAAATAGAAACTGATACAGGTTTGGAATCCTTGTTGACATCCACCTTTTTCGGAGCTTTATTTTACCTATGACAACTACTATTAATTTGTTTGTCTCCAGCTTTATGTTTGAAGCCAAACAGATCTTATTAGTTTGCTAGCATAAATGGATTCATTTTTTCTGTGCATAAACAACTTGCATCATAATTGAAGTTCTCTGGAGTGGCACTACTAATGATTAGGTGTCCAGCAGCATGCGCCATGGTTAATTAAATATCTCTTCCTTTCATGTGACTTATACTGATTGTCTTAAAACAGAGTCTCGGTATACTATAAATTGATAAGATAAGGTGGCTAATCACTTTTTGTTCTTATGTTGTGGTATGTCAAAAACTCTATAAAAATTAGTAACTTGTTTTCTCTTTTTGCTAAAATCTATAGTTTTCATAGATTAATCTTATTTATTGTCATTCTTTTGTGATTGCTAATTTAGTCTGTGTTAGGTCCAGGACTAACGTGGAACTTTTTCCCCTTTGAATATCAAGTTTAGACCTGGGTTGCATCTCTGATTCTCTCTGAAGTTTGATGATTGTATGTTCTTGTTCAAGGCTACTAGTAATACAAATATTCTCGTTCTCATCTTTGTAGGTTTGGCATAATTATAGCTTTGATAGTCATGTGCTAGGAAACTATGGGATCAACCTTTCTGGTTTCCATGCGGATACCATGCATCTTGCACGTCTTTTTGATTCTTCTAGAAGAGCTAATGGAGGATATTCACTTGAAGCACTTACAAATGATCCAAAGATCATGTCGTCCGATGATGAACTGAAAATGGGAAAGATAACAATGAAATCCATTTTTGGTAAAAGAAAGTTAAAGAAAGATGGATCTGCGGGAAAACTTATCACGCTTGCTCCTGTTGATGTGCTTCAAAGAGAAGAACGAATATCATGGATTTGCTACTCTGCTTTAGACTCGATAAGTACTTTTAAACTTTTTGATAACTTGAAAGCTAAGCTTGACCTTGAATCATGGACTCTTGATGGTACTCTAAGAGGTACGATGTATGATTTTTATGAAGAGTATTGGCGCCCTTTTGGTGTTCTGTTAGTGCAAATGGAATCTGAGGGAATGCTTGTTGACCGAAGTTATCTATTGAAGATAGAAAAGCTTGCTATTACTGAAAAGCAAATAGCTTCAGATAAATTCAGGAAATGGGCGTCTAAGTACTGTCCTGATGCTAAGTATATGAATGTGGGAAGTGATGCTCAAATACGCCAGCTCTTTTTTGGTGATACATTGAGGAGGTACTTGCATATCTTGCAGTTATTGTTCATTCCTATGATAATCAGTCTAGAAGTTCTATTCTTAGCAGCATTTAACATGGTTTGTTAATCAAGTTTGCCCGCTTTATTTCTTTGTTGTATGTCACCCCTGTGTTGTAGTTTCTTTAAGTATGAGTGTCTTTACATGCTTGTTTAGGTTCTTCGAATGCAGGTTAAACTTTTAGTTGTTTGCTTTCCATTACTTTGTGATAAATGTGCTGGACATGAGATATAGAAGGGTTATACTTTTAGAAGTCAGTTATGATGCTTGAAATTGTTGTTTGGAAAAGTAGACTTATAATTGCACTGCTCCATTAAGTAAAATTATGATATAAATAGTGTCTTGAACTCAGAATTTAAATTCAGTTTGTTATTGGTAACCAGTTGAACTAGTACTGTACCAGTATACCAGATAGCATACTTGCTGGTTGTGCCTGTTACTTATTAAAAAAGCAATAAAAATACCTTGATACTGACCAATATGGTTCAGTTCCAATCCTTGGTTGGATCTGTAAATGTCATTTTGAAATATCTTTTTTGAGTATGCTTGTGCTCATGGGCCTGGATCAAGGTTTGCCTTTGTATGTGCTTGTGTGCACATGGTGCATGTTCATGCATGTGTGTGGGTCCAGTTAATTGTAGTTTGCTCTATGGAAGTTCGTTTTTATTTTTGTTGCTACTCTTCAAAGGCAACATGTGCAAGCACGAATGCAGATCCAGTTTCCTTTAATGGCCTATGTGAGTGTTTTCTGTCTCATCAAAGCTTCTTAAACTGCTCCTGTATATATTTCATACTTATTATTGATATGAGTCAACAATTTGTAACAATTTATTTTTATTGCTTTTGATTTGCAGAAACGATACAAACAAATGTGAAAATGATCAAAACAAATGCTTGTCTAAGCCAAAGTCTTTTAAGGTGCCTAATACTGAGAATGTCATTGAGGATGGAAGGAAGTCTCCTTCCAAATACCGCACTATTGTGCTAAATAAAATTTGTGAAGAATTGCAAACAGATATATATACAGATAGTGGGTTGCCTTCTGTCTGTGGTGATGCTCTAAAAGTTTTTGCTGGGAAAGTCTCGAATAACCAAAATTTTCTTATTGACGATGCATCATATCAGTCTGATAGTGATGAAGAGGTTAACGATGACCATGATTCCACAAAGGAGACAGAAATGTCTCGTGTACTTACACATGACAAAGACACTTCTAATTATGGAACTGCATACAAGGCATTTGGAGAAGGTAAGGAGGGAAGGGCGGCTTGTCAAGCTATTGCAGCTCTTTGTGACGTCTGCTCAATTGATTCGTTGATATCAAACTTCATTCTTCCCTTGCAGGTAAGTTGATTCTGTGTAACATATATATTATCCTTGTGGGAAAAAAAAAACTACATGCAAATTGAAGAGAAGTTAGGTGTACATTGGAATCAATGAGCATAATAATTCACTTTTTCATTCCATGCATCTAAGGCATATTTATTTACTTACAAATATTTTAGCATATACTGTCTCTTTACTATGTTCATTATCTGTTTTTATTTTACTGGAGAAACAAAATTGTTCTTCCTATCCAGTGGATGTATTATTTTGAAGAGATTTTGATGTTGGTTTAGATTTTGATTGCCCCTTGTGTGTTACTTTCTTGTGCTGGTAGGGGAATGATATTTCTTGTGTTAATGGACGAGTTCATTGTTCTCTAAACATCAACACTGAAACTGGACGCTTATCAGCTAGGAGACCAAATTTGCAGGTTTCTCTACTCTCTCTCTCTCTCTCTCTCTCTCTCCCCCTCTTCCCTCTCTCCACGAACCTGCACATGCATGCAAGCATGCACATATACACACTCAGTCTCTGCCTTCTCCCTCTGCTATTTCTGTTTTATGTTCCCATGAGAAGTGGAATGTGATAATACTTTTGAGTGTTGTGCTTTGTGTTTGTATTTGAAAATGTCATTGAATTTTGTCTTCTGGTAACTTGACGTTTATCTTAACTTTATTTACCAGTTGAGATTGAAATTTTTGGAAATTTTTAGGTAACATTAATTGACATTGTAAATTGGTCATGCTTCCTGAATAATTACAATTGTTTAAATCCCTAAAATACATATGCTGCTATAAATGACATGTGATGAAATATCTAGGGTGATACATATCTTGTTGACCCTAAGATATCTAAGATCATATATTTAAAGCTACATACATTGACCCTCTCCGGATCCCGCATTGGCGGGTGCTTTGTGCATTTTCTTAATCTAAGATCATATATAGTATGCAATTTATATTAAAGTTTAAATGATTAATCAGTTATTACATTTTCAGAAAACCGACTGGACCGATATATGTATAAATTGGTATTTACCTGTCTGGCCAAGAACCAGTATTTGGATCGACAATTTTCCCTGGGTTAGTTCAGAAGTTTTCTCTTCTAATATGTCTAGCCTGTTGAAGATAGCCGAAAGAGTTGTTGATGGCAGACCTACCCACACATCTTCTCTCTTATTGTGGATCTACATCCTCGTTGATCCAAAATAGATTTGCATGGATGTAGTTCAGATTTTCAATGATTTAGCCTAGATCTGCGTGACTTTTTTCGGCTGATCTAGGCTAGATCTGCTAGGTTCGAGCCTTAATCCTTGTGGATCTAGCCCCAAGTCCATTAAGGAAAACACCTCAAATCTGACCTAGTTTGATTAATTAGCATTTCGCAGGATGAAATCCAATCCTAAAGTCCTTGCAACAAAATATAGAGTGATCAAAAATTGAAATTAAGGTTTGGATTTACCAAATTTTGGAGAAAACCTGGTTTGGAACTCAAGATTGAGCCTTTAATTTCTTGAGATTGAACTTGTCTTTGCAAAATCACTTGGGAGAGGATTCAAGTGAAGTTCGAATGAGATTGAAGGAGTGAAGACGTATAAAAGGGGAGAGGAAAGAGGGGTTGATGGGGATACAGAGACAATCTGGTAATTGGGCAGTCAGGTTGCTGCCTGATATACCATATCCAATTGAAAACCAAGCGGTAACCGAGTGGTAACTGGTAAGCCTCAGTTTGATCCGGTGATACCTCATAGTGTACCACCATCAGTCCGAACCTGGCTGCAAGGTAGGGGGCCTGCCCCATGTATCAGATTTACGTTGAAGTATGTACCTATCCGAATGACATTTCAAACATTGTATGATTTTATGTAAGAAGTATCCTACTAACATCATAACTTTCATGTATCTAATGCAAATTGGTTTGGCACTTTGTTGTAGACTTGTATCTATGTTTTGTATGCTATTGCATGCACACATATGCAATTTACACATGGAGGTAGTCATTTGACTGGGCCATGAGATTGGCATTCATACGTGTCAAATGCTAGTGTACATCAGTATGTCGGGATCTCATGGGACAACATTGTTTTGATGGTTTATTACTTTTGGTACTGCATTAACACTGCTTTGATTTTGTTTTGGTCTTTATGCAATGTTTACAGCAATGTTTTTTTAGTGTTAATAGGGCTGTTTCTTGTGTTGTCTTTCTAACCAGAACCAACCTGCTCTCGAGAAAGACAGATACAAAATCCGACAGGCTTTTGTTGCTGGACCTGGAAAATCTCTTGTTGTTGCTGATTATGGACAGGTGAGGAAACAAATTACTTGTTTGTAATTATTTTTGTAGTCCTAGTTTAGGAACAAGTATCTAATGTTTGTTATTTTTTGTTAATGCTGAATTTGGACATTAATAGTTGGAGCTTAGGATTTTAGCACATCTTGCGAACTGTAAAAGCATGTTGGAAGCCTTTAGAGCTGGTGGGGATTTCCATTCCAGAACAGCTATGAACATGTATTCACATGTGCGTGAGGCTGTTGAAAAGAAGAGAGTGCTCCTGGAGTGGCATCCTCAACCAGGAGAAGACAAGCCCCCAGTTCCATTGTTGAAGGTAAGCATGCTTTTAACACTTCTATGCTATTACATTCTGGAACTTTGTGGAATCATTGTATAGATAGCTAATTGTTGAGATGTACAAATTTGTTGTGATAATAAGCAAGGTCTCAAATATAAAGCGTTGCCTACCATACCGGCGGTATGTATTGGTCCGACAGTTACCAAGATCGTGGATCGCCCGGTACCGCCTTCAAGATTACTAAGAATATATCTTGAAGCACCGCTACAAAGATAAAAGAAAAAAAATTGTTCGATACACCAAGGTGTACCAGCCTATCACGACCTTATTTGGAATTGCCTAAGGCGTGAGGCAGCACCCTGCTACCAAAGACGCGAACTTAGCTTGCGTTGTCTAAGTCGCTGAGTCACCCTTGGGCAAAGACGCGAACTTAGCTTGCGTTGCCTAAGTCGCTTAAGCCCTTGCGATATTGCTCAAGGATTAGCCTACTTTGTAACCTCTCGAGGTCCCGGAAGGACCAGTAAAAAAGAGAAAGTTGGTTAGATCGAAAGAACGAAAGCAACGGACAAGTCTCAAGTCTCTGAAAAAAGGGAAGCTTTACAAGCAATTGACGAACACCTTACGTTGCACAAGAGAAAAGAGGGAGAAGGAGAAAACAAGGATTTAGAAGGATGAACGAGCAAATGAAGCCCACAAAACAGTAGCTCACACGGTCGGGGCGAAGACAAGTTCCCGTAAGGGTCACGTCGAAACTCGAAAAGAGAGTTCAACGCCCCGTGATATAACCGAAAGCCTCATCCAGCCACCATGCCCGGGGTTCAAAGGGGTGAGATGGCTAACGTTTTAGTGAGCGGGAGGTAGTTTTCCATAAGCCTCCCGCGACTTAAAACGGGACTGTTTTTGGACTGTTTTGGGCTGTTTTGCTTTCGGTTGGTGGCGGTCGCGCTTAACGCAATTGCGGCTTGTTCGAACTTACATATTTACAAGCAAAATGACCTAAAACTAAGAGAAAACATCGCCGCCAAGCAACCGCATAAGGTGTGTGAAGCGACGAACGATTCGTTGAAGCGGAGTTGTTGTGGGTCGCCGACGATCGTTCGTGACATTTCTCCCCACTTAAACCTGTCGACGCCCTCGTCGGCGCTTGTTGGTAGTTGTTGATGACTTCTTCTTCATGTCGCGGGGCATCTTCAGGGCTCCCAACCGGCCGGTTGGGGAAGCTTTCGCCACTTCACCAAGTACTCAATGCGCGCCATTTCGGCTCGGTTGGGTAGCTTTATCTTGCAATCCGCCGAATGGTTTCCACTCGCTTCGTAGGAGGTCGTGATGGGAGGTAGCCGAAGTTGGAACACCGGGAAGCGTCTTCGGATCCGAAAGTGGTAGGCTTTTTAGGTTCTTTGGCGTGAAGAACGTTGTGAATTTTGAACCACGGGCGGTGCAACTTATAAGAGACGTTGCCTACCCTATTGATAATTGGGAAGGGCCCTTCATTTTGCGCACCAATCCTTTGTGGACTCGTTTCTAAAGAATTGGAGTGATGCTAGTTGGAGCTTTACCAACACCAAATCGCCAACTTTGAACTCTTGCGGTCGCCTTCCCAAGTCCGCCCCCTTCTTTCATCCGTTTTGCCGCCTTCTCTAAGTAAGCCCGCGTAATATCGCATTTCGATGTCATTTCTTTCTGCGAAATGATAGGGTCGATGGACTACTCTCAAGATACCCAATTGCCATGGTGTGTGGAGTCGGCGGTTGTTGTCTGTGATAATCTCGAAGGGCTCTTGTTGGATCGCAGAGTTCATTTGCAAGTTGTAGGAGAATTGGGCAATGTCCAGCGCCTTCACCCAATCTCGTTGATTGGCACTCACGAAGTCTGGGAGATATTGCTCCAAGAGCGAGTTGATCCTTTCGATCGGCCCCGCCATCCGTGCGGGGGTGGAGGCTTGTAGAGAAGTATAACTTTGACCCCAACAATTTGAATAGCTCGGTCCATAATCGTCCCAGAACCGAAGCGTCTCTATCACTAATGATATTGTGCGGGACTCCTAATACTTCACTACATCCTTCATCATCGACCTAGCCGCCCTTTGGCGAACAGTGTAGGGAGCGGCGATGAAAGTTGCGATACTTTGAAAACCGATCGACCACCCACAGTATCGATCGAGTCCCCTACAGTGGCAAGCTTGATATGAAGTCCAAGGAAATGCTCTCCCACGGCCTTTTTGCGGTACGGCAATCGCTCAGAAGTCCCACCAAACCTGGCACGCTTCTACCTTGTCTTGTTGGCAAGTAAAGGCACGCTCGAACATATTCCTCCACATCGGCCCCCATCTTCGCCAATAGAAGGCCCTCTCCACAAGAGCCAACGTTCGTGAATGCTTGGGTGTTACCCAAAGGGAATCGTGACACTCTAGTAAGAGCTCACGCGTCTTAAATTGTCCACTCGGGGACATAAACCCTATTCCCCTTGGTGTAAACAAGTCCCTCCCGGACCCCGAAAATCGTGCCTTGCCTTCTTTGATGAGTTGCATCGGGATAAGCGCACGGGGATCACTATCTGATCCATCCCCGATTCGGAAAGGAAGTTGGAGTGCAACCGACTTGCTTGGCCTTTGCCCTCCGGTTACCGCGGCATTCACGCGTTCTACTTTCCGACTCGGTAGATCGGCTCACGACATTCGCCTTCCGGGCTTGTACTCCATTACCATATATCAAATTGGCCAGAAGTCCCGCCATCTCTCTTGCTTTGGGAGAGCTTCTTCCGAGTTTGGAAATAGCTTCGTAGGCGATGTTGTCCGTCCTCAAAGACAAATCGCGACTGAGGAGGTAGTGTCGCCAAACTTCGTGACAGCGTGGATGGATCACTCTTTGTCATCTCCTTCTCATGCATTGGATACCGCCGCTTCGGTCTTGTTGAGTTTGCGGCTCTCGTAGGCCACCGGATGACCCTCCTGCATGAGTACCCCCCCCAATAGCGAAGTCCGAAGCATCTGTATGGACTTCAAAGGGCTCTTCATAGTCCGGCAATTTGAGCACCGGTTCTTCCAGAACAGCAGCCTTCAGATCTTGGAATGCTATCTCACATTTGTCAGACCACTTCCAAGGCTGCTCCTTCTTCAGCAACTCCGTTAGTGGGGTTGCACGCTTCGAATATCCCGCTATGAAGCGTCGATAATAATTGACGAAACCAAGGAAGGATCTCAACTCTGGCACCTTCTTTGGAGTTCGCCATTCCGCAACCGCTTGCACCTTCGACTTATCCATCCGAATGGAGCCATCACCGATTCGATGCCCCAAGAATAGGATTTCAGTTTGAGCAAAGTAGCATTTCTCCCTTTTCACGAACAAAGTGTTCTCCCTGAGAACCTTGAAAATCGTCCGAAGGTGCTTGACGTGCTCCTCGAGCGTTTGACTATAGACGACGATATCATCCAAGTAGACGACCACGAACTTATCCAAATATTCCTTGAATAGCTGGTTCATGAGTGTACAGAATGTGGCCGGAGCGTTGGTTAAGCCGAAAGGTATCACCAAGAACTCAAACGCTTCATACCTGGTCACACAGGTAGTCTTCGCTTCTTCGCCTTCAAAGAATGCGCGACTGCTAATATCCGTAGAAGGTCGAAGTTTGAAAATACCGCCTTGCCCAATTGATCGATCGAACAAGTCCGCGAATGGTGGGATGGGATACTTGTTCTCTTCTTTGTCACTTTGTTGAGGGCTCGGTGAGTCGACGATGTCGGAGGCTCCCTTCTTATTTCTTTTCGGAAGAGAACTAGAGCTTCGAAAGGTGCTTTAGAGTCTGCGGATGAGACCACCGCTTAGCGGTTCACCTAAGCGCTTACGAAGTTCTCGCCAACTGGCGGGGGCATCGCGGTAGGGTGGTCTCATTTGGAGGCTTCACTCTCGGCTCGGCTTCGATACTATGATCCACGCCTTCGTGGTGGAAGAGTCTTTGGTAACTTTCGGTGGCATAACATCCTTGAACTCTTTCGGGCGTTCGCCACCACGGCGAGGTTCTTGAATGACCCTTCGTTGAGTGGCTCTAGCATGGCGACCAATGAATGTCAATTCGCTTTTTTCGCACCCCTTTCTTCAGTTGCAATGCCGATATGTGTTGGGAGCCCTTGGTTCCTCTCCGAGAGACGGGAACCACGCAGGGGTCATCGCCTCCCATCATACATAGGGAGTTCAAGAACGACATCGGCACTAATTTCGTCGTGTGCTTGAACTCCATTCCAAGAATCACTTGGAAGTCGTCCAGTGGCACGGCCATCATGTTGGTATTTCCGCTCCAAGTCCCGATTTTGATGAGAACTCCCTTCGCCAACCCGGAGATTCGCGGCCTCGAAGTTCACCGCCTTCATTCGGCTTTGGGCTCTTCTCCAAGATCAACCAAGTCATTTGCGGTTTCACGATCGGCTATGAAGTTGTGGGTAGCGCCAGGTGTCCACCATTAGACGGGTCATTTTGGCCATTCAAAACTTGATGTCCACATACATCAGTTCACTACTTCGCTCTTTGTACCTTTGTCTTCATGTTCTCCCCCACTTGACCTCAGATAGCGTTCAACAAACGCATTGCTCCCATTCGGGGTCCTTTGCGACTCTTTCGTCATTTCTTTGGATTGAATCGCTTTCGAACTAAGAGCAACAACTTTGCCTTTTGTCGGGGGATCGGGGTGGATGGAAGCCGTCAAAGCATTGAGTGCTTGTTTTTTGTGGGCACTCCCTCACCACGTGTGCGGTCCTCCGCACAAGAAACATCATCCAGGTTTTGAGGCCTTGCCTTTCGGGTTCGGCCCTTTGTGCGAACTTTTCTTTTTTTTGCTCGCCCCCGAGCTCCTTCCCTCGAAAATGTTTTAGAGAGCGATTGCCTGAAGATTGTTTCCTTCTTGCTGGGTCTTCCGAGGAAACAAAGTCGGTATGCCTTTCTGCAGCAGCAATTGCCCCGACTACATCGGTAACATTCCTTCGATTTAGCTCCTGTTGAGCCCACGGTTTCAAACCATCGAGGAAGCTGAACAACTTGTCCTTTTCGGACATGTCCTGTATGTCCAACATTAGTGCAGAAAATTGTTTCACATAGTCTCGGATGGTGGTACTTTGGCGGAGTTGTCTCAACTTCCTCCTTGCGGACCAATTACGTGTTCTCGGTAGAGGAACCGGAGTTCTCAACTCCCGCTTCAAGTCCTCCCATGTGTCGACTTCGACACCCGACCTTCTTGGATCTCCTCCCAACGAAGTTTCGCCACCAAAGTTTAAGCATCTCCGTTCGGATACATTGTTGCTATAGAAACATTGGTATCTTGAACCGGCCTCGTAGCTTCGGAAGTATTGTTCCATGTCGAATAGAAAGTTCTCGAGCTCTTTGGCATCTCTGGCCCCTCCATATCCATGGGGCTCAGGTGCCCTCAAGTTTTGTGGCGGTGCAACGCGGGTGTTGCCTTCTCCCGCATTTAGTGTTCTTGTAAGCATGGCCACCTTTGCAGTGAGTTCCGCCACAACATCCTGTAAGTGTTGCACGGAGTCTTTGGTGTCATCAGATAGTCGATCGACTATGGCCTCGACCTTGTCGATCCTAGACTCCGCTTCCTCTTGCGAGCTCTCTACCCTAACAAGCCTTTGTTGGCCATGGTAGAGTTCCTCCATGCTCGCTTCAAGAACATCCAGGCGGGTTTCCGTCGTTGTGAGTCTCTCCTTGTGGCTCTTTTTTCCCGGTTAGCGCGCAGTTGCGCTTCCTCCGCCATGAGAGTAGCCACCTTCGCTCATCGTGTTGTTTTGCCGGCGCTCCTCTTGGCGGCTCCAACAACATGAGAGCGAGTGTGCACATGCAGCCCACCCCACCCGGTGGCCGCTTGGGGCAAAGGGTCCCGCTTGCCCGTCTTGCTTGATTCGCCACGATGCTTTGCCATGGCGAAGTTACGAAGTTCGTTCGCTACTCGCTCGAAGTGCTTGCCCGCTCTGAGACCACAATGTCACGGCCTTAGCTAGAATTGCCTAAGGCGTGAGGCACCCTTGCGGCCAAAGACGCGAACTTAGCTTGCGTTGTCTAAGTCGCGAGTCACCCTTGTGGCAAAGACGCGAACTTAGCTTGCGTTGCCTAAGTCGTGCTTCGCCCTTGCGATATTGCTCCGTAAGGATCAGCCCACTTTGTAACCTCTCGCAGGTCCCGAAGGACCTGTAAAAGAGAAAGTTGGTTAGATTGAAAGAACGAGCAATGGACAAGTCTCGAAGTCTCGCGAAAAGGGGAAGCTTTACAAGCAATTCGACGAACACCTTACGTGCACAAGAGAAAAGAGGGAGAAGGAGAAAACAAGGCTTTAGAAGGATGAACGAACAGTTGTAAGCCCACAAAACAGCCGCTCACCTGGTCCCGGGCGCGAAGACAAGTTCGCGTAAGGGTCATGTGCGAACTTGCGAAAGAGAGTTCAACGCCCGGTATATAACCGAAGCCCCATCCAGCCCTGTGCCACCCGGGGGGTTCAAAGGGGCTGAGATGGCTGACGTTTTGGTGAGCGGAGGCAGTTTTCCGCAAGCCTCCGGCGCACGCGAAAACGGAGCTGTTTTGGGCTGTTTTGGGGCTGTTTTGCTCGGTTTGGTGAGCGGTCGCTTTGTAACGCTGCAGCTTGTTCGAACTTACATATTTACAAGCAAAATGACCCAAAACTAAGAGAAAACATGCTGCCAAGCAGTTGTACAAGCAGGTGTGAGCGACGAATGGTTCGTTGAACGGAGTTGTTACGGGTGCGCGACGATCGTTCGTGACAGCTCGGTATGTCCTGATGTACCGCCCGGTACACTGGTACCATACCGTATCGAGCCCGGGTCGAAACGCCGGTACGGTACGGTATAACGAACCTTGATAATAAGTGTCTTGGAACTTCTCTAAGAGTTACTCGGCTGGCACTTCATGTCATGGATCTTTGTCCCAAAATCTATCATATTTTGACTTCATGTTGTATGTTATCTTCTTTTAGTCGGTCAACTACAAGATCACAATAAGAAAGTCACTTATTTAACTTAGTATATTTTGGTTTTGATTGTTCTAATTATTGCTATGTAATTGTAGATGCTAATCAGGTTTTGTGTTTAGTGTTGCATAAGGCACTTCTACTGAGATGTGCTGCTATAGTCATGATGCAGCCATTGTAAATGGCTGGCTGCAACATTGGGATGTTCAAATGTGGGTGGGTTGCCAGCAAGTATGAGCCACTGGAGTTTTCTCTTAGTAGTTGCCAAAATGAATATCCTACTATGTTTCAGACTCATCTCTTAAGCACCAAAATGTGATGGCTTTGCAGGATACTTTCTTTGGGTAGTCAAAATTCTGAATTTTGATTGGTTTTCACCACGAACTTTCATCCATGAGACTTTGGCTTTTATCTAGCAATACTATGCTAAATATCTTTCCGGTCTGCCTGGTCTCCTTGTCAAACTTTTGAAGTGAATCCCGTTTGCTGCCTCCTGAAGTAGTTGAGTTTAATACCATCAATCAAGTTTCTTAAATAGTCATGCTTGGCCTGTAAACATCTGTTGTTTCTTTAGGCTGGCCTTTCCCCCTAAGAATGTTGTGAATTATTTAATCCTGATGTCCTGATTTGTTTGTTTATTATTCTAAATTTCTTTGAATTTTGGTCTTGTGCTTCACTTATGTATTTCCTTTATTCTGTCCTCAGGATGTTTTTGGTTCTGAAAGAAGGAAGGCTAAGATGCTTAATTTTTCTATTGCTTATGGCAAAACTCCTGTAGGTCTCTCTCATGATTGGAAGGTAATTACCATAATAACCTATAAATATGGCCATTGTTACATATATAGTACTTATTGATGCTTTTAAACCTTCTTATTCTATGGCACAAGTGTTTAGATGCCAATCTCCATTCTTTACTTGTTACAAGATTCTGGTACTGATTATCTTATGCATTATAAATATTCATGCATCATTATATTTGATATGCCTTGGCAATGTTGAGGCATAATCCATTAGTTATGTTGTTTTACAAAAGAGATGCAAATACAATATTGCATTGGTAATAATTAGTTAAGAAGACACAGGAGACTACCAGTCCTAGGATCTGAGAAATAGATTAGGCAAGATGAACTCAAGTAAATTTCTTGGTTCAGCGTGATAGTAGTGTAACATAAAAAGAAAAACTAATTGCCTGCAACCTAATGGATATGTGTCCGGCATGACAGTAGTATGAAGTGCCAAGATCAACCCCAATGCTTTTCACTTCATTGACTTCAAGATAGATACCCTCACTTGTTAATCCATATGCCTCTCTTCTAAAAGCATGGGTCCAGAATTCACATATAGCAAGTAACTCATTGTTTCATCTCCCTTCTTACTATGCTGAATCCTTTTCCTTACATAGGACAGTTGCTTGCTAGCTCATGTGAAGCTGATCCAGCTTGTGGTTTTTGTTATATGACTAGTAGCCATGCAAAACAATGGGACATAATGGGCTTGACACCCATGACTTAGGCAGTCTCTCATGGGATGACCACAGGGAGGACTTGAAAACACATTAGACAATTATTTCCTAGAGTTAACATGCTAAAGTATCAAATTTCAACTTCTGGCCATATTCAACAGTTCTTTCAAAAACCTATTTTCTTGTACATGCCATATTATTGGATGGCATGAGATTACTCTTGCACATTATAGCTTTGAATTAAAGTGTTTAACATTATCTACCTTGAAATATGAAAATTTTGTGATCAGAAGGTAAATTAGACCTACCTTAAAACAGAGGTTGTAGTCATTACAGCAGACTTGTTATAACTCAATTTGTCACTAATGACTTCTTAAATCAGAATTAGAAGCAATAAGATAAGGTCCTTCATGGTAGTCGGTTCCAAAAGTGGAAATGCAAATTGTGACGTGCATGCAGTGATCGCTAGTCACTTGCCTTATGTCAAAAATATAATCACCGATAATTTCTTCTTACTATAAATAATGTATTGCTTTATTATTAACTTTCATGTTTATGTACTATAGTTAAGGAAATGATTAAATTTGATTTCCTGAATAAATTAGGAATTATACTAATCAATTAAATTATTAATTAATTTATTTCATAATGAGTGATTTGATTTTTATGAAGTAAATAGTTTAATTTCTATTTTCGTGTGTGAACCATAAGAAATGAATAATATATTTCTCTCTGTGTATAAAAGTAAAATAAAATAAATAAATAAAAAATAAAATTATTATTTATCTTTCGAGGAGATCTCATCTTCTGAAGAGATGATCTCGAGAAAATGATAGTCGATGAGAGGTAGGATCCTCTATTATTTTTACTAGTTTTGTTTTATGTTTTGAAATCTTGATATTGGGATTGTTATAATTTTATGATGTATAATAATATTTTAATTTCAAAATTTAATGATTAATAAATAATGATAATTGATTTATGATGTTAGAATGATTATTTGATTTATATTGATTTTTTAAGCTTAAGTGAATTTTAAGATTTATTTAATTATTAATTTTTTTAGTTTTGGATTAAGAGTTTTGATTTAGTTAATTAGATATATTTTTGTTTCAAGAATCATGTCTATACTCCTATGATTTAATTAGTTTTAAATTTAAGATCATGAATTTAAATCCTTTAATTCATAGATTTGAGTTATTCTTTATTACTTTAAAATATTGAAATCTAATTTGATAAGATGAGTCTAATTGAGATTTGAATTGAGTCGGGTTAATATGTCAAACCGGGTTGACTCAGCCCATGTGGTCATATATGACCCAGCCCATGTGATTAGACATGATCTATAGCCTGTGGCTAGATAGGAGTCAACCCATGTGGCAAGGTATGACCCAACCGATGTGGTCGGGCATGACCCAACCCATGAGCATGACCCAACCCATGTGGCCAAGTACGGTCCAGCCTATGTGGTAAGGTACGACCCAACCCATGTGGCCAGACATGGTCCAACTTATGCGGCTAGGTACAATCCAGTCCATGTGGTTAGACACGACCCCAACTCATGTGTTTAGGCATGACCCAACCCGCGAGCCAAGCATGGTCCAGTTCAGTGGTAAGGCTCAGCCTAACTTATGAGTGAGGCTTAGCCTAGTCCATAAAGTTAAGTCTGCCCAGTTATGCAATTGGCGTTAGGCACATCGTCGCTTCTCTATTTAGTCTATTATACCTCAGCTCAACCTATTACTTGGGATAGACATGTGCAATGCATGTGACCCGTCCAAAACTCAAGTGAGTTTGTTCGGTTTGGGCTAGGACCATAAATACTAGTCCCCTGTACTGAAAAAAAATTCCATCCCTTTTTCACTCATATAATTTCTACTCTCACTTTATATGTATTTGAATATGTTCTATGAATACTGTGTTGCAGATCTATCCATACCTAAGTGTGTTTTATGCACATTCGAGTTCATTCTACCTATAATGGAATAAAAAGCTAGGACGATGATGGACTAGAAGTTTTATATTGGAAAGGACAAGGACAAAAAAGTTATAAACTGGTCCAGTGGAGCCAGAGCTCAGTTATTGTTTTTTGGAATTATGCTTTATTGTCAATCTCTATATGTAAAAAGGCTAGATTTTATATAGATTATGTCATGGACAATGTACATGTTAGATCAAAGCTCAATGATGAGTACTTTCTTCTGTTTTGTCCGTTAACCGCCTTAAGACTTCAAATTTTAGCTATGTACAGTTTGGCCCAGTTTTGTTGTCAGTTCATGATTCAGTTCACAATATATTTGTCCATATTATATTTTGCCTCGTGATGAAAACCTCTCAGCTGTTATCTATTTTGAAGTTTAGAAGATGATTTTCTCGCAAGAAATCACAACTGTCATTAAGTCTAAGGAGTGCCTTGCTGTTAGAGTGCACAAGGCATCTAAGGGTGTTTATTTGACAGTCACTAATAGTGCATCCATCTTGGGTTTGTTGGAAGGCTCGAGGAGGGATGGAAGTCTGCTGGGAGCTTGAAGGCCTCTGATAGTCAGGTCCTACCTTCAAATGATCGGGTCTTCCTTAATCATGTTCTTAGTGATCTCAGTTCCTTGTGTCCCTTCGCTTTTGTATCAACCGTGTGCCATTTCAGCATCATGGTGTCTTTTGCTGACATTGCATCTACTCACATTGTCAACACGCCTGTATGCTCTCTTACTGCTGATGTGGTGTTTGTCTGGTTCCTAACTGCCACTCACATGTTATATTTTGTAATGTCTGTGGTTGCAAAATGGTACCTTTATGTACATCCAAATATTCACGATGCTATGACTTCGTATGATGGAATAAGTTTCTGCAAAGTGAACTATAGGTCTGCAAAGTGAACCAGATGAAAACAATAAAACACAGGCAAGTATTTTGTAATTTACTCTGGTATCAAGTGCCAGTTGTTACCATCATGTTAGTGGGTATATTTTCTAGCTATAATTCCTTGTACTTGCATTTCATGCACGTATTTCTATTTTTATTTGTTTAAAATGAAATGTCCAGGTCTGTGTTTAAGAAAGCATAACCTTTTGGAAGAGATTTGTGTTGCATTTTTGGATATGCACATTTACGTTGTGAAGTTTCTCGTTTGGCTTTCTGATGCAACTTAGATCGACTAAGTACTACTAGAATGTCCTCAAATACTGCCGTGTTCTCAGGTTTCTGTTAAGGAAGCTAAAGATACAGTTTCTCTTTGGTACAAAGATAGAAAAGAAGTTCTACACTGGCAAGAGGAACGCAAAGAGGAAGCAATTAAAAGCAAATGCGTCAGGACATTGCTTGGACGATCACGGCATTTTCCTTCGGTGGAAACAAAGAAGGAATGCTCGAGAGGCGTCACGTTGAACGGCAATTTATTAATACTCCAAGATGTGGTATTACTTCACATCAACCGTGGCTTACTGTTCACTATGAAGGACTTGTTCTGGATATCAATTATTGCTTAGGACTGGTTTTGATACCAAATATAATGTAAAATAAAGAACTAGTCTGTCACCTTTGGTCCTTTTGTTCTATTCATTACATTTCATTGGATGCCTCGACAAACTTCTTTTGGGTTTTGCATGAAATAAACTTTCAAAATTTTTTTACATTCTACCTACTATTGTGAATGTATTTGATGTTTGAGATAAGCTTTTATTTAGTTTTTCTAATATTTGAGATTTTGTCACCCTATGAATATTATGTACTTCCAGCCTTTTTGAAGTTAAATTGATATCTCGATTTGTTTCTGTGATGGAATTTTCACGGCTGGAATGTGTTTTTATTTTGGGAAACTAGAGGTAACAAATCTCATGACATGGGCCATTTCACGCTTTTGCAAACACAATCGTGTTGTGTTGTGCCTTGACCGGCAATCTTGTTCCAAAGAAGGAATTGGTGTGTCTAGGAACACCAAAAAAACATGAACCATCGCATAATCAAGCCAATTTCAATAGGCCGGGCGAGGCGACGTGATGTCACGGACTTTGGTTTTGGTTTTTTTAAGTCGTGCGGCACCCTGCGTGTCCGTCCATGAAAGGTCGACCTCCCCGAAGCCTCCCATGGTCCCTTAGGTCCCACAAAAGAGAGAACAGACGGAGAAAAGGCCTTTTCGGGATCCACAAGCAAACATCTCAAAAAACACTTTATAGAGACAATGAAATTACAAACGGACTTTTACAAGCTCACGAACGGTTGCACAACAAAGGGTAAAATGGTCCATTTGGTCGAAAAATCTCACACGTGTCCACATGACACAACCTTTATTTTACAAGCCTAAAGCGCCACCGACCCAACTAAAATGGACTATCAAGCCGGTACCGTCCCCTACATGTTGTACAACGCATGAACATACCAAAAAAGACACCGGACATACATAAGCATTACATCAAACACCCTGTTTAGAAGTTTGTCCGTGACATTTCCCCACTTATTCCTTCGACGTCCTCGTCGAAGCCTTTATTGACATGCTGACTCCTTGCCTCTACCGAAGTCTTCAATCTTTCGCTCCAATTTGCAATCGTCTCTTGGCTCCCTAACCGCTCTCCATTGTTGTTTTCGAAAGTAGTTGAATCTTTTGATCCGCATCTATGCCGCTTCAACTCACCAATGACTCGACTCGGTGTGGGGTTGGTGAAGTTGTGTTGATCCTTGTTGATTCTTGGGATCCTTCAAATGAAGGAAAAGACCATCCTTATCTTGCGCCTCTCAAATGCCTCATCGCCGCTTGAGGCGGGTGGATGCTTGTTGAAGCTTTTAACGAGCATCGTCTCATGAACTTTTCAAGATTTGGGTTCTTCCTCCACAAAAATTTGCTCATTGACTCTTTCTTTTCACTTAGTTGTCACATCCAAGTAGGTTCGCGATCACTTCCGCTTTTCGATTGGCATTTCGTTGGGAAATGAAACGGACAATCTACTCGATAACTTCTCGATCATCATTGGTGAGGATTTGACAACTATTGTCTTTTCATTATCTTGAAGGGTATTTGAACTTTTGCAGAGCTCCTCTCGAATAGATAGATAAGAGAATTGGAATTTTCGGTTTAGCCCATTCTCTTAAGGGTTGAAAAGACAAAGGTTACTTGACTTCGCCTCCTCGAGGTTGTACTCTACGCATCGAAATGGTTATCGGCCTTCGCCGCTTCTTTGCTCACACTTCAAGCACTTGAAGTGTTTATACTATCATGCGTCGAAGTTAGCTCTCGTGATTCACCTTCTCAATGCCATTGAACTTCGGAATGCAGGAAGTTTTCACCCCAACTTGGAGTAATTCTCTAATAGATTTGGTCGCCTGCGGGATTGTACCGTCTTCTCCGTCAACCTTGTCGCCTACTCCCCGAGTGGCGAAGGTACAAAGACTGCACAGATCGACTGCCGTTCCTTAGTCGTGCACTCTTGCGTGATGACCAAGTCCTTCACTTTCGACTATCTTGATGAGAAACTCATTGACACCGGTCTTTACGAAGTTCCTTGGCCTCTCGCCCTTGACCTTGTCTCGGTACTTGGAGTTTGCCTCAGATGCTCCACCTCCTCGGCCCCTTTACGACCAAGCGCTCTCCCTCCATGAGAAGCGAGGATCAATGACTTTCACGGAAGTCCCGCCTCTGCGGTACCGCATGCCCATGCCGCTACGCGCATTGCCATGCCCATGGCACTACTATCCGCCGCCTCGCATTCGCATCCTTTTTTTTTTCACGATCGGTAGAAATTTCTCTATGGCACTCCTCTCGAGTCCACCTCCATTCTAAGCGATGCTTGATTTTGGGTAGCTAAGTCCTCGACTGGACTCGTCGCCGCTTCCTTGCCCCTTTCGGGATTCGCTTCAACACCTCTGTGTTCTCCGGCGGTCCGTCGGTCGATGGAGAATGACCGCAACTCCCATGCACGACCTCACGCCATCACGTTGTAGGGTTTCAGATTGATTCGTTCTCTCCTTAGCTTCCTTGGTAGCAACGTTACACTTTCGACCTTGTCCCTCGACTTGTTCGGGCTCCCTTAAGCGAATATGAGCTCGAGCGATCCAACTCTCCATTTGCCGATCATCTGCATTGTATGATCAAGTCCCTCCCATGGGACTCACTGGTACTGATTCGAACTTTTTTTGGGGAACACGACCCATATATCGCCGATGACCAAGGCTTTCATCCGACGCAAAAAATTCGATGACGACGGAAGACCCGCCTCTGCGGTACCATGGCTTTCACTCCTTGAATCCATAGCCCTTCTTGCCGTCGTGTTGTTGTTCGGAAGTGGAGCTTCCAAGCTCCCAATCATACCTACGATGATCTAGTCCCTCAGCGGGGCAAAGTCGTGTATCGCGTTGCCATTTAACCGTTCCACCACGATCCGCCGCGCGTATGCCGCCTCCCGGTGACTTCTCCATCAGATTTCGATCCTTGTGGAAAAACTTCAATTGTGAACCCTCCATGTGTGGCCTCTCGCCAATACATCGCGGGGTCTCCTCTACCAACCGATTTTGTTCGGCTCCTCCGCAATCGACCTTCATCCACCCACTCTTGGGTCACACCCACGATGGCACCGCTTAGGATGTCCGTCGCTTAGTAGCTCTAAAGTCCCCCGACTTCATTTGCAATTAGTGCACCATTGTGCGGATCCCGGGTCTCTACCCTACCAAAGATAATCTTCATTGCAAGACCGCCTCCTTTATAAGACTTGAATGACAACACGCGTGGCATATTCTTCAAGAGTACCCGATCTCTACGCCTCTTGCCCGTACGCTAAGGCCTTCGATCCCAACTTCGCCTCCATGAAATTGAGTCGCCTCGGTTCCTCCATCAAATGCTCCTCCAGAGATAAAGTCATGTGCCCGAAGCTCCCATCGTCTTTGGCACCATGCAAGATGAGTCCGCTCCCCGACAGAATGAATGACCCGTGGAACAACATGATCCCCGCTCTTGCCTCTGCAAAGTTCATGTCCTTGACCTTTGTCGAGGAAAGCACTATGCCTCGGTCCATGTTCCATCTTCTATCTTTGGCTCCCTTCAATGCGCTTGGGTATTTGGGCCAGTTACACCCAAGTTGCTCCCGCTCCTCGTTTTTTGCATTGAAGTCGATGGTGGCCCTCGCTACCACCATTCCACGGTCGACCCTCCTCGAGTCCGATCTCCATATCGACTCTAAGTGTGCCTTCATTTGTGTTGCTTTAGGTCACTCCCCACTTGATCTCATGAATGCATCCACCAATGCATTCTCTCAAGCGAGATCACGCGACGACTCCTCGCTTGCTTAGTCCATTGAAGCTTGTGGAGTTGTTGTTTGTTGAGGTACTCCTCCTCAACTTGTGAGGTCTGTCGCACACGTGATTCTCCCTCCGGAGAGCCGGGACTTATACCTCCCGGACAACCGTCCCATTGGAGCAACATCTCTCTTCGTTTGGAGACCATCATCCCCCTTGGACTACTCCGATCTGGCAAAACAAAGTGCATTGTTTCGTCTCTTGCAAACACACTTGCTAGATTGCGACTCCGTCGCCAATGGTCCCCATTTTGCACCCCTCAAGGCCTAGTAACATCTTTGAACTAGTTGCACCATTCGACCTCTACGGACGTATCCTTTGCATGACGCCAAGAGAAAGTTTCAATGCTCCATGGCGCCGAAGTTTGGCCGCCTTGGGATGGCCACCGAACATTCCGTCGTTTCAGATACAAGACTATGTATGAGTACCAAATTCTTCGAGCTAGCAATTCCCCTCACCTCGTGAGTTTTCAGATAACTCTTTTTGGTCGTTGAGCAACTCATTCCACCTTGGATGGTCTCATCCTTTTACCGCCTCGCTTGCCTTGAAAGCACCATCAAGTATAGTTGTCAACGTTGAGCAGTAGCTCAAACTCACCATCCCAACCTTTTATAAGGCTTCACATTCTTCCAAGCTTGTGCGTTTTCGTGGTGCCTCTTTGCGAAGGGTTGGCCATTCCTCTAAATGCCAATCTCGGATGCCCGCCTCCTCGCCTCCTCTTCCCAACATCTCCATGCCCGTTTTCCCCCAAACGGTTGTGTCATAGGTGTCGATCGCCCCTCAACGCACCCCGTTAGGTCCCCGCGCCAGCATGCTAAGTGTTTTCTATGAGTGCTTGTCCTCGCTCGATACCATCATCGTCACGGACTTAGCTGGTTTTGCCTAAATCGTGCGGCACCCTTTGCTTGTCCGTTTCTTGAAAGGTCAACCTCCTCGAAAGCCTCCCATGGTCCCTTAGGTCCCACAAAAGAGAGAACAGACGGAGAAAAGGCCTCACTCGGGATCCACAAGCAAACATCTCCTAAAAAAAACACTTTATAGACAAATGCAAATTACAAACGGACTTTACAAGCTCAACAGCTGACAACAAAGGGTAAAATGGTCCATTCTGGATCGAAAATCTCTCACACGTGTCCACATGACAACCTTTATTTACAAGCTTAAAGCGGCCACCGACCCAACTAAAATGGGACTATCAAGCCTTCGGCCGTCCCCCTACATGCTGTACAATGCATGAACATACCAAAAGACACGGACATACATAAGCATTACATCAAACACCCTATTTAGAAGTTTGTCCGTGACAGTGAGGCCCGAGCACCTCGCTTCAAAGAGGCGTCGCCTAGGCGCTCGCCCGAGCTCAGGCGTCGGCCGCTTCGAGCGAGCGCCCGCGTTAAACCAAGCGACCGAACCAATGTTTTATGTCTGGTTCGGTCTCCGATGCTTTAGTTGGTTCAATGGAACCAACTAAAGTACCTATATCAGCCTCCCAACATCCCTCTTGTGACTTCCCCAACCCTAACCACGCTTTTTCGTGATTTTTACCGACATTTCTCTCTCTGCGCCGCCTCTCTCATTTGTCATTGCCTCTTTTTCGTTGTCGCTGCTCATTCTTTGCTGGCATACATTGCTATTGCTTGCCATTGCATTATTATTGCTGCCATTGTTATCGTTATCGTTGCCACCATCGTTTGCTCTTTGCATGTAAACTTGTATTGTTGCGCACTACTACCGCTGTTGTTTCTCTCAGTTAGCAGCCTCAGTGTTACTCTTACACTGCGCCTCGCTACTGCTACTGCTGCCGCTGCTCGTGGCTACCACTATCGTTGTCGCTGCCATTACCGTTGCTGTCGCTGCTTGCCACTATCGTCGCTTCCGCTCACGTTGCTATTGTCGCTACTCGTTGCTATTGTTACTTACTCCCTCTACTCACATCGACTCGATAGTATACTGTTAACACTTAACAGTATATTAACAGTATACTGTTAACTGTATACTAGTAATAATATTTTTTTATTTATTAGATTAATAGTATATTATTTTAATTTTAATACTACTAATTTTTATTTATTTGAAATTATTTTTATTGTTTTGAATTTTGAGATTTTTTGTTAATGGGATATTATGATTCTGTAAGATTTTTTTAATTTAATATCATATTTTATTTAAATATATTTATTAATTATATTATATATTTTTATATTTTAGTACCTCGCTTCGTTCGGACGATTAGCGCATCGGGTATTTTTTGGACCTTGCCACTTTTTGGCGCCTAGCGTTTTTTAAATCACTGCATATAATTTAAATGTTGAAATAGAGCTATTTTTCTTTTTTTTCCTCCTATTCTTTGTTTGCACTTGGTTGTTTTGCAGTTGGAACTCTAAACATCATGCTATACTTCATTGTTTTTTTACTTAACATCAACTTGATGGATGGTAAGGGTTGTATTGCTATTATCTGTTATTTAGACAGAAGAATGTTCCTCATTTTATTGTTTTATGCTTCTCTGAGTCATTTGATGCTTATAGCTGTCTCATGAAACTTCTACACTTATTCCATCAAACCTATTCAAGATTTTCATTATCTTTTAATTTAACAGGGAAGTGCAGCAGATGTTGCCATGTGTGCAATGCTCGAGATAGATAGGAATATTCGTCTGAAGGAGCTTGGATGGAAATTGCTATTGCAGGTTAATTTATCAGATTGCTTACTTGAGTTTGCAGGAATTCCACCAGCCACTTAATAGTCCTCGAATGAATATCCTAATAACTAGCCAGCTCATCTTAACCCTAGCAGAATTTGTTGTGATTTCTTTTTCCATGACTGTTTTTAAAAGTGATGTTACATTAATTTATCATAAGGTAGAATTATTTAAAAGAAATGAAGGTTAGCATGCTATTTAGCAAGAGGCATGATTTTGTGATCATAAAAAGATTTCCCATGCTTTTGTTGGTTTTAGTGGGTTCTCCAGAATAACTGCCAAATTTTACTTGTAGAGGTTGGTGTTGATTTTGTCTAAGCTTCTTTTGGTCTTAAGCATTTAGTGGTGCATTGTTTCTCTAAATGATTGTTGAACAGTATTTTTTTTTTTGTTTATTGAATTTATTTCTTTCTTCCTAGTGTTCATTTCTGCTGTTAGTCCTACAGTTTTTCTTTCCATCTTTTTGTTATTTTTTCCCTATTTTGCATCCTTGTTACTTTGTTATTGTACTTTCATAGGGTCTTAAATGATGGCAATTTAAGTCAAACATAGATTTTGATCATATGGAGGCTTGGCTTTTCATTGGTTAGCCGATGATAGACCTTTGCAAAAGATGATAGGCTTGGCATTTCATGTTGTGTGTTTTCACATTTGAGTTTTTCTATTCAAAGTTTGTCATGACAAGGTTGCCCATATGGTGATCGTATAATATTGTATGAAATTTAGGTCCTTTTGCCCATGTCTCGGTTCTCACTACGTGATGCTGCGCCACACGTCTTTCCTTTCAATTGTTTTAGTTTTCTGTATTAGCATTCTGGGTTCTTGTTGCCCGACCAGATTTCCTCTAAATCAGAGAATTGCTAATGGCATGCTGTGGCTGGATTCAGGTGCATGATGAAGTAATACTGGAAGGACCAACGGAGTCAGCTGAGCTCGCCAAGTCCATTGTTGTCGAGTGCATGTCCAAGCCCTTTTACGGCACTAACTTCCTCAAGGTTGCCCTGGTGGTGGATGCCAAATGCGCACAGAACTGGTATGCAGCCAAGTAACCAACAATTGGGCACCATGTCTTAGATCCTGCATTTTTTTAAGAAAGCCTACCGGAGGCATAGCCTGCTGGTTTGCTGTGCCGGCAAACAAGAAGATGGAAAAGAGATATGTATTATCTGTAAGAACAATTCCATGTTGTATTGAGCAGTGCCATGTAATGCATGAGCTGCTAAAATGGCCTTTTTCTCTGCCTATTTGTTAATTGGGTGGTTTATTGTTCTCATTGTAACGGCTGCATTATTTATGGTCAAACGAGGTGGCTTCTTCCAGCGTTCTGCAGCTTCTAAAATATATATACATGTGTCGCGCTGTTTGAGATAGAACTGTGGAGTCATTGCAGAAGATTAAGCTTCTACATGTGCTTCTCATGCAGAGGACTTTGCCAGGTTATTATGCCATGCTCGCCGATAACTTGTTATCGAGTGGCACTGGTGACCGTTTTCATGTTGTGTTTAATATGGGTTATGATCACCGCAGGTGCGAATAAGTACGTGGAATTTAGACAATTTCGGTCGTTCGATTTTTTTCTGGCCCCACAGCAACGTCCTGCTGTTTCTGGCAAGTTCACCAACGCCGCTCGAACTCTAGATTCCGGTCACCGGGTTTGGCATAAGAATGTGATGTTTTGGGCGAGTTTGCCGTTCTGTTGGCCCGCGGTAACTGCACTGATACGTTTCCCAACTCGCCATCGTGGTAATACGGGACTACATACATTTTTTGGACGCCTCGGGGCTAGTGTGCGGCAGGCTGACTGGCTGACCGACGAATCTTGATAGCTTACCCCCATAGGATTACGAGAGCCTGCATCGATTGACGATAGGAACACACAAAGGTCCCTTCGATTCCCCTTCTCGGTCGCGCTCGTCTGCGTATTTTCTCTCTCCTCGCTTCCTGATGTCCATTCGCATTTGATCCAAACCCTAAACTCCTCGTGATTTAAGAGTAGTATTGATCGATGCAGGGAGGATATCGTCAATCATTCATCATATATGTTCAACCTAAAATAAGAGACAAAAGTTATTCATTAAGGGATTGCTGATATGGACAATGGACTAAATCATACGGTTGCAAGCTATCTCACCCTTGTCACTCACACGGAGAAAAATCTAAAGAGATTGTTAAAGATGATTGAGAGCTACTTCCCTGTAGTGAAAAAAGAGAAGATCATTTTTTATCGTTCACGATCACATGCACCTATCTCAAGTTATTAATTTAGGTATCGAAGGAACCAAGTCAGAAAATCTCTCAAGACCTTAGTTTTTATGTATGTGGTATCTCGAGAGCTCGACATTTTCATTACAAAGGCATCTTGGACAATCCAATCACGTCGAATTGACATCTTCCTATAACTATTATAATGCTTATTTCTATATATGTGAGAAGCCGAGAGGGTGTTGCCCAGATTAATAATCGAAAGTATGAGCATCATCACTTGAGAAGAACAAGTATTAATGATAAGTGATGGGTACCATAGAGCCATTGCTAGAGAGATGTGCTATGTATCCCATGGTATACAAGCAAAGGGATATTTGCTCTACGCTGGTGGATGTATTGGTTGAGCCACCTTGATGGAGTCACCTTCTTGGGGCACATTCCACTCCAGGGAGCATTCCAACCATGGCAAAAAATTACGATTATGTTACTACTATACGAAATATTTTAATATAAAAAATTAATCAAATAATGATAAATCAAAATTTATGATACAAATCTTTCGATACTACTTAGAAAGCCTTTATCTGATTTGTAAATAATTAAGAAAGTCTCTTTCATCATTGTTATCTCATTAGGAATCCTATCATCCAATCGACACTGGCCACGATAAGCAAATGCTATAGTGATATTGCTGCATATAGTAGTAGTTGTCACAATCATCATAGTCGCCACAACTGTCACAAGTAGCATCGCTACATGCGATGCTACTATAGTCACCGTAGTTGTTGTAGGTAGTAGTTTTGTTGTAGTCGCTGCACACAATGATACTACTACAATCGCTTGTGACCAAGGCAGGCCAATCATTGTCGGTTAATATAATCTATGACGCTTTCACTTCGTACATAATCATTGCCCACCATTGGACTAGCAACCGTCAGAGACCACCATCCTCAATAATACTATTATCAATAACAAGTTGTTAATAGTTGTCCATTGATCAAAGAAGAGAACCTCGCATCACTCATAAGCATAAGATAGGATGAACTAGATAGAAAGTAGATCAACAACACAAACATATCATTCAAGTGTCGTAAATGAAAATCGAATACTTTTTTGCAAGCGAATGATACTAATAAATATATCTAAATACAAAATAGTTTTGAAATACTTTTACAATATAAAATATTTGACTTCAAAACATATCTTTGAAACCAATTATAAGCATAAAAAATATGATTATGGTATTATTATGTGAGATACTTTAATGCTAGAAAACTGGAATCAAATAACGATATATCAAAATTTACGATACGTACCTTTCGATGCTACTCAGAAAATATTTATCTGATCTATGAATATACTGTTATCGGATTAAAAACTATAGTGATACTTTTACAATATAAAATATTTGACTTCAAAACATATCTTTGAAACCAATTATAAGCATAAAAAATATGATTATGGTGTTATTATGTGAGATACTTTAATGCTAGAAAACTGGAATCAAATAACGACATATCAAAATTTACGATGTGTACCTTTCGATGGTACTCAGAAAATATTTATTTGATCTATGAATATACTGTTATCGGATCTAAAAACTACAGTGATAATGATCTATTAAAAAAGCTAGATTTGTCTTCTCCTCTCCTTGAATCATTCATAGAATTGCACATAGGAGAGATAGAGAAAAGATTTATAATCTCTTAATAATTGATTCATGTGACTAAAGAGAGATAAGATACTCTCAATAGTAACATGTATCAGACAGAATAAGATCTATTTATTTATAAATAAGAACAGATGATATAAGATAAGTAATTAGAAGAATCTCTCGTATATTTATTATATATCTTATCGAATTAAATAAAATCAAATAATATAGATCTACTTCTTATCCGTCATGCAAAACGAGCGACCCTACATCGTCCACATCTCAGCTTGACAGTGGAGTGGAAATGAGTGGAGCAGCAGTGCCCCCCACCACCACCACGACGACGTAGGCCTTCAAGTGGCACAGCATTTACATGATGTGCAGGGATTTCAGGCCACCACATGAAGTGACTGAGGATTGAAGAGGAAGAGATTCCACTGGTGGTGGTGGCTCACAAATATAGGCAACTTCCACGAAGGTTCGCGGTCTGAAAACAACAGCGCTATTAATTCCCTCTCTCTCTCTCTCTCTCTCTCTCTCTTGGATGAAAACTTAACGTAGGGTTAACGTGGGATAAGATTTATCCTGGACATCGACAGTAGTCTTTGTCGAATTCAAGCATGTTGTCTTAGTGCTGAAGTTGACATGATCTCGTCACAGAAATTGAAACCACAACTTCGATTTACCGCTCTTGCAAATGTGGTTTTTCAGATGAACAGTAGCTGATTATATTAGAACATTTAGCACAGTGAATTAATCCACACAGAAGAAGCAACAACTTGCTTCCATCCTTCTTCAACGAAAAGCTATGTCTGAAGGAGCATGATGTAGCAATTGCATATATAAAACCATGATTTCTATGCACATCACCCTCAGGATTAAGAATTCGTATTGCACTCATCGAAGTTCAACTTGTAGCTCGTTGAATCGTATCTAAACACCGGCTTTCTTCTCCTATTCCTGCTGCAACGCCTGATATTGCTCAACAAAGCCCTCCATCTCAACCTTGGTGTGATCTTTGACAAGAACCTTCTCGCTCGCCTGACTCCTTCCTGCCAACAGTTCGCTCCCTCATCACCGTCTTCATGCCGCAGAGACCTGTAACCGGTCCTACTCTTTAGCTTCCCTAGCGGGCATCGAAAGCACAACAAGGGAAGGCAAGGAGTCTCTGGTCCGAACTCCTCGTCGTAGCCTCGGTAAGCAGCCATGAGAGAGAAGGATAGATGAAGAAGAAGAGTTGATCGATGAGGGATTGATGAGCCATTGGAGGGTATTTAAAAGGAGGAAGTCGGGAGGAAGAGAGAAGGTGGTGGGAAATGCTTCCTTGTATCCGCGTACAGGCTGCGTGTTAGCCAATGATGCTTTGGCCACTTCATACGATTCTTCTCCCCGCGAGAACTCTCACGGAAGCAACGCTTCGTGAACGTTGACAACGTCGTCGGGACTCCCGACAGTTATCGTGTTTCGACTCCCCTTTCAGGATCGTATCTCAGCCGTTCGTTAGTAGTGAATGACTGTGGTGAATGCTACAGAAGAACGCAGTATAGGTTTGGTCAAAATAATTGACATGCTCAAAGATTTGATCAAATGTTTCTACATAATGGTCAGTGGCTGTAACATAATTAGATCCCAATGTGTCATATACGATTGGATACTGATTAATTAATTTAAATTATATATAACTGATATAAGAAAGTCTTTTATCCAAGACTAAGTCTTTTAATTAATTAATTTAGTATATATATATATATATATATATATATATATATACCCACATTTTTATCCAAGCGAAACAAAAATATGTCTATCCAGAAATGCCCTCAATTGAATACAACATTAGGTGGGGAATTGAAGCATATTTTTGAATATTTCGGTAATTTCGAGGCATTGAGTCTCCGAACTCGAACGCCATAACCATCTATGCTACCCGCGTAGTCTTCGTTCTTCCTCTCACGCCTCAGCTCCGTTTTCTCCTCCCTCTTTCTTCGTCGATCGATTCGGTATAGTGCCGAAGAGAAGCGCGCAGAGGTCAGATCTGTGAGCTCCTGATCCTTTCCTCTTCGATTTTTTTTTTCTCACTGATTTTTCTCGAATTTTGGTGAATTTTTCCCTTCAAAATCGATGCGCATTTGTGGGTCTGACGCCCAATTCCGCCCCCCACGCCCCCCCCATCACCCCCACCCCGAAAGACCGACATATTCTCTTCTTGGTCTGCTTTCAATCTTGATTTTGTTCGGATCTGCAAGAGAAACCCCGTCTCCGGTGGGGTTCGCTCCCGGATCGGGCGCCAAGATGGGATCCTTCCACGGATTTGGCCTCTGGTTTCTGGTCTCTTGCTTTTCCATCCGATCCGGCGGTGGGTTTTCCACGAGTATCAGATAGGAGATGTCCTCTCGGATGAAGGTGAACTCCCTCAACCATCGAGACCGAGATGCCCTTTGGTTACTATAGCCTCCCTTTCTGGTGGCCACCGGAGGGCATCAAGGATAGCGCCGAGAACCTCCGCTAGCTCCTCATGGGCGACCCCATCGAGAATTCGCCCTACTGATTCAAGATGTGCACCAACGAGTCCGACATCTTGCTCTGCCGAACCGACCACTTTTCGGCCCAGGACTTCAACCTCCTCGAGAAGCAGACCGACGAGGTGTACCGGGTCAATGTGATCATCGACCAACCTGGGTCAAGTTGTACACCAACTTGGCCAGTGATGGGCAAGTACGAGGACACCAGCGTGACGATGGTGGTGGGCACCACTGGAGATGCGGCCGACGTGATCCGGACGACGGACAAGGCCAGATGGGGCAAGCCCGGGTGGATGGTGGTCGGATTCGAGGCGGTGCTGTGCAGCGCTGTACAACGCCGAGCCGGTCGAGGATCTGAAGATGTATGATAAGTACCCGGCGAAGATCCAGTGCGATCCTACGATCGTGGGCATGAAGCTGAACGAGATCCAACCTATATAGTCTTCACCTATGAGGGCGTGTTCATCGCGAGCGGTATCAAGTGGCCATCACGTTGGGATGCTTACTTGAATATGGAAGGGGCAAAGGTTCACTGGTTCTCGATTCTCAATTCTCTAATGGTGATTGCTTTTTTGACCAGCATTGCTCTTGTGATCTTATCGAGAACCGTCAAAAGAGATCTCACCCAGTTCGAAGAGCTGGATATGGAGTCGCAAGCGCAAATGAATGAGGAGCTCTCAGGATTGGAACTTGTTGTCGGGGACGTATTCAGGGCTCCAATCCACCCATTGCTGTTCTGTGTCACGGTAGGTGATGTGATGCAGATGCTTGGTATGGCAGTTGTGACCATCGTATTTGGGGTACTTGGATTCATGACCCCTGCATCCGGTGGAACCCTGGTCACATGAATGATGTTCTTCTACTTGATTTTCTGAATTGCAGTAGGGTACGTCGCTGTTAGGATGTGGAAAACGATCAAATTAGAGATCACTCTGGCCGGGTTTCAGTCTCCTGGTGTGTTGCTTGTTTTCTCCCTGGTATTGCCTTCCTGATCTTGACAACATTGAATTCCCTGTTGTGGGGTAGCCACAGCACTGGATTATTCCCATTCTCCTTGTTCATTGTGTTTCTGTTGCTCTGTTCTTCATCTCAGTTCCACTTACTCTTACTGGCGGTTTCCTTGGTGCCAAGGTACCTCACGTCGAGTATCCTGTTCGAACAAATCAAATACCATGTGAGATCCCTCCATAAAATCACCCACCGTGGTTGCCTTGCCGGTAATTGGCGCAGGGACTTTAACCTTTGGTGCTCTGTTCATTGAGCTTAAGAAGAAGGTCTAGCATTTGGATGGGCCGAGTCTATTATGTTTTTGGCTTTCTCTTAATCATCGTGTTGGTTCTCCTTGTTGTCATATGTGCTGAGGTTTCTCTGGTCCTTGCTTGCATGCACCTCTGTGTGGAAGATTGGAAATGGTAGTGGAAATCCTTCTTCTCTTCTGGATCAGTGGCTATATACATCTTCCTGTAGTCGGTACTTAGGATTCTCTGGTCCTTCCTTACATGGATCTACGTGGGTAAGAGTGGAAATGGTGGTGGAAATCCTTCTTCTCTTCAGGATCAGTCACTATACACCTCTTCTTATACTCCGTGAATTCTGTTTTTGATTTTACAAATTTAAACGGCCCTATCTCTGCTACCCTCTTCCTTGGTTACTCATTGTTCATGGTCATTGCTATCATGCTTGCCAAAGTATAAACGGCCCTATCTCTGCTACCCTCTTTCTTGGCTACTCATTGTTCATGGTCATTGCTATCATGCTTGCCACTGGTACAGTTGGATTCATTTTTCATTCCATCTTCTCATCTGTCAAACTGGATTAAACTACTTCTGCAATGAGAGTTTCTTAGTGAAGATGGCTGTAATTGAAGTTATTGATGCAACTGGAACAAATACGAAGAACATAGGATCTAGTTGGTATATTGGTGTTATCTTCATTTGGCAGCTTGGAAAATCTATATGGCATTTGGTATTTCTTTTGTTCTCTTGTTATTATTTATTGGCCATAGATCTAGATATACCAGTTTGTTACCTGCATTCTGAGACTCTTCAGTGTGCCTGAGAATGTATAGATTGAACTATCAATATCCTCTCTCTCTCTCTCTCTCTCTCTCTCTCTCTCTTAAGTTGTAAGCAATAGTCAATCAGTTCACGTCGTTTTGAACAATGAATACTATTTTGTTGCATCTAGAATTTCCAAGCTTCTTTACGTTCCTCCTGTCATACAAATATTTGAACTGCGTAACAGCTGATCTTTGAAACTTCTTTTACATTTCATTTATTCTGCTACATAATTGTTGTGCTTGGTAGTTGGTTTTCTTGTGAAGTTTGTTTAGGGTGATGATCTGGAGAAGCTTGTTTGCTGCACATACCAAACGTTTCTCTCAGCCTCCGGAGTCTAAAAATGTAATTGAAGTTATTGATGGATCTTAAAATCTTTTATGTTCTGCTTTATTATTTCTTCGAGGATTTTAAGTGGGCCTTCAACTAAATCAACTTGTTGAAGATTAGATATTCTTTGACTCTAGATAGTGGTGCAAGATTAGAAAGTGAAGAAATTTGGCATACTTACTGTGCTGAAAGTGACTATACATATATCTTATTGAAATAGAATTATGCTTGTATTCCAAACTAACCACGGATCCGGGCTCCACAAAAATTCATTTGAAAGTAATTTCACATGATTAGTGAAGAAGTATGTTGTGTGATTGTTGTACTGAACTCTAAGAAGTTTGATGGAATTATGATTATATTCCAAAGTAGCTAGTGATATGGGTTGCAAAATAATGTCTTTGCGAGCAATTTTACATGATTAGTGTAGAAGCATGTTGTATGATTGTTGTACCAAACTCTAAGAAGTTTTGTTGTGTGATTATTGTTCAAGAAACTTTGTATATTCAAACTTGTCACCATCTTTGGTATTCTAGTAAGGATACTCGAAAGATGTACAACCATGATGTATGATTAATGGAGGTTAATTTTGATGCAATGTATGGAGTTCAAATTTTGTCTCAGTGTGGCTCATATTTAAGAAATCTTGGTGGAGAAATGGTTAGTTTATTTTATACAACAGCTTAGTTATTATGTATCAATCAATCCATAACCTGATTTAGTTATATCAGCGGTGTATGTTGCTGAACCTGATCCAGTGCCTGCAACCGCAAGTGCCATGCTTCATGACATAGGTTGCAATTTCCAGATTACATGTTGCTAATGATGAGAAGTGTAGATTGATAGACTTCTGCAACTTAATATGAACTCCCATTCCTGGAACCCTCAGAAAGTTTAAGAAGATCAATTTTTGTCTAGTAGAAACTGATCATTTCTTTAGTGTTGCAAGAAGAAAAGAAACTGATCACTAGCAGCACTACAATTACGATGGCTTTTCCCCATCCAGGAAATAACTGTATATCATATTGCCAAAACATACATCAGTGGTAAGTGCATTTTCTATTCTCTCTAACACAAGATTTTTGGATCATTATTCTTGCAGAAGTAAATTTTTGGGTTGTTCTCTGTTGCCAATAACAGTTGCACAGGTTTGTCCCACTCAATCCATTCATTCAGATCATGCAGTGATTTTGGTTAATGTCACATTAAAAGACTGCAGGCTGAGGTTTTGCTCTTGCGGATAGCGGCGATTTGTATGTCTGTGTCTTAATTGTTCGTATGGACTAGGGACAGAAGCTTCATCACTCATTGAAGTCTCCGCGGGTGTCGTCAGGTGCGTACTGTTCAGGTGCAATAGATCAAATATCTGAGATATTTGCTGTCTTCTGCTTGACTTTATGCGTGTCAGTCCAAAATCTGCTGAAGTATGTTCATATATATTATGTATACATATAGTCATATATAATGTGTGTTCATATATTACAAATATACATAAATATGTTCATAACTCACTCAAGAATATTTTCTTTGATTGATCCTTCTCTCATTCCTTCTAGATTCTGCTTCAAGAGAAAACTGGACATCACTTTAAACACTTAGATAGCTGGTATCAAGGTTCCTGATTAGATGAGGGCAAGGGTACTGATAGAATAACCTTCAGATAGATTCTTTCTTTCATCTCAGACTCCCTATGGTGTCTATGGCTTAACAAAAATGAAGCTAGATTTCGCAATCGTCGGACCGAACCTCCAACTTTAGTCTATATGAATGGAACTCTTCATGCCAATCCTAACATTGATTGCATTCTAAAATGTGATGATTTTTTCACTTCTCTTGACCTCTCTGGAGGTGTTGGATACATCTTCAAAACAACTAGCAACACTGTCTTTGTTGTTGGTTGCTCCTTTTGTAAAGCTTGCAACCCTATGATGACAGAAGCCTTTGCCCTTCTAGAGACCATTGAACAAGAGGAGAGGGAAAGCTGGATGAATATATATGGGTCTGACTTGATGCATTGACCAGTATCAATTATGTAAAGGGATCTGCATTAATGCCATGGCATTTGAATGCTATTGTAGCTTATATTAGAGTTGTGTTTGTCATACCATTCAAATTTGTCACCTACATAGGAATCCCAATAATAGCGATCATGACCAGGCAATGTTTGGAAGAACCACTGGTTTCTCATTTTTTTGTAAAGCTGATGGGATAGGCTCGTCGTCTCAATCCTCTTGCGATAATACGATGCTTTTCTTGACCTGAATGAAAGTTTCTTCGTTTTGAAAAAAGATACGACCTTTCTGCACTAGGAAAGCAATGCCAGTGCGGTAGCGTATGGTCACAATTACTCCGTGACGAGGACGGTGGCAGTGATGACGACGGAGATTTATACTGCGAGAGCAATAGGCATTTGATGGTGCTAAAAGCGTCGTTTATTTGAGTCATCAATGTGTCATTCCTTCGTGATGTTTGTGTGGTTGAAAGATAGACGTCGTCTGCATCTTGATGTTCATTAACTTCCTAATGAGCTTTTATTTGTTCCTTCGGGACTTGTTTGATGGCTATCACTTGGAAGCAAGGACAACTCTCCGCAACATAATACGAGACATATCAAGCCCCTACCACTGCCTTCTATAAGCACCGAGAGGGAAGAGGTACATCATTTATTCTCATTATACCTGCAAACTATTCTGTTCATTCTGTTGTTCTGATCATTATACTCACAGACCTACCTCGTTCTTCTCTCGTCTTGAAGGTGTAAGTGGGGAAGGGAATTGAGCAGATGCAGGCAGCGGTTGCGGTTCTTGATCACGTCCTTTATGCTTTCTATCAGGCCATCTTTTTTTTTAGCTGACGTTATCTCTCCCTCTCTCTCTCCTCCAGGTATAAAACAGAAAGGACGAGTCGCAATGGGATGATAAAGTGGGCGGAGAGTGACAGAGACAGAGCCACAATGAGAGGTCATGCCTATCTCATCTGACGAATGCGTAGAGATATAGGGAGAGTCTGACCCACTCCTCTTTATGAATCATATTTTGTTAAACAGAGAAATTGGTGGTGGCTGGGAAGAGTGATAGCCGTGGAGAGAGTGACCGTCAGGGTCAGAGTCTGCTAGGATACTTCTATATACCGACTTGTGTTGTTCCAGTGCGAGCTGCATCTGCTAGATCAGTCTATTACACACACAGAGAGAGAGAGAGAGAGAGAGAGATGGCAGGAGGTGGTGTGGTTCATGGGCCGGTGGGGGTGGCCAAGGAGAGGGCGCAGCAGTACAAGGGAAGGGTAACGCCGTTCGTCGTCATGGCCTGCTTGGTCGCTGCCGTCGGTGGATCCATCTTTGGCTACGACATCGGCATCTCAGGTAAACCATTCCTGCAAATTCTATGTATAATTAATCACCAGCTCTCTTCCTCCTCCTCTCTAATTCTTCCTGTAAGGAAACAACGATTGCTAAGGGATAACTCCGAAAGAAAGATTCAGATAAGAGAGGAAAAAGGGTGCGAGAGATTAGATCTTGGCCGGGATCGGTGCGGAGGTGGTGGGAGGCTGCGGCTCCGTCCGCGACGCCTCATTGAGTGACGCGTACAAACCTGTCCTGGTCTCTCGTGTTGGGGCCCATCGCCAGCGGTGAATCGAGCCGGGTCCCCCACCTCGTAGGTAAGATGCATCGACACGGGTCTTCTAAAAGGAAAGATCAAACCCCATCGGTGACCGAATCCTCGAGATAATAAGACAATACACGGTAAAAGAACTATTTGCAGTCCCTTCCCACCGATGCTGTAGAGTTGGTGGCTGCTATCGTAGTAGGCTCAGCTGCTATTTGCAGGTCGGGGATAGGTTGGGTGCTACTCCCCATAAGGTGCATGCTTAGGTTACACATCCATCGCGTTGATATGAATCGATTGGCCCGTTTCACCAACTCGATTGATGTTGTGAAGCGGACAGAGTTTCCGTTAGGATATGTAATGGTGGTCGTTTCATGCTTTGTTATTGAGTTGATATCGTTAACCGTGGGGTTGTGGTAGCTTGATTCAATCCCAAAAGCGTAAGATTATCCGAGGGCTCATGAGGGAACTCAGTGAGAAGATTAGAGTGGGAAGAGACTCCGATTGGCGAGGCCCTGAGGCGTTGCTCACTCACCAAAAGCGAGTTTGGTATCGTCTGCACTTTAAATTCGTCGAGATTCCGCCACAAGCGGTCAACATTGAAAAATGTTCTCGATTCGATCCTTTCGATGATCAAGTTAGTAGGGTAGTAGTAGTAGTAGTAGAAATATTGTCTATTTAGGTTTGGGGGTTGACTTTTATACTTAAGCGATCGACGGAGTACGATCGACCACTTCATCATATCCCCTCACATCGTCCGACAGCTCATATGGACGATCAATGAGCATGCTTCTCTAAGGTTTATGTTAAAAATGATGACTGTGAGAGCATTGTCTCTGGTGTCAAGTGTTCGGAAAGGAGAATTAAGCCATGTCGCTTGGGATTAATATTCTCTACAATCGAGCGTGAGCCCTCCCAAAATCATGATTGATGAGGGTGAGAGATTACTTACGACTGGTAACCCAAACGAGAAGGGAAATCAAGGAATCCTAAAGAGAAGGGAAATCAGGGGAATGAGCCTTGAAAGTGATACTATCACGATCCGGGCTTGATGGGCTAACTAGCCTATCAATTTCCTTAGGTCTAAATCACTAACCAAAATACTTGAAGTTGATAGTAGTACACTCATCAGACCTTTATAAGCTAATCTCAAATTTTCTCACTTCCGATGTGAGATTAATTAGGGGTGTTATATTCTCCCCCACTCAAAGGCTTGACGTCCTCATCAAGACCCAGCATGACCTAGATCAAACCCTAGCCTAGTGCATGTGAGACGTAGCCCAATGGTGGCTCCATGCCATGACGAGTCATCTGACTCCATCCACGGGTAGCCCTTTCCTACTCGAGCCCTCTCATCATGCCCAAATACTAGGTCGACTTTGATACCAAAAAAGATATCACATCCAAAAAAGATGTCACACATTCAGAGCCAAGTACATTAACATAATTTTATTCATCATTTTTAAATCTTTATTATATTTTATTCATCAAATTACAAGTAGAAAAATAAACATAGTGATATTAACTTCAAGAATCATCCAAGTGGCTCTACCTAAACGGTAGAGGAATGTCCGCTCTCTATTGGAATCCGATTTAATACCAGAGGGAGGTTGATCTGAAAATCAAAAACAAAGAAAATTCAATGAGTCGGAACCCCAAAAGTCAACTCAAAATGTATATATGATCAAAATTCAATCATCTCATTGGCATATATCAAATGTCCGAATGAGCACTCCCCCAACAACGAATGAGGAGGCTTTATCCTACGGAATGAGTTTGTGTTCTCCCAATAGCGGATGAAGGCAAACTCATATTGCACTCCCAACAGCAGATGGAGTGGTCTCCCTCACCCGCTAAAGTGGGGACACGTTCCTCCCAACAGCGGATGGACGAACCGTTCAACCGTCACGTTTGACGGCCTGCTAATCTCCGAAAAGAATCGTCCTACCTGCTCTCGGTAGGAAAATAACATAATCTCATATTGATCATGTCCATATCGGGATGAAATAATACATTTAAAACATTTCTTTCAAATATCATCGATATCAAATAATACAAATTAGCCTTCAGTTGACTTGAACTCTAGTTCAATCAATTCGATTGAACTCAATTTACTAGAACTTAATTGAATCGATCTCTAATCTTATTTAATTAGTCTGGAACCACCCTAGACTAGTATAATTTGGACTAGATTATGTTCAATTTAGGTTAAACAGACTTAAATAAGTCAATCAATTCAGAATCACCTTAAATCGATTTAGACTAATCAAACTTAGTTTAATTCAATAAATATTTGGACTCAAATCCAAGGGCTAGATTAGCCAACCCATATACTGGTCATGTGCATTACACATGACTGAGCATGCATCACACAAAGCTGGCCCAACTCTGGCCCATGGACTGGTCATGTGCGTCACATGTCACCGCCCATGATGGTTGGGCTAGGTTAGCCTACGGGTTAAGGCCTGACCCGTGGATTGGGCTGGGCCTGGCCTACTGATTGGCATGACCAGTGGGCTGTGGCTTGCCAAATGGGTTGGGCTTGACCTGTGAGCAATTTCAATCCAATTTATATCTAATTTCATACCACAACATAAATTCACTGACAATTATATAAACAAAAACATAATAACACATTAAAAGATAGATTGAGAGATAAGCTTTAATATAAGGAAATAACTTTCTAAATTCAAATATAAATCATACTTTCAACATATTCTAGTCAAATAAACTTTAAATCATTCAAAATAACACATTTTAAATTTCAGATCAAAGAATATAAAAGAAAATAGATGATATATTTTAATCTAATAAATTTTTTAATCTAGATAAGATTAAAGATAAGTTGTAATGCTAGGAAATATCATATATTTAACACATAAAACATGTAAATTTTTAACATGTTTAAATCTAAGAATAAAAACCTTAAGTAAGGGTCAAAGAACATTATAAAAAAAAAATTCAGTTAATAAATTTTAATACAGCAATAAAAATTTTGACATTTAAAGAATTGATAATTATTTTCAAACTACAATACTTTCAATATTTAAAGAATCAAAATAAAAACTGAAACTTTTATTTTCAAGAAAGGAAACCTATCTCTCGTTAGCAAGGTGTAACTCCTCGTTCCTCCCGTCGTTGGGCTCGGCTAAGTGAGGAACGAAGGAGAGAAATCCCTCCCCTCAAATAGGAGGAGGTGAGCCTCCATTAAAGGAAATTTATTTTTATTTTTATATTTATTTAATATAAATTATTTTAATTTAATATACTAATAAATATGATATCACCCTATTTGGAATGCTTAATAGTTATTTCCTAATTCGTAATAACAAACAAGGAAATAGATTAAGATTTCTTAAATTACAATGATAAATAAGGAAAAAAATTAATTTCTAATTTGATTATTTGATTTGATTATATTTTTCTCCTCCTATAGGAAATTTGGTAATCAAATATAGCTCAACTTAATAGAATAGACAGGGATATATTCTCGTATATCTTCTTCTCTTTCCCACGTTGCCTCTTGATCAGAATGGTGCTGCCAACAAATCTTTACCAAAGGTATAATTTTATTCCTTAGAACATGTTATTTCCTTTCCAAGATCTGGGTTGGTTGTTTTCCAAAAGTGACATTATCTCTTAGTTGTAGAGGTTGGTAAGATATGACATGTGATAGATCCCTAATATATCTTCAAAGCATAGACACATGGAATACATCATAGATGCTAGCCAAAGCTGGGGGCAATGCCAATCTGTACGCCACAGGCCTGACTTTTTATAAGATCTCAAATGGGCCAATAAATCTTGGGGCTAACTTCTCCATTTGACCAAACCTCATAACTCCCTTTGTTGGCGACACATTTAAGAAGACGTGCTCACCAACTTCGAACTCTAGATCTCTTCGCCTTGGATCTGTATAACTTTTCTAACTACTTTGAGCTATTAATAATCTTTGGCATATAATTCGAACATTATCAGCATCTTTTTGAATTAATTGAGATCCAAAAGCTTTCGTTCTCCTACATCATCCCAATATACAAGTGATCTACACTTCTATAAAGAGCTTCAAATGAAGCCATCAATATGCTAGAGTGGTAACTATTATTATAAGAAAACTCAATTAGGTGCAAATGCATATCCCAACTCCCATCAAAGTCCAAAGCACATGCTCTTAAAAGATTTTCAAGAGTTTGGATTGTCTTTTCAGATTGGCCATCAGTTTGGAGGTGAAAAGCTATACTAACTTTAATTGCGTGCCCAAAGATTTTTGTAGACTTCCTCAAAACTTGGAGGTGAACCTTGGATCTCTATCTGAGATAATGCTAACTGATACCCCATGATATCGAATAATTTCCTTAATATATAAGCTTGCTAGTTTATCCGATGAATATTTTTTGTTAACAGGAAGTGAGCAGATTTAGTAAGTCTTTCTACTACCCAAATTTTGTCATATCCTTTTGCAATCTTAGGTAATCCTATCATAAAATCCATAGTGACTTGCTCCCACTTCTATTCAGGAATCGATATCCTTTGTAATTTTCCCACAGGTACTCGATGTTCTATCTTCACTTATTGACATATCAGACATTTAGAAACAAACTCTGCTATATCTCTCTTCATACCACGCCACTAGTAGTTTTTGTGTAAATCTCGATACATCTTAGTAGTCCCGAGATGAATATTAAATTTCGATCTATGTGCCTCCTCCAATAATTGCATCTTTATTGGATGGCTTTCGGGAACATAAAGTCGATTGTGGAATGTAATAGAACCATCCTTGAGCTATCTTCTTAACTATCATATGAAGATATGTATCTTCCTTATGACCTTTTTTAACCTTTTCTATCAAATATGTGTTGAATCTCGTATTTTGATGATGAAACTATTTGATATATGTTTATGATTTAATCTGCGTTTTGAGTGACGCAAGATGCTTCGATCAGGATGAGACAATTAAAGCAGGAAAATCATGTTGTGCCGAAGGAACATGTCAGAAGATTGGACGTCGAGCCGGTGGATCGGTCGACGTATCGACAGAAGGCTTCGGGCCGTAGACTTCGACATCGGGCCAAGAAGAGCGGGTATTGTGCCAAGGATATCGGAGTTGGAGTCAATCGGCCGATTGGGCAATATCTTCGCAGAGAGGACGATCTTGTAGCCAAGAATCGGACGAAGTGTCGAGGGACCAATGACATGCCTTGGGACAACTTGGTTAATTGCTTAGGATTAATTGTCTCGATTGAAGTTTTGTTTTAATTGTGTAAGATTAACTATGATAACGATGAAGACATAAAGCCGAAACAAAGTGTCAAAAAAGGAGTCAAGCCGGAAGGATTTGTTTTGAAGTTCGAGAGTTCGACTAAGTCCAAGGTTCTCGTCGAATGCTACCGAGCTCGTAGAGAGAGATCTGGAGCTTCAAGAAGCTCATCGTGGAACTCGCTAAGATCAAATCGTGAAGTCTAGGAGCTTCTTGGAGTCCGAGAATGGTTTCAGAGAGTTCATCGAAAGATCGCTTGGGAAGCTTTCATGAAGAAGTCTTGACTTGCAGACTTTGTAATAGCTTAGAAAATGTCTTTAAATTCATAGTTAGCACGTTAATTAGGGTTAGGATTAGGTGTTAATCCTATAACCCAAGTAGGGGCCAATTAGGCTCAAGTTCTGATTTGGTTTGGGCCAAGTTTCGAGCCAAACCAAGTGAGTTGGAATAGTAAAAGAGGTGGCACCGCCGGGGTTGGAGGTGGCACCGCCCAGGCTATGTCTCCCAGCCGAGACCGGCGGTGCAAGCCTTCAGCCCAAGAGGTGCAACCGCCCAGTGGCTCGATCTTGAGCTCTCAAAGGCGGTGGTAACCTCTCCGGTCAAGCAGGTAACCGCCTGAGCTCTGATCTTTTCGAAGCTCGGCGAGAGGTGCAACCGCCTCGGCCAGAGGTGGCACCGCCGAGGCTCATCTTGAAGCTCGCCAGCGGTGCAACCTCTCCAAATCAAGAGGTGCAAACCGATCCCGAATTCGAGATTTGATCGTTTTGAGCTCCAAATTTGAACGGGTTGGGGCTTATATATACCCCACCCATTCAAAGATCGAAAAGCATAGCACATACACTCGAAATCTTGTCGTCTTTTTCGTGTTTCTTAGAGCTCAAAAAAGCGCTAGTTCTCCTCCTTCTATTCTTCAAGTTTGAATTGTAAAGAGAGGAGAGAAACTTCTGTAAAGGGTTGTCTTCTAAGCCCGTAAAAGGAGTGAATCAGTAAGAGGGTGGTTGGCCTTAGCCCATTGAAGGAAGGTAAGCTAGTTGACGCGTCGGTGACCTCGTCGGGAGGAGGAAGCCAAAAAGTGGAGTAGGTCAAGACCGACCGAACCACTCTAAATCTCTGGTTTGCTTTTACTTTGAGCACTTTATCATTACCGCAAACCTCGTTACATAGCACGCCCTCTGGCTTTTTTTTAACGAAGTCTCTAAGCTCGATCTTTCCGAATCTACATTCGGACGTAAATCGTGTTTTCATACGATCTTTACACCGCAGTTTTCGCTTTACGCTTTTGATTCCATTTATAATCGCAAATTGCTTTCGCGTATTCATAAAACGATTTTCAAAGTTCAAAATCGCTTTCAAACATAAAACTGCGTTTAGACGTAAAATTACGGCTTTGACGTGTAAAAAACTGCGTTAGACGTAAATCGCGTTTAGACATAAAAACTGCGTTTAGACGAAAACTGCGTTAGACGCAAAACTGCGTTTAGACGTAAAAACGCGTTTAGGACGTAAAACCTGCGTTTAGACGCAAAAAATCGTTTAGACGAAAACCGCACTTAGACGTAAATCGCATTTAGACGTAAAACGCACTTAGACGTAAATCTGCACTTTTGGACGTAAAACTGCGTTTAGACGCAAATCGCGCCAGACGCGAAACCGCGCTTTAAACGCAAACCGTTTAGACGCAAATCGTGTTAAGACGCAAACCGCGCTTTTAGACGCATCCGCGCTTAGACGAAATCGCTTTTTAAATGCAAACCGCGCTTAGACGCATCGCATTAAGACGCAAAACCGCATTTAGATGCAAACCGCGTGAACTACACTTAGATACAAACCGTGAATCAGCTTTTACATCAAATGTTTTTTTTTTTATCGAACTTAACGCGGCTTTTGTTTTTAAATCGCCGAAAGATTTCGCTACACTAATTCCCCCCTCTTAGTGCTCTCGATCCTAACAATATGATTGTGCCATCAAGCACGCATGAAAACTTTTATTTGTCTCCGATAAAAGTTTAAGTTTTAAGTTTGTCAACCCTATCATCATATAATTCCTTTGAATATTCATATACGCTATAAGGCTATATATATTTCTGCTTAAGGCATCAACAACTACATTAGCCTTTATAGGATGATAGTTGATATTAAAATCATAATCCTTTATAAAGTCCAACTATCTTCTTTGTCTTATATTTAAATCTTTTTATGTGAAAATATATTTGAAACTGTTATGATATGTGAAGATTTCAAGAATTTGTCCGTAGAAATAATGCCTTGAAATTTAAAGTACAAAAATGATAGTCGCTAGCTCTAAGTCATGAGTATGATAGTTCTTCTCATGAGGCTTTAATTGCCTAGATGCATAAGCGACTATCCTCTCGTTTTGCATTAGAACACAACCAAGCCCTTGTAGTGAGGCATCGCTATATACTACAAAACCTTCTCCTTGAAGGAATCACCAAGATAGGAGCACTGGTTAATTTAATCTTCAATTCTTGAAAACTTCATTGACATTTATTATCCCACACGAACTTTATATTCTTGTGTCAATCTGGTCAATGGTGTTGTTATTTTTAAAAAACCTTATACGAATCTTCTATAGTATCCAACCAAACCCAAGAAGTTTCTAATTTATGAAACATTAGAAGGTTGCTTCCATTTTAACGTAGCTTCAATCTTGTGAGAGTCAACAGATATACCAGCACTCGAAATTATATAACCGAGAAACATAATTTCATTGAGCCATTGTACTTGTTTAATTTGTCATATAGTTTCTCTTGCCTTAGGACTTCCATAACTATCTTAAGATGGCGTTCATGCTCTACTCTGCTTTTAGAGTAGATCAAGATATCATCGATGAACACAATTATATAGCAAAATAGGGTGATATAAAAGAATGCGTAGAACCAGAATCTATAAGCAAAGATGCTGGCATACCATAGAGTGTGATGATACATTTAATAATAGATCCCGAGACTTCAACATCTTGATGAGTCATTGTGTAGATTCTTGCCTGACCTCCCTCTTTGGGTCCTAGTTGTTGTCAAACTATTTGGGGTGGAGCTCGACGTTGATGTTACTTCCGAGGGCAATCCTTCGACATGTGCCCCGGTTGTTGACAATAAAAGCATACACGTTGTCCCATTAAGCATGAAGTGGAAATATGATCTGTCTTCCCACAGAAATAATATCTTATGACGACTTGATTACTTGGAGCTCTTGCTTGTTAATGCCTAAACTGTTTGCCCTTGTCTTTCTTTGAGGGTCCAAAGTATGATCCCTCATATGTCGATGGTGTAGTACTAAAAAATCGCTTTCGATCCTTTGCTTATTGTAGTTCATTATCTAATTTTTCCATTACTAGAGCTCGATTTAACACTTCAGCATATGATGGTAAAATCAATATTGCAACGGGCTTTCTAATTGATGATCGAAGTACCCTCTCAAAATAATAAGTTCTTTGATTTTCATTAAAAGCAATATGTGGAGAGAACTAGGCCAACTCAATGAAATAATGATCATATTTCATTGCGGTTCTACTTCCATGATGGATGCTAAAAAACTTTTGTTGCTTCTCAAAGCAAATCGAATCAGGAAAGAACTGCTCATAAAATGCATTCTTAAACTGTTCCCAAGTCACCACATTATCTCCACCAAGTGTCTGCCTTCCCTTCCAAAATGAAAGAAGTGAAAGACACCTTCTGATTTTCCTTACATTTGATAGCTTCGAATGTCTTCTCTACTTGACTAGATCTAGTTTGCCCTAAAAAACTAATAGTCCCAATATCTTAAGGTGATCTAAGGTATTATTTCTACCCCATAGAATTCCATCTCGCTCCTCCTAACGCTCAAAGTATCCTCTAATAATATTGAGGGCTCCGTATACGTCATTTGAAGCATTGACAGGTGTTGGGGCATGAGGTGCATTCTACGAAATCGAAGATGGCTCATAATCGATGACAAGTGTACATGAGGATTGTGTTTGCTATACGATGCATGAAACTTCCAAGTTATTATTTGTTCGAACACCTCTTCTTCTTCTTCTTCTTTTGTAGACATTGCAACCATGAGCACCCCGTAAGAGGATCACTAATCTTTAAAATTGACTTTATTATTCCTATAATAGATTAAAGATAATCATCAATTAAAATCAGCGATCTAATACACCTACGCGCCTTATACCATGCATGCGATTGACTCGTGTATCTCTGCCGGAGATCGAGACTAACGAGGAAGGGGGGTGCCGACTCTCCTGCCTACGTCATCGCCTAGGTAGCAGTTTACGACAGGATCAGTCTAATGCTTGCACCATCATTTTCTCTATCAATGCCAAACCTGAATGATGTGTGGCACGTGGCGCAAGCTTAACGGACACCTCGCTTTGTTGTTGTAGCTCGAGCGTTTGCTCTGTTGTTGAAACACTGCGTACTGCAGGAGGTGTCACAAGCATGGACCCGTTCCTGAAGAAGTTCTTCCCTGTCGTCTACCGCAAGAAGAACTCGCAGTCCCACAACAACTACTGCGAGTACGACAACCAGGGCCTCGCCGCCTTCACCTCCTCTCTCTACCTCGCTGGCCTCGTCGCCTCCCTTGCGGCCTCTCCCGTCACCAGGAAGCACGGCCGCCGCGCCAGCATCGTCTGTGGCGGCATCAGTTTCCTCGTCGGAGCCACCCTCAACTCCGCCGCCGTCAACCTGCCGATGCTGATCCTCGGCCGTATCATTCTCGGCATCGGTATCGGGTTCGGGAATCAGGTACTCTCTGCCTCCACTTCACCACCACCTTCTTCGTGAACTGATGATGAACACCGATATGGTGATGCAGGCAGTTCCTCTCTACCTCTCCGAGATGGCGCCGGCGCACCTCCGCGGCGGCTTGAACATGATGTTCCAGCTCGCGACGACCCTCGGAATTTTCTCCGCCAATATGATCAACTACGGCACCGAGAAGATCAAGCCGTGGGGGTGGCGTCTTTCCCTCGGCCTGGCAGCGGCCCCCGCGATCCTGATGACCATCGGAGGCGCCCTCCTGCCGGAGACCCCCAACAGCCTCGTCGAACAAGGGCGGGCCGAGGAAGGCCGCCGCGTCCTGGAGAAGATCCGCGGCACCAACGACGTGGACGCCGAGCTCCAAGACATGGTCGAAGCCAGCGAGCTCGCCAACTCCATCGAGCACCCCTTCCGGAACATACTGGAGCGCCGGAACCGGCCTCAGCTCATCATGGCCGTCCTCATGCCCACGTTCCAGATCCTGACGGGCATCAACTCCATCCTCTTCTACGCGCCGGTGCTGTTCCAGAGCATGGGCTTCGGTGGGAACGCGGCGCTCTACTCCTCCGTCATGACCGGCGCCGTGCTCGCCTCCTCCACGCTCGTTTCCATCGCCACCGTCGACAGGTGGGGGAGAAGACCGCTGCTGATCGGCGGCGGATTACAGATGATCGTGTGCCAGGTTGCAGTGGCCGTCATACTAGGCGTCAAGTTCGGCGGCGACAAGCAGCTGTCGAAAGACTTCTCCATCATCGTCGTCGTGGTGATCTGCCTCTTCGTTGCCGCCTTCGGGTGGTCGTGGGGGCCGCTGGGGTGGACGGTCCCGAGCGAGATATTCCCGCTGGAGACGAGGTCGGCCGGGCAGAGCATCACGGTGTCGGTGAACCTCCTCTTCACCTTCGCCATCGCCCAGTCCTTCCTCAGCCTCCTCTGCTCCTTCAAGTTCGGCATCTTCCTCTTCTTCGCCGGTTGGATCACCATAATGACCGTCTTCGTCTACGTCTTCCTCCCGGAGACCAAAGGGGTGCCTATCGAGGAGATGATACTGCTGTGGAGGAAGCACTGGTTCTGGAAGAGAGTCATGCCACCTATCGAAGTGGCGGATGAAGGCGGACCAGCAGAAGCAGAGTTGCCTGATCCGAGGCTTTAAACAAAATTAGAGCACTGTCGTTAGACGGGGGAGGACTCCTCCGTCTCCCCTTCCCTTCGTGCTTTGGAAAATATTTCACCTGGAAATTTAAAGACTTACATACAGCAGTCAATTAGCATATAAATCAAATCATTTGCGACTGACGTGTAGGGTTTACACGATAAGATTGCCGATATACTCCACCTTTGACAACATCTTCAAATAGTGTCCTTTGCGCGGAAAAAAGTAAATCCAACAGATATAAAAAAGATTACGAGAGAATGGCAACCTAACAACCAGAAGGTGAACTCAACAACTGCAACTGTGTCTTATGCTTCTGTACATAATTTAGAATATTATGCTTCTGTACAAATCTTCAAAAGATGAACCATAAGCATACCTATTATATCTGAATACAGGAGTTCATGTCAAAAGTAAGGGTATAAGACTTGCTCTCAACAAATACAATTCAAAGGCTAAGTAGGCAACAGAAATGCACTCTAATCAGGAGTCAGATTAAGAAAAAGGAAAGCAAACCATTGATTGTAGGCAATGGAACTACAGAATACAACTAATTGCAACAAAAGTTTTCATGAGGCAAATAGAATGTAATCCACAAAATGTAAAATTTAGTTCTCAAGGATGGTTTAAAAGATGGATAAAAAGATGTTCTGATGATCTAGCGATCTAGAAGAATAAGCCTCGACTACTCCAAGAGATGAAACTGATGATTACTAGGGAGGGATAAATTGCAAACAATCATAACAAAAATTATATCTCCATCTCAAAACACACATTTCAACTCGAAGATTGACTAAATGCAAGGATAGAATTAACTATCCACAACAATTGTTCACTTGACCCCAGCAGAGATCCTTCAGTGCTGCAGCAATGACTATATATAGACAAATCACACAAACTATAACAGACATCTTCCACTGGGGACTATAACAATCACATATATGTAAGAGAATAGAAGCTCAAGATTATGTGATAGAACTCCAGACAGGATGTTAAACTAGTCATATCCAACGTAGTAATCGAAAGCAATTATTCCTTCAAAACAATCAACAGTACTTCAATCATTGAACGTGACACTGCTAAATGCTAACCCCTTCAGCCAATCTTTTTCTTGCAGAGATTAGAACCACTAAAATGATTTATGCCTTGAGAAAAAGCTACTATGCTAAAAACCAGTATGATACCATTATCATTACCCTTTTCCTCTGATCTCTCATCGTCCTCAAGAAAGTATAGAGGAAGATCTTTGAATCCGGAACAGGCATGAGAAGACAATTCCATGATATTTGAATCATGGCAGCTATTTTTCCCCATTAATCCATCATTTTTCGCATTACCAAATCAACTTTTCGCCTCAGGCGTATCTCAATCTTCACTTCAGCATCGGCGTGAAATCAACGCATTCATCAGATGTAAACTGCTTCGTGGCGGCAGATTGTGGCTATCACGAGCACATCAGCTGACCGTCGCAGTTCCATTTCCTTATTTCCCGGCCACACCAGACTTCTTTAAGCAGAAACTCGGCAAGGGGAGTGAGCTCGGCGAGGGGGAGACGACGAACCCCGGCCCAGCGTACACGGGTTTGAGATCGAAGAACCCTAACTTCCTCGGCAGGTCGTCCGGGCCCGGCCCGAGCCGACTCGTCGGGCAAACAACCGAGTCGGCCCAGTCCGGTAGGGCATCCGCGGGCGGGGACGCCACCGGCTTCAACTGCTCGCCGCGCTTCAGGATCTTCACCTCCTCCATGACGAGAACCCTCCTTGGGCGCGTCATGCCGTCGGTGGCGCCTTCGTTCTCGGGCGATGGCCATTGCCTTACGGGCCGCGGCGGTTTGGCCTTAGGAGGCGGCGACGGGGTCGATCGCGGAGGGCAGCCTCGGCCAGGCTTCATCAGAGTGGTGGCGGACGAGACAGGGGGCTTCTTCCGATGGGGCTTCGTCGACGGCAGCTGCGGAGAACGAGATCCGAAGGCGTCGAGATGTAGTCGCCCTTGGAGGCAATCCTGGGATCGGAGCACTGCTGCACCCATCGGGGTTGGAATCACCGACGACGACGGGATCGGCGGGAGATGAAAAGCCTACTGACTATACCTTCGCTGTGGTTGGGTAGCGGGTGGGTGACAATTCTGGTGTGTATATATAAATCGCAGAGCGGCGTTCAAGCGTTTTGTCAGCGTGTGGGATCCATTTAGTCGCGAGGCGGTTCAGAACGCGGAGGAAGAAACCAGTCAACGAAACCGATTGGCTACATGCACTGTCATTCATCATCTTAAATGTGGGTCCCACATTTTTCGTGAACCGCCTCCAGACACGAGAACCCAGGTGAGACCGGACAGGAAGATGAATCAGCGGCCGATGGAAATACTAACTAACGCCATCGGCCTTGAATCATGTTACGATCGTACCATCCACGTGGCATCAATCTGACGGGTATGATCGTGTTTGGCGGTTTGTTAGACCACGATGGCGCAGGGGCAGTTTCGTCTGCGTGGAAAAAGTAGCAAGTACAGCTTCAAATGATCATAGGTTTGGACGGATGTGATGAGCGGGATTCCGCCGCTCGCGATCCATCCGTTCGTTCAATCGTCGGTAGCGAGCGCCATAAACGTGTTGGGCAAGTAAGAATGCGCAGTGTACCATTTCCAGGAAGGTGGCGATCACCGACCTCTGCCACCGACATGCCGTACGGGTGTCGATTGGATTTACCTTCTAAAAAAATTACTATTAGACATTTACCCTCATTGATTTTTACATGAGAGTTATTTTTAATTAACTTAATAAAAATATTTTTTTATCCTCCATCAATTGTCTCCGATCGTGGTGTACTTTCTCACCATTCATTACCTTCTCCTCTTTCTCTTCTTCCCCTCCTACTTCTTCCTTACTTCTTTCTTCCCTTTATGTAATATCGTTGACCCATCACCTTCGTTGCGTTCACCCATTGTTCCTACTGCAAGCGGTGCTATTTTGTGGTCCCCTCCTCCTCCTCTTTCCCCCTCACCCCCCATTACTCATGCTTCCTTATCGCCTAGAAAGGGAGGAGAGGGAGGAGGCAACAAACGACAGGTGATTAGTGACGGACGAGAGGGGGGAAGGGAGTGCAAGGGGAAAGGGATGAGGCAACAGGCGGCATCGCTCGTAGTGGGAGAAGGAGGCAAAGGTAACGTTGGTGTGCCAGCGATTGGTAGAGGGTGGAGGGATTTTTTTATGACGAAAAATTGGTGCCTTAGGTAAAAACCAATTAAGAGTGAAAAAAGATTATGGTAGAGGCAAATGTTGAATGATAACTTCGCATTTCTTATATGTTATAATCCTCAATCAATCTATAATTTAAGAATCAATCACATTTTGAGTGTATGATCGAGAAAAATCTCTCTTTCAAAATAATGAATGATATCTCTTTCACAAAAAATCTTTTAATTCTTTATGATATCAGAGCCTTCGTGATTCAAAAAAAGGTTCCTTTTTTCGCGTTCTCTCTTCCTTGCTACCCTGTTGATCTATTAGCAACTACTATTCCTCTTATTTGTCTTCCCAATTACTGCTTTACAACTCTCATTGCATCAAAGATGAAGATTTGTGGCTCCTCCCTATCAATCTCCTAGCGTGATATGCTCTATAGCAAATCTAATCCACTTTGCTAATCTAATCAGTCTCGTTTAATAATTGACCTACTTCTCCGGCAATCATCACTCGTTGTTCAGTTCTACTTAGTGGGCATCCCCTCTGCTCTTATATCGGTGCCTATTACCCAATATCTTCATCGGTATCTCCATCCTCATCTCGTCAATTATCGAACTCACTAGCACTTCGAATCCATTATCGACTTTTCTATGATCGTTCACTACCTTTCACTAACCTCTCGACTACGCCATTAGTACTTGTGATCGAAAGAATAACTCAGGAGAAAAGGAAAGAGATCATCCTCTTCTGCATATCTCATATTATATCTACTCTTGTTCATTTCTCAAATATGGTCTCCAACATATTAGATCTTCACCGTTTGTATATTCAAACTAGATCATCAAGCTTCAATTATTGATTTCTCAAGAAACAATAGTTCATCTCAACCTACATGATTAATATCTTTCAATGCAATAATTTTAATCCTCATCAACCTCTCAAAATCTGATAATTATATGTCTTGACTATCATAATTCGTCAATCTCCTTTTTGAATATAATATATAAGACTATATTGATGGCTCTTTTAGTTGTCCATAAAAAAATATTCAAATATTAGTAGAATTCATCCCAATAATAAATCCTGATTATAAGTTATGGCTATGATAATATCGTCTTATTCTACAAGTCATTCAAGTTTTAATTGTTAACTCCAAAATACTATTAATATCTTTATACAATACTATAGTAGTGGCATAATCCAAGTTATAAACCATCCTTACAAATCGCTCCCGCACTCACATATTAAGTCTTTTATATACTATGATAAAAACAATACAAGTGTAAAGCACTATTATTGATTATATACAAAATCTAGTAGTTACTTTAGATAATTTTTCTTTAATAGATCATCTCCTTAGTAATAAAAAAGTTATTATTTATACTCTTAATGGCTTAGGAGACAAATATAAAAAATTAGTGGTAACAATTTAACTCACCAATATCATTTGAAGAATTATATGATAACTTAACTAATCATGAAACATATACGAGAAGAGAGGAAGACATGATCAACTATCATAACTTAATTCAATTATAAATCCAAAAGAAAGGACAATTAAAGTAATAAGAACTTCAATAAATGATTGAATAAGATATCTTATAAATAAATAAGTAACACATAGAGCTATTATCTTTCATTACACTATTAATTCTCTAACCATGATGGTAACTTCAACCCAAATAACTCAAGAAATAACTTTAATTATAACTATCAAGAGTTCTAATATCCTAATAACAACAATTAACAAAAAGTTATCTACTAGCTTTATATAAAAAGTTGGATGCACATAAAAAGTTTATCGATCTGTACACCAAGCCTCTATGTCATTTACCTTATGATCACTATTTGAAAAACTATTTCATAAAATATCAAACCTTCAAGAACTTAAAGTATTTATATGTTTATGTTATCCTTGACTATATTTCTATGCTTCACACAAATTAATACGACGATCTAAACTTTGTATCTTTATTAGGTACTTCCATAAGCATAATATTTTTCATGTTATAATCTTCAAACTCTGAAGGTTTTTTTGTTTCATGTCATGTTATTTTTTTTAAGTCCACCTTTTTCTTCCAAGATCTTGCTCATTTACTAATGTGAGCCACTACAATAACTATCCATTATTAGGTTCATATAAGTATACCTTAAACCCCCTCAAGTATACAACTTACCACATCAATCAATAATTCTTCTCTAGACTTTACTCCCTTATTACTTTACTTCAAAAACACCTCACCCGGTATGTAACATCCTCATCTATTTCTCTACCAACTCACTCTATAATGCTCAATAAAATAACACTCTCAACACCACAAATAATATCTTTGTCCTCTCATTGGCCAAGTGATACGAAAGTATATCATCTCGATTAGGTATATGTCACTAATTCTTCACTAATTTCTATATATTGAACACAACCTAATAATACCATAGAGCTTTCGCATCACATGTCAACACTTTTCAAAAATGATATCTTCAAATCACGTCAAATCCTTGATTTTCATGTTACCATAAGCTTACCAAGCATTCTAAACCTACAACCATCATCTAAGTCCAAAAATATCCAAACTAGCATAATACTATGTGTGAGGAATATAATGCCCTACTCTATAATGCCACATGGACTATTATATTTTCTCACATTGCATAAAATATAATCGAGTGTAAGTAAATCTTTTAAATTAAACAGAACTTAGATGAATCCATTGCTAGATATAAATTGCATCTAATAGCCAAATGGTTTCGCCAATGACCATGTATTGATTTCATAGAGACCTTTAGTCTAATTATTAAACTAATGATAATTTCGCTTATCCTAAGTTTGGTAATCACTCAAGGTTGACATGTATATCAACTTGATGTTAATAATGCTTTCTTATAAGAGGCCTTAATTAAAAATATCTTTATGCAACAATCTCCTAGCTTCATCTACCCCCAATATCTAAATCATATTTATAAGCTATTAAAAGTTATTTATAGACTTCACCAAGCTTCAGGAGTTTAGTATATCGAACTTAGCTCCTTTTTTTTTTACGTGAACCAGTTTCGTCAACTCCCAGTCCAATGTCTCTTTAATTCTTATAAAAATAAAAGAGATATACTATATATATCTACTAGTATATGTAGATGATACTATTACCATAGGTAATAATTCTAAGAAGATCAGGTAATTTCTTAAGTAATTAACTGATCGATTCTCCATCAAAGACTTAAGAACTTTAAGTTATTTTCTAGGAGTAAAAATAATATTTATATTTTCTATATTTTTTCTCTCTAAAAAAATATACATTTTGCATCTATTACCAAAGACGAACGTGTAGAATATCAAAAAAGTCATCATCTCACTCTTCACCACGGTAGTTCTACTATGGATCTCATACTATACCAACAAGTGCTTGGTTCCTGACACTATTTATCTCTTATATGTCCAAGTTTTTTATTTATTGTTAACAAATTATCACAATTCATACTTTGGCTCTCCACTAGGCAATGATCTATATTAAAATGTGTATTGTGATATCTTAAAAGGACTCATAATTATAGATATTTTTTTCATAAACACTTATCACTCTATCTCTATGCTTTCGCTAATGCTAATTGAGTTGACAACAATGATAATAGCATATCTACATAAAATTTTATTATATTCTTTAAAATATATTTAATCAGTTAAGGTTCTAAAAAACATAATACAATTATAAGATCCACTATTGAAACGGAATACTAAGCCATCACCACCATAATTTTAGAATTCAATTGGGTTACTAATCTACTGTACAAACTTGGCATCACCTCCTAATTCACTCATATAATATACTATGATAATAAGTGTCACCTACTTATGCGTCAACTCGGTGTCTACTTGCACATAAAAGGCATTACTATCAACTTTCACATTGTTATGTATCAAGTTATTAGACGTTAACTACGTATTTCTCATATTCATACTTGTAACCAACTAGTGGATTCCATCACAAAAAGCCTCTCACTTATAGGATATTTCAGTTACATTAGTCCAAGATTAATATTCTTGACAAAAACTCAATTTTGTGATAATGTATTTATGGATCATGCTAGAGGTAAATGTAAAAAATATAACTTTGTATTTCTTACATGTTTTAATCCTTAATCAATCTATAATTTGAGGATCAATCATATATTTGAGTATATGCTTGAGAAAAATCTCTCCTTCAAAATTTATATAAATATACATTACTTCAATGAATAATATATCCCTTTTATAATAATTTTTTTAATTCTTCGAAAAAAATATCATTGGGTAAAAGTTTAAATTTATTAAGAGGTATACAAGATGAGTCATATTTGAATGGAGATAACTTAAAGGACTTATAATTAATCTCATATATTAAAATTTTCTCGCTGGATGTATGCGAGCATTATTACTTATATTTGCTCTTAAAATAATTATTTTGATTCACTTAATAATAAATTAACTAGTAAACTAAGTTTGGGTGATGATTTAGAGGTCATGTGTGTCGGTAAAGTGAAGATCAAAATATTTGATGGAGTAGTGCATATGTTAGAGAATTTAGCTTATATTCCAAAGATATAAAAATAATAATTTTTTTAGATTCTCAAGATTATAGCTACGAGGTTGGAGTTGTAGTTTGAAAAGGTACTTCAGGTTACATAGTCTTAATGAAAGGAAGATTGTATCAAGGGTTGTATCATTTATTTATAATGAAGTATAATAAAGATCTTAAAAGGTTGAAAATCGATTTTATATGTAGAGGATGGTATGTATCTACCATAGCAAGCTTTATTTATAATGCAAAAAAGAAAGGATAATATTTATGATTTTTGGGATATAGATAGTTGTAAGAGAAAATATTATATTGGTAGTAAGTGATAAGTAGATGAGATTTCCTAACTGTTTGAGGAAATCTCTCTACTCTGTTGAGGGAAATCCTCTAATCTGTTGAGGAAAATTCTCCCTTCTAACCTGTATAAAAGGAAGGAGGATATGTTAATAATAATCAACTACTTCTACAACTTGTTTATCTATTTATTTTCTAACATGGTATCAGAGCAGTTCCTCCTTGGCGTATCGCCGTGTGTTAGCCAAGCGGTCATAGTAACATGCTGCCTCAAGCGGAGTCACTGAAGAAGCACAAGACAAGGATTCAGAGCCAATAACGAGCATCGTCTTGGCTTTGCTCATCCACTTCTTCTCTTTCTTCGTCGTCGGTCTTGCTTTTCTTTGCCGACCTTGCTCCCTCTCCTATTTGCTGCCTATAGCAGACACTCTCCGTCGTCGTCACGCAAGGAGGAAAACATTCTCTCACTGCCTCCTCAATAGTGGTGAACGGCGAACAGTGTACCTTCCTCGCTTCCGCCCGGCCCGGTCAAGAATCGCCTTTGCATCTTCCTCTACCATCAGAGCCGGCTGCCGCTTCCCTCTACCAACGGGCCTCCTTAACGGCGATGTCCTCCTCCTCAATAGCTACGAGCGGAAAACATTCTCTCACTGCCTCCTCAATAGCGGTGAACGGCGAGCAGCCGGTGCCTTCCTCGCTTCGGCCCGGCCGGCGTTAGCCAGAATCGCTGCATCTTCCTCTCATGGCGAGCCCTTTCATTTTGCCGCTTCCCTCTACATTAACGGCCTCCTTAACGGCGATGTCCTCCTCCTCAATAGCTCTGAACGGCGAACGATGGTGTCTTCCTCGCTCGGTCTTCCTTGCTTTAACGACGGTTCCGCTGCGTCTTCCTCCTTCATTTGTCATGCGGTCGCTTCCCGACCCAAAGAAGAGCCTTAGCTGCTGCATCTTCCTTCCTCTACCACAGCAGCTTTCGCTGCTGCTTTTCTCTATACATCTAATTGCTGCAGATTTCTCTCACTGCGGTTTCCTTGAGTAACTTCGCAGATTTTTTCGCGGTCATTTCGACGAGGCAGTAGTCTTGAGTACCATGCTGCGGTTTTGTGACCATCTTCCAGCCGAACTGCAGCCTCTACAATCCGCTGCAGCAAGCAGCAATCAATAGCAGCGAACCACAGTCTTGAGAATCGCTGCGGTTTTCGTGGCCTTTTCGGCAAACTGCAGCCTCTACAATTTCTTTGCAGTAGCGACAATCCCGCGGCATTTGCCGACAACTTTGGGCCTTTGTTGTAGATTGCCCAATCTACCGCAGCAATCTATAGCAGCAGCCCCTCCCTCATTCTCCACTTCTTAAAAAAAAAAAAAAAAAAAATGAAAAAAAAAAAATGTCTTCGTTCACTTCTTCTGATGTTTCAGTTCCTGTAGGGACTCCCACTTCTTGTTCTTCTACAGGGCTTATCTCCATCAATGTTGCCACGCTAATACCCTTTAAGTTATCAAAGGGTGGCAACTATGCGTCCTAGCGAGCTCAATTTTCTAATCTTTTATTTGGATACGATTTGCTAGGTTACATTGATGACTCTTTCAGATGTCCTCCGGCCATGCTCAACATCCCGGCGATCCTAGTCCAGTACCCAATCCAGCTCACAAACTGTGGTTACGTCAAGATCGTCTCATCCTCCAAGCCATTCAAGCTTCAGTTGCTGGATCTGTTGCTCCCTTGATATCTTCATGTGTGACAGCTGCTGATGCATGGTCTACACTGCAAACCACCCTGGAAAATCATTCGCGTACTCGCAAGCTCAGTCTTCTATCCAAGCTTATGGTGACAAAACAAGAGAGAAGTAGTATCTCTGATTATCTACAACACATCAAGGTTATCATTGATGACTTGGCCTTAATAGGTCATTCTCTCTGTGACGAAGAGGTTGTCATTCATACCCTCAATGGTCTCGACACCGACTACAAGGAATTGGCTGCTGCAATTCGGGCACGCGACTCGCCATTCTCTTTTGAAGATCTCTATGATAAGCTGATTGACTACGAGATGTACTTGAAGCGTGCGGACAAACTACCTGGATCAACTGTCACTGCTCAAATCAGTCATAAGTCTAAACGGAAGAGCACTCGGTACTTTCAAGAACATCACCCAAGGTTTGGCTAACGCGCCTCTTGATTACGTGAGTTCCATGCAACACCCCTCCTATCCTCCTAGTCATCACTTTCATGAAAGTGGCAACTCCACCATCATCGTCTTGGCGTCCTGCCCTACCGAAAGCCATCAAAAGGCGGGTCGTTTGTTAAATTGTGTGACAAAAGTCGACCCACTCCGCTAAAGTTTACGGTTTCGTCCCGCCTCCCTGCTTCCGTCTGCTGGCCTCAGGCAAATCTCCTAACTTCTCCGACACCTAGTCAGTCCAATTGGATTGTCGACTCTAGTGCCTCTCATCACATCACCGCTGATCTTCAGAATTTGTCTCTTCATAATCCCTATGGTGGCGATGAAGATATCATCATCGGTGATGGTAAAGGACTTCCTATAACTCATCTTTGGTTCCACAATGCTTAATTCGACTCTAATACATTTACATTTCGATGATGTTTTATGTGCTCCTCATATTAAACGCAACCTCATTTCTGTTTTTCTCAATTTTGCAAACATAACAATACTTCCATTGAATTCTTTCGATTCTTTTCTTGTTAAGGACTTGAGCACGGGGGGCATCATTGATCCAAGGCCGAATAAAGACAACATTTCGAATGGCCGTCAACCTCTCGAATAACCTTGATTTAATTGTTCATCTTTACATTACGGCTCCAATTGTTGTGTGGCATCGTCGGCTTGGTCATCCCTCGTCCTTTATTCAGCAGAAATTATTATCTCGTCACTCTCTTCCTCTTTTTAAGTCCACTAACTCTATGATGCATTGTGATGCTTGTCTTAGTAATAAGAGTCATCGGTGACCTTTTTGGCTCATCTTTCATTTCCTCTTCTAAACCTTTTGAAATTATATATACCGATGTTTAGGGTCTGCTCCAATCTTATCTTTTGATAAGTTTCGATTTTATGTTATTTTTTGTAGATCACTTCTCTAAGTACACATGGATATATCCTCTTTCTCATAAATCGACGTTTCTCGCATTTTTTCCACTTTCGGAAGTTGGTGAAAACTATTTTCAGTCTACCATTAAGACAGTCTACTCTGATGGTGGTGGTGAATATCAAGCCCTGGCATCCCATCTCTCAGCTTGTGGCATTCAACACCTCAAGTCTCCCCCACATACGCCTCAACTAGTTGGTTCTGCCGAACGCAAACATCGGCATATAGTAGAAACTGGACTCACACTTCTACATCAGGCTTCCATGCCTTCAACTTTTTTTTGGACAGCAGACCTTTCAAACTCTTTGTCTACCTAATTAATCGAATGCCTACACCGGTTCTACAATACCGATCCCCTTTGACACACTATTTCACAAAACCCTAACCTTCGTAAACTCCGAAAGTGTTTGGTTGTTTATGTTATCCTTGGTTACGTCCCTATGCCCCTCATAAGTTAACATCCCGATATACTCCTTGTGTCTTTATTGGTTACTCACTTGAACATAATGCTTTCCGCTGCTATAATCTCCACACTCACAAAATCTTCATATCACGTCACGTTGTCTTTGTTGAGTCTAACTTTCCTTTCCAAACCCTTCCATATCCTGCCATACAGACCACTTCACTATCTCACTGGGGTATACCTTCGGTCCAATCGGACGAGCCTCCCATGACTTCGTCTACTTCCTCCCCTCCTGATCCGCACTATATCACTCCAGTTCAACACTTGCCCGTTCCTACTCCACTCCACTCTTCCCCAATTGATGGGGCAATATGTTCCGAGACACAACCATCCTCTTTATCTCCTTCTTGCCCAAGTGCCCCTGACGTGTCTCCACTTGACTCGACTTTTGCCATAGATCCTCACCCAACATCACCTCCCAATCCTGTCATCTCTAATCATCCTATGATCACTCGCTCTAAGTATGGTATTTTTAAACCTCGTAAGGTACTTAACCTTCAAGCAATCATGAATTCCTCATCCCCCAACGTTGAACCCACCACCTTTACTCAAGCCCAAAAATCTCCACATTGGCGTACTGCCATGAGTGAGGAATATAATGCCCTCCTCAATAATTCAACGTGGGATCTCATTCCTTTCCATCCTTCACAAAACATCATCGGGTGTAAGTGGGTCTTTAGAATTAAGCGGAACCCAGATGGCTCTGTTGCCCGATATAAGGCACGCTTGGTCGCCAAAGGGTTTCATCAACGACCTAGGGTTGATTTCCGAGACGTTTAGTCCTGTTGTTAAACCCACTACAATTGGCTCATCTTGAGTCGGCTACCACTAAAGGTCGGGCAATTACGACAATTGGATGTTAATAATGCATTTCTGAGGGATATCTATCGAAGATGTTTTTATGCAACAACCCCGGTTTTACTCATCCTCGGTATCCACAGCATGTTTGCAAACTTCGGAAAGCCATTTATGGACTTCATGGGGACTCAGAGAGCTTGGTATAATTGAACTTAGCTCATTTCTTTTTTTTTGTCGGCTTTCTTAACTCCAAATCGACGCCGTTGTTTTAGCGACATTATCATGGAAACACAATGTATATTTACGGTATATGTGGATGATATTATTGTCACGAGCAACAATCCCATCGGCATTCAAGCGTTCATCAAACGGTTGGCGGCTCGATTCTAAACAGGATCTCGGACCCTTGAGCTACTTTTTTCGGGCGTCGAAGCTACCTTCACATCTTCGGTCTCCTTTTATCACAACGCAAGTACATTCAAGATTTGTTATTAAAGACAAACATGCAGGATGCAAATGCGAGTTACAACCCCATCTCTACTAGTGGTTCTCTCAAATTATCGGATGGAAGTCCTACTACTGAGACCCACTCAATACCGCCAAGTTGTTGGCTCTTTACAATACTTAGCTCTCACGTGCCCGGACATCTCATTTCTTTGTCAACAAATTATCACGGTTTATGCATCAACCATCTACTTTACAGCGGTTCGGTCAAGAGACTTCTACGATATCTTAAAGGGACCTTAAATCATGGACTCTTTTTTTCGTAAACACTCTCCACTTTGTCTTCATGCCTTTGCCGATGCTGATTGGGCGAGGTAACCTTGATGATAGAACATCCACATCGGGGTATATTATCTTCCTTGGTGCACATCCAATGTTTGGAGTTCTAAGAAGCAAAAAGCGATTCGCTGGTCTACAACCGAAAGCTGAATATTGTGCCATTGCCGCTACCACTGCTGAGAACTCAATTGGATCACGAATCTACTCCGGGGGAACTCAACATCGATTCCACCCCTACAATATATTGTGATAACATTGGAGCTACCTATCGTCAAGCGCTTAATCCGGTATTCCACTCGCGTGAAACATATTGCTATCGATTTCCACTTTTACAGCGATCAAGTTATCCGTCAACCGTGTTTCTCATGTTCATCTGGTGATCAATTGGTCGACTCATTTTCTGAAGCCTCTAGCTCGTAAACTTTTTGCATTACATCAGTCCAAGATTGGCCTCCTTGATCGGAGCACCATCTTGCGGGGGCATGATAAGTAGATGAGATTTCCTAATTGTTTGAGGAAATCTCTCTACTCTGTTGAGGGAAATCCTCTAATCTGTTGAGGAAAATTCTCTCTTCTAACCTGTATAAAAGGAAGGAGGATATGTTAATAACAATCAACTACTTCTATAACTTGTTTATCTATTTATTTTCTAACAGTAAGACTATGAGATGAAGATCACTCTTCCGAATAAAGTAGTACCATGAACCATGAACCATGAAAATATTATATTTGTGTAGCTGTGGTAAAATTTTCAAGTCAATGGTTTAATGTTTGCAAGAGATATTAAGTGAAAAAAATACTTACCAAGATAGAGATTATTAGGATCGATAAGTATTTTTAGGAGTCATAATTATATTCAAACTAGTTTAGAGAGGCCTAATTAAATTGAACTCCTTGGTGAATTTGGATTTGTTCGTATAAATATACTTTTAAGTCTCAAAATTTTAGTGAGAGAGATAAACAAAATACTTTGGGTGCTGTAAGGGTGACCTTTAAGATTTTTAGAAATGGTAAAAAGAAAAGTCCTTAAGTCTATATAAGATATCATATAAGAGGAGTTGTAATAGAGATAGCTCAAAGACTTTATAATTGATCTCATATATTTATTTTTAAAATTTAAATGAAAGTTTTCTGATATATATTTTACATCGATTTTCTGATATATATATATATATTATTAATCTTTAATTTTTTTTATTTTAAAATTCTTCTATCTCTTCCCAACATGCTATTAGTCTCTTCTATCACCTATGTGTTAATGCTCGACATGGGTGACTGCCTGTACTAAGTTCAATTTTATAACCTATTATGATAGAAATCACACATGTCAACATTGATGCTAGAATGTTTTACCTACAAAATTGATGCCAGTTTCGAACAAAGACCCTTCCACACTCGGGTCAACTTATAATGTCTAGTTAGAAAAATGAAAGTGTTGTCAGCTATATGAAAAAGCTAGCCAAAGACAATATAATGCCTAATTATAAGATAATTACTTGGGCAATTCTCAAACCAACCCATTTTTAGAGAATGAAGAGATTGTGGCATCATGGTCTCCATGATGGACCACCGACATGGATGCTAATAAGGTGTGGTGTTAATGTGAATGTCGACTAGGATTAGATATGTGTAATTTGATTATCCATGTGTAATTTGATGTATATCAATGTAAAAGTTTCTCAAATCTTCTTTTGTTGTGTATATTAATATCATCTTTTATTTTAAATTATTTAACTCAAGCTAAGATATAAATATTAGAGAGTGATACTCATATCTTTCTTTCGCTTACATCTCATCCTTTATTCGAGCTTCACTTAGTAATCATAGTCCAAAATAAACAATAGTTTTGTTGGTTGTTCCATAATAAGAAGAGGAGAACCTAAGCAAGACTAACAAAAGAGTAAATTGAAGAGTCAATAAGGCGCAAGAGTACGTGACCAATTATATTGAGAGAAAACATTTTCTTACAAAGTCAAAGTAGTTTTTGCATAAGAGTGGGTCAGTGTCATTTGAGGTACATCACTCAACCCATTGGTAAGATCCATTAGTTTACCATTGCCAAATGAATAAATTAATACTCCAAACATTTCAAGTGTTTATTCACTTTAATTGGGCAAGTGTATTCATATGTTTGATGCTCCAATTAAGGACATCAATATTGAAAGTGCTCAAATTATTTTAACCACATAAAGCATTCATTTGTGTATGATGCATTCGCTTATAACAAATGCATGGAAAGTGTTGATATATTCTCATCGAGAAAAAGTGTATTCATGTCCTATGTACCCATTTGGAGAATAACATACAAAATGCTACCTTCTAACTATTTTTAATACAAACAATAATTATTGTGCATCTAACAAAGATTATAAACACTTAGAAGTGGAATGGGGACAAATGATATGATAGTTATATGCATCTAATCGTGCGAGGCACAATACAATGGTGAAGAACACATACTCGTCCTCCACTCTATGAACGCTACATTCATCAGAATCATAGCTGGAAGGCAGCCCGATTAAAATGAGAAGAAGAAGAAGAAGAAAGGTGGAAGAAGATGCGCAGTACGATCAGGCGAGGGTGATGGAGGAGAAGTCGAGCTGCGAGGCGATCTCGTCGAGCTGCTTCTTGACGCTCATGTCGATGAACTTGGACCCCGACGATCCGTACCGGATGGTGAACCCGGCGATGAGCGAGGGGTCGAGCACCGCCTTGATCCTCACCTTCTTCGCTCCGGTGAGCCTCTTCACCGTCTGCGCGATCTGGGCGACGTCATCCTCCCCCATGTCCACCACCGACGTCACCACCGCGAGCTCCGTCCCCGTGATGTGGTTGTAGCACGCGTCGAACTCCTTCACGATCTCGGCGATGATGTCGATCCGGCTCATGTCGACGAGGATGTTGAGGAAGTTGACGGTGTGCGGCTGCAGCTCGGAGGAGCCGGAGATATCCGCCAAGATCTCCCGCTTCTTCTCCGGCGCCACCGTGGGGTTGGCGAAGAAGGACTGCACCGCCGGGTCCGCGAAGAGGCGGTCCACCTTCTCCATGTCGGCCACCGTCGCCTCCAGGGTGCCGTTCGACTTCGCCACTTCCGCTAGGGCGTTTGCGTAGCTCGACGCGGCCGTGTCCATCATGGCGGCGCCGGCTGCCCCGCGGTGGGTGCGGCTCCGGGAGAGCTTGAGGGAGGGGAGGCGGAGGCGGCGGGCGGAGGGAAGGCGGAGGAGGGAGGAGGATACGGGGACCGAGGCGGCTGGGGAGGACGCGGCAGATGCGCGGAGACCGGCGGTGGACGAGCGGAGGGTGGCCATCACGGCTCTCTTCCTCTTGGTAGTGTGAAGAGGGAGGGAGACGGCGGCGTGGGAAGACTCATTTTATGGTCGAGACAACCCGACGGTCAAGATTTATGATCGAGAACGATCGGACGGCCGTAATGTATGTAGGATCTTATCTCCTACTTGCATCAGACGAACGGCGGCCTCAGAGATCCAGTGCAAATGACAAATGGACACGTGGCTAATCCACCGATGGGCTTATCTGCAAGCGGGCAATTCCCGCCTCGAATAGAACTCTGCCGATCGACGGCGTTGATCGCCTGGGTATTTTTATGGGTATTTCGTTATGAGTGCAACAATCATTTCAATCTTCCCAATTCAATATCGTTATTTCCTTCCAAGGCTAATAATAATACATATGGATTTGAGTTCATATTATTTTTCTTTTCTGACATGAAAATGAAGAGTTTTTATTACATTGACAACTGTTTTGATATCATGACGGATCAAAATTTTCGAATACATCACCGTATAAAACTCCTATAATAGCCTTTCAGACGAGTTTAATTGGATTCGGGTGAAGTAAACGGGTCTCTACCCGTTTCCAGTAGGAAAGGGAGGCATGACCGTTGAACGACTAATGATATCCCAACTGGCCAAAACGGGTAAACCCGATAGCTTGATATCCTTTAGTTCCTTTATGAGGAATGAAAACCCGCGACTCTAAAAACCCTGCTTCCGCTGTCTTAGGGTTTAAGGGGTCTCCGCCAAGAAGGCGAGCAGGGCAAGGCCTTCTGAGGCCTTATACTCGTGTGCTTTCCGAGGAAGGAAGCTCCCTACTCTTCTCTTTCTCTCCGCGAAGACAGCGCCTTGCCGCTGCGGGAAGCTTGCGAGAATAGCGGGGGCCATGGCGATGGGAGTTTCCGCCCGTGGAAGTGTCCTCAGACACCCCTTTCCATCGTTCACTTCTCCCTGGTTCTCGTCGTGCCTCCGCCGCGCGGTATGCGGCATCCCATCGTCCTCGCGCGTCTCCCAAGGCCCGGACGTTCGAGAGTATTGCCTTCATCTTCTTTTTTCCTTGTGCTTGCACATCTTTTTGCTTTCTCGGTGGTTCACCAACCTTTTAATGGGCCTAGTGTTATATTCGTGTTTTTTCTTCCAAGGATGTAAATTTTCTTTTTTATGGTTGTTTTGAATTGAATATCCCTCGGTTGTTCGTCATTTTGGCAAGAATTGTAACTTTACCTGCGGCACACAGTTGATCGTTTAGCCTGTCGAACACTTTCTTCCTCCTATATTATGAAGAGTATATAAACCAACAATAGAAGGCCAAAGTAGACTGAGGGAAGTTCGTTGGGTTTCTTATGCATGAAGTTCAAAGTTGTGGCTCTGGTCATTTAGTCGCACACGTGATTTTCGTTTTGTTTTTCGTGAATATAACTTCAAGGTTGTTTTTTTCCTATTGGAGGATTGTCTGAGCATGATTCTGCTGGTTTCTATGGTCTTCCATGAAGAAATCGATTCAATACTTGATAAAATGGTTTTCCTCGCATTCTAGATATTTGTCCGGATCATCAATAACAACTTTGAGAAAAAATAGTACATTTCCCAAGATAAAACAGAATTATTTTCTCTTCTTTCATTTCTAGGGAAGAAGGCTCCAAGCAAAGGTGGCTTGTAGCAACTGGCAGAGTGAGGCACCACAGAATACTTCGTTCCAATTGGTTTCAAATCGAGGGTGGAAAGACCAACTTGTCGCACTCAGATTCTCATCCTAAAATTGGAAGTTCAGTGGAGTCAATTTCTCAAGAGTCGCCCCATCTTTAAAGATACGTTTCACCCCCAAGACAAGAAGGCAGAACAGAATCCCACTCCACTAAACCTGATAAATCTTTAAGACATGTTCAAGAGCCTTGTGATCCTGTTTTAGCAGAACGAAATGCTGTCCCTGGTGAGGCTGCAGTTTCCAATGGAATGCCCATCAATGGGCAAGACACTGGGACACCTTCTGATACGATTCCACCCGTTGAGGGTTTGCATAAGGTGGTAGACCAGAAACGACTTGCTCGTGTATACGACGAAGTAATTGTGGTTGATAATGTATCAACAGCTAGACGTGTAGCCCAATTACTTACGACAAAGTACAAGAATTTCATCCATGCATGTGCTACAGAGGTGAGTTGACAGAACATATTGCTTTACCTGATAGTATGTGGCACAATTTCTTGGAGTGGAAATTGCTTGGAGTCAGTCTCATTGTGAATGTACACTAAGCTTTTGCAATTAATGTAGACAATTTAAAGGACTAAATGTCTTACATGAAAACACCTTATGGTGACTACCACTTTTATAGCCTGAAATGTCTGTCCCAAGGGCAATATCACTAGCTATATGCATCGATCATACGGGTTGGCTAGATCGATCATTTCTCATCATTGAGCTTAGAGGGCAATTACTAGCCAAGCTAAGGGCTGCCACTATCCTAATACATTCTTTTTGTAAAAGAACTTATATCTTTAACCCCTCCTAGCAACAATATTTTGGATTAACACAACTGTCCTAACTGGTGCATCAATAGTTCTTTTTTGGATGTCCAAATTACATTAAAAAAGTGTCTTATTTTTTAATCCTTGATCGGTCCCCACCTGTGATTGTTCATGAATACATACTTTCTTATTCTAGCTCAAACACCTTTTGAACTTTCTCATCCATATGGTATTAGCTTATAATATATGTTGTTTTCTAACCTTCTTCCAAATGGCTGTTCCATATGTCATAAATTTCATATAGTGTCTTGTTCTTTAGCATCCACATCATTTCTCTACGGTAGTTCTTTTTTGATGTACCATTTGTTTGTTTATGCTTGATATCTGTCAGTACAGATTTAAGTCATGTTTAGAAGATTACATTAACCCACAGTTAAAATCATAAAAATAGCCGATTGGTTATGGTAGTTGTGTCGAAGTTGCCTCAACCATTAACATTTAGGCACCATGGATGCAGTTCTTATGTTTCCTCAGCTCCGTTGTTTGCTTCAGTTTTTTCTGCATGCATCATATCTTGTTGTTGTATACTCCAAGCATATTCATACTCATGATCTCTTGAAAAAACCATGCACTTTAAATATTCATATAGATCTGCAGGTCCTTGACTCTCACTCACTCTCATATTTTCTGACTTGTTTCAGTTTACTTTTTCTCCAATAGGTTGCCAAAATTGATGTAATGTCTGAGACACCAGTTGGACATGGAGAGCTCATATGCTTTAGTATTTACTCTGGTCCACTAGCACATTTTGGAAATGGAAAGTCTTGTATCTGGGTCGATGTTTTGGATGGTGGAAGGGATGTATTGATGGAGTTTGTTCCATTCTTTGAAGATTCATCCATCAAGAAGGTGGTATTTTTTGAATGTCTGACCATTTCTGAAGTCTAGATGCAATTCTTAATTCCATCTTTAATTACTCTAGGATCTATTTATTATACTTTTTTTTGGTCAATGCTACATTGTAATATGTATTTTTATTATAACAAATAGCATGTAGTGCATAAATGTGCTGACATTCTCTAGATGGACGTCTTTGAATTGTTGCATGATGCTTTAGATTCTTTACATGTTTTACATGTTTGTTTGATTTGAAATCCTCTACTTGTTCTCGTAGTTTACTTCAGCCTATCGCATGTTCTATAAGTACAAACTTACATACACAACATATATGTCATGTAGAATCTTGCAACAACTAATATGGGAATTAACTACATCATCAGATTGCTTAAATAATTTGATCTTTTAGTTGCCAAATGGACTGGAAACCTAGTTGCGAAAGTCGTGGTGTAAACCAATGATCGTCGCATCAGGTACTAGACCTGTTTCATTGATTTGGTCAGACCAATACATATCGGCCAGTACGGTGTACCATGTATCGTAACACCGGTACCGGTGTTTTGGAGAGGAAAAAAGAAGAGGGAGGGGCGGTGGTGAAATGAAAGAAAGAAGAGGAAGGAAGAAGGGGAGGTAGCAGACGGAGGAGGAGGAAGGAAGAAGGGGAAGTGGAGGAGGAGGAAGAAGTAAGAATACAGAGCGAAGGAGGAGGAAGAAGAAGGAAGAAGACGGGGCGATGGAGGAGAAGGAAGAAGGGGAAGCGATGGAGGATGAGGAGAAGGAAGAAGGGGAAGCAATGGAGGATGAGGAAAAAGAAGAAGGAAGAAGAGGAGAAGAGGACGGCATGTACCAGAAATAAACGGCGGCGAACAGCTGGATGACGTTTAAGGCAACCTCGACGGCAACAACGTCGTGAGAAACGGGGGTAAATGGGTTGCAAGCCCTGATCAAGGGTGGCATCACATGCAGTTATAGTTATTTTGGGTTTTTGTTTATATATGCTTTGGACTGGACTGCTTGAAACAGAAGCGGTTCGTGTTCTGGTCTTTGGCCGAATTGGTACATACCACCCGTTTCATATTGGGCGGTACAATGGTCCTTGGTGTAAACGATATTAGGTGCCATTAACAATTTAAGCTGGTATATTTTTGAGCTTGAGGGTTGTGAGTGAGAAAATGCTAGTTGGATGTTCCGATCTCTTGTTGAAACATTAGCTACTAGTCATGGGTGGTAAATTTTAATCTGCTTCTTATTATTTTCTCAGTACTTGTCCAAATGTGATTGGTGAAACATTAGCTACTAGTCATGGGTGTTAAATTTTAATCTGCTTCTTATGATTCTCTCAGTACTTGTCCAACTGTGATTGTTGAGATCACAATTTTACGACATGGAATATGCTTCACAATTACATGTTTCACAGTTACGTTACAACATTGGTATGCCCCCTCATGGCATGGACCCTGAATGGGTACTATTGGGGCCAGTAGGCTAAGACTGACAGAGACCAAAATCTAAATATATATTAAGAGACAAGACTAGAAATATCTACATATCTATTAGTTCATATCATTCGTGGCTTATGGATAAGTTGGTGCAATACAACATCATGCCTTTGTGAGATACAAACTCAGTGAAATACAACGTCATACCTCCGAACTCCGGTATCAAATTTTATGTAGAATATAAACTCTGATACCAAATCTGATATAGGATAAGATACATTGAACATACTTGGAACAAAGAAAATAATTTCCTTTTCTAGGATTTGGTAGTTGTTGAATAAAGAAAAAAAAAATCAATCGAGAGTCTCACATCACTCACATATAATATGGAAAAAGGAACTCATTCATTCATTCATCCATTTTCTGATCTTCAATTACAATGTTTTTTCCTTTTATATAGACACCAAGTACAGCTGAAGAAAAGAAAAAAAAATGAAAATGAGGAAGAATTCATTAACTCCCATTTCTATTTTCCATATTTTTGATAAATAATATTTGTTGATGAAATGTTTGATTGATATACTTCTTTTTTTGTAAAAATTCTTCAATATTGATGAAATTTTCTTGTAGGATAAAATTTTGAATAAACCCCAAGTCTTGCAAACAAACCCAAAATGTATTTCCTTCTTGTTCAGCTTCCTTTTCTTACTTTTGATAATCTTTATAGCCAATATACAATTCTAGAAAATGTTACCTAGAACGACTTATTACATTTTGTAAAAGACCCCTAAACTAATAAAATTTCATTTAAAAGAAAAATCAACCAAAATGGTCTCACATCACTCAGCATCAGTGATTCAAGGTAAATGATCTGGAGCTAGATCTCACTTGCATCTGAGTCAGGTTCTCCTTAGATTCATGTCTAAGGTTAGGTGGTACCTCAACCCTTAATGTCAACCCCTGTGATTCATGACTCATCTGTTATATTAGTGAGTGAGGGGTCAGCCTTTTAAGAATGGAATTATTTTCCCTCGTGAGTTTCCATATTTTCTTTTGTTTTCATGCATGGTAAGGAACCAATATACCTCTGAATCAAATTATTGCCACCATATCCTAGCAGTATCCTCTGAAGTTTGACATACCTGTAAGTTGATGCAGGAAAAGAATAAAAAATGGGAAGCAATCAGATGTGGCAGGTTAGATGGAGGTGGGCTAACAATTTACACCCAAGAAAGGGTTATCTGGGATACTGCCCATACCAAGATATGAGTATTGGTCAGAGTAGACCAGAATGTGGATCTTTCAATTTTTGGTGGAAGGTGGTATTGTCAGTCAGACTGATACTGGTGATAACCTGACTGGTTCTAGACCAAAATGGTTTGGTATTTTGGTTCACACATATAAAGGACAGCGCAAATCAGGTTCAAAGCCCGAAGCAACATTATGAGAAAACAAGGAGATTGTCAAACTCATGAAAGGACTGTATGCTAGTTGAAATTTCTCTCATTCTAAATAGAAACTGATACAGGTTTGGCAATCCGTGTTGGCATCCACTTTTTTCAGAGCTTTATTTTACCTATGACAACTACTATTAATTTGTGTCTCCAGCTCTATGTTTGAAGCCAAACAGATCTTATTAGTTTGCTAGCATAAATGGATTCATATTTTCTGTGCATAAACAACTTGCATCATAATCAAAGTTCTCTGGAGTGGCAGGGATAATTAAATATCTTTTCCTTTCATGCGACTTATACTGATTGTCTTAAAACAGAGTCTCGGTATACTATAAATTGATAAGATAAGGTTGATAATCACTTTTTGTTCTTATGTTGTGGTGTCTCAAAAGTTCTATAAAAATTAGTAACTTGTTTTCTCTTTTTTCTAAAATCTATAATTTCATAGATTAATCTTATTTATTGTCATTCTTTTGTGATTGCTAATTTAGTCTGTATTAGGTCCAGGACTAACGTGGAAGATTTTCCCCTTTGAATATCAAGTTTAGACCTGGGTTGTATCTCTGATTCTCTCTGAAGTTTGATGATTGTATGTTCTTGTTCGAGGCTACTAGTAATACAAATGTTCTCGTTCTCATCTTTGTAGGTTTGGCATAACTATAACTTTGATAGTCATGTGCTAGGGAACTATGGGATCAAGCTTTCTGGTTTCCATGCGGATACCATGCATCTTGCACGTCTTTTTGATTCTTCTAGAAGAGCTAATGGAGGATATTCACTTGAAGCACTTACAAATGATCCAAAGATCATGTCGTCCGATGATGAACTGAAAATGGGAAAGATAACAATGAAATCCATTTTTGGTAAAAGAAAGTTAAAGAAAGATGGATCTATGGAAAACTTATCACGCTTGCTCCTGTTGATGTGCTTCAAAGAGAAGAACGAATATCATGGATTTGCTACTCTGCTTTTAGACTTCGATAAGAACTTTTAAACTTTTGATAACTTGAAAGCTAAGCTTGACCTTGAATCATGGACTCTTGATGGTACTCTAAGAGGTACGATGTATGATTTTTATGAAGAGTATTGGCGCCCTTTTGGTGTTCTGTTAGTGCAAATGGAATCTGAGGGAATGCTTGTTGACCGAAGTTATCTATTGAAGATAGAAAAGCTTGCTATTACTGAAAAGCAAATAGCTTCAGATAAATTCAGGAAATGGGCGTCTAAGTACTGTCCTGATGCTAAGTATATGAATGTGGGAAGTGATGCTCAAATACGCCAGCTCTTTTTTGGTGATACATTGAGGAGGTACTTGCATATCTTGCAGTTATTGTTCATTCCTATGATAATCAGTCTAGAAGTTCTATTCTTAGCAGCATTTAACATGGTTTGTTAATCAAGTTTGCCCGCTTTATTTCTTTGTTGTATGTCACCCCTGTGTTGTAGTTTCTTTAAGTATGAGTGTCTTTACATGCTTGTTTAGGTTCTTCGAATGCAGGTTAAACTTTTAGTTGTTTGCTTTCCATTACTTTGTGATAAATGTGCTGGACATGAGATATAGAAGGGTTATACTTTTAGAAGTCAGTTATGATGCTTGAAATTGTTGTTTGGAAAAGTAGACTTATAATTGCACTGCTCCATTAAGTAAAATTATGATATAAATAGTGTCTTGAACTCAGAATTTAAATTCAGTTTGTTATTGGTAACCAGTTGAACTAGTACTGTACCAGTATACCAGATAGCATACTTGCTGGTTGTGCCTGTTACTTATTAAAAAAGCAATAAAAATACCTTGATACTGACCAATATGGTTCAGTTCCGATCCTTGGTTGGATCTGTAAATATGTCATTTTGAAATATCTTTTGTGAGTTTGCTTGTGCTCATGGGCCTGGATGAAGGTTTGCTTTTGTATGTTCTTGTGTGCACATGGTCAATGTTCATGCATGTGCTTATGCATGTGTGTAGGTCCAGTTACTTGTTGTTTGCTCTATGGAAATTAGTTTTTATTTTTGTTGCTACTCTTCAAAGGCAACATGTGTATGCATGAATGCAGATCCAGTTTACTTTAATGTCCTATGTGAGTTTTTTCTGACTCATCAAAGCCTCTTAAACTGCTCCCGTATATATTTCATTCTTATTATTGATGTGAGTCAACAATTTGTAACAATTTATTTTTATTGCTTTTGATTTGCAGAAATGATACAAACAAATGCTTGTCTAAGGCAAAGTCTTTTAAGGTGCCTAATACTGAGAATGTCATTGAGAATGGAAGGAAGTCTCCTTCCAAATGCCACACTATTGTGCTAAATAAAATTTGTGAAGACTTGCAAACAGATATGTATACAGCTGGTGGGTTGCCTTCTGTCAGTGGTTATGCTCTAAAAGTTTTTGCTGGGAAAGTCTCGAATAACCAAAATTTTCTGATTGATGATGCATCATACCAGTCTGGTAGTGATGAAGAGGTTAACGATGACCATGATTCCACAGAGGAGATGACAGAAATGTCTTATGTACTTACACATGATGAAGACACTTCTGATTATGGAACTGCATACAAGGCATTTGGAGAAGGTAAGGAGGGAAGGGCGGCTTGTCAAGCTATTGCAGCTCTTTGTGATGTCTGCTCAATTGATTCGTTGATATCAAACTTCATTCTTCCCTTGCAGGTAAGTTGATTCTGTGTAACATATATATTATCCTTGTGGAAAAAAAAAACTACATACAAATTGAAGAGAAGTTAGGTGTACATTGAAATCAATGAGCCTAATAATTCACTTTTTCATTCCATGCATCTAAGGCATATTTATTTACTTACAAATATTTTAGCATATACTGTCTCTTTACTATGTTCATTATCTGTTTTTATTTTACTGGAGAAACAAAATTGTTCTTCCTATCCAGTGGATGTATTATTTTGAAGAGATTTTGGTGTTGGTTTAGATTTTGATTGCCCCTTGTGTGTTACTTTCTTGTGCTGGTAGGGGAATGATATTTCATGTGTTAATGGACGAGTTCATTGTTCTCTAAACATCAACACTGAAACTGGACGCTTATCAGCTAGGAGACCAAATTTGCAGGTTTCTCTATTCTCTCTCTCTCTCTCTCTCCCTCTCTCCACGAACCCACACATGCATGCAAGCATGCACATATACACACACAGTCTCTGCCTTCTTCCGCTGCTATTTCTGTTATATGTTCCCATGAGAAGTGGAATGTGATAATAGTTTTGAGAGTTGTGCTTTGTCTTTGTATTTGAAAATGTCATTGAATTTTGTCTTCTGGTAACTTGAAGTTTATCTTAACTTTATTTACCAGTTGAGATTGAAAATTTTGGAAATTTTTAGGTAACATTAATTGACATTGTAAATTGGTCATGCTTCCTGAATAATTACAATTGTTTAAATCCCTAAAATACATATGCTGCTATAAATGACATATGATGAAATATCTAGGGTCATACATATCTTGTTGACCCTAAGATATCTAAGATCATATATTTAAAGCTGCATACAATGGCCCTCTCTGTATCCCGCATTGGCAGGAGCTTTAGGCATTGGATAGATAATTTTCTTAATCTAAGATCATATGTAATATGCAATTTATATTAAAGTTTAAATGATTAATCAGTTATTACATTTTCAAAAAAGTGACTGGACTGATATATGCATCAATTGGTATTTACCTGTCTGACCAAGAACCAGTATTTGGATTGGCAATTTTTCCTGGGTAAGTTCAAATTTTTTTCTTCTAATATGTCTAGCCTGTTGAAGATAGCCAATAGAGTTGTCGATGGCAGACCTCCCCACACGTCTTCTCTCTTCTCGTGGATCTAAATCCTCGTTGATCCAAAATAGATTTGCATGGATGTTGTTCAGATTTTCAATGATTTAGACTAGATCTGCGTGACTTTTATTTTGGCTGATCTAGGCTAGATCTGCTAGATTCGAGCCTTAATCCTTGTGGATCTAGCCCCATGTCCATTAAGGAAAGCACCTCAAATCTGACCTAGCTTGATGAATTAGCATTCCACAGAATGAAATCCAATCCTAAAGTCCTTGCAACAGAATATAAAGTGATCAAAAATTGAAATTAAGGTTCGGATTTACCAAATTTTGGAGAAAACCTGGTTTGGAACTCAAAATTGAGCCTTCAATTTCTTGAGATTGAGCTTCTCTTTGAAAAATCACTTGGGAGAGGATTCGAGTGAAGTTCGAATGAGATTGTGAGGAGTGATCCGGTGATACCTCATGGTGTACCACCATCAGTCCGAACCTGGCTGCAAGGTAGGGGGGCTGCCCCATGTACCAGATTTAGGTAGAAGTATGTACCTATCCGAGCGACATTTCAAACATTGTATGATATTATCTAAGAAGTATCCTATTAACATCATAACTTTGACGTATCTAATGCAAATTGGTTTGGCACTTTGTTGTAGACTTATATCTATGTTTTGTATGCTATTGCATTACACTTGTAGGTAGTTGTTTGACTGGGCCATGAGATTGGCATTCATACGTGTCAAATGCTAGTGTACATCAGTATGTCTGGATCTCATGGGACAACATTGTTTTGATGGTTGATCACTTTTGGTACTGCATTATCACTGCTTTGATTTTGTTTTGGTCTTTATGCAATGCTTAAAGCAATGTTTTTTTAAGTGTTAATAGGGCTTTTTCTTGTGTTGTCTTTCTAACCAGAATCAACCTGCTCTCGAAAAAGACAGATACAAAATCCGGCAGGCTTTTGTTGCTGGACCTGGAAAATCTCTTATTGTTGCTGATTATGGACAGGTGAGGAAACAAATTGGTTGTTTGTAATTATTTTTGTAGTCCTAGTTTAGGAACAAGTATCTAATGTTTTTTATTTTTTGTTAATGCTGAATTTGGACATTAATAGCTGGAGCTTAGGATTTTAGCACATCTTGCTAACTGTCAAAGCATGTTGGAAGTCTTCAGAGCTGGTGGGGATTTCCATTCCAGAGCAGCTATGAACATGTATGCACATGTGCGTGAGGCTGTTGAAAAGAAGAGAGTGCTCCTGGAGTGGCATCCTCAACCAGGAGAAGACAAGCCTCCAGTTCCATTGTTGAAGGTAAGCATGCTTTTAACACTTCTATGCTATTATTACGTTCTGGAACTTTGTGGAATCATTGTATAGATAGCTAATTGTTGAGATGTACAAATTTGTTGTATGTTATCTTCTTTTAGTCAGACAACTACAAGATCACAATAAGAAAGTCACTTATTTAACTTAGTATATTTTGGTTTTGATTGTTCTAATTATTGCAATGTAATTGTAGATGCTAATCAGGTTTTGTGTTTAGTGTTACTTAAGGCACTTCTACTGAAATATACTGCTATAGCCATGATACAGTCATTGTAAATGGCTGGCTCCAACATTGGGATGTTCAGATGTGGGTGGGTTGCCAGCAAGTATGAGCCACTGCATTTTACTCTTGTAGTGTCCAAAATGAATATCCTACTATGTTTCAAAATCATCTCTTAAGCACCAAAATATGACGGCTTTGCAGAATACTTTGTTTAGGTAGTCAAAATTCTGAATTTTGATTGGTTTTCACCACGAACTTTCATCTATGAGACTTTGGCTTTTATCTAACAATGCTATGCTAAATATCTTTCCGGCCTGACTTGCCTCCTGGTCAAACTTTTGAAGTGTATCCTGTTTTCTGCCTCCTGGTGTAGTTGAGTCTAACACCTTCAATCAAGTCTCTTAAATAGTCATGCTTGGCCTGTTGTTTTTTTTGTCTGGCCTTTCCCCCTAAGAATGTTGTGAATTATTTAATCCTGTTGTCTTGATTTGTTTGTTTATTATTCTAAATTTCTTTGAATTTTGGTTTTGTGCTTCACTTAAATTTGAAAACAGAAGTTAAACTTTCCTCCAGAATTTGCACAATCTCTATTCCTACAAGTCTGGCAGTTAAATGTAATTCGTTTATTCTGCCTGCAGGATTCTTTTGGTTCTGAAAGAAGGAAGGCTAAGATGTTTAATTTTTCTATTGCTTATGGCAAAACTCCTGTAGGTCTCTCTCGTGATTGGAAGGTAATTACCATAATAACCTTTAAATATGGCCATTGTTACATATATAGTACTTATTGATGCTTTTAAACCTTCTTATTTGATGGCACAAGTGATTAGATGCCAATCTCCATTCTTTACTTTTTACTAGATTCTGGTACTGATTATCTTATGCATTATAAATATGCATGCATCATTATATCTGATATGCCTTGGCAATGTTGAGGCATAATCCGATAGTATGTTGTTTGACAAAAGAGATGCAAATACGATATTGCATTGGTAATAATTAGTTAAGAAGACAGAGGAGACTACCAGTCCTCGGATCTGAGAAATAGATTAGGCAAGATGAACTCAAGTAAATTTCTTCGTTCAGCATGATAGTAGTGTAACATAAAAGAAAAACTGATTGCCTGCAACCTAATGGATGTGTCCGGCATCACAGTAGTATGAAGACCCAAGATCAATCCCAACGCTTTTCACTTCACTTCATTGACTTCAAGATACCCTCACTTGTTAATCCATATGCCTCTCTTCTAAAAACATGGGTCCAGAATTCACGTATAGCAAGCAACTCATTGTTTCATCTCCCTTACTATGCTGAATCCTTTCCCTTACATAGGACAGTTGCTTGCTAGCTCATGTGAAGCTGATCCAGCTTGTGTTTTTTGCTATATGACTAGTAGCTATGCAAAATAATGGGACATAATGGGCTTGACACCCATGACTATAGGCAGTCTATCATGGGATGACCACCGTGAGGACTTGAAAACACATTAGACCATTATTTCCTATAGGTAACATGCTAAAGAATCAAATTTCAACTTCTGGCCATTGAAGTACTTAATCCAACAATTCTTACAAAAACCTATGTTCTTGTACATGCCATATTTTTGGATGGCATGAGATTACTCTTGCACATTATAGCTTTGAATTAAAGTGTTTAACATTATCTACCTTGAAATATGAGAATTTTGTGATCAGAAGGTAAATTTTAGACCTACCTTAAAACAGAGGTTGTAGTCATTACAGCAGACTTGTTATTACTCGATTTGTCACTAATGACTTCTTAAATCAGAATTGGAAGCAATAAGATAAGGTCCTTCATGGTAGTCGGTTCCAAAAGTGGAAATGCAAATTCTGTGACCTGTATGCAGCGACCACTAGTCACTTGCCCTATGTCAAAAATCTTTTGCATTTTGTCACTGAATCCCTCCAACAATGAAAGAGAATTCCGAATTAGACAGATTGAGAACAGTAAGTGGTTATTAGTCAAATTTCAAAATAATTTTGTTTGTTTTTGTCTTCTTTTTGCTGTTGCTGAAATTAACTTGTTTCTTTTCAAGGACTACAAATGTCTCATAGAGCTTTAACTTATATTACGACAATTGATAACACAAAGATTCTTCTTGACATAATGGATGCCCAGCGAAATTACTAATTATTATAATGGTTATAATGATCCTTTACAAGAGTTCTCTCTTGGTTAAGATGCAAAACTATTTTTCATGAGAGATTCTTATAAACTATCATAACAGGAACAAAGGAAAATAGTGGTTTTTTTGTCAATCTTTGACAGTATTATAAAAATAAGCTAGTTCTCAGTGTCATTGAGATAGAGACAGTGAACAGGAGTCATTATTTGCTGTCATAATGTGTCTTCATAACATATAGCAAAGGTATATAATGGCTGTTACCTTTTGCACATCAATAAATTTAAAATCATATTATGGATTATTCTAGACCTTGCATTTTGTCCTCTTTTACTTTTATTTTATTATGTTGTCATGTCCAGATTTTATGGAATTGTACTTACAGCAATGCTTGCTGTAACCCCTTCTTCACTATCCTTGGGTCTAGGGGAATATTCGGAATTGTCGTTCAATACATGCTTAAACTACAGAATTAGATACATATTTTTATGCACAAAATAACCCTATGGGTTGTGCAAATGATGTCTTGCTTAGACTTGCTTTGGCTAGGGATACTGGTGCCACCTTTATTTTGTTGACATTAAAGTGAAAGTGGACCAAATAACTTTGTCAAGTCTGCTGTGGGACCTCCTTGATTTTGAGTTGGAAGAACTTGATCATTGATCCTTTCTTTGTTGGCCCATAAATACTAGTCCCCTGTACTGAAAATTTTTTCCATCCCTTTTTCCCTCATATAATTTCTACTCTCACTTTATCTCTATATGTATTTGAAATTTTGAATATGTTCTATTTATCCTGTGTTGCAGATCTATCCATACCTAAGTGTGTTTTATGCACAGTCGAGTTCATTCTACCTATAATGGAATAAAAAGCTAGGACATTGATGGACTAGAAGTTTTATATTGGAAAGGACAAGGACAAAAAAGTTATAAACTGGTCCAGTGGAGCCAGAGCTCTATATATAAAAAGGCTTGATTTTATATAGATTATGTCATGGGCAATGGACATGTTAGATCAAAGCTCAATGATGTGTACTTTCTTCTGTTTTGTCCATTAACCGAGACTTCAAATTTTAGCTATTTACAGTTTGGCCCAGTTTTGTTTTGTCAGGCCATGATTCATTTCGCAATATATTTGTCCATATTATATTTTGCCTCGTGATGAAAACCTCTCAGCTGTTATCTATTTTGAAGTTTAGAAGATGATTTTCTCGCAAGAAATCACAACTGTCATTAAGTCTATATTTATTGCTGTTGGAGTGCATAAGGCATCTATGGGTGTTTATTTGACAGCCACTAATAGCGCATCCATCTTGGGTTTGTTGGAAGGCTCGTCAAGGGATGGAAGTCTGCTGGGAGCCTGAAGGCCTCTGATAGTCAGGTCCTACCTTCAAATGATCGGGCCTTCCTTGATCATGTTCTTAGTGATCTCAGTTCCTTGTGTCCCTTCGCTTTTGTATCAACCACGTGTCATTTCAGCATCATGGTATCTGTTGCTGACATTGCATCTACTCAGATTGTCAACATGCGTGTATGCTCTCTTACTGCTGATGTGGTGTTTGTCTGGTTCCTAACTGCCACTCGCATGTCATATTTTGTAATGTCTGTGGTTCCAAAATGGAACCTTTATGTACATCCAAATATTCAGGCATGCTATGGCTTCGTATGATGGAATAAGTTTCAGGCATATTAAATAATGTAGTTTAAACCATAGGTCTGCAAAGTGAACCAGATGAAAACAATAAACCACAGGCAAGTATTTTGTAATTTACTATGGTATCAAGTGCCAATTGTTACCATTATGTTAGTGGGTATAATTTCTAGCTATAATTCCTCGTACTTGCATTTCATATGCCTATCCAAATTTCTATTTTTATTTGTTTAAAATGAAATGTCCAGGTCGCGTTTAAGAAAGCATAACCTTTTGGAAGAGATTTGTGTTGCATTTTTGGATATGCACATTTACGTTGTGAAGTTTCTTGTTTGGCTTTCTGATGCAACTTATATCGACTAACTACTATTAGAATATCCTCAAAACTGTCTTGTTCTCAGGTTTCTGTTGAGGAAGCTAAAGATACAGTTTCTCTTTGGTACAAAGAAAGAAAAGAAGTTCTACACTGGCAAGAGGAACGCAAAAAGGAAGCAATTAAAAGCAAATGCGTCAGGACATTGCTTGGACGATCACGGCATTTTCCTTCGGTGGAAACAGCAAGGAATGCTCAGAGGCGTCACATTGAACGAGCAGCTATTAATACTCCAGTACAGGTATTACTTCACATCAACCGTGGCTTACTGTTCACTATGAAGGACTTGTTCTGGATATCAATTATTGCTTAGGACTGGTTTTGATACCAAATATAATGTAAAATAAAGAACTAGTCTGTCACCTTTGGTCCTTTTGTTCTATTCATTCCATTTATTGGATGCCTCAACAAATCTCTTTTTGGTTTTGCATGAAATAAACTTTCGATTTTTTTTTACATTCTACCTACTATTGTGAATGTATTTGATGTTTGAGATAAGCTTTTATTTAGTTTTTCTAATATTTGATATTTTGTTACCCTATGAATATTATGTACTTTCAGCCTTTTTGAAGTTAAACTGGATATCTTGATTTGTTTCTGTGATGGAATTTTCACGGCTGGAATGTGTTTTTATTTTGGGAAACTAGAGGTAACAACTCCCATGGCATGGGCCATTTCCTGCTTTTTGGCAAACACCATCTGTGTTGTGCCTGCTGACCGGCAATACTGTTCCAGCAAGGAATTGGTGTGTCTAGGAACACCAAAAAACATGAACCATACGTACAATTTAAATGTTGAAATGGAGCTAATGGATGCCTATGTCCATTTCATTCTTTCTTTTTTTTCCTCCTGTTCTTTGTTTCTGTTGCACTTGGTTGTTTTGCAGTTGGAACACTAAACATCATGCTATACTTCATTTTTTCTTTTTACTTAACATCAACTTGATGGATGGTAAAGGTCGTATTGCTACTATATGTTATTTTTACAGAAGAACGATTCTCCTCACTTTATCATTTTATGCTTTTCTAAGTCATTGGATGCTTATAGCTGTCTCATGAAACTTCTACACTTCATCAAACCTATTCAAGATTTTCATAATCTTCTAATTTAACAGGGAAGTGCAGCAGATGTTGCCATGTGTGCAATGCTCGAGATAGATAGGAATATTCGTCTGAAGGAGCTTGGATGGAGATTGCTATTGCAGGTTAATTTATCATATTGCTAACTTGAGTTTGCAGGAATTCCACCAGCCACTTAATAGTCCTCGAATGAATATCCTAATAACTAGCCAGTCTCATCTTAACCCTAGCAGAATTTGTCGTGATTTCTTTTTCCATGGCTGTTTTTGAAAAGTGATGTTATATTAATTTATCATAAGGTAGATTTATTTAAAAGAAATGGATGGTTAGCATGCTATTTAGCAAGAGGCATGATTTTGTGATCATAAAAAGATTTCCCAAGCTTTTGTTGGTTTTAGTGGGTTCTCCAGAATAACCGCCAAATTTTACTTGTAGAGGTTAATGTTGAGTTTGTCTAAGCTTCTTTTGGTTTTAAGCATTTAGTGGTGCATTATTTCTCTAAATGATTGTTGAATAGTAATTTTTTGTTTATTGAATTTATTTCTTTCTTCCTAGTGTTAATTTCTGCTGTTAATCCTACATTTTTTCTTTCCATCTTTTTGTTATTTTTTCCCTATTTTGCATCCTTGTTACTTTGATATTGTACTTTCATAGGCTCTTAAATAACGGTAATTTAAGTCAAACATAGATTTTGATCATATGGAGGCTTGGCTTTTCATTGGTTAGTGGATGATAGACCTTTGCAAAAGATCCTCTTTTACACAAATAAATGGAACTTTGCTTTGAATTCCATAAAGTTTGTTATGATCATTACTTTATTCTGTTGCCTGAGAAGGAAGTAAAGAGTCCTTTTCTGGGGACCTTGGTGTTCGATGCCCTGTTCTTGTCTCTTTTTAAGGATAAGTGTGAGATCATCAGTAGCATCTTATGCATTCTTTAGAAAAAAGAAATTTCTTGTAATTCAATCTTCGGTCAGTACTGATCCTCGATGACCTCATTTAGTTGGAGTTTTTTTATTCAAAGTTTGTTATGACAAGGTTGCCCATATGGTGATCGTATAATGTTGTGCGAGATTTAGGTCCTTTGTCCAAGTCTCAGTTCTCGCTACGTGATGCTGCGCCATGCATCTTTCTTTTAAATTGTTTTAGTTTGCAGTATTAGCATTCCTGGTTATTGTTGACTGACCAGATTTCCTCTAAATCAGAGAATTGCTAATGGTATTCTGTGGCTGGATTCAGGTGCATGATGAAGTAATACTGGAAGGACCAACGGAGTCAGCGGAGCTTGCCAAGGCCATCGTCGTCGAGTGCATGTCCAAGCCCTTTTACGGCACGAACTTCCTCAAGGCTGACCTGGTGGTGGATGCCAAATGCGCACAGAGCTGGTATGCAGCCAAGTGTTGAGCCGGGGGGGTGATTGGTAAAGGGTGGAGGGGTTTTTGTTTCTGATGAAAACAAAATTGGTGTAGTAGGTAAAAACCAATTAAGAGTGATAGAAGATTATGGTATAGATAAATATGATAGTATAACTTTACACTCCTTGTGTTTTTTTTTTATCCTTGATCAATCTATGATTTGAGGATTGACTTACTTTGACCATCGCTTTAGTGGGCGTTCTCTCTGCTTCTACATTAGTGTTTATTATCTAGTGTCTTCATTCCCATCTCATTAACTATCCAACTCACTAGCACCTTTAATCCATTATTGATCTCTTTGTAATAGTCCATTGCCTTCCACTAACCTTTCAGCCACTCCTTTAGCCCCTGTGATCGAGAGAAGGACTTACGTGAGGAAGGAAGATAGTCTTCTTCTGTACATCTTATATTAGATCCATTTATTTTTATGCACTTCTCAGATTTGGTCTCTAATAAATTAGAACTTCGTTAACTCACTCAATAATGCTCGATGAAGCAATACTGACATAACAAATAATGTTTGTCATCTCCTCGACCAAATGATACCGAAGTGATAATCTTGATTAAGTACATGTCATTAACTGTTCACCAATTTTTCATATATTGAACACAATCTAGTAATACCACTAAGCTTAACATAATAATGATATCTTTAAATCACATCAAATCATTCATCTTAGTGCTATCATAAGCTCTCCACTTGAGTCTATTAAATCTACAATCATCGATCAAGTCAAAAAATTTTCAAACTATCGTAATGCCATGCGTGAGAAATAATATGCATTACTCTATTAAACTCTATTACTATCTCACATCATATAAAATGTTTTCGAGCATAAGTATATTTTTTAAATTAAACAGAACTCAAATGGATCCATTGCGAGATATAAATCACTTCTAATAGCTAAAGGGTTTCTCCAATGATCATATGTTGATTTGATAGAGACGTTCAGCCCAATTGTTAAACCAATGATAATTTGACTTATCTATCACTCAAGGTTGACGTGTATGTCAACTTAATGTTAATGATACTTTTTTATAAGAGGCCTTAACTAAATATGTCTCTATGTAGCAACCCTCTAGATTTATCTACCCTCAATATCCAAATCATATTTGTAAACTATAAAAAGTTATTTATAGACTTCTTCAACCTTTAAGAGCCTGGTATATTAAACTTAGCTCATTTTTTTTTATGTTAGTTGGGTTCGTCAATTCTAAGTCTCACACTTCTTTATTCTTACGATAATAAAAGGGATATATGTGGATGATATTATCATCATAGGTAATATTATCATTATCGTAGGTTAAAAAAATCTTCATTTTGATTAAAATTGATTTCGAAAGATAACTTGAAATTGAATGCATAGCTAAAGCAAAGTAAGGAAACGACAATAGTAGAAATGCAAACCAATTTATATTGGTTCGATCGTTGTGACCTATATCCACTCCTGATTCCTCTTCCGTTGAGGTCACCGGTTTTTACTATCGATTTTCTTTCAACGGTCGAAGATCAACTATCCTTTTACACCTCTATTCTTATTTTCACGGGTTTAGAAGATAACCTTTTACAAGCACTCACTCCTTCCTAAATAGAATTCTAAACTTAGAACTATAGGAGGGGATCTCTCAAGTTATTGCTACAGTATTTTTTCACTTTTAAGCTCTTTGTGCTTGTGTATGTTAACGAAGTATGAGAGAGGTATTTATAGGCATTTGGATTCAAATTTGGAGCCTAAAGGTGTCTTATCATTTGTTTTCAGGGTACTAGCGGTACCACTGCCTGCAGTACTGACACTAGGCGGTACCACCGTCCATACTGGCTGTACCACCGCTTGACAATCTCAGAGACTCTGGGTGGTACCACCGCCCAGACTAGCGGTATCATCACCTGACATTGTCTTGGAGATCGTGTCACCGACGACTCCACCAGTTTGGGTCACTGTTTGGGTTTTTCACTCGGCCCAACATAACCTAAACTTGGGCCCAATTGGTCCCTAATTGAGTTGGCATAATTTCAACCCAATTACTCCTAAAATTTACTTCGATCTAGACAATTATTACGAATGTTGTTTAGCATGTCATTGGTACATCGACGCCTCGTCCGATTCTTCAACGTATCGTCCTCTCTTACGGCCTATTACCCAATTGACCTCCGTAACTCCGATTTCCTTGATGCAATTTTCATTCTTCTTGGCCCGATGCCCGATCCCATGGCCCAAGGCATTCTGTCGATACGTCGATCGATCCTTCGGCTCAACGTCCAATCTTCTGACATGTTCTACTTCTGCACAACATAATTCTTCATGTTTTAATTATCTCTCCCTAATAGTTTTTGCATAAGAGTGGGTTAATTTCGTTTGAGATACATCACTAGACCCACTTGGTCAAATCCATTGACTTACCATTGCCAAATGAATAGGTCAACTCTCTTTTTATGATGATGCATCCATCCAAGACCATATGCACTCTAACCAAATACTTTCTTTATGCTTAACTTATTTACCTAATACATAAACATCCAACTGCTTGGTGTACTCCTTACACCTAATCATAAAACATCCATCCACACATGACAAAAGCATTCAAAGTATATTCATATGTTTGATGCTCGCATCAATATCGAAAGTGTCCAAATTATTTTAACCATACAAAGTATCTCTGTGTCTGATACATTCACTTAGGACAAATGCATCCAAAATGTTGATGCTTTCTAAATAGGCAAGTATATATACAAAGTATATTCATATCCAATGTATCCATCCATTCGGAGAATAAAACGTCTATACCTTCTAACTATTTTTAATACAAATAATAATTATTAAGTATCTAACAAATATTATGCTCCAACAAAAACTAAACATTTAGAAAGTGGAATAGGGGGACGACTCTGATAGTTATATGCATCTAATCGTGGTTCGAACACACAGTCTAGTCTAATCAATCAAAAAATAGAACACAATATTCTGAAGGAAATATTCTCCCATTTATATCTTTCGTCTTCCAGATTGATGCATGCATATACGATGTCTCTGATTATGAAGAACTCTCAAGCTAATCTTCTCTTCCCATCCTCTGCATTTGCCGGCTTGTGCAGATGAGACAATAAAATGACATTGGAAGGTTCAAATCCGCGTCTCCACATGCTCACATTGCTGTTTATTCATTCCATTGACGCGAGATAAGTTGACCGTGTTGCAGCTTTCTTTCCGCCCGTTCCAGGTTGGCGTGCTTGCACAGTATTCTTCGCTAATACTGTTGACTCTTCCCTCGTTGTGTTCCTTTTCTTTATTCGATATATATATCTATCTAATTCTAGCGTTACAAACAACGTAAATTACAATTAGCAGTTCCATATCTAATTCTAACGACACGTGTTCGATTACCGCAGTGGCCAATGCTGACTAAGATCATCTGTGAGCGAGAGTGGGTCCCATGGCCCCGAATTAACCAATCTGGTCTTGGATAGGAAATGCGGGGCGAAGAACGAACCAATGTGGTCATTTCAAGTGTCCAAACTCGCGATCCCCTGCACCGTCTCCGGAACGCGCCGGTGTAAGAGTATCTATTATTGGCCCTTTTGCGACGGGACCCGGTTGTGTCCATTTGGGGCCCGCTTTTTTGAACCAATGGAAGACGTAGTTCTCTCGTCGGCAGGCTCCGTGGAGGAGACGCCTGCTGGGCGTCCCGTACGATCTGTGGAGGACCTAACCATTCTATTTCTTTTTCGGTGCGGGTCCCACAGCATTCACTTCGCCACACGTCTTGCAAAGTGCAACGGCTCCAAACGACTAACCCCTCGAATAATATTCTTCCGATAACCCACGACGAGCCAAAAAGTAAAGAAGGAACAAAGAAGAATCCGATCAAGTTTCAAAGGCGTCTCCGTACTCGTCTCCTCTCTCTCTCTATCGATCTATCCTTTCTGTACCTTTTCTTTGATCTGCGTGGGGATTAAGGATCGATCGGGCTCGCTTCCGCTGCGATGGAGGATGGGGCGGCGACGAAGGAGGCGACCGTCGCCGGCGCCGGCGAGACGATGTCGGACGCGGAAGGGTACGCATCGGAGAAGAGCGGGCGGGAGGTCGAGTACTTCGGCTGGGTCTACCACCTCGGAGTCAATTCCATCGGTCACGAGTACTGCCACCTCCGCTACCTCGTCCTCAAGGGGACGTACGTCGCCATGTACAAGAGGGAGCCCAGCAACCACCGCGGCATCGTAAGTAGAGATGAGTTCTGGATGAGATTCCTTTCTTAGTCTCTGGAAAATTCTCAAGCGATAAATAGTCGTTGGGGTAATCGAGGGTTAAATAAGTTTGTTCTTTCTTTGAATTTCTTGGTATCGGTTAGTCGCAATCGTTTTGCCGCCAATAATTTGAGGGTGTTTGGAAAGAAAATCTAAGACTTATTTCAATGCTAGATTTGGGTTCTTGATGAGTTGCCTTTGTTGTCGTGGTAATTGACGGTGAGGTAAATGTGTTTTTTCTTTGAATTTCTTGTCATGAGTTAGACGCAGGTTTTTATGCCGGGCTTGAAATATCCACCAATAATCAGAGGTTATTTGAAAAAGAAATCCGACAGTTACTTTAATGCTATGCTAGATAAGGGTTCTTGATGAGATTCCAGTGTTACTTTTCATAGATTCTTTCACTGATTAGTCGTTTGGGGTAAGCGACTGTTATTTTTTCTTTGAAACTTTGAATTTCTTGTTATTTGTTAGAGACAATTTTTGCTGCCATGTGTTCCAATGTCCATCAGCAATTAGAGTGTATTTGGAAAAATCTGACAGTTAATTTGATGCTAGATAAACCCATTTAATAATTAGTTTTGCAAATTCTTGGAAGAGATGAAAAGCAGGATACAGGTGATATGGCAATCAACGCCCCCATTGCTTCATGGTTCTGAACTCAATAAAGCCTATGCTTAATATGCTCTTGACGTGATTTATGTTATCTAGGATGCCAAGGTTACCTTTCATTAGAATACTACCTCAAGTGTATATGTCTCCCTTCTGTGAAGGCTTTTGAAGTAATGGTATTCAAAACTTGTTAGTAACCAGACAACTTGCACCTTTTGCAGCAAGTGGGCAACATTTGAATATATAAAAGAAGCTTCTATTAGATTTTTGGTAGTTGTCAATTTGATTTATTGAACTCTTCTACCGGATTATAATAGTGACAATGTGGGAGTTCTGCCACTTCTTAAAAATTTGTAAGGGTCCACCGTAGACAGCATTACACTTTTGAGGAGACCTCTTAGTGATAGTTGGATAATCACTACATTTTTAGTGGGCTATTCTAATGCAGAAATAAATGGTCATAAGCATTTTCTTTCTGTCTTGTCATGGATGAGTTTCCCATACAGTTAAGTCTTTTCTGCTTTGATCTTTCCCCCATTTAGTCTTCCTTTTCACTATGGTAAGTCTATCCTTTCTCTCTTTTATGCTGCTTAACATGACTTGTCATTCTTTGCTACTTATCCTATCAATCTGATATTTGGATTATATGCTCATTCTATTTTTAATCATTTTAATCAAGGTTCACAATTTTTTGTAATGATCAATACCATACCGGTTAGGACTCGGACCGATACCATACTAGTTCATATTGGTGTACCAGATGTCAGTATGATGGTATCTGCCGAGTGTCGTAGAAATCCTGAAATTGCTGAAAAGAAAAACTATCTAGTACCGGGTGGTACATACCTTGTATCTTGCATATCGACTGGTTTGTTCTACTTCATGTATCGATAGGTTGTCGGACCAGTAAATACCACCTATACTGAAGTATATCGGACGACATTACAAACCTTGATTTGAATAATGGAAACATTTCTTTTGAGTTTTATTAAGTGACCATTTGTAATTTCTTTCTTTTTTTGGTTTCTTCCTATCTTTCCTAGTTGGACTGAAGCTTGAAGATATTGTTTAGTTATCACTAAATGTCTTGCCAAAATTCTTGTAATTTACTCTCCTTTTGTGTTAAATATATGAGATTAAACCAGCTGGATTAGTTTCATAATGGCATTAGATATGAAGTGAAAAATGAATCAAAATTTCTTCTTGAAGAAGTTTAAAGTTATGCTATTAGAAATGAGATTTAAATGCTTGATTATTCTTTTCCTTTCTCCTGCAACAGAAACCAATTAGGAAAGGAGTTGTAAATCATACTCTTGTGGTGGAGGAGCTAGGACGCCATAATTTCAATAACGGGGTAATACTCCGATATGCCATATAATATTTTGTTTTTCATTGTTTTGTAATCTTTGTTGTTTCGTGGCCACTCATTTTATGATGTGTTCAAGTTGTCTAAAAAGAAGACTATCTTCTAGCAGGAATTTTATGTTCTGAGGTTTTACAATCGATTGGACCAAACAAAAAAAGGAGAAGTAAGTGGGCATCCTCTTTTCTTTCTAGAAATATTTAAACTTTGTGACAAATATATCTTTGTTGCTAGAAGTCTGAGCTTCCTTTATTCAATTTCAGTTTATCCATTTGAACAATTTAATCCACCTACATTTTTCATGTCGATATGATTGAGGGTCCTTAGATCACAACTCAAAATATGATAAGTATCCTATGGATCCCATGCATCATGGATATATGTCAAATAGAATATATGCATTTATAACAAGTAGCTTGTGGGAAAAGAACAATGACAACAAAGTCGTAAGTTTCAACTATTTGGGGTTGGGTACATTAATGTTTTGGCATCATTGAGATATGTAGAAAGTTATATGTTTAGTTAAGTTCAAAGTACTTAAATCCAAGGATTGAAATATATTATCGTACCGGAGTTTCGACGTTCGTTCGGTACGGTACGATACTATATACCGAGCGGTATATTACACAGTGTATATATATATATATATATATATATATATTTTATAAAAGGCGACGTCGCATCGCCGAGGCGACGCGACGTCACCTAGTTTATATATATATATATATATATATATATATATATATATATATATATATATATTCCATTCCGTCCGGTAACGGATGGTCCGTGTACCGATCAATTGACAGACCGGTATGTACCGTCCATACCGGACGGTATTATTTGAAATTGTATACCTTGCTTAAATCTTTATTTATAATTTTTATTAAAGTCTTTTTAGGTCTTCCTCTATCTCTCTTTGTGCTACTAACATTAATTATTTCACTTCTTCTGACTACTGCATCTGGAGTTCTCGTCAGCATATGCTCATACTCTTAATTTTCTCATCATATTCTCTATCAAAGCGATAAAAATATATATTTTTTCTGTCTTTCCTAGTAACTCCATACATCCATCTCAATATTCTCATCTCAACAATACAAATTATTTGTATATATATTTTTTAATAGTCCAACACTTAGATTCATGAAGTATAGTTGGTCTCATAACTATCTTATATATATATATATTTTTTAATCTCAAAGGTATCTAATGATCATACAAGACTTCTAATGCCCCTCGTCATTTTAATCATTCTATTTTTACTTTATGAATGATATTTTCATCGTTCTTTCCATCTTGTTGAATAATTGATCCAAAATACCTAGGACTTTTACCTAAATGGAATAATGTTTTTGTTCATTACGTAAAGCTTTTACTCTCCGTCTTGTGGCAAAAGAACATTCTAACTAATATGTACTTTTTAACAGGACTGAAATGGAATAGTGTTTTTGTTCTTGGTTATCTTTATTGTAATTTACCTTCTTTCTTTTGGTTGCAGATTCTACTATTCTTTTGTTAATTAACTAGTTTAGAAGAGATGTTTCTCTAATATGTACTACTTATGTCAAGAAAATTTATCTAATTAAAATGCTCCATGGTGAGTGGGGCGTTTAACTCATTGTTCTTTCTTTATTAGATTGCTTGTGGTTCTGCTGGAGAGGCACGCAAGTGGATTGAGGCATTTGAACAGGCTAAGCAACAGGTGTGTAAAGAGAAATTGAAACTACTATTAGTTTACAGACTTCTGAACTGGATTCTCTGTACTGACTTTTACTGTAGTGATATTTCGTTGCATTGTAATAAGCTGCTAGACTGGAAGGTGAATTTAATTCTTTTTGTTGATATGTGATCTCTTATTTTGATCCTCACATTTTCGATCTGGTGGTGATGAATATTTTGGTGCTAAGCCATGGACATGTTTAAATTAGTGCCTGAGGAAGCATGTTAAAGTTGACTTAGGTCAATATTTTCTTGCATGGAGCTTGGGGTAACTGACTCAAATCTATTTAATTCTCGATGGATTATGATGAACGGTATCAGTTATATAACAATAGAGAATCTCATAATTTTTTCATTGTTAGTATAATCATTAATTCATTATATAACTTCAGTAGAGCTGTTTAAATGAAAAAGCTGCCATGAAGAATCACAAAGTCTGTAAGCACTTGACTGTGAAAGAATAATTGTTGCAGAATGAAGAATAGATTGCAGGGTAAGTAAAATAGTTGCACATGAGGACTCCTGGCAGACTGGCACCAAGTCTATGCACAAGATGCTAGATTAAGAGATTACCCTTGATTTATATAAGTTATAAAAACAAAATTGTCACTGTGCAGCAGTCTCTAACACTGGTAGGAGGTTCTATCTTCACAAATTTCCATCATTACTTCTCTTGTTCAATATAGCTTTCCAGTTTGTAAGTTCGATGTGGGGAAGCTGTTGACATTCATGAATTAGGGCAATGTTTTAAATACTGGTGATTTGGGGGGTTTAATGTGTTGCATCACAATGCTACTGATACAGCCCCTGTGACCAGCTTTAGCTGCAGTAAACAAATAGCTGGTGGTAGTGCCGCATGGTTCTGCACAGCCCTAGCATGGCATGCAACTTGCCATGCTGGGAAAATTTTAAAATATCACTAAGAGCACATAGGCATTTGGGTCCTGGTATATCTTGAATTCAAGTGGCATACATGAAGTTCTTATATTTAATAGGCCAAGCATCAAGTTACATAAAATTACACAAGAATTCAATATTGCAACATTTTAATAATAATTAAGAGCATAACTTAGAAAAATAAAGCTATACAAATGACTGCCTGATGTAAGACAGTGCATGGTTAGGAGATGATGAAAACTGAGGGATGCCATCAAAAGATTCATGATTTAGAAAATGGAAGATGGAGAGATCTTACTTGTGATGTTAATAAGTGTGAAGTAAAATGTGCTAGATTTGCTCACAAAATGCTAATTTCTTACTGCTTGGTTTGCCAATGTTAAAGCTTGACTCTGTCTACTCTGTATCACTTCACACTTTTTTGGACTTGTCTATTGCATTTTCATCTAAAAAACTGGTTTTAGAAATTTACTTGATCAGATGGTCAATTTGTCAGCAGTATGGCAGTCTCCTGTTTCAATAGTTTTTGTGGCAAGCTCCTCTTCTCCACTGTTGTTCCAGTTGTGACTCTGCTTGTTGTACAGATATATCTCCAGCCAGCAAAAATAAGGACTGACTTAATAGCAGTTCTCGTCAATGGTTGATGTAACTCAAATGAGATGGTACACTTAGAATGAAAAGAGAACTCACAATAAGCAGTTTTAATATTCACTAGTTTGATCCTAACGAGAACTCTACCTTGGAAAAAGTTGGGTTGCTCAGGTTATTCTTCGTGCTGCTATAGTTTGATAATTTGATGAGTGACCTCAATGCCTATAATATTGAAACACTGTTGTGCTGATATATATGGATGCTAACTAAAGTGGGTATCTATTATTTGCTCCCTGAAACTTATATGAACTTGTCATTCAATTTTTAGTTGAGGATAATATCATAAGATTGGGGGTTGAATGATTAACCATATCATAAAGAAAGATCTCATTCATCAAAAACCTTGTGACTTATCATGCTTGTGCTGTAATTTTTTATTTTCTACAGCTGATTTTGCAATCTCACTTGATGATCTGTATGTTGAAAATAATGTTTGATCTTCAATACTGATTTTGAAATCTCCTATTCATTTCTATAATTTTGTCATATGAGCACCTGAATCCTTTTGTTTAAAAAATTGATTGAATATGTGAATGGTACTCCATAAATGAATTCGAAAACCAATCGATGACATCACAACTTTAATCATCTTCCCAATAATTGTGTTAGTTGTCTTCTTTTTTGCATGCCCAGCAGATCTCATCACCTCTCACTGTATTTTTTGCCCTGCAATCTGAGATATCGTCACATATCATGACTCTTATATTTCTATTTGCTTTTGGTTTATAATTTTCTAACAGGCTGAGTACAATCTTCTGAGAGGGAGTAGCCGGCACAAACTTAGCATAGACAATGAGTATGTTTAATTTCAGATGTGATAAATGATAATAATAGAAGTGATATTATTCTTTTTGACAGAACTTTCTTTTGCTTATTCACATTTTTGATGATATGCTTCATGTCTCATGTACTTCTATTATAATAGGCTTAATCTTGAAGGGCACCGACCGCGAGTCAGACGATATGCAAAAGACTTGAGAAAAAAGCTTATCAAAATTGGTAAAGGTAAACAATATATGCCTATTTGATGAGCAACAGGAGCTTTATTTTATGGTTATTGGTTTAGTTTATTCATTTTATTAAGTATCATGAAGCTGCTAGTGTCTTCCATATGATTGCATTATACTGATTTCTGTTCCATCTCTTTTGCTTTACAAAGTGAAAGTTTATTCACTAATATTTTGTACCTACATGGTTAATATTCACTAAATTTTAAGACATCAGGTGAATGTTATGGATTATGTGGTACAAATTTAGAGTATCTTTATAAAGCCTGCATTCACAAAACTTTATATTTCTGCATTTCACACTTCCACTTTTCTCTTATTAGTATATGTGTTTGTTTTTCATCCTATAAGAGTTTAAATTTTTTGAAAAATTCCTTGTTTCGATTGTCTGTTAATTTAACATGATAATTTCTTTTTCCATATGATAGAACATATCAAATATCCACATCCTACCATTTTCATGTTTCTTGGGTAAGGCCACTAAGTTTCTATGAAGTTCTTCACTTTTTAGCTCGGCTCTTGAGGAATGGTCTGGACTTTGATATTTTTGGTGCCATTGGTAGTTCAGTATTGAGTCTTGTAAAGAGTGTGCCACATTTTGTTGGTTTTGCATGGATATCATGCTGGCTGGCATGAGTTTTATTCTAGTTTTTGTTGGTTAGCACATAGTGATGTATCAATGACACACTCATGTATGAAATGTTAATAATTGCTTTCAGTAGTTAAGATACTTTGGGTCATATTTGGCGTTCAAAGTCAATAGAGCTTGGCGTTAGTGTTTTCTAATAAAAAATTTGTTGAGAGAGTTATTTAATTTGATTTTATATGTTTTAGTGTTGTTTAAAGATCTGTGTTGGTACTTATGATTTATTTAATCTAAACTACCAACTTGGATCAGAAAACATAGGGAGTTCAGACTAGGACAACTCAAAACTTTGGTATCTATGCTGGAGCCAAATGAAATTATTTAGTTTGATTTGATGATCTTGTATATGTATATATGGAGCTTGTTTTCTGTTGGTTCTTTGGATTGTTTGTGTTTCAAGACCAGCTCAATTTCTTGTACCTAAATCTTTTCAGTACCTGTGTATACTTTCCAGTCATGTTAATGGGACTTGGTGTGGGCTCCATGATTGGTTTTCCTTACTTGGGTTTTAAGTTTTTCACTTTTTCAATTCAGCACAAGGTTTACCAGTTGAAATTTGGTTGACATCTAGTTGTAAAATTTTATGAAATCTTCCATGCAGCCATATTAAATTTCAACGGCACTTTAGAGCTTAAGCCTTACTGACATCAGGTTGCTTCACATATTTCTCAAAAGATTGCCTTTTTAGGTCTTGTGAGCTGTACCACAATTGAGAATATTGGGCTTTAGATCTTGTAATACAATTGGGCATACTGGTAGAATGTAGGACTGAAAAGTGAAAAGTATAGAATACCATGGTATGCTGCTAGGAAAATAGGAAAAACACATAAGGTATTGGCATATATGTAAGTTTGTAACTGTTGGCAACAGTAGATACTTGTATTTGAATTGATGATTAATGCTAAGTGAGATAGTTGACTTTTTCTTTTGAGGAGAAGATAGCTGGCAATACAATGGCATCTTCATGTTCACATTTTCATTTAAGGATCATTGAGCTGATTTAATCAAAATGGCAATGCAATGTCATAGTTATGCAGCAAGCTCAGAGTGGTATTTGATTGCATATGAAAATGCCACTCTAACATTGTATTGTTGCTTAACCGTGACATTGTATTGTTGCAACAGGCTTAGAGTGGTATTGTATTGGATATTCACGGTCAACGATCATTGACATATTCAATGTCATTTACTCACCTATCCTTTTTCGCTGGGCCTCTGAGGCTATGCGAGAGCCGCAGGATGAAAAAATAATCTGACCATCTTGGTATTCATCTTACTATTTTGGTTAGTTGATTGGTACAAGAGAGGTGGTTAAAGCATTTCTATTATGCTTATTAGTCTTAACAATAGTGATCAAGGAAAAAACTTTCCGTGCAAGGTTATTCATTACAAATACACAATGCATTTGAAATATAGATACAACCTCATCTTTCTAAGGGATAAACATGTGTAAGATTTTGCCCTCCCTTGGCCTCCATATTGGGAAATACACAATGCATTTGAAATACACAATGCATTTGAAATATAGATACAACCTCATCTTTCTAAGGGATAAACATGTGTAAGATTTTGCCCTCCCTTGGCCTCCATATTGGGAAAAATGTTGCTGCATTTTAGTATATTCAGTTTTTATGACAATGATAATCTATTCTGGTTAGTGATAGGTTTAACTGTTTAATGTTATTAATAGTTATGACTTATGAAAACCAACCTACTGGCGTATAAAATTTGGTTACCTCTACCGGTCTAATCCTTTCTAATGAGCCTGCCTAGGGCTCACATATTTGTCCAGATAACAATTTACATAATTTTATCTTATGCTTAATTTATTCGGTACATTAATGCCATTTGCAATTACAGGCCCAGAAATGCTTATTCGGCGGTCTTCAGGTCTTGGGAGTCAATTGAGGAGAGAGACATATATTGAAGCAGATGTGGAAGATGTGATTGAAACACATAAGTGGCAATGTGTCCGTACTGTTAACGGTAGCTGTCTTACTTTTCTTTATTATTTTACCTGAACATTTTCACAAGCAGAGCACAAACTTATGCTGGGATCTATATCAGTAATGATCTTGAGGGACCTTGGCTTTAAGCTTTAAAATTGATAATGTGTTGGAATCATCTGTCTGTTAATATGAATTAGATGAATAAGATAAATGGTGACGATCAGAGAATCACTGAGCAAAGGTCCCAGTTGGTCAAAAGTAATTTAATAATAAGAATCTAAATATAATGGAAAATGTAAAATGTAGGAAATGAAAAATTCAGGAGAATATATTCTTAAAATATAAATCAAAGTAGAAATGAAAACCCATATAAACTACATTAAATTTAGCATTGTAAATTCATAAAGAAATTTTTTTTTTCTTCAACAATTAATTGTTTTGTTTTATATAAAACTTATGAATTTATTGTAATGTACAAATTTTATGATAAAACAAGTAGCCCCATGGGAGTTCTTTTTGTGGGGTCACAAGCTAATTCATTTGCATAAGAGAGAAACAGGTGATGCTGGTAAACCTTTTTCCTCAAATCTCAAGGATTCTTTTCTTATTCATACTTGTTTTCTCTGCCTGCCACATCTCTTGAAAACAATGACATAGACCCTGGTGGTTCAATAGCAAGGACTCATTGGCGCTAATCATGTGACGCTCAGTCAATTGGCAACCAGTAAGAAGATAGATTTTCTTGGGGGATGATTGAAGGCACATGCCTTGGTTTCCCTCTGAACTACCTGCCTTGTAGGATGTAAAGATGGGGCCTCGGTGTGAACCCACTTATGTAATTGCTTGGTAGAATGAGTGAACCATTCTACATGTGTTCTATGTCATTTGCCTTGTGTTAAGACTTAAGACCACTGATGTCTGGTCCAAATGGGGGAGGGAGGATTGGCAAAAATGTCTATGTTACCTCCTTGGATACCCACAGACATTGGCAAAGCATATCTCCTATTTTTCAGGTAGAGGTAGTGGTGAAAGCAAAGGTGAAACAGAGGCAGATGGATCTCCAACATTGGTAACAACATATATATTTGTGATCAGTTCAACAACATATAAGTTGTTCTGATAAGAGTAGTCTGTTGCGCAAGAGAGAGAGAGAGGGAGGGAGAGAAGGCTCAGAGGTATTGGATGCCATTTTTTTAATCTATATGTGATCTGAATAAGCTAATTTTTAAAAACTTGAGACAGACTTTTCAGGGTCTTTATGCATAATTACATAAGGATAGAAGAGAAGAGGATGTATAGGTGAGAAAGTAAAGGAGAGAAGATATAAGGAAAAAAGAGAAGGCAAGGAGAGAATAAGGCCAATTTCGTTTTCCTTGTTTGGTCAGCATGAGAGAAGCGACTCAAAAATCATTTTCTATCTAATCCTCTCAACTTTTGGAGAAAAGTTGGTTCTCTCCATTTCTGCCCACTTCTCCCCCAGGGTTTGTAACCAAACAAGAGAAAGTAACTTTATCTGACCCACTTCTCTCTAGTTTTCTTCTCTTTTCTCCATGCCTTTCTATCCAAACAAGGTGTTAGTGCATTTTGTGGAGAATAACTTTAAAAGCTATACTATTAATATATAGTGTATATAATACTCTGCAACATAAAGGTTGTCTGAATTCAATAAAAATATATAAGATAGATTGATAAGAGTATGCGACCAATAAAAAATATATGTCAAATTATGAAAAAGAAATAAGAAAAAGGAAAAAAGGCATAAAAGAGAAAGATAAGAGTTAATAAAGTAATATGTTTCTGTTAAACTAAAAGGCTAAAAAGAAAATATAACATATAAGTGGGGTTCGTTTCAATCTCTTAACCATACTTAATAAGTCAATTCTGTTATTCTCATTTTGTTTTGACGTCAGATGACAAAGTGTTATTCTGTTCTAGTACATGACAACAAATTTAAGATTAATTTATAAACTTTCTTTTTCTCATTATGCTAAGATTTCTTGCTTCCTCAAAGGTTCACTGTTTCTTTGTTTCTTTTCTGCAGGTATTAGAATTTTTGAAGATGTCACTAATTTAAAGGTCATTTTCTTCCTTCTGTGGGTTTTATCTGTTACTTTTGATTTTTTGCTATAAGATGTCTTTTGTTTGCTTATTATTATCTGGATGGATTATGGTCCATGAAATGTGTTCTCATCTTAGAGAGTTGTTTGACTTTTATGCATACAAGCTTGATAACTGAAAAAAAAATATTAAATTCAGTCATGCAATATTACTTAGATTTCTTGACAATATCAGAAAAAAAAAGGTTACTGGCGATAAAGTTATTTTTTTGAAGCTATTTCAGATATCACTAAAAATAAAGAGGACCAACTGTTCTTTGACATACTGGTAAGACTAGAGTCTTTTTTTTTTTTTGCAAAGGTAGTGTCAGAAAAATACAGTTCCTCTACTTTTAACTTGGCAATCGGACTAACAACATTTATCTGTTTCAAGATTCCGTTCTTTTTCTTTTCTCTGCCTAGAACATTCTCTATTTTATTTATCTATCTTTGCATGTTGAGCTTTGACCATGCAGTTGGTAGCATGGTTTTAAGTGCATCTGAAACCCTCAATTTTGGCTGGTGGTTGGCACAACTTGATAAACCACCATTCCTTAGGCATTTTGATAAACTGAAAAAAAATAGGAATGATTTTTTCCTGATAAAAATAATGGAAAATTTTACATTTGGTAGTCCCATAGCCTCCTTTTGCTTCTCTAGCCCTTTTCTTACTCAGATTGATGCCAGAAGTTAAGCAAGTGACAAGGTTGTGGGTTTGTTGGATTAAAGATTTATAGAAAGTTCTCAACTAAGACTAGGGCTTTCAAATTTATGGTTTAAGTATTTTATTAGATTGTCAGGTGCCTAATGATTTGATTTAGACCAGTTTATGGAAGTAAAATTATCTGGCTGTCCTTACCAAGACTCTCCAATACAGTCATAAGCGATACTTGGTGATAGACAATTGATCTTCTCATTTTTCCCTTCCATGTAATTCCATATAGCTGTAAGATGCTTCCTCTTATGCATTCCATGAGGGCTGCAATTTTTTGAGGTTCTAGAGTGCACTTGGGCAAGCAGAACTTGGTGATAGACATAATTGATCTTCTTATTTTCCCTTCTAATTCCATATAGCTGTAAAATGCTTCCTCTTATGCATTCCATGAGGGCTGCAATTTTTTGAGGTTCTAGGGTGCACTTGGGCATTTAGTTGACTTGTTGTTGATCACTGCCTTCTCATTTGGCTTATTTTTGTCATTAACTCTTGATTTCTATTTGTCTTGAAGTTTAAATTTTTGACTTGCCCATTTCCCTGCAATCCATGCCATGCTAATTTTGGGGTTCCAAGTATAATTTGGTTGCAGCATACTGAGCAACTAGAGCTTAGCATTACATTTGGGAGTTTTCAGTAGTTCTAGAATATACTGGCCATGCATTGTAGCACCACCATCCTATCGGCTTGGGAGTTTGTGCTGTACTGAAGTGTCTGCCTATGCTTTTGTATATTCCTATGGTATGCTGGTCTGCATGAACCTGTGCTATCTTATGCCAGCTGTGCTGTTTCATGACAGCACATTACCAACACAAGACATGTTAATCCTCAGTATCCTGTAAGATTTGGAGGTGGGGGCTTTATCATGGATTCTAAACAAGTTGTGCCTACTGCTTATGAAAGGATCGAATGTCATGGTTTACAGGATATCCAGATCGAAGTCACCAAAGTCTGATACTAAGCTCTTGATTTGTTCAGGGAATTAATCAGATTTGGTTAAAATCTGCTGGAATTAGCAAGGTTGACAGTATAACACCTGAATTTGAGGGGACTAACTGTATGCATCTGAACATAATTTGATCGAGAGTCGAGACACAATTTTTAGGAAAAAGATAAGTTCCTCAGATCTATAGATAATTGTGTATGTTCTTCATTCATCTAAAATGATGCCCCAGCTATCATTTCCAGTTCATTGTCAGTGAATCTTGTCTTTGGAGATTACATAGTTGGTGCAGTCTCAAACTCTATAGCTCATACTAAATTGGGATAAGTTCTTTTCTATCTTCACCATTCAGTTTTTGCTGTGAGCGAAGCATTCTGATATTTAGTCAGCCAAAACTAAGAAATAGCTCCACTGACAATACTAATTATTTTTTAAAATATCTTTTCTAATTAGGGTGCAAGAGGTTTGCTTCTTAAGTCTGTTGGTGTCATTGAAGCAAATGCGGACACTATCTTTGAAGTTGTTCTGAGCCTTGATAGGCACAAGAGATATGAGTAAGTTGAGTAAATTCTTGCCTTATGCTTATTTCTATCAAACTCCTTTTAAAAATAATTTCTGCAGGTGGGATATGTTGACAGGTGACCTTGAGTTAGTGGATTCAGTAGATGGGCACTATGACGTTGTTTATGGAACATATGAACCCACACAACTTAACTGGTACTTTTGCTAAAATTCTCTGTCTACTATTACTTTGCATATCTTAGCATTCATAACCAGTTCACTGAATAAATGAACTGGTCTATTAGTACTTATATTGTTCTCTTGCAAGATTCAAATTTAGGAATTCAACTGACCAATTGTGAGCTATAATATTTTAATAGCTGATGCCTCCTTAAAGGTACTGTTAACTATTAAGCGATATGCAAGTTAACTAATGAACTTAGCAAGGTGGAAGTTTAGGCCCCAATGATCAATTTGATCATCTCTTAATTATCTTATTAATCTCTGTGAAACCAGATAGTTGACATAGGTAATTTCCGCATAGGTCGTCAAAAGGCAAGAGTAGAGTAAGGAGAGCAATACACAGTTCTTTTTTTTTTCAATCTTCCTAAATGGAACGGGATCTTATCTCTGCATCAGCCATTATATAAAAGTTTGTGTTTTCATTTTCATCTTTGAGCTCTACTCCATACATGTTTAAGCTACTGATGCCCTCTGTATCAAAATAGTATATACTAAATATGTATCCTTCAACATCCTTCTTTCTCAACATCAGCAAGCTGAACTTTTTCCAAGTTCCTATAATATTTGTTGGTTCCATCTACTTTTCAAGGGTTATATCGGTGTTTAGGTAGAATCGTAATGCTGTTGCATATCTGTTTTGACTTCTGCTCTATATTGTTTAATACTTGTATTTTTTTCTAAGATGCCAAAATATTTTGGTATTATTTTGGTAAAATATTTAATGGGCATATGCAAGGTATGCAATACCGTATCGTACCGGTATTTCGAGGTTGGCTCGGTATGGTACAGTACTGGCGTACCGAGCGGTATAATACTGTAGCACTGAACCAAACAATTATATATATTTTCTTCCTACTGCATAGTACTGTAGCACTGTACCGGTACCGAGCAGTCCGCGTACCGATATGCCGTCGGACCGGTACGTACCGCCCATACCGGGCAGTACGATTCGGTATTGCATACCATGGGCATATGTTATATTTAGTTACTATATTTTTTTCATGCTGCTTTTGATTTTCGTGAATCAAATGTACTCAAAATTCTTTTGTAATACTGTTCTTTCATCATCATCATCATCCTTTGAGCACTGACTTTTCAGGTGGCGTTCAAAGAAAGATTTTGTATTCTCTAGACAGTGGTTTCGTGGGCAAGATGAGTCATATAGTAAGTACCATTTGTATTAGTTTATGTGACAATTTGGCATGGAACTTATCTTATTTGTGGGAAGACTATAGTGTAGAGAACTTGTATATTGTATTTTAACATTGTTTGAGAAGGCACTTTGCTGTTGTGCAATGAAAAGGGTTTTCTGGTATGTCTTTACAAATTGAAGTCCTTCTAGTTCCCATAGTTCAATGACATTACCATGGATCAACAGTTGGTAAATTTACCATTCTTTTCATTTGGCAAAAGATGTTTCATACTGCTTTTATGTAATGCTACAAGCAGTGTCATTTTCATATGCATGCAGCAATTTTACAGTTTCCTGCTGTTAACAAGAAACGACCTCAAAGATCTGGTTATCAGCGAACAAAAATCAATCGTAAGACTTTTTTTCTTATGTAATATGCATTCTACTTCTAGTTCTATATTAGCTGTAATAGTTTCTTTACAAACCAGGGCAGCATCTTCTGTTTGTCTTTATTGGATTATTCCTGTTCTTTATATGTGTGGCTGTGTTAAGTTATTCTGTCCATGAAATTATGCAGTTATTTTATGAGCTGGTGTATTTTCATTTTGACATTTTTTTTTTATTTTTTATGCCTTAGTAAAAGCAAATCCAGTATGGGAAGAATTTCCAATGGGAATGGCTGGTACTAGACCAAGCTAATTGTTATTTTTAATGCTTATTAAGTAAAAGCAAAATCATTATGGGAAAATTTTCCAATGTGAAACACTGGTACTAGGACATACTAATTTTCTCAATAAGCCAAAACTTCTAGTCACCATTTTATGCTAAATTTCCTCATGGTATTAGCACATGCCTTGTGAACTTGTGTAAGAGGTTTGGAAATATTGGCTAGACCAATTTTTTGCCATTGCCAGCTGGTATAGGGTCTTGCTTACTGGTATGGCATGGAACTGGACCATGCCAAAATTGTAGTTTCATTTTACAGAAGGGCAATACCTGTTATGCAGAACTGGTTCTTTTGTTGTTTATGTTTTTGGTGTAGGTTATGTTGAACAATAATCAACTTAAACATGGTCATGTTTACATGTGCATATGGGTGGGTGTACATGAGTGGATAGGTGTATCAGTATGTATGCTAGTGGGTGTCTATACGAGCTACATGAATGATGGGGTTGCATGAGGCTGCTAGTGCTTTGCCTCTATGTTTATATTTCTGTGATTATGTTTGTGTATGCACTCATGTCATATTAGCATATATTTGATTTTGTGCACTATGTAGCAGCACTGCCTTAGCCAAATAAGCTTAAAGTTTTCAACTGAATAGAGATTCTTTTTTCGAGTTGCATTTGATTTTTTCCTTAATAGTCGCTTTATTTATTTTTGGTTCACCTTGATCATGTTTATACAGGTTTAGATATGTCTTGTGCAGATGATATTGATTGGCACCGTACATCTTGTTGTTCTAGTGAACTTTCTTTAACTTTTTTTTTTAATGAACAAAGATATAGGTTCTAAACCAAATGAGTAGTCTAAGGCAGGGTTCTTCATTTCATCTTCACCGGTATAAAACAGGCAGTATGTGCTGGTCCAAGCTAGGACTAGTTTGTGGACCATCCTTGCTTCAGATGGTCTGGTCCAACCCAATAGAAAACAAAAAAAAAACATAAAACAGTAAAAGTTCGATTAGGGCTCACAAACACAAGTCCTCTTCTCATGGGGGGCATGGAACTGACTCTGTCATTGTTGTTGTTCGTCACTGACATCTGACGTCACCGCCACTTCCATTCACCATTGTCTACCTCCCAATATAATTCCTCCTCCATCACTTCCTCTTCTTCCTTCTTCTTCCTCGTCCTTCACTTCCTTTTCTTCTTTCTCCTTCCTCCATCGCTTCTTCTTCTTCTTCCTCCATCACTTCCTCATCTTCCTTCTTCTTCTTCCTCTTCCTCCACTTTGTCCTCTTGTTTCTTCCTCTTCCATTTTCTTCTTCCTTGCTCCTCTCCACTGCACCTTCCTCTTCTCCAACTTCATCTTTGAATCATCATTGTGTACTGGTGTATCTTGTATTGGTACACCATACATACCAGTCTGACGGCAATCAGTATGGTGTATTGGTATACATACATACCTGCCAGCAACCGGTATGGGTCCAATCACCATTGTGTACTAGTTGCCTTGTTTGTTCGACCTAATGTGATCTTTGCTAGATATGTTTCCATAGATGTGGCATATGCCTAGACATATTAATAAATATAATGGCATAGCACGGTCACTTAGTTTCTGATCATAACATCCTTGTGGTTGTCCCTGGTGAGCTACATGCCATGTGGTTTCACTTTATGCTTGTAACTGCTACATGGTATGAGGTACATGTTCATTACCTTAATGTTTCTTGACATCAGTAAGAATCATGAATGATTAGCTTCTTGAATTAAAAAATTCTCTGTAGCTTAATAACTATTGACTCCTGTTTAAGCTTATTTTTGTTGTTTCTTTATGAATATATTTCTCAGAAAATAAAATAAGCTAGTTATGCAGCTTCAACATGGGAAATCAGAAGGCTAAACACATCAGATTCTTCCACTGCAAAATGCCAAGTAACTCTTATGCTTGAAGTCCCTGCCAAATCTTGGGGTATATGGAGGAGAAACCAATACTCAAATTTTGATAGAACCATCCCTTATGCTTTACTTTGCCAAGTAGCAGGTTGGCTTCTCTTGCCTATTATTGTTTGTGAAAGTTGTGATATTTTGTACTTCATAAAATCTTTAGACTTAACATGGAAGAGTAGAGTGTTCTGCTTGACCAACTAATCCTATATTGGGGGTTAAGCTTTATATTCTACTTGGATTATGTTGTCTCAGTACATGGTAATTAATGTAGGATTCATTTTAATTGTGACATTTCATGTATTGACATATGAAGAATACACAACCCCACCATACTTTTCAACCTTTTGCTTGTACTACAACTTTTCAGGATTAAAAGAATATTTTGGAGCAAATCCTGCGTTAACATCATATTCACCATCAACAATCGTGGAGTCACCAATATCTGATTCTTCAAATGCCCATACTGAATTCAAGGATTCTGAGGTTGATGAAGAGTTCTTTGATGCAATTGCCAGTAGCGACTCCTTGGAAGATGAAGATAGTGATGACGAGATTGAGCTCCCCAAGGTGGTATAATATAAAAGCAAATTTTGTTTATTTATCACTTCCATTGTGTATAATCTTTCCAAATAGCCATTCATAATGATTAAAGCTTACATCATTAATACAACTTCATCAGGCCGGAAATATGAAGCTGAAGAATGTGTCATGGGCCATCTTAGCTTTGAAAAGAAGTAAAGGTCATGTCCACAACCTGAAACCGATTGACATATTCCATCTGTCTTTAGATTCTTTGCTTAAGTATAAGTTTATTGAACTTCTTAAGAATATTGTATGAATAAATTTAACTTGATGATTCTGTAAGTACTTGTTTCCAAAAAGCATAGTTTGTGCCTTTTTCAAATGCTAAAAATAAGTTCTTATTTAATCTGATGAGAATTAAGCTGAAGTTTTCTCATTGTTTTTACAACATTAGTTATGTCTCCTAGTTAGTTGGTTTATGTTTTAGCTGTGTGATTAGCTTGACAATAATATTTTTGGAGCATTTGTTACTTTGAGTTATTGACCATTACCTGCCAAAGTTTAAGTTAAGGGTTTGTTTGTTATCATCATTATGTGTTGTTGCTTAGTAACATTTTGACCTAAAATACCTTTTCTTTATGCATACAGCTGTATTGGAGAGAAGCGAATTAGATGCCAACTCTCCATCTATTATCATTGATCCAAGTCAATTTCATGGTTCTATGCGACAAGGTAAAGGGGAAACAGACACCAATTGTTGGAGTTCTCCAAGTGGACAAGGATTTATGATAAGAGGGAAGAACTACTTAAAGGATTACTCTAAGGTCTTTCCTTTTAGTACAATCTGCTAACCATAAATTTAACTGTCACACTTATAGTTAAATGTTTTTTTTTTCATCACTTCTGCTTTGAAACCTGAAAGCCTTTAATAGTCCAGTGAAGTGCCACAAGTGCCATAGTTTGGCATGTTCATTAAATGCACAGCCAGTTCACCATTATGTGCTCTGTCTTGTTTGTCTGGTCATGAGATCCCTGCCTCTTCTTATCTGGATAGGGATGCCCAATCAGAACATAATTACTTGTTCATGGTAATGCAGAGCAGCATACACATCAATGTGTTTTTGTAATTTTGTTGTCCCTATTTTGTCTCAGGGTGTACTATTTGGTTTTCTTATCTAAGTTTGCAATAGAAGGTTTCTAAATTGTACTTATTAGAGTTCTTTTCCACTGTACTCTGGCTTATTTGTGTCCTTGAATCAAGCATAGCTCCTTAAATAGATACTTAACATTCTGCTCCATCTAGACTCATTCTATATCCTGCAAATCATTGTTTTCTTCCTCAGTTCCATAAGCTTAATTTGTAACCAGAATTTCTTAGTACCTACTGGCATAAAGAGATCCCCAGTTCAGTTATTTGCATGGTGCAAGAGATTCTTGTGTGGTGAGAAATAAGCTAAAGGTCTCTCTTGTATCTCTCCAGATCAGTTTTTCCTTTGTCTTCTATCTTATTCTGTATTATCTTCCCTTTCCTGTGCTGTTACTGCTGCTGAAACCAGTTCTATTTATATATTATTTAGATCTAAATTTACTTTAGATCTTTTGAAGTTTTCTATGATCAATATCCCCTCAAAACATAACCTAATATATTCTTATTTTTTGCTTGACAACTGATGCAACTGTTTAATGTTTGCTAAAGCTTTTCTTGCTGCATGTATTCCTTGCTTCTATTCTGACACTTAAAAGTTTCTGTAGAACATCTAAATTCTCTTATATTGCTTGCTTGATTTGAAATCTTAGATTCCATACGTAAGCATATTGCTGGTTGTTCAAATTTTGGTCATTCTATGTTGCAGTTTAGCTGATATAGCAGTGCAACACTAAATGTGATTATTGCTGCCTTCATAATATATGCTTTTTAGGGGTATGTCAAACAGTCAAAGTAATTTACTTTCGTACTTATCTAACTGCAGTACTTTGCAACAAACAACAAGCAATTATCCTGTCCTGAATGTTATTGCCTCTGAATTCTAGACCTTTGACCTGTGGCATGATAGTTCCATAGTGATATCACTCTATCCTACCTATTCTTTAACCTCAGCCCCTGATAAAACTTTAAACTTTTTATATATTTCCATCAAATAAGTTTTGACGAAAAACTCGTGTCCCTTCTTTAGTGTCACGTCTTTTACTACCCTTGTGCCCATGTTTTATGCATGTAAAGCTTCTTATATTGCCTTCTTTTTTTTTCTTTTCTAAATTTATGTAGCCAAACTTTTTCTTAATACAATTGCAACCTTTACATGATTTTTTAGCTGCCTTTCTGGTGAGAATTAAGAAAGTCCATTTGACTATGACACGGACAAATTTATCTGTTACATCAAATGGTGTTCTCCCAAAGCATGTACTGGCAACTACTTGTTCATGCATATCATATCATATTTGAAGTTTCTTATTTTTTAACTTTCAGCATCTTGGATTTATTTTCTCGTGTAGTTAGATCACCTTTACTAATTTTTTTGTCATAAAGATGTTTCTTGTCATTATTCAGTTTTCATTGTTACTAACATTTCAGTATGATATAAACAGATAGTTGGAGGAGATCCTCTTTTGAAACTTATTGGAGTTGACTGGTTCAGGGCTGATAATAGAATTGATAAGGTTGCATTGCATCCCAAGAGCTTCATTCAGGTACTAAAACTGTCACCACCTGTACCATTGATGGATTAAATTTCAGTATACTGCATAGAAAAGAATCTGCATGTTCCCTGATTCTTATGACAGATAAGCAACCAAAATGGGGGATCTTAGGAACATATTTGAAAACTTGCTTCATTCATTTTTTATCTATCTTTTAATTCTTGGATCATAGTGGGTATATGTATCATATTTGAAAATTTGCTTCATCCAAGACTCCAAACAGAATGCTGTTTTCTCATCATAAATTCTCTTACATATTATGTTACCTGTAGCCCTCTTATTTTATTTTATTTTTTTATTTATCTATTTCCATAGAAATACAGGGAACTGGAATCCAATTATTGTGAACATCTCAATCCTTTACGTTGATAAACAATTTGGATGGGTACCTTATGTTTTTCTTGATGGTATTTGCTATTAAATGTTCTCTCTATTGCATTTGACAGATACATGCACATGGCTAAGTGGAACAGTTATGTCTATTAATTTTATTCTATGATGATGGTTCAAGCATCTTATGAAGATACAAATTGCTATCCTAGTTTCCAGATTCCACTACTACAGATACAATTATTTTCAATTATTATTGTTGTGAACTTGAATCATGCAAGTACTGACTGTAGTTTCTTTTATCTTTCAGTCAGAAGCCGGAAAAAGGCTCCCATTCATTCTCATAATAAATTTAGAGGTCTGTGTACTGTTCTCATAATTTTACTCTTTTCTTCAAATTTTCTGTCCTTTCAATTTTTCTACAGCTAATATCTATCTATCAAGCATTAAATATTATAATTTAATTTTTTTGCTTCTACCTACCATAACCCGCTAACACAATGGTGTAATGGTGTACTGACTGACACGGTCAGTATATCGATATTTTTTATTAAATTTATGGGTGTATCAAGGTGTATTGTATTGTACTTTTGGATCTTAAACGACCAACTTATACAAGATAATGATAACTTTAGTTCCTACTCAGCATCTTCAGGTATCAGCTTGTATGCATGACAAGAATGTAACCTGGTAGAATACAATGTCAATGAACTAAAGTCATTATGATACATTCTTTCTGCATTTTTTCTTAAATCAATTTCTATTTTCTTTTTAGTTTTCTAATCTTTCCTTTGTCTCGTCAAATTGCAGATTCCCTCAAAACCAAACTACAGTTTGGTTCTTTATTATGCTGCAGAAAAGCCCATAAACAAAGAGTCCTTGTTGGGCAGATTTTTAGATGGAACTAACATGTTTCGAGACTCAAGATTTAAACTTATACCAAGAATTGTAGAGGTATGTGCTTTTCAGTAGATGATACTAACTCACCCTTATTTTTAATTTTGATGACTTCAATTAACATTAAGGTAGTAAATTCATAGGGGTATTGGATGGTCAAACGTGCAGTAGGATCTAAAGCATGCTTGTTAGGCAAAGCAGTAACTTGCAAGTATCTCCGCCAAGATAACTTTCTAGAGGTAAACAGACTCCAGATTTGTATCTGCTACTTGTACATAGTTGTTGATGCTTCTCAGCAACTGGAATTTTCTAATGATCTATTTGACCTGATACTCTCATGTGCAGTGCTTGTTGTTGTTTGGATTTAGGACTCATGTTCAGTGCTTGTAAGCTATGTAAGATCCATGTTTGTTGCTTACAGACTTTATTGACATGATGAAGTAGTAGCTAATTAGGCTATTCTTTCACATAGAAATATCTGAATGTATGTGACTTGAATGAAGGATTTCATGAAGATTGTAAAACCAGTCTCAGATTTGGAAATGTGGTTTGACAAGCCATTGTGTGCTCCAATGTCTGTGACAACTAGCATGGATGTCATGCCAATTCAGGCAAGAAACTTACAGATAACAAGGTAGATGGTTTGAGGAATATGATGTTGCCCTTCTCACTAATAATATGAATGTATCTTGACCTAGGTTGAACATGAGCTGGGTACATCATGAACTTCAATAAATGCTATTACTTTGAACCAGATCATGGAATGTATGTGCACACCAGTGTACCTAGTTTCATATTGAATTTCATGTAATTAGCTTGTCATGATTAATATTTTCTTGTGTGCATTTCTTTCTGCAAAATCTTTGGACGCATACCTTTTAGAAAAACCATTAATTCAAAGGTTATTTACTTATAGTTAATTAGATAAAAATTTAAATTATTCTTGTTGGTCATGTTGCTAGTGAACATAAACAAAGGATTTTTAGCTTGCAATTGTATGTTGTGCCTGAGGACTTTTGGTTTTTACTTAACAATAAAATGATCAGTTTGTCAATTCACACTAACTGGTTTGCAGTTGAGACTTCCCTAGAATGCTGACAAAGCTCTAATCTGCAGATAGATGTAGATATTGGCTCCTCATCAGTTGCAAGGAGTATAATCAGTTTAGTTCTTGGATACATCACGAGCATTGTTGTTGACCTTGCAATCCTGATTGAGGTATGAACTGGCACAATATCTTTTCCTGTATTGGTATTCTTTCTCGGTTATTTGTGCTACTGGGTTCATGACATTAAGCAGGTTGATCTGAACCTAGTGTGTGACTTCATGACATTAAACTCGAGGCTTTGTTTATTTTGAATTTTTTTCAGAAGCTTGTTGCAAAACTTCCTAAAATTTATGGCAACCATGGGAATAAGACATGTTAATGTTTTATTTCTTCTGCATGTCTTGGAACATATTTTACATGGTTTTATTTGTGCCAAACAATTTGTGTTTGGGTCTAACATTAGATTAATTTTAGTCCTATCTTTTTATTTTGGATATTTGAGTTTTATTTATATAGTTTAGCAATTGAAGGTATTGAAAATATTAATGCTAGGAGAGGACACATTACTATGTGAAGCTTTGCAAAATTTTTGTGCACCAAGAGTTACAATTAGAATTATGTGAGGGAGCTGATTTTACTCTTTTGTTCTTAGGTCTTTGTTGGTTTTGAGAGAATTCAGTGCTTATGTTATGATCAAGAGGATAGATGTCGAGGATAACAGTTACTTAGAGGTCATTTTGAAGAATGAAATTTGATTTTCTTGGCTAGATGACCCTACCATACACATACTCTCTATTGTCTTCTTCCTGTTTCTCACAAATGTGCTATCATTATTGTGCAGGCAAAGGAGGAGGAAGAGCTCCCTGAATACATTCTCGGGACAGTTCGATTGAACCGTGTGAGGGTGGAGTCTGCAGTACCATTTTGGGATGAGTCATAACTTTTGTATCGGATCATCCATTGATGTGTCTGATGAGCAACTTCTGGTTCGTTTCGGCCTGCATCAAGAGTGATGAATTCTTCCTACCTAAACATTTGTATTTTCTCATTGAAATGCCTGACGGCAGTGGAGATTCTTTTTCTGTACTTGTTTCATGTTCAAATATGTATATAGTCAGAACTGCTATTTATGTATTCTCCATTGTAATGGCACATAATTACCACATTGTTGATTCTTCTCTCGTCATATAATATATCTATAGCATGTTTTATAAGCATATAATAATGGTCTTCTCTTTGCAATGGTTTCTCCCGTTTGGACGGTTTATGTTAGCATCTCACTCCAAAAATGATATTGATAAGTCATATTTGATTGGTTCGTCATTGATGCAGATGATGTTAGCATCGTTTTAGGTAACGAGCGTACTCACACAGTTTTATTCTTTCAGAGCTTTGAAGATAATGATGACTCGACTTACAAATGAGTTTTTGATTCTCTTATTCTTTAATGAATGTGCGACTGAGTCCAAAAATCGCATACATGTCATCCTACATAAATATATTATGTAGTATGTAGTAAAACACATTTTCTAGAATTTATTGTATTTATCTGAGTTCAATAACGACCGTTATAATTCGTTCTTTGTTTATAACGGATCTTTGAAACGTCGACACGCATATAACGATATATATGATGCCATACACGGAAGTCATGCTCTTTTTATCTCTCTCATGCCGTCGGGCGTCCGCCTTCCCCTCCGCGTCCATCCGCCGGTCCCAGATGGCTTCGTCGCAGACCCTAAAGACCCTAAGCATTGGTGGCGAATGGACAAGGCTCGGTGTGCTTCTCCCACCGGTAGAAGGAACTACTCCAAGGCCTCTCCTCCTCTCTGCTCCTCCAATTGCCTTCCCCCTCCCACCGCATTATCCGCTCTGTACAAGCCAAGTTTTAGATATGCGATCCTCGGAGCTGGATTTGCAGGACTGTCGGTGGCCTGGCATCTTCTCAAGGTCGTAATTTTCTCTTTTTCCTTCCTCGCGTGTGATTCGGTTATTTTTCTTGTTGTCAGTGAAGAATTTAGCCTCGCAAGCGAGGTGTATGATGAATTGCCTGAACGAGTGGGGTGAAATTTCCTCTAGATTTAGTTGCCGTCGTCTTATTGGTTAGGGCGAAATGTCACCTACGTGCAAGAAAGGGCATTTTACTGATACATTTGCGCGACACGCTATCGTCCTATGTCATGCAGCAAAGCTCTGACGATTCACGGATTTATATAGATATTTATGATGATGCTGGGATAGGTGGTGGTGCATCTGGTGCATCTGGAGGGCTCCTTCATCCTTACTCTCCTAAAGGTGCCCATAGTTCTCTCGGATTTATGTTAAATATGTCGAAAACATAAAGTCGTATTCTTTTGAAATTTATGCAAGCTTCAGTTTCTGACCAACCTCTTGAAACAATCCATCTTGTTGCTAATTGCAGCTAAGCTTCTTTGGAGAGGTTCGGAGTGCTGGAGAGAGTGCTTAGATTTATTAATTATTGCAAACAGAGCGGTGGAAGCCAGAGCTTCGAGTAATGCTCCTCAAGACTCATTTTGTAGCTTCAAAGAAAGAATTGTCTGGAAAAGGTAATCATTTCCACAACACATTCATATTTCATTTCCAATAGACTACCTTAGAGTTCATGTAAATATGCTGCATTTCTGTTCATACAAAACATGTAAATTTTAGACCACAAATTAGTTACATGTGGACAGTGTCAGAATGTATGTCAATCGCATCTCCTCGATTCTGACTTGCTGTAAGTAACAGCAGCAAATTTCTCAGATGCTTCAGTCTTTGAGGCTGATGCATGTTTTGTTCCATATTATAGGGGAATAATAAGACCTGCATCTCAGAAGAATGTTGACATTTTGAGGGAGGTAAAACCATTTAGCATTGCAGATTGATTGTTGCTTTGTATTACTTGCTTAGTGACCTTTATTTCTTCTTCAAGTGATTAGAATGCTCAGAGTTTCTCTGAGAGTTGCTATCTGGAACTCCTAGATAGGAGTGCTGCTCAATATCTGGTGCCTGATTTGTGTGTGCCACTTGACTTAGCTGTTTATATGCCCCTGGCTATGAACATCCATCCAAAACGATATCTTCAGGTGCAAATATGTTTCTCTTATGGTTGCCTTAATCTTGGACAAAGTTTCTTTAGATACTCACTTGGCGATTAAATATTCTTTATGCAGGCACTGTTTTTAGCATGCAATGATCTGGCAGAATGCGAAGAAAGAGAGATTTACCTATTCAAAGAATCGATCAACAGTCTCCACCAACTATCAGGTAAACAATTTATTCTGCCACTCATGCCCTCTTTTCCCTTCGACCTCTGTCGAACATAAAAATATAATGGAAAATTAATTCGTGTTGGTCAAACTCTCATGAAGATTGATTCTTGGCAAAACATGTTTTCTTCTAGAAGTTTTGATTTGTGAGCAACTTTGATAACATGTTATCATGAAAAAGTCTTGTTAAGTTACTTAGCTGTTGCTTATTTTTCTCTAGAATATTAACCACCATGAAAAATGCAATTCACAGATATTTATATTGACTATCAGCACTTTAACTCTTCAACTTATGCGTTCAAGTTCAATTCTGAATTTGACCCTGAAGTTAAAGCAATTCCACCTAAATTCTATGTGATTGTGGGAATCTAGTAAATTAGTACTTGTTTTTTCTTGAAGATCGGATTGCAGAAAATCTAAGCATCAGATACATACGTGCCAAACTTTGGGCTTTCAGGGAAAATGTTCCAATATTTTCTGCTCGAATCATTTTCTTCCTGAATATTAGCGGATCATTGCATATGCTTTATCTAATTCTAAATATGCATCCTCTCTAGTTATTTTCACCTGAAGTTATTCTAATTGTTATCTGCATGCAATGCAATCCTATATATCTATCCTATGCATTGAAATGCTAGCATACTACCGTTGTTCTAACTTCCAGTGAGAATGTGCAGAGGAATACGACGCAGTGGTTATTTGCCTTGGTGCTAAAGTGGACAAGCTTCCACAACTCTCGGGAAAGCTTCCCCTGAGGACATGCAGAGGCGTTATTGCTAAGCTCCAATTGCCATCTGATCTCCCGTATGAATCATTGCTTCCCTCAGCGTTTCTTGTACTGACAGTCAAATTTGTCTTCTCACTCAAATCTTCTAATGCAATGTCTTTTGAGAGAATCATCCTGCAGAGGTGAATATGATCACCAAAGGCCCTCGATCTTGTCGGACGCATGGCTTGCGTTCCGAGAACCACGGAGCGTATTGGTGGGATCAACTTGGGATTGGAATTCCAAAGATTATGCATCGAGTGTGTCGGAAGAAGAAGCTTCGAGGGCGATGGAAGAACTGATGCCGAAAGCCTCTGCCGTGTATCCACCCATACGAAACTGGACTTTTGTCGAAGCACAAGCCGGCCTGAGGGCGATGCCACCGCTGACTCCTTATGGCTCTCTCCCACTATTGGGTTGTGTTGATGACATTATTGGTGAGAGCGTCAAGTGCAGGTATTGGTTGGTTGGAGGTCTGGGTTCGAGGGGACTTCTGTACCATGGATTTGTAGGGAAGTTGACGGCCCAAGCTGTGCTTTCCTCCAATGAAAGTGTTCTTCCATCTGAGTTCACCCAATGGAAAAGCATATCAAAGTGAGTCATTCAAGATCAATCTGTTGGATGTTTAAGTTGTACACACTGCTAATTTACAGACACTATTTTTCAGCAGTATAATTGTCCTCTTGCATTTGGGTGAAAAATTGGATTTTGAGGACGGGGTTTGTGGAGTTGAGTGATGGGCGGGCGGCCGCCTCTGGAAGAAGCCGAAGGTGGTGAGGCGTTCGGCTATGAATCGGGGTTTTTGTAGGTTTTCACCGGCGACCGCGACTGTGGAGGGAGAGGCGATGAGTTCACAGGTGGAATGAGGAAGCTCGAGCGAGAGAGAGAGACCTCTTCATCGTCTTCGGCCGTCGTGGTGGCATGAGGACGCTCGAGCGCGTCGAGGGGTGCGCCACATATTTGGATTCTGATCACCGCAACTGAGAGTAAGAAGACCGAATTTGCACAATTTTGACAAAGTTTAAACTTTTTGAGACCACTTAACCATCCTCCTTCTGTGCGGTCAGTTCACTGATAAATTTGTAACTCGGTCTAACCACCGCTGTGACGTTAAGAAAACGACATTTACGAGTTCTCGGTGCCAGCTTACCGTTGCTTTGGTTTGCGGTAACTTAACCGATCAGTTCTCTAACGCCGCATTCTAATCACTTTCATGAGAATAAGAATATGAAATTTTGTCATGTTTCGGTCATTTACAATTTTTTTGGGCCACTCTACATCCGGTCTAGGGTACGGTAAGCTGACCGACAAAGGTTCCAACTTAGACCGACGGTCATGGGACCCCATTTAAAGCCCAAGAAAGCCTGCTTTGGACGACACTTTAAATCCCCAGTAATTCCAAGGAGTGTTCACCAAGCCACTTCCCTTTCTCTTCCTTCGCGCTCGTCTTCGTCTCTTCTCTCTCCTCGCTGACTGATGTCGGTACGCATTTGATCGAAAAACTAAACCCCTCGTTCTTCTCGTCTTCTGAAAGAAATCTAATATGTGTTTTCCCTTCAGATCTTTGAGTACAATGGGAGCGCCCTGGTGGCGATGGTCGGGAAGAATTGCTTTGCGATCGCCAGCGACCGCCGCCTTGGGGTTAACCTCCAGACCGTCGCTACTGATTTCCAGAGGATCTTCAAGATCCACGACAAGCTCTACATCGGCCTCTCTGGCCTCGCCACCGACGCCCAAACCATGTGAGCTGACCTCTGTCCTGGACTATTTCGTTTGCCGGACTAGGTTTTGATGTGCGAATTTGATCTCTTGCTGCCTGTTGTTGTTGGGGACATAAGGTACCAGCGGCTGGTCTTTCGCCACAAGCTTTATCAGCTGAGGGAGGAAAGGGATATGAAGCCCCAGACTTTTGCCAGCCTCGTTTCGGCTCTGCTGTATGAGAAAAGGTTTGCTCTGCAATTATAAGTTGTAATTTTGCCGCAGTGCACTGCTATTTGAGGCCTCCTCCTACTTTATTGCCACTGGCGTTGAATTTTCTACTGCAGTGCGCTGCTTCCTCTTTGCATGTATGATTTCATATGGAATTTATAAACCCACCAAATGGAGTACATAATGCTAACAGGTGTTAAAAGAGACAAAAAAAAGTTATTAACGTCTGCAGAAAGTTACAGAAAAGAAATGTTGGGTTTTGGTTATTTTTACTAGTGAGATATGGATATTTTCAGCTAAGGCGGTAATCACCTCTGAAACTTTTGACGAACATTAACCAGTGACAAGGCCTATAAAATGAATAGTTAACTATTATTTGCTACCAGGGTGCTCCTTAAGCTTCAGTGTTGCTTTGATAAGTGATAAAAGTATGCAAACAAAACCAATTTATTAACATATGCAACTTAGTTATTTGGATGAAAGAAGAAATGACTTAAGTAGGAAATAACATATATAATTTGGTTATATTCATTTGTATCATGTTCATTTGTTAAATGTTTAGTTGAAATAATAAGGTATCAGAGTTTCTTTGGATAGTTTATGATAATAAACATTAATTGATTGTGAACATCTTTAAAATGCTTTAACCATCTGAAAGATATGCATGCACTCTAGAACTGAAGAATCATATCTGCTACTTGACCATTTTTTCCTGTTGTATTTTTTGTTTTTTGATCTGCTTTTAATTTTCGTTAGCTTCTTTTCAATTCCATATTGATGTTTTCACAGAAGAATTGTCTTGTTACTTTGGCTCTGGTTGTAGATTTGGTCCATACTTCTGTCAGCCTGTAATTGCTGGACTAGGTGACGATGATGTTCCATTCATTTGTACCATGGATTGCCTTGGTGCCAAGTATGCATCTTTTTCTCTTGCCTTACCCATGGATCATTCTTAAATATTGCTTTAAACAATTTCAACTTACAGCACATACAGCTATTTTTATTGTAATTGACAGCTTTTTTGTTAACCTTATTATTGCCTATGTATATTTACCAACTAATGTGTGTGTATATATAAAGTATATAACTAAATAAAGTTGTTAGTAGAGTGTGTATATATGTATATCAACTAAAATATTCCTATACTCTTGGGCATTTTTATTCTCTCTTTTTTGTTTGTGCTTCATGTTGAAAGTTTAATATTGTACTGACATTTTACATGATTGCATCTCTGTAGGAAATCATCCTAAACATTTGTAATTATAAGTTACTCCCAGAAGAAATTTAAATGTATCTACTGCAAGATGTACTGTAATATCATTTCATAGAAAAGATTAGTGATGCTTCCTGCATGTTTTAAGGTACAGGATTTTGTAGGAGTTGAGGTAGTGTGTACATTGTTGAATCAATCAGAAAGTTTCTCTGAAGTAATTTTCATGTAACAAACTTAATAATTTCAAATAGATCTTGGTACAGAATGATTTTCAGGTGAATCCTTAGATTTGAAATAGATTGTCATCTATTTTGTTGGCTTCTATTTTCATATGTTGTATATGGTCTTTCTAGATTGTCACAAAACAAAACAAAAAACAAGCCGTAATGTCCAAACTATTTGGGCTGGCCCCATGGATCTTTTAGTGTCTATCTATTATTTAATATATCACAGATATCTCTTGAAATTTCTTCATATCAACAATTTTCTATGTTTGCCATGTATCAACAATTTTCTATGTTTGTCATGTATATTGGCATATAGGTGCTTCTCTTGTTCCTTGTTTTCATAACAGGTCTCATATGTATTCTTGTAATGGTCCTAAATGCATTGCTTCATGCAGTTTTATGAATATACCTCATGATAAGTACACCACTTTTTTGCATAGTTCTAGCTTTATTGTGTTCATGAGAAACTCTCAAACAAGATGGAGGCACAAGTATGCATTGCTGTGCTTGGTGCATGCTTTGCTCTTAGCTTCTTAGAATACAAAATACAACACTGGTGGACCTTGAAAAAATGTTCATAGAACTAGTTAGAACAAATAACTATATTTTGTCCTACATGTGCTCATAGGTGTTCTGTCGCACATAATGCCCTGACAGTCACTGAGTAATACTTTATTTGGAAAATGAGAGATTACTATGTCTTGTTGAGTTGGTTAATGGAAAGAGACCCAAGTGAAATTGGTGCAATCAACATAGGGAATTTCGAATTAGGCATCTTGGTGTACTGAGGAGATTGTGGCAACTGATAGTTCAATCACACTTATCTTTTTTGCTTTGTTTTCTTCTACCATGTTTACAACTTTTCAATAAACTCATATTACTTGTTTGTGTTGTTGCTACATCTCATTGATGCTCTGTCTATCTCTGCACTCGTAGAAAAAGATTCTTTTTGCAGTTAGCAAGTCAAATATTATAGAACAATAAAAAATGACTGATGCTTTACTCAATAACCATGACCATTGAAGAGATCCTAGTACATTCTATAAAACATATTAAAAAAGCTACATATATATATATATATTATAAAACACAATGAAACACACTCTATATATATGCATGCCGTTTAGTGGATGTTTACTTGCGTGCAGGGAACTTGCCAAAGATTTTGTCGTCTCTGGGACAGCCTCAGAGTCTCTTTATGGTGCTTGTGAATCCATGTACAAGCCTAATATGGTAACTTACTATCTTGGAGTACTTGATCTGACAGTATGTATGTTCCCCACCTTAACTTGGATTCATTTAGCCAATTGATCTTTTCTGAAACATGCAAAACTCTAGGAATTATTACGTCAATGCTAATTCTTATAGTATTGATAGGTGTAAGTGAGCTTATAGAGAAGCTTTATTTGGACAATTTTTTTTCTGGTTTTCCTTGCGGTATCCGGAACTTAAAAAGCTAGATGTCTCTTTTGATGGTGAACCATCTTATCTGTTTACATCTGCTATGCATCCAGGAAGTTGCAAGAGATGGGTGTTGAAAGCATGTTTTTTTAGGCCTTGTATTTTAATTTTTTGAGGATGTTGTTCCCGAGAAATCACTTCTTCAGATGAAACTTTGGGGTTCAGATAAACAAGCATTATTTCTTTTCTTTCTACCTAGTCCTCCAACCAGAACAAGTGATTCACCTTTTAAACAGAAGAAAGGGTTGCATTCTCAACACTTTTACCCACTCTCTTGTGTCACACTAAGTATGGTGCTGTGCACATCAACCAATGTTGACCACTACAGCCAACCTACCACGTTGCCCACTAGTTTATATGTGCCGAAGCAGAGTTGTCTGCCACGTGAAATCGAGCTATCCATGATCTTCCCTCATATACTCCATTGACAAAATTAGAACAGCACGTGGTTTGGAAATTCTGTTCCTTATGGGAACATGAGTCGGCAACTTGTGTTCTGGCCCAAACAGGAGCCAGGACCCCAAAAGGAAATCTGCATAGAGCATTGATGCAGTGAATGTTGATGTTAAATGAATAATTAGGTAATTAACTTTTTAATTGTGTCTGCAATTTGATTGGATGAGAGAATGGATAGACTGTAAATAGTTAAACTATACTCTTTTTCTGGTTGTTTTTGTTGACTGCTTTACTTTTTTTTTGTAGAATTTTTTTAGTAATGAAATTCTTAGTTTTTATTTAGATTAATTCCTTGGATGTTCTTTTTAGTCAAAATAGGACACCCTGTTTAGCAGGGGCTACTCCTAACAATTTGGTATTAGAGTAATGCCGATCTACAGGAGCAAGCATGACATTAAGGGCTTCTCTACTGACACATTGAATGAGGGAATAACATGGGTGATTGGGGGCAACAGAGGAGCGCAGATCGCTCCGTAATGATCAAGTAGGTTCGATACTAGGGTACTCCAAAGGTGTGATTGCACGCATATGAGAGTTTGTATTGCTAGAAGTATGTAAAAGCATTATTGATTTAGTTTCTTTATTTTTTAAATGCATGTCACAACATGGTAAAACAATGAAATAAGACAATTCCTTTATGTAGTAAAAGGAATTCAGATTAAATTTGGGGACATTTAAATAACACATGGAAGAAGAAACCAGTACAGTTTGCGTGCTTTTTGTTTGTTCATGTTCTTATCTGCACTTGTTGGTGACTTCTCTCTCTTTCTTGAAGCCAGCAGCATGTCTAAACATTGTTCTTTCTTCTTACTAGGAACCTGAAGAATTGTTTGAGACAATCTCACAAGCTTTATTATCGTCTGTGGATCGTGATTGTTTGAGTGGTTGGGGAGGGCATGTCCTTCTTGTGTAAGTCTGATGATACTCTATTTGGTTACTCTTAGATCATTTATGTTTTTGTTTCTTGTAGGATTCTAGTAAATATGTAAAAACAGATTCGTCCATTGTCTCTATGCTGCAAGCTTTATCTTTGAATTCTGAAGGCATGTATGCACATGGCAACCAAAAGAAATAAGACTAAATGCACTAGAAAATCTGTTCCCTTCCGTTTTTTTTTTTTTCTTTTCTTTTCTTTTCTTATAGATGGCATCAAGCATGTGCATCATAGAGCTTCCGACATCCCATCATCATATCCATTCACCAAATTCTTTTTTCATTCTTTGCAGGACACCAACCGAAGTGCAGGAAAGAACCTTAAAGGGAAGGATGGATTAAGTCTGATTTAAATTGAACATAAGTTCATATTTTCCTTGAATTCTGCTTTCCTTGGTGGAAGCCAACAGACTGTAATTTTGTCTTTAAGGCCATAATGTGAGACTGTAGTTCTTGGATCAGTTTCTTCTCGTTAAAAAAATTGTGTTTCCGTTATATAAGCTGAGCAACGGTGATGAGATATGGTTGTCTTGTTTGGTTTTCAACTTTAATTTGCTTACATGGAGATAAAAAAGTAAAGGTAATCATTCACAAAGTTGGCATGTCATTTTGTCGAGTTTATTTCGTTTCATTCAAGTTAAAAATAACTGGTATGTTGTTTTGTGAAATTTGATTAATTCAATGAAATTATTTTATTGTCAGCTGCTCAAAGCCTTGTTAGTATCCTGATATTTACTTTATTGAGAATTAGCAGACTTTTCTAGGGTTATATTAACTTCATTCAAATTCTGTTTAGAATTTTTATCTCCTAAGTTATTAAGGTTTCTCTAAATGTCAATTGATTGTACTGGTGACAGGATCTGCTGGTAAAAGATGCTCATCATGTGCTGGTAGGAAGTAAAGATATGCATATTTGCTAGCTTTGTGGTTCTTTTAAGCATGCAGTGTAGAATGATAGTCCTGCTGGCCATTTATTTTGTATTTTTTTCTCTTATTTCTAGGAGGATTTTGGTTGATCTTATGCTTCATATTTAAGCTGCAGAAACGGAACGCGCACTCCCAACCCCACAGGAATTGGAGCATAGACGAGGAGGCCATTAACACACGCCAACACCAGGCAAGTAAATAAATGTTTCCTAGTAAGATCGATCAATTTAGTCTGGCATATCACAAGACGTCACATAATCTCCACGCATACAAATAGAAAAAACAGCACCTTCATGTCTCTTTATGCATATATATATTTATATATCTGCCTTGCTTTATACGGTGTAGTGCTGCTGTATCGTCTCAATGTCCAATCCCTTGAGCTTCACGACCGACTCGACGTGGCCTTTAAGCGTGTGCAGTTCCCTTAGCCTGCATCATATACGTTTGATTGCATTCATCATCCCTCATGTAATTGCTACTGGCATGAAATCCATCTTAATTAACGCAGGTCAGATTGGTGGATTACCGGGCAACCTCGGCGCGCTTCTTTGCCTGCTCCGCGATCTCCGACAGCTCCCTGTAGCTGCTCTTGTCGTTGAAGAGTCCGGGGGTGTCCGCCGGCTGCAGGCCGTGCAGGGTGCGCTGCGCCAGAGCCCACTGCGCCTCCCTTTCGCCCCGCCCGTAATCCTTCTTCGTGGTGAATGCCGTCTGCAATCATATGGTGGAGTATGGGGTGAGATGCATGTGCCGCAATGGCCTTCATCAGATCCCGGGAAGAAGGAAGACCTTGTTCTCGAGAAGGTTGTCCCAGGCCTTGCCGCTGAGCGTGTAGCGGATGATGAACTTGAGGACGTCGAGAGGGAAGTAGGTGACCAAGCTGAAGAGCCAGATGATCCCTGCCCATCCCCACCCGATGCCCTGAATCCTGGCAAACCCCCATGATGCGTACGCCGCGATCACCGTCGCCACCTATCATCCAAGGGAGGGAGTGTTTCAGCGGATCTGATGAAGAACGAACAACCGCACAAAGGATGAAGACGACGGGATTACCAGCTGGGCGGCGATAAATGCGGTGACCAGTAGCAGGCCGGGGCGCTCGACGAAGGACCAGCTCCGCGACCTGGTGACGAAGATGAGCGCCTGGCTGATGATGCTCACTTGCAGGTAGAGTGCTGCCGTCAACTCATTGAGGTTGTCTCTGATCGGCTTAACGCCGAACTTTTCCTGTTTGCAGAGGGGAATTGCGATGCGTTAGCGGTCACTTCGTTGCTGCTGCAAAGAGCAGGAGCTGCTGCTACTCACGGGGAAGAAGTCGGTGTCGTGAGCTAGCCAGAAGAAGACGACGGTCATCAGGGCGAGGTAGGTGCCGAGGACGATTCCGGTGGCGAAGATCTCCCGGAGCTTCCATGAGTCGGGCAGGGGGGAAGGCTTCACCCTGTCCTTAGAGATGGTCATGATGGTGCCGTCGTTGAGGATGGCGATGATAAGAACCATGAAGGGGGAGAAGTCGAAGCGCCAGATGAGGGCGATGAGCATGAAGCCGAGCACGATACGGATGGTGATGGAGACGGCGTAGATGGTGTAGTTCTTCATGCGCTGGAAGATGGCGCGGCTTGTCAGCACCGCGCTGACGATGACGCTGAGCCCGGGCTCCGTCAGCACGATGTCCGACGCGCTGCGCGCCGCGTCCGTCGCGTCCGCCACCGCGATGCCGATGTCCGCCTTCTTCAGCGCTGGTGCGTCGTTGACGCCGTCCCCTGTCATGCCGCAGATGTGCTTCCTGTCCTGCAGCCTTTTCACGATCTCATACTTGTGCTCTGAACCACCACATCAATCCGCCACCCGTGAGTAGGCCCATCAACGCAGCATCAGTTCTCCAGCACAGAGATCATGGAACTCATCCTTACCAGGGAAGACTCCGGCAAACCCATCGGCCTTCTCGATAAGCTCGTCGATGGGGAGGCCACTGACGTCGTCGTTCTTCTCGCCAAGAAGGGTCGAGGAAGGATACATGTTGGTTCCCATGCCAAGCCTGCGCCCAGTCTCCTTGCCGATGGCAAGCTGGTCGCCGGTAATCATCTTGACGTTGACGCCGAGGTCGAGGGCACGGCGGATGGTCTCGGCACTGTCGTGCCTTGGAGGGTCGAAGAGGGGCAACAGGCCCATGAATTGCCACGGACCGCCGGCGCTTTCCTTGTTGGCCTCGGGAACCTCCTGCCTCGCCACACCGAGAGCGCGAAGACCGCGCTCGGCGAATTTGTCGATCATGCTGTGGACCTTCTTCTTCGCATCATCTCTCAGGTTGCAGAGGTCAATGATCTGAAGGATACAGAGAGAGGATGAAATCTCAGCATCAAGGGGAACACACAGAAGCGTTTGCATGCACTGATACCTGCTCAGGTGCGCCCTTGCTTGATCGGTGCCACTTGCCATTGGAGTCGATGTAGGTGATGGCAGTGCGCTTGTCGACTGGATTAAATGGCAGAAAATGGACTTCCTGGATCCCTGCACGTGCCTGCAAACATAGAGCTCATGAACATGAGCATGGATCAATGCAACGAAGAAGGCAGAAGAGGTAGCAACAGCTCAGGACCTCCTTAGGGTCAGCCAGCATATTAACAATGGAAGCATCGATGGCGTCCTGGTTCTCAACCCTAGACGCCCTTGCAGCATACAGCACCACCGAATCCTTATCCAGGCCACTCACAAACACCTGCAAGAACCGATGCATATGAGACCAATCGCCATGAGTCAAGAAGCTGGCACTTGAGCATCACCTCGATCAAGCTCTTGTCGACGGTGAGCTTGTTGAGGGTGAGCGTGCCGGTCTTGTCGCTGCAGAGCACGTCCATGCCAGCCATCTCCTCGATGGCGGTCATCCTCTTGGTGATGGCTCCCTGCTCAGATAACCGGTGGGATCCGATGGCCATGGTGACCGACAGCACGGTGGGCATGGCGATCGGAATGCCACCGATGAGCAGGACCAGGAGGTTGTCGATGCCGTCGCGATACCTACGGTGCTGGATGGGGTACATGACGAGGATCTCGATGATCATACCGATGGCGATGGAACAGATGCAGAAGTTTCCGATGGCCGTCAGCACCATCTGGAAGTGACCCACGTTGTTGGTGCTGTCGACGAGGTGCGCGGCCTTGCCGAAGAAGGTGTGCACGCCGGTGGCGATGACGATGGCCTCGATCTCGCCTTGCTTGCAGGTGGAACCCGAGAAGACCTCGTCGCCGGGGTGCTTCGTCACGGGGAGGGACTCGCCGGTGAGAGCAGACTGGTCGATTTTGAGAGGATCGCCCTCCAAGAGGCGGGCATCGGCCGGGATGATGTCACCGAGCTTGATGCTGATGATGTCGCCGGGGACGAGGATAGCCGCCTCCTGCTCGGACCACTTGCCGTCCCTCAACACCTGTGCCAGACCACCCATTTACATCAGCGAGGAAGGGCATGGTGTGCAAGCAAGCTATCCATGGATGTTACGAAGAGACCTTAGTCTTGGGAGCGAGGCCAGCCATGAGGGCTGCGGCGGCGTTTCCAGCGTTGTTCTCCTCGATGAAGCTGATGGTGGAGTTGATGATGAGGAGGACAACGATTCCAACGAAGTCCTGCCAATCTGGTGGCTCGCCCTGCGAAATCGCAGCCATACATCGTCAGATGCTCCGACGGAAGAGGAGATAGCAGAATGGAATTTACCCCTCCGTTATCCAACGCGATGGCCATGATGGCGGCGATCTCCATGACCCAAGAGAGCGGGTTCCACATGAAGCCTAAGAACTTGAGGAACTTACTCTCCTGTTACACACACACACACACACAAGAAACTGAGAAATCGAGCTAATGAAGTACGAGTACTGATTACATGGTGAAGAAGAAGAAGGGCAAACAGAGACTGCACCGTTTTCTCCTCGAGCTTGTTAGGGCCAAAGATTTGGAGCCGCTGCTCCCCTTCGGCAGAGGAGAGCCCTTCGCGGCTACATTTCAGCTGCGCAAACACCTCCTCCACCGGGATTCTTTCCTGCACGACCAAAGGCAAAAAGAATAATGAGCGATGGAAGGCACAAGGACTCAGTACAGCAATGAGGAAAGGATCTTACCAGGTCGACCGACTCGTTCTTGATCTGCTCCAGGGAGATGGAGCCATCACCGCCGGCGGTCGCCATCTTGTGCTATTTGTTTTTTTAGGTTTCTGTGCAAAGTTGTGCTGGTTGTTGGAGGCCGAGAGCTACTGGAAGAGGTACGGGGAGAGCAGGAGAGGCATGGGCTACTACTTTGTTCGTCCTCTCTCCTTGCTCTTGTTCTCTGCGCTCTCTCTACTGCTTCATAGGCGGTGAGGACAGCGAGGGAGGGGATGCGTTCACTTATAGGAGGCGGAGGGGAGGGGGTGGGGCGGAGTCCTGTGGCCCGCCGCTGAACCCGGTGACTCCCTTCGCCATCTGTCGCTCGAGGCTCCAACCCATACGTGTCGGGCGCGTTGGGCGGAGCGGAGCGAAGTGGGGGTGGCGCCATTCGTTCATTCATTCATACCTGGAGGAGAAAGAAGGGGGAGAGAGGGGCGACCGGAACCACCCTCGCGTTGTTTCGGCTCCACGGATCGCCCTATGACGGGTTCCTCGCCAAGCCATGCGCCATGCAAACACGTGGTGGCGACTGCTTCATTCCTTCAGGGTTGATGTCACTCCTAGTAGTGAGTGAAGCCCATACAACCAACCACATCACCCCTGAAAATTTTGTAAGGGTAACTTCACATTTTCCAAACCGAATCTGTTAGTTTCCTCTGACGTCCGTAAGGATCAAACCAAACCTCGAGTTTATTGCTTATGCTTGGAGGGCCGAGGGCAATCATTTGACAAGGGCCGATTGAATCAAATGACAGGTCTAAGTTATCTCTGACCTATTACAAATCAAACCATAACATATATCAAACTAATTACTGTAGATGAGTAAGACATTCTAAATATTTTTTTATTTATAAAATATATTTTTAAATTAAACTTGAAATGATGAAACTTGAAATGATGGAAAACAAACTACTTGAATTTTTGAATATAAATCTCCTGAGATAGTCAAATCTATGATCTTAGATTGTGATGCTTTTTACCATCACTCTTCTGTTCCTACAGGTGTTGGCTTAGTCGATCAGAATTTTTTTGCAAATCCACTTGGTTTTGGGTACAATGAAAGAAGATCTAAGCTCATGGATTACATAATCCATCTCAAAGCAGGTAAATTGAAACCCATCGATGACAAATGGGTCACCATACAATGAGCCACTTCTTGCTTTCTTCCTAAGTTGTTATGGCTGATAGGCCAACCAAAACGTCTCCCCAATAACGATGATGGTAAAAAAATACTTCTCAATGGAATCAACAAATGAATCAGACTACATCTTCCTATCCTCATGATATGATGATATCAACCTTTCATAGATTACTTGCTCAAACATAGAAGAAGCATGAAGTGGCTCAACGCATCCACAATAACAATTTATGATCAAGTACTCGATCCTCTGTCAACATCTCAGAATTGAGGAGCTAAATGACAAGGCCATTCATCGATGATAAATACATCACCTAGCTTTTTTTTTTTTTTTTTGTCAGTGATTAAAACCAATTCCACAACATAAAATGATGAAATCCATTCTCAAATAGTAGTTCTCAAAATAATCATAAGAGATGTTACGCAACAAGTATCAACTCTTGGTTCATTCACCGACCAAGTTCCGATGGTCACCCTACCAAGTTCTATCTGAACCACTATTAGAAGTTCCATATCAATTCTGAATGTACATAATTATTGTCAAAGATATAAACAATTTTCAACATATCCCTTCTCGGTTCTCATTTCTATGAGGTGAGATATCAAGCAGTAAGCAGCTATCCTACTCCATGAGATGATTCACTCTCAAACAATTCAAAGAATACGCACAATCAGTAGAAGAAATGATTTGACAATATAGATATACGTAGGAAGATCTAAAAAGGTGTGGGGAACAATTTTAGCCGGTTCCTTAGCATAGCATCATCCAATCTAGTGCTTCCAAATGCTAGACAAGCTTCGACTCTATTATCAAATCCATCCCTATGGTTCTTTTACCTTCGCAAAACATCATTCTTTCAAGTGCTTTGATATGCTAGTCAATTGGATCCTATTATAAAGCTCTTCCAAAAACATTGTCCAATAACTCCTTTCAACATTCAAGACATTGCACCATTCAACCATATAACCAGATTATATAACATGAATGATCAACTCTTTGTTTGATGCATAGTCAATATTACATGAAAAACTATCAACTCTGTTTGATAGGATAGTAAATGATGATTTACTCCCATACAGTTCAAAGAATAAACACAATTTCTATAACAAATGTTTGATAGAACATATATACTTCGCAGCTCCCAGAAGGTGTGGAAAACAATTTTCTCCAGTACTTTTACCTTGACATAGCACCATTCAGTAGACATGATAGACAACACTATACCCTATTACAAGAACCATCTCTGCCAGTTCATTTACCTTAGTGAAGCATCATTTCAGTCAAATGCTTCAATATGCTAGAAAGGTAGGACCCAATTCTAAAATCCATCTCCACAAGACATGATACGATAACTACTTTGTACTTTCAAGACATTGCACCACTTTTCTTACCATATAACAAGTTTCTGTAAGCATGCGCCCTAATGGAATCATCAACTCTTTATGTGATTCATGTATGTGATTTTCTGATAATAACAATATTACATGTAAAACAATCTGCCTCGGAAAGATCTCACGTTCAAACCTGTCCAGGTCAACTCTTAGTGTGATCCAATGTTTTTTTTGTATTTTTCTAATAAGATCAGTATTACCTGAAAAATAATCTACCCCAAAAAGATCCCATGTTGAACATGTACTGCTGATGACCATTCACAATGAACATATTTCCAAGTCATATTCATTAATTAATCTTATCCTCAACCAGAAACACTGCATAACAGTTTTGCTGACAACTAATATTTCATTATCATACATGAGCATAGCTCTCTACTCATTCTTCACTGAAATGAAGTATCAACTCAAATGAGGATGCAAGTAGATAAAAACACTACAAAGCATGTTAAAGAATTAGTAATTACTACAACCTAAAAATTTAGAGGGTTGAGTTGGCTGTAACGATGGTTTTCGATAAAATCCATGTCGCAGAGCTTAAAATCTGTATGTACTAAAACCACACAGCTCGCAGTCTACTGCATCATATCAAAATAGTCCAAAACAAATCACTGCAGGTATATAATCTTCATAAGAACACCAATTGCAAAGGAAAACGAGTACAATTGGAAACACTACAAAGCTTGTTAAAGAATTATTAATTACTACAACCTAAAAATTTGGAGGGTTGAGTTGGCTTTAACGATGGTTATAGATAAAATCGATGTCATGGAGCTTAAAATCTGTATGTACTAAAACCACACAGCTCGCAGTCTACTGCATCATATCAAAATAGCCCAAAACAAATCACTGCAGACATATAATCTTCATAAGAACACCAATTGCAAAGGAAAACGAGTACAGTTGGAGTAATGAGTAGTGTAGCAACTAGGCAAAGCAATCTAACATTCCAATGATCGCCATTGATGGCAATTCGGTCATAGCATAAGCAGGGGAAAATAGATTTTTAAGAGAAAAGAGAAGAACAAAAGGAGCCCGTCTAGGGTGACCTCAGAACCCTAGCTTCGTGCGGCGCCAATGCCTGCGCTTCGCGTTGTACCTAACAAGCCACGAAAGCACCGCCATTTAGGAGATGAGATGGGATGGTAGTGTTTCAGGACAAGAAGCGATCAAAACGCCCGAGTTGGATCGAAGCGAGAGCACCTGATGGTGTTGTCGGTGCGCATGCGGATCCAGTGGGGGATCGGCCGGTTCTGCCTCATCTTCTTCGCCAGCTTCTTCTTGATCCGGAACGTCTTGTGCGACGGCTGCAGCAGAAGAAACAACCAAGCCGAGGCATCAGTTCAAGTCACCTCCCAAAATCGAAACCCTAACCCTAATCATAACAATCAGAAGAAAGGAAGAGGGTGGAAGACTTACCATTTCCGCTGCTCCCGATACCTCCGCAAGCATCTGCAGAAACCCCAATCCAAAACCCTCTCGGTCCTAACTAGTGTTCTCTGCCGAAGCGGATAAGCATATATAAATGGGCCTAATGATTCCCATTTTGGCCCACAAGGCTTCATGTTACTCAATATTCATTTGTGGGCCTCCAAACAAGCCGACTCGGCCCAGTTTTATTAAGCTTAGATTGCTGGCTCATCAAAGCCCGTAAAGCTAGAAATAGATCTACAATGATCAGCAGAGCAGCATTTGTGGTGGAGTACAATAATCTGAAATGATCTCTCAATCCAATTATGGTGGAAAAGTAAGAACACAGAAGTAAGTGATCCGATTCACTTCTGAATGGAGAGTGGTTATACCAGTGAGTGCCTCTATATAAAAATACATATGTGGAGCAGCAGCAGTTTTTGTTGGTATGATCAGTAGGTGTACCAGCAAAGCAAACGCACCATTTTTACGGTACTATGGGTTGCAATCCTCTCTTCTCCTCCATGGAGACCGTTGAGGATCATCGACCTTTCATCAGCGTTGGATTCTGCAGCGAGGTTGTGGGAAGGGGGAAGGAGATGGGGGCCATGCGAGGATCAGACGGCACATGGATTAGGTGGGGTTTCTTTGGACTTTGGAGCCTCCCTCTTCCTGTGCCACCACTCCTACCAAGAGATGAAGTGACGCTTATGAGCAAAGCAACAGCAGAAACCATATGACTGCTTCCTGCTTCCTGCTTCCATGGACACGAAGAAGAACAATGTCTCCATCAGTTGCTTGCACCACATGAGTTCTCAATACGTATACGTTGCATCCTACTGTGGCCTTCTGCAATACGCACGGCCGCCCAGTAGGAGCACTACCATAGATGGGACTTAGTCTCCTGCTCTCCACTGGAGACTTAGTCCCTTCAAAGAGGTAAGAGAACGGTGTTCTCGAGAGCATCAAGTTGATGAGATTGTTAGGAACGATCAACCAGCCAACAATAGTATTGAGAACGCCATCATCATAATTAACTTGCAAGCAATCTCTCTCCTCTCGAGTTGGTAGGAAAAGTTGCATGCTGATTCATCGCCTGCCAGCTCGATCACAGCGCGAAGTTTGATGCGCCCAGAGTCAAACCTAAATCTCATCAGTCACCGAACAACAAGACAGCGGAATTGCCGTGTCGATCTCAGAATGAGAACACTATGGCTTGTTGGAACAGATGGGGAGAGAAGAAGTAGCTGTTGTTCTCCTGACCTCACGGTCCATTTAGATCTTTCATTTGGAGAATTCACCTTCGTTGACTCGACCTGTTGACCCACACCTTCCCTGCAATTACAGACGTTTGACTTGGTCTACGATTCAAATGTCAAGGCTATGCAACACCAACTTGGACGATGAATCATATCCACCTATTTAGAATCTTGTGTTAGATTTTGTTGCTCGAACATTTGGTGTTTTAATTAGTCTAATCTGAGGGCACGACGGCAACTGTCACCGGCATCTCATCGATCCTCCTAATCTTTAATGCTCTCCATCTGATCTTAAGACTAATCACCAGTGTTAGTACTAATAAGTAATTAATCACCACATCCGAGAAGCCATGGGAATCCAATGGAGTTGTTGCGGTCACCGACGCGGTGACGGTACGCCCCCGCTCTCGAGTTTTATGTTGCAGCCCCTCTCTCCTGTTAGATGACCAGACTCTCTCTCTCTCTCTCTCTCTCCGTCGGTCTCTCCATCGAAAGCTCTGCTTTTTTATCTGTTGCAGCTCCGGTTTGCTGAGGAAATTTTAGACAACGAGGGCTGGAGAGAGGATGCCAGAATCCATGCCGGCGTGCTTCCGTGGCGGTGGCGCCGGGATGCCGCCATCGAAGGCGGCAGGGCCCAGCCTGACGACCTCGGTCTACGAGACGCACCTCGGTGTCGCAGCCCTCACCTGGTCCCGCACCGTGCTAGGCCTCTCCCTCCGCACAGAGCTCCGCCTGTCCGCTGACGAGGAGGATGAGGAAGAGTCCGTCCGGTTCCGTATCCGGCCGTGGCTGCTCTGGAAGCGGCGCGGGACGAAGCGGTTCCACCTCAAGGACGACCGCGGCCACCGCTGCGTGGACTTCGCGTGGGACCTGACGCGCGCCAGCTTTCCTCCCGGGGGCGGTCCAGATCCGGCCGCCGGGTTCTTCGTCGCCGTCTCCGTGGATGGAGAGATGCTCCTTGTTGCCGGGGATCTCGCCGAAGAGGCCTTTAAGAAGTCGAAAGCCCGGCTGCCTCAGACGCCCCTGCTCTCGCGCCTGGCGCTGGTCTCGAGGCAGGAGCACGTTGTTTTGGTGGACCAAGGCGGCCGGAGATCGTACTTGACACGGGCCCGGCTCGGCGGCCGGGACCGCGAGATCTCGATCGAGCTTGAGGCGAAGGATAAGGGGAGAGATGTGGCGATGTCGATATGGGTCGATGGCGAGCGGATCCTGCAGGTCCGTCGGCTCCGTTGGAAGTTCCGGGGGAGCGATAAGGCGGATGTCGACGGCTGCGGCCGGATCCAGGTCTCGTGGGACCTCCACAACTGGTTCTTCCACTCCAAGGACGACACGGCTGCTCCTCACGGCGTCGCCACGGCCGGGGCGGCGGAGACGGGGCACGCCGTGTTCGTCCTCCGATTCGAGGGAGAGGAAGAGGGGAAACAGGAGGGGCATATCGGGAATGCGATGTACGAAAGTCTGGTGGCGCGGGGGTATAATGGGAAGCACATGAACCGTAATTGGAGCGAGAGCAGTAGTGGCGGCGGCGCGGGAGATAGGCGGATGGGGAGGAAGAAGAGCTTGAGGAAGACGAGTTCTTCGTCCTCGTCGACCTCATCAGCGTCATCGGTGAGCAATTCGACGGTAATGGAGTGGGCGAGCCCGGAGGAGGTGGAGCTGCAGCGGGCGCGTGGGTTCTCGCTGTTGGTGTATGCCTGGAAGAGCTGATTCACTTGGGAAATGATTGGCTTGATAATTCCTATTTCTTTTCTCTCTTATTTTTATATGTTTGCAAATTGCTGTTTGGATTTTCTATTAAAATTCTTGGTTGAAATATCAAATTGACTCCTTTGTTTTCTTTTTCTTTTTCTTTTTTTTTTTGGAGATAGTATGTCTACATAGATTGCAAAAACATATATTCGGGGATTAATTCAGTCGATAAGACTACCAAAAAAAAGGGCGTGCAGTACACGACCGCGAACTGATCGATCAAAGAATCCACTGCTTTGCTCGTGACTTCACCGCTTTATTTCGACTTAGAGAGACGATCGAATGCAATCTGGTGACGATACGGAAAAGTGCCCAAGCTATTTTGACAGAAGACTTATAGAAAGTGCACAAGTTATTTGAATTGCTTTGGAAATCATCGAGACTGATGGCTAGGTGATGATAACTACTTGCACGCTTCAATAAGGATATTGCAGTGCGGCATTTTAAGGCCGTCAGTCTTTTTGTCTCTGTTAAGCTCAGTTATGTCTGTCCCTATAGGGTTATCGTTGTTAAAGACATTAGTACAGCATGACAAGTCTAATAGTTAAACGATGAATGATGTTCCAGAGTGTAATTAATACACGTGCAAATGCGTAATGGTATAAGATCAACTATATTGAGCCCCAAATACAACTCCAGTTAAAATGATGAGTCGCTACCTTTGATAAATAGTGCAGAGCATGACCACTAAAAAAAGGTCTCGAATAAGGGTATGATCAGAACTGTTGCTGTTGGTGAATCAGAATAAAATAAGAGACTCGGGAAGATTGGAATGAGGTGGATCACAGGGTATATAGCACCAGGAACTAAACTAAGCATAATAATTTAAGCTGGCTTTCTTCTTCGCTTGAACTTGGATTATCCCTTCGTTGAAATCTTCATGTGTCACCTGAATCAAAATATAAAATCAGTCAGACTATTGTAACAAGAAGAGTCATGAAACAGAAAGCAATGGCCAGTATGCATGATTGTACTACCGGAGGAAATGAGCTTTAAGCAAGTTAAATTAGATCAGGCATGTAAACAAGGTAATTGGATGTTACAATGCAGAGATTCAGCTTTCATAGGGCACAAATTTAAACAAAATAGGAGAACGAAGAGAAACATAAGAGAACCTCAGTTGCATCTCGACGCAGGGCAAGCATGCCAGCTTCTACACAGACTGCTTTAAGTTGTGCCCCATTGAAATCGTCAGTCGACCGAGCCAGCTCTTCAAAGTTGACATCAGGGTGCACATTCATTTTCCTTGAGTGAATCTAAATTTCAGAGATAAAAGGAAATAGGGCTCAATTCACAACATGAGGACATGCATTTCAAGTTATTTCTAGATTAGATGATAAGCATATGTTAGCTTTCTTCAACATAAAAATTTACTGAAGCATTTTCTCACAGCACAGAACAATTTTGCTACCTGCAATATTCGAGCTCTTGCCTCTTCGGATGGATGCGGGAACTCTATCTTGCGATCTAGACGTCCAGAACGCATAAGAGCAGGATCTAGAATGTCAGCACGATTTGTTGCTGCTATAACCTGTCAATTAACCAAAATCATGCATATATGTCTTTGAGAGAGAGAACTAAAAAATGAAGGGGAAAAAGGGAGAGGGGGAGAATCAGAATGCTACTTTTGACACAAATTATATCAATTGGCTAAGACATGCAAATACACCTTAGAGAAATCAACAGGCTACTACATGGTCTGTCTGCAGTTACCAAGTCCAACTACTTCCATCTAGTTGTCTCTCAGAAAATGCAAATATAATCCAGTCTAATTCATATTATGTACTGATCTATGAAGAAAAAGAAAAAGTTCCATAGCACTGTATAGAGTGACCTTGAATCCTGATTTACAATCAGAAGTCAAGGAAAAAAAACTACAAACAGGAAATTTCTAGCTTTCTACTACGACTTCAGTTTATCATGGTTGTTCTATCTGATCCTGTCATCCTTGTCACAAGTGATAAAAGCGGCAGAGTCTTAATAGATGCAACAAGTATAAATCATTTGAAAGAACCAACTTCTAATGTTAACCAAACAATGAAGTAGATTGCAGTAATTCCACACATGTCAAAGAAAACCAATCAAGCCAGCTCTTAAAGCTCCATCAGTCTCCAAATTCTAATAAGAAAACGAAGAATCGTGAGCACATTAATTAATTGTCTAAATATAAATGGTTGTTCGCTGGTCTAGCTCTTTTTTTTTAATACCCCGACAAATGGAACCCACCAATCATCTGGGTACTCTACATAGCAATGTTCGCTGTCAGAACTGGATCCGGAACTAGCCATAGGATTTATGATTGACCAGATCAGATATGAGAACATGTTTCTTTGGAATGATTGCAGATGGTTGGAAAAAAATAGGAAATTGACCAAGGATCAGAGAGCACTGATCAAGAATCACCAAAATCAAACAAAACTGTAGAACCAGCTGGAAAATGTCCAAGAAGACTAGGATTGATAAGAATAAGTTCAAAACCTGCTAAAAACAGTAGAAACCAACCAGGAATTGGCCAAAAATAGGGCAAAAGAGCCAGCACTATCCCTCTTTTAAAAAATTAGTCATTCAGGACCAACTTGGTTGATTCACATTTCATTTGGTAATCCCCGCAACCACACTACAGACCTAAACCTGCCATGACCTCTGCCTTGGATATTCAGCATATAACACTGCTTACTCAACTGCTAACAAGCACCACGTGAAAGCACTCCTTAATGAAATAAAAGAAGATCTATTTAATAAATTTAGTGGCCTAAATGATGATCCACTTCGAATCCCATGGTGACTCGAGTGCTGTGGCAGTAGCCCAATGGCACTTGTACAAGCAAGATTCAACAAATTCTGGGTTAACCCGCTACATAGTGTCACGGACAAACTTCTAAATAGGATGTTTGATGTAATGCTTATGTATGTCCGTGTCTTTTGGTATGTTCATGCTTTGTACAGCATATAGAGGGACGACCGAAGGCTTAATAGTCCCATTTTTAGTTGGGTTGGTGGCTACTTTAGGCTTGTAATTAAAGATTGTGTCATGTGGACACGTGTGAGAGATTTTCGATCTGTAATAGACCATTTTACCCTTTGTTGTGGAACTGTTCAGAGCTTGTAAAGTCTGTTTGTAATTTGCATTGTCTATAAAGTGTTTTTCAGAGATGTTTGCTTATGGATCCCGAGTGAGGCGTTTTCTCTGTCCTGTTCTCTCTTTTGTGGGTCCTAAGAGACCATGGGAGGCTTCGGGAGGCTGACCTTTGCGGACGGACACGCAAGGGTGCCGCACGACTTAGGTAAAACCAACTAAGTCCGTGACAATAGGTTGCCAGCATTTCAAGCAGCCCTAAGGTAATAGGGTAGGCGATAAATCCTATACAAGGCACTTCAACGATTTCTAATTACTATATGTGTTATCAAGATCCAATACTATCTTTATAAATTTGACAACATTAGACAGATCTTGTACAAAATATCATGGTTAGTAGCTTCAACATGAATTCATATGCAAAAAATTATAAAGGTTGCCATATATCATTATTCTATTGGTTCAGAGAAATAGGAAACTGCAAATAAACAAATATCCAACACTTAACTAAATCATAGATGTTTTCATGTATGCAATTCCACATAATGGCGTGTCAAAATATAGTGATGAAGGCAAGTGAAACCTAGCATCATAAGGCTCATCACAAACTGGTGGTAACCTAACTGCCAAGGCTGCAATCTAACAAGGAAATAAGTATAGTCACGCAGAATCATTTTAAGCTTGATAGCATAAGACTGTGTAATGGAAATTACTAATTGTGTGTAGAAAACTATTAGCAGTAGGACCAATAAACATCTGAAAGTAATGTGCAGCAGGATAATGCATTTCTTGATGTTGCGGTCAGCCTTATCTTAATGTTGTTGTCAACCTTACATGACAATAACACAATACAAAGGAAGACAGCACATTTTGGCAAATATGTCCATCTCTCTGATGCAGCCTATCTGACTAGGCAAGATTAAAGCACCATATTTCTAACATACAAAGGTCTGTTTGGCTTTTAAGTTCCAAACCTTTTTAAGGTATATTAACATGACAGTCTAAGTTAAAGAAATGTCAGCTATCTACTCTACAAGACAAGCTCATCCGGTTGTAACATCATAAAAAGTGAATTCAAACCTGCACTTCTAGCAGACATGATTCGTTATATTGATAAAGCATCTAGCATAGATTGTTATAAACACTCATGCCTAGAACTGTAGTTGGAAAACTGCTTCACTATTAACTTGCAAAATGCATTTAGTAATGGATGCCTCTACTCAGGAATATGTATATAATTTTCGCATGCCAAGGAAAGAGGAGGACATCAGATGAAGTTCAAGTATTGTTATCCATATATGTTAATGATTGATATCGGGATATACTTGATCTGGTCTAAGGCAACACACATGATGCATTTCAAGAACTTAATTTCAGATCAGAAGAAAGACTACAAAGACAAGTGATGAACAAGCTAATATAGCTGCAGGAAGACTGTTCAAATTATCAAGCTACAAACATATGGGCAGCTTCTACCAAAAAGGAAATAATATTGTTTACATCATAAGCTAAATAAGAACACTGACCTTTATGCGTTCATCACTGCTAAAACCATCAAGTTGGTTAAGTAATTCCAGCATCGTCCGTTGCACCTCCCTGTCTCCACTCACTTCACTGCAAAAATAATGCAAAAAAATGAGTACAATGTCTCTCTAAAAGATAAACTACTGCTATTCAATGACACAGTTGGGTTTCCCTATAAAGAAGATCCTTACTTTCTTAAGGTTAAGCAACTCCACTCAAACGAACTTCCTCTATTAAATTCCGAGCTAATTCATAAGTTGTAATAGGATTGCTACCTAATGCATATGCATCACTAAAGATTGACCTTCACCACCTAATCGTAATGCTAATGACCAATCTAACATTTAACTCCCTATCAACTAGGAGATATTTTTGGCCTCCTTCACATGGCAATGCTCACTGATAAAGCTTTATGGCTCCAACTACTATAGCTAACAATTAGGACATAAAGCTTCCTGGATCAGGTATATGAATGTTTCTATTTCCAGGGATTTCAAAATAGGCAATCATTCACCACATAATTTAAATATCTCATTTCTGTTTGATAAAATATAGGGATTGTGTATATTTGTCTTTACTTAATTCCTTTGCAAGGAAACAATTCATCAAACAAACTATTCTCTCGAAAGTGAAATCAGAAGAGGAAAAAAATGTCAGCACCTCAGCATGGTGCACCATGCTGAAGTGAATAAAAGCATGAGCTTGCTTTTTAATCAATCCAGCAAATTAAGATGCATCAAATTACATAGCTCATATGACAATACAATGACAAATGATGGTCACTCATGCTTACTAAATTATTAACTAACAATTATGAGTGAATTGATTCACATATATTCCGTTACAAAGAAAATTATAACAGGCTAGGTCTTATACTACATCAACCTTGCGAATGAAAAAGACACAAACGAGTTTCTTGCAACATGGTACGATAAACAAGTCTCTTATCCAACACTAAGAATGGAAATATATATATTTTAAGAGTGAAAAGAACAAGAAAAATGTCATACCTGTCAAAACGTTTGGTCCCTATTGCATCTATTTCATCTATAAAAATTATACATGGAGATTTCTCCTTCGCTAGTTGAAAGGCATCACGAACAAGTTTTGCACCATCACCAATAAACATCTGCATTAATTGGTTAAATAATCACTAAGCAGCTATATACTGATATATTTTAAAATAAAAAGCACAGAACAAGAATCCATATTCCTTATGCAGTATGCACATATTTGCATGCATTAAGTACCCCGTGCAGTAGGCTAAATTCGAATGAGAGTAACCTCTCATCCTCAGCCAGATTTTCCTAATATTTACAAGTTGATAATGACCATCTTGTAATATGAATTTAAAGCATACCATATGCTTTATTAAAATGTAACTGGTGATATTATCCAAAAAAAAAATGAACAATGAAAGAGAGAACAGTTTGTAAAGAAGGGAATAATGGGAAAGAATAATTTGTAGATTAACTTGACAAATGTGAGTAAAAGTTTTGCAAACTGTTCTTATGAAATTACAAAGTACCTGAACTAGTTGAGGACCTGCCAGCTTCAAGAAAGTTGCATTTGTTTGTGCAGCACATGCACGAGCCATCAAAGTCTTACCAGTTCCAGGAGGTCCATACAGAAGCACTCCTTTAGGAGGACGAATCCCTAATTTCTGGAAACGATCTTTGTGGGTCATTGGTAACACAATTGCCTCGACAAGTTCTTGGATCTGAGAATTACAAATATAAGCAAATAAATCAATATAGACAAGATCAACTTTCAGAGGCTTTCTATCGCTTCTCAACCCGAAGTACACAACTAAACAATCTAAGGGCCACATCTAGAAGGTCTGAAGGTGCTCTAGACTTGCAGAAGAACCCATGACAGATTTAGCACTTTGGTGGACTTGTATGACCATAGCACAAAGTTAGGATACCTGCTTCTCAAGGCCTCCTATGTCATTGTAGTCTTCTGTTGGCTTTTCATCAACTTCCATTGCCTTTACTCGTGAATCATATTCTGATGGAAGAGTGTCCAAGATCAAGTAGCTATCTTTGTTGACCCCGACAAGGTCACCAGGTTTCAGTTTATCAGGGTCCACTAATCCAACAACAGGAAGAAAGATAGTCTGGAACAAAAGAACAGACAGGAATAAGCCTCCAATAGCTTAGTTAGTCAAATATATAACTAAAAATGGTGATGTCATAGAAACATTCATCAAACTACAGCTTCTAAGAAAGCAAAATTTACAAACATAGGGGAAGTTGCAGTATATGAAGCAAGAGAAACACCATGTAGAACATCACCACCAATTATTAGGATCTGTGCATGGTTTAGTTCATAAGAACTTTTATATCAAGCTAGTAAACTCCATTTTGTGGTCCTTTTTCTCAAACCAATACAAACCATTTAACCAGTAAAACCAAACCAAATTAAACCAAAATATTATGCGATGCTTCAGTTTCTAATATGGCTTGCACTCTTTTTTTCTAACTTATCCAACAGAACTTCAACAACAAATTATGCATGTTCAAATTTTCAAATGGCTAAAAAGATCCAAAAAGAATAAGAGCGAACAAGAACAAACGAGCAATTATGTAAGTTCAAAACCGATGGCAATTAAGGCAAGCTTTCAAGATGTTTGTTAAACATTAAGCAAAAATCTTGGCAGACAAAACCACCAATTGCACAAGAACAAAAAAGAGAAGTGATATTAGATATAAACAAAAGACGCAAATTTGAGCTGAGTTAGGACTCCTAGCTTACTTGTCGTGTCGAAGTTTTTAAGACAACACATTTGCCCTTCCTTTGAGAATCCAGATCAATATTGGCACCATCTTCCTCGCCCTCTTCTTCTGGATTCATTTCCAAAATCTAGACAACACAATAAGGAAAGCAACATGATAAATGTGTCCTTTAATAATCTAATGGATTTATTTATGTTCACGAAAGGAAAAATAAGAAAAAAGTATATATGATGAAAGACAGATAGTATGTGTCAAAACAATTAACCCATCAACATGCACCTTTAATGTCAAAAAAGACGAACATTAGAAAAAGAGACAGAATAAATAATTCTTCCTAACTGCTTCTCTTTCATAATTTCAGTTCAATTATCAAGCTTCATATGCCGCTCACATATACATCCATCTCATAAACCAAAAAAGCATATACAGAAAATACATGAGAAAGACTTCAAGAATGAGAGCTGGCCAGATGTTGATTATCCTAATAAATCACTACAAGATATTTGTCAATTCACCAGTGGCATTTCTAAATTATTTTGAGTTTTTTAACTACAAAGTAGGATAGGACTTCCAAGAGATAGGAAGTCCTATCTCTGAGATAGAAAGGATAGGACTTCCGAGAGATAGGAAGTCCTATTTTTAAATTGTTGGTGAAGCTGCTTACAATCAGAGATAGGACTTCCAAGAGAAGCCACACCCATTATAAAGCTCCAAATTTTCAGAGAAGTACAGGTACTAAGACGTTTCATTTAACGCAGATTGGGATGTGCGGCAGATCAACACAACACTCCTCTATAAATATGCAGGGAAGATGCATTACACTCTAAGAGCAAAAAAAAAAAACAGAAGGGAAGAAGACACACAGAAAGACGCTATTGAGATGGCAATGCATAGATCAAAATAAGCTAAGCTACCCTAAGCAACTGCAAGGAGATTGAGAAGCAATTGACCATGCATTCAAGAGAGATGTTCTTTTTTTCCTTAAACTAACATGTCTACAGAAGATATAATGCAGGAAGAAGATTTTTTCCCCAAAACAAAAGAGTAAGTAAATGGATTCACGAATTTACAAGATAAAGCAGCAGATCAAGGGACTGACCTCAACGATGTTCCCCACAAGGTAGGGCAGCTGCTTGTTGAGCTTAATCTTCTCCTGATTCTCCTTGATTTTCTCCTTGAAGGACTCCAGTTCGAGATTCGCCCTCTGCAACTCATCCTGCAGTCGGACGCCAACAGATTTCGAGATCAGCAGGATCAATTACAATCACCGTGAAGATCGAACGGAAAATGAAGGAAACCCTAGTTTTCGGGGGTTAGGGTTTGAGACCTTGAGGATGCGGATCTCGTTGTCGAGCAGGCGAGAGGCCCTGATGACGTCGTCGGTGGTCATGGAGGATAGCTGGTCGTCCTCGAAGTTGGGATCCTCCGCCATCGCCGTCGCAGCCGCCATGGATCGTTGAAGCAAAAAGACCGGAAGAGCGAGCGAAGCCCTCGTCCGCCCCTCCCCTTGTGGCTTTGGCACCAAGGAAGCAAGCAAGCCGATGTTTAACTTTTTGGGTCTGTATATAGAGTCTGGGGAACCGGTTCATTTGATCTGGGCTTCCGGCCCATTTATTGGGCGAGTTAGACCGGCCCAATTAGCGGTCTTCTGTGAATGGACCGGAGCTTCTAATCCGTCAAAAATATATCTTTTTTAAATTTCACATAATGGATTATTATAATTACAATTGAAATATTAAGCTAATATAACAAATAATTAAAGGATAATTATGGTTGAACAATTTAATCCATTCTATTTCAACACATATTATACTTTTAGATTCTTTTTATTTTCTAAGTAACTAAATAAAAAACTTATAACAAGACCTTTGATTTGTGAAAGTTATAAGTGATTATACACTATCAATAAATAAAATTTGTATTAATTAAATTAGTTGATAGATTTCAAACTCGCAATCTCAATTAACAAATAAGATATATATATATATATATATATATTATTGTTGGTATGAAAATATTAAAATAGATGTGCGGAGGTAACGAAAAATATAAAAAAATATATTTTTATTCTTGAACAATTAATTATCATTTTCGTAAAAAAATAAAATAAATATAAATAAATGTATATTTAAATTTTTTAGCTTTGCATATCTCCATACCATCAATAAGCTCATATAGTCAATCATAAATAATTGAAACTTTATAATTTCATTATTATTGTTGTTATTAATATAGTATTTTTAAATTTCTAACCTAAAATAAATGAATCAAATATACTATCACCAAAATATTTATTAGGTATAAAAAACTTTATAAGATGAGATCTCAAACTTTCAATATAAGATAAGTGAATAAGATTTATCACTAGTAGATTAATAAAAATTTATATGATAATGTTTGAACTCACAATCTAGATTAAATGACTTACATGCATTAGCATCAAACTCAAATATATCTCAGGTGAAGTTCCAATGTCTTTCTCTTCTTTCTTCAATTTGTGCCCTAGAGCCATGGGAGTTGCCATGAAACAACTCATCTTTGCTCTCTTTCATTCAAGCATCAGTAGCATGCATCCGAGTCACACCCTGCATCACATGCCCCAGTCACTGAGCTTTGAGAAAGCTGGAACAAGATGTGACATGGAAACAAGGAAACCTTGCTAAAGCAACAAAGTCTATCTCAAGCCAACCAGTTGCACACAATCTGAAGTGAGAGGCAGTGCGTGACTCATCTGTGCTGGCTGAGAAGCCAACAAAGGAGAAGACCACATTGCATGCTGGCCTTCTGCTCTCATCTTTTTCTTTCTCCATGGCACAAACTTCCACAAGCATAGCTCCTCATCATGTTGACCCCATCTCTGTCTCCTTTGACCACATTCCAATGCCGTCCCCAAAGGGAAAGGTGAGAAAAAGGGGCATGGCTGCTGTGAGAGAGAGAGAGAGGAAATCTGGGTCACAGGAACAGCTGCAGCTTTTCTAAAGCTTCTTCCAAACATTATCTTTGAAGGGCACAGACTTCTAATATGAGCAGCATCCACAGGGTTGGTTCTCATCATCAGTAAGAATGTTCAGTTGAAGCCATCGAGTTCCTCCATGCCAAGGGTTGGAGGGGTCATGTGATGCAAGTGATGTGAAGATGGCTTGGGGAGTGAAGAGAGGTGAAGGCCATGAATGTGTTCTGTCTTCTACCTCCAGATAACCAGAAAGGTAGCTCCTTACTTTCATTATTGTTGGGAAAAGATATATTGACATCAAGTATCAATCCCTAAGAAATTGCAATACTCAAGTCAGTGAAGATAAGGATAATAGCAGGTGGGTAAGTTCATATAAATATTTTTCACTAATCAAATCAATAAGATTATAAATATTCTTCTTTAGGTCAACTACATGATATCAAATATCATCAAAACTAACTCATGGCCCAGAAAATAATCACTTAAATCAACCATCAAAACATTTATGATTTCTTCTCCTAATGTAGCCTCTTGTAGCCTATGACATCTTCTTTTTTTTCCCTTATTTTTCTATTTATATCAAACTCTATTGGTTACATCACTTGCCAAATGATAACAATTATTAGAATCAAAGAAAGATGATGATTGATTCTTTTTTTCCCAGCAGATGAAATATCTTCATCTGAATATTAATATGTGAATGGATATTATTCATTCAGCTTATCATTCTGAAGTTTATCTTAGGTGCAATGAGGCCGCAACTCCACACATTTTTGCCCAGAAAACACAACATAAAGGTGGCAACTAAATCATCAAATCTGGAAGCTGTGACACAGCAGTGGAAACATGAACACAAGCAGCACTGTCTTGTCTCCCTTTTCCTTTGGCCCTTCCTTTTGTACTTGGACGCAGGTAAAACCTGTTGCAAAGGCTTACATCGACTGCAAAGAAGACCGAGGAAGAGCATGTCTTTTTCCATGCAACGCAGCTGAAATCTCGCAGGTTTGGCTCTTTCAGCTATGCGTTGGAATGCATGCTGCTGCTTTAGACTGTACCAAATGGCACCCATGGATGGTGGTGATGATGATGATGATGATGATGATGATGATGATGATGACATGGGGCTTTCGGAAAATGTTATGCTTTTGAGAAAAAACACCATCAATTATTCACTGCAATGGAAAAGGAATCACTTAGCTACTACAGGTTTGACTGCTTTCTTGCCAAAGACTTTGCAGCAACATATTCTTAATTACTTGTTCTTATCATAAATTATGTCTCACAAAGGTTTTCAAAACTACATATTAATTTTTGCAGCAACATATTCTTAATTACTTGTTCTTATCATAAATTATGTCTCACAAAGGTTTTCAAAACTACATATTAATTTTGTCGCTTAATTAATTATGTGACAGAGATATGTTAAATTTGTGAGTAGCAGTTTGTCCTAATTCTGTAGCTGATTTAGCATTTTAGCAGCTGTTTTCGGTGTTATTTGATACAAGAAAAAGCTAATAATGTTAAATTTTAAATTCTCATTAGGTTTTTTTTTATTCCGATGAGATTATATCGAATGACAATAAGATAAAGAAGAGTCTTATGATAATAAAATAGAGAAACATCGAATCATCGTTCAAGAATACGCATCGACTATATTATCCTTTTAAGAATATACTCGATAAGTTTCTTTTCGATGCTCAAATAATATTGAAAAAAATATATATTTGATTAAAAAATATGTTGATGCTTAAAAAGTATGTAAATATTTTATTTTTCATAAGTAATTTTTTTTATAATATCAAAAGGGTTAAGTTAGCAGTAAAAATTCTCTAAATTTAAACGATTATAAGATATATATATATATATATATATATATAAAGAGAGAGAGAGAGAGAGAGAGAGAGAGGATCTAAGAAAAGGTAATGGCGATGGGATCTAAGGAGATGACGACCACCAAAAAGGGGATCAGCTTATGTAGAATGTCCGACCACAATTCCCTGCAAAATTCCGACACATTTTTGTACCTATCTTTGACCAAATCCTCGCCCTTCAAATTTCCTATTTAATTAATAACCTTTCTCATATTCCTAATTCAATTTTTATATATGAAATTATTATTATTTATTCTTGAATTTATGTGCCCTAAATTCTCACTCAAATGCGTATATATTTACTGCGTTTCAAATGTCTTTGCAATTTGTAGTCACAACTATGGAATATATGCATAATAATTAGGTGCTAAGAGAGTAAAGAGGAGATGAGTACACGTGGAATATAGTAGAAGAGGATTAGCTGCATATTTAAATTGTATTTCCACTGGTAATCCAATATCTTTTTTGTTTAATACAACTTCTATATATTTTTTGAAAATTAATTTAAATTAATTATAATAATATGAAGTATTAATATATATATATATATATGTAATTGATAAATTTAAAGAAAAAAATAAATATTATAATAAAACATAGATTAATTCATCATAGTAAGGAAGAAAATTTTATTAAGCAAAAATTAGATAATTATGTATGAGAGAGAGAGAGAGAGAGAGAGAGAGAGAGAGAGAGAGAGATCTTTCTACCTGTTTAGGTTGTCAGTTGGTCCAACTCATTATCATCCCTTATCCCATCAAATCCAATTCCTTCTTCTATTAATGACTCTCTGTTTCAACACACACTCACACACACTCTCTCTCTCTCTCTCTCTCTCTCTCTCTCTCTCTATGACGACATTTCTTCCCTTCACTCTCATTAATCATGTAATTTGTATAAATATACAATTAATTAACTAACCTTTCTCTCTCATCCTCTGTTTCTATCTCTTTATCTGAAAAATTATCATACAAAACAGCAGCATCAAAAGAAGAATAAAAGAAATAGAACAGAAAAAGAGCGTGAGAGAGAGAGAGAGAGGGAGTGGGAGAGGAGGAGGTCGGAGAAAGAAATGAAGAGAAGAGGAGTAGGGAGCTGAGGAAGAGAGGATATAGTGGTGGCCTATTGGGACACCATCAATTGGGTGAAAGGTGGGATCTTTGGGGGGTTGGAAGGGAAGAGGGGGAGATGGGGAACGTGACATCGTCGGTGGCGGCACGGTTCGCGTTCTTCCCGCCGGAGCCGGCGACGTACGAGGTGTTCCGGGAGAGGGGAGGGGATGGGCGGCTCTGCCTGACGGGGCTGTCGCCGGAGAAGAACGTGGAGGTGCACCTGGTGGAGACCCGCGCCGGGAATCGAGTGGTGGCCACGTTCTGGCGCCACCCCCGCGCCCGCGTCACCGTCCTCTACTCCCACGGCAATGCCGCTGACCTCGGTCAGATGCTCGACCTCTTCCTTGAGCTCCGCGCTCACCTCCGCGTCAATATCATGAGGTTTTTCGATTCCCTTGCCCTGTTCTCTCCGTCTCCTTTTTTCTCCCCTTCTATTAGATTGGCAAGGTTGGATCTTTATTGTAAAAGGGGAGTTCTTTTGGATGAGCTTGGTGTTTGGAATTAGTTCTTGTAGGTGAATGATGTCGATATGGTGAAATCTTGGGCGTTCTGATTACTGCTTAGGAACTTTGATGTTCTGAGAGTGGGAACAAGTATGTTTCACAAAGGAATTCCAAGCTTTTTTTTTGCTCAATATTTGTTATGGGTGCCTCATTTGATCATCTCTTGCATCCATGGTTGTCAGGAGTGTTGGAAAATCGATCAACTCGTAGATGCAGGTTACTGATATATTTTGTTTTTTTGTCTGTTTTCATGTAGCTTCCTCAAATGTTTTATCAAGGTTTATATAACACACGAGGCTGATGAAATGTGGAGTCTGTGGAGGGTCTATACATCCAGCCTCTAAATTTCTCAAGTTTCAAGCTCAAATTGGATAATAATAATACTATAAAATGAAACTGGAAATTGTTTTTTATGAAAACTGCAATTAAAACTGATTGATGATCTTCTCCTTTGCAGTTACGATTACTCAGGCTATGGAGCATCGACGGGGAAGGTAAACAATTGTCAAAAAACATGTAATGGAATTTTCTTCTTCCTGCTTTCTTTTAGGATCTTGTAAGCTTAGTAGTTTTGTAACATTATGACAAAGGGATTATGTATTTTGGATCAAATTCGCCAAATCAATTGAAGTGAACTAAGAATAGGTAGAGACTACGGTGACATTTGCCACAGTGTATGATTTTAAATGGATGGTTTCCCCTCGAGGAAGTACCCACTTGGCATGGATGAATCTAAAGAGCCTCCGGTCATATAGGAAATTAAGTAGCGAGTTCTATTTTGACAGGTGAAACCGGTGGTTCATTCTCTCACAAACCTGATGTTGGCCCATTAATCTCAGGCGTGAATCGCCCCTGCTAAATAGCATTGTCACTTAACAAAATGTATCCATTCTATATGATACTTAGAAGTAACTGTTGGAATGAGCCACTCTGTGACAGTGGATTGTCAGTGAATCTAGAATTCATAGCTAAACATCATCAGTTCTGTTCATTTTACATAGCCGAAATAGTTAACCAGGGTTTCTGGTCTTCTAGCAATTCACATGGATGTGTGTGGTTGGCAAAAGGAACCCTAATTGCTATGATAGTTTTTCTATAGTCAATCTTAGTGAAGGTGATATGTTGATTATTATTTTTTTCTTTCGTATGAACTGTTGTAATCACAATCTAAGTCTATTAAATGCTTCTCAAGAACTTCATGATAGAGATGTTAAGGCAACAGCTGTAAATACTTTTATGGGACATTAGATATATTTCCAATGAAGAACGATTTATTATCAGAATCACTCATTCTATTCTAATTTTCATGTCTGATGGTATCTCGTTTTCCTTGTTTCTTTCATTTATTCGCAAAAGCCATCTGAATTCAACACATACTATGACATAGAGGCAGTATATGATTGTCTGAAGAAAGAGTATGGAATAAGACAGGAGGATCTCATTTTGTATGGCCAGTCTGTTGGTAGCGGACCAACATTGCACCTCGCTGCACGATTACAGAAACTGAGAGGTGTCGTTCTCCATAGTGCAATTCTCTCGGGCATACGTGTCTTGTATCCTGTGAAAGTGACATTCTGCTTTGATATCTTTAAAGTAAGTTCAGATTTTTCTTTATTCTGTTGGATCATATTCATTTTCTTGCTAGTACTTTACCTGCATTCTTTGACATTTTCTTTTACTATTACTGTGAAAGTTGGGATTTTTGTTTGCAGAACATTGACAAGATACAACAAGTCAACTGCCCAGTCTTTGTTATACATGTAAGCCTTTTCCCTCAGCCAATTCAATATACTAATTTCTTGTATCATATGAGCAATCATGTCTTGAAATATTATGTTACATGTTGGATGATCTTGCCATAAACTCATCGGACTTGCAAGTTAGTGAACATAAAACTTGTCTTACTGTGAGATTACAAATTATGAAAACAATTAAGAATGTCTCAAGTGCTTTGTCATTTTGCTCCCATTTGTGCCTTTATATCCTTGTCATCCATCATCCAAGCCTTTTTTGCCATCCAAATGAGGTAATAAGCTGCACACAACAGAAAAAAAAAGAGAAGATTTGACAACATTTTTAATGTTCAACCTTTCAGCATGATTTGCATGAATAGCATTCCAAAATCAGGGAGAGCGACACCTGCCCTGAAACCAAAATACTACGTAGCGTGCTGCTTGATTCCTTCTCTATTAGACCTGGTATGTTGCTCAAGTTTGTGCAGGGATTTGAAACTTTTTGTGCCGATGATTAGTTGAAAGTATTCCTTGACTAAAATAAGTAGTACAGTTGTCGGCTAAAGAGAGAATATTTGTATTGTTTGATTCAAACACACTCGATACTTTCTCTGGGTGTATTCAGGTTTCTCACCTTCACATTCTTTGATGTTATCTCTGAAACTGTCGGGGATATCTCTTAAGTACATGTTCACTGATTTCAATTCACTCATTTCGCTGATGCTCTTGATCTGTCAAATTCGTTATCAGATAAAGAATTCTCTTCATCAGACACCTTAATCAGGTTTAATTTGTTTGTAGGGAACGGCTGATGACATCGTTGACTGGACTCATGGGAAACGTTTGTGGGAACTATCCAAAATAAAATATGATCCCTTGTGGATCAAGGGTGGTGGTCACTGCAACTTAGAGACATATCCTGAATATATCAAGCACTTGTGAAAATTTATTAATGCCATGGAGAAACTTCCACTTGTGAAACAGAACAACCAAAGCAGGCTTCCGACATCAACCATCACAGAATCAAAACATAACAAGTGTTTGAGATTTGGCAAGAGATAGCTGTTCAAACGACACCCTGTAGGTTCATCTGCATTTATGCCTCAATCCTTTGCACAAGTCTGTCTGTCTTCAACAGGCACCGCATGAGCTATGATCGATTGAAGACAAAGACCACAGAGAGTAGGTACATTATTGACTCAGAAAGCCGCAACTTCCGTGTCTAAAAATGATCCTAAAGAATACTAATAGGAGGAGATCCTGTAGCAATCCATGTCTCTGGAATCGACAAGTATGCTTCATCGATCCAATTATTTGTCTGATTTGCCAGATTGATGGCTTGTGTAAACACTTCCACTTCAAAAGCAAATACATGGTTTGTTTCTTGAATCTTGCACTCCATGTTCTCCTTCTTGAAAGAACACTTCTTCATGTAAGTCGGTAGATTTTGTTTTGCTTGACATTATCTCCTCTGGACAACATTGAAAAGTGAAGCTAAATGATGAAAGATGGGAATCAAGTTTCTGATAGATTGTTGATGAGTGAAAATTGCTCCATTATGTAGAGCTAAGTGGAAGTATGTTTCTAGAAATGCTTGTTGTGCATACTAGTATGCATCTTAAAATGACCAACAGCAATATGTAGGTATGCTACCCAATGAGTTCGCATATATCCAGCACTATAATGCTTTTCATTTATCGGTAGATGATTCGCGCTTACTAGGAATTATATTTTTCATTTATCTTGTTGGTTGCCTCTCTTACCCATACTTGAATCTCAAACACCATCATGCATCAAACTTGAATGCTTAATTAGCAAACTGTTTCTACTGATGAGGGTGAATGAAATCATGAATTAGGTGACTCTGTTCATCCACAATTTGCAGAAGAACCACTGCCAGCTCCCAAGCTGGATTCACCTTTTCTTTAGAGGACACTTGACCATGCTTCCATTGCTTTTCTTGGATCACTCATCAACCCTAAGCCTAAAACGACCTCCATCTTATTCCTGCCTAGCTAGAAATGAGGCAGAGAGGATCCAAGTAGCTTTATTGCCATTCAAAATGGAGACAACACTCATCATTCCTCTCGACACTTTGCTCAGGACTTCCATGAACAAAGCAGCACCAAGGAACCAGTTGTCCTCCCACCTGGTTGGCTGTCGACTCTTTTCCCCCACCAAGACACGGCCCTCTGAAACCACCATGGGAACTCATCCTGAGTTGGAAGCTTGAGGATCCAGTGTGTTCCTGCAAAGAGTACCTGTGTGAAATCATGGAGACAAACTACTGCATATTAGTCGAGTGTAAACATGCAGCTCTACATTTTGGCTGCTGACATACTAATGACTATCTCACTCCAATTATGATATGAACTCTTATCTTGATTTGATTTAGTTATAAATTTGATTTAATATTTTAACAAATTGAAAAATCTCTTGTACACATCAAGAAATCACCAAAGAGTGACAATAGATGAGAATAGAGAAGACACTTCGAAACTATAAATTCATATTAAATATGATATATGCTACAATCTCTCAGACCCTATATTTCTAACTCTTTTTCTGCTCTTTACCTCATCTGTTCTCTTGATTGATTTTTAGTAATCTTCTTTAACCAAGGATTATACATTGAATAGAATGTAATTGTAATGCAAGAACTATATGATTCTTTACAGCATGCATGAAGCAAAGCAATGTGTATTCTGTCATGCTTGATTGTTTACGGCTCTGGAATTGTAATTACCTCTATCTGACATGTTTGCTGAGCTCCCCTTGTTGAAGAGAATGTAGAACATCCCCTGGGAGTGCAAACACTTTCTGAGTCTGCTTGTCGTCTTTCTTGCAGCCAAGTAGCGAAGCATCATTTCTAAGGTGGATTGTGTGCCTAAGCAAGATCCCATATGCCATGCAAAGCATGTACAGTGCTCACCGTAGCTTTGATCTCAAGCATGTACGTCTTCAGAACGAAAGAGTTTGGCTTTGCGTTGTCCTGCGAAAAGCTTACTTTGTCCAGAGGGTTATTCTAGATATTCCAATATCTAATTTAGATTGTCGTATGACGGATCGTAGATTTGCCGACAGCTCGTGCGCGCACCGGGAAGACAATTCCAACGAGTGTATGTGCCATGAACATGGATCGATTGTATCCATACATGAGATATCATTCATGACAGCGGCAATTATTATTAGAAGATTGAGCGGCTGTAGACGACGACACGACGGCACTCGGCTCATGCAAAAGCGACTACTCCACGTGCATGCATGACATACGTAGTGCTGTACATCCCTATCGGAAGGGGATGCCTTCGCCCGCAGCAGCTGCCATGGGAGGCACGCCCAAAAGAAGACCCCATAGTTTATCTCAAAGGGAGGAGGGGGAAGGTTGAGGCTTGGGAGAGTGCAGTAGAGAGGGGCCATGATGTTAGGAAAGAGGGGTACAGGAGGACATTGCCCGGCTTCAGCTGCACGCATGCCCAGCCACAAACCAACACCCCTCCTCCTCCTCCTTTTCCAATGCCATCCCAACCCTCTTTCACAGCTCTCTCTCTCTCTCTCTCTCTCTCTCTCTCTCTCTCTCTCTCTCTCCTGTTGAAAGGGCTGGTGCACAGTTGGGTCCGTCCACACTGTCTAGAGTCCCAGCAATCGAGTAGGCTGTTGTGGAAGACCTAACTCTTATGCTCTGCGCATTGTCTTCAAGAGAACAAAAGTGTGCACCCTTTCCTCTTTTCTCTCCGCCTTTCAAATTAATCTGAGGTCGGGACGGTGGAAGAGATAGTAAAGTATTGCGAGTAGAGAGGACAGAAGTCAGTGGCCCTGACTCGGGCATCTCTTTCTACACTCATTTCCTTATTGTTCGAGCTGTACGACACGAGGAGGATAAGAACAGCACACGTTAATGGAAGGAAGGGTTTCGGATCATGGCTCTCTGCATGCATGCCGTAGCATGAACTCACCATTGGTTGCACTGTAGTTAAACAATCAGATTAGGGTTAGTGCATCTGCTTTTGGCACTCCCACTTACAGAAGGTAGACAAAGGAGACTAGCAGAAGCTTGCAGCCGACTCGTTCCATGACCCTACACGAGAAGTATTGGATGCATCACAAAGTCGTTGGTACGAAAGGAACAAGACGATAGCATTCTTTTAGAGTAGCCTTTGGATGGCCATTTAGCTCAGCTGTCCTCTAACAAGCATCCCGTTTCTCCTCCTCTTCCTCCTCCCTGCTCTTTTCAGCCGAAGGTAGGGTGCATTTGAGCCATGGCAGCCAACAGAGTGGATTACCATGAGGTTTTCACCACCAAGACCACAACAGTCTGTCCACGAGCTCGCCCTCCTCATGCTCATGAGGCCAAAGTCATCCATCTCTCAAATCTGGACAGAAAGTGTCCCGCCCTAATGTACTTGGTGTTCTTTTACAGATCAACTCCCCACCCCTTCATGGCCGGCAGCTTTCATCTGCTTCTCTTTTCTCCTCCTTAAAAAGGGGACTGGAGGAGGCCATGTCCGATTGGTACCCAGCTGCAGGCCGGCTGTGCCTCGCCCCACCACCACCCACCGGGAAGATCAACCTGGCTTGCACCAATTCCGGTGCACTTCTGGTCGAGGCAGCCACCCGAGCTACGATTTCAGATCTCGGAGACCTAGCTCAGCACAATGACTTCTACGAACGCCTGGTCTGCAAGCCTCCCTCCGGGGCCTGCTTCGCCGACACGCCGCTTGTCGTCGGTCAGGTGAGTTCAGAACCATGCAGCTCACGACACTATGCCATGATAACATCCTATTCCTTCTTCCCTTCATGAAGGTGACCAAGTTTGCGTGTGGAGGCTACTCGATTGGGGTGGGCACAAACCACGCGCTCTTTGATGGGGCGGCAAACTACAGTTTCTTGTGTGCATGGGCTTCCAAGACGGTGGGGAGGGCAGCCGAAGGACAGGTGGAGCTCGTCGAGCCGGTCCATGAGAGAGGAAGGCTCTTGGTCTGCCATGGCCAGAGCCAGGTGAGCTTATCGAAGGCTGCCGATCGAGACGGCGAGATGGGAGGGTTCATGGCTCTCGATCATCTGCATCAGCTGATCAAACAGGCAGTGTCTGCGAGCTGCATCGTTCCCGGTGGGCAGCTGAAGCTGTCGGAGATGGACAGCAAAGGGCACGAGCACTTGGTGCTGAGAACGTTCTCTGTGACTGCTTCCATGGTGAGCAGGCTTAAGAACAAAGCTGCAAGCGGCTCCGGTGGAATTTCCTGCTCTTCCTTCGAGGTGGTGGCTGCTCATCTATGGAAGGTAATGGAAATTGATATTAACCGCGCGCGCTCTCTCTCTCTCTCTCTCTCTCTCTCTCTGAGACATCAAATTCATCAGGAAACATATATATATATATATATATATATATATATATATATATATATATATATATATCCATGCTAATATTACAATAAAAGAATGAAAATTACAAGATAAAATAGAAACATTGTTCACATAGAACTTATGATCTATATGGATACATGCAAGATTGTTCATATTGTTATGAACTAAGCCAAGAATACAAACAGTTGGTGCTCAAAGACATGCTTGTTCTTATTGTTATGAAATTGAGTTAGCCAAAGATGATGCCTCATGTAAACTTAGGTTGCTTATCTTCTGATTACACAACATAGATATTACATACAAAAGTAAGCTAGCAATCAAATCATGAACTCGAGCAATATAACAAATCAGAGAGCGAGAAGATTATATCCACTTCTTGACAATGATGGATGTGTGTTCATATATAGATTTATTCACCTAAATCAAATGCTTTCTTTTTTCCATCAAAGAATGTGGTCTTGTGAAAGTTGACTTTGTTGATGTTCTTTTAGTAAAAATGAAAGGTGATCATTGGACTTATATACAAGAAAAAGAAATCCTAAAATTTTAATTTGGTGATTTCTAAATTATAATTCATGTGGCCTCTCTGATATGAAGGAAAGCATAATGGATGTTAAGTAGGATATTGGAATATAAATTTGTATCTACTTTTCATCAATGGGAATGTTGCTTTTTTTACTATGAACAAAATTAAGTTGACACATAAAACTTATATGTACAGTAGATTACATTCAAGCTGAGCTCAGTGCATGTTTACATATGAATCTAATATGAACTGTTTTTATAACAATAGAATAATTATGAGGCTATCGTAATTTTTCGATAACACTTAGAACATGAGAATGTCTAAAAATGTGAAAGAATTAAAAAAAGGAAAATTTCTATAAGGCCTTGATAATTCATAAGGAATATACTAAGCACATAATCCTATATATAAAGACCAGTTACTAGGATTCTATAACATAAAGAATAATTTAGTATTTTAGCAAATCTTTCTTTGTAAGCAATCATCTATGATCTTGTATTCTGAATCCTCATAAACTTCCTTATAGAGCTTCCTAATTTCTCATATAGTTTGCAATCCTAAGCTTCCCATGTCTATACTTTTGATTGAACTACTAAGATGAACATGCTCTCTTCTTTTAGTTAAGTTGCTTCTTGTGTGGTCTTATATTCTTGTTCTCTGTGAGTGTAATTAGATACTGTTAGGTGTTAACTCAACATATGAAGAGTACAACAAACAATTTTGATTTCTTATCATATATATCAATCACTTCATCTACACATAAAGAGCAAGACAAAGTGTCTCTTAATCTTCTTTGATCAAATTCCACATTGATAAAGAAAAATCATGCCAGTTTTACCTAAGGCTGATTTTGGGTTGAGTCATGTGTTTGCTTGTTTGCATGCATGCATACATTAACATATCTACATACATATATATATGTACATGTTGTGTCATCTAAATTTGGTTAATAATCACTCTAAAATTGTGGTAGAAAACATTTTGGAAGCTCAAAGGATCATTTAAATGTAAAGATTTGGTTTTTCAATCAAGTGTTTATTGTTCAACATCAATCATTTGTTCCTGTCAAGTTGCATGGATTTTCTGTGTGCCATGAACTTGCTACTTTAGCAATCTTAGAAATCCAGCTAATAGAAGTCTTTTGATCACTGTGTTACATTTGTTTAGGTAGTCAAATTATCTTTCGAGATTCCTTTTAACTTTTGATTGAAAAGAATATATCACAAACAGGTCAAGGAAAATGGGTTGTTTCTCATGGTTAAGAATATCAATGACCAATGAGGAGCCAATAAAGGATAATATACTCTACAATAATGATATATGTAAAAGAAAAAGTTTGACTTGCAACTATGATAAAGGTTTGTGATCAAGGTTAGTTCTAAGAGTAGAATTATTGATCTACTAATGATGTGATGGTAGATCAGAATTTATGATGGCAAGGATTGTGACATTTCATAGGGAAAAAAAAGTTGAATGATAATTTTATCAAAATAATGTAAAATTATTAAGAAAGATTGATCCAAATCAGTACCATCACCTGTCTATTATGATTAGATATCTACCAGTAGTTAGCACTCACCAATTTCTACAATTTGTGAGTATTACCACTAAGAATTAGGAGAAAAAACCTCAGATAAATAATATACTGTATACATTACTAGGTTAGAAGTACCTAATTCACCATGAAATTTGTGTTGAGTATGTGATGCTAAGTCTTTTCATTCATGGCTAGATTTAAGTATAACTAAATTCATCAAAAGAGAAGAGATCTTATAACTACAGAAAGATCTTGTTGCTAGAGAACTAGGTCATTGTAAATTGCATTTGCCTGTTACAAGATGATATTGGTGTTTTCATGACACACCTAGTTCAGTTTCATTTTGTGAAGAGACTTGAGGAAAATGTGGCCAGTACAATGGTCAACTAATATACACAAAGGAAAAATTATTACCTAATAATGGATAGGTAAATTTGACATGGAAATCATAAGGTCAGATGGTCTTGAACCTGTGGGTTTTCTAGATGGTTGGGCTTGTTTGAGATTTAAGTGCACATAAATGAAGAGTATTTTTTGAGTCTGAAGCTGTTGATAAATCTTCATCAGTGGTTTATCAAAGAAAGCAGATTAATCTATTGAGAAAAAGAAGCAGAGTTCCTGAATGATGAAAGCAACACTGAACACTGGCCATATCTTAGCTAGCTTGTGTGGTACAATCTGTGTTTTTGGTAGCACAGACAGTAACATAATAGAGGATACAGAAGAAAATGATGGGAAGAATTCTACTAGAAAAGATCAAAGTAATTTATGAACACAGGAAAGTCACAACTTAATTCTCAGCTGAGTGCAAGCTTTGTTTGCTTGTTACATAATATGGTGTACAGGAGAATGATGAACACAAAGGAAATCGCAGCTTGATTCTCAGCTGAGTTCAATCTTTGTTTGCTTGTTACATAATTGGCACATTATGGAAGATGATGAAAAGAACTCTACTGGAAGGGATCAGGTGATGAATGAACACAAGGAAATCACAGCTTAATTCTCAGCTGCATTCAATCTTTGTTTGCTTGCCACTGCAGGTGAGGACTAAAGCCTTCAACATAGCGAAGCACAGAATGGTGTGTCTCCAATTTGCAGTAGACGCGAGGGCTCGGATGCGTCCGCCACTGCCGAAAGGCTTCACAGGCAATGCCTATGTCCTCTCCTCCGTTGCATGCACCAGTGCCGAGCTTGAGGAGGCTAGCCTGGCTGCTGTGGTCGGAAAGATCAAGGTGGCAAAGCAGGCAGTGACTGACAGCTACGTGATGAAGTATCTGGCGGCCCTCAATGCCGCCCCCCAAGTGGCTCTCCCCCCACTGCCGGAGCTGACGATGGTGTCGGACTGGACAAAGACCCCGTACCACAGCATCGATTTCGGGCTTGGGAAAGCAGTCTTTGTGACTCCCTTGGCCACTCCATTTCCTCAGGTTGCGTACTTCATGCAGAGCCCGAGTGAAGCGGGAAGGGTGGACGTGAGGATTGGGTTGCCTCACATGCATCTGCAGGCTTTCACCCGCTACTTCCTGTCTGCAATGTAATGACTAATAAGCTGGTCATCAGACATGCGATTGATGTATGTTGAATAAGTACCTAACGCTGGCAACAAGCAGATCTTTCTACTTCAGGCTGGTCATACATATCTTCTTCAAGATTTGACTGTGTTTCTTTCGATGGTCATGTTTGGATTTCCTGGAAAAAAGAAGGGAAGAGGTCATCATAAACTGAACATATAATTAAACACATTTCTATAATTCATTGGCTTACTGCTGTCAATACCACGAAAAAGAGGGTTAAAACTTGGAAGAACAAATCCATATCGCCACCGTTTCAAATGGCCCCTTTTTCACAGTGGTGAATCATAGAATTAAGAGCTATATTACATGAGGAAAAGATAAGTAACAGAAAGTGAAGTTGGATTTCATAATCGTTAGATCTATCAGCAGTTATGACATACAATCTCCAGTGAACCAACTCTGTGCAACAAGAAACCATTGTGCAGGAACAAAGGAGGCAGATGGAAAGAGTCAAATATAAATGCATGCCTTAAACCAAGAAGTCCAAATCAACCTGGGTTTTCCTGTGTACATGATGCCTTCATCATGACAAAAGGAATCAGCACAGCCTGCTTGCTCATGTAGACATCCTTCTTCTTCTCATGATGAAATCCAAGCATATATAAGATCTGCCGTGATCATGAGATCAATAAATGAGTTGACGTGAAAGATGGCACGTAAACTGTAAAGGTTAACTAAACTTCATGATTCCAGTTGATTCCTCCTCATCAAATGTCACCAATGCATCCTTCTTCTTCCTCTCATGATGAAATCCAAGCATATATAAGATCTGCTGTGATCATGAGATCAATAAATGAGTTGACGTGAAAGATGGCATGTAAACCGTAAAGGTTAACTAAGCTTCATGATTCCAGTTGATTCCTCCTCATCAAATGTCACCAATGCATCAATTGCACTGGTTTTTATAAAGGAATGAAAGCTATGCATAAGACAGTGCAAAATTTATGATATACAGTTACAGAAAATGGACACATTTATACAAATACACGGAGAGAAAGCAGGGCTTATCTCAAACAGCAGTTGGTCAATGATACTGGAATTTGTTAAGTAAATACAGACTAATGACCACTTATCAACTATTTTATGGCACTATACAAATATTACCCCAGGCCAGGGAAAAATAATCAAATTTAAACATCTTTAACATAGCTGGTCTTATCATGATTTGCAACATACAGCTGAAAATATTAACTGTTCTGGCCAACATGACTTATGAGTTTGTGTCATCTATTGAGTATGTATCATCGAACAAAATTTATTCACTATATAACAGGGAAAGAAACTTTATTTGTATTTTGTAAAATTACATTTGGATCTTTTTAAAAAAACTTCCAAATCATGATTGCTTTAAGTGTTACATGCAAAAGTAAAGGACTCCCACCTGCCTACAATGGATAATACACTAAACTGTTTATCAAGAATGCTATCGTGAGATAGAAGATTATTCCACCGACAGCTACGCTCGACTGCCACTCCATGTGTATGCTGCGGTCACCTGGAGTTCTGGAAAATTAATCTTATGATCTACAAATATCCTAAAGACAGAATGTGCCATGAAACATATGCCTTTAAGGTAATGTTTTACTCATGGCATATTCCTGAGTTACTAAATTGCAGCAATCAGGAAAAGGTCAGTGAAATACCAATTCATTGCATATGGATTAGGTGGTGAAACTAGTCATGAGTTTGTTGCTCCAAGGAGTACTCTCTCCACTCCCATATCATCAACTACCTAGATGGTGTTTTTCGTTTTTACTTCTACATGATTCTGAACTGACCTCTTTTCCTTGAACTAGAAAAATTATGTAAAACAGAAGTTGAATGTAATATAATAACATATAATACTCGAGATCATTTTACTCTTTCTGATCAGATATATAGACTGCTTAAAAACTAGTCACAGATGAAACCACACCGAAATCGTGGGACAACTGAAAAAAAAACTACATATCATGTACCTTAATTGAGTTCCAAAGCAATCTTGGGATAGATTGAAGCAGAAACAAGATATATTATAAAAAAACAAATTTACTTTTATCGTAATATACTTTATATGAGATCTCATTAGAAAGTGGAAGACAGCAACCCAATATAAAAATGAAAACAGCAAACAACAACAACAAGACTGTAAGTCCCAACATAAAAATGAAAACAGAACAAACAAAAAAGACAATGACAAAACATAACGTTCCAGTTACCTAATTTCCTCTGCAAACGATGCAAATTGCTACTTCCATTTTTGTTAAGTTGCTGTTCATAAAAGAGGTCCTTGTAATATTAAGCCAAATCAACTGTAAGAACACTATTACCATCCATCTCATCCTGCAAAGAGCTACCTTCACACAGATGCAAATCAAGAAGCTAGAGTATAATCTAGCAATAAATGTGTGAATGATGATACCTGTATCTATATTCCATCTTGCCTAATGGCAATGTTCATGCCATTGTTCTGCACTTTTAACAATAATTTGTATGCTATTTAAGAATATTAACAAAGACATGTTGTAAAAAGAAAAGGATGCAGAACTTCTACTCCACAAATCTTGTTGAACATGAAGTGTACCCTCAGAGTGTTTCATTTTTCTGGCATATATAAGGCACCAATACAAGAACATAGGTACTAGCACTATTTTTCCTTACTGCCAACCCTTGATTGTACAATACTAGTCATTACATCAGATGTAAAACTAAGCAGTTACAGAGATACAATATGGCCTCTACCATTACAATCCAAGTAAAATGAAAGCCCAATAGCAAGTGAACAAAAAAATCTGTAACAACATAGAGAAAAGAATATATATATGATGAACACAGTGACACACTCCAAATCACTTAAACTCCAATTAATAGATCAGAATTGGTGACACATATCCAAATATTCATATCTATGCAAATTTGACTGCCTTCTAGCATCCCATTTGTGACAAAAAGCCCTGTCACTCCAATGCCAACTTACAATCAACTTGAAACTTTTCAATCCTGACGTAATCGGAAGTATATTTAGGCCAACCAACCCATTGATCAGGTTGGGAGGGACAAGGTTGGGCCTGACCAAAGTCGCAACCCTGTTTTCCATTGAGGTGGTAATACAAACATACAAGTAAAACTGCATGCTCACTTGGCATGTTATCCAACAAAAAACATTCTGGAGAAGATAACCAAATGAATTCATCAAACATCAAACTGTCAATAGGAGACCTCCATCTCCATACAGGGGTCAAGAAGACACGTACCAATCTAGTCAATCTGGGCTAGCGAGCTCCAAAATCTTCTAGACAAGGTCATGCACCCTCTTCAGTTTCTTACACCTTTGTTAACACCAGGTTCTTAAAAGCTTCATCAGTTGCCTTGTTTCTTGCAGAATCTTACTTATCCAGCACCTAAGACAAAACATAAAATTACCAATGGCTAGAGGTCTAACATATGACAACACAATGAATGAGCCACATTTGAATACAAGGTTTGGGGAGGGTCACTATATACAACAGAGGCAATTTCATGACTCGCAAACACTGATCATCCAGGTCAAGAATGAGCAACCTTATGTGACACCACTACGCCCTCAAAAATGGCTTAATGTTCAAAACAGCCAATCAATTGAACATGAAAATACTTATTCAAAACTGAAACCCAATAAACCCAACCAAAAACAATTAAACATTTCTAGTCATAAAAGTGTGCATAGTACAAAACATACAGTATTTGACATGGAACCTCTATTTTGCAACTCCAACATGATATAGAAAATTTGCAGCTATTCACTGATGACAATAGGAATGGGATCTTAATTAGGGAACGATGCTAAATTTAAATGGCAGAAATGAGAATGTTTAGAATACCTGATCAGTGCTTAGTAACAAACAGATGCATTTTAAAAAGAGGTGAGAATGTCATGGAACCTAAAGGCTAATGGACACATAGAAAGGTAGACCTTAATGGTTGCTTCAATCACCTCCTACTACCAAGGAGAAACCTCCATATTACTAATAGGGAAAGGATCTGAAACTAAGGGAGAATTATCACATATAATAATATCAGTTATCCTTTTCGCAACACAAAAAGAGGAGGCACAAGGCATCGCAACCTAGCTATATGACTTGATAGACCTAGAACAATGTGACTGAAAATGCTTAAACCAAAATTAGCAGCAGCTTCATCTACCCGTATAATTTTCTTTTCAACAGATAAAGCTAGATTAGATATCTAACCATATAATTCAACTTAACAGATTCTCCTATCGCATTTGATGCGGACTAAACTTGAGAGTCAACTATTACTCTAGATTTTACCCATGAAAAAGTCAGATATAATAAGGGCTTGCCATCAAAAATTAAAAAAAAATTATAAGTCCAATGCAAAGATCTAAACTCAAAAGAAACAACAATAGTTTATCTCAAAACTCTATATTACACTAATTGAATATGCAAATTAAACATACCTTGAGACAGCTCGAGCCTCCAAGGAAGATAAACACCAAAGAAAAGATTTGTCTTGCATATCAGCTGAAGAGGACTATACACCATGTCAAAGGAAGGCTATCCACAAGCACCTTTAGGCAATCCAATTGCAGCAGTTCAAGCTATTCAAATTTGCACTTAACCAAACACAAGAAAAAGCATTGGCAGAAAATGCATTCTTATAGAAACCAAGAACCTACATGGAAAAACAAACTACAAGAATTGGTAGCCGAGATCAAACATATACAGGAACAAGAGAATATCAAAAGCATCAGATGCAAGGACACCACACAAGGTAACTTCTATAATAATTCACTTTTTATTTTTATTTTTTTATTTTTTGGCTCAATGAGCAGTCTGCCCATTCTCAACACCCAACCCGTACAACACGCCTGCATATTTCTCAGTAGAACCATTGAAGAAAGACTCCTTCAACTTCCTGAAAGCACACGAGGTGAGCAAGCTGTCTGAACCGGCCTGGTGGCAGATCCCAACCCTCTCGACATCGAGCAGCTCGGCGAGCTTGTTGAGCCCCCCATGGAGGCTGTTGCAGAATTTCATGAGGTGCTTGATGTCGTACACGGTCGGAAAGTATATCTTGATGAGATTGAAGAAGCCGGCCTGGGTCTCCGGGAGGTTCTGACAAGTGAGCAGCTTGAGAAGATACCCGAAATCGTAGCCGCTGTGGAAGGTAACCCAGTGGACGGAGTCATTAAGCACGATGCCCGACGACATGAGGAGTTCGCCAAAGCGTTGGGCGTCGATCCCTTTCTCGTTGTTCTTCTTGAAATCGATGCCGCTCTGACGGAGGAGCTCGATGGAGTCGGAGGCGAACACGTCCCGCTGGATGTCAAACTCGCGGAAATTGAACTGCCAGACGCAGCCGCGGTCGGTGCCGCAGGTGGGGAGGCTGCCGTGCTCGTCGGAGAGGGTAAGTCCCAGTTGGATGAGCTTCAGCATGTCGACGTTGGCCTTGAGGGTGGCATAGTTGAAGTCGGAGCTGGTCCGGAAGTTGCCCAGAGGGCGGCACACGATGCCGGGGAACTCCGTGTCCATGGCGACAAAGGGGAAGTCGTCCACGATCTCGCGAATCAGGGCGAACTCTTGCTCGAGGTTGTTGCTCCACACCTCGCGGATCTGGACCGTCTCGTTCTTGGGCAGGATCGACGACATCGCACCAACATCAATCGAAACCAGGAACCTGAAAGATGATCGATATAGGACCGGGGAGGAAAAAGGACGTATCTTTGGCGAGCAGAGTGGCGGGGATTTCAGGTTTTCAGGGATCACACTAAAAGGGGGGAGAAGGGATCGGGGAGATTCTTTTTTTGTTATTGAGATCGGAGGAGGAAAGAGCAGAGGAGGTGGTGGCGTTCAAGGACGCGGCATGAGCCGCTCCGCGAGGGCTTCGACCATGGAAGAGGATGCGGGGGAGTAGATTGGGAGACAGGCGATGGAGAAGAAGAGGATGAGGGCGAAATAATGCAGCGCCACTCGTTGCCGGTGCACTGCTGGCACCGGTTAGGCCTAAGGAACGGACGCGGCGTGGCGAACTCTGGTTGGTTATCAAAGGGAATATATTTTGTGCTCGTGGGCTTTTTCCACTGAACGTTCGACACGTTGTCCGAGTCGGGTCCACATTTTGGGCAAGGACGGGATCCGTGGGGACGTGGCGGGTCCCAACTTGGGCCCACGAGAAGGCACGCGTTTTTCGCCTTTATTATTATTATTATTATTATTATTATCATTATTGTTAGTAAATGTTATTATTATTATTACTGTTGTTGATATTAAAGCCTCCAGTTTTGGACTTAATTGCATAGTAACTATTAAAGGGTTTCCTTTTTCTTTTTGCTCCTCATAATTTCGGTATATTTAACATGATATATATCAGATAATAGTTAATATATATCATTTAATTAATTAAAAAATATTTTTTAATTAATACTAAAATAAGTAATAGAATAAAAACGAATTGTTGACAACTTCATACAATATGAAGATAGAGATCGATTATAGTATACACAGTCACGTGGAGAAAACGAAGCCTTATGATGACATAGAAAGAGGAGAGCGAGTGGGATGGAGACAAGACTGGAGTGAAGCAATAGGCTCGGAATTCGGAGTCTACGTCCTCTCCACGCTTTCCACCCTTCCTCATTCTACCTGCCTCTTCTTCTAAGCCTTCTCCCTACATGTGACGTCATTGTCACCTTACCGTAATGGCCAAATGCATGTGACCCGATGTCTTCTTCTCCACCGCCCTCCACCCTTCGTCGTAGACTCCTGGAGGTCGTGGCCTATGGCCACAAGAGGTCCTATGGCATAGGCGACACGACTGAGCTGTGCCCCCGCCTCCTGAGGCTGTGCGAGTCAGAGTGGCTCATGGAGCTGCTGCAAGCGGAGCCCTTCGACTCTGGCTCTAATGAGATGATGGAGGCGGAGACGGAAGAGTAAGGCTTTCAAAGAACTCCAACTGTTGGTGGGCAAGCTGCAGCTAGGCGGCCACAACGCCGACGGGGATCAGGTGGAGGTGGCGACAGCGACGACGATGGAGGTGCGAATGCCCACGAAGGATGACTCTGAGGCGAGGGAGACTCTCATGATGCTCGGGGCAATAGCATAAGGATCGCTTCAACGCTAGTGGCAATAATTAAGGGTTAGAAAAAGATTTTCTTTTAAGTCTTGCTTAGTTCATATGATTTATAGAAAACTTATTTTTCTTTTTTTTTGCAAATCAAACACCTCAAATGCGAGATAGATATGAACAAGGCTAATTGATTTATGTGGGTCCTAACCTTTTGGGGTATGATTTGAACATCCTCTATTCTTATATGTTTTTATATTTTGAGAAATTAAGATTTATAATCTCATGACTTTAATTTTTTATAAGTATAAATCTTTGAATTTCGAAAAGAAAGGGAGTTGGTTCCTCTTTAGGCGTAATGGTAGCTTCTTTAACTTCTCCTCCGCCCATTCTTGAACCATCACTTAAGGCATTGGCCTCAACTCGATCTGATTATCCTTCCACCATTGGTTAACTAACGAAGAAAAAAATCGTGAAAAACGTGACTCATTCTCGGTGAGGAATCAAAGGTGGAGTAGATTCTTGAAAAATAACCAAATGAGATGCCTCATGCTCTCAAGGTGCTAATATTTTTAAAGAGTTTCCAAAATTTAAAGTCCTCGTAAAGAAAAAAAAACACAAAAAGATAAAGGTCAATATTTGACCTAGTTTATACCCTTCGCATAGCTAAAGATATTTGACCTATCGAATCTAATTTTTGACATGTCATTATAGTCAAGATAAAAGGATATAAAAAAGATGGAAAATATAAACTGCAAGCAATATTATGTACTAATAAGTTGAGTCATGAGTCCTATGTCGACTCTTAAGTATCCTATTAGAACAAGTATTATGTCACCTTAGCTCATTTCAAAATGAGCATCTCAGGGTGGAGATTGATGAAATTTTATCCACAAGTATCTTTTAAGATTTTAATAGCGCTAAAAAAAGGGAGGGGGTTGAATTGGTACTATAGTAAATCTTAACTAACTTTAAAGCTTGATTAAAAAACTCATATCAAAAATATGATTAACCAAATATTAAGTACGAGTAAGAGTTACAAGTGAATAATAATAAGTAATCATAAATAAGAATTACAAATAAGTAATCATTTATAGTGGTTTGGTCTGACAGACCTATATCCATTATCGTTTCCTCTTCGAGGTTATCAGCTTTTATTATCGATATTTTTTCTAATGGACAAAGATCAACTATCTTTGTTATAACTTTTTTCCATTTTATAGGTTTACGAGAGAATCTCTACACTCACTTTTATAAGAGATCTCTCACCTCTATAACTTAGTAACACAACTAAATTCAAGAAAGAGGAAGAGACTCAAACAATATTTAAAAAAAGAGATACAACACTTCATAAACTCAAGAATAGATATTCGATCAACTAAACTCAAGAATAGATATTCGATCAACTAAGCCAAAGTGAGATATTTATAAGCCCCTTCAAATTGAGATATAGGTAGCACTACTGTTGGCATTGGATAGCACCACCATCATAATTTTTAATATCATAATTTTGAACTCCAATGGTACTACCATCGTAAAGTTTAAACTCTAGATGGTATTACTATTGTCCTAGATAGTACTATTATTGTCATAGGTGGAATCATTACTAGGAAGACTGATAAGCACAAACAATGCTTATCGATTTACTCATGCGATATTATCACTTAAGCATGATGGTACCACCACCTAGGCCTATTTTAGGCTTCCCGTTTAGCCTCCTATTATGCTCAATTCAATTCGGACCAACTTCAAGCCTAATGACTTTCTTGATAAGTTGACATTATCCTAACCTAATACCAACTCAAATTGACCCAAAATGATATTAATTAAGTTTTTAATAAATCAACCACATATCTGGCACATTTATGAAGCTTTTAGCATGTTGTGTGCTCTTTCAATATGTCATCTAATCTTCCGACACTTCGTTTGAATCTCTAACACATCACCCTTTCCTTTCGCATATCACAAATTCGACTAGCATATTAAGTTTCTCATGATATCCATTCTTCCGACATAATATCTAATCCTTCCGGCATAATGCTTAAACCTATAGAACAAAGTTTGTTCTGGCACGTTGACCAATCATTCAACTCAATATCCAATTTTTGATATGATAATTATTCGATGCAACGTCCAACTCTTCCACTTGATAGTTGGCCCTTTGATGGTCCAAATCTATGGTTGAAATGTTTCTTACGTCACTTATCTTAAAAATATATTAGTCTAATAAACTCATCAATTAATTTTATCATCAAAATTTGAGATTCAAAAGTATCTAAAAGACCAAAATGTTCTTATAGCTATTCAAGTGCTCGTTAATGATGATAAAATTAATTTTATCATCAAAATCCAAGATTCTACCAAAATAAATTCAATAAACTCATCACATTGCCCTTTTGCTTAGTTTGTTATCTTGTTGTGTTATATTAATTTTTTTATCATTAAATCTACTTGCCCAATTTAGTTCATGTGTCTTTACTTTATTATATCACGAGGTTTGTCCACTCGATTTATCTTCAACTTTCATAGGTCAATGTCTCAGTTTGGTTGTAAGGGTTGATTGAGTTGGTGTTGTCTATTTTAGAGTAATGAAGCTTTCTTTCCTCAAGTTACAATACCTACATCCTAAAAAAATATATGTTTTTACTAGTGATGCCAAAGAAACAATAGACCAATGCTTGATGCTTGGAGCACAATCACCCTATCTTGACCCTAAGTGATATCTTAAGAGTATAATTTTTTTTAAAATTTTTAATGTATCATGTTTTTTATAGCACTACTCTTTTTTGTTGTTTCAAAGTGATAGGTTTCATCTTGGACAACCTCGATGACCCGATAGGGTCATTCCCAATTTGATGCTAGTTTATCCCAAGATCCAATTAGCCAACTAACTTTAACTTTTCAAAGCACCAAGTCTCTGTAGTCTAACTCCCTAAGAGTGAATACATCGATTATAAATCTTACTTTTTTGCATCTCAACACCCTTAGGTGTGCTTTTACTTTGACATTGCTGATTAGGTCGAGTCCAACCTAAAGTTCTTCAATGGAGATTATTTCCAAGATTAGGTATTGGGGATTGCAAGTGAGCTGGTGGCATCACCTATTGGGCTAACTAGGAAAAAAGCAAACTGATAACCTATATCATGCCTATTAGCATCTATACTTGTTGAGTGAGGTTTAAGAACACATTGGTAAGTATAAGTATATAGTTAAGGATCATCCTTGGGGGTAAAAGACTAGAGTCATTGAATAGACATTAGTATCTCATCAATGTCTATGTTGAGATAGATGAACCAATGTGTGAAAATGATAACTGCTACCCCAATTAGGTGAAATACTATAAGTTAAGGGGCAACATCTCTTCGCTCGAGCTGCATTCGTATGATATTGGGCCCACCTTCAAGTACCAAAAATATTATGAGAATATATCGTTAACATCCTGGTCATCCCAATATGATTTTCAACTCATATACGTAGGATTGTTTATGGTGCAAATAACAAGCTCTCTAGGTGCCACTTATATAAAGATCAAAGACGATAAAAGTTTCCCAACCATATCTCTCCAAAGCTCAAGTTATTAATATAAGGAAGATTGAGTGTAATGATAAGCAATAAAAATTGATCTCTTTGTAACTATATAAAAAATGAGCTTTTATGCCTATAACACCCTACTTCTAGTACTACTGATACCCTATAAGTATAATTAAAATAGAATGTCACTTTTTTATAGCGAAAAAAGTTAATAATCTTAAGAGTAAAATATGTTAATTTACTAAATAAAATGATAGAGTTTTTCTTATACATAGTGATTTTGACACATGTACATAATTTTAATCTCTAACCGAAAAATAAAACGCACATGACTTGTCCAAAAATTATATATATAAAAATGCTCATAGGTCATTGTCGATATCGGCATGGTTCACACATGTTTATTTTTTTATCCAATCTCTTGAGTGTGACATTAGTATTTTTATCTGTAAAATAGAATCTATTATGAATAATCACTTAGTAAGCATAATTTTTTATAATTTTATTTAAGTGAATATGTATAATGTCATATATATAATATTTTAAAATTATTAAAATAAGTCATTTAATAATAAATACCTCATCCTTTGACTTCTTTAGCAAGTATAACATACAAAATAGTATATGCATAATAAAGAGGTAAAATTTTACATCAAAATAATTGAAAGTGCTTATTTACACATGTAAAAAAAAAACGATATATTCATTGACTTTTATACATCATATCATAACATATCCATGTACTCGTGTCGCATGTCATTATAATTGTAATGTATATATGTACTCTGACATCACATATAATCATATATGCATATATACAATATATTTTATTATAATTTATATATTTTTATGCTTACATAATATGTATATTAATATTAAGCTCATAATAATTATATCATTCAAAATATATTTTTAAAATATATCATAAATATGATAATTTATGTTATCATTATTTTATAGTTAATTAAATATATACTCTGACACCACATATAATTATATATGCATGTCATTATATGTAGTATGATATATATTGTGCCATTTTATATTATATATCATACTACATGGCATACTACATATATGTATCATATATGCATGTCATTATATGTAGTATGATATATAATGTGCCCTTTTATATTATATATCATACTACACGGCATACTATACATGTATGACACGTCGGAATATATCTATACACTCTCACACCACATATAATCATATATGCATACATATAGTATATTTTATTATAATTTATATATTTTTATGCTTACATAATATGTATATTAATATTAAGCTCATAATAATTATATCATTTAAAATATACTTTTTAAAATATATCATAAATATGATAATTTATGTTATCATTATTTTATAGTGAATTAAACTTATATTTATCTAATTTAACTCACAAATGAATATGTTAAGAAAAAATCATATTCCTTAACGATCGAGAATGTTATGGACTAGTACACTTAACTTATCAAATTAGGAGTATAAGATCATAAGATATCTTATTAAGAAGTATATATCTTGAGTTGATGATTTATAATAATTTATAATAATTATTTATAAAAAAATAAATAAAATCTCTTATAAAATAAACTATTCTCAACATAAAAATGTATTTAAATTCTACCATTAATTTTTTAATAACTCAATATACAATCAAATGAACTAGTTAATATTAATCAAACCATCGTATAATTTTATGACAAAAAATTCTTCACTATTTTAGTTGATCGAACTATATTGAATTATTATGAAATTTTACAAAAAAAAAGAAGACATATAGAATTAAATATATATCAAAATTTAGCTTAAATAAAATTATTTGAAGGCTAAATTACCCTCTTAATTTAACTATTAGTATCTATTTTATTATGCTAAAACTATTCTAGGACTATCAAAATTTATAAACCTCAGATCTTAGTGCATAAAGGTAGTATTCACTTAATTTTAAATCATACATAACCATAAGAAACTTTTAAAAATATATTAAAAGGATAGAACTTAATCATATCCTTATAGGGGTGAGTCAATTTAACTTAAATCTTTTCTCAAAAAATAAAAAGTTTTAACTACCTCTCTTCTCAAAAAAATAGATAATCGTAACTCTATACACCAATCTCGTATTAAAGTTATACAAGCGGTCTTAAAACTATAAGAGATTCATATAAGACATAAGTAAGAATTAAAGATTAATTTGAAGTAGAAATTATTCAAAATTAATTAAAAAGATTAGTCTATAATCTATAAAACTAAAATTCTAGGTATAGTAAGGGAAGAATTGAGTTTTTTTTATCTCAATTTTTCTTAAAGTTAGGGTTTCCTACACTTATTAGAAAAGTTAGAAAGAATAACTAAGAAAGAAAGAAATGATTATAGAATGTCAAGTGGGTATAAAGGATATGACTAAAATAAAATAGAAATACATAAAATGTTATCTTGAGGCATAGGATTTAATCTCATTAAGTATTATTTTAAGTTTTTTTTACTAATATAATTATTATATTATAATAACTTTAATTGAGTTAATTTAGTTTAATAAAAATAATATTTTTAATCTAAACTCATCCTTTAATCTTAATATTTTTATTATAATATTACTCTTTGATTTCCATCTCTATTTAATTTTTTATCATTTCATTCATTCTTAAGTAGTTTATTATCCTCTACATATGTCATATTTAAAACTCAAACTTCTTTGTCACACTCATTCAAGTTTTAAGATTTACTAAGGGTCGATTATAATTCAATCATTACTTTTGGTCATTATATCCATGCTTATTATCATAACTTAGTCTAATACTCAAATCTGATAATACACTTAGGTTTATTAGATCGAAGGATCATATTATTTTATTATAAAAATATGCTTACAGTAAATATTGATGCTAACGCATACACAACCAATACTTCATAGAATACTAAGGAAAATATTTTGTTAAAAAAATATATTTTAATTTTAAAAGTCAAAAACATTAGCACTTTATTTATTATATTTATAAATATAGACATCATAAATCATATTACTAAATGATGATAATATATATATGTATTATTTATGTTTTTATTAACATATTAGTTATACTTCAATATATGTAAGATCGAATACTAGAAATAAAATATTTTATAAAATATTCTATCGGGAGATAACCTTTAACTACTAATAATAACATTTTTTCTGCATGTGGGTAATAAATTAGAGAAAACTTGTAATTGCTTATCTTGAACCATTGTTCACAAGAATAGACAGTGAAGGATAACATTTGCCTCATTTTAATTGAGATACTATATAAAGATAATGTGTCGACTGATTAATGATATTCTTCCTATCATCATTATGATTTTGATTTTAAATTCTAAATTATAGGGATTGGAATTAATCATTTATTCTAGTTCAAGCCATTTCCAACTCAAATCATTAATTTTTTACTTTTACTAAAATTTAAATAAAATAATAATTTTAAAATATAAAAAAAGTATATTTTAAATCATGAATCATTGGTTCGAATTGGAATCGAAACGATTAGTTCTGGTTATCAAAAATAAGAAATTACAATTGAACAGTCCAACTTCGATTCTGATTTAGTTTGATATCTATAAATTATCGACATAGTTAATTTTAATTCCACCTCATTTAATTTCGATTTAGTTTTGATTTTAATTGAACCACGATAAGAACTACTCTACCGAGGCTTCAGTTCTCTACTAACATGAAGACATTATAGACTCGGACAGATTAGTGCAGACATTTGACGTATCATTCTCGATGACATCCCAACTATGTCTCCGAAACCATGTATTCGAACGAGAAGTCATGGTAGGATCCTTGGAATCGTGACTTAAACTGACGGGTAAAGGAACGACCTGGCCGTCGCGATCACGAGCTCGACCACAACAGATGTTCACACTGAAGTCACGAGTTCCGTTTGCCGTAGCGGCCGTCGCCCGTCGACTATCGCTAAAGCGGATGGTGCTCTCGATGTGCGCCACGTCACCCTTTTGGTTGTCCCGCATCGGATGGGGGAAACACCCTTTTCACCCGACCCGAGACGGGCGTGGGTTTAACCCGATTACATAATACCCAATAGGAACCGTCGCGTCCGCTTAAAACGCCTCCCTGTGAGACCCCCCTCACCCCGTCGCTATGAAAGAATAGAGGAAACCTAGGCGAGGCAGCCCTAGCTCATCACCACCTTCTCCGCTTGTCACAAACCCTAGCTGTGGCTCGCCCGCCCATCGGCCGTAACGAGGGCCTCGAAATCGATCGCTTCCGCCCCATTCTCTCTCCGTTCCCGAGGATTTTCATGCCGTGATCGCCTTTGCGGGGCGGTTCGGGCTCGGGATCTGGAACCTGGCGAAATGGCGTCCACGGAGGAGTTGGAGGAGCGGCTGCGGGACGTTGGGGACCGGCTCGCGTCTCCTCCAACTGACGTCGGCGAACTCCTTTCCCTGCTCGATGTAACTCCTTTACTTCTGTATTGGTTATAATTTCCTGTTGCTTGGGTCATGGGTTTCTGCAAGCGTGCAAGGGAAAAAGGGGTTGCGGATGAACCCTTATTTGGTCAATCCGTCTCTTCTAACTTAACTCTAGTCGTCTGAAAACTCCTATGATTATCCTTTTTCTAGGGCTCTTAGTTGAAACTTTTGTCTTCGTTAGCTCTGTTGGTGTTCATTCTCTTTTCTATATTGATGATAACGTGGTACGAAAATTTAGTGTTACTGTCATGAACCGCTGAATTATTTCTGAGCTTTGATTGTATTCCATACTGAGAATTGAGTGTGCTGAGTGTTTAGTGTAAGGTTCTTCTTGGTTCTTTTTTTTTTTTTTTGGTGGGGGGGGTGGGGGACACACCTGCGGAAATATCTTCTCTATTGGTTTTTTTCTTTTAAGTTATAATGTTGCTTTAGATGCATTGATCAGTGGAATTTTATGTTTTATTGTTGTCCAATGAAGAAGTATGGTTAGTTTTGTCCGTCATTGGGTATTCGCTTTTCGCTGCCTCAGAGTTATTTAAGGTAAAAATTGGCAACAATTTTGTTAAGATTCATGCTAGTGATTTGGCTTAATTCTGACCTTGAAAATTATTACTTGTACATGATCAGCACTTAAATAGTTACTATAAGGCATCATTGTAAATTAGACAAGAAAATATGTTAATGCCTGCTTCTTCTGTACCATGGGCACTCAAGTCATGTATCTACTGCATGGTTGATCCTGACAAACAAGGAAAGTTGAATTTTAGTGGAGGTGGCTTCAAAATATCATGCACATCAAGCTTCACATTTCTGACAATTGGTCCATATCATTGTTTTGTTGTATATTTAAAATCTGCACTTATAATTGCAGGAAACTGAAAGTCTTTTATTGAGAGTTCAACAATCACCAAGTCAGTCGATGTTAGATGCTCTTCACCCTACAATGAATCTGATGGTTGAGAAGAAGTTTTTGGAACACCCAGATGAGGATGTGAAAGTCATAGTTGCTTCGTGTACGAGCGAAATCACAAGAATAACTGCGCCTAATGCTCCATATGATGATGATTTAATGAAGGTCTGGAGACATGGATTCATATAGTAGCATTCTCTCTCTCTCTCTCTCTCTCTCTCTTGCATTAGCATAAATTTAACTTTTTTTTTTTGCTTAAATTGGTTTTCTAAAACCTTTTTTCCTTACAATATATAGGTGGTATTCCAGAAGATTGTTGATGCATTTGAAAATTTGGATGACACATCCAGTCGCTCATTCTCTAAGAGGGTTTCAATTCTTGAAACCGTTGCAAAAGTTCAGTCATGCATTGTGATGTTGGATCTGGAATGTGATGCTATGATTTTAGATATGTTTCACATATTCCTGAGAACAATACGGTGAGGGTAGCTCTCTCTTACGATAGAATTATAGTAATCGGCCACCTTTAATATATTTCAGATGATTTTGTTTGGTGATTGTTTAACTGTACACTTTTGAGCCACATGCAACTCATGTCCTAGCGCCAGCTTATGTTTTCTTTTCTTAATGTTTCTATGAATATCAGGTAATTTGAAGGTTTGTTGGAGGGCTTTCTGAGTATTATTTGCCAAGATAACCTTGCAAACTTTCCTTTTCAAAGCCTCCCTATAATGCTTTTGCTTCATATGCATAATGTTTCATGAAAATTCCGAAATTATATAACCATAAATCCCATTCAAGATGCCTTATAGAATGGAATATTTTCCCATATCTGAATGCAATTAATTATAGCATTCTCTTTATTTGATTCATCTAGGAGTGTTGTAGAGACTCCAAGTCATGCTCCATTTTGATTCTCGTTACCATGTGCTTGTAGTTCATATCATGATTCCATGTTTTGCTCAAGGTTGAATACTACTTCAATGGTCTGTTGGGTTGGTGGCACAGATTCCAACACATGCCTCCTAACACCGTGTATACTCAAATCTTAAAATGTTCCATGGCATGTGCCGACGTACCATGTGTTATTATGCAGCCATGTGCTAGATCCGCTTTGGTCTGGTCAAGGATTGGCATTGGCCCAACACCTGAACGTTAAACTATGGTTCATATCATATAATTGTTGTACATCTGATGCTTGTCTTCATTGCTACTGTGTCCTTGGCGACGTTCTTTTATATTTGTTTTCTTTTCAAAATTTTCAGGCCAAATCATAGTGAGAATATTTTTTGTTCAATGGGAACGATCATGACAGTTATATTAGAGGAGAGTGAAGAAATTTCCCCAGAGCTTCTCTCCTGCCTCCTGGATTCGGTGAAAAATGATAACAAAGTACAGTATTTCTGTAATCCTTTTTCTGTCTGTTGGCTTTATTATTTTCTCATGTTTTTGGTTTTTGTGCTCAGGACATCTTGCCCATTGCTCGCAGGCTTGCAGAAAGAGTAATTGCTGACTGTGCCTTGAAATTGAAACCTTATCTGGTTGAATTAGCTAAATCAAAAAAAGCCTTTTTAAGCAAGTATAGCAGAGTTGTTGCTTCTGTATGTCAAGAGTATTCTGATCAAGTGGAGCAAAATGACATGAATTCTGCTGCTGATGCTATGGTGTGCCAATCTTTTTTTAGATCATAATTGAGTTTTTTTTTTACAAAGTTCTCCAATGTTTATGCTAAAGTTCAATTTTTCATATAATAATTTAGGTAGTATATGCTGTTTTTTGTCCAAAGAAGCTTAATTGGTGTAGCCAATTTACTACTGGAATTTTTACTCTGAATGATCTTGTGTTTTACATAATTTATCAAGCCTCAAAAGTCTATCTTGTGTGTATTTGTACCACAAAAGACACAGCATCACAGATGGTTTGATCAACACACCACATCTTTTTGTTTAATGTGAATCTCATTAGCCTGATATGGTTTTTAGGAGTTGTTTTCTTTTTTGGTTGATTAAGTTTTCATGCTTCAGGCAGATGACAGTAAATTATCCAAGAAGACTGAATCTTCTCAAAAGCGGAAGTCTGAACTCTCTGGTCATGGTAACCAAATGAAAAATAAACGTGCAGCTAATAGAGATTGTTCTGCTATCTTGGGGTTAAAGGCTGGAAGACTAGACGACACTTCGGGTCCTAAGGTAATAAGTTTAGTAACAGATGAGCTGGTTATTCATTATTGAACATCGTCATTTTAAATATTTGCTACACAAGCAGAGCCTTCTTTCTGTGTCTATGTGTCTCCTATTGACAATGTCCATTATTTTTCTAATTCAGTATTTTGTCTACATGTAGAATCCTGGAAAACCAGCTCAGGTTAGAGAACCTGATCAAAGCATTGTTGGCCTCAAAATTAAAGTATGGTGGCCGGATGACAAAAGGTGAGTATGTCTTAATTTCATTCTTTCAAGTTTACTTGGATGCCTTGATTAGTTGGTGTGAATTTGGACATGAAATATAGTGGACATGACTAAAACACAACAGAGATTGATGCGTGGCATCATTATGCTATTATCCAAAGTTATTTTGTTCTGTATGAAAAACAAAATGTGGACCACTGCACATTGGAGGTTTGGATTTGAGAAATTCTTTTCATATGGGGTAATGCATAGTGGACATGACTAAAACACAACAGAGATTAATGTGTGGCATCATTATGACCTTGTGATTGCTCAACATGGTTTTATTCTGTATGTTTTGATAAAAGAATTCAAAATTCCATGCTATTTACTTGTGTTTTATTCACAGGTTTTATGATGGTACTGTTGAAGATTATGATCGCACGACAAAGAAGCATAAGGTATCAAATGACTTGATTCTGGATCTTTGATTTTCTCATTTGGCTTGTCGTTCAATTTTCTGGATAGCTTGCTGATTTTGTGTTCCTCTTGAGATTCTCTATGATGATGGTGATGTAGAGGTGTTGTTGCTGAAGAACGAACGTTGGGATTTCATTGGAGATAAAATAAGAACATCTTATTTTATGGTGAGTCAGAATTGCCTAATGCAATTTTTAATTATGTGGTATTCTAGTGCTGACTTCTGCTGTTTTATAATCTGCAGGGGCAAACAAAAGATGATTTCAGTCCTGATGCTTCTTCAGAGTACGTACTGGTTTTATAATTTGAGCACAACACATTTTGGTGATTAACCTCAACTTTACTACTTATTAACTCTTCATCCAAAAATCTAGTAGACCTATTTGTCTTTGTGAAAGCATTGGACCACCATTGGCTTTAACTTGCTAGTTCCTAGCAGCCTATTTATTCTCTAGAGCTTTGGTCATCAACTTTGCAAGATTGACAGCAGTAGCCCATAGTAAGTTCAACATAATCAAAAGAAATGAGTCCGTTATTGTTATTAGTGGTCAGAATTGAAATTAGGGTATGATCTGAGACAATTTTTGGGTAAATGATGTGCAATATGGTCAGGTGAAGAGAATGCCAATGGGGCATTTGCAAAGTACAGGTGTGTTTGAATGAAATGCCAGCCCAACCATCTCTTTTGTTACACCATGAAAAAGATAGCACTGCATACAAGGTTAATCAAGGTACGAAGAAACACTTTTCCACAGTAGAACAAGGAAAGGCATGTGTTAAATATTTAAGAATACAGTTGAATCCCCAAGAGCTAATGATAGAAGTTTGTGCAGCAAGTCACAGTAAACATCGAGCTTTATGGCTGATTACCTATAGGTGTTCCAAAAACTTTTACGGGTCCCATATTGAACACGATGGAATATCCATAACATGTTTACAGTTTCATGTTTAAGCTGTTGCTACTCTATGTTAAAGTTATTTTTTGGTCTTTGACATTTTTCTTTTTTTGGGTAAAGCAAAAGAGCGAAGAAACATTCAAACCATGTGGCAAGGGAAACCAATGTGGGAACACCAGTAAAAAGGTTGGTAAATTTACTTCTGCTACACTGTTATTTTCATTTGCCAAATGATGCAAGTTCTGAGTGACTTTTCTGGGTACATTGTTAGTGGCACACATTCCAGCAGTACTGGCAGCACAGAAATTCGTAAGCGGAAAGGTCGACCTCCTAAAGTGGCAAATTCCAACCATAGTCTGTTATCCGGTGATGACAGTCCAAACATATCTAGCAAATCAAAAGAAAAGGCTCCAAACAAGCCAAAAGATGATGTACCTAAATCTGGCACCAAGCTCAAGAAGGATGGTGAGAAGGCGAAGGAACACAATGAAGAAACCCATAAATTGGATAAAAAACCTAGGGATATGGCCATTTTGGAAGCAACTGGTGAATCAAAGACAAATGGAGTTCCGGTGAAAGAAAAATTGAAGGTTCAAGAAACAGGGGCATCTTCCGCAAAGGTTTCATCAAAAGAAGCAGAAAGTGAGGCATCAGCTGCAAAGAAGCGAAAGATCATGGGCAATAGTTAGGGAATTGTAGGTTTATAGATTGTGTTGTCAAAGACCATCATTTCCTTCAGGTATATATGACTGCTGTCATTTGCCTAGTAACCTTTTATGCTGGTTTTGTTAACCTCTTTTATCTTCTTACTGTGTTGGTGGTAGCACGGCTGAGCTGTCTAAATAGGTTTAGGAATGGATGGGAGAGCTTGTAATGTTTTTGATACCTTGGTTCCTGCGATAGGAAGAAAGATGCAAGCCTCCACTGGCTCTCTTTGAAGCTTATGAACACCCCAGAATCTTTTTTTTGTTTCTGTTTCTACTATTTATCAAAGATTTTCTCCAATCCTTTTTAATCCTCATGGTTTTATGGGTGATGGTTGTAGGTGCCAATGTGCTCATAGCTTTTAGAGTCCCGAGTGGAAGCTTCCTTGTCTTTTGATCGGTCTCTAGGCTTCTTGTGCGTTTAGTATTTTTCAACGGGTGATTGACGCCTTTAAGATTCGTGATTCAGTTCTGTACGGTCGATGCATGATTAGGATGATTCGGTTGCCACCTGGGCGTATTCGGTTCGACGTGGTGAGTCAGAAAGGCCGAAGTCTGTTCTACGTGGGCGGGAAGAGCTTCGAGACGACCGCCAGCACCCTCGCCAACGCCGGCCGCCACTCCATGCTCGGCGCCCTCTTAGAACCTCCGGCCGCCGGCTGAGGGCCAGGCCGAGGACGCCGAGTACTTCGTCGACCGCAACCCGGCGTACTTCGTCGTGCTTCTCAACCTCCTCCGCGCCTGCAAGCTCCACGTCCCGCCCAACATGTCGACGGCGTCCACCTCCGGCTGGCGGGCTTCCTGTGCGGCCACGCTTCCTGGCACGGCCATCCGCGCCGGCCCCGATGGCTGCTGCTGCTGCGTCGCCCACGGCAACATGGTCCACGTCTACGACTGGATGCTGAGCGAGCACCGACCCATCAGCCTCGACTACCAGCAGGTCAACGACGTTGGCTACTTTGACGCCGACAGCATCGTGGACACCAGCCGCGAGCGGCTGGGGAAGGGCGACGAAGAGATGGCCATCTAACATCAACACCGAGGAGGAGTTATGGTGGTTCCATGTATGATTTCTCCATCGGTGGCGACCGGTTGTTTGCGTTGCACAGTGAGGCGAACGTGTTCGACGTCTGGGAGACGCCACCCTCTCCCATAATGCAGTCCATCTCTTCATGTTTCTACGATGACTTACTCAAAACTGCTCATCTTTGTTCTCCCCCCAAACATAACTATTCCATAAAATTTTAGTTGACTGGTTGTTGATGAATGATAAGTTGTCGAAACTGTATCCAAGATTTAATCATCAGCATAGTCTATTTAATTCGCCTGGAAAAATTGGTGGCGGATGGTTCTTTGTTATTGTATGCTGCTATCATTCTGAATTGAATCAGCCAATGCAGAATCACAAGCAATCCAGCTTCGAAGGGTTCATTGTCACATCCATTCAATTAAAACACTGTAGCAATCTGTTCTTCCATCAATGCAACTAAATCACTTGAAATTTGTCGCTCATCTGCTTTCTTTTATTGTCACATCCATAGTTCTTTACTTGTATTATTATTATATATATATATATATATATATAATATTATATTATACGAGTGAATATGTAATTGCCAAACATCGAGAGGGTATATATGCAAAAGATCCCAATAAAGCCACACTTTCGCCGACTTCATATCATCACATCATCGTCTCCCCAATTCCGCATCGTCTCCCCCTTCTGTTATTTGGATCGCGACAAAGTTTGCGGGGATCGTGGGGGAAATTTTTTATCGATCCCCCGATCGTCGATTCCCTTCTATCTATTTCCGTCGCCTCTCGTAATCGAAGGTTTCGTTGATCCGATGATGCGCGTGCGGCAGGAGCGGATCGTCGCTTCGAGAACGGACTAGGGTTTGGATCTGTCGTCTCGGTGGAGATCTTGATCTTCTAGGGCGTGGGGTCGTTTCTGGTGGCGGAGATTGAGACGGACGCCTCTTGCTTCGACGTGGCCTTCGGAAGGGAGCGGTAGAGCTTTTTTGGGTGGATTCTTTTGGTCGGAGGGGGATCCGGTTGCCCGGTGCTTTCGGGTTCCGGTTTCTTGGAATGTAGGTGTCCAGGATCTGGAAAAGCTGGGAAGGTTGGGCGCTGATAGAGTCAATTTTAGGGTTTCCTTTTGGCTGTGGTTGTAGATATCTAGCGGATCGCTGAAAACAAGTGTCTTTTTTGGATGAGCCTAGAGATATAGAGGACTTTAGTATCGCTTGATTCTTGTGGTGGTGAATTTTTTGTCGGAATCTTCCATGGAGCACGTTATTGGTGGAAAATTTAAGCTCGGCAAAAAGATTGGATGCGGATCTTTTGGCGAGCTCCATCTAGGTCTGTTGTATTCTTTTGTCTTTTTAGCTGATTTGGGTAGTGTCCGATGTGAACTTGTATGTTTTTATTTGCTTCTATTACAGTTGATTTGATGCTAAGGTTTTTTCCACTGGGGAATTTGGTTCAGGTGTCAACATACAAAGTGGAGAGGAAGTCGCAATAAAGTTGGTATGTACTTAATAATGTTGAAAACTGAATCTCAAATCAAAACTTTTCTCAAAAGCTTTATGATGAAACGTTGATTATCTGAGCTTCAATAGGTTTGCGGCCATAATTGTTGAAATGGAACTCTAGATCTGTTTGCATGTACAACTGTTAGCCTATGTAAGTGGGTGGAAGGACATCTAAGGGAACCCAATTATAAGTGCAACCGATCCTTGATCCTTATGATGGAGCAATGCCGTGCAACCGATGCTTGTATTTCCTTTAATATGTATTACATATAATTTAGCATGTGATTTGGTATTCCATTATTGTGCTTATTGAGGTGTTCCTTCCTAAAGTTGCATCTTTGTTAAACATGAAAACTTCAATTATGCTTATGGATTTGTTTTGTAAAATATTTCCTGATAGTTGTTTTCTATAGTTCATCAACAAGTTTTTTATTTGCTCTCTACAACATCATTGTCCTTGTTGTTTTCATCATCTTCGTTTGTTGTCATCGTTGTAGTATCAACAAGTTTCTTGTTTACTTTTTCATTATTTGATTATGAATATAATGATATTTTTTCTTGTCTTGTGTCTTATTTTGGTCTTTGTGGCATTAGTTGTGTTGTGCTGCAACAGAAAACTTCATAGAATTTACTACTTGAACTCTGATATATCAGGAGTCGGTGAAAGCCAAGCATCCTCAACTTCATTATGAGTCAAAATTGTATATGCTTCTTCAAGGAGGAAGTAAGTTAACCAGCAGTTATGATTACTTTTGTTTGGTTGGCAATGTTGGTGATGATTTTGGTTTTGCCTTTTTAATAAAGCTGGAATTCCACACCTAAAATGGTTTGGTGTGGAAGGAGAATACAATGTCATGGTCATCGATCTTCTTGGGCCTAGTCTTGAAGATTTGTTCAACTACTGTAGCCGGAAGTTCTCGCTGAAGACAGTGTTAACGCTTGCTGATCAAATGGTTTGCATATCATTTTTTTGCTTCTTTCTATTGGAACTTTAACATTTACAAATATAAAGTGTAATATTTTTAAAGTGAGACTTTAGTATCCTGCTTTCTAGAAGAATTCCCATAATACTTGTCCTTGTTGGTTTTTATAGATTAATCGAGTGGAATATATGCACTCAAGGGGTTTTCTTCACCGTGATATAAAGCCAGATAACTTTCTTATGGGCCTTGGTCGTAAAGCAAATCAGGTGGGTAGTCATGTTATGTTTTCTTTCTGATTCTTTCACTTCAGGCAGATAGGATTATACGTTAGTGCTAGTAAAGCTGTATCATTTATGATTAATTTTTTGTCTGGACTTCAAATTCGGACTATAATATTCTATTCTTTTAGGCACTGTTTCTGTTTTTGCAGTGTGGTAATGCTTATTGTTCATATAATAGATTAAGCTTTTGATGCTTAGATTAAATGGTGCGGCCGTTAAAAGTCACCCTTTATTGGCCTTTTTATGCCTGAGATAAATCTTATGAAGAAATTACTGCAGAATCAGAAAGTATGTTCCTTTTGTAGAACTAGAGAAAGCCAACTTGTAGATACATTAGAGAAGTTCACTCTGCATTTATATATCTCATTGCACCCGATAGTTCACATGAAAATAATGGTTAGATTTCCATAGTAACCAGCTATGTTTGGACCTTGGATGTGTGCTCTTTGTTCAGAAAGTGTTGAATTAATATTGATGCATTAGTTACACCGTTGATGGCAATGTTTCACAGGCGTTAGCACACACTGAGAAATTGCATGGTTTCACAGTTGACTTGACCCTGTCTCGTGGGCCAAGGCACTGGAGAGAGGAAGTTTCATAGGTTTATAACAAAGGATGGTACAGCTATGAGGGAGTTGTAGTTGCTGGGGCTGGCAAGAGACTGATGGATTTGGCAAAAAGCTGACATGGTATTCTCCAACATCGATCTTCCCTATGTTTCATTGAATCAGCATTGGCTCTTGGATCAAACTAGGATCTGCTTGGATCTGTGTCTTCAAAACTAAGCCAAATGGCTATGATCAGTCACAAGACTAGAACCCATTGAGATCATCATACAAGGACCTTTTAAAACAGGCTGGAAAACTATTTGTAACCAGAAAGTGGTGGAAATTGGTGAGATGTGGGCCTGATGGCCAGATTAGTCTGGTTGGTGATATAAACTCTTCTAGATCAAAGTCCTTCCTCTCCATTGGCTGATTGGACAAGGTTAGACATTGGCCTATGCTCCATGTCTTTGTTTGTAAATTGGTTGGTAATGACCCTTCTGATTCACTGGTGCATTGCAAAAACTGTGTCAGGGATCACTTAATTGCTAGGTTTAAGGATTCTATCATGGCTATTAAGGTAGAGTTGTGCATCACAAGGTGGTGGTGGAAAAGTGTTGGAGGAAACTCTTAGCTTTTAGGGAGACATTATCTGAAAAACATGGAGAGCTTAACAGTGGTCAGATATTGGAGCTTGTCATGGGGTCATGGCAGGATCATCACCTCAACTCAACTACTGCTTGTTGCACTGGTGGCTTTGTGCTGATTCTTTACCTGTTGAAAACTTGTAATCCAAGTCCATATGGTTCCAAAGGCCCACATCTCTGAGCTGAAGCCTGGACTATAAATTACCTGGAGAATCGGTGGATTGGGCTGCTACAAGCCCCAGTCACCATATCGAATCCAGAATTTCTGTATTACTTACCACTTTGCTTGCTAAGCATGTTCTGACTACTATGGAATTATTGTCATACGTCATAATCTCTCTTTATACTTTTTCTTCATTAGAATCTCTTAGTTATGTGAAGATTGATGGGGTTACTATTTTGAGTAGCTGTTTTCATTATGAAGTTATGCTGCAGCAACTTTATATTCTAATGACTTCTAGTGTGGTATTGCTTCTGGCATGTCTTCATTAATGCTCTTAGAAACAAAAAATTCGGAACAAAATTTTCCTTGGATTGCCTAGAGTTTTATTCTAAACAAAAATTTCATTATTCCACTTCTGGCATTATCTTTTTCTTGTTTCTTATTTGACATTTGCTTTTAATGTCAGGTTTACATCATTGATTATGGCCTTGCAAAGAAATATAGGGATCTTCAGACTCATAAGCACATTCCATACAGGTAACTGTTTCTTGCTTTTGACATGCTAATCCTAAGATTTTCTCCTATCTCCACAGAATGAAACATTTTACTCAACTACACTTTTCATATCTGCTTGTCTAACATAAGGATGCTTAGGAGTAATTGTAGGATTGATCACTAATATCATCCTAGATAGGCTTGAAAATTGTTTTCATCTTTGCCTTTTTGTGACTAACAACCTTGTCTTTGTTATAAGTGATGAGTTCTGCTACTTTTGCTTCTAACATTCACGTCCACCAAAATTAAAATAAAGGCTATGATTGTCTGTGCTAATCTTGTGGGCAAAAATGAAATAATAACTTTTAGTATGAATACGTTGTGACTTGATTCCTCTAATCAGAGCATGTCATGGATCAGCTGGTTCTGGGATGTGTGTGGAATTTACTTTTGAGAGAAATAATGGGGTTCCTTTATAGGTGTTAGAGAATGGGTGTGCTCATCACATCCTTAAGAACTTTGACTATTATTGTCAGAGATACCATGTTTTGTTTCAAGGCAACATGTAGATGTGTTCAAGTTCTTTGTGCAAGCAGGTTGATTTATGACTGAAAGTAAATTTTTAGAATTCTAATGTTGGTTCTAATTGCTGTAGAATTTGTTGTGATATCTTTTACAAATACACGCCAAATTTTATGTTTCTTGTGCATGTTGTATTGATAATACATTTTGGTAATTTCTCCATTCCATGTCTTTATTAGCATAAATGATCTTTTTGAGTTCTTGATCAGTTCTACTTGGATGTGATACATATTTTGTTCATTTACAGGGAGAACAAGAACCTGACCGGGACAGCACGGTATGCTAGTGTTAATACACATCTTGGGGTTGGTACGTATCTATCAGCCTGACAGTTTACATTGGTAACAATTTTATATTATTCAGCTTGTGCTTGCTCTTACTGAAGTTATCATGATTGTGTGCAGAGCAAAGCCGGAGAGATGATTTGGAATCTCTTGGTTATATGCTTATGTATTTCCTAAGAGGAAGGTCAAGACTGATTCTTCTCTTTCTTCATTGAATAGTCACTTAGCATGCTGTGATTCCCTTTACTTTTCCTACTCCTAATTTCTGGTTAATTTGATTGACTATAGCCTTCCCTGGCAAGGGCTTAAAGCTGGCAATAAAAAGCAGAAGTATGATAAAATTAGTGAAAAAAAGATGCTTACTTCAGTGGAGGTAATTGTGAATATTCTTTCAAATGACTTGATGGATGAACTATTGCCACTGCATCTTACTGGATAATGAGAAAAGTGAAAGTAAACTTTGTGCAATCTTTGTTGTGAATCAGGTACTTTGCAGATCATATCCATCAGAATTTGTATCTTATTTTCACTATTGTCGTTCCTTGCGATTTGAGGACAAGCCAGATTATTCTTACCTGAAACGGCTTTTCCGTGACCTATATATTCGAGAAGGTTAGTCCAAATATTATGTTTTGATGGCTTCCTTTTTTTATTTGTCGTTTCTTAGTTGAATATTTATACTAGAAGTAGCTAATTTAAGTCATGGGGTGCCCTTCAAGCTTTACATACATCTCCCAATGTTGTGTAGGGCATCAGTTTGATTATATTTTCGACTGGACCATTCTGAAGCATCCTCATATTGGTACTAATCCTCGAACACGGGTATGTGTTTAAGAGTTATACATCACTATGATCTGTCGTTTTGTTTGTGTATTAATTCCAGTTCCTTGCACCAGCCAAATGGAAGAACAAGTGGAGCTATTGGTCCATCGATGGAAAGGGCAGAAAGAACTTCTGGTTTGTTTTGTTTCCTTGTAGGACTAATGGAAGCATAATATATGAATTGGCCTGCTGATTAATGCGTTTTTTCTATCAGTTGGGCAAGAGGTTCGTGATAGAATCTCAGGTGCGGTCGAAGCATTTGCTAGAAGGAATGCCTCTGGTTCTGGTCATCATGGTGAACACTCCAAGCACAAAATACCGGATGATGCACATATATCATCCAAGGAAGTGGTAAGTGTCTCTCTCTCTCTCTCTGTGTGTGTGTGTGTGTGTGTGAACACACACACAGGTCTTAGTTTGTGGATGGTTAGTTGGGTTGGGTGTGAGGACTGCATGCTTGCACATGTAGTAAACCTGCTGCTTTAAGAAGATTCAGAATAGTTCTCCTTTTATTATATGTCCTTATTTCCTGTGAATGCTATAACAGTCCCATTTTGCCTTTAATTTTAGCTTGAGTCGGAGAAAGTCCGTCCATCGTCTCGCAGTGGGAGCACATCCAAGAGGGCTATTTTCTCAAGCAGCAGGCCAAGTTCATCTGTTGAGCGTAGTGAGACTCAACATAGCAGAACAAGCAGGTTATTTTCTAGCAGCCGTCGCCCTGCCAGTGCCCAAAGAGTTCAGCAGCCCATCATAGATTCCAGGTCATCATCCATCTCCAGATCAGCAGCAGCAGCCAGAGGCAGCCGTAATGAACCCCTTCTCCGAAGCTTTGAACGCCTGTCTTTTGGTTCTGAAAAGAGAAAGTAAAGAAAAGCTCAAGTTGCTGCTTTTCTTCCAGAGGGTCAGGATTATGATAAGAGCCTTTTGTATGAATATTTCACTCCTTATCATGCCCTGTCCATATTGTTTTCCGGCCTGATGGTCATGAGGTGCCTTTACAAGCCACCTTTTGCAACTTGATCCATTCAATAACCAAAGTTGAAATTCCCTGTAGTTCCTTCTGGGCTTTAAGTTGCCCAGGAGCAAGTCAGAGTCTACTTGTTGGACACTCGTGAACAAATCTTAGGCCATAAATAAACTGCCGTGTGTTGTCTCTCTTTAGCCATTCCTCATTGCCTTACGTCTCTGGTACATAACTTTTTTATTGTATTGTTGCTCATCTGCCTGCCGAAGACTAATCATATGAGCAGGTTACAGTTAACAAGAAGTGCTCATCCAGTTGTGATATGAGATAGTCCTGCTGCATGAATTCAGAGGACAGCAACGGAGTCGCTACCCTACATTTATCTGTGTGTAACTTCTTGGAGGAATACTTGTGTTCCAGAATTTATCCCCCCCTCCCCTTCAATCACAAACATAGGCATAATATCATCTATTTACATGTCTTTACATGGTCATTATTAAGAATTATTACCACTAATCCTCGTCGCCGCTGGTAGCTGTCTGGGATCGGGTCATCTCGAGGTACCTTTAAGCCGGTCACCCGCTGCCGGCGGAGGTTGGGTCGTCGCCCTGCCATGTCCAAACTATGTTCTTCAACCCCGGGCGGACGTCCTCCTCGCAGAACTTGGTGTACTCCAAGGTGTCGCCGGAAGACTTGGAGAACTCCACCACCGCCACCCCGGCGGCACCTCGAACACCTCCGCCGTCACCGCTAGCCGCCCCATCCTCCCCTCCGTCTTCCCCTCCATCGTCACCTTGTACGACTTGGTTCGCTCCACGTCGAACCCGAGGGCCCGCCCCACCTTCTCCAGCCCCTCCACGATCGCCGCCGCCGGCGACCGTGACGTGAACACCGTCCCCGCCTTGCGCCGGCTCTCGAACAGGGTCGAGAGGTCGAACCCCGTGGCCATGGAGGAGATGAGCTCGAACGCGTTGTAGAACCTCGGCGTCGCTGGTTTTGTGTCCTCGTCATCCGAGTGTCGTGGCGGCGGAGCGATGTGGATGGGCGGTGGGCGGCAAGATCCCTTTTTGAACCAAGGTAGCTGCACTATGGCCGGGATAGAGATGCGCTTCCCCGGGTCGACGACGAGGAGGCGGGAGACAAGGCGGCGGGCCTCGCCGGAGAACCATGGAGGTACTTCGTACTCAGCCTTGAACACCTTGCCGTACATCCGCGTCAAGCTCTCGTCCTGGAACGGGAGGAATCCCGCTAGGAGGACGAAGAGGATGACGCCGCAGGACCAGATGTCGGCCTTGGCGCCGTCGTACCCGCGGCAGCGCAGGACCTCCGGGGCCACGTAGGCCGGGGTGCCGCACTGAGTGTGCAGCAGGCCGTCGTGTCGGAGCTGCTCCGGGAGCGCGGAGAGGCCGAAGTCGGAGACCTTGAGGTCGCCGTGCTCGTCGAGGAGGAGGTTCTCGGGCTTGAGGTCCCGGTGCGAGACGCCACGGCTGTGGCAGAAGTCGACGCTGGAGATGAGCTGGTGGAAGTAGCGGCGGGCCTGGTCCTCGGGCAAGCGGCCGCGGGAGACGCGGGCGAATAGCTCGCCGCCGCGGACGAACTCCATGACGAAGAAGATGCGGGACCTGGTGGCCATCACCTCCCGGAGCTCCACCACATTAGGGTGGCGAACGAGGCGCATCACCGCAATCTCCCGCTGGATCTGCTCCATCAAGCCGGCCTCACGGCGGATCTTCTCCTTGACGATCACCTTGATGGCGACGCTCTCACCGGAGCTGAGCTCGCGGCCGTAGTACACCTTGGAGAAGGTCCCCTTCCCCAGGACGCGCCCCATCTCGTACTTCCCGAGCACCATCTTCCGCACCTCCCTATCGGCTTCTTCCGCCTCCATCCCCATTCCCTTCTCTCTTCTTCCTCTGTTCCCGATCAAAAGAACGAACTTCATCTCGCCATCGAACAGTAGCTCCGACTCTTCTGATCTCTTCTCTCAGTTAAAGGGGAGAATTTGACTCAACCATCCCAGGAAAGGCGCGATCTTTACCGCTACTCTCCTCCGTCAACGCTCGAAGCAAGAACTTGGAATCACCATACCGCGAGAATCATGGGATTTGTGGGGGGCCTTCTGCAGCTGTTGCTCGTCATCCGTCTTCTCTTTATCCAGAATACGTACCCGTGAAGAAAGATGGATTCTTTGCATCATCTTCCTCATTCTTCCACGCTTCTATCGTCAGACTACCCGAATCAAACAGTAACAGGACACAAGAAGGTCAGCACACTTCCAGTGGGCGGAGACCGAGGAACGCAGGAACCTGGTCAGCACACCTGGTTCGAAGGACGAGTAGAGCCGAGCTCATCGGTTGCTCCTCTCTCGTTCGGTGCGTTTGAGCTGAGAAGGATTCATCTCGGAGTAGAGTAGGACAAGATGGTTGTCTTTGTTTACCTTAATGCATCGCTTACGAGATGGCGATGGGTGTATCATTATAGACCACAATAGAAGCAGCATCTTTCCCAGTGTTCTCCATGATTGCCAGGTAGAAGAAGAAATGTCTTCCAACACGATCCACACGTATCCTATTTGACTCCATCCATCTGTTACCTTCAATCACTCTCTCAGAGAACCTAACATTCATCCACACCACCACAAACTCATAGTTTATCGATCAGAGATTGACTCCACGTTCTAAAATATAGTTTTCCTTCGCTGTATCGCTTTCATGAGTGATAATAATGCTATCCATAGCAACACCAACGAATCTCTCTCTCTATCTCTCTTGCTCACATAGCAAGCACAACCTCCTTCGAGAAATCTGAAGGATCAAGTTATACCATTGTTGAAGTGACAAGGAAGAATGCAACCACAGCCAAGAACATCATCATGCATTAATATCTAGGCATCAGACATGAGATACAGACAAGGAGACGCTCATTCTGCATGGCCACCACAATCCCAGATGTCCAGTGATCAGTGAACGGAACCCAGATAAGTTGGCCAAGCTGCAAGCATGCATATTTCCTTTTCCTTGACAGGAGCATCCATGTTCTCTGAGTTCTTGAACACAAAGGTTGAGACACCAGAAAGAGAAGGAAGGAAGCCTTCCAAATAGCAGAAGCAAGCAAGGGTTCAATAATTTTCTTTTCTCAGTGGATTATATGTATTTCAAATATATTATCTTCCTATTTTGACTAATTTTAGCTCATACTTCTACCCTACAAAATTCCAAATGTGTAATCCATCCATAAGCTATTTCTTGACTTTGACAGTCCTCCAATGCTACATAATTCTCAGTGTAGTCTCACTCATCCTTTGGTCCTCATCAAATAGGCTGAGTTTTCTTCTATTCTCAGTCTTTATTCATGAGTGTCATGTCTTTATCAAGAGTGTTAGCCTCCAAACTCTTCCATGTCACATTCATTCATCCTCCATCACAAAGAATTATTGCACACTAGGCATACAATGCACAATTAATTGGGCCATTGGTCATCCACTAATTGATTGATGTAGATCATCCAATAAAAGTCGATTCCTTTCATCAATTTCGTTTAATTTCCCTTTGTTCTTTAGCTCAACATCACCTATAAAGTAAAATATGTCAACTTATTTTCTCTTTCCTTTTGGTGAAGAGAAATGCACCATTGAGTTTGATTTAAATCACTATCCAATGAACTTAATCTTCATTAAGCACGCCGATTAGGGCTAGTAATAATGTTTGAAACAGGCCTTAATTTTTAGTAAGAGAAGCCCCAAATTTCAACATATGCTTCCAAACATGTTTTGCTCCATCACACATAGAGATTGCCTTCTGGATTACAAGTGTGTAAGCATAGATACTAGTGATGGTGAAACAGCAATTCCAAGATTCTTTGACTTCAACTGATCCAAATAGCCACTTGATGATGCATTCTGATGATGATTTAGCTTGTTTTATCTAAATTAAAGCATAAACATCCTCATATACCCTAAAAATACATATATATATATATATATATATATATATATATATATATATATATATATATATATATATATATATATATATATATATATATATATATATATATATATATATATATAAGAGAACCTGCCCCATTTTCATAATGGATGGGAGAGAAAATATCATATATGTGGCTTTGGTGGTTGCCTTTCTGCTAAAATTTGCATGCTTGAATTATTGGATCATTGATAACTCAGAAGGGTCTGAAGCTGAAGGAGATTTAAAACCTAAAAAGTAGATAGATAGATAGATAGAGAGAGAGAGAGAGAGAGAGAGAGAGAGGGTTATATATATAAACATGCATTTCACTCAGAGAAAAATGCAGTGCACATGAGGAGATTTAGTGCACAGAATAATGCTCTTTACATAATGAAGGTAAGGAAAGGGATGCCTTCCCCTTCCCTAAGGGATTTTGATGTCTATTCATTGGCTCGGTCTCAATGGTGCTTTCACTGTACACAACCTTCACATATTCCCAAGTGATGGGAGGGTTACATTAATGAAAAGGAAGATATACATCTTGCCATATTGATCACAAATGTTGGACCTATGTGTTCATTGATTTGGCTGAGAAAAGTTGCGGAGACACATCATTTCTTCTGCTATATCCAACTGCAAATGGTTTCAGAACCCCACGAAAGTGTCATGCAATCCAGTCAAGAGGAGATGCATGCATGCTGGATTTCCATGAGAGCCTTGGGTTTAGGGCAAGTCTGCGATATGCATGCCTCCAGCTCGGTGGAGGGGGACACTGGCATGCGAAGACAAGGATGCAGGCATCACTCATTGTCTTTGAATTCATAGGATGGTCAACTTGTGCATCAAGTGGATGAAGCACTAATATGGATGGATGAACGAAGACATGATTAGCTCTCTGATTGTCTTTGCTGAAACTACTGTACCATTGAGGTAAATGAACAGTAAATGGAGTTTTCTCAAGGAAAGAGTTCATATGCTCTCTTCTTCCTCAGCTGTTGAGTAGACTGAAGTAGGTTAATGAACGTTTAGGAATGCAGTATTCGGCGAAATCTCTCTCTTCTTCTTAGTCTTCTGCTTCTGGCAGGGAAGATGCCAATCCAGATTGGGCAGCCATGATTGATCACGGTCACCGTTTACAGTTTGCTACTCTTTTGTGTCTTGAGGGAGAGGTCCATATCATGCTTCCCTTACTTATGCTGATAGATTATACATGCAGAATTCCTTCAAACCAAACATCATCAATAGCTCTCAACTAGTAATCAAGCATTTTCTTTGATCTCAGCTATCAAGATTTCGATTCGGACAAGCACTGCATCGAAGATTAAAGAATGAGATCCATCCAATGGTTACTAATGATCCCTTTTAATCTTTTTCTTTAGTGCAGTGATCTCTGCATAAAATTTTTGTCCAACCAAAGATTCTTCACAGTAATAAGAGTTTTATTACTGTTTACAATTTTGTGCGGTTTCGATAATCGCAAAAACTTTGGTCTAATGGATATGTTTCCAGTGTTTTATATTTCATTTGCACAAACATTTAGTGTTTTCTTTTCATTTCAAGTAATGATAAATCAGACGTGACTTCAAGATGATAGTTAAGGCCGATCGAAGAAACATTAGTGATATTAAGCACGTAGCTAACACAAATCTAACATAGATCATCTCATAATGATCAAGATTATTACAAATTGAGCTTCATAACAGTTAGAGATAATTTTTGGTCAATCATTCACATACCAGTTTCTAAATTTGAGTGTGTTTTGAGTCTAGTGTTGATCTATGTATGAATTCCTTAGATCTTGTATTTGCACATTCTCTAAAAAAAAGATGCACATAAAGTTTTACTTCCTTACATATATTCAAGCCTTGCAGATCATTAGGGTTTTCACCTTTGAACACTTCCTCCATATTCTCATGAACTCAAACTCTTTGTGCATGTAACAATCTAATAAGACTAACAGTTCATTCTTCTACCAACATCAAATCCATGCACTTGTAAACCATGCAAAATAAGTGTTAGCATCCAACTTTTAGTGCATTGTTATAATAACCAAAACTATGATGTGGAAAGGTTTAACTTTTGAGAAATTTGCAATTACAAAATGTTATGTATCAAAATGAGCATTGCACAGATATATTACATCATCTCCCAGTTTGAGCTTATCAAGTTATTACTGTGATTTAAGTAGATAAAGATTGTATGACAGAAAGACTTAGTGTTTAAAGCAACATTGAAAGGGAAATGGTAAAAGCAAATTAGTATCCTTATGGAATCAGAATAGAGAATATTACACTTTTCCTATATCTTCTCTGCAACAAAGATCTATTTAACCATAATAATAGCTTTTGTTATGGGAGATTAGGAAACATAGAATGCATTTTTCGCATGAACCACCTTATGCCACCAGGTTTACCAGAGAATTATCTTAATTAAACTTCACATTTGAGTAAATTATTTTGTTGATATTGGAAAGAGAAAAGGCTGCAGTGGGAGCTAAACAACACTTTGTTAGTTGTGTGTTCATGTCATCAATAAACACATAGACCACATGTTTTCCTCACTCACTCTCTCTCTCTCTCTCTCTCTCAGCATCAATATTGTATTCATCAGACAACATTGAAAGATGCATGTAACCACTGTTCTTAACATGTTGTATGCATGTTAGCAAGTGTGGTGCAGTGAACTTTGGACTTCCAATAATTTGGTCCAATTGGACATGTCATGCAATGCCTTTTTCCAGTAAATATAGTACAAGGATTTGTAATATGATACTATGTGCTGCCCAATTTCTTCATGTAATTCCTAATTAATATTAATAGAGAAATTACACATTTATTCCTGATATGTTTTAACCATATTTGAGAAAAACAAATGCTGTGCTTTGACTCCAAGGAAAATATTAGTAATTAAAAAAAATAATTATGGGATACATATTATGTGAATCCTCTCAAAATTAAAAGGAAAAATAAATATATATATATATATATATATATATTTATTTATTTAAACAAAGTACTACAGGTTAATTGGTGGGGAGATGATCTCATGTACTGTCCTTCACACGTGTCCCAACGCAATTGGTTAATACGTTCAGTCGAGGTGACGTTACCTCGGGGAAACCGGTTTTCAACCGACCCAGACCGGGCCAATTAATTAAACCGATGCGGCCTCGACCGGGCTCCCGCGCCCACCACAGGATCGTACGACCTGCATTCAGCCACGTTTCCCGAGCCAAACGCGATGGCGACGACATCTCACGTCTCGCTCGGGCCCACTTTCCTCGTTTGCCTCGTCCCCTGGTCGGGCGGCCATGATTGGTGCCGTCACGGGGCGTGGCTTCCGGAGCGGGCGTGATCGCGCCATGATTCGTGCGGTCGTGGAAACGGACGGTGGATTTCAGGGTCGCGTGCGGGGAGCCGTGCGGGCACGTGCACGGTGAGGGCTCGGGAAGTACGCTGTGCCCACCCGGCCCAATCGGCGGTCGACAGAGTCCGGAATCCCTAAGAACATTTCCCTCTCCTGCGTGATCCTGATCTCTCTCTCTCTCTCGCTGTGCGCGCCCGTGTGCGACGCAAGGACGAACATTTAAGACGATCGCGTCTTGATCGCTACAAATGAAGCGAGGCGGCGAGAGAGAGTAGCCGGAAACCCTAATGGAAGAGATCCGCAGAGAGAGAGAGAAGGGGACGGGCGCGTTCCTCTTCTTCCATCTTCTATTTGGTGGTGGATCTTCTTATTCTTCTTCTTCTTCTTCTTCTTCTTATTCGTCTTGGTTTGAGTTTGTGGTCGATTGAAAGGGGGTTGTGGAGTCTCGTCCGGGGCGGTTGGGGGGGGGGTTGACAGAAGAGAGTGAGCACACGGCGGCGATCGCATCGGCGGGGTGCCATCGCTGTTGCGTGCTCACCTCTCTCTCTGTCATCCCGATATCTCTGGATCCGATTCTTCATCCGATGGCAATCGTGGTGTCTTGATGTGGAAGTGGTAAAAAGAGTGGCCACGGGAAAAAGGTGAGGGTGCGTTTTGCTGGACATGCGCGCAGGCTCTTTTTTTATGTCGGCAGCTCGTCTCTGAGCAGTCTCGTCATGGGCGGGTTACCGAGGTAGAGAGTAGGAGTGTCGTATCCGGTTATGATGGTGGTCGTGTACTTCTTTCCATTTCTGGAGGTTTCTATTTTTCCTGATACAGCTACGGAAGCAAGAAATCAAGGAAGAGGAAGACGGTGAGAAAGAAAAATCTCATCTTGGTGGATCTGAGAGTGGAAGCGTGGCTTCTGCGTTGAAGGCGATTTGCATCGGGGAGCGAGCTCGGATGGGTGCAGAGTCAGACGTCTCCTCCCTCTCTTTATCTTCTGCTTTCCGTCTTTATCTTCTGCCGCTTACTCGGATTTATGGAAATCGCTGTTGACCGGTCGTCGTCGTCCTCTTCTTCTTGTCTGCCTTCCTCGCCTTGCCTCGCCTCACTCTCCTACTAATGCTTCTTTCCTTCCCTTGCTTTTCTTGTCTTTGCAGATGGATGATGAACTGATCTTTGGAACTCGAAGGCCAGTTCCATTGGTTACGATAATCTCGAGGCGGTGTCCTCTTGCTTCTCGTATTAATATCTTTTTCTTTATTGCTCGAAATGTATCGGCTTGCCTGCTTTCTGTTGCTGATTCCGACCCTATTCCTCTCACTTATTGCATGCACTTAAGGGTTGCTGCACGCATGCATCAAGTAATCATTGAGTTGGTTTTCCTGTTGGAAGTCGGATGAATCTGTGGATGCTCCATAAGGCCTCGGTAAGTCGTCGGACTTCGTTTCGTGGTCGACGTTCTACCTCATTACTAGTTGAGGAAAGAGTCTCGTCTGCTTTTGGTTATGCGACGGAGGGCTTTATTCCTTTGGTCACAGGAAAGCTTTATCACATCGGGCAACAATGGAGCTTCTTATGGTTTCTTTCTCGGTTAGGGAGTGAAATTGTGCTTTTATATAATATCCAACTTGATGTATATTAGATTACCTAAATTCCTGTCTTCTGATGTGGCGATGTGAATGGCTATAGCTATAGGAATGGAATTTAGGAAGAGAAAGTTCATAAATTTAGGTCTTTTCTTTGATCTATGCCCTATACAATGCCAAGAAAATCTTGTTGACAGAACTGAATTTTTAGGAACCCACATAGAACTTAAGATCAGATATTGTTAATTCATTGGAAAATCTGTGTTTGTTTTCCACGGTATGAAATTAAAATGTCTCATGTTTAACGAGATTGTCAAGTTTGCTAACATAAGATTTGATTGATCTGTGGTAATTTTTTTTATTATAATTATACTTATGAGTTTATGAGGCATGACTGACCCTTTTCACCCTTTTTACCATGAAACTTCTGCCAAATGGACTCTTTAACCACACCATTTTTGGGGACAAGAAAACAACAATGCAAAAGCTCAAAGAAAGCTAAGTATTGGTTGAATGATTGATGAAGAAAAAGCAAGTACTGAATCATTGAACTTGAAGGGGAAGCATATTGATTGCCTGATGGACTATGACAAGGAATTGTCAGGGGGAATTTCGGTGGTTATAAATCTTTTCATTATAGTGGAAAAGACAATGTCCTACCATTTAGCTCATAATCATATGTATGAATTGACATTTTGACCCAATTCATTTGTGTCATTCCAGTCCTTGTTCTTCTACAGCTATTTGATGTGTTTAGTATTTGGAAAGATGCTATAATGTCGATGTCCTTCAGAATCATTTACTATTTTATTATACTTACGCTTATTTACTTTACATATTTATGGTCCTTTTTTGAGTTGCTTCCTATTGCGTAAATGCTTGTTTAAGTTTGGTATCGATTCAGGAGGTTATACAGCTCTTCCCTTAATTAAGTTGTCTATGATGGATAGAAATGAAGTGCATCTTAGTGTTGCTTGTTTTCCTGAACGCTAGTAGAGGACAGGAATATAATTACCTGCATTTTTCATGATTCTAAACACCTTTGTCAGACTACAGATATGTTCCTGTCTTTATGTTCTTACATTTTTGAGAAAATATTCCATGCTGGCTTTCCTACCCAAGTTCTTTAAATTTTCCTTTATCTTTTCTCTAAGCAGATAGAAGCACTACCAGTTTTACTGGATAAATATTGTTGCTATTGTTAATTCTTGAACATATTATCTTATCTACATTTTGCACAATTTTCTTCAAAATCAGTTAAGTCTGACTAATTCAGCACCATTGCTTTCTTGATCCAGGATTACTATAGTTCAATAACCTGTAAGGACACTTTTATAACAGGGATGTTTCTTAAAGTTAGATTTAAGGCTAACAGGGATTCAGAATTTTGATGACACATAGAATAAGTTTTTTAAGAAAGAATTTACTTCTTCCATTCAAATACTACATAATGTGTGCACAAGACTCCTACAACCGGACTTGGATTCCTTACCTTACTACACACATTTCTCCTTGAACAGTAAGCTGTCTCCTTCAAAGACCACACAGTCTAAGTGACTTTGCAAGACAGATATCATCACATTTTAAGTGATAATGTATTACCATGAATGGTGTTTGATTGGAAGAGACTGTAAGCAAATGCTATCTGGGTTGGCATTTGTTGAATTGACTTATTAGTATACATTAAATGTTCCTTAATGTGCTGACTTCTTAGCTCTTAAGTGGCATTTACTTTGTTGACCTTCTTTTATCGAGTCCATCATTTATTCTTTTGCTACAGAAGGTCTATATGTGCTATTTTGAGTGCAACACTGTCATTTAATGTGGCTTAGAAATTGAAATACAAGATATAGATGGATTTGTTGGAACTTTCTGAAAGCTTTTGTTCTTCTTGTCTGAAATCTACTAAGCAAATACTATATCTGAAATTTAATAATTAAATCCCTTCTTGATTTGTTTCTCCATGTCCGGACCGTCAACTAAGCTTTTGTTCTTGTTGTCCATCTTTCTATATATATTTCAAACTATTGCAATATCTCATAGAAGATGAGAGCAGAAAGGCCTCCCATGAGACATGAGAGTAGAAAAGGAGATCTAAGTTAAAAAAGAAAGGAAGACCCAATGCAGAATGTGGATTTTGGCAGGGTTAAATGTTGCAATCTTATTGTTATAGACAGAGAGATCATTTCCATGATTTATACGTTTTACCTGAATATAGTAGTCTTTGGTATGCTCCTAATTATCTAGGAAATAAGCTGGAAATGCATCTAAATCTTACATGATTTGATAAAATTCGTGAGTACTGAATGATTGTATGCTTTTGAATGCTAAAAAATACTTGATATGGACAAATTCATAACTTGACCATATCTTTTACCCGAAGTCCCTTTGTGGATGAGGGATGTCTTCAATTTCAAGTTATTTTCTTAAGGTCTGTTGTGTGGTGCTTTAGGGTTTTGCACTGCCATTGGCATCTTGATGCTTTTGTCTTATCAATTCATAAATATAATGAAACAGTGGATTTGTGTGAGCTTTTCTAATATAAGAATAGATTGTAATTGTACCATGTTCAAGGTGTGAGTTTTATGATGTGGTTCATATTTGGTGATCATCTTGATATGAGATAGACATAAAGTGATTTATTATGTTTAAGGATTGTAGTAACTCAGCATCAAGCAAGGATATTTTTTTTCCTGATTATATACATAAATGGTGCATCGTTCGCTCTTCTTTATAGCTGCAAACATCTTTCTTTCCTTTCATGATTCCAAATTGGCAAACTCCAGGATTTGATTGCTGATTTAATTCTTGTTGTGGCGCCAAGCTCCGTGATGATACAACAAAATTGTTGCTGTGTATCATCTACTGTGGCAAAAATTATACATTTGCCAAAGGTATCAGGTAACATCTTAGCCAGAGTTTTGGATCTTTAACCTGATTCAAAGTTTCAATTGAGTCTTCACATCTGTGGGAGTCGGTGTTTAAATTTTGTTCCCTAAATTTTTAGAATTAAATGAAAAAGAAGTTGCAGGAGGAATTGATTGTGATGCTGTCGTTTTGACGGTAGCAAGAGTTTCATAGCAGAGGAGAGCCATCTCCAGGAGGATCCTTCGACAACGTTTCTTCTTGTGAATCATTAAGCTGGATTGGAAAGCTGAAGCAGAAGCCATCAAGTGGAGAAGCTTTCATCGGGTAAAGATCCCGTTCTTTAGTTATTGCTGCCCCTTTCTTCATCAAGAATTGTCAATCAGATAGTAATGCATGGAGCAGATGGATCCTGAAGTGGAACGAAACCTGTGACAGCAATGTTGTGGCACCACATTGCTCCCATGTCAGAAGCGGGTGGATGGTATGGTATGGTGATCACTATAGTTATTGTGACCTTCAATATTTTCGGCCATGCGATTCTAGTTTCCAACATGTCTGCTTTGTTTGCCGATGCGACCGGTCACTGTGCCATGTCTTGGTGATCTTCTTTCTACATGTCAACAATCCCTCAAGAAAATATGGGAAAGAAAGCAGAGCTGCTACACAAAACAGAGCAAGAGACTAAGAAAACAGTGGTCCTGATCTCCATGGCTTGTGGGGAGTGCAGAGGCATCATAAACATGGTATGCCTCTACTACTGTCCGAGTCCCATGCATGTCCAACCTAGATTAGGGTTTAGTAAGTATTATGAGTTACAACTCACCATGATTCCGAATTCGAGTGGTGATAACTATAATATCGAAGCGAAGATGTGCCGTAGATGATGATGAATCTTATTGATATCTACTTGTGCTTTCTGCTTTGGTTGCAGAATACCAGACTTGATGCGATTGATAGCAACTGCAAGAATTAACGTTTCCGCAATCACAAGAGGGAAGGAGAGAGAAATGTCGTCGTGGTCTGTAATGTTCACAGGCTGCCATTAATGGTGCTTCGCCAACGAGTGTGTAGGAAAGGGAGGTCGAGCTACCATGGTGTGATGAAAGCTTTGCCATGTCTTCATTTCAAGCTCGGCTGCGGTTGGAATCCTCCTCCTGCTTTGACTGTCTTGATAGCCAAACAGTCATTTTTTGAGGTAAAAAAGTCTCTACTGCTTTTGAGCTGCAATCTGCGCATTGACCTCAGGGCGCTGACTTTTCCTTCTTTGTCGCATGCGGCACTATCGACGACCAAATCCAATTTGACAGCCATATAAATTCTTCAGCCTCTCGCGTGGAGTCCGTTGCTGCCCCTCTAGAAGTGAAGAGATAGAAGTCAACTTTAAGAAGCCATCAGAGAAAGGTGGAGATCAGCTTGAGTCGGTCGAGAGTTGTGAATCGGGCTATTAAGATAGCAAGAGGACACTGTTTCACGGATACGTGCCGTCAAAGGTGTTTTGACTTTATCCTCACCACAAGATTATTTCTACAAGTGTAAGCAATACTTTTTGATCTCTTTTGTGCTACTGAGGCGTTGACTAGCTATGGTTGACTTTTTTTAAAGGATAATATTACCACATTGAAAGATTATTGTATGAACATACTGGAAAATGTGACTTACTAGTAACAAAAAAATAAACGATGTAGATGATTAGCAATTCCACCAATAAATTTAAACTAATTGCATGGGACCAATTAGCTTTCACATCTAACCAATTGTTGGTGATTGATTGATTGAGATGTGAGGTGAAAGAGAGGATCTCTAAAACGATTACCAATTTTTGAGTTTATTATAGAAGGTAATAACTTGCATAAGGAAGGCTATATTATTTTCGAAAATAATCCTAAACAGTATATCCATTTTTGCTAAGAAAAATATAACTCAATAAATCAAAAGAAATTTATCGGAGTGGAAGGTTTTATGTTCGAATCTTATGCACGTCACACATTTAAAGAAAAATATTATTTCCAATTAATTAATTCAAGTTACCCAAACAGCCTATGGCGAGTCAAAGTTCAGCAACCAACAACAGATGAATGGACGGAAAGAGAGAATAGTACTCAACTGTTACTCGACTCGAAACCCCAAATAATCATAGAGTACGTGAACTTCTCCATGAAATCAATTATTTATGTCCTCGATAAATGTATATAAAAGTCAATCGAATATGAAAGTAAATATAATGGTCAGCTCGCCCTCTTTATAGATTCGACCACAAACTTTGACAAATTTCATTGACTTTCCCAGAAGTCAAAGCCGGAGCATTCACGAACTCGGCCAAGCGAAGTCATTGTTCTCGGCCGTCCGGGGGGGGGGGCTGTTTATATGAACGCTTGGTCTTTGCACCCTCTCTCTCTCTCTCTGCTTCAAACTCCCCCATGGCATCTCGACTTGTCTTCTCCGTGTGCTGGTTCGTCGTCCTCCTCCTCTCTTCTGTCTGTGGCGGTAGACGCCTCCGAGGAGAGTCGACGGCGCTCACGCTCGAATCGGTGAGGAAGTTCTTGACGAGAGAGGAGGATAGCATAGTGTTCAGCCTCATCGAGAGGGCCAAGTATCCATGCAACGCCCCTGCTTATGATCCTTCTTACTTGGGTCGGGCCACCAAATTCCATGCCCTGTCCCTCGTCGACCTCTTCGTCAGAGAGACGGAGGCAGTGCAGGCCAAGGTTTGACTGTTGGATTCATCTCCTTTCTCATGCTTTGCTCCTCTAAGTTTTCTCTTAGGAGTTGACTTCCTTCCTGCGGCGACTCATCTCCATCCATCCACTCGAATCCTTTCGTACCGAAAACCAATTTAAAAATAATTATCATAATATTAGGAGTTTGAATTTTATATATTATTTCTTTGTTTTGCTCGGATTGCTATTTGCTGTCAGTGTCGAAGTTAATGCGTGCATTTAAAGCACGATATTTACTGATCTTAACTTTTGTTCGTTTCTAATTCCAAATATTTGCTACATTACAACGTGAATGACTTGCAAATCAATGTTCTATATAGGCTGGAAGATATCAAAACCCTGTGGAGATCCCCTTTTTCCCAAAGGATATGACGTTGCCATCAGTGCCTCCTTACGACTTCCCAAACGTAAGTAATCTTCCTCATCTCTCTGCAAGTGTCGGCCCAAACAGTTCTCATCCGTGACTCTTAATTGTGCGCGCACCCATCGCAGGAATTGCATGCTGCTGCTGCATCTGTCAATGTCAGCAACACCATATGGCGTAAGTACTTCGATGAATGGCTTCCACAAATCACTTCGCAAGGGGACGATGGCAACTACGCACCGACAGCAGCAGCAGATCTCGTGTGCCTGCAGGTAAGAACGAACGTGAATTGCGCTTACAGGAAATATGAGAAAAGGAAGCTAATTTGGGTACTATTTGGCTATGTCAGGCCCTGTCAAGAAGAATCCATTACGGGAGGTATGTGGCAGAAGCGAAGTACAGAGAAGCCCCACAAGATTACAACACTGCAATTAGAGCTATGGTCAAAATGTCCCACCTATTTAGTCGTCTATAGGTTTGTGTAGATCGATACACTAGAATATATGACGCTTGCTGTTCTTCGTGCAGGACAGGGATGCCTTGCTGAAGTTGCTGACCTTTGAAAGCCAAGAAGATGCAGTGAAGAGAAGGGTGGAGGAGAAAGCCAAGGTGTTCGGGCAAGATGTAACCTTGGGGAAAAGGGTGGACGACAGCAGCAACGCCACCAATTATAAGGTCGATCCAATGGTGGTTTATAGACTCTACGGCGACTGGGTTATTCCTATGACAAAGATGGTTCAGGTGGAATACCTCCTCCGTCGCCTTGATTGATGCGTGCGGTGGATTCCATCTCATGCTTTGTTGGATTTGGATGCAAGCGAAAGATACTTGCTCCGGTGAGGCTCCTCCGGAGGTTGATTTGTTCTGTCGTGCATCCCTTTCACAGCTCCATTTGTTCCTGAAGAACAGCAAGCTCTTTTAGTAATTTTCTTTACAAAGACACAGACAACTATTATGAATAAAAACTGCATCGATCCAATTCAGATCGCGAGTCGGTATAGCTTCAATCAAATTTGATCAGATGCAAGCTCTTTTCTTATCTTTTGCTTCAATCAAACAAGCATAACAACCTCAAGGCATAGCTTAAGATCCGATAAGATTCGATCGGATTGATCCATCATGTCAGAGTGTATCTAATGAAGGGCAGAATACCTACATTTTCGTGTTTAAATGACAGTAGCAAGATTTAGCAACATGGTAGCTTCTCAAAACTAATAGAAATAATTCAACAAGAAATACTGATCGACAGCGCAGTTCTATAAGATGGTATTAGAGGTTTTCGATACCAAAAGGAAAATACAAAAATACCAACAAACATCTGGCCCGAGTGTTAGGCGCGCCATTGGTATCAGATGAATATAACTAGTTCGTCATCACAAGAGGACAACCACAGGATCTGAAAATGGCATCTGCAAAAGTACCACCCCAATTTTCAGAAAGTAATACAAAATTCCAAAGACTTCAATTCACTATGCTCAGATGCAGAAAATGAGGACAATGAGTGTGTTTGGTATGAATCGATTATATTATTATCTTCTCAATCTACACGAACTATACAAAACCTGCAGGCTTTGCTACACTGTAACAAGATGCAAAAGAAAAGAACGATGGATGTACTCAAGCATGAACTTTCAAATTGCATGCCCTTTTGCTCTAAATACTAAGGTTCTGTTAATTGATCGGACTATCACATGTAGTAAGCTGCATTTTGGGCCATGACCCCAAGCCATTCAATTAGCAAGAGAAGAGTGCAAAAGGAAAAAAAAAAAGTCAAAGCGAACTGATGGCATGCTTTTATTAAAAGATTCTGTTCGAAGATCAACAACTTTAATGATCCACTCTCATGAAGTGAAATATAAAAATCTCGGACATGATTGCTAAAATCATGGTTCTGTTGAATAGACATGTTGCTTGCTTGTTGCCAACATATCTAAGGGCACAGCTCATTAGTACCTCAAATAATTCGATTGCATTGAGAAAAGTACCCTTGTAGGCGCAATGGAGGGGCTTCTGTATAGCTAAGTACACTAACATAACCATGAACAAGTAAATTCTGCAGTCACATCAAAACAAGCACGCGATCGCCCATGTACGAAGTCATGCAAGAACACTTGCCATAGGATCTCTACAATAACGGTGACAAGTACTTAAATCCATGATCACAGGTCGTACATACACCTAAGACAATCTTTCTTGATATACTTTATGCCTAACATCCTACAACATAATGTATTTGAAGAGTGTTAAACCTTCCATCTAACAACTGAAGTTGAGCCCAAATGATAAAACAAAACGGTCCTTCAGCTTGGTGGAATAAATCCAATTCAGGCATAAAAACTTGAACAAAATGGATTACAGACATGCACTCAAGCAACTCAATTTGATATGCATACAAGTTATCTTGAAACCCTATTTCCATTCTTAAAATGGTCTGTTGCATTTTGAAATCAAGCGTACTGGTCACAAGATGCAACTGATGTCACAGATGCTAAATAGCTAGATTTGTTTGCCTGGGACATGAACGACTTATGACTCATATAATATGTAGTCAAACAAACATAGAAAGCAAGTGTACTGGTCACGAGATGCCAATGGTCATGGATGCTAAATAGATAGATATTTTGCCTAGAACATGGACGACAAATGACTCATGCAATGTGCTGTTTAACAAACATAGAAAGCTGACCTTGAAAGTTTCTCATTGTGATGACCATCAAGAACTCAAGAAAATGATCAGAAAATAATTTCAAACATTCAAGCATAAAGGTGAAAAAGATCAAGGATAAAGACCTACCCCAAACTTCCAGGACCATGCCATGGTCGAGGTGCCACGGTTATATTCATCAATGCACCCTGCCTGACTATTACTAAAGGTATTGGATTGCCCTGATTGGACTGCGCTTCGGCCACGAGCCTTGATTGCAAGTTATCACCATTCTCAACATTCCCAAACTACACAAATTCATCGATGAGCAGCAGACCATCTTCTGCTGCAGGTGAGTCATCAGCAATTTCATCAATAATAGCAAAAGGTATGCTCAATACTGCTTCCTCTATTGTTGAAGAATCTTGAGATGTATTTTCAGACAGAGAAACTGACATATCTGCGAGTAAGCCAAAAGTTCTAGTTAGAGGATTCAGACTTGAACCTCTAATTACAGTACTTTCTTATTTTAGTCACATACTCTGACAACAACTGGATTAACGGATACGTAAGATAAGTGTGAGTCTAAAAAAATCATATGGGAGCTTATGGTCCTAAATTAAGTCTCTCTTTCCCGCTGGCAAGTTTTCAGAGTTCATAATAAGCACCTACATGAAGTAGTTGCTGTGGACTTCATGCACAGAGTTAACAACTTAGACAAAGGTTCCAAACAAGCATTATATCTAGAAGCAAGGTCAACCTAACATGTGCATATTAAGCATGATTATGCTTCAAAGTAATTTACCAAACGAATGATCATTATCAGATATGCAGCGTCAATGTAAACCATGACAACTTACTTGTTCCTCTAACCTTAAGTACATGACTAAGCAGACAGCACTGTTTTATTTTAACCTCATACCTGAACTCTTTGGCGCCAACGAGCAACTTTCTGTGATTCCCTTGTGATCCTTTCGCAGAACTGCAGGACAGAAAATCTGATTTAGCAGAAATGTTACATCTACTCCTCTTTTTATGTATCCCAATAGAGAGCAATAACAAAGAAAGAACCACATCAGGCCTCTTAAGCATCTAATTTATCATATTTGTACTCCCTCATATGGTACAGAAAGTGTCAAATGATAGAGTACTTGGCCAAGTTACAGATCCCACTAACAGAATATATAAGATGGGTGCCATCAGACTGAACAAGTCAACTATAAATTGAACTAATGCTAACAAAGTGTAAACTGATAGTAACATGTGATGTTCTAAATTCAAATTCAGCTGCAACCAAAACAAATAATTGAATCTTAGTCCACTAGCTAACTCCATCAAACAATCTCTACTACAGCAGCTGACAAAACCCAGGAGAGTCGTAATTGCAATACTAACATAGTATCAGATCACCATGCTTCCCTATAAATTACAAGTATAGAAGAAGAAGACATCACCAGCGTACCAGAGAGCCGATGACGTTGCGATCGAACAGCCGGAACTCGATATCTGCCCTAGGAAACCCCTATATCAACATCGAAGCTCAATTTTAGAAGGAACGAAGGGCTTCCACTAAAGACTCCGAAAATCGATCAATCCGAAGACGTAGAGCATGAAAGCGATGGAGAGATCAAATCAGAAGGACGGAAGGGAATTCACTAAATAGAAGAAGAAAGGGATCCCGTTGGTGCCTCCTCGATCGGTAACGGGCTTGGGATTTGGGGAGAGACATCGTCACCTCGGAGTCGACAAGGTTGCCGGAGAGCCCGGGGCCACCAGGGCCGCAGAGGGACTCGATGATAGCGTTCATCTCGCCTCCATGGCCGCCCGCATGTCCATCAGCGAGATCGTCTCCGCCTTCAGATTCGCCGCCACCATTCTTGCACCGGAATCGTCGGGTTGCTCATTATATATATATATATATATATATATATATATATATATATATATATATATATATATATATATATATATATATATATATATATATATATATATATATATATACATAAGAAAATGGTATTTATAATATTTTTTGGTCACGTGCGACATGTGTGATGCCTCTTCCTGTGGAGGAGCATCGTTTGGAGCGTATCGGATTCGGATTCGAATCCGAAACTAAAACGTATCGAAGTGGACGCTTCGCCCGTCTCAGTCGAACTCGTCCCCTTCATCGTTGCAAGCGTAAGAGCTTGCGAAGTGTCTTCATCGGCTCTAATGTAGAGGAGAGATCGAAGTAGAGAGAGATATTGAATTCCCTTCATCAGCCTGCGATGCTGAGTTCCCTTTCGATTGTAAGAGAGGTCAGGTTTGTGTTTAGCTGACTTAGCTAGGCTAAGAACCAACAAGTCTGGTTAACTTATGTTGACAGTATAAGGAAAGGATACCACATCTGGCTGATGAGCAAAGGTGGCTGATCTCAACATTGTAAGGATTGCACCATTGATAATTTTTCATACACACCATATGGCCCATCTGAAACACACTGTTGTGAGAGAATAATGCAACAGAAATTGCCACAAAATAAAACTATCCTTTGTTAACATAATAAAATATTATTCTGAAGCTTTTGCTTCTAGCAATATGCTAGAATTTCATATGAACTGTAAGCCAACAAAATAATGGGCTCTTACAGAATTTTGTATTACAATACTGCAGCAGGATGAAGATGAAGAGCCTTTTGGCATGTCAGATATACTCTGAATGACTACTTACAAGGGCATTAATCTTCTGTACTTGAAATACCACAGGAACAAACAAAAAATAACTAGGCCGCATACTCCAGTAATCACAAGTACCCACTGGAATGCAGATGGTACGTCAAATAAGGCGATCTCAAAGTTCATGCCAAAGATCCCTGCAACAACCCCAAATATGGCGACGACAAATGTTGCAGTAGTTAGTAGCAACTCAAACTGGATCAACTGATTCCGGACATCATCCTGAAAGAAGAAGTAATCCATGTCAAACGGAAGAGCAATATGACTCGTTTAAGGATTTTGCTAAATCAATTATTCAAAACAACAAATGCATATGACGAACAGAACTGATGGCCTTTTTTTTGCATAAAATACTGCGATATGTATTCTTGGTGCTAAAGGAGTGTAAGTGCAGCAGAAAAATTTATATGTCAAATACTAATGGATTTAGGATCACTTGAAGTTATAAATTTGATGTCCATTTCATGAATGATACAGTTTGATAACAAACTAGTGCCGTTAGTGATAGTAAAGAAAACAAAACCCGATAGATGGCCTGATGGTTCGATCCTTCACAACTCAGTATGTAATTTATTGTACAATTTTCCAAAGCAAAAAAAACATGATACAAACAGAAGAGTATTGACCACAGTATCACTACAATGCTACTTACAATTATCAGATGGAAAGAACAATGCAAGATACATGATAATTCTATGAAAAGTGTCCGGCAAAAAGTCTATAGCAATATAACTCAACTTCATTTAACCTTAAGATATAGTACTAGTCCTCATAAAAAAATTTGAGGTTACCATTTTCACTAGAGATCTACAAACCTACCTGCAACCTCTCAGATGGCAGTTTGCTTGGCTAGCAAAGCAAAGGCTTTAACAAAAACTAGACAAAGAGCCTTATTCCAACTGAGCGCAGTGTAGCATAGTGTCTACCATATCTGAGTAGCAAAGTTTAAGCTTGAGGCACTCATTCAAAAACCATATCTGACCGTTCAATTCTAAACTACCATTGTTCTTATCTTGTCTTTATGTCTAATACAAAGCCACTTCCATACTGGCTAAGAGTGTAATTTTTCAAACACGATACATATACTGATACTTCTTTCAAGGAGATGGGAATATCCTTCACCACTCGAGTGCAAACTGAAGGAAAGAAATTTTGGAGAAATAAATAAATTTTGATCAGCAGAATAAACAAAAAAATTTCTGTCGGAGTCAATTGGTTTGATGTCCTATAACAAAACAGCAGTTGCTGTTTTATATGCTCCCAAATTAGGGAAAGTTGAACTTGTCAAGTTACTATGTCGCTAAAAGTGCAAGATGTTTCCAGCTGATTTAAATTCCTGTTCCATAAGGCTACCTAGCTTGGTATAGCGACAACCTATATGTGAACATAAACTGCACTGGAGATTTTGCTGCATTTCACAGTCATCACAGCTGGCATCCTTGTCAAGCAAGTCAAAGACTCTATCAACAATGTATACCATTCAACATACATAAATCATTAGATAGCAAAAGTTCTTACATGAACTGGTGAAGACATAATATTATTCAAATATAAATGTACCATTAAACCATTCCATTACAGTATAAGCAGGTTAGGTAGCAAAGAAATTATTAGATCCATGTCATCATGTTTTTCATCAGTCAGGCTTTTAAAATACAAGTTAAAGAATATGGATGTAATTGTTCACCAAGTCTGCTCTAAATTGTACACCATATGATAAAAAGTGATTTCAGTTTGGAAATAAGCTTCTTCTTTTTCATTTCCTCGTATTCGATGATAATGGATCAGTAATCATGCCCATTAACACTTACAAGCTCGTACTCTTTGTTAATATAATAATTATAGAACACTCTAGCAACAATTTCGATATCAATGTCTTTTACAAATGGATACAAGCAATTATTAACCTTGATTTAAAAAACATCAGGAAAGCAAGAGCAAAAAATACCAGCTGAATGTTAATGAAATCCTCTGTGTCATCAATATACTCCTTCAACTGCAAAAAAAAAAAAAGTGCAACAGACCAACTGTTCAGATTTTCAAATATATGATAACAGGATAGTTATGAAAATATTGCAGTGCTTACCGAAGTTAGCTTGTTCAGGGTGCTATCAATGACCACAAAGTAAGCTTCCAACAGCATTTCCAACTCTTCTATGTTCGATGTAGTGCTGCTGGAACTTTTCATACTGTCATGTCTGCTCCTGGCAAGACTTAAAGCCTTCTCGAGCCTTTTAGATTCAGGTGGTGAAGAAACAGGTGAAACTGGAGCAGAAACTGATACTCCACCAGCAGAATTGAACCCATGGAAAGATTGATCGCCACAAAATGATGCTTCCATCCGCCTTTTTTTGTCTGTTAGATACATTTCAGCCATATCACCATCATCATCCATCAACTGCTCTATTTCATCTCTGACCTACAAAAGCTTGGCATATAATTAGCAAGTCTGAAAACAATGATAAATTTGTTAAGCAGCAGATAACGTGTTGGCATACCTTTTGAACTCTCCGAGTCAAAGCAAGAAGCCTGCTTTTTAAGCGACGGACGCGTTCCAAGTTAGAAGTACTGATCTTCGATGTCAACTCATCCAATAAGGGGTACGCTTCAATTTCGAGTTCTGCAGCCTAAAAAGTCATGTAGAGAACTTTGAGTTTTCTATAGCTAATTCCAGAAGTACTCATATATGCACCACCAATCAAATCACATTCATTAAGTACAAGTTCATTTGAGGAAACTTTGAGCCTTCACAAGTACTGTATGATCAGGAACAACCAACTATAGGACAGAATCCTTGGCAGGAAAGAGTTGCACCAATATAGGACAAATAAGTAGCTCGACAAGAAGAATTCACCATACACCAAATACGAGTGAAAATCTTCTACGTCATCAGAGCATGGGGATAGTCATATAAAAGTAGTCAATCAACAAAAAAGCAAGTTAAATTTTTTAATCATGTCTTAAAGGAATGTCAAAAGTTGATTACCGAACCCATCTCAAGGTTATATTTGCTTACAAGATTGCTTGAGATAATCAACTCTTCCATTTTCAGATAAAGGTGCAGTTTTATTATTTGTAGCTTATTGGTAATAAATGCTTTTACTCAGAATCATAAGCAGCAGGTAGGAAAAAAAAAAGTAGATCAGTGAGAACCTTCAGCATTTAAGTCTGTGAGATTAGCCATATCTTTTCTTACTCAATATAACCATGTGATGGCTTATTACCAAAATGATCAAATCCTTTCTCCAGCATTAATGTTGTGAAGAACTGTGTATTGCTACTTGCCATTGAATTAATTTGCTTATCAGCAAGTATATCTATTTTTAGGTCTTGCATTGATGCCATCATTTACTTAATCCATTATCCACCAAACCCTTTAATTGCTTGTACATTTGCCTGCAATGGTTATTGGAGAGGCCATTGTCTAACACCAATTTAATGTCATATCAAAGATAGCCAAAATCTTTACTCAAATGGCATCAATTCTACATCCAATTCCATTTCAATCTAAACATAAACGTTAGATTTTATCTATTTATCCACGGATAATCAACTAAAACATACTCAAGATCCTAATTTTGACATCAGTTTCCAACAGTAGTTAGTTTCATATCACTCACACCACTATGTATAAATGGTGAAACAATGAAAACAAGAAATTAAATTGAAGTTTCAGGAATTAACACCATATTATTGCGTAAAAGACCTGGAATTGAATCCAAATCGGAAGAGAAGAGATCGCGAGAATAGACGAGGAGAAAGAAAATATCGCACCTGTGCGTCGAGGAAAGTGCAGGCGGCCTCGAGGGCGACCTCGAGGGCCCGGAATTCGAACGGCAGGTCATCGGGCGACGGCTCACCACCAGCGAGCACGTCCCCCGAGCCGGCCGCGAGGCGGCGCTGCAGCTCGATCACATATTGCAGGACGTAGCTGTCGAGGGAGTTGAGGAGAAGCACCTCGTCGGCGGTGATGATGCACCGGATCTGCTCGAGGTTGACGACGATCGCCCGCTCCCGGCCGAGGATGGTGGAGGGGTAGACGAAAAGGGGATCGAGGAGGCGGAGGTCGCGCGCGGGGAGGTCGCACCGCCGCATCATGGTGAACTTGTCCACCTCGATGACTTGCGACGCGGCCGTGGCGGCGTCGACGCGGATCCAGGAGCGGAGGCTCTGCCCCCGCTTCTTGAGCCCGGAGAAGTCGACGCCCTGGAACAGGGGGCGGCGGCCGGTGGTGGACTCGCGGGCCGCCGCGACAGGCACGGCGGAGGTGGAGGTGGAGGGCTTCCGGGGAAGGAGCCGCTCTCGGAGCTCCGCCATGGGGGAAGCGGCGCAAGGAATACGAAGTAGGGACGGCGGAGCGGGGAGGAAGAAGGGAAGCGGAAGCCTATCGTCTTCGTTATCTTATCTACCTATTGATCTACCGAACCATCGGTCTATTGATGGCACCAGAGGCAGTCGCCTTCTCCTCCTCGAACTCGAAGGCGAGATGGATTGCGAGGAGATGCGGGTAGGCGAAGGATCGCACGACTCCGCAAACTTCCAACGGGTTCGAGACCTTTTGCCCACTCATTGTCTGGGGCCCGGTGGGGCACGGAGGAAGACGTCGGCTCAGCCGTCTTGGCAGAAGCACCATTCAGGGTCTACCGTTCTAACACGGTAGACGGGTGGGGCCCTTACTACGAGATCACTGTGTTGTGGTAAGTGGAATTCCGTGAATCCTGTGCTAGATCACACGGCTGAGCCCGAACCATAAAGGCGGAGTGGTGCAAAACACGGGACCAAAGCATACGCAAAAGGGTAGATTCATGCTGGATGTGTGTATATATTCGCATCAATGAGCTCATCACTGTCCGAGTAGTACGAATCCAATCCATTAATGTTTGGGCTCCCATCTACTCTCTTTTTCATAAATAATTAATCTCCCAAAAAATCATTTAAAGAATATTTTTATAAATATATCTGAGGTTATTTTTTAATAAAAATACCACATATAATATTTTTCGAAAATAATTAATATATACCATTTAAAATTAAATTTAGTATATACACATATAATAAGATTAATTTTGATCATCGATTTGAAATTAATTCAACCTGTCTTATTTTTTTAAGCATTTGATTTCTCGATTGTGTTGGGGGATTATTTATAGTATTAATATATGTTAGATGTTTATTGCTTATGTTATAGATGGATATATTATATACAATGAGATGTTTTGTGTAATTAATACCATTCTTATTTTTTTTATGCTTATGTCATAGATATATACATAGTGAGTAACGAGATATTTTGGACTATGTCAAATATTTCTTTTTTTTTTTGTTATTAGGTGGATATCATGGATCAAAGACATTAAGAGAAGAGGGGGTGAATTAGTACTTTCAAAAAGTTAAAATGATCTGAAAATTCGTTCGATCAAATTTATATCGAAAATAAGTTTAACTTGGAATGTGAGTAAAAATAGTGAGCAACTAAATCAGTAAATAATAAGAATCAAAAGCACAAAGAAAATACATACCAGATTTATGGTGGTTCAGTCATCACGACCTACGTCCACTCCTAATTCTTCGTTCGTCGAGATTATCGGATTTCATTAACGATTTTATTTCAATGGGCGAAGATCAATCAATCTTATTACAACTCTTTTTTCTTTTCACAGGTTTAGGAGAGAACATTTACAACTCTCTTTTACAAGTGATCATCACACCTTCCTTAGAATGACTTAGAAGTTAGTGGAGGAAGGAACTCAATTAGACTTCTAAACTACTTCGATCAAGACACAAATGATTACAAACTTGAATCATATATTGTCCGATATGTCATTGGTTCATTTAGTGCTTCGTCCGAAACTTTGACGTATTGTCCTCTCCTTTCGTATATTGTTCGATCCATCGGCATATTAACCTCCTGCAATATATGAACTTCTTGGCACAATGTTTGATCCTTCTAGCTCGATGCCCGAACTCATTGCATGAGATTCATTTTCTAGTATGTCAATTAATCCTCCAGTCCGATGTCTAATCTTTTGACATGATACTCTCCGACCATGTTTGATTCTCCTACTTCAATCGATTTATCTTTCTATGATTGAAGTTAGTCCCGCGCCACTCAAATACTCATTAAATCATAACTTCATAAATTGATTTCATCATCAAAATTCAAGATTTAATAATGGATACTTTAGAACACGTTGATTATTTTATTTTATTTTATTTTTCTTAGATAGATTTATCATATAAAAGTGATGCCTTTAATGATAATATTGTTAAGAATGAGTCGACACTAGGGGGGGGGGGTGACTTAGTGCAACGGTAAAAATTAAGTCGATTTCATAAAATCTTCGTTTCGTACGATAAAACTAATTTAAGAAAGATAGCTTGAAAGCGTATGGAAAGCGTAGTTGATGTAAAGAAAGTAAGTAAAGTGATTTGCAGTTAAAGTAAATTATACAAAAGAAAAAGTAAACTAGATTTTTATAGTGGTTCAATCGTCATGATGTACATCCACTCCACTGATTCCTCTTCCGTCGAGGCTACCGGCATCCACTATCGGTCTTCCTTTAATAGACGAAGACCAATTATCTTTTACAACTCGATTCTCTTTTTATCGGGTTTAGGAGATAACCCTTACACCCCCACTTACTCCTCTCTCAAACAATTCTAATACTTAGAACTTTTGAGAGGAGTTCATATAAGATTTCAGCAACGTTTCTTTCTATTTTTACTCTCAATTCTTGTGTCTCTTAACCAGGGATGAGAGGGGTATTTATAGGCTTCAAGTTGATTCAAACTTGGAGCCTAAAAATATCTCATCTTGGGTTTCTCGGGTACGGGCGGTACCATCGCCAGTGTTAGTCTGACACAGACACTACACTGGGAGATACCACCGCCCAGACCGATGAAACCACCGCTTGAAACAGTCTCGGAGACTATGCCATGATGGTGCCACCTATTGGGTCATTGTTTGGGCCTTTCATTGGGCCCAACACAGTCCTTACATTGGCCCAACTGGCTCCTAATTGTGTTGGCCCAATTCTAATTCTAATTCTAATTATTTGCTAACTACGAATTTTAAGACATTTACTAAGCTAAACAAGTATGTAAGTCTAGTTTCTTCCGGTTAGCTTCCGACGATCTTCCGGCAAACTTCCGATGATCTCTCGGCAATGTTCCAGTGGACTCCCGGTAAGCTCCTGGACTTCACGACGATCTTTTTGGTAAGTTCCAACGAGCTTCTTTGGCAAGCTCATAGATTTCTCGATTGATTCCAGTAGAACTTCCGACGAATGTCCAGACTTGCGACGAACTCTCGAACTCCCAATGAAATCTCGTTCTCGATTTCGAGACTTCATTTTGCTTTATGCCATGCTATCGTAGTTAATCCTGCACACATAAAACATACTTCGATCTAAACAATTATTACCAAGCATGAATCATGTTGTTCGGCACGTTATTGGTCCATCAATGCTTCGTCCGATTCTTCGGCGCATTGTCCTCTCTTATGGCCTATTGCCCAATCGGTCAGTTGACCTCTGCAACTCTGATATCCTTGGCGTAATCTATGCTCTTCTTGGCCCGATGCCCGAATCCATGGCCCAAAGCTTTCTGTCGATATGTCGATCAATCCTCCGGCACAACATCCAATCTTCTGACATGTTTTTCTCCGGCCCAACATGATTCTTCCTGCTTTAATTCTCTCCCTGATCGAAGCATCCTACTTCACTCAAAATGCAGATTAAATCATAAATACTTATCAATTGATTTCATCATCAAAATCCAAGATTTAATAATCTCTCCTTTTTTTACGATGATAACCAATTGATAACGGAATTTAAACAAACTCCCGGAGTTTAAACAAACTCCCCCTAACAATATGTCATATTGATAGAACTCTTGGATTCAAAAATTCAAGTAACATGTTATCATAAAACTTATGCATAACATCATACTTCTCCTCCTTTGTCATAAAAAAAAAAAAGAGAAATTCAACTTTCAAGTATTTGAGATATAATGTCAAACCATTACATAGTAAACATAATATCAAGTTTTACGTCATGCAAGCTAGTAAATTTTTCATCACTTTTTAATATGCATAATCACCAAATCATCATTAATTTTAAAGATGTGCAAGATTGCAAATTATGCAAGTTTGTATATTTTACTTCTTAAGATAGGCAATCTATTAATTTTTTGGTGATGTTCAAGATAGCAAGCTCTATCTTCTCTTTTGAGAAGTGCCATTTTTGCTTCCTTTTTAAAGTGCAAGCTAGTAAAATTTTACATTTTTTTATACAAGCTAGCAATTTGACAAGTGTTACTTCTCTTTGAAGTATGAAGGCTAGTAAGTTTTTGAAAACTAATACAAGATAACAAGCTAGCAAGATACAATATTTTACATGAAGCAAGCTACGTAAAGTGCGTTTGCAACTTCTATTTAGATGTGCAAGCAAGTAAGCAAGTTTTTGCATCTTCTTGACTTGTGCAAGCTAACTATCTCTCCCTTTGTCATCGTAAAAAATGAAGGGAAGAATATAATTTTGTATCTCTTTTTTCTTTTACAATAATTTTCAAATCATGACAAAGGATGAATAACAAAGATGAAAAATCAAGTTATGAATGTCAAAACAATTTTTCATCATGAATATTTTATCGTTGCATGCATCATTATCATAAGTTCAAGTATTGCATGCATAATATCAAATCATCATTCATAATTACATCAATGTTTTAATCATTATTTCAATATGTTTGTGCATCATTATAGTTTCAATTTATAACATGCATAATTTTAGAACTTTAAATATCATTCTTACTTTATGCATGATACTAAAAATAAATCAATCATCATATCATACATGATACTCATAAGCTAGCAAATTTATATCATTTTAGAGCATCAAAACAATATCACGAGTATTTCATGCATTCATATCATCAATATTTTAATTATTATTTTCATCATAAAAAATAAAAGATCAAGTCTAAAATTTAAGAAATCAAGAGAAACCATGATCCATTTTAACAAATCTCTTCTTAAATAATTAATGAAAAAACTTCTTAGGATATCATGATATAGATAAATTTTATTTAATCTTGTAGGAGAACAAGACCTCAATTCATGCATATAAAATCTTATTATTCACATAAAAAATCTCATATTTAGTAAAATACCAAGAAAAATCATAAGAGTACAAAGAAGAGATCTTGATTAAAAAAAATATCTCAAACGATTCCAATAAACCAAGATCATGATTTTGATAAAATATATTCAAATTCAAATCGTCAAAATCATCAAAATCTCAATATTTCTTTTAAGATATTCAAAATAGCATAAATAATTTTATTGATCTCGTGAAAAATTGATAAGGTAGGGATTGAGAAGTTTTTAAGAAAGGTGCTTTCCTTTTTTGTTTCAACTTATTAATTGATTTCATATATGTATATTATTTTCTTTTATGCCAAATTCATGCATCATTCATTAACACCGAAAAAGAACTTTCAAAAGATCACAAAAACTATCATGCATAAGTTTGAAATATAAAATCATCATTTCTTTAAATCATCATTCTTAATTAAATATAAAATCGTCATACTTATATTATTTCATATAAGCATGTCTTTGTCATTTATGTCAAATCAAGGCATGTATCCTTTTTAAAACCAAAAAAGCCACTTTCATTATGATAAAAATCGATAATCCATAAATCGTAAGAATCATCATACATAATTTTGAAAGATAAATTCATTAAGCACGATCATTATGCATCATTACATTATTTCATCAAGATTTCATAAAGTGTTTTCAATCAAAAGTAATATGATAATCATTAAGATATACATTATTATTAAAACATCTAGCATGATTTAAGTCTAACATTTTGTTCCTTTATCATAACACATGCAATTTTCATGATTATTTTCAAAATAACTAGATAAGCATGATTCCTAATTTTTTATATTTTGATTTATTAAATATATAATTTTTAAGAAAAAAAATTATTCTAAACTAAATTAAAAATAACTCATGAAAAATATTATGTAATTTCAAGGTAAACTAAGAGCATTTTGATTACCTCATCGTCGAAAAGCGTTAAGGCGTAGTTTGCCACCTCGCCCTTATTGATTTTCTCATCGTCTTCAGAGGAACTCGATTCATCTTTTGGCAACTTCTTCTTGCGTTCATAGCAATTAGTTCTGCTAATTTTAAGTTCATTTTTGTTCTTTAATCGTTGTTTCATGAACTTTTTAAATTTCATGAGGAGTTCAAGTTCACTATCACTTGAGCATATCAAGTTTGTTTTGTGCCACATGTGTCATAAAACTCATTTCATAGGCTATTAAAGGCTCAATTAGTTCTTCGAGTAGAAAATGGTTCAAGTACTTTGATTCTTATATTGCCATTATTTTCAAGTCCTAATTTTTAGAAAGTAATCGTAAAATCTTGTTAACGAGTTTAAAATTTGAAAAGCTTTTACCAAGTGCTTTTAAACTATCGATGACATCCATAAAACGGGTGTACATGTCAATAATAGTTTCGCTTAGTTTCATATAAAACAACTTAAAATCATGCATCAAAATATTACTCTTCGAATCTTTAACTCTACTAATGCCTTCGTGTGTGATTTCAAGAGTGTGCCATATATCAAAAGCCGTTTCGCATATAGAAATTCGATTAAATTTATTTTTGTCTAAGGTACAAAATAGAGCATTTATAGCTCTAGCATTTAAAGAAAAAATCTTCTTCTCCAAATTATTCTAATGGTTCATTGGAAGATAAGACTTTCGAAAACCGCTTTCGACAATATTTCATAAATTCCAATCCAACGAAGTAAGAAAACTCTCATTCGAGTTTTCCAATATGTATAGTTCGTCACATTGAAAAAGGGAGGATGGATGAGAGAGTGCCACTCTTGAAAGTCGAAAAGAGTCATTTCTCTTCGGTGTTAAACCAAATGTGAAATTATGAGGCTCTGATACCAACTGTTAGGAATGAGTCGGCATTAAGGGGATGGGGGGGTGAATTAGTGCAGCGGTAAAAATTATGTCGGTTTCATAAAATCTTCATTTCGTACGTTAAAACCGATTTCGGAAAGATAGCTTGAAAGTGTACGGAAGAGCACAGTGGATGTAAAGCAAGTAAATAAATAAAGTGGTTTGCAGTTGAAATAAATTATTCAAAAGAAATTGTAAACTTGATTTTTATAGTGGTTTGGTCGTCATGACCTACATCCACTCCACTGATTCCTCTTCCGTCGAGGCCACTAGCATCTACTATCGATCTTCCTTCAATAGGCAAAAGACCAACTATCTTTTACAACTCGATTATTCTTTTATCGGGTTTAGAAGATAACCCTTACACCCCCACTTACTCGTCTCTTAAACTATTCTAACACTTAGAACTTTTGAGAGGAGTTGACACAAGATTGCAGTATCGTTTCTTGTTTTTTTTACTCTTAATTCTTATGTATCTTAACCAGGGATGATAGGGGTTTTATAGGCTTCAAGTTGATTCAAACTTGGAGCATAAAAACATCTCATCCCAGGTCTCCCGGGTACGGGCGATACCATCGCTTGATATAGTCTTGAAGATTGTGCCACGATGGTACCACCTATTGGGTCACTATTTAGGCTTTTCATTGGGCCCAACACAATCCTTACATGGGCCCAATTGGCCCCTAATTAGGTTGGTCCAATTTTAATCCTAATTATGTGCTAACTATAAATTCTAAGATATTTACTAAGCTAAATAATTCCGTAAGTCTAGTTTCCTCCGGTGAACTTCCGACGATCTCTCAGTAATGTTTCAGCGGACTCCTGGTAAGTCCTAGACTTCACGACGATCTTTTTGACGAGTTTCGACGAGCTTCTTCGACAAGCTCCTAGACTTCTCGATTGGTTCCTGTAGAACTTCCGACGAACATCCAGATTTTTGACGAACTCTCGAACTCCCAACGAAATCTCGTTCTTGACTTCAGGACTTCATTTTGCTTTATGCCTTACTATCGTAATAAATCATGCACACGTAAAACACATTTCGATCTAGACAATTATTACTAAGCATGAATCATGTTGTCTGGCATGTCATTGGTCTATCGACGCTTCATCCGATTATTCGGTGCATCGTTCTCTCTTGCTACCTATTGCCCAATCGACCAGTTGACATTTGCAACTCTGATATCCTCGGTGCAATCTCCGCTCTTCTTAGCTCGATGCCTGAATTCATGGCCCGAAGCCTTCTGTCGATACGTCGACCGATCCTTGGGCACAATGTCCAATCTTTTGATATGTTTTTCTTTGGCCCAACATGATTCTTCATGCTTTAATTCTCTCTCTGATCGAAGTATCCTACATAACTCAAAACGCAGATTAAATCATAAATACTTATCAATTAGTTTCATCATTAAAATCCGAGATTCAATAATATGAGTGTACATAATATTTTTATATACTTTTATTGTTAATATTAATAAAAAAAATAATTATATAATAAAAAATGATCTCAGGAGATCTAATATATATATATATATATATATATATATATATATATATATATATATATATATATATATATATATCTAATATTTAAATTATTTTTTTTCTCATTTTCGATGCCTAATTAAATTAGGAGTTGTTACATTATGTCAATATAATAAGAAAATAACATGAAATTTTCAGGATTTTTTCTTATATAATTATCATTCACTGAGTCCATTCTCTCTTTATATGACTGAAAAGCAAGAGAATAAATAAGAAACGATGCAATTTTCTCTCATTTTTAATTGATACAGCTCAATTGACAAGCAAAGCTATAAGCTTCTCCACGTTTGGTTGCTTTCTTGTTCTACTTGAAATGCCAAGGACAAAGTAGAAGAAGATGCAGAGCAGCAGTAGCAGCACTGAGATGCTACCAGTCATCCGCTGTGATGCTGGAGGAGGACATCTCGATGCTGGACGACGCTATTATCCCACGGGACGACGTGAACGTCACGGTCGTGTCGCCTCCAAGGTACCGTTTCAGCCTGTCTAAGTCGTCGGCGGCGTCGAGCATGGTCGGCCGCCCGGCGGGGCTCTCGTGGGAGCAGACGAGGCCCAATTCCAGCAGCTCCATGATCGCCACCTCCCACACGTTCCTCACCTCCAGCCTCTGGTCGCACGCCTCCCTCATCAGACCCGAGTCGATGACGTCCTCCGGTCGACTGCGGTAATGCCTCTTTACCCACCGCTGCAAGCTCAGACCGTCCTCGCTGCCGAACATGCCGTCGGTAGGCCTCTTCCCGGTGACCGTCTCCAGCACCAGGATCCCGAAGCTGTAGACATCTCCCTTCGTTGACGTGCTCCCGCCGTATCCGTACTCTGTTCGAGCTCAGAAGCAAGACGACGAACGAAAGATTACATCTTGAAGATTTACTGTCTTAGATACGTACCAACACTGGAAAGCAATGGAAAGCGGCACCTGGAGCGACATATCCGATCGATCCACAGAGAATATTGGCCGTCGAGTTGGACGTCGATGCGTATGCCGTGTTTCCTTCTACCACTGTCATGACCAGCCTCGCAATGCCGAAATCGGATACCAGGGCGGTCATGTCGTCGTTGAGGAGGATGTTGCTGGGCTTCAGATCACAGTGGATGACCTTTACCGGTGAATGGTGGTGCAGATAAGCTAAGCCCTCAGCAATGTCGCTGCAGATGTTCACACGCTCCAGTAAGCTCAGCTGCGGGGAGTCTGGTTTCTCTGTTTCCGGGTAGAGATGGCTCTCCAGACTGCCATTGGCCATGAAGGGAAGCACCAGGGCTTTGAAATCTGGAAGACTACAAGCTGTTATGATCCTCATCAGGTTCCTGTGCCTAATGTTCTTGAGGACCTGGCATTCCCTCTTGAAGCTTCTGGTGGAGTTCCCAGATTGCAGCTGCAGAACTTTGATTGCAACTAAGCTACCATCACCGAGCACTCCTTTGTAGACATGTCCGAAGCTACCCGAGCCTATCAATCGGCTTGTCTCGAACCCTGCCGTGGCCTCAGCGAGCTCTTTGTAAGTTATTCTTGGGAAATTTGATGAAAGGTTCAGAGAAAGATTCCCTGCTGAATCCCCGTCCTCTCTTCTGCTCATCAGTTTTCTGACGACCATGTAACCGGTGGCAGACATGACTGTTACCAGGAAAGCTGATACAGCCACGATGCTGACGAGCAATACGAGAGCCTTGTGCGAATGGATCGAACGTCTGTTCTTGCGATGGCAGCTGGGAATTCCAGGCAGCGAACCGCACAAATGATTCCCTTCGATCCATTGCGGTGCCAAGGAGTTGAAGACGCCGGCTTGTGGCAGCGGCCCAGTGAAGTTGTTGAAGGAGATGTCGAGTAGCCTGAGGCTGCTGCAGTGCTGAAGAGAAGCTGGAATCTCCCCTGAGAGGCCATTAAAGGACAGGTCCAGCGACTGTATGTTCAGTAGGCTGCCCATTGAGTCCGGGATTGGTCCTTGAAGATGATTGCGAGAAAGATTCACCAGCTCGACTACTTCGCAGCTTCCCAGGCTTGGAGGAATGAAGCCACTGAGTTCGTTCGACGACAGATCGATTTCCCTAACCTTGTCCATTTTGCTCAGCGCCGTGGGAAGCTCCCCCTGTAATAGGTTGTGTGACAGATTGAAATATATGGCCATGGAGCTCAAGCCTGCAACGTCAGCTGGTATAGTCCCTTTCAGTCTGTTATAGGACAGGTCTAAGAGCTCCAGTTTCGTGCTTCCCAGGCTGGAAGGTATCGATCCCGACAGCAAGTTTTCACTAAGGATGAGTCTCCTCAGTTGAGTTAGATTTGCTAAGGCTGTTGGAATGGAGCCTGAAAGCTTGTTTCCCGATAAGTCTAACAGCCCTATCTGACTTGGATCATTAGGAGGAGTTGGGATCTCTCCGGAGAGGGAGTTGCCAGACAACCAAAGCCTTTGTAGATTGGGCAGAAGAAACAATTCCAAGGGAATGTTTCCATGCAAGAGATTGATCGACAGATCCAGCCAAGTCAATTCGGAAAGGTTAGATATCTCTGATGGGATAATCCCCTGAATGAGATTGTCTCGGAGATCGATCTCCGAGAGATTAACACTCAGATGGCCAATAGTTGAAGGCAATTCACCTCCCAGGTTGTTCCCCGCCAGCTCAAGCTCCTCCAGATGAGTCAGATTCGCAATGGCATTGAAGAAGGGAAGGAGATTGGAATTCTGACCGTCACCGGAGAAATTGTTGTAGGAGAGGTGAAGTATCTTCAGAGAAGACAGCTTCACCAAAGTCTCCGAGGGTAATATGCCACCCAAGGAATTGTTCTCGACATCGATCTCCGCCAGAGCTGTGGAGTTAGATAGAGAGCGAGGGATGCCACCCATGAGCTGGTTTGAGTAGAGCAGGAGGTTCTGCAGACAAGGAAGGTGGTTTCCCAGCTGTGGAGGGATGAAACCAGTGAACAGATTAGTGGAAAGGTCGACGTAGCTCAACCGTGAGCAATTGTACAGGAGAGCAACAGGGAGGTCGCCATGTAGCTGGTTGCTGCCGAGGTCGACATAGCGAAGCTTCGCAAGCATGCCGAAGCTCTCAGGGACGGTGCCTCGTATGCTGTTGCCTCTTAAACCGAGAAGCTGAAGATTAGATAAAGATCCAAGCTCAGCAGGAATGGATCCTTGGAGCGAGTTCTCCGACAGTTCAAGCAGGGTCAGGCGAGAAAGATTGGACAGGAATGGTGAGACTGCTCCTGCCAAAGATTTGCCTTTGAGATCAATATTGACCACTCGTGCAGGATTCATGCCACAAACCACGCCACTCCACCCGCAAACATTAGTCTTCCCGCTCCAGCTGCCAAGAGCGTTCTCTGGATCGACAACTATGCCTTTCTTGAACTCTAGAAGTGCGGATTGGTCGATTCTGATGGTGTCATTCTGACGGAAGGGATGAACAGGAGAAAGGAAGAAGAGAGAAAGAAGAGTGGGGAAGACAATGCAGTCCATTTTGTCACATATCTGCAGCTATGACTCGTTGTACTTCTTATGCGATGATGCTGCATGCGGAACTCCACAATGAGTGCGATGAGGAGGTGGCAGGAATCGACTGCTCCATTGATCTTAGTGGACATCAAAAGTTGGCCTCGAGGAAGCTTTCGGATCTGGGAGGGTGGAGTGTCGATATGAGGTACAGGGAGTGGAATCTGGATGCGGTGTGCGCTTGTGATTGGACAAGAAAGAAGACATGATGTGGATGTTTGCAGTTCCTGATGAGCTGCTTGTTCCAGCGATTACCTTCAGAAACCTAATCATGTATTGTATCATCACACCGCCTGCTGCGGCTTCTCCACCATGGACACCACCATCAACCGTGGCTCGCAGTGCAAGTGCTGCTGCGTTGACATGATGATGAGATTTCGAGGAAATGGTCCATCAAAAAGACAACCATCGAGTGCCAAAGTTCCTTCTTGTCTCCCACAATTGTGCGGTACCGAATGCTCGGTTTAGTTCTTTGTTTTGTATTTTTTTCGAATCTTAAGGCAACGGTTGATGTCGAATCCAACGGTCGCGAAAGCCGCGATGCTTGAAGCTTATTAAGCGGATTTGAGCGGCCAACAGCGACGTAGCATTCGAAATTGGGCGAGCGGCGGGAGAGGCGCGAGAGATGGCGGAACAGCGGCGGGGGAACCAGCAGCAGCGCCACCACCACCATCCGGCGGTTGACGACGTGATGAAGGTCTTGAGCAGGGCGAGCCGTGACCTCCTCCTCGTCCAGCGTCAGCTAGATCAGGAATTCCAGCGTTCCTACCCGGACGACGTGCGTGATCATAGGGTTTTATCTGGTCTTGTTGTTTGTTATTGATCTGGTTCTGATCTCCTTGGCCTGCAGGTCAATCCCTGCAAGATTGTTGCTCGCATCAAGAAGATCCAGGAGGACTTGGTCTCGCTCAAGGAACTCTGCCGCGAGCTGCTCGCTGAGAAACAGGTTCTTCTTTCTCTTTCTTCCGCACGCAACAATTAGGGGGGGGGCAGCGAAATGATCTAGTAGAAAGCGAAAGTTATCATCTTGGAGCACATGGTGTTACTTGTTCTTTGGGCTCTTTGGTTTGGTATAGATATGTGGGCGTAGGAAGAGTGTTCGATAATATGCACCTGTTTGCAGCCTCGGTTAGAGTAGCACCAGAGATATAAATTGACTTCTTTTAAGACAAGGAAAAATCTGGCAAGTTATCTTTGCATAGGAAACCTGATTGATAAGTATACGATTCACATGAAACTACTGCATCCCTTATCACTACTAATCTGTCATGTTATCTCCATAGGATATCAGTGTACAATGTAAATGGTGATCATTTACCATATTTTGTAGCTCTATATGTTGCTGGGTCATCTGCTTCGTGCTTCTAAGTTGGCCTTTTGTCACGAAAATATTGATAAGACTCTGGCAACAAACTCCACTAAAATTGGGAATAAACTGTGCTCACCGTTTTCGTCTGCAGGATTTAATTGACAAAACAAGATCAGTTTTGGTTGGGCAAAGGCATTCATTGCAGATGTTATTGGCTTCTTCTGGTCTACCTTCAATGAGCGAATCTGATGACATGGCATACGCAAATTTGAACCAGGTGATGGATTCTCTGTTTTTGTTTATTCATTCTGATAAATTTTTGTGTGTTCATTCTCATATCCTGTTTTCATCTTTTAGTAAACTTTTCAGAGGTTCATCAAATATTTTCTGTTTAAGCTTCATAATCTGTTCTTCATATTTTATGTGACTCTGTACAAGCAAGTCATAGGCAACCATTAATTGAACACTGTGAAATGCTCCTATACAGAATAGTATCAGATGAGGTTTGAGTCTTCAGAAGGGCAAATCGTGTTATGTAAGGCCTGTTAGACAGTTAATGCATATAATTGGTAGATCCAATGATTCCCCATTGTTGCTGAAGGTGTAAGCATACGACTATTTGCTTCTCCTTTGTGCTTAGTTTTTCAAGTGGTACTGGAAACTACCGTTTCATGTAGAATCTCTATCGATGCTAATTGTTTGATTGTATTAGTATGTAATAACACTACAAAAAGGTTATCCAAACTTACTCATAGAAATTTCATCTCGCTGCCCAATGGGATTACTGATCCATCGAGACTGGGTTAAATGATTTGCAGTGAAAAAGACAGGAATTGTCTGCAGCTGCAGCTTGTTGTAATCATCATGTTTGTTCTAGATTCGATTGCATTATAGTTATGAATGATCATGCTCTATGAGATTGTTGCACTTCTTAAGATTGAAGGCACTGTTGTTATGATTCCTCACCTAGAAATTGAAGCTCTTCACCAACTTCACATTGCTCAATACCCTTAGGGATGATCAATCTAGTGGGCAAAGCAGTCTAACTCGTTTGCAATATACTTGCAATTGAACAGGTTATTGACGAATGGACAGCTCAAGTGAGAGCAAAGACTGGTAATAGCACCTGCACACTTCTCCATAACATAAAAATATGAGTAACTTTCTTGCAGAAAAGAAGACTGAGATGCTAGCTTATTTCAGGGGACGAGAAAGACATCGGTGAGGATATAAATCAGATGCTTTTCTCGGCATTAGTTCATAACAACTAAGGTTAGAGTGAAGAGCAACAAGGAGATGAAAGCCCTTTGAGCTAATTTGCACAAGGAACGTATTGAATGATGTATACATACACTGATGAACTTTAGAATGCCATGTTGGCACCTGGTTGACTTGCTCTGTGTAGATCTTAGTTGCCTCTTCCACGACATTTGAACCTTTGTTATGCGCTAGTTCCTAATATAAATCCTTCCAAACCTATTCTCCTACTCCTGTAGGCCACCCATGTGTGATTATGTATCTTTTCTATCGATAATTGCAACATCTTCATGGATGCATTCATTGCAAATTTTCTCTTTTTCTAATTTATTTGGCTAATTATCTGTTTTATTGATCTTAACCAAAGCTTTTTAAGTTACTTTTGTGATAGCAAAGAAAGAAAACTGTTATGTCCTTCTTTTATGGGGAGGTGTTGTTATAATATCACGGACTTAGTTGTAATTGTCTAAGTCGCGCAGTACTCTTACGGTAAAGTCATAGACTTAGTTGGCGTTGCCTAAATCGTGAAGTATCATTACGTCAACTTTTTAAACTTAACTGAGATTGTTTAAGTCATGAGACGTCTTTGCGATATATGAGTTCGTAAAAGGTTAGCTTAGTTGTAACTTCGTACAGGTCCCGAATGACCTGTAAAACAACAAGTTGATTAGTTTGAAAATGAGTGGTGAACAAGTCTCGACGTATCGCGAAGAGGGAAGCTTTACAAATAATTTAACGAGCAATTTAAGTGTCAGAGAGGAAGGAGAAAACAAGGATTTTAGAAGATCGAATGAATAGTTATAAGTTTGTAAACAATTGTTTATCAGGTGTCAAGCTCGAATACAAGTTTCCGTCAAATTAACGTGTAAATTTGTGAAGAGTATCCAACGCCTGAACTTGGAAAGTAAGTTCTCATCAAGTTAACATGCGAACTTGAAGAACTTTAAGGCTTCTCCTACGTAGCAGATTTCAAAAAAATATTATTACTTTAGTTAAACTGGGATTATTTGTTCTTGATACTGCAATTAACTTGCAAATGATAACATGGATGCCACATTCAGATATAAAGAACTTTTGATTGAGAAAGTCCAGAAAGCCTTCTGTACCAAATAGATTAGCCTTCACTATGACTCATAATCATAAATTTTGCAAGGTTATTTGCACAATGGAGGGAGAAGACTGTTTTTTGGCAGATTAGGATCGAAACATAGAGATCGAAACTAATCTGAATCATTTGTCATGATGGATCTAATGAGATAATACACTTAAACCATATGCTCAATATGATTAGGTCCAAAATAATGATTATGCACTCATCATCTAACCTTCCCAAATCAATTCAAAATGATCACAAACTGAGTTTGTGACACAAACAAAAATTTGTTTGATAGTTTCAGAAAATCCAATCACATAGTCCAAGGAGTGGCACCACCTCACCAGTGCTACCACCACCACAGAGGCATGTCATCCACAGTGGTGCTTGTGGCGTTCACAACACAGGAACTGTGAACCCTACAAGAAGACTGTGTCTCTGCGACCACCGGGCTCCCATGAAAGAGAAAGGAGAGTAGACAGAGGAGTAACTACAGAGAGAGCTGTTCTTTGGGTGTGCAGCTTTTGCTCTCCTTTTCCTTCCCTGTTAACACGTGTATGGGATGCAAGCAAGCAAGCACCCAATCCAATCCACATGACGAAGAAGATGATGTGCTCCACAACCAGAACACTCCCAAAGATTTGTGTGGGAAAGAAGAAATCTAGTGTCAATTTCATATAGAGTGAGAAAGTGAGGGGGACAAAAGCAGTGGCTGAAACATGAGGGAGAGCAGAGACAGTGGAATCCTCTCACACCATTATTGAGCATAAGAAAAGATTGGAGAATTAAAACTACAATGTTGCTCCACATTTTAATTCCAAGCAGGAAGCCTAAAAGTAGGTTCACTATTTCCTAATTTTACTCCTCTTAAGTGCACCCAACATGGAAATCATGAAACCAAGTGAGATGCAAACACAAGAAGGAACACCACATCTCTAATCAGTTGTTAGTTTACACAACATTACTGCTTAGTCTATTCAGTAAGATAGTGACTGATTGATTTATTTTTTTTTCGAAGAACAAATAATAATAATAATAAATTGGAGCCCAGAATTTATAGTTAATATTATATTTTATAGTTAATCAGCAAAATAAATCATCATCACCATATTTCATATGTATGTTAAAAAGACACTCTTTGATTTTTAATCTTTAAATATTCTATTAAAAGTCTCATACTATTGATTTTTTATAGATTGATTCCTACATAAGTGTTTTTACTTGGGGATTTTTTTGGGACAAAAATATCTTTAAATTTTCATTAAAGTAATTTGATCACATATATTATTTTAAAAAAATATTTTTGATAATTAATTAATGATCTTACAATCACTAATGATATGATTCAAAGATGATTGTCATCATTTTTATATTTAAACAATTTTTGAGTAATATATATGATCAAATTATCTTAGCAAAAGTCTAGACATGAATTTTTTGTTTTTTTTTGGGCGAAATACCTTTTATTTTTAAATACTTGAGGTATACCACTTCAATGGTGGTCAGGAAACTGGGTGGCCAAACGAAGACATTGGGGCAAAGCACAGTGCTGTTCCATGGACCAGACGATGAGGCAGAAGAGGCTTGTCGGCATGGGAAGGCGCCCACGTGGGAGGCGGCCACCTCACCCTTCTTCCGCCTCCGTAGGAGGCCGCCATGCTCGCTCAGGTGACCCGGCACCCCGGTCAAAGCAGTCAAAGAGGCAAGCCAACGCAGTAATGGGGGACTGTGGAGGACCAGCGCGCGGCATCAGACTCGCAATGCAGTGAGTGAATCAAAAGGGACCTTTTCCTTGGCTGTTTTACCCTTGCGGATGGAGCAGTGTATGCATGCCAGTCTCGGCTTCTTGCAGGAACGAGAGAAGGTGGAAAGGACCGGAGGATAACTGCTCTATTAGCTTCCCCTTACGAAGATACAGAAACACGAGGAGGAGAGAGAGAGAGAGCAGTAGCAGCAGAGGTAGATCTCGAGAGATCTCAAGGAAAGCGATGGAGCTCAGACACCGTCAGATCTGCTCGGTATCAGAGACGTCGGTCTCTCTCTCTCTCTCTCTCTCTCTCTCTCTCTCTCTCTCTCTCTCTCTCTCTTCAGGATATTAGATAGAATCGGGAAGCCGGGCTGCTGCTCCTCCTCCCATCTCTTTTCCTCGCTCCTTGTAGAAGACGATGGCGTTCTGCTCTCTCTCCTCCTCCTCGAAGCTCGATTCCAAGCTCACTCCATCTCTAGTCCCCTTCCTTCGCGAGTCCCCATCAGCCACTTCTCTTTTTCTTTTTCTTGCTGTTCGTGGATTTCTCTGAGCCCAATGCTGCCTGCGAGTCGTTCGACTACCGAGAGTGTCGTAGTAATGCACGTCGTACGTGGGCGGTGGTCGGACCATGGTGCCCCTGCTCCGGTTGCTTGCCACTTTGCTCCATCTCGAGGGGGTAATCTCGCCATTTCCCGGCATTGCTCCGGTGGTCCTCCCGGGCGGAGGTCTCGTTGTTGGCTTCTGCCCGCCCGCCTGCCCGCGTGCACATGGGTGAGCGAAGACCGCTGCAGCTACATCATCTCTCTCTCTCTCTCGTGTTCTGCTCTGTTTACGCTGATGAATGCATTAGGAAGCAAAGCGCGGAGAGCAGCAGATTTAAATGATGGTAATGACTGCTACTTTTTATCCGCATGATGGATTTAGCCGTCATCTCATTTCCATACTCCCGAAAGAAGCTCGGTGAGCGTGCAAGGGGCTTTTTGCTGTTGCTTCTGCGTCTGTGTGGGTGAGAGAGAGAGAGAGAAGGGGATGCAGGACGAAGGAGAAACGATGAGAGAGAGAGAGAGAGAGAGAGAGAGAGAAGAGCTTCCCTTCCCCAAAACGGAGCCATCGATACGTAAAATCCGGGGGAAGTACGTCTCCTTGAGGCCCGAGTTCCCGAACTACCCTTGGGGCTCCGTTGCTGCCTCGGGAAACGAAGGGCATTGCGGTCACTTCCTGTGGGTGGAGCAGTGTATGGGGTACAGCTCTCCATTTCTGTATGGGACGTGGAAGAAGCGTGTCGCGTTGGGTTTACATATAAAGCGGTAAAAGACAGCGTAGGGAAGAGGAGAGCGAGTTGTTCTCTTTCTTCCTTTCTCTCTCTGCTTTAGTATGCTTTGTCTAGTGTTGTTGGGTGTGAGGCAAAGCCATTGATCCTCCGCAGCGAGTCTACCGAGTTGGGATGGTTAGCACTCATCACAGAAGATGGACCCGTACATGGATTTAGTGCTTGCTTTAGCTTCTGCTTTGCTTTGCTCTGTTCCGCCATATGTGATGGAGAAGGAAGAACGTAGGCCAAGCTCAGCAAAGCAGGCAGTGCTACGTCGAGGAGAAAGAGAGGGAGGATTGGCATTGTCTGTTCCGGAGGCCTCTTTTTGCAGCTGACAAGAAAGATCGAGGAAGGAACGGCCATGGAAAGGGTGGAGGCGGTGGCAGAGAGGCCAGCCATGGCGCGGCGGACGGGCGAAGGCAGGCCTCATGACGGTGCAGGTGAAGACGACGATGCACTACGCGAGGAGGCAGCGGACGTGCTTTAAGGTTTGTGTGCTGTGATATTGGTGTAAGCGGCTCAATCAGTTATCTCTTCTTCTTCTTGCTCTTCTGTTTCCTTTTTCTCTTCTTCTTGTTCTTCTTCTTCTGCCTACTACTCCCATTACCACCAACATGCTGTTTTGTAATAGCCTCTTGGCGTTGCTGCTTTGGCTTCCACTGTTCGATCCTGCGAGTGACGTGGGTTGGTGGTGGGAGGAAAGGGATGGGGTAGGGGAGGGTGGGTTGGCACGGCATGCTTCATGCTACACATGTCCCTCTCCCACAACTCCCCTTGTGTAACCTTGGGATGTTCTGTTGGGTTTCTCTCCCTTTCGTCGCTTGTTGATTGGATGGGTTGCTTAGCATTCATCTTAGAACAGAGAGGGATTGCAGCTTTCACCCCCGCCGCCCCTCTTCCTGCTTTCTTGCTTGGGAGAGGGTTTTGGGTGGTTCAATCTGCGTGAGAACAACAGCGACGATGGATGTGTCAGTCTGGAATGCAATTAGTGGGGTGGTTCATTTTACCCTTTGGATGCATGAGATGTGTAGCAAGTACAGGCTTAAAGACACTGGCCACTGTGTCAGGACTGAGATCAGGTTGCCCTTAAGGCAGCTGCTAGCTATATAGCTGTCGGTGCGACTGCCCAATTGTTTACTGCAAAAAGTTGGAGGAGAGTCTGCACATATGCCCGCACCATTCTCTGCTTCAGGGATAAAGAGTTCCCAAGTCACCACTGCCATAGGTAGTCTCCAGAGGCAAAATCCTTTTCTATTAAATCATGCCTCTGTTTGTGTTTAAAAGCAGCAATTTCTTGAACTGACTCGAGAAAAGAAGTTCTACAGCAGTTTAGATAGGTTTCCCCTTCTACCACATGATGGGATACCAAAGGTGATAGGCAATGCAAATCCACCAAACCCAAACAAAGCAAATGCCATGCATGATATGTAGTAACATAAATCTTGGGCAAGCACGGCCTCTATCTCTTCTACATTTTCAAAGCATGACATTTATTTAGGGTGCCAATCTTCATATAGACTTTATCATAAACTCGAGGACACCATTTGACACCCAAGTAGAATATTAGAATATTGGTTGGATGACTCGGTAGTACTTATGCAGGCTGCAAATTTTATGTCCAAACAGCACCTGATCATGCATGAATTCGGTCTATAAAAAATGCTGCTGGTGGTCATCGTGGCACACACAGGAGGCCACCTAGAGCTATTGCTTGACACCAGCATCCTCTGTCCCGAACGCCACTGCACATTCGTGTGAATTCCTAGTTACACAAGGACCCCTGGTCAAGTGTGGCAAAAGGGATCATAAAACACTACTAGAACTAAAAACTTGGCCAACATTCTGCACAACATCATCTTCCTCATGAACTCTTCTCATCTCTCCATCCCTTTACCTTCCAAGCAGGATCCTCTGGCATATCTTTCACAGTTTTATCCCCATCTTCTCCTTCCTAGTAATGTAGAGTGGGTCCGGGCGACACTACAGTTACAGCAGAAGCAGCAAATGTTTGGTATATCAACAGGCCGCCGCCTGGGAGATCTTGTTCCACTCTATCTTTGCAGGTGTAACCATCAACAAGTGTCTTGTCTGTCCAAGTGCCTGCCAGTCCACGGCCACCGAAGATGGTAATTGCAAGAGAGAATTCTGAAGGGTCAAAGCACCTGAGGACCCTCTCGATTAAGTCCTGCTGCACCGAGGTCAGAGGATCAAACCCCATTGCCTCATAACTAGCGTAGCTGAAACCCTCCTCGGGCGTCACATGGATGGTGGAGAGCGACGGGCCATGAATCCCATTCATGGAGTAGCCACAGGGCTCGAAGTCGAAGTCACATATCTCCATCTCAGGAATAATATTGGAGATACCAGAGAGCTTCGTCATGGCCTTGGCAGGACACTCATGTCCTTCCACCGAATTCTTAAAGAAGATTAACGCCCGTTCAGTGTTCAACTTAGTCATGCACATCTCGAGAGTGACCATCGGCAGCTCAGGCTTATTGGCAGCATAGTATATATGCCATTTTCGATCTGCGTTCGCTGAATCACCAATCACATATGCATCACCACCTGACTCGAGGCTGCCAAAGAACTGATTGAGCACAGCAACTTCATCGGAGAAGCTACGGTGGGGGGACGGCTGTGCACCAGGAAAGATAAAGGTCCCACGAGAGTATTTAACAGAGAAAACAGAGAGCGAAAGCTCTGCAGCAAGTTCAAGAATTCTAGGAATGGATAGGAGGAGCTTCGTGGTCCCGCAAGTCTTGAGGATTATTTTGTAGGGATAAACAAAGAGGCTGGATTCGGAGAGGACATATGAATCGAAGTTCTTGTTCGAGAGATGAGACACGATGGTGCATCGTGCCAGATCCAGAATGGAATCGATCTGTGCCCGTGAAAGAGCACGCAGCCCCCAACCATGGGCGTCCACAAAAATGGGTGCCTCGGAGAATGTGATCTCCAGGCGCTTCTCGTATCCCTCGAAACCAATTGGTGAGGCCAAGGGACGGTTTGGAGTGTCCAGCAGTGAGATTGCCATCGAATCAAGCAAGAGCAAGTGAGAGTGGCACCGACAAGAAGAGAACAGGAGACCAAAAGTGTTCTTGGAGGAGGTTTGGATGTTAGAAAGCAGCTAGCTTGAGATTGTTTAAGAGCAAAGCAACAGAAATCCTACTCTACCGAAGAAGGCATCTGAAAGGGGCCTCAGGATGGCTTCCTCACACACTGCAGAAGATCAAAATTAGCAAATGATCAGCATTCAACACACCAAATCGAAGACATCTTAGTTTCAGACTTGGTTCTTACGTTGGAGTATGCAGCAGACTGGAACTTCTTGATTCCACCGTTGGGTCGGATGTCTTCGACGGTGTAGTCAAGGGGTGCTTCGTGCTGCAATGAGCTACTACTGCTAGACTTTTTCTTCCCACCTTTAGACTCCATTAAAACATTTCGAGCTTCCTGCAACAATGGAAGAAAAACATGTCGATCTTTACAACCAAACAAAATAAGAATCACATGCATTAAAAGACCAAGAGAAGAGAAAAACTAGCTATAGTCTACGCCTAGACATACTACAAAGCATGAGACGATCAAGAGTCATGTCCAAAGCATAACATTATTCTAAGCATTTTTAGGAGACCCGATAAGTAAAAATTAAACAGTGTTCATATTCATCTATTAACATAAGCAGAAAAATAACCTAAATCAAATAAAAGGATCATTCTTTACAGACAAAATAAATATATAGGAAGGATTAGAACAAATTGTAAGGCAAATCTAATGACTGCATCGAGGTTAGAACAAATCATGCCCTAATTAATATGAAATCAAAAGAACACACCGAGGGAAAAACAGAATGAAATTAACGAATTAGGGTTACAATACGACGACACCGTACAAATTCGGCCCGAACAGTTAAAGATCTTCAAACAAGCGAACAGGAAGAAGGGCTACAATCGCGAGATGCAATCACCAAAACCAACTCATATCAAGGGCCATTTGATTCTCCATCCACCATCAGAAAAGGATTGAACGGAATACAACCCATATTGTGCCCATAGAACAACGACAACAACCGTTGATTGATCAAACGAATCGTGAGATGACCACGACTGATGGAATTGCAAGAGAAGACACAGACGGAGAGACGGAAAAGCTTACGATCGAAAGGCCAAGGAGGATCACCGCGGCAGCCGAAGCCGAGACTCTGCTGATCCAACCCCTGGCGGACGACACGAGAGCCGAAGAGGAGCCGGGAAGATTGAGAGAGAGAGAGACGCGGCGAGGAAGCGGGAGGAGGAGGCCTCCCTTTATATAGGACGCAGAGGGAGTCCGGGAACGTAAGGAAGTCCTCCCAACGGAGACGCTATCTCTATCTGAGAACCGATTCGGTTAACCTTAACCGTCGCGGACCAGCAAACGCAACCAATAAGAGCGTTTCATCGGCGGGTCCGCGTATCTTGGCCAATCGTCTGCTCTCAGCTTCCTCGTATTTGTGTTTCCTGTCCCTCCCAATCAAACCAACCCTCAATTTTCCATTAATTAATATTAAATTTTTTTATATCACATCATCATTTTATGTTTTAATGAAAAGGATGAAATGCTACTTAAATTTAAATTAATAATACATTTATCAAAACTTTATTATAAGTTAATTTATGGGGTGTTATAATCTCTCGCTATTTAAATATTTGACATCCCTATTAATTACTAATATAACTTAAAATCAAACTTAATCTCATTCATGGATAATGCTTTCTTATTTGAATTTATGTAAAATCTATGTTTTAATTATTTAAAGATATATCTATACAGTTAAATAATTCTTACAACATCTGGATGAGATTTTTGGATGATTATGCTACATTTATGCAAGACAAAAGATGATTTGGGCAACAATTGGCACTGATGAAGTCACAATCCATGCTCAGTATCACCACTCCCTCTCCTCTCACAGGAACATAAAGAATCTGGCATTCTCCACTCCTCACTTGAAATCCTACTTGCCACTCACTTTCCTTCTGCATGGAAGATTCAAATCATCCACCTTTTAGTTTTTGGATGGTCCATTATGAACACACACACAAAAAGAAAAGATTTCATCAGCTAGATATTCGACTTGTCAAGGTGGCATGACCTTGTTGCACATATCTACTTGGCTTAGATTCGCTTGGAGAATGATATGCTGTCCACCAATACCTCCAAGTAGTGACAGACCCAGCCACCACCTTGTGATCATTGTGGTTATTGTATTGTGCTTGGATGATCTCCATCTCCCCCAGGACGCTTCCTTTCTCTTTCTAATTCTATTGCACCAACAGCACCATGGAGATTTGTTTTTGCTTGTTGCTAGGGATATACTTTGCTTCATTCGGAATGCTCCTCTGGTGGATGGCACCTCCACTCCATTGGCCATGCTGCTGGCCTTTCATTTGTTCCTCTGTTTGTGATGTGTAGTGTAAGGCTTTGGAGCTTTGTGTTGTCAAGTTGATACCTTTGATTTGATGATTTCTTGTCTCTGTCCACAGGTTGAGAAATAAAGGGAAAACCACTGCTCGATTTCCTGCTAGCCTTCATCACTCTTCACTGCAACTCTGAAGTCAGACTTCCTCAAACAACTGTAGCAGTTATTGTATAGCCACCATAATCTTGATAGATGTTGCTTCTTCACCAGCTAAGAAACTTGATTGATTGTTTTTACTGCAATCTTGTGCGTCACTTGTCATCTTGAGGAAACCTTGCAATGCTTTCCAGCTATTGCCACAATGAGGAAACCCTTCTCAGTGGCCTGTGGTTTTAGTGCCATTAATATCCCCACAAACAGTGATGGATTCAAGGAGTAAATGACAAGTGGGGGGAGAAATATCATGTTTTACCACCTAAAAAGTGACTCCAAGGCCATGCTTATCTTTAGCTTTAGGGAAATGGCAAATTGAAGGAGGAAGGAAGGTGCATGGCCTTCACCTTTGTCTTGTTTTTCCACTCCTCATCTTTGCCTTTTAGCTCTTTTCATCCATGATCCTCTTTTACATTAAAGCTTGCAATTAGTCGAACGTGGGCGAATCACTTTACTCTGGTGACTGCACTTTCCTTTCCCAAACCTCTGTGTTTAATCATGCATGTTCATAATAATTCAAAAACCTCTCTCTCTGCCTCTCTCTTGTTGGTGAATGAATTCAGAACTGGCACATTGCATGGAGTATGTATGACATTGGATGTCTATTGAGAATGCTACCCTTCTCTCTGTATCATCTATTTCAATCAAGACATGTTGCTACTGCCAGCAGCGGCCATGCCTGGCTAGTGGAGCCTGTACAGGTCCAGGTTTCTAAGCCAATCTCGAAGGTTAATTGATCTTTGAGCAGTAGAGGAGGTGGTGGTCATCTGCTAACATGGGAGTGATGTAAGCTTCAAGACAAAGAAGGATGAATTTGAAGGCTTTGGAGAGAGCAGGTGGTAGAGTGAGAAATTGTCGCATGTTATTGCTCAGTTTTCCCCTTCTGATCTTTGCCACTTCGTGAATGCTCATCTCATTACTTGTTATAAGAATGTTGAATACTCATTACATTGTACACATATATACTTTATACTGTCATTCACTCATGTTCATATTTCAACACACATAATGATTGAGAAGATCACATACCACCAGTTTGCAGGCCTAGTTTGACCCTGGGTCACTACCATTTCATGCTTCTTATCTCTCCCTTTCTCCATCATGCTTTTCCTGTCTTATCAAGACAGAGCTCTTGTTCTTAGTTCCGGATTCAATCTTTGTAGAGATGGGTGCTTCACCAAATGAGAGCTCCTGAAAACATCTTGGCTACTTCTTCCCTAAATCTTGATGACTATGGCATTTTTGTTAGCTCTATGACAGGGGCACTGAATGGGACTAGGATTCTTGGGGCTCACCATTGCTGCACCAATCCTTTGGGGACAAAAACCCCTCAAGAACAAGAACAAGGGGTTCAGTTCAATTCTAAGCAGGTTCCTACTTTGTGCAAAGATGCTGTTCCAGTCCCACAAAAAAGCAGAGGCCATTTGAGCTAACAACAACAATGGCTCAGCACATTGCACCTCTTCCAACGCCGGCAGAATCCAATCCCGCCTCTCCCCCTCGCCTTTATCCAAAGCAGACGAAAGAAGCATAAACAGAACACACTTCTCTGCTTGCATCTCTCTTTCTTTGCCACTTTCTCCTTTACCAGCTCTCTCTCTCTTCCCCTCCTTTTTCTTCTCTCCCAATGCAAGGGAATGAGTGGAGTCACGCTGAGAGGAGGGGCTTAGTACATGTTGGTGACTCCCCCACCCACCTCTCTCTCTCTCCCTCTCTCTGCAAGCTTCTGAGCTCCATCAGATTCTGACACCCAAATCAGCTCCCTGATTTCGAATTCCTCTGTCCCCCCGACTCTCTCTCATGAGTCCATGCATGGCTGCTTTCCCCCATGTCATGCCCCCATCATGGACCCCTCCTCACATCAGCGCCATCATGGCCGTTCATTGAACATTCTCATTGCTCCCATCACCACCTCTTTGCTCATGATGAAATGGCATGGCACCGAACCTCAAGACCTCATCATGCTCAGTCTTCCATCCACTTCTCCCTGTTGGTCACATATATCAAAACACCCCCTCAGCTGCTTGTTCTCTCTCCGCTGCTCCCATGGCTTCCAAGTGCTTCTTCTCAAATCTCTTCGTCTTGTTCTTCTCCTTCTGCAATGTTGCCTTCTCCTTTGAGCCACTTAACATGGAAGGTGTGTACTTGTTGTTGGCTCTTCGCTGTCTCAGTCCTCTGTTCTCGTTCTCCCTTTGTGTGTGCTTTCCAATGCATTGATTCCGTTGCTTGGTCTCCAGTGGAGGCTCTGATAGCTATTAGAAGCGAACTGCATGACCCACATGGGGTTCTGAGCAATTGGGACGAAGACTCCGTGGATCCCTGCAGCTGGGCGATGATCACTTGTTCCCCAGAGAATCTTGTTATTGGGCTGTGAGTTCTTCACCTCTCTTCCCTTCGCTAGCCACCTAATTCAGGAGATGTTTCTTGGTCATTTTAGATCATGTGAGACTCGTGAGAACATGGAAGATCTTTCTTCTTCTCTGTTCGAGCAAAAGCTCTATTTCTCTTGGCTTGATTCATCAGCAAAAGCTCGGTTTCATCTGCTCCATTAAATGTGCTTTTCTTGCAGGGGAGCACCGAGCCAGAATCTTTCGGGAACGCTCTCTGGGAGGATAGCGAACCTCACCAATCTCCAGCAAGTGTGAGTTACGCTCGCTAAGCTCTCATCTCGATCCTCAAAACCCTTCCTCTAATCTGTCAACTGGTTGTGTCCTGCTTCCTCTTCAGATTGCTACAGAACAACAACATATCAGGTGAGCTGCCACCAGAGCTTGGACTTCTCCCAAAGCTCCAGTCCTTGGACCTCTCCAACAATGGCTTCTCCGGCAGCGTCCCCGCGTCCTTGGGCCACCTCGCCAGCCTCCGATATCTGTGAGCCATTGACCGGTCTTCATCCTTAAAAACCATAGAAAGAATAAGATGAAGATCATCTCCAACATCAATCCAAGTCCAAGCATGTCTCTCCGGTTGTTATTCTAATCCTTTCTCCTCGATCTTCTCCACAGGAGGCTCAACAACAACAGCTTGTCTGGGTCCTTCCCCGAGTCGCTGTCAAGAATTCCACAGCTCTCTTTCTTGTCTGTTACTCTACTCTCTCGCAGTAGAATGGATTGTGCTGTTTGTTCTATACTATCCCGAAGCCGAGAACTTACCAAAGCTTCACTGCTTTCCAGGGACTTGTCTTGCAACAATCTCAGCGGGCCGGTTCCTCTATTCCCGACCAGAACTTTCAAGTAAGCGTTTGGAAGTATTCTCCAGCTCGAAGACTTGTCTCTAACTCCTTCCTCTCTTTCCATATTTGTCAGCATCGTGGGCAATCCTCTGATATGTGGAAACCGGAGGACGGAGGAGTGCTCGCGAACGGCCATCCCCAGCTCTCTTCCTTTCCTGTTAGATTCATCGCCTCAGAGTAATCAGTGCATCTCTTCATTAACCCGCTAATCTGTTCGACATGCAGCAAGTTCAGATTTTAAGCTGGAATTTGATGTGCTGTGTGTTTCAGAGAGATCGAAGGCCAAGAAGCTCGGCATTGCGATGGGTGCCAGCGTCGGTGGCTCGTCGCTCTTGCTCCTTCTCGCGTTGGTGCTCTTCCTTTGCCGCCGAAAGCGGCAGAAGAACGAATGGATCCTCGGCCTCGGTGGTAAGCGGCGCATGATCGTTGAGTCCTTCCTCTACAGCATAATTGACATTGAGTAGGCGTTTTACGAACAGACAGGGAAAAGGAGGAGGGTGCGGTGATGGTGGGGCTGGGGAACCTGCGGCGGTTCACACTGCGGGAGCTGCGGGCAGCGACGGAGAACTTCAGCGGGCGCAACGTGCTTGGGAAGGGCGGGTTCGGGCACGTGTACAGGGGGCGGCTGGCCGACGGCACAGTGGTGGCGGTGAAGCGGCTCCGGGCGGACGCCGTCGGCTCTGGCAATGGTGAGGCGCAGTTCCGTACGGAGGTGGAGATGATCAGCCTCGCCGTCCACCGCAACCTCCTCCGCCTCCTCGGCTACTGCGCCGCCTCATGCGAGCGCCTCCTCGTCTACCCCTTCATGCCCAACGGCAGCGTCGCCGCCCGCCTCCGCGGTACGCTCCTCCTCCCCGTCACATCCTGACACCCCTGTTCTGCTCTCCATCGCCACCGCAAGCCTTGAGATCCTCTCCAATTGCTGTGTGCTTGCGATAAGACATCTCTGCCGTAGATTGCGTGGGGCGTACAAGATCGGACGGATAAGCCACGAGCATTGGAAGGTGCTAACGCTGGTTATGATTGAAGAGGATCCCATTCCTTTTTCCCGGTCCGCAGTGAGCCCCACTTCGTGTTTCCGTTTGTCGTTTGGTGGTCTGTTTGGGGGTACGGAAGCGGCGACTGCATTTTATTTATTGAGTTCGCGTAAGCCGTCCTCGTCTGATGATGACGCACGTTGTTGACGTGGTCTCTGTTTGACAGCCATGACTAATCGCACCCGTTCCTTACTCCGATCTTAAACTTTCATTAAGATTCGTGTCCTCTGCCTCCTCGCCTCAGGTAAGCCTCCGTTGGACTGGAGCACGAGGAAGCGGATCGCGCTAGGCGCGGCCAGGGGCCTCCTGTACCTGCACGAGCAGTGCGACCCCAAGATCATCCACCGGGACGTCAAGGCCGCCAACGTGCTGCTCGACGACTGCTGCGAGGCCGTGGTGGGCGACTTCGGCCTCGCGAAGCTCCTCGACCACGGGGACTCCCACGTCACCACCGCCGTCCGCGGCACCGTCGGCCACATCGCCCCCGAGTACCTCTCCACCGGCCAGTCATCGGACAAGACCGACGTCTTCGGTTTCGGCATCCTCCTTCTCGAGCTCATCTCCGGCCGGCGCGTGCTCGAGTTCGGCAAGGGGCCCGATCAGAACCAGAAGGGCGCCATGCTTGATTGGGTATATACGCATACTATCACCTCGGACATTGAGACACTGTATGCGCGTGGTCGAAGTGTTTGATGCCGCCTCGTCTTGCATGTAGGTGAGGAAGGTGTACCAAGAGAGGAAGCTCGATCTTCTAGTGGACCGGGATCTCGGCAGCAGCTACGACCGGATCGAGGTGGCGGAGATGGTGCAGGTGACGCTCTTGTGCACCCAGTACCTCCCCTCCCACCGCCCGAAGATGTCAGAGGTGGTGAGGATGCTCGAAGGCGACGGGCTCGCCGACAAGTGGGAGGCTTCCAACAGGCCACTGGTGCAAGTCAATGCCCCCAACTCCGACGCTCATTCAGATTCCAACGGCTTCTTCGTGCTCAACAACGACGACGACGATGGTAGTGGTGATGGCAACAGCGACGGTGATGCTGGTTCGGGGGATATCGACATGGTCGAAGAAATGGAGTTATCTGGTCCCAGGTAGTACTCGTGATAGTAGAATTAACTACTCCACCTTAGAAGTTTGGATATAATTCACTGACACAGAATTAGATTGACCAAAGTATATGTTGAGTTCTTTAATTCCTGTGCAACTTTGCAAGCTGTTGACATGTTGTCGGATGCTCCTCGTGAAAGACGAAAGGAGAATAGAATTCTTTTTCTTCTTTGCTGTGGTTGCGAGAGAAGAGCGATTCCTTTTAGCAGCCTTTTGAACCGCTTTGACGATTCCTTGTGCCCGGAATCACGCTATCTCGAGAATCTACAGCCACCGTCCGATGTTCATCGATAATATATACGATGCTGCAATTGCATGGACGTGACGCCGCCACGTGTGACGAACCCCCCAGCCGAGCCTTGGGCACGGCGGGAACGGCCGCGAAGTTGGCCACTTACTTCGACAGACTTCTGATTGCCCGAAATGCCCCTTCTCGATTGAAAGGTAAGTCGCGGATATATGGGCAATATTGTCATTTTGGGACGAAGACCGGTGTCCTTGCCTTGGAAGTGGATCGCGTCCGAGGGATCGAGGACTGTTTCCTTACACGACGGGATCTGTGACGCGCACGTGTCACGGAGGGCGTGTATATATGGAAGCATTTACGCTGGATTATTTCACTGAAATAAGAAAATGATGTATTTATGATCCCACAAAAGCCCAAAACCCAGGTAGGTAAAAGTGTGTGTGTGTGTATATATATATATATATATACACACGATTTTCTTAATAAATATCCTTATTTTGAGTATTTCTCATCTATTCTTCCCTATTTTAATTTTTTCAAACCATATATCTAATTTAAAAATATCTAAATTATCTCTAATCCTCGTTGGATACATCACTACCTTCTCCATATATCACCACATCGCTACCTCGCACCCTTCATTATCTTCTTCTCATTTGTCATATTAGATTATGATCTTTAGGTACTATGCGATAACGATGGTCCCACTAGATCCTCTTCACACGAGAGTTATCATCACGCCCTCTCATTTCTCATGTGATGACGATATAGAGCAATGTAGAGGGGAGGGGAGGTGGTGGCAGATCTAGCAAAAGTAAAGATAAATTTCTTAAATATATGAGTTGTTTTAATCATAATATATATATATATATATATATATATATATATATATATATATATATATATATATATATAGAAAAATTTCAAAATGATGATGATAAAATTACCCTTTCAATGACAAGAAACACTCAATAACAATAAGAATTTCTTGAGATGCTGTACCAAAAATAAGAAACTTCAAGATTTTTTTCCAGAAATTCGCCCTTAAAACATACTTCAATCGCTTTCTTACAGTTGAACAAGAACACGTCCTTAGAGAAACCAACCCACCAGCAAGACATACTTTACAACATTCCCCACTTTCGTCTTTGTCAGAATCAATTGACACAAAGCTGAGAGTCCCACATGGGGCCCATATTAGCTTCTAATTTTCTTACGGGTAAAACAAGGGTGACAAGGGTGTATATATACATATATATATATATATATATATATATATATATATATATATCTATGTATATATATGTATATATTTACATATATACACACACACACACATATATATATATATATATATATATACATTTATATATGTACATTTATATATATCTTGCCAACTAGCCTCCAACCATGTCGTCTTCTTTGCCGTGGCGAGAGCAACTTCTCCCGCGAAACGCCGACGATAGCAACCGAAATGGCGAGCAGCTCCAGGGCCTCCCCGTCGGCGTCCCCAGTCCTCTGCGCCTCCTTCAACCAGGACAACAGGTGAAGCCCCCACGCAACCTTCCCTGTCGCGGTTACGGTTGAATTAGGGTTTCAAGTGTTCATCCTTCCCTTAGAGATTATTTTGCTGGAGAATTCGTATAGGATGCGACATATTTTTAGTGCATTTCTCGATTAGGATGACGCCTTCTTGATTTTGAACCTTCAAGAGCGTAGCGGAAATGGACTCTCGATTATTTTTGCCCGAAATCTTAATCAATGGTGTTCTATTTGTGTGTCGCTCTATTCCCGTTCCATATTTTAATCGGCAGTATTTTGATCGTAAATCGTGGCTCCTATTCACTTTGTGTTGTTACATCAGCACAGATTAAACGAGTCTTTTGTGAAATGAACCTAGTTGGCATTCTAATTGATATTGGGGATTTTGTTAAATTTGATTGCATCGGAAGAATTAAGGGGATTGTTTGGCTGCATATTTGAATTCTATACATTGTTTGTTTGTTGTGATGCAGCTGGTTTTCTGTTGGAACAAAAGATGGGTTCAAGCTTTTTGATGCACGGACTGGTAGATTGTGCTTTGAAAGAGGTGAGTTGATCACAGAACCAGCCATGCTTCCCTGCAGTCTTTAATGCTCTATTTACCTAAGCCTGTTACTTTTATGATTGTCTTGTTGGAAGTTTTTTGCTAGTGGCCACTTCTAGGTTATTTGCAATTATCATTTTAGGTTGGTGTTCCTTTGGTGAAATGATGTCTTACTACTGAAATGAAGCATCTAGAACTCCTTGTCAGTTGTTCGCGCAAATTCCTTTTGACAGTCTTTTTATTCATTGGTGGACCTTTGAACTAAGTTCTTTGTGGTTGGGAAATCACAACAAAGTTGGTATCTTACTTGGATTTTATCATTTGAAAGATATGCAATTAAGCTAAATTCTTGTATGGACTATGGGAGAAATGAGAGAGTAACATGGCTCCTTTAATGGATGCTCATTAAACTGCAATTGGTAGGTGATTTTTTTTAAAAGTCGAGGAAGACAAGCTTTGAGGTTCTTGATTGACGCTGTACGACATCAGCAGTTGATTCAATACATTTCCTTCTCTTTGATGGGTAAGCTTATGAAAGCATTTAAGATGTTGTTTCTTCCTTTAACATAATCTACGATTTCTAAGGAATATGTAGCTTCTCACTCCTGCTTGATAACCTGGTTATGGCAACTACTTGAAAGTTCTGATCAGAGCAACCTGAGTTCTCAACAGACAAATTAAAGGAAACCAGGTAACTCTTCCCATTAAAAAAAGAGGAAAAAAAGAAATATATACTTAAGGTTTCCAGTTTCGGATGGATCAATCCATACCAAACATGTGCCAGCATACTGATCGAACAATTTTGTCAGGTTCCAGTTTCATAGAGGACATACTACCCAGTGTTGCTCTGATCCCTAGTTGTACTAGAAAATAAGTCTACCGCTTAATGTTGGTACACTTCCACCCTTTTCCCTTCTTCCTCATCTGATTCCCTTTTTTTTATTTTTACTAGTAGTTCCTTTCCTTTCTTTATTATTCTCTTTTATAGATTTCTTCAAATTGCTTACTTTCTCCATCAAATTTCTCAAATATCTTTTATTTTAGAGCATTTCTCTCTTCCTATGGGGCAGATTCTTGAGAGGAAACTTGGAATTTTCGAAGTAAATTTGAATTTTGCAACCATATTTATTACTTATTTTTGTTTCTTAGGAGTTGTTTTTTTGCTTAGATTAAGGCGAAAGATGCTCATTTCAAGCATGCATTATTGGTAAATTAAGTTCGGATCTACATGTATTTGGCATCCATCTATTTAAATGTAAGCTGGGTTTGTGCATGTTTATCTTAGATCCAGTAAGATCTAGTCTAATTCCTATAGGATTCAACCTACATTTGCATGGATCTAAGATAGATTTATGCATATCCGGCCAAAATTTGTGTAAATCTGCTCAAGATTGGTGTAGATCATCGCAAATTAGACTCCATGTAAATTTAATAAACTACTTGTAAATTTAGGTTGTACTTCCACTACTTTTGAATAAAATTTATATCTGTGTATCTCAAGGTTCAAAATTTTGGTTCAAATAATTTAAAGGATTATGAAGAGACCTTATTGGAGATAATGTATATAAGACAAGGAATCTTACTAGGCCAAATCCATGCAAATTTAGTCTAAATCCATACTTCCTGATGGATGTAGCCTAGATACATGCATATCCAAACCCTAATTCAATTGCTCAAGTATAATTTTGTAATAACGTACCTCAATGTTCAAAATCTTCGTGTATTTGAAAGCAATTTGGAGAGATTTTATTGGAGATGATACATATAATACAAGGTGGCCATCTGCAGTGGAGTGGCTATCCATGAAATCTGGTAGCAACATGGTGATGTAATAAAGTGATGAATAAATGGATCTCTCAGTGTTACACCATGTATTTTACTAGGCTTGGTAATAAAATGTCATGATTGTGCAAGTAAAAGGTTGATAACAATATTTCGTTAGCCAAAAGCAAAATAGGATTTTCTGTATGTGTGCAAAAAGCTGGATCTATATTTGTAGAAACTATTTCTATTAAAAGGTCCTTCACAGTTTAACAAAATGTTGCTCAACCATCGAATATTTATACAAACCACATTTATCAGTAAGATTACATTCAACAAGAAAGTAGTTGTTCAATCATTTTTGTAGATTATCAAAAGCAAGAGTCTGATATGTGATACTGTTAATTTGATAAGGAGAGTACTTTGTTTGTATTCTTGTCTTGTTGCAGAAATAAACACTTAATTCTGTTTCATGTTCACAGCTGTTGGTGCATTCAACATTGTTGAGATGCTTTTTAGCACAAATCTTCTTGCTATAGTTGGGGCAGGGGAGCAGGTACTTCGAACACGTTTGTTTTAAAGTTATTCTTTCATGAGCCTTCTTATTGGCCTACAGATATACAAACTCTTGTTTGGCTATGCTTTGATTTGACTCGAACAGCCATCACTATCTCCTCGGAAACTTTGTCTTTTCAATACTCTGACTGGATCTGCACTCAGAGAGTTAAATTTCTTGACATCGATCGTAGCTGTCCGACTAAACAGAAAAAGGTTGTTACTGAACCATTGTGCTTACCATTTCCTTTATAATCTCCTCAGTGGTTGAGGTAGATCTTTGCAGCTTGTATATAACAGTCTGAGAATCAACAATAGATTCTAATAGATGCAAATAATGGAACTGCATGATTTTTATGTGAATATTTACTATAAGTGATTATGTTAATTGTAAATATCAAACCTTTAAACATTTTTAGATATACATGTCACCTATTACCTACAATTTTGAATCTTTTAGCTGAAACTTTCTTCTCTTTCTGTAGTGCTTATTATAATGTGTTGGCTGTTGATCTTAAGAAGCTTGCAAACTACCTTGTTTTATATATATCATAAATTTTGTCTTATTATTTTTGTTTTTTATGTAATTTTTGTTGCATTCATATTTTTACCCTACTGGCTCCATTATTTTCTTCATTCAGTTTGACTTTCAGATGATACAAAGTGAATAATATATGAATTACGAAGCCTTGAAGTTTAAGCACACATCAATATGACATCAAATTCTTCTGTTAACAAAGAAGCCAATTCATCTTTAGAGTTTTTTTGCTAGCAGCCAGCTTGCTTCATAGTTCTTTCCTGTTTTTTAGTATCAATTATGACAAAGTTGTTACTTAGACTAAATTAGAAATTGGTTCAGAAATATGCAGTCCATCAAGCTGATAAATGTAAAAGAGGAATGCATATACATGCTTGTGGTGCTATGTGTGGCAGATTGTTATCTTTTAGCTTGCATCTTGTTGAGAAAATATTGTAGTTGCTTAAAAGGGAAAGATTATTAGAGCTAACCAAATTTTTATTAATTGTTTATCCTATCTAATAAGTTCCACCAAACCAAAGGTTAAATTGAACTGGCGCATGAGAAATGCCATTGCTTGCTATTCCCATTTGTTACAATGTGACTTGCATCATTGCCGACTATATTTTAGACTGGATACTCACAAAATTGACTGCAATATTTCCTTGAAAAATGTTTACTTTCTTTAAAATTCAACTTCACGTACATAAATATGCTCCTTATTTCATGAAAGAAGCCTGTATATCTTGCTGTACCTATGATCAACTTGTACATGTAACTGTTGCATATTTGTGAATGCATAAGCTACAGGTTACATTTCCTTGTGATTATAGCTTCTTTATAAGTTGACACCCTTCAATGGGAGTTGTATTAGTGTATGCCTGGAGTTGTAATTTGTTGAATTAGTTTGCTTTTTGATTGTTTAATATATAAGATGCAAGGGTATATTTTTATGATTTTTCATGATATTCTGAATGTCATCATACTACACCATGCAGGCTTATCGTCGTCTTGCGAGATAAAATGTATATTTATGACTTGAACAGCCTTGTTATTCTGGAGACAATTGATACTATGCCAAACAACAAAGGTCATAACAATTCTCCTTGTCATTTTTTTGGAAAAAAGAAATGTTACCACTTTCTCTATAGAATACTCTATTTAAGGCACCGCAAAGCATCTAAGCCAATGTTTTGCTAATACTCGAAGCATTAACCCTTTTAATGTGGAAATGACACCTTAATGCTGGTCTTGGTCTTGCTTCACTATGTTGTCACTGTTCCTTCTATTGTCGTGGTGGAAATCAATGGGTTATTAACGGAGATGATGATCAATAGATCTTAAAGCTTAGATTTCCATGGTCCTGTTCATCTAACTTCGGTGTTTATACTTTATCAATGGGTTATCAATGGCCAAGTTGCTTTACTTGAGCCTCAACTTCAGAGTTTTATCTTCTTAAAAATGAAACCCCAATGCTTAATTTTTGACAATATTCTTAACAAGCTAGTGTTGCATTGGAATTTTACAGTTTAGTTTGAATTTTACACTTTAGTTGACAATATTGTCAACTTTAGTTTGCATTGGAATTTTTCACAAGCTAGTGTTGCATTGACAATAGATTTTTCACAAGTTTGATTTAACAAGCTGTGGAAGTGGGATAAAGCAAATTGATTTTTCTTGGACCAAGCCATATTTATATAATTAGTTTTATTTTTCCTGTTATATTCTTTCTCATTATTATTGTTATAAATACCATCAAATTGTTAAGATTTTGTTAATGCTAGCACCTGAATTTTGTTTCCTTTCTTGACCTAATACTGAAATGCCTAGCATTTTTTATGTGTTGCATGTAAAATCTCATATATAGGGTGGACTATATCTTGCTAGCTTAAGTTTTCGGAGATAGTGGTCACGCAAAAAGTATTTTATCATGGTACCTTGGCAAGTTGTGTTGGATCATGGCTATCTTTTTCTCTAACCCATCTTTGATTTTGCCAAATTTGCATATGGGACTTTATGCAAACCGCAAAGCACTATAAACATTTTTCTTGCTCTGTTATCTTGAATCAGGTCAACATGTCAAGCCATGAATACTTCATCTAGCTTGCACATCGAGCAGAATATTAGAGTTTTTATACATAATGTTGGGACTTTCCTACTAGGTATCAAGTAGTGGTTACTGGCTAATTGTATTGTGTTTATACTGGAGTAGTTTACGGTTGTATGCAATATAAGAACCATTATGCTAGGTCAATGCATGTTATGCTAAATTGTTGGTAGACTATTGGAAAGAAAAAAAAAATCCTGGTATCTTCCATCATGGTTTAGTATAAAATTTCAATTCTAGTGTCTTCAACAAAGAACAGACAGATGATCACATAAAAGAAGAACCATTGATCCATGTTCGAAAAATGATAGCAGACCAAGATTGAAGAAGTCAATGATTGAATTGCTTCCTTTTTTCTTTCCTGTTATATTTTATTAAAAGAGGAGTATGTTATTTTGTAAATCCTTATATTTTTCTCATATGTTTATCCTCTTTGTTTCCGATACATTTTCTCATAATTACTTGCTAGATAATAGTATGCATATTTTAGATGTATCATTTTCTGTCCAGTATCCATTGTTATGGAAACTGTAGAAACTTATACTTTATAATTGGTCAGGTTAAGCTTATCATGTCTTTAATAAGCAACTATTTCTTTTCCAGGGCTCTGTGCATTTTCTCCTGGATCGGAAAGTTGCTATTTGGCTCTTCCAGCAAGTACAACTAAAGGATCTGTTTTAATTTACAACACAGTTGCACTCCAATCAGTCTGTCAGGTTGTCGAAAAAAAAATTCATTTTCACTATGTAAATTCAGTAGCATAACATATCAGTAAGGATATGTTGTTATGCCAGTTTAAAGAAACTCCATATTAAAAGTTCATTTAACATTTCTTCGTATTTTTTGGGTGTCAAGTGTCTAACTTTCTGACCAGAGAAGCACAGAATTCTCTCTAAAATTGGGAGATTTACACAGCATTGTTGACTTATTAGGAAGACTTGAATTCCATGAAACAAAACTGAGCGTTTAGTTGCAGTATATCTGCTTCGATAAGCTTCCCTCCCATTTACATGAATGTTGTTTGGCTTTTGCTTTTTAGTGTGTTCTGGTTTTATCCCTAGGCCTAAGCAATTTCTCTTTCAGCCTGTATCATAAGTTTTTCTTTTTCCTTTCCGAAGAATCTTTTGGCACTCTTTTTGTAGCTTATTTTACCTATTAGAGCATATATTCTCTTAAATGAACTTGTTAATTTAATGGAGCCATGTATCCTCCTCTTTCCTGATCTTGTGCACAAGATTTAGGACATTTTGAAACCAGTATTTTCTCCAGTCCTTTGTATTAATCTTGTGGACTGCTTCTGATCTTTTTTCTCGAACATCCTTAACTGTATTTTCCTAATTGATTAATCTATTTCTTGCTGCTGCTACTACAGCATTTTTAATGTTTCTGCTTAATAATTCTTGATGTCCTTGATTTTCCATAATAAATAACCTTCTATGAATGGTACATGGAAATTACAATTATGATTTTGAGAGCTGTGTACTCTTTCAACAGATTGATGCCCATAGATCACCATTAGTTGCAATGATATTCTCTTCTAGTGGCACATATCTGGCAACAGCTTCTCAGCAAGGAACAATTATCAGAGTGCACCTAGTTTCACAAGCCACTGAGGTTACTGCAAACCTAAAGTTTGATATCCCTAGATTGTTTGGAATGATCTCACGTATTGAAATGCATATTATATATGTTTAATCTTATTCGATGTTCTGCAGTCATATAGTTTCCGGAGAGGAACATATCCATCAACAATCTATTCCCTGTCATTTGGACCATGTGCTGATGTACCAGAAGTTCTTGTTGCCACAAGCTCATCAGGCTCTTTGCATGCCTTCTTGTTGGGACCTGCAATAAAGCAAAGGTTGGAAAGAAAGTTGTGTGTCTGCAATTGAATTCATCTGCACATGCAATGGAGTTTACAGCTATGCTGGGAAACTAGCTCATGTATTTGTGGTCTTTTAATTCCTAAGCTTTTGATATCTGGTGCTTCATCCTCATCTTCTCCTCCACTTGTTTCAGAAGAAAACCAAACAGAGTAATTGGTTCTTTGATCCCTGACACATTGAGTGATGCCTTTGACCATGCTTATCATCACATTCTTCACAATGTTGTCCCTGCCTGTGTCAAAAGGTCAAGCTGAAACTATGCTATCATGGATTTTTTTTTTCATTACTTTCTAGAAGTTGATTGGTTGCTTAATCTCTTATTTTTCTTTCCTTTCTTTTCTTCAGCCATGTTAGGATCCACAGCATTGACAATATTTCAAGTGCTCCTGGAGTTTCTGGTTTTCGGTGAGTGTTTTGCTGAATGAATGTTCAGAGCCTTTAGCATGACTTTTCATTTAGTTGCTCTTTCTGTTTAGTCCTTTGTTTTGTTCATCAAAGATGAATGGATCACTGCTATGCGTGACATGGTTGACATGTGTAAGTCATATGAAACATAAATATTAGAGCATGTTAAGCTGACCAGGCCATTTTTTTTTTCTATTTTTGCCTCAGTATATCATCATTTGACTAATATTTAAAGCCATTGAAATAAGCACCGTCTCATTTGGTTTATGTGGCACTGAAAAACAAGATTTAAGAGGTATTTCAATTCTTTATTCGGGCAGCTACTGCAAGTTCACTTATATTGTTAGCTTTTGGTTGAAGCAGCATATTAACACTGCATTAGTCACTGCTCATCATTTGCTCTACTTATCTATTGACAGATAGGGAAGCATTGTAGTTCTAAGATATAATTGAGCATCAGGTTGGATGGATTACATCCAGTGTGGCTTTGTGCAATTTTAGCGAAGTAGATTAAATGGTAAACTCATTGCATGACTGTTGTGGTACTTACCTAAAGCTTTTATTATCAGACTTTAATGGCAACATCATTGTGTCTGGTTTTCTACCTTAGGATACATGAAGTTACAGACAAAGTTTCTTTGCTATTAGATCTAATCATGTTTCCTAGACATGGATTTGATTTCGCAATCATGTTATTGTGTGACTTCTGTAACATGTCATATCGGACTGATAAATGAGGCTGACGCTGACGGGAGTTACCATAGGACAGTTTGTTTTAAACATAGGTTATTTATTTTGAGTTAATCCACCTGTTGCTTGTTCATGGTTTTACTAGTTCCAACTAAAAGCGGCATTACTGTTGTCTTGTGCTTATCTATCAGGGCATCCATTTTCATCATCACTCGCAATGGCTACTTCAGGGAGTACAGCTTAAATGTCACCAAGTCGAACGAGTGCTCGTGGAGCTTGGAGCGTGAAGTCAATCTATTAGATACCGTCTCCAATGATCCAAATTAATCCTGTGCTGTGCTCGTTCTTGGTCCTACCACTGCTGACGCATGGAAAGAGGATGTCGGACTGCAACTCGAAGGAGTCTATGCACACTTGTGAAGCAAACAAAACGCGACAGGTGATTGCACAAAGATTGATCGATGGAAATGGGTTTTCATAGCGTGTGAATCCTCTTACTCCTCACTGTAGTGTACATAGCGGGCTGCGGATACAACAACCGTCCGCGTGATTCATTTTATCACCATGTTTCTCGAATGCACAGCGGCTGGGAAAAGATCCGAGGAGATGCCGTCTTCCTGTATTGACATGTTTTATTGCTCGATTTGGTTGATGATGGTCTGCTGCATTCCAGAGGTCTCTCAATACTCCGCTGCTGCTGATAAAAAGGAGGTATCATTCTCTTCCTCTGTCACTGCTTGCATTAAAACCTTGTCAGCGTGCCAGCGTGATGTTTGCTTGAGATTTTCATTTTTTTTTCTCTTTTTACTCCAATGGAAACTTAGAGCTTTAGATTTATTGATTTATGAACAAAAAATATTTTTAATTCCAAAGTCTTCAATTAAATCGATTTTGTATGGATTTGAAAAAAAAATATAAATAGTTAAAGTTCGTGAAGGGGCAAAAGAAAGCTACTCGTGCTTATTTTAGTTATCATTTTCTATGCTCGAACGCAATATTTGTGTATAGATGCCATTTCTATTCCGTGCTGCATCATCCTTCACTGTGGAAACCACTATCGAAAGAGGCCTCTGATGAATTTATATTCCATTTTGCAATTACACGACAAAAAATGTCATTCTTTATCTTCATTGATTCGATTCTTTTACGTTAAAAAATGATCGACAACAAAATACAAAAATTACACACGCGTTCTTGAAATTGTCACTACAGATTGTGACCTCTTTAAATTTCTCCGTTACCTCAGCGTTGCGGATTTCATCGGCGATGCCTATTCGTTAGGTTGACTCCTTTATCCCACACATCATGACAGCGTTGTAGCATGAATCCTCGAAAATATAATGCATTTCTACCACGCTTTATGGTGTAACCATCATAGATGCTCTGTGGAAGGTTAGTTATACTTCCTCGATGTTACCATAAATGTTAATTAACCTTAGGAGTTGTGTAGAGCGATTAAACATACAAAACTGTCTCACCTCCACGATCTGTTTAGTGTGGAAATGGCATTACAATATATGCACGTCTATCCCTCCTTCGCTGCCGAAGCAGCAGCAGCAGCAGCAGCAGCGATGGAGGAGGACGTGGTGGTTTACCTGTTCTCTTCTTACACCTGAACAAATGCTTTGCTGTTAGTTCGTCACCAGCTACAGAAATCAATTGTGGGGAGGATGCGAAGCACTGGACTGAGTATTTCTTAATAATCTAAGCCTTTTTACTTCGTCCTGCGTGCAGATTAGCCTGCGGTGCCAAGCACAAGCGTCAGATGCGACAAGCTTAGAAGCGTGTTATGAAGCCAGGGAATGCGGGTTATTATACCTCCACTGCAACTCACAAAGCTCCTGTATCAGCTCCTTCTCCTTAGTTGCTGCTTCCATCTGCAGAACCAGAGACGATCAAAATTATATACATCAGAGTGACATGTATGCTTCTTAAAATTAAATGCGTCTTCATCTCTCCAACCTTTAAACTTGCCAGTTATAGAAGTGTCCTACCACATAAATAAAGCACACTCGATGATGTTAAGACTTAACATATAAGCTATTAATTAGCACACATAAAAATAACACACAGGCTTAGTAGTAAAAAGATCAAAAAGTATGATGCATCTGTTTCACAATAGAAAACCATTATTAGCATACCAAAGACTTCTCCGTAAATATAGTCGATGATGTCAACATGGAGACTCCCTCGGTTGAACGACTGCCTGGATTGGACGTCGATGATAACTCGCCAGGGCTTAGTTGCTTCATCAGGCTAAGGATGTTATCCTGCAAAAGGAAAAGGGAAGAAGATATTAAGGATCTATAAACATCAGATTAGGAGAGAAAGTAGATGCCAACTTCGTACCCTTTGAAGTATATTTGCCTGCAAAATGGAATGCAGATGCTGATACACGGAATAACCAAGAAGATTTGATGCGGCTTCAGCTGATGATTGTATGCTCGGTGAAGGAAGTTGAGAAAACACCTATGCACTCAACAAATTTGCAAAGTCATCCGATGAAAAGAAAGCAAATATCAGGAGTTTCATGCTCCTTGAAACATACATTGGCAATGCTGAGATGTAGCAACCTTGTTGATCTCGATCATAGCTAAATTACGTGCTTCAAAATTAAAACCAGGGTCTAAAGTCATGTAGCACACCCAGCACAATGCTCGGCATACACCAAACCGGTCGGGCACCAACACATCATGATAGAAAATAAATTTTTTGAATAAAAAAATAACATATTTTGGGGTTACGAGCTGGTACCAATGAAGAAAAAACAGAAATGTACCGAAAGCATGGCTTGATGTTTGATCTCGATATTGTGGAAATTAAACATCTTACTTAGATTTCGCCCGTCTTAGATGGACCCCTATGAAATTTGATGGTTTTGACTAGTTCGATCTAATAACAATCCAAACCAAGGTCTACCATACCGAAGCGTACCGCCCATATCAAGTGGTACGTACCGGTACGCAGATCGCTCGATATCGCTACAGTGCTACAGTACTATACAGTAGCACTACTACAATATGAAAAAGTATAAAATTATTCGGTACGTCAGGGTGTACCACTCGGTACGTCCTGATGTACCGCCCAGTACACCGGTACCGTACTGTACAAAGCCAGGGTCGAAATGTCGGTACGGTACGGCGAACCTTGATCCAAACAAATCAAGAATTTGAAAGTATCCCTTCAAGACAAATATTTTTAGAGGTGACTCTTGATATTCCTTCTCTAGGAATTTCATGATGCTACTGTTATAAACAGTCTAAAAAATCTTTACTTGCTGGAAAAAAAAAATCACTGGTCTTCCTTTTCCTCTTCAGTAAGTCTACGAAAAATGATTTATGAAACATTTGCAAAATAAGAGTGACATCAACCATTACTGAAAATCCTGTGCTGATAGAAAACTTTCAGTTCTCTACTCCGAAGATTGTCATGACACTTTTAAGTAGCATATATCATTCTCTTATCTTCTTTTTCCTTTTCATGAATTAGGCTGGGAATAAACATAGACATTCAAATTGTCTGTATTCTATCGACATCAATTACAACACCACATTTTTATAAAATATTCAAATTTCAAATGAAAAAAAAGCTTGGCATCAATAAATAGTGGGCATAAAGAACTAGCTCATATTTCCAATTATCAAATTGATCAATTCCAGCAATAAGCACCACTTATGAGGTTTTGATATAGTTTTATTACCTATTCCATAAGATATTCTATTAGGGCCCAAACATTTTGGTTCTAATCATAGTCAACAATTATCCATTGTGAGAAGATGGAATGACTAATCCATTTCATATGATATTGCATGCTTTTTCTATGTAAATGAAAATGTAATCCACTAACCTGCATACTATGACTCTTCTGAAGGCAAATAGGTGTAAGAGCCTGTTGTCGTCATAAACCATATCAGAATTAATTATTTAAAACCAAAAGAAATAAAGTTCAGACAACTTTTATTAGCTTATCTTATCCAAATCAATTTTATCAGACATCACTTTAAAACGGCCTTTCCGCTGAACAAGTGGGTGCTTTGATTTGTCATCAACATCATCAGCACCTGATATAGCAAGAATATCTGAATCAGAGCAAAGTATCGGGATATTACTCCTACGAATGCAACTTGTTAGCTAAGTTACAAAATAAAGAGTATTAAAAAACATTAAAAATACTAAAAATTCATTTCTTGCCTGCTGATTTAGATGGTTTATGCACCACGTCAATAGGTGTGTCAACTACTGTCTGAAACTCTCCATTGCAATTTCCGATATTTAAGAGCTGATTTTGTTTCTTCAGACTATAAAGTACTTGATATTAGTTAGGTCAAAAACTTAGTTAAAGTAAATGAAGACCATAGCTCAATGCATAAAAGATTTTCCTGTGATTCATTTATACGTTTCAGGTAAATCCACAAGCGACCTGTTAAGTATTGACCCGAAAAAGGGATTCATTTCAAGCACTAAATGAAGGAATAATAGGATTTATATTAGCAAACATTATTCTAACAAGAAACACCCATAAATACTTCTAGGAGGACTGATATGTAGTTCAGAAAAGAAAAACAAGAAAGAGAATTGCTGCTTCTAATATCACTTCACCTTTTTTTTCCTCCATCCACCAACAGTTTCATCAATTTGTCATATATTTTGTTTTTCACATATGCAGCTTCTCAGTCTCTAGTTTGGACTAAATCCTATGAGATATTCCACTTCAGATACCTCTAATAAAGAAAAAGCTTGTATGTGATGCAAATGTCATTAATGCTAACCATCATCCTAGTAGCAATTGTAAACTTCACACAACAATAAATAAATTAAACTATAATTGACAATAAAAAAGTTGGGTTGAGGGGGAAAATTCTTTTGCATATATAAGGCATGACATCAATACAAACAATAATGAGGGAATAAAACCAATGTAAATGCAAATAAACAAACAATAACAGAACTATTGCACATATTCTTATGCTATATTCCGTATAGGACATATCAAACCTCTCTCCTTTTGATAAGGGGATAAGTTCTGCTGAACACAGATTTACAGAATGCCTCCGTTCATGAAAAGATTGAGAAAACAAATTATCTTTACGCTTTTCATCAAAATCTGATCTGCAACTTTCACTAGAACTGTTTCCCTCGTGGTTAAAGTGCAAGTTTTTCTGGAGAACATTTCCATCACTAGAACCAGCAGTCTTAAATTCATTGTTTAATCCATCAGACTTGCTTCTGAGAGAGAAAAGAGAAGAAAGTAATGAATTTGATAGTAACAGAGTTCAAAACTAGTTGTAAGTATGATTACCTTAAAAAAAATAATGTAAGATTAAACCACCAAAACTTAGTAGAAGTTAAGGGTGGCTGCTATAAGGTTTTTCATATATTACCTTTGATTGCATCCAGGTTGATCAGTTGACAAAAGAGTTGATTCGTGTGACATTACTTTTTTCTGATGATTTGGAATGCTGTTAAAAAATGAAGATCCAATGAACCTAATAGCACCATATTAAATAGATAAAGAATTACCGCATCATCATCTCCATCCTTTGATGAGAAACAAGGTGTGGCTTCTGATATTCTTTCTTGCAATTCATCAATCTCAAGCATGTGGCGTTCATTTGAGTCCCTAATCTCCTCATTTTCTGGAATCTGACAAGAACACTTGTAGTTCACAAAAACAGTGTGCAATTAATTCATAAAAAGGAACAGAGGGACTCATGCTTACCAATGAAGCCTGAGCCTTCAAATCCTCAACATCAAAGTTCCATGCACTAATTCCTCTTTTATACTCGCTCTATAAACAAAACAGAGACCTTTGTAAGAATCAAAGGCTACTAATAAGTAAAAAACATATGTAACAACATGAATCATAACCCAAACTCTTTACCATGAAAGCTTAATGCATTTCATATAATAACAAGTACTTAATAGCTAATCCAATCTATTCACCATAAAAAAATTACTTTCTAATAGCATAATGCTTTAAAAATCTAGATAAAATAATTATTTGGAGCAGAAGGTAAAATAACTATCTTATCAAAAGAACGTATTAGCTTCATCATAGTGGCATTTATATTTTAATTGTTTGGAGCAGAGGGAAAGAGAAATAGGTATATGATACATAATTAAGTCAGAGAACCTAAGCTCAAAGCATTTCCTTCATCCTGAATCACTTAAAGAGAAAAATGCTTTCAATTAACTCAGGTTAGGACGTGAAAACTCAAACCTGTGATAATTCTTCCTTCTCACTATCAAGCATTTTCTTCTGTGCAAGCAAATCTTCTTCCTTTGCCTATATTTAATGCAAAATCTTTATGAAAAACTTTAATGCCAAATTAACTATAGGTAAACTAGTATCACAATTCACTACCTTCAGGGCTTGATGGCGATCACCTAAAGTAGGCAACCCATCCAAAATCTTTCGTACTATGTAGTCTTGAGACCTAGCTTGCTTAAAGAATGGTTGTTTCAACAGTTTATGTGCAGAAGGTCTTTTTGAAGGATCTTTCACCAAGCACATTGCAATCATGTCCCTAAAAGACTAGCAGCAAAAGTGGAGTTCAAGAATTTTGGATGTTCATCCACATAAGAAGAATGCAATCAAGCATAATAGAATGATACCCTCGAGAACTTTCTGTCTCTTTCATAGTCAAGGCCTGGAGGAGCATTTTGCAAAGTCATTAGCAAGACCTGCCAAGTGACTTGATTTAATAACTGCCTCATAAATAAAAATGAAACTTACTAATATGATAACTTCCAATTGCTCTTGGCTATCCGTATAAGGGATAACTAAAATGAAAAGAAAACTTAACAGAATAGTCTAGAGTTCCCATGCTGACGCTTAGCATTGAAAATATTAAAAATACAATAGACAAATGATGCACATCCCAAATTGATAGAAGTCATACCTTAATCGGAGGATATTTCGAGAAAGGAGCATGACCATGAGCGAGTTCCAAAGCAGTAATCCCAAAAGACCATATGTCAGCCCTGCCATTAATTTGTGATAAGTGCTATGCAATAATTAATAATGACTTAACAATGAGAAAGTAGACCAACTTGAAATCATAACCATGCAGTTGTTCCATCACCTCAGGTGCCATCCTATATAAAGAATAACACAACTTTCAATCAGAGGATATTAGATGATGATCGTACAAAAAGTTCTAATTAGAATAGCATTGCACCAGCAAGGTGTTCCCACAAATGTATTCCTTGATCTTTGCCTATCACCCGAATCGAAAAGGCAAGCTGAAACACCAAAATCTCCAAGCTTGACACTACCTCTTGCATCAACTAGAATATTGCCAGCCTAAAAAATGGCACAAAACTGGCATATCAATGTTTCATGAGAAGATAATTGAAATATGCACACCAATACCTATGATAAAAACCTATAAAAAAATTTCTTGAGGTATACATCACTAAAATTTAGTATAGCACAAGAATCAACATCTTACACAAGTTTTAAGAAAACACATTCCAGGCTTGCCAAGGTTAGTCAAAATCCAATTTGTCCAAGGTTAAGATTGACTTGGTTATATGATAGAATAGGTTCTAAAGCTACATAAGCTTTGATAATGAAGAAATCTCGCACCAAGGCTAGTTGTGTGCTTTATCAGCATAGAGCAGTTCATTATCTAGTAGCAAAAACATACAAAGAGAGCTATTGCAACATATCAATTTGTTAAACCTAATCTGGAGCCCATTTTGGTGAGTATATCATGAAAAACCCATAATTTTTTATGGCACCAACTAACACAAAATGATTTCTATCATCCAAAGATATAATTTAATTTGCATGTCTCACAAAATCATGTGAATAAGGTGTGTGACATCTTTGCATGCCCTTGATAATATAATCAAGCTAATGTGACATCTTATTCTGAAGTTACAGCTTAGAACAACATACTGAACATGATTTTTGATATATAGTTATTAGAAGATATTGTATTATCAAATGTTTCTATTATTACTTAATAACAAATAAATATGCATAACATGATCTGATACATGTTTCTATGATTCGATTAACAAAAGTCACAAAATTTATATTGTCCTATATATGCAATAAAATAAGTTAAATTTAATTTCCTTAGAGAAAAATTTGATAAATAAACCCATAGTGAAAAAGCACATTTTATTCATTATATTAACATCTTCTTTTAACCTTGGTAACTATCTTTTACTACTAGATAACATGACCTGTCATTATACAATTGGCAGTCAAAATAAAAACATATAGGGAAATAATTATAAGGACAAACAGGTGAAAAGAAAGTCCATGTAAGGATGAATCAACTCAGTCATACCTTAACATCACGATGAATGTGTCCATGATTATGAAGATATTCCAATCCTTTCAGTACTTCACGTAATACTGTTGCGATCATAGGTTCCTCAAAGCCATTGGGAAAGACAGACTTCATTATATGAAGACAAGATCCTCCCTCCATGTAAGGCATGACAACCCATAAGGTGTGATCATTCACAAAGGAGCAATGTGCCTTGAGAACATTAGGATGGTCTATCAAGATCATAGTTTGTGCCTCACGATAGATGTTGCTCTGAAAGGATCATATAGAAATAGCTTAATTACAATTTAGTGCAATAAAAGACAACAAATGTACTACCATTATTGATAAATTATTTATAAGATTTGTCAGACAACATGACAATATGCAAAGTAATCTAAATCTTTGAAGGTTGTTGATGATTAGCAAATAAATTTGGAGGCTGTTAATGGTTAGCAAATAAAGTAGACAAAGTTATGGCACATGTCCTGAATATACCCTATGAATTAGGATTATACATAAACAATGACAGAGAACCAATAGAAACATGTTTTGTTTTAGTTGTAATGTTGTATTATCCACCACATGCAAATAAAATGATTAACAATAAGTAGCAGATGCTAAACTTTTTGGTCACATCTATCACTGTCAGAGAAAAAATGATTACTGCAGGAAGTTGTCAGAAAATTGTTAAAGAGAAGGATGACAGGACATGATTGAATTCATTATGGTACAAGGAACTGAAATTTAGAAACTTTAATAAATGTGGATGCAAATGATAATTCTAGAATTAAAAATCAACATATAAATACATGATATACAACATTAAACTACTTGTTCTACCAGAGGATCATCTCCTAACAGTTCGCATTCTTTTATCATGGGCTGAACACGATTATAAGGTACATATAAATATTCAAATCTGCGTATCATTCCAAGGTAAAACTTAGTCAAATCAAATTAACAACATAATGTACGAGCAAAGTTGAATCGGCCATAAGCAAAATTTCAGATATATTTTAGCAAGAATTGTCATTTGATTTGATCATCGGTATACCACGAATGAACGAATCTATTCATTTGACGAATAGCCAACCGAATATTCATGAAATTAAGTCAATAATGAAATTGTTTGTTGAATTTAAATCGGGAACCAATTCTCAATGAACCGATCGATTTCTCTCCTCGAATCAAAAGACAGTAAGAGTAAAGAACCGAGATGATTGTCAATACTAGATCAAACGTACCAGATCGCTGTTGTTCCTCTCAAAATCGACGATCTTGATAGCGACGACCTCGTCGAGGGGAGCGCAGAGCGCCCGGTAGACCGACGCGCTGACCCCCTGCCCCACCACCTCGAACAGCTGGTAATCCTCGGCGCGGATCGGGTACTTCTTCCTCTCCATCGCTCTCTTCCCAGCGGTGACCCCTGCCACATCAAACCCCAGAAATCGATCCATGTTGGGATCAAACAAACACCGAAGAACACGAGAGGATCGAAGGCGCGAAAGGGATCGAGAGAGATGGGAAAGGATACAGACGATAATGGACGCCGGTTCGGTCGGACTGGAACGGAGGATTAGGGATCCGGAATCCCGGATTGGAAGGGAAAGAGAGGGGCGGAGGGGAAGAGTTTTTATCAACGAAGGCTTCTCTTCAGCTTTCTCGTGATCGAGAGAGCGACGGCGAGATTTGAGCTCTCTCCTCGTGCTTATATATGTAGAGGGAGAGAGAGAGAGAGAGAGAGAGAGAGAGAGAGAGGAGGGCAAGTTTGTATGGAGAAAGCGCGCCACGGGGACGAACACAGCTCTTCGGACGGACTGAATCACCCCTGCAAATTTGAGGCGACATCACCCCGTAATTTCTGGGCAGTACGCGAAACCCTTATCTGTACGCAAGCAGCAGAGGTGAATGGTGGTGCCAACTGGAGCCAATCGCCAGAAGGCGGACACGCGCCATCGCTCGAGGTGCGAATCAAGATAAGACGATCGGCGTGGATTGATGGCAGTAAGAATGTCGTTATCTATCTCGTATATCTCTTATTTGACAGATAGACTTTGCTGAGGTTTACCTGCTCCACCTACCAGAGTTGTTGGAGAGAGTAAATGAAGCCTCCATGGGTCCCACAAGTCGCGACATTGTGTCGATAATAATTATTATTGTAGAAGCTTTAGGACAACTTGCAGCATCCATACTGGGCTCTCACCTGCGAGACCAGAGTTCGAGTCCCCAACCAGACTTTTCTTATGGTTTTAATTAATATATTTGTTTCTTTTAACGTGGATAATTGAGAATCTGGGTGGAAAGCTTGGGAGGTAAATTGTGCCTAGTTTTCCTTCTATTTATATATTATGAAAGATGAGTCCAACTACAGCCTTTTTTTTGTTTCTTTCGATATGTCTAATTAAGAATATATGAAGTGTTACAACGGCATGTTATACATTAACACAGTCAAAACTGACCACCACCGGTCCGCTACTTCAAAGCATACAGCTTAAAGAACATAACCAAATCATGAGGGCATTTACGCATTGTATATAAGTGGATTAAATGACTATGCTGATCACATGGTAGCAGAAAGGAGTTCAAATTTTCATAGGATAATATCAACATACAGATACAAAGAGGTCGTGATTCATGCTCCGTAATGCGTGGCAGATGCTCGGCAACATGGACCGAGTACGGTAGGCTGGACGACGATTCAAGCTGCATGCTGTTCTGCTGCATGAATAGTTCATTCTTAGATAAAAGACGGTCATTTCTGTATGTCAAATTTTGGAGTGATGCTTGTTGCTCTGCATGACACCAAACAAGTCACAGTGAAGTATAGCAGAGTCAAGTTACTTGCTTCAGCTGTTATACAAGAATGAAAATCTTCAAAAGATGCATCGAATGCATTAATGGATGTGCATACGAGAACAGTAGATTGAAGAACACTTACAGTTTGGTTGATTGGGACTTCTTTGTCTTAAATTGTTGCATCACTTCCTTCTCTATGAAGAGCATTCACACATTTACAAATAAAGAATAGAAGCACCCCGCCGAGGAGAAGCATCATGATGATTTCCACTATTATTGCTGACCCAAGCACTGGATATGTCGAAAGTAATATCGGTCACAGACAATATCAAATTTATCACAAGTTGCTGGTCGTTGCTTTGATCAAGAATAGTACAATCCGTATATGTAGCAAAGATAGTAAACACAGAAAAAAGAAGGCAATCAAAGAACTTGGCTATGCCAACTTCATGAGCTGCTTGAATAAATAAATACCTAATCTACTCGATACACATTCTGACATCAAGAATTTGATGAAGGTAAGGTATGCAATACTGTACCGTATCGATATTTCGAGGTTAGCTCGGTACGGTACGATGCTAATGTACCAAACGGTACATCACGGCGTACCAAACAGTTTTATATATTTTTCTTTTTTTACTGTAGTTCTGTAGCACATTCCATCCGGTATCAGACGATCCGCGTACCGATATATTATCGGACTGATACGTACCACTTATATTAGGTGGTATCATTCGATGCTGCATACTATGGGTGAAGGTACGTACCAACACACATTTCGGAGAGAGAGATGTTAATAGTGATTTAAAGGTGCATCCTATTAATAGTTTTGCTAAATGAGTAACAAAACTAAATAAAAAATGTTGTTTATTGAGTTCAGCAAAATGGAACTATTTTATAATGAAATCCAAGCTCCAACTTGACTAAAATTACCATTATGCTTTAATTAAAACCTTCTAATTTCTCACCTTGACTCTACGCAGATGTTAGGTTCTTTCTGCTGCTGTCTTCTATATATATAGTAGCCGATGACATAGATATAACAAAATAAGAAAAAGAGAGTGGAGTTATAATCCCATCAGGAGGATTGAGACCGTACTCATATTGCTTAGAATCAATCATGGAGAGTCCAAATTGTAAATCAGCTCTATTGAACACAATCTACAACACTTACAGAAACTAGAAATAAACAATTCTGCATCTAAAATATTTTACCATAGCATAAAGTGTACAAAAAATTAGTGGCAACAAATTTTAATTTGGTCAACACTATAGCTGACAGAAACTTGTTGAATTTTTATATGCATTTCCCTTTAGAGTATTTAGATCATGATCAATTCTATGGATCGTTAGTACAAAGTCATCAGTGTTCCATGCATGAATATATTTTAGATCTTTCATTTTTTGTTAGCTAAAATATATCCCAATCATGTGAATTTTGGTTTCAAATGTTCTGGATGACATTGATCATGTTCAATGGTGCTGATCTTACATCATAGCCTTTATGATTGAATGAGGTAATAGTATTGAGGCCTAAATCCTCCCAATAGGGTTCTAATTCAGCACAAAAAGAAAAGCTAGCGAAGTGATGCCCTCTGGAGAATCAGATTATAGTATATATATATGTGTGTATATATATGTATATGTAAATGTATATTTATATGCCTTTTTATTTGACATCACAAACGAACATTGCCAAAGGATGTAGAACAAAATCCGTACCAAGAGCTTCCATTTGGCTAACAGGCCTTCTTTTAAAGAGATTAACAGTGACCTCATTATAAAGCGGCAATGACATCATCTCTAGACAATCAGGATAGCATCCATGATTTCCCAAATCATTTACAGTCACAGTCAACGCAGCATCACTCTCTGTAGTCTGAAAAAAAAAAGTCTCATAATTTTCTTGTGATCTTCAACTTTCACAAGTAAATAGAAGAGTCATGAATTATTCTCTGGGATGAATCAGATCTTTATGTTTCCCATTATGTCTAAAACGTAAGGATTTAGTTACCAGATTATGAATTACATCCAGAAAGAAAAATGCAGATAAACATGATTTTAACACAATCCTCAAATTTAGGTATTAGATGCAGCAAAAGATGAAGAACAACCTTGTGTTGTGTAGAGCAGCTGCCAAGATTTTTAACTGGCCCAAATGCCTAAGATAACTGAATTAGAAGAGCCCAAATGCCCCAGTAATTGCGCTGACTTGTTTCACCTTTTAGATGCATAAATCTGTCCTCTTCAATCATGTCGATAACTGTGTTATTGATGTTCCTTCATTTAATAGTCAGTTAGAACTTTTCTTAGTTTTCAAAATATAATTATATCTAGTTTTATCTTCTCTAGTAACACCAAAAACTATCTGAACATAATCCATAGTCATGCCTTATTGCCTAACTGACTATTTTGATCCATAAAATAATCAACCTAATTCTAATAGTAGTTCTATGAAAATATTCTTTAAGTTTAAGAAATTGTTTATGATTATATAAATACTAATCATTGAGCTTTGTTGAGGGAAATAGCACTAGTTAATTAATAACCACAACCTTTACTTTGTCACGACCTTAGCTAGAATTGCCTAAGGCGTGAGGCACCCTTGCGGCACAAGACGCGAACTTAGCTTGCGTTGCCTAAGTCGCGAGTCACCCTTGTGGCAAAGACGCGAACTTAGCTTGCGTTGCCTAAGTCGCGCTTCGCCCTTGCGATATTGCTCCGCAAGGATCAGCCCACTTTGTAACCTCTCGCAGGTCCCGAAGGACCTGTAAAAGAGAAAGTTGGTTAGATCAAAAGAACGAGCAACGGACAAGTCCCGAAGTCTCGCGAAAAGGGGAAGCTTTACAAGCAATTCAACGAACACCTTACGTGCACAAGAGAAAAGAGGGAGAAGGAGAAAACAAGGCTTTAGAAGGATGAACGAACAGCTGCAAGCCCACAAAACAGCCGCACCACCGGTCCCGGTGCGAAGACAAGTTCCTCAGTAAAGGTCACGTGCGAACTTACGAAGAGAGTTCAACGCCCCAGATATAATCGAAGCCCCATCCAGCCCTGCGTGCCACGGGGGTTCAAGGGGTGAGATGGCTGACGTTTTTGGTGAGCGGAGGCAGTTTTCCATAAAGCCTCCCGCGACGCTAAAAAAAGCGGAGCTGTTTTGGGGTTGTTTTGCTTTCGGTTCGGTGGTGAGCGGCCGCTTTGTAACGTTGCAGCTTGTTCGAACTTACATATTTACAAGCAAAATGACCCAAAACTAAGAGAAAACATCTTTGCCAAGCAGTGTACAAGCTAGCAGTGTGAGCGATTTAACGGCTCGTTGAACGAAGTTGTTCGCGGTTCTTGCTGACGACCGATTCGTGACATTCTCCCCACTTAAACTATTGACGCCCTCGTCGACGCTTGTTGGTAGTTGTTGATGACTTCTTCTTCATGTCGTGAGGGCGTCTTGGGGCTCCCAACCGGCTTCGTTGGGGAAGCTTTCGCCACTTCACCAAGTACTCATGCCTTTCGGCTCCGTTGGGTAGCTTTATCTTGCGATCCGCCGAGAATGGTTTCCACTAAGCTTCGCCAGGAGGAGGCTATGATGGGAGGTAGCCGAAGTTGGAATACTTCATGAAGCATCTTGTGGATCCGAGTGGTAGGCTTTTAGGTTCTTTGGCGTGAAGAACGTTGTGAATTTTGAACCACGGCTGCCATTTTGCTGAACTTGTAAGAGGCGTTGCCTACCCTCCTGGCGATAATTGGGAAGGGCCCTTCATACTTGCGCACCAATCCTTTGTGGACTCGTTCCTAAAGAATTGGAGTGATGCTAGTTGGAGCTTTACCAACACCAAATCGCCAACTTTGAACTCTTGCGGTCGCCTTCCCAAGTCTGCCCACTTCTTCATCCTTTTTGCCGCCTTCTCCAAGTAAGCCCAGCCAATATCTCGCATTTCGATGCCATTCTTGCGTAAATGATAGGCGATGGACTACTCAAGATATACTCAATTGCCATGGTGTGTGGAGTTGACGGTTGTTGTCCTGTGATAATCTCGAAGGGGCTCTTGTTGGATGCAGAGCTCCGCTGCAAGTTATAGGAGAATTGGGCAATGTCCAACAGCTTCACCCAATCTCGTTGATTGGCACTCACGTAGTGCCGGAGATATCGCTCCAAGAGCGAGTTGATCCTTTCAGTCTGGCCATCTGTTTGGGGGTGGAGGCTTATAGAGAAGTATAACTTTGACCCCAACAATTTGAATAGCTCGCTCCAGAATCGTCCTAGGAACCAAGCGTCTCGATCACTAATGATATTGTGCGGGACTCCCCAATACTTCACTACATCCTTCATCATCAGCCTAGCCGCCTCCTCTGCTGAACAGTGTAGGGGAGCAGCGATGAAAGTTGCATACTTTGAAAACCGATCGACCACCACGAGTATCGATCTGAGTCCCCCCTGGTGGTGGCAAGCTTGATATGAAGTCCAAGGAAATGCTCTCCCCGGCGCTTTTCTCGTGCGGGTAACGGCTCGAGAAGTCCCCACGGCTTCCATTTTGCTCTACCTTGTCTTGTTGGCAAGTAAGACACGTTCGAACATATTCCTCCACATCAGTCCCCATCTTCGGCCAATAGAAGGCCCTCTCCACAAGAGCCAACGTTCTGTGAATGCCTGGGTGTCCAGCCCAAAGGGAATTGTGACACTCTTTTAAGAGCTCACGTCTTAAATTGTCCACTCGGGGGACATAAACCCTATTCCCCTTCAGGTAAACAAGTCCCTCCCGGACCCAAAATCGTCGTGTCTTGCCTTCTTTGATGAGTTGCATCGGGATAACCGCCACGGGATCACTATACGATCCATCCCTAATTGGAAAAGGAAGTTGGAGTGCAACCGACTTGCTTGGCCTCGCCCTCCGGTTACTTGCGGCATTCACGCGTTCTACTTTCCGACTCAACGCGTTATTTCGACATTCGCCTTCCGGGCTTGTACTTCATTGCCATATCAAATTCAGCCGGAAGTCCTACCATCGCGCTTGCTTTGGGAGAGCTTCTTCCGAGTTTGGAAATAGCTTTAGGCGATGTTGTCCGATCCTCAAAGACAAATCGCGACCGAGGAGGTAGTGTCGCCAAACTTCGTGAGCGATGGATCACTGCTGTCATCTCCTTTCATGCACCGGATACCGCCGCTTCGGTCTCGTTGAGTTTACGGCTCTCTCGTGGGCCACCGGATGACCCTCCTGCATGAGTACCCCCCCAATAGCGAAGTCCAAGCATCGTATGGACTTCAAAAGGCTCTCCATAGTCCGCAATTTGAGCACCGGTTCTTCGAATAGCGACCGCCGGATCTTGGAATGCTCTCTCACATTTGTTAGACCACTTCTAAGGTTGCTCCTTCAAAGAACTCCTCGCTGGGGTTGTCCGCTTTTGAATACCCCGCCATGAAGTGTCGATAGTAGTTGCCGAAACCAAGGAAGGATCTCAACTCGGCACCTTCGTTGGAGTTGGAGCCATTCCGCACTGCTTGCACCTTCGACTTATCCATCCGAATGGAGCCATCACCCATTCGATGCCCCAAGAATAGGATCTCAGTTTGAGCAAAGTAGCATTTCTCCCTCTTCACGAACAAAGTGTTCTCCCTAAGAACCTTGAAAATCGTCCGTAGGTGCTTGACGTGCTCCTCGAGCGTTTGACTATAGACGATGATATCGTCTAAGTAGACGACCACAAACTTATCCAAATACTCCTTGAATGGTTGGTTTATGAGAGTACAGAATGTGGCCGGAGCGTTGGTTAAGCCGAAAGGCATCACCAAGAACTCGAACGCTCCATACCTGGTCACGCAGGTAGTCTTCGCTTCGTCGCTTCAAAGAATGCGCTTTTTTGCCAATACCCGACCGAAGGTCGAAGTTTGAAAATACTTAGCCTTGCCCAATTGATCGAACAAGTCCCAATGAGCGGGATGGGATACTTGTTCTTCACTATCACTTTGTTGAGGGCTCCGGTAGTCGACGATAATCGGATGCTCCCATCTTGTTTCTTTCGGAAGAGAACTGGAGCTCGAAAGGTGCTTTAAAGTCTGCGGATGAGACCACCGCTTAGCAGGTTCACCTAAGCGCTTCACGAGTTCTGCCAACTCGGTGGGGGCATGCGGTAGGGTGGTCTTCTTTGGAGGCTCCACTCGGCTCGGCTCGATATCGTGATCCACGCCTCTGCGTGGTGGAAGAGTATTTGGTAACTCAGGTGGCATAACATCCTTGAACTCTTTCAGGACGTTCGCCACCACAGGAGGTTCTTGAATGGCCTTCTCGTCGAGTGGCTCTAACTTCATAGCAGCCACGAATATCAATTCGCCTTTTCGCACCCCTTTCTTCAGTTACAATGCCGATATGTGTTGGGGCTCCTTGGTTCCTCTCCGAGAGATGGGAACCACGTAGGGGTCATCGCCTCCCATCATACATAGGGAGTTCAAGAACGGCATCGGCACCAATTTCGCCGCGTGCATGAACTCCATTCCAAGAATCACTTGGAAGTCGTCCAGTGGCACGACCATCATGTTCGTATTTCTGCTCCAAGTCCCAATTTTGATGGGAACTCCCTTCGCCAACCCAGAGATTCGCCTGGCCTCCAAGTTCACCGCCTTCATTCGGCTTGGGCTCTTCTCCAAGATCAACCCAAGTCGCTGTGCTTCACGATCGGCTATAAAGTTGTGGGTAGCGCCCGTGTCCACCATTGCACGGGTCGTTTGGCCATTCAGTTTGATGTCCACATACATCAGTTTACTGCTTCCTGCTCTTTGTACCTTTGTCTTCATGTTCTCCCCCACTTGACCCCGCATAGCGTTCAACAAACGCATTGCTCCCATTCGGGGTCCTTGCGACTCTTCGTCGTCGCTGCTGGATTCAGAACCGCTCGAACTAAGAGCAACAGCTTTGCCCTTGTCCGATCGGGGGGGGTGGATGGAAGCCATCAAAGCATTGAGTGCCTGTTTTTGTAGGCACTCTCTCACCATGTGCGGTCCTCCGCACAAGAACCATCCTCCAGGTTTTGAGGCCTTGCCTTTCGGGTTCAGCCCTTTGTGCTAACTTTTCTTCTTTTGCTCGCCCCCGAGCTCCTTCCCTCGAGAATATTTTGGAGGGCGATTGCCTGAAGATTGTTTCCTTCTTGCTGGGTCCTCGGAGGAAACAAAGTCGGTAAGCCTTTCTGCAGCAGTAATTGCCCCGACTACATCGGTAACATTCCTTCGATTTAGCTCCTGTTGAGCTCACGGTTTCAAACCATCGAGGAAGCTGAACAACTTGTCCTTTTCGGACATGTCCTGTATGTCCAGCATTAGTGCAAAAAATTGTTTCACATAGTCTCGGATGGTGGTACTTTGGAGGAGTTGTCTCAACTTCCTCCTTGCGACGAATTCTGTGTTCTCCGGTAGGAACTGAGTTCTCAACTCCCGCTTCAAGTCCTCCCATGTGTCGACTCGACACCGACCTTGCTGGATCTACTCCCAACGAGTTCGCCACCAAAGTTTCGCATCTCCGTTCAGATACATTGTTGCTATAGAAACTTTGGTATCTTCAGAATCGGGCCTCGTAGCTCGGAAGTATTGTTCCATGTCGAACAGAAAGTTCTCGAGCTCTTTGGCATCTCTGGCCCCTCCATATCCATGGGGCTCAGGTGCCCTCAAGTTTTGTGGCGGTGCAACGCGGGTGTTGCCTCCTCCCGCATTTAGTGTTCTTGTAAGCATGGCCACCTTTGCAGTGAGTTCCGCCACAACATCCTGTAAGTGTTGCACGGAGTCTTTGGTGTCATCAGACAGTCGATCGACTAGGGCCTCGACCTTGTCGATCCTAGACTCCGCTTCCTCTTGCGAGCTCTCTACCCCAACAAGCCTTTGTTGGCCATGGTAGAGTTCCTCCATGCTCGCTTCAAGAACATCCAGGCGGGTTTCCGCCGTTGTGAGTCTCTCCTTGTGGCTCTTTTTCCCAGTTAGCGCACCAGATTGCGCTTCCTCTGCTCGCGGAGAGTAGCCACCTTCTCGCTCATCATGTTCGCTGCCGCGCTCCTCTTGAGCAGCTCCAACAGCATGAGAGCGAGTGTGCACATGCAGCCCACCTGCGGCTGCTTGGGGCAAGGGTCCGGCTTGCCCCGTCTTGCTTGATTTGCCACGATGCTTTGCCATGGCGAAGTTGCGAAGTTCGTTCGCTGCTCGCTCGAAGTGCTTGCCCGCTCTGATACCACAATGTCACGACCTTAGCTGGAATTGCCTAAGGCGTGAGGCACCCTTGCAGCCTAAGACGCGAACTTAGCTTGCGTTGTCTAAGTCACGAGTCACCCTTATGGCAAAGACGCGAACTTAGCTTGCGTTGCCTAAGTCGCGCTTCGCCCTTGCGATATTGCTCTGCAAGGATCAGCCCACTTTGTAACCTCTCGCAGGTCCCAAAGGACCTGTAAAAGAGAAAGTTGGTTAGATCGAAAGAACGAGCAACGGACAAGTCCCGAAGTCTCGCGAAAAGGGGAAGCTTTACAAGCAATTCGACGAACACCTTACGTGCACAAGAGAAAAGAGGGAGAAGGAGAAAACAAGGCTTTAGAAGGATGAACGAACAGCTGCAAGCCCACAAAACAGCCGCTCACCTGGTCCCGGGCGCGAAGACAAGTTCCCGTAAAGGCCACGTGCGAACTTGCGAAAGAGAGTTCAACGCCCGGTATATAACCGAAGCCCCATCCAGCCCTGTGCCACCCGGGGGGTTCAAAGGGGCTGAGATGGCTGACGTTTTAGTGAGCGGAGGTAGTTTTCCGCAAGCCTCCCGCGCACGCGAAAACGGAGCTGTTTTGGACTGTTTTGCTCGGTTCGGTTAGCGGTCGCTTTGTAACGCTGTAGCTTGTTCGAACTTACATATTTACAAGCAAAATGACCCAAAACTAAGATAAAACATGTTGCCAAGCAGCTGTACAAGCAGGTGTGAGCGACGAATGGTTCGTTGAACGGAGTTGTTGCGGTTGCGCGATGACCGTTCGTGACAACTTGGCACCACCTCCTAACTTGGCTCATCTAATCGGAACATTCACATATCTTATAAAGATACATTTAATGCATATAGAAGAGTTTACATTTGTCTTTTCATCCATAGAAACTATACGAAACTGTTCAGTTAATTCAAGCATTTACTATGATATCCATCTCAATATCACCATCTTCAGAAACTGCCAATTGAATTGTTTATGATGTTTTTTCCTACCTGTCCAACAATTATCATGTACTTGGCTCTACTACAACCTTTTAAATTCTTGGATTTGTTGGAGCAGACTATGCCTTTTTTAGTATAATTAAATTTCTACAATTTGCACTTCATATAACTCTCTCCTATGCTTTATATGACATCAACCAAATGTTTATTTTTCTGAAATTTGCTTGCAGCACCAGTTTGAGTGCTTTTTTATGGCATCAATCAAATGCAAGTCATGCTGAAGTAAAAAAACACTTCTAAATTGGACTTATGTGAAGCACTTTGAAAAGAGATGTTCAATAGGCTCATTCACCCAGTAATTGGACACAAATCATCAACCCCATGATCCAAATTGCTTAATCTTAAGTTACCATTAGTATATCCTATCTAGCCTCCATAAACCAACACAATCCACCATCAACTTCTAATGTGGAACTAATTGAGGCATCACTTCATCCATTGATAAGAAAAATAATTAAGATATATATATGTTCTTTGACCTAATTTTTAAAAAGATTCAAGACATGTATAATACAAAAAGGAATTAGAGCCACACAATATGCCTATTATAACATGATATTAAGCTGTAAAATTTGCATAGTGTTCTGAACTTACTTGATAGAACAACCGCTGTATTGCGTTGTTGCAATCACCAATTGAACCATGGAACCTAATTCCTTTTCCTTTAAGCACAAAATGGTTGGATATTGTCACAAAAGTTTGAAGAGGCTGCCACTGGTTGCTACCCTTGATTTTCAGTTCAGCTGTGTTAACAAGACTGACTGGCAGAGTAGTTGATATGGTCCCATCATTTACTTCCATGGACAACATGACCCGAAAATGAGACTTGTTACCTGAAATGTGAAATCAAAATAAAAATTTATTCATATACCTAGTCTAGTAAATTTTTATTACCATGAAGATTAAAGATTTGACTGCAAAATCCAATTCTAGTTATTCAATGGGTCTGGACTTATCAAGTAACAATTATATCATTCTTTCTGCAGTAATACAGCCAAAAAAATATCCTTTCATTACAAACCATATTTCGGTAGCAAAACTGAATTTCTGAACCTACAATTAATTTATTTGCAATTTCATTGGATCTAAGATGTCAATGTGGTAAACTTTTGATTTGGCATCTACAAATTCATATCAGACAGCTGGTGATGGATACAAAGTCCAAGCTGCATTATTCTACTTAATTTTCTAGAAACTAATATTGTGTACATTCAGTATATGATCCAGATGTATTCAAGGCCTCAAGCATCATCAGTCCACAAATATGAGACATTTAACCATGGCTGTTCACTTCATATTATAGAATCACCACTGTCATCCCAATTCCTAAGATAAGGAACAAGTATAGGTGTTAGGTTTCTGCACTTCAAAGTACATTCCTAATTTGATTAATTACTTTAGTTATCTTTTGTTAAATTTGTCAATTTTGTAACTTTAATGAAATAATTCTTTCTACGGTGCATAATTACTCCAGAATTTCTTCAGTAAAAAAAATTACCAACAAAATTGAAAATGTCCGAGTCCATGATTAAGAACTCAAACGCATCTCTTTGCTTGTCAAAAATCTGCAGTCCATTGTTTCCTTCCTTCCTTGCCAAACTGATAAATTTAGGAGCACTGATAATAGGAGGATCATTTATTGGCTCAACAAAAACTGGAACACGAGCTTCCTGTACTCCATTTTCATTCATGGCATGCAAAGTGATAATATCATTTCCATAGAAGTTCTCATTACTACATGGAAGCAAACAGAACCATTACAAGATAAAATATTAAAATCCTGAGCACTTAATTTAACCTACTGAAATAAAGAAGCTTCCATATTTAACCAAGTCAAATGCTTCCATTAAAAAAGAACAAAAGAAAAAAAGAAAAGCAAGGTTCTAAAGTCAAATTACATGTTACATGAAGAATATTAATGAACATCAAGGAAAAAATGCTTACATATTATCATGATCAGTTGATGTCACTCACTGTAATTTGTTGCTTTGCCAATTAACTGCTAAGTGATAGAAGTGCCCAGTAAACTGTGAGGGAGCCACTGCCAAATTTCCCTTTTCCACAGCCTCTTGATTTTAGTTACGTAGTTGTTAAACAACCATAAAAGGGATAAATCTTACTTATGCTAAGGAAGCTTCCATATTAGGTACACGATACTGGAAATATCACTTCTAGGAATCAAGGTTTGACGTAACGAAACGTATCGCTCAATACAAGCAGTACATACCGGTCCAACAAAGGATCGGTAAGGGTAGTACATCGGTACACCCCAGTGTACCATGTGTCGGTATGTTCTGCATAACTCGGTATAGCTCGGTACGTACCATACCAATAGCGGGTCAGTATACCGATACAACCAAGTAATGCGAACCATGCTAGGAATATGAGACTATATTTCATTTTCTGTCTGTATATGCCTTCAACTTCATGTTGAAAAGACCCAAGCAGGGTAATATTTAACAACGACATGATCCAGGTATAATTACTATTAAGTTAAATTATGCCGCAATAATTACTTCAAATTAATAGCATTGAAGAACCTCCACCATATGAAAAATCAAATTTACTGTCCTGTCGTATTACAGGTATAGCATTCAGCAGCACATCATTAAATTACAAAGTCGGATAGCAAGGTCTGTATATGGACTATAAGCATCTAACTATTCTTTTCTAAATAGAAATTAACAAAACGGAAAGAGATCTCAATTCTGCAGTATGTGCATTATAATGCTAATAATATAACATAAATTACAAAATTCTGCATATTACCCAAGATATTTGACAAATTGTAGAGCAGAGTTAATTGTTTCAACATGGCCAGAAATTAGTAAGTCCTTCCTTGCTCTATCATCCCTGGTTGCTGAAAACAAACTTCCCTTTGTTTGCTGAAGCTGCATTTGCATCGGAGAAAGAAAGACATTACCAGATTGTGCTCTTATTGCAAGAGAAATATTTTGCTTCACATCCGAGTACATAATTTCAAATCCAGGAAAGCCACTGTCACATATCAAAATTTACCGCAGTAAAGCAGGAATTAGGTACAAAAAGTTTGCAGTAAAGTAGAAAACTAACCCGAATTTGGGGCTTTTAATGTCTTCAAATACATGCAATCCAACAGGTAAAGAAACAAACTGAGGTGGCTTGCATAAGACAGAGATAAGGACCACAGCAGTAGCAACATTCTTGTTAACATCAGATATTGTATAAGAAAAAGAGTCTTTCCCAAAGAACCCCTGGTAAGGAGTGTACCGCAACAATTGCCCATATTGCAACAGTGATCCATGAAGTGGCTTTCAAAAACAAGAGCAATTATTAATTAGCAGGACATATTCATTTCAATGTCAACCACGCATCAATAGAACTATAATCATAACGTGTAATGCTATTGAAGTTAACTAGCCCAATGGACAGATAGGAATAAGAGAGAAGCTCACATATGCTCATTAAAATGAAAAAAATGGTGCATAGAGAACTTTTTTTGGACATGTAGTTTTGAAATTTTTAAAAATATATTTGGTACCAAAATCTGGCATGGGATCAGTTTGATTGGATTCCAGCAGTTCAGGTCATCAACCTCCACTGCTACACAAGCAGCTCTGACTTATAGTCAATACAACACATGAATCATGAGCTCAGACATTCTCAACAATACCTGACCCATGCAACAGAAAAAGTCAGGCTGGATGCATAGAACCATAGTAATTACACTTGGTTCAGGTGTGATCAGGACTGAATATCATTATTTTAAAGAACTTCCTGATTCAAACACAACAGACAATAAGCAGAACTTAATTGCGTCAGGTATGATAAACAAAATCAAACGTCAATGTTAGTACCAAGAGGTTGAATTTCATCCGATTGTCTTAACCATGAACTGATTGTGTGTTGGACAATAAACTGCTTGAACACAATCATCTTAATTGCTATTATTCATCTGAAAGTCTTTTTTATGGTGATACACTGGTGTGCAAACAATGATTTTGATTCTTTTATCTGAATCAAAGATTGCAGCTCTTCAGTGGTTCTGTTTCGAACTTCAAAAAAATTTAAAAAACATCTACTTTCCAATCCTTACAATACCTAAATAGTAAATAGTGCAAAAGAAGTAACACTTGCTCAGTGCAAAAGGAGGTGCGTGAATGGGTGGGTGAGTATGGATTTAGATGCAGGTCAGAGGATGGAAGGCAAAAGAGGAAAAAGAAAAAAAAAAAAAAAAAAGTGAACCCAAGAGGAGAAGGGCAAGTTGTTCAGTGGTATAGTCTGTTGATATCTACTAAGTCTGTTTTTCCAAACTTAGGGCACTGGGTTTAACTTTTGACATAGGAACTGGATCATCACATTAACATGGAAAACAATAAGTGTCGCAAGTTGCCATCTGTTTAGATGCTAAGTTGGATGTGTCCTAACACCAGAATACATGTTTTTTTAGTTATAAATAGAAAATGTCTATGACATGGCAAACATAAATATTAGAAAAGTAATTCAAATTGACTGATAAGCATGAAATGAGCAGCTAGAGATTTAAAATCTTACTATTGAGAATTCAATTATATTAAATTTTCCACCTGCAATATAATCATTCATAAGGACATCAAAAGCAAGTGATTCATCCTCCCAGACATAGATGCTATCATTGGTGACCTCAGAAAAATACTCTCCTGCAAAAAGAAAAAAGAAAAAAGAAGATACAGTCACAAGAAAAGCACAGGTAACAGCAGATCAACATAGATGCATAATTTCTCTCAAATTCTTATCAAACATTTCCAAACAAGCATGGATAACAACAGATCACATCAGAGAACAATCCATACTTACATGTAAACGTTGGAAGTCAAGAGCAAGTTCCAAAAATCCAGAACATAGATAGACCTAACTGCTCAATCATTGTCAAAATATAGCTTTTTTACATTCTTCTAGCAGTAATCAGATGTCACATATACAGATGTCTTCGAATATAGCAACTTTAATTACACATGTCATTGTAAAGTTCTGAGGTAGTTATTCCCCTAACCAAGAATGAAGATATCACAGGTTTAGTAGTACGAGATAGCTACATAATATAAGAACATGAACTCAAACATAACAAGCTTTTTGATGTAAGTTACAACATTAATAATTAAATATATTGTTGACACTGACAACCAATTACATCTGGTAGTTCCTAAGCCCGAACTAGAAAACAATCGATACATACTAGTTCTTTTTCAAAAGTAAATTTTATACTATCGAATTCAAACATATTTCCAGGTAGGCCCTTTTCTCATCCTCACTACATACCATGATCTGGCATACTCCCAACATCCAACCTGAGTTATCATTATGTCACCTACTAAGGTAAATAAAGGTCTGCATTTTCATAACAAAAATATAAATGTCAACTACCGATGGACCATTTAATTCATGATCTGTTTCATAATCATTATCCACTATGTTGACGATATTATGAAAATTAGTGTCAATTGTTCTGCAGATGCAGTATCTGATATATATATCTCAATGCAAGATGCTAATTATTTATAGTTGATGGTAGAAAAATGACAAAAGAGATCACAAAATATATGGAGTCATTAAGTAGAACAACAAATTTTGAGTTATTACAGCCTGCTTAATATATGAACAAAAAGATTATTGGTCTAATAATGTGTTACAAGAAAATGATGAAACAATGACAGACAAAAAGTAATCATTTTCATTCAAACAAAATTTGTCACCATAAATTCAACACATACAGTAACTTATCCAAAACTTACTTCCATACACGTGAACCTCAAAGGGACAAGGAGATAAATGCTTCTCCTCAAACAAGATACATATATTATAAGAACCAAGATCTCTTGCCATGTAGTAACCAGTGTATGATCCATCTTCATTGTTCAGAAAATCCCATTTAATGAAACTTGAACTATTCACAGAATACACTTGTAAATTCAATTTTGTCTGCTTTGATGAAACAGGATTCCAATAGGAGTCCACAATTTGCACTAAAACTTCATTTTTAGCATGTCTTTTAACATCAGATGCAAAACGCAAAACACTTGATAATGATGTATCAACCAAACCTGAATAATATGAGCAAATAATTACTTCATGTTGGTTAAATAAACAATATTTAATAAAATTCTTAGTTCAATATGAATTAGATTTAAATATTGAAGACCATTAAAACCAGATAATGATAAGACTCGTTGCTAATGTTATTTAAATAAAATAAATTCGGAACAACCAGTATTAAGCCTAAATATTCACAATTTTATCAACCAAATCATTAGGATTACAATGAAAAAATTATTATTTAGTAATTATACTCCTACTGTTTAAACCAGACAAAGAAGTGAAGTTATCCAATGAGAAACTCAATTACAAATATGTTTTGGATTTTCTGGACGGCCATAAATAATAATTTTTTTTCTGTAGGTAGGCCTAATTTAAAAAGTATTTGTGAGCATACTTTATTCAATACGAGCGACTATTCTAGATTCCATGAATCTGAAGGGAAAGTGAAGGGAACTCCTGCAAATGTTAGCTGGACAAATCCACCTGAGTGGATAAAAATTAATACTGATGGATCTGTTTTGCAACAGGATGGAGGGCTAGGATACATCCCTCTAGATGCCACTGGGTCCTACAGGATGGCAGGCCTTAAAGTGGTCAAGCAAAAATCAGCTCTTTAATGTGAAGCACTTGCTGCCAGGGAAGGATTACTCGCTGCTTGGAAGGAAGAATTTAGTAATGTGGTGCTTGAGACAGACTCCTAGTGTTGAAAAATATGATTTTGGATAAGGTGTCTATTTCACGATCCATTAGGAACATTTTGGCTAATATACGGGCTTTCAGCAAGAATTTTGTAATGTTTGCTTTCCCTTATAACTCTAGGAAATGTAATCAAGCAGTAAATTGGGCTACAAAGTAGGGCAGATTAGGTAGAGTTGATGGTTTTGGGAGGAGAATAGATGTTCTTCTCTTTTAAAAATTTTGAATGACCTTCATGGCTCTATTTGTAGACTTCCAAAATATTAGTACAGCATTTTTTCTTTTGATAAAAAAATCATCTAGCAAGAGTTTGTATGACAATAGTTATTTTGGCTATGGTAGAGTACAATTATATTGCATGATTCATGAAAATTTGTCAATTAAAGCGCTAAGAAAAGGAAGGGCCTATAGATTTATATGGGTTTAAGGACAGCAAACTATGAACATAATAATGAATGTTAAATTACCTGGAGATGCCTTCATCATATAAAGATTGCCATCATTTACAGGAATATTTCCACAGGATATCCATATTTTGTAGTCACCAGATTTCTCTGGAGTATAGGTAACATTAAAATCACTAACTCGTGCTGTTGAATTCCCAATAATCTAAGAAAGGCAAATGAGTTTAGTCCTTAATGAATATATCAACTAAGCTACTCAAATATGGAACTCTTACGGTGTGATTGTCATTTGCTGGCAATGCAGGAGCCCATCTAGCAGATCCATCAGACTGATGAGCAACATTGTTATGCTCTGTTACATATTCATTCTGACTAAAATACATAATTAAAAATAACAATGGAAAGGCACTACGAGAAAAAGTATCTCAAATTCTTACCAATAAGAGTCTGCAAAGGGAATATAATTGGTAGAACATTAGAAGTACCATTTTCACTTAAGATTTCCACACGTATCGTTTCTGCCTCAACTGGAGATGGATTATGATACAGGTCCTCCAAATAAACTGTAAAGCTTGATATCTTACCAGCAACAGAGCTTGCTAAACCAGACCCATTTGCAAAACTGTTTGATTCATGACAATAACCTAAGGAAACACAAAAACATCAATTTTTATACCAATAATATGTTTATGAAAATAACAACTTAGAAAACAACCCAAAACGAGTCTGTATTCTGCAAGCATCAACAAATAAACGTTGCACACAAGAAGTGACCGGCCTTTAGCCAGGAACTTGGAAAGGAAAATTTACTGGCTATGACATTATTAAACACCTTAAACTGAAAAGTTACAAATATGCATAATCAATCAAAAACACTTTCAAATGTAAAATCAACCAGATGAAGAAGATTCTGACAGAGATATTTCAATGAAACTTGGAAAGTAAGAAATTGACATCATACTGATCACAAAGTAGAATCTTTTGAAGAATAATGGATCTATTATCAATTTATCATAAGGTAGCAAGAGATCTCATTAAGAGTTTAAGAAAGTGAATATTAGAGTATATTCAATATATTATATATTAATAAAAGAAAGAATATGCACCTTGTTTCCACTTTCTATAATAATTTTGTGCACAATAAAATATTCAACAACAATAATAAGCATCTGTAAATTATAGAGAAAATTGTTCCCTGAGAGTTAAACAAATTTAATCTTAATGTTAGCATACAAATCAATTCAAAGTACGACATTATTTTAAAACATCTAATCAATAATTTGCTGGTAGAATTAACTAGAAACCTCAAGCAACACAATGTCCACAGGACATACGCTAAGATGTTTGCACAAGCATTCTCAAATCTCAGCAGTAAAGAACAGAAGCTATATAACTCAAGAAGTTAACAGAAATTGCAGCATATGCTTAATCATCGATTTTTTTAGTTCATGTATGATAATTGTGGTGACCAATAAGCAAAAAAAAAAAAGAAGAAATGGAAAATCTAAAATTCTTTAAGACTTCTTAAGAAGACAAACCTATAAATACAGAGAAATCATATGTCATGTTCCAGATACTTTCATGTAGCTTTGCATCAAAAATGATAAGCATGAATTCACCAGGTTCAGAAACAACAAAAGAAAGCAACTGGGTTCCCTGTGCAACCTCTTCAAAGAATAAGTCTGCTATAGGGATGGACAAATTAGTAGCCTTCTCAACCACCCGAGCATCAAATGGATAGAAACCTGGAACTAAGTTTCCAAACTGATCTTTTTGATATATAAAAATTTCCAGCTTCGAGAACACCTGGAAAAAATTTGTTCTATACTTCCATTCTCCTTGACTACTGGTTATATTCATCAATCCTGTCATAATTGGAAATAAATTTATATAATCAAAATATGCATAAACAAACAGCTGACAATTTAATAAACCAACAGATGGCATCAATATAAAGGATTCAAGACAATATACTTTCTATATATAAGAAATACTAGTTACCATAAATTGAATCCTTGTCCTTCGTATAAGAACATAGGAAAGACATCTGATTACAGCTTGCATAGCAGAATTATGGAAAGATATCTAATTTCTTCTTTATTGCTTATACATGTAAAAATGGTTTGTGAAATTACGAAGCATCTGTTTACATCCTTATACACAATTTACATATTGTGTATAGTTACTGCATAATATATTCCACATAATGTAGAACATGTATAAGGAGGCCTTAAGTGGAAAAAACCTGAAAAAGAGAGTGGAAGAAATCATTTAAAAACATATATGATGTATTTCCATCTAGTTGTCAAACTACAGGTTCTTTAAAAAAGTTAAATAGGCTGACAACATCAATTATGACATATATGTCAGTATACATATGAGACTAAAAAGATTACCTATAGACAACCCAAGTCTTTCTTTATGGGATGGTACCTATAATTTGCATCTTCCAAATGTATTTCTACGAGTAAAGCTGTAAAGTTGGTTCAATAAGTATTTAGTGCCTATATGCATGTATCTGAAGCAGGAATAATACACATGACAAAGCCATTATAACCTAAATCATCTCCAATGTAGAAAAATACAGATGGAACACAAGAGTAAGTGAAGTGGCCGACCTGGTTTTACAATAAATGGTAGAGGAGACCCTCTCAAAGTCAGATCATTACAATGGACACGCAACAAAAGACTTCCAGCAGTCTTGGGAACAAATTCCATGCCAAAATATCCCAGTTCATTCCATCCATTAGACTTGACATCAAGCAGATCAGCTGTAGATCCATTTTCATAAGAGGCAGACACCATAAAGTAATCTCCACTAGGTCCATCAATCTCTGATGAGATAGTATTCCCAAATGCATCTTTAAGAAGCAGAAACAAATATGCTTTTGTTCCAGCAACAAACTCAGTGACAAAATTCATCCAAGAAACCATGCAAGCAGGTGGATATATATGCCCTTTAAAAAACGTGGTTAATTAGAAATAAGTGAATTGCAGAGTAAAATTTACAAGTCATGCAAGATCAAAAATCTCATGCAAATAGTGAAAAAAAGAAAAAAAAAAAGAAGAAGTGAATTTCTATTCTTTTATATTTTACTAAACAAAAATATCAATAATGTTAAATTTCGGATTATCCCAATGAAAGAAAAATGAAATAAGCAGAATGTATGATAATATTACAGATCGAGGAGCTAAATTCAGTGGATAAAACTAAACAACAATAAGGAGGGAGGAGAAGGCTCAGTACATTCTAGAGAGAATTTATAACAACAAACTAGAAGTAACTTATATTTAAATTTACTTGTATTAGGTTAGGCCAGGCCTCAAGTAATTTTGGTTTGGTTGTATATGACTTTTCATGTTTAATAATTCATCAATGCCACAGAGAAACTTAGATTTACTTGTTTCTGTTGGAAATAAGAATTCCAAATAATTTTTACTGCAGAAACAAATCAGGTATGAATGTTCTAATGTTGGTTGGCAATCCCATAATGAGCATATATTGCTTGTTAAAGTATAATACCACAAGAAAAAGGCTAGGGTTTTCCTCGATACTAGTTCATTGTTTTCACCCTTCTGAGAAAATTTGGTAGACTATAAATAACAATGCAAAGAGAGTAACTAATATATGAAGGATATTATTAAAGACATTAAATTGTAACTATCTTCTGTATCATATATCACATCATATATACATCTAAGATGTAGAAGTTATATCAAACATAAATTTTATTTAAAATATTTATGCATTTTACAGGATGTGGAAATAGCAGAGTCTTGAAATTACATAGAGGCTACGTGTCCAGATGGACAGTAAATGAAAAAAATGGCAACTCAAGTTAGCTAAAGCTAAAACATCAATCTGAAACCAGTTTTGCGAATGGTCAAATCAATACAGTACCAATATGTCAGGCGGTACATCAATCTAGAATGCTTGGTATCACCAAAAAATAAATAAATGAATAAATATTGATCAGTAACCAATATTGATCTTTTGGCAGTACTGGTAAATATTGGTCAAGTACTGGTCCATTTACAGGTCTGCATTTGAGACCTGGTCAAAAATGGATTTCACTTTTGAGTTCTACTTTTCTTCCTCTGTATTTCTTGTAGGGTACTTTTCATTAATTTTCCCATAAATAGGCTATTCTGATTGGGCTTAAAGCCAATACCTAAAGTTGAAGCATATGAGTTGTCTAGATTTGGCTCAAAAATTCGAAGAAAATATATAATGCATATTATACATTACAGTTATTTTTGCTTATTAGACATTATAATTTACATTCTCTAATCATTTAGTCTGGAGTAGTTTGATTTGATCCTTCAAATTTTCTAATTGTCAATAATTTTAAAAAGAAGAGAAAAAACAGAACAAGAATCTTAATATTGATCATTTAATTTGAACTAATTTCCAAAATGTTATATGATGTGATTTCAAATTTGACAAAACTGGATTGTAAAATATCCGGTGATATTTGTATATCAAGATAATGAACTTCTCTATCAGATGTGTTACTTTGTGTTCAATGAATAAATGTAGCATTCTCAATACCCAACTTGGAACATATGAATCATTTAGATAGTAGGAGATGATGATAATACAGCCAAGAAAATGAACACAAGGTAATAAAGAAACATTATAAAAAATAAGCAACAAGAGCTGCTTTTTTTCATTAAGGCAACTTTTTTTTGTATGTGTGCATGTGTATTGCAATTGTGCTCAATGCTCTGGTTCTTCTTAAGATATCCTACTTTTGTGATCAAATTACATAAAATCACAAAGCCACAAGGTACATGAGTTACAATGTATCAACAGAGCATACACACATTTAAATTATATCAAATATGACAAATGAACAGTAAACTTACCATTCATGTCATCAGCTCTTTCACGGTATTATTCTCAGATTATTACATGCAGGACCTTAAAAATATAGTGACAATTAATTAATAAGTGAACAATTGGATAATCTGTTACCACAAATCATATACATATAATGGGGTTAATTTGAAAATGCAATTTATGAGTGTTTCAGTGATTGTTCAAAAAACTAATTACAATTGGTTTCTGTTCAATCACCAACTCATCAAATTATTACTGTTCTCTTTCATCAAGAAGAAAATTGTAATTATGACCTCAAGCAACCAAGTTTCTATTTTGTGAGGATTATCTTTCTAGTACTTCCAACAGAAAATAAAATCACTGCAGAAATATTACCGTTTCATTGAAGTCTTGCAAAGTTGTATATATAGGCAGATGTCACTATCTTACTTCATAGAGATATAGACAAAACCAGAAAGAAATAGTCTGATGCAGAAGCTTAAACTATACCAGTCGTAACAGTGAAGTGGAGAGATGAATCGAGGATGCCAATATTTTCATCAGTTATAACCACAGGAAACTGTCCTACCCGTATGGGAGTAAAAGTTATATTCCAAAAAACAGGATCACCATCTAGATACTGAAGAACACCCGATATATATGAACTGTTTCCTTTCTTCCCATTAATTATAAGTGAAAAATTCATAGGGGCTATGCTAAAACTGGAGTTTCTGCTTCTGCACGAATCATCCAATATCTTAATCTTAATAGTTGCTGTGTCTCCCGCTTGGAATGCATTCTTATCATCTAGCCAGCCAAAGGCAATGCTACGTAAGGGCATCTTACAACCATATACTGCAACAGCATTTGTTATAAAGGCATAGTTAGAAACATGAGAAAGATCATATAATTTAACAACACACTTCTCCCAAAACTAGTGAAAGTTCAAAACCACTACTGAAGTAACTTCTCAAGACATTGTAGGCAAAGTCGGAGATACATGGCATGATACTAGAATGATGGCCCTTGACCTTCTTCATCATGTTTAATTTGTGTCAGTCAACACAGGACCATTGTCATACCATGTTGGCGCATAAGGGGCACTAGACATGATGATGAAAATGAAGTCTATATGTGCAAACAGAAATTCACTTGGTAATTCCCAAGATCATAGATTCAGAAGTGGCATGTGACAGATTATTCATAGGTTTCTACTTATTTTCTCTTCACCCTGGGGTTAAAAGTCACTCATGGTGGAAGCAGGCCTAGCTATTCCACACAAGTCTATCAAAATATCTTCATGCTTTCAGCTGTTCCATCAAATCAAGAATTTAAGGTTCTACAACCCTTCAGATGATGCATAAACATATTTGTCTCTTATCACGATACAGGCATATGTGCTATATCACGACAACATGAAGCAATATGGATAAACCTCTAAAATCCCACTTGATTTTCCTGATATGCAAACAGCATTGTTGCATTTAAAAGTAGTCTCGCTGCTTCACAGGATACCATGTTCAGAGCCAATGGAGCTTAAGTTCTCCAGAAAAACAATATATAGCTTCAGATATCACCCGTACGCAACTGTACCACACCAATCTGATATCATGCCAACATACCAGCAATGGTATCCAACTAAAACTTGGAATCTAACTGACGGAACTATAAGAAAACCAAATCGAAGAAGCAAGCATTCAAAGGCCAGATTGCTTACTTCAATTCGTTACAAGTTACGGGGTGTTAATCTACCAATTATTCATTTAGGAATGATACTTAATACTATACCTCGATCGACAACGAAACAGTCGAGTTTCCAAACTAAGGTGGATTTACCGATGGGGTTGGGCGCATCAAGCAGTTGAAGCAAGCAAGGGCGAGAGCAAACCGTACCTCCCGGAGATTCATCGGCCAGCGAGGGAACCGGAGGCGAAATCCAAAGAAGAAACCCTAACGCCAAGCACGAGATCCTAATCATGGCGTCGGAGTTCCCCGATCGATCGAGGGAAGAGAGGGAGAACTTGAGGAATCGGGGCATGTTTGAACTTTCGAGACGGGAAAAGGCTGGGAGAAAGCGACGAAAGACGAGTGCTATCGGAGCGGTTATTGCTTCGATATATCCATGATCCACGACGCGAGCGGTTGGCGCTGTTGCACGTGACGTAAGGTCTAGCACTTGAGTCTCACGTGTCTGCGAGAGAAATGGTGCCATTCAGCAAGCTCGTTCAACTCAAGGTGACGAGGTCGGCAGAATGAGTTGCAGAAAACATGAACGTGAGCTGAGAAGAAAACGAATGACCAAGCGACTCAGGTGACAGAAGTTTCAAGAGGTCAGTGACACTGTTTTGGGCAGTAGCAGCAGCAGCAGCAGCAGCAGAGACCGTAAGTGCAGCCATTGTGCACCAGAGGAGAGCAAACCGTGGCCAAACATTGTCCTCAAACGAGACCTGGAGTCGGGTCGATTACGTGTTACTCCATTTTATTAGATGTGGTGTGACGAATGAATTAAATTAGTTAAAATTAATATATATATATATATATATATAGTCAAATATTAATTTAATTTAATTTTTTTATTTTACTAATTATGGGTTAGACTCGAACATATGTTATCGGATCTTCCCCATATTTGTCAATATGGGATTATTAATATAGTTCTCTTTTTAATATCTTTTCATATATGAATATTTATATATTTTTAAAAATTATATTGAACTTCGTGATAAATCATTTTATTTCTAAAAAATCATTGGCTGTGTTCACCTATGTGCAAGCACGTTGAATTTATATCAAACGGATGGATAAAATCATTGGCTTAGGATGACGCTACATCAGTTTTAAAGTGCAGTCATTAGATATGACAAGCATTACACAAAGGACTAATTATAGATTACCTTATATGATTAGTTATTTTTAATATCTCGATCCTTATACTTTAAAAAATATAATATTTTAATTTTATTTCTTATCACACTATTGACTTTACTTAGGGAAGATACCGCATATATTATCATATACAAAAAGATACTAAATAAAAATAAAAAAATAATTTCACTATCCTCCCTGTAGCTTGTGTGAAAGTTTTACTATCCTCCCTTTAGCTTCATCATCCTTTTTTACTTCACAATCCTCTTGGACAACTTATTTGTTGAGAAACCTCACGAGAGCATTACATACGCAACTAAAAAATAAAACAAAATTAAGTTTTTCAAAAATAATTTTATATCGAATTGCATGCGATAATTGAAAGAGAAAAACTCATGAAACCGAAAACTACGTAAGATGTGAGACGATCTCACCTAAGGAAACTCATATATCCTTAATCCACATATCTCAATCTATGGATAAACTCATGTTTTTCTCTTTAACAGTAATCCACACAACGGATAAAGCACCAACATAACTCCTCTTACGATACGTTCTTTCCTCGCTTTCACACACCACCACCATGCAGCAGGGGTAGTCATTTTTGCTACTATCTCACGCCAGAGATAGGACAGTTAATTGAGAAAGAAGCAAGGAGAGAAGGATAAGGGTTGGTGGCTAAAGGGTCCAAGCCTTATAACCCTTTTAGTAGTCTTATATCCCTTTTATATAGAGCTCCCATTGTTAATCCTAATGGATTCTGTCATATTGGATACTAGATCTCTATTCAATTACTCTGGCATATTGGATATTAGATCTTCATCCAATTATCTTTAGCTTAATGAAAATTAGATCTCTATCCAATTATCTACTCTAAGCTATTATTAGGTCTCACCCAATGGATGTAATAAAACAATAGCTTATTGGATATCACATATCCAATTCTCTATTCGTTGCGTCATCCATTATATGTGTATGATCCTATTGGCCCAATACCAAGTTGGTCGTAAGTTACACCCGTCAAAATTCCTTCTGATTCAGTGAATTATTATCTAATGATAATTTACTCAACTCATCAACTATGAACGTACTAGGCCACTATGCCATAATCCCAAAACGGTATAGGGGGATCTAATCCATTTAACATATCTACCATCAATTACTTGTGTATTTATATTCCCTCATCCATCTAATATTCTAGAGATCATATACCGAACATGATTCTCTCAAATCCATACAGAATATACTCAAGTCTCGCTCTAATCGGATTCTCTCAAAGAACTCATCTCTCAATTTGAATAACCGTAACCAATAATTTGCTTGAGTAAGATCACACGAGACATTCCTCTCATGACTCTAGAGCGGTTGATTCTCTATTGATACTCAATTGCTCTCATAAGGTTGGCTATTACTCTCGATGACCGACTATGCTAGTTCTGAAACTTTTATACCTATAAATCCAATATAAAAGAGTAAAATGTTCGTATCTTTGGTGTTTCAAGTCTAAGAACCAAACATATAATTAAGACTATGGAACCGTTGTTTGACGATGAGGTATCATTAATCATCTAACATTTCATGAGCGGATCATTTAGTGAACTCATTATCCAATGAGCACTTACACTGTATCTCTAATGTATATACACAAATAACTATGAAACCAGCTACTTCCATCATATGGATGAGTATATAGTACATCAATCTATACAGCTATCTCAATGTCCCTCTCAAGTAACCTATGACCGAGAATATTTAGGCTCTATATTTATAGATAAATTAGTCTCATTATCATGATCTCATCATAATTCAATTCTCATCGCACAAATCCATGAATATCATAATATATTAATCATCAAATATAAAATAAAAAAATATACTAATAATTATTATTATTAAAAAAAGACTATGCAATATGTTATTACTCACGTAATTAGCTTTCAGGAAACCTATAACTAACATTACCAAATAATAATATTAGTGGAGGGCACAAGGTCAGTGGCTCTGGCTCTTTATTGACCGCTGCATTTTAAAGACGATTCAGGTGCCGCCTTCGATCTCTATGAAGCCCAAGGACGATACAAAAGATGAGGATCACTACCGATGTTGTTGGGTTGGTCATTCGAGAGGATAGTGAAGTCGGAAAGGAAGATAGCAAAACAAAAAAAATGAGACAACTTAAAAGATGAGAATTGCCACTAGTATCATCATTAGGTAGGTTATCCTATAGGATAGTAAAATCGAAAAAAAGAAGCTTTCACATAAATTATTTTTTTATGAAATTAATATCTCTTCGACGATGAGAATATATTTTTAACGTTATTACTGTACGTACGACAGTATGTGTGATATCTTTCATCGATAAAATCGATAGCGATAGCGTAAAGAAAAATAAGATTAAATATTTCACTAGAATTATTATTTTTATGAAATAGTAAATATAAGTAATTATATGCGTCGAGTATAATATGTAATTAGCGCTCGCACAAAAGCTACAGCAGCAACCGGAGGCGTCGATGGCGTGCACCGCCACGGAGGCCAGCAATGACGCCTCCCTCCTCGTCCAAATCACGTCCGACACCGCCCACTACAACCCCTTCGACCTCTCAGCTTGGCCCAACAGTATGTTATCCGAGCTCAACGCGTTGCACCTCTCCCACCTGCAATAATCAGTGCCGCACCCAATAACAACTAACATAATTTCGATGTTTTCATTACCGGTACCGCAGAGCCCCCCACCATTGCCACCGTCACTCCCTTGCCCCCAGTCGGTACCTACGACCTTAGGCCTATTCCTCCTCTTGTCGCTGACAACGGTTGTGGTGCCTATGGTTCGGATGCGCAATCTGAAATGATCCTACGTCCAAGAGATCTGAAGCGGTCGAGAACTTGCTCCTCTTCATCCTCATCTTCATGGGTTGGAGTGGTCAGAGGACGGACTAGATCGTTGACGGAGGTGGCAACGTCAGCGAAGCCGGCAGCAGTGTTGTCGATGGTAGTGGACACTCGGGAGGAAGGGGTCCGTTTGGTTCACGTGCTACTGGCGTGCGTAGAGGTGATGCGGTAGGAGAACCTAAAGCGGCAGACACCGTGGTGAAGCGCATCTCTCTGCTGGTCGCTTCCCAAGGCGGTCCGATGCTGAAGGTCGCAGGATACTTCGCCGAGGCCCTCGTTCGTAGGATCTACCGTAATCGCCCCCTTTCCCTCCATTAGGCGGATCGCATTCTCAACTCACCCGCTCTACACGACCTCCTCCTCATGCACCCTTGGCAAAGGCCATCTCAAGGCCTTTGCTGGCTGCCGTCGCGGGTCATCCTAAGCCAATCTCGCCTTTCTACGATTGAACGACGTTATTAATAATTAAATAATTTATTACAATTTCATAATTATTGAGAGTCAAATGTAACTCTTAGAAGTACGTAATACACTGGGGAAATATGTAATTACCCATGCAGTCCACTTGAGTGGAGGAAGAAGATGAGGCCACGCGGACATATCCTCTGCGTCATACCGTACACAGAACCAAATCAGACTAACGCTGTTGTCTTCTACCCGCTGCGCGCATTCCACGGCTCATCCGCTCTTCCCGATGCCCACACATGGGAAAGCTCACAAGACAGCCTCGTGGCCCAGGGGCAGCTGGCAAATGGGAACCGGACAAGGCGGCACCCAGCCAAGGCCCCCGCTATCACGGCTCCCCCGCGGTCGTCTCCCGGTCGCTCGTCCTCCCGCGGCGACCGGTTCTACCGTCGTCAAACCGCGCTTTTACCCTCGCTTATGCTACTCCACTCCTCCCCTCTTCACGTGGCAGCGAAAGACTGGTCACAGCGCGATTCGGACCATTCCCGAGGGACAGGTTAACGCCTGCTCACAGCCAGAACGAGATATCCACCACGTCACCAGACTGGCTATCAATTTAGTAACCCGTTCAACCACCCTCACCGTTGATGGACGAAGAGTGTGGGTCCCGGCACAGAACCAGGTGGGAAAGGTGTCCAGGCCAGCGAATGAGATCGATGGTGGTCCCGATTCCTCGGGGTAAAACAAAAGGCGTTCCTGCTATTGTTGCAAGGGAGGAGAATGTACTCCTACGGGGGAATAATATATATTGCGAAAGGGAGAAAAGGGAGGAGAAGAAGAAGAGAGAGAAGAGGAGGGATAACACAATATTTTCTCCTTTTTATGTTCTACAGCGTACAGTCTGGCCGTCCCTTCGACCGCGTTAACGCGCTTTCGGTCGCTCCTCCAAGCTCCTATTTATATCTCCCCCCTTCGCCCTTGCTTCCTTAGCAGGTGCAGCAAGGCATTTGCACGAACACCTCACTGCCCAGCCACTCCCCTCCATCTCCCCCACCGCCCTCTTGGATCCACATTGTCGCTATCGATCGATTCAAGAAAAGCAGTGAATAGGAAAGAGATGATGAGGTTGATGGAAGCTGAGCTGTTTCCTTCGACGCCGGGGAAGGTGAAGATCGAGCGGGCGCACACGATCAATCGACAGTTCCACCGGTGTTTCGCGTCCACGAGCACCATGTTCCTGTGGGCGCTGTTCTTGATCGCCCTCACGGCTTCCTACCTCAGCTTCCAGAGCTTCGTCGACACCTCCTCCCGCTACTTCAACGCATCGTGGGGCGGGATGCACTGGGAGAAGCAGATCCGGGCCTCAGCCACGGTTCGTCGGCCCGGTGGCATGTCCGTGCTCGTCACCGGCGCCGCTGGGTTCGTGGGCACTCACGTCTCCCTCGCGCTCCGCAATCGCGGCGACGGCGTGGTCGGTCTCGACAACTTCAACAGCTACTACGATCCCTCGCTGAAGAAGGCCCGCGAGGCACTTCTGGAATCCCATGGCGTGTTCGTGGTGGAGGGGGACATCGACGACGCCCGCCTCCTTGCCAAGCTCTTCGACGTCGTGCCCTTCACCCACGTGATGCACCTGGCAGCCCAGGCCGGCGTGCGCTACGCCATCGAGAACCCGGCTTCGTACGTGCACAGCAACATCGCCGGGCTCGTCACCCTGCTGGAGGCGTGCAAGTCCGCGGACCCGCAGCCGGCGGTGGTTTGGGCGTCGTCCTCGTCGGTGTACGGCCTCAACGAGAAGGCGCCCTTCTCGGAGGCGGACCGCACCGATCGACCGGCCTCCCTGTACGCGGCCACGAAGAAGGCCGGCGAGGAGATCACCCACACCTACAACCACATCTACGGCCTCTCCATCACGGGGCTCCGCTTCTTCACCGTCTACGGGCCCTGGGGCCGCCCCGACATGGCCTACTTCTCCTTCACCCGCAACATCCTCCAGGGGAAGCCCATCACCGTTTACCGCGGCAAGAATCGCGTCGACCTCGCCCGCGACTTCACCTTCATCGACGACATCGTCAAGGGCTGCGTCGCCTCCCTCGACACCGCGGAGAAGAGCACCGGGAGCGGCGGCCGCAAGGGGAGCCCGGCGCAGTACCGCATCTACAACCTGGGCAACACCTCGCCAGTGACGGTGCCGGCGTTGGTGGGCATCCTGGAGCGCCACCTAAGGGTGAAGGCGAAGAAGAACGTGGTGGAGATGCCGGGCAACGGAGACGTCCCGTTCACTCATGCCAACATCAGCTTGGCGCGGGCCGAGCTGGGCTACAAGCCGACCACCAACCTAGAGACCGGCCTGAAGAAGTTCGTCAGATGGTACCTCTCCTACTACGGCTACAGCCCCAGAAGCGGCGGCTCGGCAGCAGAAGCAACAACAGGATCAGCCAAGAGCTTGTAAAGTTGCCTCTTTTCCTTTGGTTTCCGGATCGATTTTTGTTAAAGTTAGGCCCTTTTTCTTCATTTATTTTCTCCTTCCTGCTGATCGTCGAGGAAGACCATCAAGTAACCGCACTCGGATTCTTTTCTTGAGGAAGGGGAGAAGGAAGGAGAAGAAAAAGGCAAGAAAACGAAAGAAAGAAGCAAGACAAGGGCTCTGCTTCGCCTCTGCCAACGCCTTTCTTCAAAGATGAAGCGAGAAGGAAAAGAAATCCCCGTTAAAGCGTGTTCTCCATCGTTTGCTACGGTGATGATTCCTGTGACGGACATTTTTGTTCGTGCTCGTTCCGACGCAATCCATCCTTCTTCTCACCGGTGGGCGGTGACACGGGAAAACCAGCGGAGAGGCCGTCGTTCTCGTAAATACCGGACGAGTCATCCTGTTCTTGCGTCGGTGTCCGTACCCACGACGACCGGCATCCCATGCCATCCCGCCTCGGTGTGACTCACCACGTTTTGATGGGCCCCGCCAAGTGACCAGGATAGAAACACGCCTTTGCGCACCCACCGGCGGTTGCTTCTGTGGGTGTGCAAAGCACCGCTCTGGTTGATTCCCCGTGATGGACGGCCTTGATGAAGCCCCGTGGTCTCCGGCTCACAGCGCATCAAACACCAATGGGCTCCCAGTTTGAGGCGCAGCGGATCGTCACCCGCTGGAGAAACCAACGGTGCGCCCCGACACCGCTTGAGCTCTCCCGAAATGGTCGGTTGCCACGTGGGCGGAGGGTCGTCCACCGCGCACTTGTCCGGATACGTTGTCAGGCGTTCGCGGGGGCTGCCTCCGTTACGGAAGCATCCCGAACCGCGTTCTGCCGACCATTTAATGATTTAACCAAATAACCAAAGGAAACAATATATTATTGAACTCCTTATTTCGAGTGGATATATCTAATTAAAAATTATGGAAAAAAACAGATATTAACACACACTATAATTAAATCAAGTGGATATGTAATGCTGATATGACGTGTGAATGCGCCATGCTAAATGATATCAGCAAACAGCTCTCGTCTGATCTGTCTATCCTCTTCTTCTCGGGCATCAGCAAAAGGGGAGTTACCTTAGTGTAGTCCGACGCGGAGCGGCATCAGTCCAAAAGTTCTTCCATTAGACCCTGATAATATAGCACAAAGAGAAGCGTCAGGCGGAACGCAGCATCATCGCGCATGGCACCGAAGCGATAATACGAAACCTGGGAAATGAATGGTTCGGCATCGGTCCGCCTAAGAGAATGCAGCGAGTGCCTGGTGAGAGAGATGGAATGGTCTCCGAGACACACTTCACCAATGTCGTCCAGCACCATAACTTGAACGGAGGGGCTCTTCGGCGGAACCATATCCTAGAAACAAATGTTGCCGGTTACCGGCGAGATGTGACGGGAGGAGCAATACAGAAGTAGAATCATGTCGGACGAAGAACACCAGATACCACAGTCAAATCGATGTCCATCTCTGACATGTAAGACGCTATCGCTTTGGAGTGATCCGCGAAATACACCCCCTCGGAATAACTCAGTTTTGCTTTTATTTCTTCGGGGAGCACAGGGCCGAGTTGCCATCTCAAGCTCCGGACGATCTCCGCTCGGTTTTGCCTGGCCATCAGCGGCGGTATCTTAAAAATGAAACCCGAGGTGCTCGTACGAGAAGGACTTCCATCTTGAGGGAGGGAAAATTCTTACATGTAAGCCATGAGGCAGCGTTTATTGCGAAGCAACGAATGGTGATGGATAAACGCACCCAAGTGATCTCCGTTTCTGGTTGTTTGGACATCTAACTTCTGCTCCATCAGTTTCCTGGTTTCAACAGAGTACACATCTGCGACATCGGAGATACTATACATTTCCGAGAAGGAAGACCACTGGAACGTACCTGAATAATGATTCGAGCTGCAGATGGTGTTCGTCGCACTCTTTGATAACTTGATCGAATGCCACGTTCTACATCCAAGTTTTTGGTGTCAGATATACTAAATACCTAATAATTAATCGGAGACCGGTCACCACCCTGAAATCTCCTGATGTCTCAAAACCTTAGTGTCATGCTAGCCAAGGAAGGGCAGGGCTCTTCGATCGATGAAGATAAAAAGATCACCTTTGCTCTTCGAACGTTCTACGTTCTACCTCAGTAAAGAAATCGATTTGCCATACGACTACTAACACCATCTTCCAAAGGCAAAAATTGTCGCACGAGCGCATGGATGAGGCACAACCATGCAACTGGAGCAGTATGAAGATGAGGCAAGGAACGACTTACGTTAAAGACGGTCAATTGACCGGATTCACAGGATGCTTGCTCCTTCAGAAGCTGAGATGCAGATCGCCCGTACATGCTGGCTCGAATTCGAGAGCTCCAAGATCATAAGAGAGTCGGAATGGGAGCAGAAAAGTTGTGGCTGTTAGAAGCAACGAGGAAAACCAATGGAAGTCATGCCGGTAATATGAGTCTAAGTTGCAGTGTTCATCATCGCCAACGGCGACGACAGCTTTGAAGCAAAAGCAACATAAATAATAAAATAAATAGGCCACAATGACTTTGATGAAGACGCAAATATATACTGTGCTAGTTATTGTATGAAACTTTCAACCCTTTAGCTCAAGAATATGCTAATAAATATAAATTATTTTATTGTGTCAAAAAATAAATATATGATCTAAGAACCTAAATCACTAAAATTTCATGTACGGTATTCCTTTTTTTTTCTTTCCACAATGCATATAAATGTATGATCAAAGAACGTAAATTCAAATGTTTTTCTTAGAAATAGATAATTGTTTGAAAAACAACAAACAAGCTCTAGTAGGGGTCATGAAATGCTAGATCTACTATGACCAAAATTATAAGCATAAAATTAAGTGTTTTCAATTTAAATAAAGAGGTAAAATGAGGATTTACGACTCCTCTCGAGGATGATCACCGCTCTATCTCCTTCGTTCCTCGCCCTCGGATTGATTGAATGGGAGGGAAGAGTCTATTTGTCTTAAATAAGTGAGGGGAAGTCATTTATGGCATGATCCATAATTTTTAATTTCGTAATTAATATATAAATAATTAATAATATCATGCTCAATTTGTTTATTCATATTATGAAATAATTTTAGTATCTGAAATTTATTTATAAAATAGGATACGCTTATTAGGAAATAAATTATAATAATAAGCAAATACTAATTAAGAAATGTTTAGCTTAGAAAATAAATAAAAATATATGATGACTACATTCCGCCCCTCGAGTTTATTCCTTGTTCGTTGATTCTTCATAGGTTTCTTAATTTAAATGATATTACTACTAAACTTTGTTTTCCTCAAGAGGTTTTTAAATTTTATCTTATTTCTCGCTAATAAGATAAATCCCTGATATATTTTCATAACATCAAGATATGAAATATTTAACATATTATGTACTACAAAGACAAGGCCAGGATCAATCGATAAGCTAGAAATCATATTCCTATAAAATTTCAGAAAAGACCCTCAAACGTGAGAGCTAATTTGTTTGTGTGATTAAACCTTACGACTACTCTCGTTGAAGATGTTTTTAGAATGATATAATCTCCTAAAGTCAAAATCCTTCTAATTTCATCTATATAGTTTATTCTAAGCTCCTTTAGATAATGTTAGCATCTCTTTCAATAAATCATGATCCACGTAATTTTCATTTTCTAATGTTATCCCCAATATATAGGTGATCTATATCTTCTATCGTAAGGAGCTTTAGAAGATACTATATGAATGTTGAAATATTAATAATTATAATAAATAAACTTAATTGATTGTAAAATTTTATTTTTATTTTCTACCTAAATCATAGGCACATACTCTTAAAATATCCTCAAAGGTTTGTATTATTCTTTTATATTGAATATTAATTTGGGTGCGAAAAACTATACTAAATTTTAATCAAGTATCTAAAGTTTTTTTGTGAGCTTCTTCAAAACTTATATTTAGATGTGAACCTCAAATCTCACTTAAATATAATGATAACCAACACTCCGTGATTTCGAATGATTTGTCTAATATATAGTTTACATAACAGAATACTCTCCCTTTTATTCAACATTAAGTTATTTCTATAATATTTCCACAAGTAATTATGCTTAGATTTTATTGATAAAATAAATATTGGGAGACACACTCACCTATATTTCTCTTCCTGCCCCATGATTGATATCTCTGATGTAAATCTCACAATACTTTAGCACTGTTGGAATAAATGGTAAATCTTAATTTATGAACTTCCTCAAATACTTATATTATTATCAAGTGACTTTCTAAAATAGAAAGACTATCCTCTATTTGACAAAATTGATCTCAGGTACCTATTTAGCTATGATTTGTAAGTATATATCTTTTATCTAACTTTCCTTTATTATCATATCTTGGATTTTTACACATATATCAAGAGCCACATAAATAAATATCACTTTATTAATAATTATAAATTATAAATTATTATTATAATTTATTTATTTATCATAAATTATTCATGAAGATAAAAGTGGAAAGAAGTCATAAGCTTTATTGAGAAACAGGGCGATGTTTGTTTGTGGGGTGGTGAATCAGTTCTATAGAAAATTTTAATCAACTTTAAGATCAAAAAATTCGTATCGAAAATATGATTAATCAAATATTGAGTGTGAGTAAGATTTGTAAGTAAAGTAAATGATAATAAGTAAAAAATCATAAATAAAAGTCATAGACAAGAGAAAGAATGCAAACTGATTCACAGTGATTTGGTCTTTCTAGCATATATCCACTCTCGATTTCTCTTTCTTTGAGGTTATTAGCTTTCACTATCAATTTTTTTTCTAATGGATGAATATTATAATTTTTTTTCTTTTATAGGCTTAGGATATTACAATTCTTTATAATTTAGTGTCACAACTAAACTCAAGAGGGAGAAAGAGACTCAAACAATACTCAAAGAGAGAACTACAACACTTATAAAGTCAAAAATGGATGCTCCATCAACTAAGCCTAAGTGGGGTAATTGTAAGCTCAAAAAGACTTCTAAAATGGAGGTGAAAATTTAAATCTCCTAAAATTCTAAGATACGAGCGATAACTAATATTGGGTGGTACTACTATTGTAACATTTGACATCATAATTTTGGATTCTGATGGTATAACTATCATAAAATTTAAAATTTTAATGATATTACCATCACCCTAGATGGTTTTACCAATTTCGAAAAGGCTGACAAGCACAAATAGTGCTTGAATTGAATTATAATAGTTGGTCTCGTCTTCTTCTCTTCTCGTTTCATATATCTTTCATGATCAATCATATTATCATATAGTTTTTCAAACGATATTAATGAGTCACGAGCCTAAATTATTGTCGCTAGTCCCTAATATTCATCGTCTATGACATTAATATTATGAACACTTCATCATTACTAAGAATATGACATATTAAAGTTAAGTTATGTGTGATAACTTTTAGATTTTACATATAATCAATAATAGTATTTCTCTCTTATTTTATTTTTTTTATCATAGTAGATAAAAGACTTAGCATGTGAGTGCGAGAGAGATTGCCAAGGGTGGCTTATAACTTGGACGACACTTCTTTTGTAGTGTTACACGAAAAGATTAGTAGTGCTATAGAGCCAATTAAAGCTTGAATGACTTATAGAATAAATTGATTTTGTCATAGTCATAACTTATGATCAAGATTTATCGTTGGGATATATTTTCTTGGTATTTAGATATTTTCTGATGGAGAACTAAGAGAGTCATCGATATAGCCTAATAGATTATATCCAAATAGGAGGTTGATGAATTATATTTGTCAAGATGCGTAGTTGTCAACTTTGGATAGTTTGAAGGGAATTCAGAGCTATTGTACTAATAGATTTAAGTCCTATTAGTTGAGTTGAGCTATTATTTCCTAAGAAACAAAACTTGGAGCATCAAGTGTAAAAATGGAAGACATGTTGAGAAGATGCTATAATAATAAAAAAGTTCCGAACCAATTGATGATCCAGTATACGATGAAGATTTGAACCAACTTATGATCGTGATGATTTGATATGTTGTTAGAGAAGATCTGCAAAAGGCATTTCGTCTTGACAATGGTAGTGAGGACAATGGCAATAATGGAGTCGCAAGAGAGAAGATTATAGATCTATGATGAATATTATAAATTGAGATGAAGATCATCAAGTGATGTGATTCATCATTGCAGAAGAGCCACTTACGGGTGGTGACAATAAGGTGAAAGAGGCACGAATAGAGGAGGTAGACGATTGACTAAAGGAGGAGTCGAGGGAGGCTTAGTAGATTTGAGATTTGAGTCGAAGGAGGTGTTGAAGGACACCACCAAAGTCGGCAACGACGTTCGTGGCCAATGAGAAGGTCAACGATTGACTGTGGAGATGGTGAGGACAACTGCATTCACAGCCACATAATTGATGAGAAAGTATAAAAGATTCTTGCATACGTGTCGAGTAATCCGTATATATGGGATGGAGTCAATGCCCACGAGGGAATCTGGATGGGAGAAGGTAGAGTGAACGATGAGCTCTGAACTCGGGTGTTGTGTTGAATCTCATAATAAAATCAATTGATAATTATGTTTATATTTTAATTTATGTTTTGAGTAATACAGGATATTTTGATCAGGATGAGACAATTAAAGTAGAAAAAATCATGTTGGGCCGGAGAAACAGGTCAGAAGATTGGACGTCGGGCTGGTGGATCGGTCGACGTATCGATAGAAGGCTTCGGGCCGTGGATTCGGGCATCGGGCCAAGAAGAGCGAGTATTGTGCCAAGAATATTAGAGTTGCGGAGTCAATTGGCCGATTGGGCAATAGGCCGCAGGAGAGAACAATACGCCGAAAAATCGGACGAAGGGTCGAGGGACCAATGATATGCCGGACAACTTGATTAATGCTTAGTATTAATTGTCTAGATCGAAGTTTATTTTACATGTGTAGGATTAACTACGATGAAAGTAAGACATGCAATAGGAGTTGCGCCGGAGTCAACACTGATCACATTGGGGGTTTGAGAGTTCGACGGAAGTCCGGATGATCGTCGGAGGTTCTACGGGAACAAATCCGAGAAGTCCAGGAGCTTGCCAAAGAAGTTCGTCGGAACTCGCCAAGTGGATCATCACAAGTCCAGGAGTTTGCCGAAAGTCCGCAGGAGCATCGCCGAAGGTTCGTCGGAAGAAGCGATTGACGCACCAGAGCAAGTTGCAGTAAATGTCTTAAGAAATATCATAGTTAGCATGTAGATTAAGTTAGGAATGGGAGATGATCCCATTAACTTAATCTGGGAGAAATTGGGCCCTTGATAGACCCAAATTGGGTCGAATATATCAGCCAATTCGGACCTAGAATTCTTGCCATGCAATGGCACCGCCCAAGAGACTTGGTCTCCCAGGAACGCCCCTGTCAGGCGGTGGTACCGCCTGAGCTTGGTCTCCGAGCAATATCAAGCGGTAGTACCGCTCAATGACAGATGACAAGCGGTAGTACCGCCTAGTTATGGCGGTAGTACCCCCAGGACCCCGAAAAATCGGGAGATGACACTTTTCAACTTCAAATTCAAACTGAATGGGGTCTATATAAACCCCACCCTTTTTGCATGAAAGGGTAACTAAAAGCTTGATCTTACTCTGTGATTTTAGAGCTCAAAAGTGTTGTAAAGGCCAAAAGTTCTCCTTCCTCTTTTCTTCCAAGTTTTGATCATTCAAGAGAGGAGTGAAAATTCTGTAAGGGTTGTCTCCTAAGCCCGTCAAAAGGAGTGAAACTATAAATGGGTGGTTGGCCTTCGCCTATTAAAGGAATGCCTCTATTAGACGCCGATGACCTCGTCGGAGGAGGAAGCCGAAAGTGGATGTAGGTCACGTTTAATCGAATCACTCTAAAATCTGGTTTGCATGTACTATTTATCTTAACTACAAACTGCTTTCCTTACTTTACTTCAAATACGTTTTCGTAAGCTTTCAAAGTTATTATCCGCACGAAATGACTTTTACGTCGGAATCAGATTTCAACGTATAAACACAGTTTTAATCGTCGAAAGTTTTTCGCTGCACTAATTCACCCCCCCCGGGAAGGTTGAGGTTATAACCGAGAGTCCTGAAGAGGCAGGTGTGGTAGGGGCACTAGGATCAGCAAGAGCACCAAAGGCAACAATGGATAGAACTTATTAGCGGTAAGGAAGGTGAGGGAGGAGGTTCCCTCGAGGAACACTAATGCTGGTATAGATAATCAAGGAAAGGGATTATTGTCGCTGCAACAGCAATGGCAGCAGATGACAGTAGATGGCAAGGAGATTGCTATTGCTAGGTAGATTAACAAGTTCTAATGAGGAAGGGATAAAGGGAGGAAGAAAAGAAATCTTTTGCTTGAAGCAAGTGGGCTCTGATATCATAAAGAGTTTCGTTGTAAAGGAGATGATTTAATTTATTGAGGTAATGCACATATATATATATATATATATATATATATATATATATATATATATATATATATATATATATGTTGTGAGAGAGAGATTTTCCAATCATGTGCTTAAATCATGCACTTTAATTATGATTGATCCTCAAATTATAGATGAATGAGAATTAGAATATATAAGAAATGTAATGTTATTATTCCATATTTACCTATATCATGATCTTCTATCGATAACCCCTTATTTTATCATCATTGACAATGTCGCTCCTTACTAACATCGTCGCTCTCGACCTTGTTATTTGCATATGTCACTTGCCTCCCCTTTCAATGCCTCTTTGCTTATTCTTGACACCTATGCAATGATCTCTTAATGCTTGCTAGGTATAGCCAGAGGTGACACTATTTGTCGCTCAATATCATTTGACCTTGCTTGTTGTTAACGTCGTTTGATAATGTTCAATCGACTCATTGCCTCCTCACTATTATCTTTTGAGGATGAAGAAGATGAGGAGGAAGAAGAAGAAAGTATTTAAGTCTATTTGCAAAAAAATAATTTAGAAATATTAATAATTTTTAAAATGAGATTGTAAAAAATAAAATGAAGGTTGCACTAGCAATTTTTCTTTTAAAAGATAATTTTAAAATATAGTTTTCATTTATTGTTTATCAAATACTCAAAGTATTGTACAACTACACTGCACATTCACTTAAACTTTTTTTATCCAAATGCACATTAAAAATATAAATATATTCTCGAACATCATCCTAAACTCTAATTAAAAATTTTTATTTATAATAAAAAATTGAGGTAACATCATACATTCTAAATTTATCATATATCAAAAAATTATTATTAATTAATTTCAAAATTTATAAAAAAAATATCAATTAAAACATAATTTAAACACTTTTCATGAATAAAAAAAATATCATCAATTAATTTCAAAGTTCATAAAAATTATATCAATTAATTCATAAGTTGAACACTTCTCATGCATCTAATTTCCAAAGTAAAAATATCATATCAATTAAAAAATATTTTTCATACATTCAAAAGTTTAACATTAATTAATTATAAAATTCATAAAAAAATTATCAACATAAATTGAACGCTTTTCAATTTTAATCATAAATTAGAACTTACCGATCTCCTCGATAATGACGACTGCCATAGAAGTTTTAAAAAGAACAATTTCTTAGAGAAGAAAGAGAAGGGAGGATTCGTTTCTGACGTTAGAGAATTCGGATTAGAGATCAGAAAACTAATTTAGGTATGGTTTTGAATATGATTATTAATTAGTTAATTTTAGCTTTCTAAGTTAAGCAGGCTTTTAATGATATTAATTCTTACTTGGCATTAGTTTACTGTGAAAGATGAGGTTTTAGATGAATTAAAAAGAGACAAAGTTTATTTGTGCTTAAGTTAATCACTTTAAGCTGTGATTGAAGTTTCTGATGACATAAAAAAAAGGCCAAAGCTAAACTGTGAAGGTGTGTGCCTTAAGCTGTAATTGGAAGCTGCAAATGGTATTTAGGAATTTATCAAATTTTTAGAATAATCAAAATTGTTAATAGGGAAAAATAAAGAAGAAAAATATGAAAATAAAAATAATTAACATATGATATTTGTTTATATTTTATGGATGATTAGTGAATAATATTTTATGTATAATTAGGAGAAAGAGCGTCTTGTTTATTAAGTGAGTTAAAGATTCACATTTTAAAAGTAATATCCCTGTCTAGCCTATTTTAAAAGTAATATTCATATGTTTGAAACTTATGAAAATGAATGATTTGCACTTAAGAAATTATATATGGAAGTATCGATTCGATAATTTAATTATTGAAAGGGATTGAAAATGATTGATTCCTATTAGTTTTAAATATTATATATATTGCTAGATATGAAATGAAAAATAAAAAATAATTTATTCAAATATTATTTTTATAGATATATTTGATACTTGATATTGCATGACTAGTATGATTATGATCTCGACCCGACCAATAGAGGAGGTTATATATTGGTATTTGTTCATAAATTAGTTTCTTTTGATCCTAACATAACATAGGTATCTTGTCACAAGGACACAACTTGATCATAGTTGTTTGTATTATTATGATTGTTGATTTCGATATATACTCTTAGCTATAGTTATATTTATTATAAATTAGATATGCATTTTTAGGTATATTTATTCAAATTATAAAGAATTGATCTTCATCATTTGTATGAATATAATATTTATTCTGATGTGTCATATAGTGATAATTATTGTCTTGTTTACTCATAAATGGATATAAAATTTATGTATGGTATTTGAATTATTAATTAAACAGTGATTTGATGTTTTCTATGCTTGATTGTTTTGAAGATACAAATGATTGCAACAGTAGTTATAATTATTTATTTGTATGCATTGTAATAAGTTTTGGCTGTTGTATGAGTTATGGCATTTATGTTGATTGCTCATATGCATTCGAATTATTAATTAAATAATAACATGATGTTTTCTACAATTGGTTCTGAAGGTAAAAATGATTGTAGAAGTACTTAATAGTTATTTATTTGTATGTATTGTAATAAGTTTTGACTAGTATATGAGTTATGACTGTGATATAATACTGTTATTGATATTATTGCATGAAAGGTAAAGAACTCTTTGGATTGGATAAGGATTATGTTACCTGTTCATGTTTTGTTTGTGATATTTTGTTGGATTCCTTATTTTTATAATTAATATTTTAAACAATTTTAATAAATGCAATTTATTTGTAAACTATCGTATACCTTTTAGGAAATAAATTATTCTAACAAAGCAAAAAAATATTAATTGAGAGAGCGATGCCTGATGTTACTGGGCCGACGGATAGCAGTCGATGCGGGCTTCGGCGAAGGGTCGGAGGAGATCTTACCCTCTCAGGGATCTGAGTGAGGGATCGGGGAACTCGAGAGGAATGAATCCGAGATGGTGATGAAGAGTTCCTCGAAATCCAATACTCGAGAACAAATTCCATCGGCGGCTGCAGCACGGAGCAGGAATTGCCTGCGAAACCCTAGAGAGCCAGCGATATGCGAGGAGTAAGAGACGAGGGTGGTGGAGTCGGGAATGAAGCAACGGGGGACGAGCAGAGATCGCCCACCTTTGAGCGAGGACGACGAGGGAAGAGAGAGAAGGGGCGGAGGAGATAGCAGCCGTCTCCTTCTCGATCCATGGGTCTTCACGAGACGCCGGAAATGGGCCTTCCTCCGCATCCCGCATCTTAAAGCTCTATAGTCACGAATCATAAAGCATCGAGAAGTGAGAACTCCATGAGATTGACGTCATCGTTCGCCCGCCCCGTCTCGACGAGTCGGGCTAATAGGGATCGAGACACGACGTCACGCGTTCACATCCAACGGTGGTCGCATGCCGAGCCATTCAGTCGTTGAGGGCTCCCCGATACAGCCCCAAAGGATTCGCCCCCGGTTCCGTACCTACCGAACACCTCTCTGGGAGCCAGCTCTCGTGTCATCAAATGGAGCTGTCCGATATTCCTGACCAAGGTACCAGTTACATTTACTTTTCTGTCCGACCCGGAATTAATACTAATCTCACCCGAATCATAACTTTTGGGCGTGCCATTGGGACACGCCATCGTTCCCGAATAATTAGGTCATTCTTGCTTGTTGCAATTGTCTTCGTCGTAGTGGTGATGATACTTATTGTCATTAAATTTCCCATCGATCGACTCTTTCTTTCTCAAATATTATACTTCCATGACCATATCGATTTCTGGTCGATCCTTAACTTTGGTTTATACTTCTCCTGCTTCATCGTCATCATCAACCCCTTATATTCGAGAAGGGATTGCTGATGCCTGGAACCTGTTTGTCGTTTTGCCAATGGATCTGTGCCATTTTGCCGCTGTACGTGGCACACGCATGAATTCCCGTTCTCCCATCCAGGCGGCATTGTCAGTCGACGTACGTGTGTTGGTTGAGATGTAAAAAGCCTTCAATTTCCCACTGCTTACCTCTCTCTCTCTCTCTCTCTCTTCTTTATTGCCCTGACCGCCATGTTCTTCCCACTTGGAAGGTGTACAAAGCTTGGCCGAGCAGAGCATTCCGGGAGGGCATTTATGGGACTCAATTTCGAGAGACGACAATGGGGCAGGGGGACTGGTAAGAAGGCAGTAATCACCGAGTAAAAGTTCGGCAGCTGCGACGTCGACCCACACCAGCCCCGCCCGACGTCCGCCATTATCGTCCGCTACTTGCACCGCTTTACAATCGTTCAGTCCCCTCGGTGCAGTTGGAAGCTCGTCTTCTTCATGGCTGGGAAGAGACCCGATATATCACGACAAACAGGTTCGTTCCCGTGCCTGTAGCTGACATTATTGCCGACACCACAATAGAACTCACTGAGTAAAAAACAAATCACAAGCTCTGGTTTCTTGTTTCATAATTGTGGGGATGATACACATGCTATCACCAGCTCCAGTGGGGCTGGTTAGGTGTCTTCATATTTAAGCAGCTTCCTTCCTTCTCCATGAAGTAAATGGACAGCTGAGGATGGTCACAGATCGAGTTTATAGACGATCAAACAGATCGTGGACTCGAATTTTTCCTTGTGTTTTGCATCTCATGGATTAAACTACAAGGATAGGATGCATCAGGGCCAGAAGGGGAAGAAGATATTATACATTTCATTTTTTACCTTTTTGGTTTTTATTTAGATGAATTATGATGGCATAAGTTGTCTCAATCTGAGATATATAGAATCAGTGTCATGTGCATAATCTGCTTAGGGTCATTGATTTCATGCCTCACAATGTCTATCTTTTCCTCTTCTTGTGTCTCTTGTAGCCCAGTATTGGTCAACGAGAGTGTATATTCTTACTACTTAAGATCTTGCTTCCTTCTTGAGTGCAATATTAATTTTCACACACGTTTTTTATTGAATACTAAATCATTAACAAGCAAAATTTCTCTTGAAATCTTGTTGATGATCTAAGTATTTAATAAAGTTCCTCGAAATCGCCATGACATCTATCTGGTCGATACCTAAACACGTTTTAATTCAGTATCTTTTAGTAAGCATATTAAATCCTCTACTTGTCCTTCTGTCTCATCCTTTCTTCCTTCCTTGTTGATCCATGTGGCCTCCTTCTCGAATGCAATATCAATTTTCACACACATTTTTATTGAAAATTCTATATCAGATGCACAAAAGATTTTCTGGAATCCCTCTTAATAATCTAAGGATTTGGTTCATGTTTTAATGATTGGATGAAATTATCCTCACATATCTAATTTTAAATCTTCTTATTCAGTTTGTTGCCAATCCATCTAATTAGCTGGAAGTTGAAATATATATATATATATATCAGGATGCAGTGCTTTTGTTCCTTTTCTCCACACCATAACATGGCTGTTTGAGATCATGCATATGTATATAACTCAAGATTTATACTATGTGAGATAAATAAATAGGTATATATAATTATTCTTATCTGGCAGTGAGAGAAGAAAAAGGAATTCTCATGGCATGCGCATTGAATCTTCATGCGACGGCTATCCTTGGATCTTCACTTTTGCCACTTTCACAGCCACCATTAATTAGTCCCATACCCTGTTGGATAGATAGTTTCTCTTATCTGACGTTGATAGAACACGTGGTGGTCGCAATGTGGCCAAAGCAAAGAGGCCAAATGGACCAAGACCACAGAAACAGACGCCCGAGGAGGCTGTGGCAGCGTTAGCTTTGCGAGAGGAGAGCAAACACTTGTGGAAAGAGGGAGGGCAGAATGATCAAACAGCGTTAGCTGAGGAAACACTCTTCCTCTTTTCCCCGTGGCATCAGAGGTGAATTTTATTGAAGTCGTTGATCATGATGGTGGAAGAAGGTGGGTAATTCAATTGAAGTTTTGCTTGTTGAATGGGAATATGGTCTGGGAGAAGGTTTTATGTATTGATTGCGAGTTATAACCACAAGGAGTTAGTGACAGAGGCAAGACTCTAGGAGCAGCCATGGAATGAGGCCTGTGCTAATGCCCAGAGATTGTGGTGGAGAGAGATCTTACGGCTCTTTGATACCTTACCCTTAACATACCTGTGTGCGAGAGTCAAATAAGGCTTCACATAGGCACAGTTGGTTACCTCCATTAATTCAATATCTCAGTGGGGTCTTCCTCCTCCAAACCTACTGAAAGAACATTATATAACGAGAGGATTTAACTCCTCATCCCCACAAGACAAGGTGATCGACAGCAGAAAGGAATAGCAAGCACTGTGATTAGCGAGCTCCCTTTCTCTTCTGAGTTCAAAGAAGAGAAATGGGTGCTCCCTTATCTTCCTGGCCTTGGCAGAATCTGGGTGCCTACAAGGCATGGCTTTTCTCTGAACCCATTCCTCTAATTTCTGTCCTCTCTCTCTCTCTCTCTCTCTCTCTCTCTATATATATATATATATATATATATATATATATATATATATATATATATATATGTTTATTTGTGTGTTCTTTACATCATTTTTTATGTCAGTGCAGTATCTTCTTTATGGTCCAATTATAGCCAAGGTGATCAGCTCGAGGCCATGGGAGGAGGAAAGCAAGGAAGGGCGATGGTGCCTCCATCTTATGATACTGTTTGCACTCAGGGGGCTCATGTACCAGCTCTGGTACTCCTTCGGCAACATGCTCTTCCTCGTCCGTCGGCGCCGGATCTTCAAGGATGGCGTTGACTTCAAGCAAATCGACCAGGAGTGGCACTGGTACGCTCGGATGGCAGATTCGTGACATGCAGCCACTGTCGAGTTATACTGGATGGCTGCCTGACGAACTGAGCTTTGTTTACAGGGACAACTTCCTGATACTGCAGTGTCTGATTGGAGCCCTGGCTTGTCTCATCTTTCCATCTCTGCAGAGCCTCCCTCGGTGGGACCTGATGGGACTCCTTACAGCTCTCCTCCTCCATGTGGTGTTCTCAGAGCCGGTGTTCTACTGCTTGCACAGGGTTCTTCACAGGCCCCACCTCTTCCAGAACTATCATTCTCTGCATCACTCTTCTCAGGTGCCTCAGTCCTTCACAGGTAACACAGCACGCATCTCTTCTCGCTTTTCGGACAATCCATGCACGATGAATTACAAGCTGATGATCTGTTCTGTTTTCAGCTGGATTTGCCACGCCTTTGGAGCACCTCATCCTGTGTGTGGTCATGGGAATCCCTCTTCTCGGAGCCTGCTTGGTTGGACGTGGCTCTGCTGGGCTCATATATGGCTACGTGTTGCTGTTTGATTTCCTAAGGTGCATGGGGCACAGCAACGTCGAGATCTTCCCGCATGGGTTATTCCAGTCTCTGCCTTTGTTGAGATACCTCATTTACACGCCAACGTGAGTGATAATGCTCTGCCACACCTTTAGATTTGGTTGCATGGTTATCCAAGTGAACGAACCACTCGGCTTTCTCTCTTAAATGCCTCGATGATATGGACATATATTATGGTAGGACAAGCTTTAGCTGTGGCTTCATGTTCTTAGCTGGGTTTGGTATGCCATTATTGCATTTATATCTTCTTCCTTGTTATCATTTTGTTGGGCTGCATTCAAGTCTACCCCTCTAGTGATAGTATTAAGGCTTCTTTCTAATCTTGTTAGGTTGTTGGGCTTACATTCATGGAAATCGGGATGCTGTTTGCTATATTATAATGCATTAATGGCAGCTATTCCGCTAGTTTGCTTTAATACTGCTTAGGTTAAAAGGATGGGCACATAATGGTTTTACATTTGCAGGTACCATAGCCTCCATCGCATGGAAAAGAAATCCAACTTCTGCCTTTTCATGCCTCTCTTCGATCTACTGGGTGGTACATTGGATGACAAGTCATGGGAGCTGCAGAAGGAGATAAGCTCAGGTATGCTTTCGCATATTGTTTATTTGTATCTACTGGGTGGAACATTGGATGACCAAGTCATGGGAGCCACAAAATGTCATAAGCTCAGGCATGCTTTCACATATTGTAGCTAATGTTGGCATCTGTGAGAGGTAGAAGACAACATCAAAGCCAGATTCAGACCTGTAACATCTATAAGAAAAAGAACTCAGATATCAGAGCTGATCCACGTATTATAATTTAAGCAGGTTAGTTGAAGGACATCCATAATAGATCACCTACAAATGGAGAGATATCACACCACTGATAAGTACCAAATTGTAGCTCATCTTGTTCTTGCTTCCTGCATTTATTTACTGATTGTTAAGCTGTGGGTATTTTCTTGGTTTTGGGGCCCATCATTTCCATGTCTTCATCATTGTTGACAGTGACAGGTCCAAATATTTTCGACACTGAACCTAACTCAGATCCAAGACATCTAATTATCTTTTTTTGATAAGTCAAGACATCTAATTATCTTGTTAGAAGTTTTCATTATGTGTACTGGTAGTTGTCACCTTCAACTATTTTGGTCCTTCCAATGGACTATTACGTCTGCCGAGCAGACTTCATATTCTAAGACAAGTAAACCCGTACGGATATCAAAGTTACTGACGCACTTCAGATTTTTACCGAGTGAAGTGAGCTCATCGAGATGATGCATGCAGGAAAGAACGAGCAGGTGCCTGACTTCGTCTTCCTGGCGCATGTGGTGGACGTCATGTCGTCGTTGCATGTGCCGTTCGTCTTCCGCAGCTTCAGCGCCTTCCCGTTCTGCACCAAACCCCACATGCTTTTGTTGTGGCCAGGTGCGTTCGTGACCATGCTCATCATGTGGGCGTCGTCCAAGACGTTCTTGCTCTCCTTCTACACCTTGAGGGGGCGACTGCACCAGCTATGGGTGGTTCCGAGATGGGGATTCCATGTGAGCTTCATTTGTAGTATACACACCTGTGGAGTCTCGTCGATCTGAACCGTGGTTGCATCTGTTCTTTGCAGTACTTCCTCCCCTTTGCTACGGATGGCATCAATGATCAGATCGAGCAGGCCATCTTGAGAGCCGATAGGTTGGGGGTCAAGGTTCTCAGTCTTGCAGCATTAAATAAGGTAGAGTTCCTGTTCTTCCCACTTAGATGTTGAGCAGATTCCCGATTCAGAGTTCCCACTTGAGCATTTCCGATGTGGAGGAACATATGTTTGGGTTTGTCCTTAGTAAATCGAGAAAGAAATGTGATTTACTTTTGATGTATAAACACTGTTGGAATATGATTAATGACTCCCTTGCAGAATGAATCGCTCAATGGCGGAGGGACACTGTTCGTGAACAAACACCCCGACCTCCGAGTTCGAGTAGTCCACGGCAACACCTTGACCGCCGCCGTCATCCTCAGCGAGATCCCTGCAAACGTCACCGAGGTCTTCTTGACCGGCGCAACGTCGAAGCTGAGTCGAGCCATCGCATTATACCTGTGCCGGAAGAGAGTCCGTGTCTTGGTAAGCTCATTTCCTTCTTCGTTCACAGCTAAGAAGCGAGCACCATCGTCAACATCGTCCCCTCTCTTCTTGACAGATGCTAACTCTCTCCACCGAACGATTCCAAAAGATCCAAAAGGAAGCCCCGGTGGAGTGGCAGGAGTACCTCGTTCAGGTCACCAAGTATCAAGCAGGGCAGAACTGCAAGGTAATGTTCGCTCATGCCGGTCTCAGGCGGGCGGCCTGCAAACTCCACACTGATATCTATGGTTCGCTTGGGTCTCCAGACATGGATCGTGGGGAAGTGGATCTCGCTGAGGGAGCAGCGGTGCGCGCCGCCGGGCACGCACTTCCACCAGTTCGTCGTCCCCCCGATCATCAGCTTCCGGAGGGACTGCACTTACGGCAAACTGGCCGCCATGAGGCTGCCGCAGGACGTGCAAGGACTGGGAATGTGTGAGGTAACGTCCCCTGCTTCTCGTCATCGCTTCACAGTGTCCGAGCATCATACTAATCACTGCTGCTGTTGCGGCGAGGGAACAGTACACACTGGAGCGAGGGATCGTTCACGCGTGCCATGCCGGCGGGGCGGTGCACTTACTGGAAGGTTGGACGCATCACGAGGTCGGCGCCATCGACGTCAACCGCATCGACGTCGTGTGGCGAGCTGCGCTCAAGCACGGCCTCAAGCCCGTCTGATACATCCACGCTCGCCTTCTTGGTCGCTTCAGCCGAAGCGTTTGCCCACATTGCTTGTACCTATAGATCGCGGTAAGTGATTCCACTGGGAAAAAGGATTCGAATACTTGTCTTGCTTGCTTGCTCCAAAGCTCGTGTCGTGATGAAATTACTGTGATGTGATTAAGGCCCCGAGGGCCAATTATCTAATAATGTTAAGAAAGGAAATCCATTCTGTCTTAATCCTTTGGGATCGGGCTATGTGTCACTGTTCATGTTGGATGGCAGATGCGCTGCTATTCACCTGCGTGTAGCAGAGGTTTGATTTGACATTTCACCCATCGAAAAAGATGGTACCGTTGAATGCGCATTTATGTGGCTGACAAGGCGATGGGGGCAAAGATCGCATCATCGATAACGAAATATATTCTCCATCCAATCATGAAACCTACCGTCATCTTTCACTTGGCAGTAAGGCTGTCTCCATGGTGCAAAATGGGAGTTCGGTGGGAATAACTGCATTCCAAATCACATCATTTTATGGTCGGGCATAACTCATTGAACTCGGTCTGCAAGCCAATCGCTAGCAGATGAGTGTGGGTATGATAGTGATCGTCCAAACCGATGAAATTGGGCCGTCCGGCCCAACAATCTAAATTCAATTAGGGTTGATGGCGAGATCATTCCGAAATGTCTCTTATGGCCCATGAATTAGGGTTTTGGAGATCGACAAGACGATGAAGCGAGGATTGATTGGGCCAAGAAGAGGATGAGTTAGAAGGAAGCCGGATGATTCAGGTGATGGCGAACCACATCGACCCGCTTTCCGATTCATTGCCTTCTTCGAGGATTACGCCGATTCCATGCGCACGTTCAGATATTTTTCTTGGTAGGCCTGTGTCCGTGCTTTAAAAATTCGACCTTTATTTGAATTTGTTGAGTAATAATCTGTCTTTATTAGGTGTTCATATGTTTGCTAGTTAGATGTTCTAGTTTTATCATGGGAAGAACTTTATGTTGTGAGATCAATGTGGCAAGAGGGATTACTGCAGTGCAAATAGCAAGCAGGAAAGAGGTTTTAAATCTATAATCTAAATATATTTTTCATGCATATATACTTTATTGCTGGTCATTTTGATGAGTTCGAGGAGGATTAACAAAGTTTGGATTCATTTAGATGATCACGAGAACCCCAGTTTGTCAACCTGATACAATTTGTTTGGCTGACGGGAAATGATGTTTGTTGATGAATGGAGTTCTACTTTCTTGGTTTCGCATGTTTACCTAGGAATCTAAGAACTACTAGAAGAATCAAATTTGTAGTAGGATGTTGCAAATTTAGGATATCATTAGAGGGAAAGGGACTTGGAGGACTTGAGAAAAAGATGAACTCAACGAAAGGGATGCAATGAGAATCCTTTTTCTTCAGGCAGAGAGGTCCTTGTGTCAAAAGGCACACCACATGCATTCACACCCTGTCGCCTATAGAATGAAGACTGTAACAAAGAAACATTTGGCCACATAAATCACAGAAACTCAAAATTTTGGGTTCTCCTTTCTGATTGAGGTCGATGGAATTATGCTGTGCTGCTTTCCCTTTCTCTTCTCCTTCTTAAATATGGCAATCAAAAGCAGCAGAATCCAGAAATCATGCTTGATGGACATGGTTTTCTGACTTGTTTAGTATCGAGGAAAGATATAAAATACAGCATGATCTGAACATATATTGTTCTAATATTTGAATTTCAGAGGATCGTTTCCTGGCCTCCCTTTTGATCGCTGAAAGCAAATGATTTTTTTTGTCCTCATTTTTTTGCTTAATCTTGGATGGATATGCGCTTCCTGATAACTATCATCTGAATCGAAGTTTAATATAATATGCTATGTATATGTTTTCTATAAATATTATTAAATAAATTCCAGTTCGTCATATCATGATTCTTATGTCGTTTATTCAATAAGTTGATTGTTCAGTTATTCTTTTCTAATTATCTTATGATTTGTGCATATGTCGTGCTTATATCACATCATTTAATTTTCTTTACTATGCTCCAATATCCAAAACCAAAGTATATATTTCTAGTAATGACCTTCTCGATGATTTTGCCTTTTAAGCAACTGATAGGGACATAAATGTTTGATAGCCTTTTTTCTTCCTTCCAACTCAAATTTATCTTAAATAATTCACAATTCAGTTAACTAGTTTTGTTCATTATTTTATTGAGCAACTTCCGATTTACCCACGGACAGCCAATTGTTCATACTAGAATTGAAACGGTATCAATTAACTGAGCGGCTATGCTTGATGTGCTATTTAGGGTGATGCTATCTTAGTCAATATTGGTGGAATTCTCTGATGCAAGACCAGATCTGCACAGGCACCAGACTGGTTAATGTACAAATGAGCATTGCATTATTCAACCGAAAAAAGAGGGAAAAATCTTGAACTTTTGCCAACTACAAACTCTGAGGGAACTGAGGTCACATGTAGTAAGTTCAGTTGACTAAGATCTATTTTTATTTTTCAGGTGAAAGGTTGTTTAAGTGATGATTCTTACCAACACTGTCACTGTTTCTTGTCTATCTGATGGATCACACTTGCACATATCTTTTCTCTTGGCAAACAACATCTTCGCTTCAGTCTCATCGATCACATAAGAGTTGTCTCAATAGGTGTTAAATCAAACGTGCATTTCTAATACCGGATGGTTGATTCTTAGCTTTTCTATATATGGTTCAAGATTTGGTTGACCGCCTCACATGTAGATATTATGACAAATATCAAGTGTTAAATTGTATTGCATCTGCTAGACATCCTTTGTCAATCAGACTAATTATTTGTATAGTTGATTGGGAAATAGTTTAACATAATAGCACATTAATTGCTTGCATCAACGTTCTAACTCTGAAGGCTTAGACATATGACAACAATTAGGAAAATTCAGAAGAGTAACACTATCTCTTCTTATCAATTTGGTGCTGGAGGGCAAAGTCTAAGATTGACAAAAGAGAGCTACTTATGCATCAGCTGGCCATATCCCACTGATTAAGCGTTGCAATCGATAATTGCAATCACCTCTAAATCATGGTTTGAGGTGGAGTTTTATTTACATTAGGTGCAGGAGTATAAAAGCATCCAGAAAAAGATAACCAGAGTAATCATCCTCATCTCAAAGATATGGAGCCTTTAAAAAAAGGAAATGAACTTTCTTCCATTGAAATGTTTCTCCTTAGCTGCATGATTGAGTTTAATCATTGCAAGTGATCCTGGGAAGAAACTATGATGATCAAGGAAATTGAGGAGATACAATGAGATAATCTTGGCAAATATCTTATGAGAAATGCTAGTAGGACTTACAGCAGAAAATATACTTACTTTCTATTTTTTACCATCAAAGCCTGGATCAGGATATGGCTTAAGACAAGCCATAGCCTGAAGCACCATGAAGGTTTGATATTCTCTCCAGAATAATTACATGCAGCTCTAGGAAAGAAATATACTCAGCAGTTCTCTGAAGCAGTTCTTCTAACCCAGCTTCTTCGCATCCTGGGATGATCTTCTTGAGCTTCCTAAGTTTCCTTGTCACCAAAGGTTGAACATGGTGAGTTGTGCCTCTGATTCTCCTTCTGAGGGAAGTTGAGGGAACTCCTATTGTTGATGACCTAGCCATGCAAGAGAAAGTTGATGAGATTTAGGGAAGTTGGATCGAGTATAAATAGACATGAAAAGGTGATTTCACTGTGGCATTTGGGAACAACTGTTAGCCTTCTAAACCATGCAAAGCTTATCAGGACAACTGATAGTAGTCCTTGGAACTTCCTATATCACTATTTGTAAGCTGACCTATAACTATTAGTAGAAATCAGAGCATGTGGGCTCTGTCATTCTTACTTCTAAATGGTCAATCTGCCCCCATTTTGGGACCACCCAGGTTAACTTAGTGGCCAAGTGGGGAAGATACTCATTATTTCTGAGGTGCCTTTTCTTTTTTGTGTTTGGCTTTTGGGTCAAGGAGGGGGGGAGGTACATACTGATTTTACATAGATTTTTTGTGTGTTGTGAAAAAAATGCAACAGTGACTATATTGCTTATTGATAGAATATAATGTATGATAACTAATGTCATGATGTCAGTATACATATCAGACTATAATCATTATGCAACAGGGTCTTCAGGATACTATAGAACTAAAACATTTTATCTGTTTTTCAAAAAAAAAAAAAAAAGTCGACTTTGATATGAATGCCCTGTTTCCTGACCCCACTTTGACCTTTTTATCAGAGTTAGAATAATTTTACTGGAGATCTTTGTGGTACTAGAATAGTAATTAGACTTTGACTCTTAAGATACTGAATGAAAAGCTTACAGCTCCTACTACATACACAAAATTACTAGTGGAAAGATCATATTCCCAAATTAGGAGTCCTTGTGAATTCCATATCTGAATTAAAAGAGGATATCCAATCCAATTTTTGTTCCTTGTTGGACAACCTACTCTGAGATGAGCAAAGCTACATAATCCTGAAGTTGAACAATGCACCTTCTCATGTTATATAATGTTGCAAAATATATATGTAGATAGTTTGACAAAGCTGGAGTAGGCTGTCACTAGGAATGAGGTGGTGACATGCTACTCATCACAAGACACTTGTAACAAAGTCTTGATAGTAACCCTCATATCAAATTTTTTTTCTGCATAGTCTTCCTGTTAACAATCGGATCCATGTCAATTTTTTAAGAATGGTTCTCTTGCATAAACTAGGATACATTCTGTTCAAAATTCCTCTGGAACAGACTAATCCAACTCCTTTGAAAGAGCTCAAGGTTGATTATGAACATGCAAAGCATCTTGGGGCTTGATGACAATAGTGTACCAGTACCAGGAGAGAAGGGTGAGAAGAGCCTTCATAGGGAGTTTGTTCCTCTGTCTTGTGTCTATTTACCTCTGAGTCTTTAGAGAAAAGGCAATTGACGGAATCTGGTTTCAGAATCTTGAAATACTCAAAACTAGATATAAGCTCAAAATTTTCAAGGTTGGCTTTATATTAACTAGGTTTACCCTGCCCTTTGTTGAACTACATCAACTGGTTCCTGTCTGCTCTCTGTTATGTTCTTGCTTGTCATCATCATGTCTTGTTATCCAAAAGATGAATATAACGTTAGCTGCATGATATTAGGATCTGGTTGAACCTTTCAGGTCCAAACAGGGACAAGGGTCAGCTTTATCATCATCATTTAAGGATGTGCAAAGGCAAAGTTCATCTGCAGCACTTGCTGTATTCACTTGTGACAGATGGGCAAGTCCAGCTTCGCTTTCAAGACACTGATGGAGCCTATTCAAGGTTCGTGGGCATGAACATGGGCAACCCTTGATACATGGAAGACTGCTTGTGAACTTGCTGACAAATCTATCCGGTCATTCAAATCCTCCGTGCATATATGGAAGAATCTAAACCTGCAGTATGGGAGAAATATCAATCACAAATGCACATACACACATATTCCAGAGAATATCTTCTTTCAATAATGGCTACTTGTTCATAACAATTGGATTATATATTAATTCTTGTACCTGCAATGCTGTATCTGCAGGATTTCTTTTAGTGCATCAAAAGTGCTCAGGAGGTATCTTTGTTTACAGGAATGAGAATCTATCCCTTGGATTATACCAAATGATCTAGTCATTCAATAGCAAGCTTCGAAAACAAATGAAGAGGACAAATGCAAGTTAACCATTCTGTGTTGGTTTGATTCACTGGTAAGAAAGACACTGAACCATCTGTCATTCTTATGTAATTGTGGATATACCAGAAAGATATTAACATACTTAATTATTTTTCCAGTGCATATACTGCCAGAAACTGAAGGCAGAGGGATCACAACAGGATATAGAGAGAGAGAAAGAGATTTCACAACAGGAAGGAGAGGTCAAGTAGGTGGTTTATGAGGGTAGGCAATACCAAGACAAGACGCATGTGCATCTATCTCCCATGCTCTTCCAGATGACATCTCAACTGAGGAGAGAGAGAATGAGAGAGTGTCAGGAGACATCAAGAGTTGATCAGCAACCTCACATTAATATCAGACATCTCTTTTTGTGATATGGATGGTACCATGCACTAATTACTCCCCACCTGTTTGGTTGTTGGTGTACTACATGATAACTGATCCATGTGGAAGCAATACCAGACTGCTTCAGCTAGCAGAAATGACATGGCCTGGGAAGAAAAAAACCAGCTCTAAGATGCATATCCAAGGAAGCTAAGTCAACATGTTGGGCCATCCCACCACATGGTGTCTGTGTGTGGGTTTTCCTGCATCACATGTGACTTCCCCTTGTTTTAAGCTGGAGAGGTTGAAGCTTGAGTGGTGTTTTCAGCTCTAGTTCTTTGGACAGTGCAAGAACTCTACCAGTGCTGTAGTGGAGTCAAGGCTGCAGTAACCCCTCCTACTTGGCTGGGATGTCTGTCAATGTACCAAGACAATCTCAGATGGTTTTATGTTTAGAATATCAAGAACTCAAATTTTTCAGAAAATATGTTGGGTGTGTCCCTTTTTTAATTTTTTGGAAGAATGACTTGTATCATTTATTTCCCTTATTCTTTCTCATATAGGATATTTTACATGTAATCTGTTTGCTCCTTTACATACTTTGGTTGTTCACTCAGCCCAAAAGTTTTACAGTGTCAAGCTTCCTCAATGGCATCTCATACACTTACCGACCAACAAATCCAGTACTATGCAGAATTCCATGCGCATGTAGAGATTCACATGTGCTTTTGGAGCTATTCCAAGATTAATTCTCATGTTATTTGACATCTAGACATTGTTTTAGAGCATAGAAACTCTTCTAAATCATGATTAGAAGGCATCAACAATCATGCTACTGTTAGTATGATAAGGATTAGCAAGAATTAAAGGAGAGAACCAACTTCTACTGTTAATGTTGCTACTGTTGTAGAAAGTAAACTATATGACCTAAGCTCATCACTAAACCTTCAAAAATTAGTTATCAACAGTAACAACTAATGAGCTTCTCTTCAAAATGATTGAACTTGATAGATTTTGCTCAGTGATCATCTTTATCACAAACAAATCTTTGGCTAAAGTGGCAGAAAGCTCCACAACATGATGCATCAACTTTTTCTTCTGTTTCCAGGATTTTAAATGGCTTTGAGTACTGCAGGTGTTGGCTCCCAACATACTGTTGATACAAGTGAAGCTGGTGGCATATGCTAATGACTGGTTAAGGCCCATGATGGTGGTAACTAATGATCTATTCCATCTCTAATTTTTTATTCTATGTGTGATCATTTACAAAGATGTAAGTGTGCTGCTACAGCTAATAGATTTCCTTGGTGAAGTCATGTAAAGAACCTATTTCTTTCGATTAACAGTGTTAACAATGGGCATCATCAGCTTCCCTGCAACTCAATGGAATGCTGTGCACCTTAGTATCAGCCAATTCTCATAAACCATTACGTATCCTCCTGCAGCAATCAGCTTCTTTGGATTTGAATGAAAGCCAGCAAGACTGGCTTTTCTCTCCTGCATGCTTTGGTCATGCAATTTGGGTTTTTGCTTGCTTCTCTATTTGCTTATTCCCTGCTCAATCGCCCTATTTCCGTGTCCGAAAATTAGCACGAGAAAACTACATGGGTAATATCTCCATCAACACCAACTACAGTAAATCTACTCAAAATCCATTAAAAGACCATTCTCTTGTGGAATAACTCTGCTCAGTTTTGGTCATTTGGTTTGTTTTCTATCATGCATATTACCACCCAAACACAAGCAGCATATGACTCGACAGGGCTAAGGATTCCGTGCACATCACAACTTTACACAGCGACAGCTTCACACCATATTCCACCGAGGAGCGGCAGCCACCCCCCACAACCGAGAAATCAATATCTGCAAATGGTGGAGAAGGTCAAACCCCACGTTAACATGAGCTCTCATCGCCGTGCCCCGTGCAGAGATGAAAGGCATCAGCTGATACGGTTGGTGGAGCGCATCACAAGAACAGTAATTTTGGCATCGGGAGCAAACAATGCCCCAAACCACACAGAGCTTCGTTTGCAAGCCAACCTTCTCCTCTTGAGTTGTCATTTCCCAGAACTGTTGCAGATAAATCTTACGATGGGGAGAAGTCGTCAAGTCTTGCAGGGATTCTCTGTGCGCCAGAATAATTACGGCTAGGGTCGGCTGAGCTCTCAGGGCACAGAAATCTCGAAGAAAGCGAGCGAGGAAGGAAACCCCAGAAAGCTAACAAGTGCGACGGTTTTGCGGAGAGGCTTCTCCTTGGAGATCTGACAGTGGTTTGGCCTAAACCGAGCAAGAGATACGGCGGTGAGACGATTGGATCTCTGCACCCCACCACCAATCCTGGCGACGCGTACGTTTGTGTGAACGGATGCATGCATATGCACATGCAACGTTGCTGGGTGGCTTACGCAAGTCATTTAGCTAAATATATCGAAGACCTTCTCATCCTACCATCATCTTCTTTGGATCCTTGAGTTTGATCTGAGCGTGATCTTACAATGAATAAGTTAACTAGGAAAGGTCAGTGCTGGAAGGTGGAGATCAGCAGATTGGCACGCAAAGAGTAGATGACTTCATCTGAAGAACTCGAGTGTGTCATCCGTAGTCAACTTAAAACAGAACAAAGTCAATGGAAATCCAACAAAGCTTCACACTGGCACATGATGATTCACAGTGTTATTTGATCGTTTCATGGTATGCTTTGTAGAGAACTCAAATGATGATGATGGTAAAAGAATATGGAAAGAAGGAGTACTGCTTCAGATGCAATAGATTTTGATGCTGATGATAGCTGAGTTCTTTTCTCGGGTTTCATGAGACTGTAAACAGTATTCTTCATATAAGGAAGCTCAGTAATCCATGTATAGTTCTGTGGATCAATCAGTTCTATGTCAAAGTCATCATATTTGCTCATACTTTCTTGATGCTGAGTTCCCAAACTTACAAGGGAGAGTTGAACTGTTGTTGCAATCCATCTTTCTTGGGAGGCCATTTCAGCTCAATTTGTACATGTTATATATACTTTGCTAATTTGATTTCAATTATAAATCCACTTTCCTGTGCTAATATGATTTCAATTATAAATCCACTTTGGGTCTATTATGTTGTTTGCTCACTTTAATAAAGATAATTAGATTTTTAATTTTTGCCATTTTAATTTGTTCCATTGTTTTATTATTCGAGTCCGGTCCGGTTCTTTATGTTAGTTTAGCAGACCGGACCGAGTCCTCTCGACTGGCCACGCGTAACCCTAGATCGTACTCACGTGAGAAGCTCGTGATAACGAATCATCCGTGCTCTCTTACTATGTAAATACTTCGGCCGATTCCTCGGTTCGCCGCCTCGCTGTTTCGTCTCTGCAAGCGTCTCTGCGAACTGCCGCCTCGCCTCGTCAGTTTCTGGTCCTCTCTCCGTCGATTTGGTTTGTTGTTGTTTTGTCTCGTAGATCCTCTCGATTTCCTCCTCCTTTTACGATCTATTTATATCTCGATCGGAATTTCATGTGTTGGTGCTAGGGTTGTATATTTATGTATCGATCAGAATTTCATGCGAACCCTTTTCTTGTGGAATTTTAGGGTTCTTCTTTTCTGTTCGAGGTAGGAGCGATCGGCAACAACGATGGCTTCGCGTTTTTGGACACAGGTGCGCTTGGGTCGTCAGATGTGAATCCTAACTGTGCGTTTACGGTTCTTAAAAGTCCTTTCTTTGTCTCAGGGCGGTGACAGCGACACCGAGGAGGAAGAGAACAGCGAATGAGGAGGGGAGTGAGACTGAGCAGCCCGCTGGCGATGCTGACGGGGCGATCGCCAGGAGCCGCTACCTCCGAGATCAAGCAAGTGATAATGGTGACTCGGACGGGCAGCATCGCGTGGTGAAATTGGCCCGGGACAAGCGGTTCGATGAGATGGCCACCACTATCGATCAGATGAGGAATGCTATGAAGATCAATGATTGGGTCAGTCTGCAGGAGAGTTTTGAAAAGATCAATAAGCAGCTGGAGAAGGTCATGCGGGTCACAGAGTCTGTGAAGGTCCCGAACCTTTATATTAAGGCGTTGGTGATGCTGGAGGATTTCTTGGCTCAGGCGTTGTCTTAGTCCATGGCTAATAAGGATGCTAAGAAGAAGATGAGCAGCAGCAATGCTAAGGCCCTGAACTCAATGAAGCAGAAGCTGAAGAAGAATAACAAGCAGTATGAGGAGCTGATAGCAAAGTACCGGGAAAAGCCAGACATCGAGGCTGAAGCAGCTGAAGATGAGGATGAGGATGAAGAGTCAGGCTCGGACGTAGAGGAGGACCCATCAAAGATTACGTTGTCCGATGATGAGAGCGAGGATAAGGAAGAGGAGGAAGATGATAAGCAGGCTGAGGATGCTGGGACCTGGGAGAAGAAGATGAGCAGGAAGGATAAGCTCATGGACAAGCAGTTCATGAAGGACCCAAGCAAGATCACATGGGATGTCATTGCCAAGAAGCTTAAAGAGATTGTGGCAGCTAGGGGTAAAAAGGGAACAGGGAGAGTAGAGCAGGTTGAGCAGCTTTCTTTCTTGACTCGTGGTGCCAAAACACCTGCTCAGAAGCTTGAGATTCTTTTTAGTGTAATATCGGCACAATTTGATGTCAACCCAAGCTTGCTTGGTCATATGCCTATCAATGTTTGGAAGAAGTGTGTCGTGAATATGCTTCTTGTTCTTGACATCCTTGAGCGGTATCCTAATATTGTGGTTGATGATGCAGTTGAGGTTGATGAGCATGGGACCGAGAAGGGTGCAGATCACAAGGGAACAGTTCGGGTCTTGGGAAACTTGGTTGCATTCCTTGAGCGCCTTGATTCAGAATTTTTTAAAAGTTTGCAGTGTATTGATCCACACACTCGAGAGTATGTCGAGAGGCTTAGGGACGAACCTCTGTTTTTGGTCATTGCACAGAATCTTCAGGAGTACCTTGAAAGGATTGGGGACTTCAAGGCAGCTTCTAAGGTAGCACTGCACGACTTGAGCTTATATATTATAAACCTAAGGAGGTTTATGATGCAATGATGAAATTGGCAGAGCAGACTGGAACAGAAGCTGGTTGGGAGGATGGAGATGCAGATGAAAGTGATGAGAATCAGACTGTGCAGGAAAGTAGAGGCCCACCAGACTTTGTCCCGATTCCTGAAATCGTGCCTAGGAGGCCTACCTTTCCAGAAAGTAGTAGGGCATTGGTGGATGCCCTGGTGTCTCTTATCTACAAATATGGTGATGAGATAACCAAGGCCAGGGCTATGCTGTGTGATATCTATCACCATGCGATTTTTGATGAGTTCCCTGTCGCTCGTGATCTTCTGTTGATGAGCCATTTGCAGGATGGTATACAGCTCATGGATATATCTTCACAAATCCTGTTCAACAGAGTAATGGCCCAACTTGGGCTCATGGTTGTCTCTTTGAACTTTATCAAGGTGGTAGGGTAAAAGAGTTACTGGCACAAGGCATGGCACAAAATCGTTACGATGAAAAAACTCCTGAGCAGGTATCTTATGACTCACTATAGTTTATTTTTTCTTACAGATTAATTGGTTTCTCTTTATATTGAGTAAACTAGTAGGATTGATCTGTTATTGATACTACAGTGAGGATAGATCAATATTACAGCAAGTGTAGTATAATCCTACAGCAACTTAGCATCTAAAAAAAATCAATTTGCTACTGAATTATTGTTTTCATCAAATTCCAACTGATTTAATTTTTTATATTAACAAGTATATAATAAATTCTCAAAACATTTCTTAGATACACATCCGGAAATTTTTCTGAAAGGTATTAACCTGTAAGCATAGCAAGTTGGATGAACATATAGAGTGACTTTTATCATTTATCATATTGGTGTATATAATTGTGAGTCACAAGTTTGGGTGATGTTTCATTCACATCACTTTGTCTTTCTGTTTGAAAGCTTTCAATTGAGAGTGTAGCATTATTGATGAGTCTTCCATTTTCATCCATGCATTTTATTTATGTATATTCGGTAAGGCTGATATTTTCTGACTGTTGCCTTATTGTTTCTTTGCCTGTATCCATCATTTATGATTCCTCCAGTAAGATTTCATGAATTATAGGTGCATGTACCTCTGTTGTAACTGCAAGATATTGTCGAACAAGAAAATAGTCTGTCTGCTGTGACAGTTCTCAGCATGAATGATTTTGGTCATCTTGCTCTGAAGGTGAAGCTGATTGTGAGTGCCAATCTTTATCTGGCACTCTAATAAAATATATGGAATCTGTTGCATGCATATATGCAGTTGCTTTTTTTTTTCTAAATCATGTCTTTTTTTTACCTGGTAAAGCTTTTCTCTTGTTAAATTTATTTTCTCAGGTTAGTATTTTTTAGAACACCTCTGTTGGTGTACATAATTCCATGCAATTAAGCTGTTATTTTCACCAGCTTGCTTTCTAGGATTTCTTGATTTGAATGTGAAACATTACTTGATTGTTCTTTTCTATGATAGTTTATCTTTAATAGCCTCTTTGTTAAGTGTTGTTGCAATTTTTATTTCTTGTGGTTTAGTGTTACTTGTTATGGCGTTATATGCACTCTTCAGTTGTTTATGCAGAATGAATTTAATTTTCCTTTTGATGATGTGCGTTATCAACCGTGATTGAATTTGAGTTAAATGTTTTATCATCTTGAATAATTTCATCAGGAGAAGACTGAGAGGAGAAGGCAGATGCCTTACCACATGCACATTAACCTTGACCTCCTTGAGGCGACTCACCTGATATGTGCGATGCTCCTCGAGGTCCCAAACATGGCTGCTACCACATATGATCCAAAGCACAAGCCCATCAGCAGGACATTCAGGAGGCTGCTTGAAGTGAGTGAGAGACAGACGTTTGTTGGTCCTCCCGAGAATGTTAGGGACCATGTAATGGCTGCCGCAAGGGCCCTTCGCAAGGGAGATCACCGGAAAGCTTTTGATGTCATCAGCTCTCTTGACATCTGGAAGCTTCTTAGAAACCAAGAAAATGTGCTAGAGATGCTGAAGTCCAAGATCAAGGAAGAGGCTTTGCGTACTTATCTCTTTGCATTCTCATCCTGCTACGATTCCCTGAGTTTAAACCAGCTTACTTCAATGTTGACGTCTCTGAGGCCCATGTCCACAGCATCGTTAGTAAGATGATGATCATGGACGAGCTGCACACCAGCTGGGATCAGCCAACAAAGTGTGTTGTCTGCCACAATGTGGAGCAAACTAGGCTGCAGGGTTTACTCTTCCAGATGGCGGATAAGCTTGTGATTCTAGCTGAAAACAACGAGAGGGCATTTGAGGCAAGGATCGGCGGGGGCCTTGAAGGACTGCCACCCAGACGCAGAGAGGGTCAGGACTATAGTAGCTCTGCAGCCTCTGGCAGATGGCAGGACAATGCTGGTTCGGCCTCGCAAGGTAGGCAGGGTGGTGGCTATGGAGGGCGCCTTGGATACGATGTCAGGACAGGGGGTTCTGCACAGGGAACCTGTGGAGGGTTTCAGAGAGATCGGAGTGGACAGGAGTCATGGGGCGGCGGCTGCGGTGGCTACTATGGTAGTACCGGGAGGACAGTTGTGAGAGGCTCACAGATGGAGGCTTCTGCAGGCATGGTCAATCTCAGCAGAGCTGTTAGAATTTAGTGCTCGACAATAAAAGTCAGCTTCTCACAACTCATGTATTGTAGGTCCCTCATAAAGAGAATACTCAAATCGGTGCGACTAGCATCGACTCGGGCCCGAAAGAGGGTTGGTTGTTGTCAAGATGTTACCAACTCGAATAAGTATAACATGACTATAGTCAAATAAGAGGGTTGGTTGTTGTCAAGATGTTACCAACTCGAACAAATTTGATGGATAAGATTCTGATGAAATATGCACCACGGGTACTACGTTGGCTGGCATGAAGAGTGAAGCATCGTTAAACTTGGTATTGCATAGGTAATGATCACTTGTATCATAGCCTTTTAATCAATCATTCCTCGTAATACGCTAAGAGGGTGCTCATTGAACAAAGCAACGGAGGATAGACTCTTACCTTCAAAGTAATTTAACAAGGATTCTATTGACCGATATTATACAAGGACACAATAGTCTATGCCTAAAGACTAATAGAGGATCGACATCTTGGACCCTTTCTGTCAGTCTTGAGTTAATAAAGGTTTTTCATTGTTGGAATTAACTATTTTACAAAATGGGTGAAAGTCAAGCTATTAGTGTTAATCACCAAGAAACAGATTAAGAGATTTGTATAGAAGAATATCATCACCCACTTCAAAATTTCAAGAGCCATCAATACTGATAATGAAACTTAATTTAACAATATAAAATTCAAAGAGTTCTATCAATCCTATAAAGTTCAACTAAGGTTCAACTCGATAGCCCATTCTTAGACCAACATTCTCGCTAACATCATCAGCTAAGTCATTCTCGAACAATTATAGAAGTAAGCTATTGGAAAAAAATGTATCTAGGTGGATAAGCCACCATGTATCTTATGGGCCTCTCAAACAATGCCTAAGACTTAGTCAAGAGAGCCGTTATTCATCTTAATCTATGATACTAAGACCATCCTACCACGTGATATAGTTTTTCCAACACCTTGGATTGAGATTTTTATGAGAAAATCTCTAAAAAAATTTTGAGCTTAACTTGACCTAATCTGTGAGGTTAAAGAAGCACACTAAGAGTATTGAGAAACTAAAAAGGTAGCCAAGCTATATAACTGAGGTGTTCGCTCGTGCAGAGTTGGACTAAGGGACTTAGTGCTTTAGAAAGTTGAAGATATTGACCTAACTAAATCTCAGGGTAAGCGAGCACTAAATTGAAAAGGGTCATATCGAGTTATTGAGGTCATCCAAGATTAAAGCTATCGCCTCAAGATGATAAAAGGAGTGGTGCTACTAAGGACATGACATATTACAAACATAAATAAGTTTTTTTCCCTAAGACATCTCTCTTAGGATTATATCAGGGAGACTACACCCCAAGCGTCGATCTTTGGCGTCAGTTATAAATGATCCTCAGGATAATCAGTAAATGTGTCCTCTTTGAGCTCCATTCTAAGGTGCCTCGCCTTGAAATGAGATAAGGTGATATAATACCCGTATTGATATGAGACGATCCCCAATCTCTCTAAGCCGCTCCTGAACCCAACAAAAGTCTTGTAGTCGGTGATTACCTCTTCCCGATACCTTGGTATCATGCATTGCTCACCCTGTAATGCCTCCTTAAGACCCCAAACCTGCTCAGTGATGCTCATGACCTGCTCGTTGATCGTGATGACTCACTCAACAAGTTTTTAGTTATAAGTCCACTTTGAATCTAGCTCTAGGGTAATTGCTCGATATAATTGACAAGGCATCACTCAACCTTCTCTAGTTGCCTCACTAGCTTATCCCCTCGAGCCTTTGCACCAGCAATGAACATAAGGTCTCCTCTCTTGTTTTTCAATCCCTTCAATTCTTCATGAAAATTATTGATTATGAGAAACTATTGGTATATGACAGAGCCAACGTCCCATACATGATCAATAAGAGTCATAATACAATGGTAATACTACAAATTAAAGACAATGAGGTAAGTAATAAGAAAATAAAGGGTTAGCTATAGCTTAACTTACTAGTACTTCATTGTGGTAGCATATGTCAATCAAAACCTCCGAGGGGTAGTAATAAATCTACTTTACCACCCCTAAGCATAAGAACCCCTGGTGGTACTGGTCTGTCATTATTCTGCCGCCTTATACTTTCTACCTCTCTTGTAAACCCTCCTATCTTAGTTGTAGCGGTGTACTTAGGGCTAGGTTTGGTAGGTTACCTATCTATAATGCTGTGAAATAGAGGGATTGTACCTTGCATAGGTTAAACATTGACCTCTACCTCCCTCATCTTTTCCCCAAAAAGGACCTTAAACTTCTGGGGCCTTTTAAGGATATCAACCCCTTGAAAGCAAGAGACACTTCGTTCGGTTCCTTCGTGGGAATCTGCTCCCCCTCAAGTTTCTCGTCCCGTTAGAGGCGGGACACTTTTCTCATGACCCTTTTCTTCTTCGACTTATTGATGCTAGAAGGATGATCGATTGAGTTAGGCTTGAGACTTCAATGGGCGACTCACAAATAGTAGTTAGAGATGTCGAAAAAGCCACTACCATATTTGAAGAGGAACCAATTCTCTTATTTTTCAAAGCTTGAAGGTCTATATATACAAAAGATCAAAACCACAAGTCTATACAAATTAGCTCTATTTAAAGTATAAAAAGAAAAGAGAGGACGAGACATTTAAGTCATACCTAGGGAGTTGGGTTAAGACCTGCATCGATTAGTCAGTCATTATCCATCTTCTGAATAGCCTCGAAAGAACATAGTATATCTCCCAATCGGAGCACTTGGTTTGCCTTCTCATCTAACAAGAAGGGAATAATGTTATTTATAAGATGTGTTGACTAAACAAGGTCGAACCCTCAACCCGACCTGAACCTATGAGGAAGAAAAGATTCTTCCAAACCTTATTATTTGAAGAGGTACCACTAAAATTGAAGCCCTATTGAGGAGCCAAGTAGTAGTCGTTTTTTTCTTGAATAGCTAAAAGTAGGCATGAAGAGTGTGTGAGTCGAGATAATACCAATATATCAAGATTCTTCGATGAACACTACTAAGTAACACCATAAGTTGTAGAGTCATATGTGAGGGTGATGTCCTCCACTGTTAAAGGTAAGAAACTCACTCGGTGGAGGAAAAAATGAAGTCCTACCTCTAGAGCATTAGAAGACAAGCAAAAGGATCTGAACATGGGGTTAAATGGATGGTCATCGAGCCGAGAGATTTTCAAATCAAATTTGACCATAATAGAGTACTTAGATCTATAAGTGATTCATGAGTTATGCACTCACCACCGAGTCTTTATCGTACATACTTTTCATAGATTCTAAGACCTATACAATCTTAGAGCTTATGAGAATTAACTCTTATGAAGAGGGGGAGGTTAGGACTTCCTCTCCCTTGGGTTGTCTAAGGATGAAGTATTTACCTCCTCGATCGACTGATGATCATGAGATTGAGAGAAACTGGTGTGACAATGGAAAGACATCCCACCTACCGATACAAAGGTAAAAGAGCGAGATGCTAAAAGACCGAGGTGTTGTTGAACCAATATGCCCAAAAAGACACAAAGCTATAACCAACCTACCTTGGAGGCAATCGAAGCTAAGTAGAGTGGCTCATAAGAGTCTTGAAGGCTCAAATAAAAGAATGAGCCTCAACCCTCCAATGCTCAAGGGGGATTTATAGGGAGGTGATTAATCCCTATCCACCTACGATGATGACAAAGTATCTTTTAGGGTTGATTCCAAAGGGATATCAATTGATGAAGGGGCATTTTAGAAAGCATGCAAATGATCAATATACAAAGACCGTCTCAAAGCCACATAAGTGATTGATGTACGAAAACTATCTCAAAAAGTATACAAGCAATTGATGTGTAAAGAATATATTGAAAAACATAAATATATGAGTTAGGAAAACCTAACCCACATTAAAGAAAACTCATCATAACGAGAGATATAAGACAAAATATGCCTAAGACATGTGAGTCGAAAACTCGACCTACTTCAAAAAAAACCCACCCATTATGGTGGGATGCACAAGATAAAATATGCCTAATGTGTCGAGGTCAAGAAGTTCGACTCATGTCAGAAGAAACTCATCATGGTGGGAGGCATAATATAAAATATATCTGTGGTATGCAAATTGAGAAAACCTAACCCTCGTTAGAAGAAACCTGCCATGACGAGAGGCACAAAATAAAATGTGAGGTACAATATAAAATATACCAGAAGAAACCCATGCTTGAGGTGCGAAAGTCAAAAATTCAACTCACATCAGAAGAAACCCATTACGATGAGAGGTACAAGATAAAATATACCAGAGACATGTAAGTCGAGAAAACCTGACACACATAAGAAGAAACCCGCTATAATGGGAGGCACAAGATAAAATATGCTCGAGACATGTAAGTCGAAAAAATCTAACCCGTGTAAGACGAAACTTTTCATGGTGGGAGGCGCAAGATAAAATATGCTCAAAGCTTACGAGTTAAGAAAACTCGACCTACTTCAAAAGAAACCCACCACTATAAGATACATAAGTCAAAGAATCCCAAGATGCCAGGTCAGAAAATTCAACCTTTGCCTTCACCCAAGGCAAGGGGATTTAGAAGCCTGACCCCCTCCTTTGCCATGGACGAAGAGGTCGAGAAGGTTGACTCTTACATCTATTGAGTCATGGGGGTCAAAAAGATAGAAGGAGGTCAAGAAACCCGATCTCGTTCAACCAATATGCATCCCTCGATGACACAAAGGTGTGACTATATGTGCCAAATAAGCTAAACGTGCTACTAGGTTATTAATAGATTGAAGAGATATAAGTTTGACATGCTTGATAAATTAGATGTCACTTCTGACTCCTCTCACAAAAGTCACGAAGCATGCATTAGAATGGGGGACAAGTGATAGGGAGTACAGATAATCATCATCCAACACGTAATGATCATGTAAGGCTCATGAGGAAAAGAAAAGATGGAGAATACCTTCTAATTACTTGCCCACATGGATAAAGGTCCAAGGTAAATGATTATGGGCTATTCATCATTTATTGTCCACGTGGACAAAAGGCAAAGGGGAGACTATCGGAGGTGGTTACATGCTATCACCTTGTAAAATATTTTATCTATTTATGACTAAGTATAAAAATCCGTTTTCAATAGAAGGGAGGGGCTTATCTTTTTTTACCATTAGCGTTCGCATTTATACATATTATATTAGTAACTTATATGGTAGAGGAATTAAGTTAGGAAACTTCTTTTGGCTTTGATTTTTATACAGATAATACCTCGGGTGCTTGACATTTTTACCTATGAGATACTTCCGATAATCCTACTCATACGAGTTTGGATCTCGTGGAGCTAACTAAGACGTTAATAATTTTTTTTCTCATCTAAGTTTCAAAAATATCTCTTTAAATATAAAACATGTGCATTCAGTTATCTTTTATTTAGTTTATTATGAAAAAAATAATTTAACAAATAGAGAAAAAAGTGTCACTAAAAATTGTGTTTAAAGTCATTGGCGGATTTGAGTTTTGACTTCATTTATCTCGAGAATCCGACCGTCCATTGACCCAGGAGTAGGTCACAGGATCACCCATCAAAAGTTTCCACGCATCTCGAAGCGTAGTGGACGCGTCATTCCTATCTGGTGGAGGGATCATAGGAACGTTGATTCAATGTAATATCTCATATCGGACGATTCAGATCAAAAGTTGGAGCACGGCAGTATAAGACTTAGGGGGAATGTATTCTTCCTACTTTGCTTGCCGAGTGCTCGATCTCGATCTCGATCTCGAGCTTAGGGTTTTGCTATCTGCGATCGACATGGATGCCTTGGACTCCGCGGTCGATCCCTTGAGGGAGTTCGCCAAGGACAGCGTCCGCCTCGTCAAGCGCTGCCACAAGCCCGATCGCAAGGGTAAGACGCTCCCATTTCTCATGTCAGATCGTTTCTCCCCTCGATTCGGTCGATTTGCTCGATCGAATGCTTCCTGTCTCTTGGATCTTTGTCTTTTTCCCTAAAACTTGCGCTATTCGTTTGGATCGGCCGGGTCGGGATTGCAGAGTTCTCGAAGGTGGCGGTCCGCACGGCGATCGGGTTCGTGGTGATGGGATTCGTCGGGTTCTTCGTCAAGCTGATCTTTATCCCGATCAACAACATCATTGTCGGCTCCGGTTAGGTAATTGGATCTGAAATCCTTGCGGTCTATGTTGTTGATTCAGCAAAGGAATCAGGTTTTCATGCATTAGGGGTGAAAAATTGTGGTCGCAATACGTGAAATAACTTCGACTTAGTCTTTGTGTTCGAAGTGGTTACAGTGTCCGATGCTCTCGATATCTTTCCAAAGAGACGTTTCAGTATTTGGTTTGTCCGATTACTTCTCTTTATTCATAAACTTATCGTCTGAGCAAACTGCTGGTTTGTGTCCATGTCAGTATGATTAAACTTCCACTGGAGGTTGATGTCACCTGATGGATCCATTACATGCTTAACTCAAATTACGAATATAGCAATGTGGTCCAATGGCACATAAAGGTCAATTACTTTTTAGACGTATGTTTGCAGAAGGCCAGTAAGGGATTTGGCTGGCTATGTTTGGAACTCAGATTACAAATATGTTGTTTGTTTAACCTTGTTCACTGTCATTTTGAATTACCTTGGATATGTGGAAAGGAACATGATTATATTGAAAGGCCAAGATGTCTAGTTAGAGGACACCACCACTTTCGATGATACCTTGAATCTGTCATGCATGACCAAGCTTCCATTTATCAGAAAAAGGAAGTTGTGCTTATTTGGAGGCTTTTGTGAATTGATTCTCATAAGTTAAACAAGAGGGTAGTTACAACATTGCTAATATTTATTTTCCATTTCACATGTGAGTCGACTCTGGGTCTTTTAATAACTTTATATAACCCTCGACTTTTCCTCTCGCTGTGAGCTATCCATTGTAATTTACCTTGTGTTTCTCATCCTCCCTCTTTCAATTTTTCTCTTTACTTGTGTGAGTGATTGTTTCTCTTTCTTCCAATATTCATCCTCTTTCTTCCAATATTCATCCATTTGCATTGGTAGTCTTTAATCTTTTCCCTTGCTTTTACTTTTACTCTCTCTCTTTGTCTTTCCATGTACAATTGATCAAAACACTATGTGCAATCCTCCTTTGGCCTCTCCATGTGCGTTTGTGTGCATGTTCTTATCATCACCTGTGATCTTTGTTCACCTTTCTTATTGTAATATTTTCAACTTCTGTGTCATTTTCAAAAATTAGAATTGCAATGTGAGGTATAAGCTTAGTTTAAATTTTCTAGGTATCCACTTGTTGGAAGATTCTATTTGCTTCTATTTCATTTAACTTAATTCCTCTTTTGTGGTAATTATCACCTAGCTCTCCTTGGAAGTAAAACCTGAAGCTTGAATGTCTAGTTTATTCTCATCTATTCTCCATTCTTTGCCAAAGGAACATTTGAAATTAAATAATGCATTAAGTTGAAAATTGAAATGTGTCCATACAACTTGAGTTATCATGCTGGATTATTATTTATATAATTTTTATGGATTTTGCAATTCTAATTGTTTAGGAATATTTTGATGAATGATCATTGATTCAAGCCTTGTGAAGCAAGTCCAAGTTCAGGTCTGGGAATGTGTGGTCTCGAGTTGGGCCATATCTAAGCTGAGCCTGGGCTGTGAGGTTTATGAGCCTTTGAGCCTTGAACATGCCAGCTTAATGAAGTTTGGATACAGCTTTTGAGTTTGACTTGGATTATATAAAAGGACAACACTTTCCTGATGCCTTACTCCTGACAAATTGTGATTCCTTGAGTTGTGGACACCCCAAAAAGCCATTATTGCTCTTGGCTCCTATGGTGCCCAGGCCACAAGATCTTCCTCCTTGAGCTGCAAACCTCATTCCCTCTTCCTCTTGTTCGACGTCCTTGACTGATTACTGCCACCATGGTGTCCTACTCTGACACTTCCTTCTACATGGTCACCATTTGCCAACTTTTCTAGTCTCACTTCTCATCTTTTCTGCCTGTACCCTCCGGTACTTCCTTGTATGTGCAACCAAGACCTTCAACTATGATAGTCTAGGCAGCAGTAACAGATGCCTATCTCACAGAAAAGGTTATATATATATACATATATATATATATATATATATATACATATATATATATATATATATACATATATATATATATATACATACATACATATATATATATATATTTGTGTGTGTGTGTGTGTGTGAGAGTGATGAGTTTTTGTCATATTTACCAAAGAAGAATTTCATTGTACTTTGAAGGTGATAGCCCAAACACCTAGGTTATCTCCTTGGTAACTATAACTTCAATGTTCGGGGAGACTTTGATGGTGATATTGCTGGAGTGATTTTATTTAATGAAAGAGTAAGGCAGATCAGGAACACCTTTTGCTATTTAAATTGTAAACCTGCTACTTCGTCTATTTTTCTGCCCATATGCATTACTGATGCTCACCTTGCTTAATCTTCATAGGGGACAAACGTTTTATATGTAATACATATAAAATCATGCAAACGTTTGATACGTCACGATGATTTTCATAAGCTTTGCACTTGTACTTGACATGCCACTTCATTAAAAAGCAAATGTTGCTCGTGTTTGAACCTTTTTCTTTTCTCCTCTGATGCTTCTGGCTGCAGGAGCTTAAGTGGCCCGAGGGGCTGCGTGCTGTTGGACGAGGAAAATGTATTTGCGATCCTATTGGTTTCCCTTGCTCCAGCATTTTTGGTGTCACTGTGAAGAAAACTTGGTACTTGACTTCCATGTATGATCGATAACCTGTTACATGGACCTTCTCTGTCTGGAGAGCTATAGATCCAGGTTCTGGTATCTGATATGTCGAATGTAGTGGTAGCATTTGTTTGACATAGTTGCCACATTTTGTTTGCATGGCTATCATCTGCAAAATGTGGGGGCGTTAAACTAAAATTCTTCAAGTGATGCGTGGAATATTCCTCTCTAATCTTAACATTTGATGCTTCACCATGCTCCTCTTAAGCTTGCATGAATCCCTACTGGAGAAGTCCTTGGTGCCATCATCTGCAAGATGTTGACCTGAAGCTTCTCAGCGGAGAGTTGCGGTGGCAACGACAAAAGTCAAGTAAGTTTTTTGTGCCTGTCTGTATATATATATATATATATTTCCCTTGGATAAATAAATCTGATGGTGGGATGTTATATGTGCTTTATTTGAACGGAAGGTAGATTTTACCGGAGCAATTATTATAATGTATGTAATATGACAGGAAAATTTAAGATCATCTAGTGATCAGATCGGTTGCCGACACAATAGAGCCCACCATGTTAAAACAACCCAACATTAAGATCATCGCAGCTTTCTCTACAGGACAGCTACTGTCATGTGCCAAGGCAATCGACAGGAAGCCTGCACGAGTAAGAGTTTGCTGCTGTCATACATTTAATGTTCTCCAACACCATAACCAAGAACAGTCGATGATGAAACGCACATATTTAACCCTCGAGCAAACAATTTGAATGATACAACAAAAACATGAGTTTCGATTTTTTTCACATAAGAATGACACCAAAGTAGAGGATCGTAAGAGGTAATGCGAACTAGTACGAGTCGATACAATCCGTGAGGTTCCAGCGGTCAGCAGAGGGGTCGGAAGTCAGTGCCGCCCGCTTGATATACTGAAAGAGCTCACCTTCATTGGGGTTGCCACGACCAGAGGTGCCTCCGGCGAGTCGCTCACCGCAAACTTCTCGTGCATGAAGCGGCTGTCCACGATGGATTCATCTTTGGGGACGATCTTGTAGCAGTAGCAGCTCTTCAGCCCTTCCTGATTCTTGTAGCACTCGTGGTTGCTGTCCTTTACTTGCTGGAAGTTCCAGATGACACTAAAATTGCCGAAAGTCGCAACCAGATGCCTCTCCCGCTTACCATTGTCAGTCACCTGGATGCATAGAAATCACAAAACAATCAACCAAAATATCGATGGAGATGCAAACTGCTGTTAACCACAGGAGACAAAAATGAAAAAGGACGCACAAACAAAAGAAAAATTAACAAAAGAGCGTTAAGAGTAAATGAAAAGAAAAAAAAGAAAGAAAAATGACGCACATTAGAATGAAAATAAACTTTAGTTTTCATATCCCTTCCGCAGGGATCACATGATGTTTGTAGTACCATTTTCCAACAACATACCAACAGCACTATATAAATTCTCACCTAAATGGACATATATAATAAGCAAAGAAGCTAAATCACATGATTTTAGGTACTTTACTTGGCAGATTCTGCCGCTTCAATGGACCGATACTCCTTGGCCTCTCAAATATAATATTCGATATGGATTTTCAAGATATATTTCCATCGTTTGCTTAAGAAACAACCACATCATGTGAAACATTCACATGGGACCACATTCTCACTCCAGTCACTACCATATATTGACATTCAAATAGAACCACCACATTCTCACTTCAACGGCTACCATAGTTTGAGTTGGAAGTTCTACAAACTTTTTCTCTTTGTTAATATGTCAACCAATTCAGTCCTGAAATTGGCAACATCTTTTTTACTCGTCTAAACTACCAAAGATACTTTTGATATGATGATGAGCTCAGATTTACTCCTACAGCTATAAAATAGAAATATCCAAGTCATTAATATAGCAAAAGAATTCCTACAGACCAATAAAACATGAGCATCAAATCCTTTTCATGCCAACCATTTGATATCAGATCAAGGAAATTAATTTTGTTTACGCAACACATTAACCAAATTCTGTTCATATAAACCATTTGTTTATAATATTCATTAAACAATCTATAATGCTGTAAACCAACATTTAGCAATTCCAATGTTTGCAACCATTCTCATAAATCAATTATGTGAAACGAATACTCAAACGACTAACAGATTTTCAAATCTTACTCTCTTCTATAGTAGTAACATAGTCCTATGTGTGCACTCACATATATCAAATAAAAGAACACGTTTGCTTAAATGACAAAAAAGCACTAACACAGGTAACAATCTTCCTATGTTCTACTAATATATCGACAGGTACATCAATCATGGTCAGAAATCATCTACAAATACTACACTCAAAATGCCAATGCAATACTTTTACAAACACTGTGAAAAGCCAAGGCAATGTCCATCATCTCAAGCAAAAATAAAATAAATTGAGGATAAATATTTCAGAGCTCCCATATCTTAACTCAAATGGGTAAAACAGTAGTGACAACCAATTTCCTACTCTATAAAAGGTCTTCAAGTTCTATTATGAGACAAAAACAATCTCTCAGGGATGGACTGTGACAGAAGTAGATATCAGATCAATGGTTATGTTAAGTCAGTTTTCTTTTGTCTTTTCTCTTGCCCAAAAGTATATATCCTACAAAATATGTCAAGTGTCAACCAAGGTGAATGTCTCTACCTATTCTAGACTCTTGTCCAAAAGAAATGGCCTTTTTGGCTCCCTCCTTGTTAAACCATTAATGATCTCAATCATGTCCTCTGGTTAGGAGACCCTTGACATATCCCACAATGAGCAACAAAAAAAAAAAAAAAGAGGCAACAAATCAACCAACACTTCATAAAATTTTAGTTCCGATGAATAGGATTCATAAGGAAATAAATATAGTAACCGTGGGGAAACATACAGATTAAGAATATTACAGATGATCGATGCCTCTTGATGTCCAAAGACACCAAGATGGCACAGAGAGAGTTTGGGAGGATAGCATCCACAAAAATAAAGAAAAGAAGCTGACAGAGTGAAAAAGAAAAAGATGTAATTCAGTCTCATATCAAATGTAAAAGGAGATCTGAGCTGGTTTATAGTACTAAATGAATCTATTGCTATTAATCTGAGCTAAAGTATTTTGAGTCACGTAATTCTAGACCTATCAAATTAATGGATCAGTTATTTCATTCAACCGAATCATGACATCAAAGGCATACAAAAAAACTAAGATGAAGAATACCTAATTAAAGGCATAACTCATGTAACTCTTAAAAAAATATTTTGATTGAGAGTAATGAAAAAAATAACTGCAAAAACATGGAAACACAGAAAAGCTAAAGTTGAAAATGATAGTCATGGACAAGATTACTTATGAAAGACAGATTTCTATTCAAAAACAGAAAACAAAAAAAGAAACTAAACTTCGAACATGAAGGTGTACACGTTTAATAAACTCGAACTTGGTAGTCACAGAAACGTAAGTTACAATGACTAATTCCTAATTTGAAGAACAACAAAAAAATTATAAACTCTAAGATGTCACAGTGAATGTTGTGACTAGAAGACCATGCCAAAAAATTACATGAACACAATCGAATATGTTAATCCCAGCGGGCAAAGCATTTAGTTCAATCAAATAAATTAAGAAATCAACTAGAACTTGAGCAACAAAAATCAGCAGCAAACATGATTTGGAGATTGTACATTATGCATTTTCAAAAAAGAAAAACTAGGGGAATGTCAGTCATACCCATGAAAACTGTCCCCCACGGAACTTATTGTCGGTGCCAGCCAGCTGCGAGTCCAGTGGAGTAAGCTTCAATAATCTTGGAGCAGCAATCCTGTGACCTCTTCTCCTACTAAAACCAGTCATCTCCCTTCCATCTTTGTCCTTAAAGACTGTGCTTATAAGTATTAGGTATGTGTCTGTTGTGCCCAATACCCACTTTCCATCAAAAGTAACATCCACGTGAGTGATCGGTGATCCAAGTCCAGGGAATGCAGTCTTTGCCACCCTCATAGAACCGTCTGAGTATAACCGTATCTTTCCATTCAGAGATCCCACAACAATAGAACCATCACCTGTGGTAGCAAAGCACTGAAAATTTGTCCCTTTAGAGAACTGGTGACCTTGCTTCCACTGCAACACCGGGGATTCCATTTGAATTGCAATGTTCTGGACCATCCCTCTTTGGTCCCGCAAGTCCCAGCGGCAAAGAGTATTATCATCCAACCCCAAAAAGGTGGCCTCTGATGGATCCAACTGAGCACCCTTGCTATCATTTGCTATGTCTTGCATGGTAATATTAGTTCCATCCTTCTCAAACTTCCACTCTGTGACAACCTTCCCCGTTTCAATGTCCAGCTGATGAAGCCCAGTTGCACGGGAATTCCCTTGTGCTGGGCTCATCAACAACATATTGGTCTCTGCTTTCATCAAAAGTGCCTTCTTAGGTGTAGAACACCCGCCAGCTCGGCCGCCATTTCTCGAAATATTCACTGAAATCCCCTTTCCATGAACCCCATGGCTAAAGTTCCTGAGAACCTGGATCCCAGAGTCACTCACCAAGAAACTGTTGTCAAGTGCACCAAGTGCGAGGCTCTGTATCCCACCTCCATTGGCCGCCTCCTCGAACTCCTCCAGCAAGTCCCGGTTGACCCTGGTCGGCATAGCCAACGGCCCAGGACTGCTTTCAAAGCATTCTTCAGCATCTCCCCAAATGCTCTCTTCTTCTGCCTCTGGTCGCACCCACGCCATGAAATCCTTTCCGAACACCTTCACCTTGTTCGCCTCGTTCGCTGCAAAGCCGTAGGTGTTCTCAAAGAGGCAGCTTTGGTACTGATTCTGGAACTCTCGATACCCTTCCAGCGTGGGGAATTTGATGGCCCACACCCCATCGGCGACGAAATCAACGCGGCGCTGGTCGGGCAACGACTTGAGCTGCAGCTCCGGACCGACCCTGACGCGGACCCTGGCGCCGATCCGCAGGAACCAAGGGGAGGAGGACGGGCTCTCATCCTCGCCGTCGGAGTCGCCAGAGAGCGAGGGCCGAAAGAAAGCGTAGGAGGCGAGCTTGTCGGAGAGGACCCAGCGGGCAGCGGGGGAACTGCCGCCGACGTGGAGGTAGAGCTTGACAGAGTTCGTAGGGCTAGGGTTCTGGGAGGAGGGAGACGGCGAGGAGTAGGGCTTAGTATACTTGAGTTTGAGGGATTGAAGCTGCCGATCCACTTCGTCGAGGGAGTCGGTCGGGGTTAGGGTTTCCCCCGATCGGTGACCGGTTCCTCCTTGGTCTTGTTGTTGTTGTTCTCCCCCTTCTTCTTCGTCGGAATCGGAGAGCTCCAAGGCCTCGCGGCTGTGAGATCCTCCCATGGCGAGCGAGCGAGCGAGCGAGTGTACGAGAAGCGGGCAAGATTTGAAGTCGGAAGGGAACTTATAGTGGAGAGAGCGCGGGGATTCGAACTCGATATTAACACCTGCCTTAAGCGTTGAGGGTACCGATCGGAGTCTATGTTAATAATTTTACTACTCCTTGATGATTTACCCGGTAATCTCCGTTACCTTATGATGGTATGACGATGTGGGCCAGGCAGAAACCCCTCGCCTAGAGGTGGGTAAAACTGGCAGTGACTTGTTATTGGGTAAGAAAACTATTTCGTTTTTCATCGCACTCCTAAGCAGCGACCCCGGAAGGTGGGGCCCACGTGGATCTCATGCATGTAGCCAGTCACAAGACTGGTAGGTGACCCTGGTAAGGTAAACATGGTCAAAGAAGAAAGCAAATTTGCGAGACGGCGGAAACGCACCCTTCTTGTTTGCTTTGATCCCATCACCGTTCATATTCCAAAGATGGGTCTACCATCTCAGTGAACGGCTGAGATTTGAGATTGGCCGATACGTGAACACTTGTCTTTTCGAGAGGATCATGTGGCTTCGCCTCCGTCCTCCTCTCCCCTTCCACCCTCCGGAATCCAATCGCAATCCTTCGGATTGGGGTTAGGGTTCCGAGAACCCGCAGTTCGTCGTCTTCTTCTCGCCACGCATCCGGCCGGAAGGTCCTCCGCGAGGTAAGCCGCTTCCCGGTGGTAGATGGGCGTACCTCGACGGGCAGAAATCTGTGAGGTTCTCCCTTGACCCGACCAAGGAGCTCATTCCCATCGATCTTGTTTCATGGAACCCTTCACTTATCTTTGGTGAGATCCTCAAGCCGACTTATGCTTTCTTGTTGCCATTTCTTTATCAGATTTTGGAGTTGTATCCACGATTGTTGCGCTTGTTCTGTTGGGCAAGAACGACTGATTGGTATAACAAAGATGTCTTTTTGAATGTTAACCGAACTGTTTATGCTGGTGGATTGGTGCAACACGTGCTCTTTAGTGTTCTTTTTAAGGAAGACTTGTATCCAATTGCGCTCCATTAGCATACCATACAAATAGAAATAACTATACTATTTTTTTCCTCGAATCTAGTCATGCTCCATCATGTCAGAAGAACATTCCAATTATATCTTTCTTCCCTTGGTCACTTCCTTATGGAGTAAATATTTTCTTTACAAAATGCTCAAAATTTCAAAATGTCTTAAGGATACAAGAATGTTTACCATGCAATGATGCCTTTGCAATTATTTGGCCTATATTCTCTGAATAATTAAAGGCAACAACCATAATAATGCTTACCATGCATTGACATACACCTTGAATTCGTTTCTAAACACCCCTTATCTTATTTGTTTCCTTTTGATGAGAGGAATATTAGGATCAGGGAATTGGACATTGAACTTTATATAAAATCTAAATGTTTAGTCATGTAAGCTAATGATAGTCATGATTGAACTACTGTCCAGACGTGGAATGAACCAACAAATGAAGAAAGTAATCATTACTGAAGGGTCTTGTAGTCATGATTGTGCATATTATGGAAAATTATTTAAAGAGAGTGTTGAGAGGGTAAATGCCTTCTGAGGATACTAAAAAAGAAATGCAGCACGCATATAGTCAATCCTATTTTCATTTGTTATGAAGCTGATTAAGTTGTATTGCCAGGTTGGATTCCATGTGATATTTACTTTGTATCTGACACTTTTGTATTGACATGTTACCATTGATAGGCTCCATTTCAGTTGCAGTCACATTTTTCATGAGTGTTTTCATTCTGGTTCATTAAATATCATCTCAAATGAAACAGCTTAGGTTGCTCTCTAAAGTTAAAGAAGTTAATTTCATGTAAGCTGTAGTTTATTGCTGGAGCAAGTTTGCCTTTATTGCAAAGGATTAATGATGGATCCCTTGACAATTATTATCAATGTTTTATTTACACTGCACTGGTGGAATTTTGAGTACTTCTAATAAACATAAATATTTAATTGAACAAATGCTTGTATCATGCAGATCAGTATGAAGATGTTGTGAACTAGCTGGGACATGCATTAGGATGAAATTGGCAAAGCAAAGTGCATCTGAATTGTTAACTATATAAAGATAATTCCACTGGAAACTTGGAACTGTTGAACAAGCAAAGTTACTTACGCTAGATAATCTGTACATCTTTGTTTCCAAAATGTTACTTCCCGACTTGATTCATCCAAAATCCTTCCAGCTTCATTTGGATATTACTCTGGTCAAGGCAATCAAGGATTTTTTGTGCCGGTATCATGTCTGTTATGCGCCTGTTAGCCTTATGTCAACATGGGATGGAGATTACCATGACATATTGGCATTTCTGCCATATGTGCTGTCCTTGTGGCAGGCACATGTAAATTTATGTGCATGATAGTTGATACTGTATGCAGGCACTGCATGCAGCACCTGCCCTTTCCCGGTGATGATAACCTACCCACTTGTATGGGTGGGACAGAGGACCACTGCAGGTAAATGCAATGTTTTTGACTAATTAACAACAAGCATCAGCATAGGTTAATCTTCCCTTGAATTGCTTACTTTGGTTTGGTTGGCAATTCTTTGTTCATTAGAAAGCGATATAGATACATGTTCCTCTAATCTTATGAATGGATCATCTATGTGCTTGTATTTATAACATTTACATATATTCTTCTATCAAACAAAATATTTGAATCAAACATTGGCACCAACTTTCTAATCTCAATCTTTTGGGATATTAGAACTTGAATATCTTTAATTTTTATTAATGTGTAACTCATGCCACTGGGTGACATAATAGTTTACTTTGTCAATTTTATGGCATTAAACACTTCAGTCGCTTGTTATGTATGCATTTCTGAGTTTTTCTTTCATATTATCCTTGCATCTGTATTTGTCATAGCTAAGCTATATCTTCTTTTTTCTCTTTCATCTACTTTTTGTCATTCTGTCTCTCAGGTGGATAGAAGAGGAATACCTCTTGCTTGCCACTATTTTACTGTATGAACATGTTTGTTGACATTGAACCAGGTCCTTTTCATCTTGGTTTGCTTAATGACTACAGAAAGGTCTGTGCTTACACATAACATCTCAGATCTCTTTTTCTTGCTCTTTATCTTGGTTTAATCTGTGTTAGTTGTGTGCATAACTTCTGATTGTTCTTTAAGAGTTTTTACCCAATTTGAGCTATCATCCATTGGCAAGGATGGGGACATACATGGATGAATGATAAGGTGCATCAATACCATTTAGTTTAGATGAGTCACATAGTCCTCTGTGCTTCAAGGTAAGATAGGTCATGGTAGTCATGGCAACAGAACAGTCTTGTGATTTAGCTGACAGGTCTGGAGATTGGCTTTGTGTTTGAATTCATGACGCAAGATATTAGATACTGATCTCAGTAGGTTAGCTCTAGCAGATTGTATCTTGTATGATGAATATAATCTGCTAGAGCTAACCTACTGAGATCAGCATCTAACATCTTACAATATGTGATTGCCTATCTAATGAAAATGTGCATAACTAAGAGGTTTGTCAGTGTTCTTTTGCTTTGGCAATCTCTGTAACAATGCTTGTTTCCTTAAAGGACATTTGGAGGGCATCATCTGGTTGGCAATCTTATTTCTCTTGTGCAAATAAACCAGCTTTCATGCATGCCCATAATTCTGCACCATTCAGCGCTTTTTTTTGTTTTTGCATCATATTTTATGATTCAAAATTGCAGGTTCGTTTTTTCTTGCAGATGGATGATCAACTTCTAGACACTATATGTGAGGTTTTTGTATCCTCTTTAAGCACAGAAGGCGCCTGTATTGTTCGAGAGGGTGACCCTGACACAAATGCTTTTCATCAACATATGACAGACTGAAGAGCTCTACTGCTAGTAGAGGTGGACCTGGTTTCTTCAATTCTGTGATACACAGGCCTAGTGATTCCTGTGGTAAGGAACTTCTTGATTGGGCTCTTCTTCCAAAGGCCATTGTGAACTTGCCTTCCTCTAAGAATTGTAAGAACACTGGCTAAAGTTGAGGCCTTTGGAAAAGCTGAAAGCTGCAGCACTTTCCATTTCTACTCTCATCACTGGAGGACATGGGCTGCCTGCTTCATTCAGGCAGCTTGGCATCGCTACAGGAGGAGAAAGATGGCAAAGGATTTGAGTAGGAGGGAATCATTTAACTCCCGGACGGATGCGTCGATGCTGAAAGGAGATGAAGTCAACATAATTCCACGAGTACTTCTCACCCAAAACAAAATCTTGTGTTCACAGTTCTAGCTAGGTTAGCCTCACTTCTCCGTGGACACTTGTGATTGGTTATCATTGAACCTGTTATGAGGACACCTGCTTGCTTCTCACCAGATTACAGTTGAAAGAGAAATTCAGATGAGCAAGGGTTTGTACTTGATAAAATATGATGTTGAGGATGTAAATCTTCATCCAAACAAATCTATACGCATGGCTACTCTGATAATGTGGTATCATCTTAACTGAGTACAAGTTAAGATAGTTTCTAAAAAGAATGGCATGCCTGCTGTACAATCTAGATGTATTTATCAGTGTAAACTTGTTTAGGATGAAATCGTCACCATATTGTGTTTTCAGTAATTTTGGGTTCATCTCCATCTTTCTAATCCTACCTTCAACTTTTTATTCAACTATTGGTGTTTTGGCCTTTCTTTCATCATATAAAATCGTATCGAAGTAAACAATGATTACTAATCATAGTTATCATTGTAAACCTTTTGCTTTGTTTGAGCAGAACACTTTTAAAGAGATTATTTGTGTATTGGTTCTTAAATGTGAGTGAGAGTAGAAAAGGATCAGCTCTGAGAGAACAAAAGAGGGAGGGGCCCTCCTGACATCAAGTCAGATTGTCAAAAATGGCCTCATCATCTTCAAGTTGAATTGGATTCTTTCCTCTGGTGCATGTCAAATTGAATTAGCTCTTCTTCTGTTGCTTCTTTAGATTGGATCAGCTTTTTTATTGCCTCATTGAAATGCCTCAGACACCACAGGTGAAAAGTGGAAGCTCCTTCAAGCATATATACCCATGGAATCACTTGGGACCAGAAACAAAATGACTTGCACTACTTGCTGAAACCATGAGCATTCTCTTCAGAGTCCAATCCACTCTCCCAATCTTAGAAATTGAGGTTAGATAGAATGTTAAGAAAAAGCTTTCTACTCCAGAGGAATCATCAGCCTTGTGTTGTGCAAAATTGGGTTCCTTTTTGTGGCCCAGTTTTAAGGAAACCAATGACAAAAACTATGGAGTTAAAAAGAGAGGGAATGAATGAATGACTTTATGCAGAGAGAAAGTAAGCTTTCTGAGTGCACTCCACTTGGCAAATTGTCCATGTTGTAGACATCTTTTTTTCACTTTAACTTTTTGTAATGATTCTTCTTTCCTCATCTGCTGCTCAGATGATTGATAGTGTCAACTGCCCTCATCTCTGTAAAGGCAGAACCTTTTCCATCTATTATGGTCACTAACACTGGCCAAAGAGTAGCAAGGCCCAGTCAAGTGCTTTCATTATCTCTCAAGGAGGAGAGAGAGAGAGAGAGAGGTGGAAGGATGAGGGAAGCAAGGCATGAGCCTTTTTGAGTGGGGAAGTGAGGGTTAAAGCATGATGGTGTCATGTAGATGTGGTTTGGTAGAGATGGACAAGGGGAAGACAACTCTCAAGGAAAGTCCATGGCACCACCCTTCAAAGCAACTGCTACTTTTGTAAAGGGGAGATCCAAAGGAACTTTTCCCAGGGCTGGCTTGCTGTCAATTCCCCTTTTATCTTCTGAGCTCATCATGATAGTATTGATGATGGTTTCCTTTTTTGCTTTGTTAATATCATAACTGCTATCTTTTGATGTTTGCCATTGTCTCTCATTTTATGTAAGTGACAATGTTTTAATTATTCGAGAACTGACTATTATATTATTAATTAAATTAAAAATACTTAAATTTCTCTGTATGATTTCTAATAAAATCTTCTTCTTCTTTTTTTTCCTCTCATACTATCACTAATACTAATCATCTCATATCTTCTAATTATAATATCCATACGTCTTATTAGTATATGTTCATCGTATCTTAAATAATTCGTCTTATTTTATCCTCGAACGAATCTTCATGTAATGAAATATTTCTTTTTACAGTTTTCTCTAATAATTTCAAACATCAGTATTCTCGTACGTCACATATTTTATAAATAACAGTAACAAAAAAACCAAAAATACATAATTTTTTTTTTACAAAAATAGTGACTGCAGGAATTGTCCTTATTTAGAGAGAGATTATGATTAAGTACTCGGATGTCCATTCCATAACAATTTTATGTAAAATTGCTTTAAGGCAAGAAAAGAAGAAGATTGCGACCAAGATCTAGATAATCATCAAAAGAATATTTATAAACTTAATAAACAAATTATAATCCTGTCATCTAATATTTGTACGGAGAAGTCACGAGGAGGACGATGACAATCGTATATATACATGATGTCGAAGATAATGAAAATTTTTCATCCATGAAGGTCTAATAGAATATTTATTGCCAAGTTCTTAACTTTGTAAATAATAAAAAATAATTATTTAATTTCCATTGTTGAACAATCCACTTCATTAACCAACGAGAAGAAAAGCACAAACCCTTCTTATCCGATCATAAAGAGAAGAAAAGTAGGCGGAAAGTTTCACAAGCTTTAGGTAAGTAGCAAATGGACAAAATCAGTGACAAGTAGATATTAGAAATTGAAGAAGATAAAAATCTTCAATCAGATAACCTCAACATAAGTCGATTAAAAAATATATAATAAAATATTTTTGTGTAACTTTTAACCGAGGCATAATTATCGGTTATCTAATATATTTTAGAAATCTGACTCGAGCATCACAAAGATCACATCGAAAACCTCATGATCTTCGTGCAAGTCGGATTAGAACTGAATCGATCAACCTTCCCACCAACACTTTTTACCATCAATTAATTATTTATTAGCCCTTTATCTTAGCGATTAATACCATCACATATGATCGAAGAGACCTGAAATGATCACAATTTTCATGTAAATTAAAATTAATCATTTACGATTGAGTGAAATTACTCATTTACGATTCCAATAAATAATTCAAGTCATAAAAAAATAATTCTATTTACGATTTTAATGGACTGAAGGTTGGTACTCCCCATATAACTTATTGCTTTGTTTCAATACATCGAACCTAATATGATCCCTTCCTAGCTCTATTCAATATTATGCTTTCAGAACTCTCAGCTGATACATGGTAGGAATCATTAAACCATAGTATATGCGGTTAAAAAGTTTCTATTACAAGCATTTAATATTCATATTACATGATAGTTGGATGAAAGAAGTAAATCTAGAAAAAGAATATCTCATAGACATTATATATGATGTCGATGTGCACTAACTCAGATGGTAAAGACATCCGATTTCCTTTCGAAGGATCGAATCTTGGTTGTCTATTTTTCTCATGCCTATCTTACGTGATGTGTACATCACTGCACAAAACTGTGTGCATGATGCCAAAGGACAAAAAAGAAAAAGTAAACATTATTATCCGACACCAAAATAACAAAATTGCATCACATTTCTTCTTATTACAGCAAGATTGTCCAACTTGAAGGAGGGCTCAAATCCGATCTTAGTTTGAATTTAAGTTTATGGTAAATTTAATATCAGGAGATAAGTGGGTTGGACAAGGATTCTATAAAAAAATTACGTTAAGAGCTCCCTAATAAGGGATTTGAAGGATTTCAAAAAAATTGAAGTATACATAAGGTTCTTTTGTAATGAAGTCTAGAATCATTGTATTCGACGTCATGGTTAAATGTTTGAAATGGTTATGTCACTAACTTTCTAGATAACTAACTCTATAGGATTGAATTAGTTGCTATATCATCCAAATGATCATGAGGTATCAACCGCATAATGGAAAGATGTTCATAATCTTTTATTAGCCCTCCCACCGTGTCTTTGATTCAATTACGATGTAAATAATGCTTTGGGCTAATCCGATCATATTATTATTAAAATAACTTTTTGTGCTTATTTGACCACTATAATCAGAATAGTATTTTAAGTCATCTCATCGCAATAACCTCTAAAGTCATTTTAGTCATGCTACCATCAAAAGTGTTTTGGGACATTTTTTACTATGTTATGGTCGGAATAGCACCATGGGCCATTTAGTATTGTCGGAATAGCGCCTTGGGTTATTTCGATTATATTGCTATCTGAATAACACATTGGGTCATTTTGATCATCACGTTGTTATCAAAATAGTATCTTAGGCTATTTTAGTTACATTACCATTAAAATAACACATTATATTGTCATTAGGGAGACCTTAGGTTTAACCATGTCATTATCAAGGAATGGTTGGGTTCGACTATATTGTTATAGAGGTGTTGAAAATTATCTCTTCAGGTAGTTCAGTCATATATTAAGAGCCACCTCTTTAGACAATTCAATTGTACTAGTGTAAGGAATTATTTCTTTAGATATATCATTAGTATTGGTGTCAAGAATCACCTCTTTAAGTGGTTCAATAGTATTAACACTCTTTAGGTGGTTTAATCATGTTGGTGTCAATAATCATCTCTTCTGGGTAGTTTAATCATATTGACATTGGGAATTGCTTCTTTACATGGTTTGTTATGTTGGTGGCTCCCTAACAAGGCCCTTTAATACCTTAATAAAGGATTCGGATGATTAGATCAAGTATTAAGTCTATGTGTTAGAAAAAATTTAAATACAGGAGAATGTACCTAAGAGGTATCATTTTAGTGAGGTCTAGAACTATTGTATTCCGGGCCGTGGTTAAATGCATAAAACTATTATGTGCTTTCTTCAATCATAGATGCAATCATATTGCACTAAACCCAAAAAACTCGGGGTAATAGTTGGCTGAGTCAACTTCCTAGATAATTGACTTTATCGGATTGAATTGGTTGCCGGGTCATCCGAATGGTCATGAGGCATCAACCGCGTAATAGTGAGGTGTCAACAATCTTCCATTTACTATCATTCTTATATCATTTGTGCTCCCAACATGTCCTCACATGTGAAGTAGAGTCTAGGCATGATGTAACTTTTAAGAAACTTCTTGTTTAACCACTCAATCTTTAGAATACTACTTTGGACCGATTTGATTATGTTATCATCGAGATAATACTTTATTGACATAAAGCTATATGTTGAATCGATCGTACGATCATTGGAATAGCACTTTAGGTCGATTCAATCGTAATATCAATAAAATAATGCTCGGGGCCAATCGAATTGCATTGCTATTGAGATAGCGTTTTAGGCTAATTTAATCGTATTATTAGAATAGTACTTTGAGTCATTTCGATCGTGTTGTCGATGAAATAGAGCCTTGTGCCATTTTGGTCATATTGCCATCGAAATAACCCTTTAGTTCGTTTCAATCATGCTACCATCAAAATAGTATTTTGGGCCTTTTTTACTATGCTATGGTCGGAATAGTACCTTGGGTCATTTCCTGTCAAAATAGTGCCTTGGATTCAAAATAGAGCCTTGGGTTATTTCAATTATATTATCATTCGAATAACACCTTGAGTCATTTCAATCATCTCGTTGTCATCAAAATAGTATCTTGGACCTTTTCAATCACACTATTGTTAGAATAACATATTGGGTTGTTTCATCTATACTATCATTCGAATTGCACCTTAGGTCATTCAGAGCATTACTATCCGAATAGCACCTTGGATCGTTTGGTCCACAACCATTGAAATAATGACTTGGGCCATTTTGACTACTATTGATGAAATAACACCTTGGGTTGTTTCAATTATATTATCATCAATATAATGATTTTGGCTATTTCGACCATATTATTATTGGGAGATACTTCTAGGCAAATTTAGCCTATGTTGCTATTAAAATATACTTATTAGTCAAATTTTCAACCTATGTGATCGTCGAAAGATATTTTTGGATCGATTAGGTCATATTATCGTCGAGGAAGATTTATAGTTAGATTTAGTCACATCATTATAGAAGGATTCTTCTTAATCAATTCAATCATGTTATCATAGAAGGATGCTTCATGATCGAGTTTGGCTACATTGTCATCTAGTGACGCTTTATGCTTCATTTCGATTGTGTCATTACATAAGAATATTTCTTAGTCGATTGGTTATGTTACTGTATAAGCATATTTTATGATCAAGATTGGCTACGTCAACACCTAGGGATGCTTTATGATTGATTTCAATCACATCGTTATAGAAGGATACTTCTTGGTCAATTGATCACATTATTGTCTATGAATATTTCATAGATGGGTTTGGTTACATTGTTGTTGAGAGACGCTTTGATCATGTCATTATCAAGGGATACTTTATGGTTGGATTTATCTATATTATTATAGAGGTGTTAAGAATTGTCACTTTAGGAGGTTCAGTTGTATAAGGCAGTTCGACCATATTGGTGTAAGAAATTATTTCTTTAAGTAATTCGATTGTATTGGTGTTGAGAATTACCTCTTTGGGTGGTTCGACCATATTAGTGTTAGAAGCCTCCTCTTTGGGTGATTCGATTGTGTTGGTATCAAGAGCCATCTTGTTTACGTAGTTCAATCATGTTGATATTGAGAATTAGCTATTTACGTGATTTGTCATATTGGTGGCGAAAGCCCTACCTCTTCGGATAGTTCGACCATATTAGTGTTGAGAATCATTTTTTCGAATGGTTCAACTATGTTGGTATTAGGAATTACCTTTTTAGATAGTTTGATTGTGTTAGTATCGAGAACCATCTCTCCAAGTGATTCAGGCATATTATCACTATTTAGTTATAATAAATTACCACTTAATCCCATAAAAAGATGACATGATACAATCGTAGCCCTCCGTGTTATCGCTCAAGCACAATGATAGCTCGGAGCGATGCTTAACTCAATAAGAGATTAGATTTAATCAAGTGTCAAATATAAATATTAAAAAAAATTAACTTCAAGAGAATATACTCGAGGGATCTTTTTTAGTGAGATATATGACTATTATGTCCAACAAGTTAATGATTAAATGTCCGATTATATAGGACTAAACGAGCTATTATATTATTTTAAAAAATAATAAAATATCAATCATAAAACAGTGAGATATCGATCAACCAACCTTCCACGAATGATCATCGGCACGTCTCCGATCAACGTAACATGATATGAAATATTACAACAGTATGTGGTAGATTAAAAGCGGGCGTGGCCTGTGGGAGCTGCAGTAATAATTAAAGGCAGAGGCCGAGCTTTGACGAAAAGCTGGTGACGGACTCATAAACAACACACGAAGTGGTTAATCGCATTCATTCCCTCGCTCTTCCCCGACCCACCCCCACCTACTACCGAGAAGCGCGCAGGAAAAGGGGAGTGGCAGGCGAAAGCGAGCGGGCGTGCGAGTTGTGTTCCAGAGAAATATAATGATGCTCGTCTGTGTCCTCCCACCGATCCCTCCGTCAGCCTTCGTGGTCTTTGGCTGCAACTTTACAAGTACACGGTAAGAGAGATAAGACTTGTTTACGCTTAAAGGTTGAATGGATAGAAAGTTACTGCGACAGTGCATCAGCATCGTGTGCTTAGTTTAGTGGAAGGGAAAAGGGTCGATGAAGAAGGGCAGGTGGGAAGGTGACAATAGGCAGCAGTTGAACTACAAGAGCTGATCGAGATAAATACGCAGGTAATTGTCATTCTCTTATCTTCGCCATGGTTGAATATTTCCTGGTCTTGATGTCACCAATGGCTGCTTTTTAGCTGCTCCAGCTTCTGTGTTTGTGGAATGCTGTCCTTTTGCTGGTAGATATAGCTGCGATGGCTCAGCTTGAGTTGTTCCATTGGAGGACAAAAGGTGGTGTCATCTATTTCCTCCGCCCTTATCAGTCCAGAGGTCATGAGAGGAAACCTTAACCAAAATATATGGTTCCAATAGAAAACGTGCTTCTCTTTGTTGTTCTTGTTGGTCTTGTTGTGTATACCTTCCACCACATCTCTCTCGCTCTTTCTCCGTTTCCGAGTCTACATCATCTCTCTTATAATCTTTGTTCTATACTCTCTCTCTCTCTCTTGTATAGGTGAAACTGTGTTGTACGTTCTTCTATATTGTCGAGCTTCGTAGTTCTTCTTGTTGTTAGTTGGAGCTGCAGACAAAAACAGGGGTCGTTGCGTGGATTTATATTGGATATTGCGGAGAGAGAAAGAGAGAGAGAGAGAGAGAGGAAGCGATGAGGACGGAGGTGGCAACGATACAGCAGATGCTGACGCCGGAGGCGGCAGCGGTTTTGGTGCGGTCTATTGAGGAAGCGGACCGGCGTCGTCACGGCCAGACGACGCCGCTCCACGTGGCCGCCAACCTCCTGGCGGCGCCCTCGGGGCTCCTCCGCCGCGCTTGCACTGTTTCCCACCCGCTCCTCGCTTCCTCCTCCCACCCCCTCCACTGCCGCGCCCTCGACCTCTGCTTCTCCGTCGCGCTCGATCGCCTCCCGGCCAGTGCAACCGGCTCCGACGCCGAGCAGCCGCCGCTCTCCAATGCGCTCGTCGCCGCCGTGAAGCGCGCCCAGGCGCACCAGCGCCGCGGCTGCCTCGACCAGCAGCAGCCCCCGCTGCTCGCCATCAGGGTCGAGCTCGGCCACCTCGTCGTCTCGATTCTTGATGATCCCTCCGTCAGCCGCGTGATGCGCGAGGCCGGCTTCTCAAGCCCCGCCGTGAAAACCGCCATCGAGCAGTCACTCTCCTCCAATTCTGCCACAGTCACCAATTCGCCGAGCCATCCAGTCACGAGGAACGTGTACCTTAGTCCTCTGTTGCAGCAGCAGGAGAGAGGCGGGCAGGACGCGAGCAAGAGGGAGGATGTCATGAAGGTGCTGGAGATAATGACGAGGCCGAAGAAGAGGAATCCGGTGCTTGTCGGAGACTCCGACGCGGCGTCGGTTATGGAGGACGTGCTGCTGACGATCGAAAAGGAGCAGCTTGGGATCGACACTCCGACATCACTACGTTCGGCACAGGTGGTGTCCTTGGAGAAGGAATTCATGTTTCTGGAGCGAAGCCTGATACCCGTGAAGATCAACGAATTATATGGCTTTCTGGAACCCAAGATTCGTGATTGCTCCATCAGTGGCGGCGTGGGAGGTCTAATTCTTGATCTGGGGGACTTGAAGTGGCTCGTGGAGAACCCAGGCGGACATGGAGCGAGCCCAGTTCAGCAACAGCAGCAGACAGGCCGTGCGGTGGTCACGGAGATGGGGCGACTTTTGGCCAGGCTGCGAGAAGACGACGGAGCCGGAAGCAGAGTTTGGGTGGTCGGAACGGCGACATGCGCCACGTACCTGAGATGCCAGGTCTACCACCCGACGATGGAGGTAGACTGGGACCTCCAAGCTCTGCCCATCGCGCCGAGGTCGCCCCCGCTCGCTGGCCTGTTCCCGAGGTTCAAAACTCTGCCACCACTCTGTTCCTCGCTGTTATGTCTTGTCCGCCATTGCCTCAGACTGGTTTTCGCGTTAATGCTTCTCTTGCTCTGGTCATTTTAATTCATGGTGATTCTTGCATGATTCCAGGCCCGGGGGCAATAGTGGAAGCCTAAGCAACTCGGCCACAGTCGTTGCACAGCCAAAACTGTCACCGGCCTCTGGTGCCGCTGCCATCGGACTGAGTCGAGCTTTGGAGAACACCAAGTGTTGGCAGCCGATAGCTTTGTGCCATCTTTGCATGCAGGGCTATCAGCTTGAGCTGGCTAAGACCGTATCAGAAGAATCTGAGAGCCATTCTTCGGAGCCCAGAGAGGATACGAAGGGAACTCTGCCTCGGTGGTTGCAGAATGCAGTTCCCAGCAGGAAACCAGCGTCTGATCATCTTCAGGTTAGAATCGACTGCCACTCTCGTTTTCATTCCCTTGAATCCAAATAATGAACGTCCTAAATATGTACTGTTCTGCAGAGGAATGAGCAAGAGCTTCTTCAGAAGCAGAAGGTTGAGGAATTGCTGGGGAAATGGCGTGGCAGATGCACTCGCCTGCACCTAACTCGCTCCCCTCGTCCACAGCAGTTTCTTGAACCGAGATTATTAGCAGTCTCAGGAACCATTTCGCCGACTCAAGGTAGCAGTGATCACAGTCTGAAGCTGAACTCGGTGGAGCACCAAACCAGCCCACCAGTGAAGACCGACCTTGTTCTGGGGCTTTCGCAGCCTCTCGATACCCCATCGCAGAAGCCCCGTCGCGAGTGCATCGAAGACTCATCGAGACAACGCAATACAATCACAGGTGTCTCAGATGTTGTTGCTCTGCAGAGGCTCCGTAGTGGCCTAACCGACGCCGTCAGCTGGCAGCCGGAGGCTGCCTCTGCCATTGCCACTGCAGTGACGCGACGGGTGTCCGGGAACCGAGGACTGCGCAGCGCTGGGGCGAAGGCTGGCTCATGGCTGCTCTTCACAGGACCCGATAAGGTTGGAAAGTGGAAGATGGCCTCTGCCTTATCGGAGCTTGTTTTCAACACTGCACCGATCAGAATCCACCTCGGTGACGACGGGGAATCGGATGTGAGCTTTCGTGGTAAGACTTCGCTTGACCGTGTTGTTGAGGCCATCCAGCAGAACCCTTTCTCCTTAATCGTGCTCGAAGACGTCGATCATGCCAACACTCTGGTTAGGAGGGCTATCAAGCGTGCTATTGAAACCGGCCGGCTTGTGGATTCTCGCCGACAGGAGGTCGGTCTCGGGAGCATCATCTTCATCCTCATTTCAGATTGGTGGCCTGACGATCTCAGGAACTCAGAGAACTGCCATGGTGCTAAATCCAGGTGGCAATTGGAGCTCTCCTTCGGGGAAAAGAGCAGGAAGCATGGTGCAGATTGGACGTCGAAGAATGATCAGCCGATGAAACGGAGAAAGCACTCCTACCTTTCTCTCGACTTGAATCTGGCTGTCAGCAGAGATGAAGACGATGATGACGCCGAAGAAGGTTCATGGAATTCCAGTGACCTCACAATAGAGCACGACCGCAAGTTTGGGCAGCTCGCCGTCGACCCCCCGACATCTTCGTACGCTTCTGAGCTAATAGATCTATTGAGCGAAGCAATTGTGTTTAAGCCCGTAGATCTTAGCACGATAAGGAAGACAGTGTCGGATTCCATTTCATCGAGATTTATGAGAACCATGGGCAACCTGCAACCCTTGGAGATAGACGAAGATGCACTGGATCGAATAGCTGGCGGAGTTTGGCAGAGCGGAGCCACCAATGTATTCGACGAATGGTTCGACAGGGTATTGGTTCCCAGCATCAATCGGATGAGGAGCAATTCGGATGTCAGCGACAGAACTATCATAAGGTTAACGTCGGTGAAGGGCGGCTGCGCTGGGAATTCGCTGCCGAGCTCAGTTAGCATCGCCATAGATGGAGCTTGAAGGGCACGACGATGCGCATATGGAGCATGTTAGGAACTAACTATTCATACGGGGAGATGGAAGCCTTTGATGAAACTATGTTCTGCAAACGTATCTATCTAATTCTTCACTAATCTTTTGTCCTCCTATAAATGTCACACTTCCACGTTCCATAACCTTTCACTTTGTTCCAATAGGAACGCTTTTATCATTAAGATATATTTTCCTAATAGTAACAATTTATCCTGTAAAATATTTATTAGATAATAGCTCACAGAGCATATTTTGACAGTGCAAACGAGGCACTTATCTACCAAATATTATAATCTATCAAAAATAATATAATTGACTTGTTTATTTATGGGCAATTTCTTTCAACGTGTCCATCTTTTTGGTTTTTTTACGGAAGGTGACATCAATTTTTAGTTTTTTCTTTGAAGCTTACTGTTTATAGCTTTTTTGAACGATTGATAAACCTCTTTCTATTGATAATATTTTTAAAAAATATATAAATATAAATTTATTATTTATATTCTTGATATTATTATTATTTTTTCTTTCTCATAACCTCACAATTTTTTGTCGACACCGCTTGTCGTGGGAACAACCTTGAGCCGTGGCCTCGGGGCCGACGCGGCTCGGTTCGGGTCCGGATGATGGGATCTTCCTGGTATGACCCTTGAGTCCGCTGAGATGGCCGACTACGGTGGTCCGGTTGGGACGGGGTCGTCGTTTCCTTCGGGAGGGCTTCCTCGCTTGGATGCGCAGTAGGAGATGCTCCGTCTTTGCACCTGCACACAGGTCGGGTCGGGAAGCTCGACTCAACCCCTCCGACAATCAAGTTAAGAGATTAGTCGCAAAGGGTTTCTTTAGCTAAGTTGTCTCCTCCTCCCCCTCTTCTCTGATGAACGAGAGGGTATTTATAAGGAAGGTTACCGTTGTTTGATGATCCTGCCCGCATGGAGTAGGATCGTACCTCTAGTAGCGTATGACGCTGTCGTTGGCGTGGCGTGAGGGATCGGGCCTGGGCAGAACGTTAATGCGCCTCGGCTAGCGTCCTGGTCTGTTTGACCAGGTGATGTCGGGTTGATCGAGGCGTGAGGTGTCATATGAGGCGGTTGACGTCAGTTCGAGTCTTGTCGTCATTATTATCCTCATCACCCCTCTTAGGAAGAAGATGATATTTTTATTTATTTACAAAGGGATAGTCTAGAAATATTAAAAAATTTAAAATATAATTATAAATAGTAAAAAAATATTACAAATAATAATTTCCTTCTTATTTGATATTTTTTTCTTTAATACACTAAATATCCTTCATCATTGTTATCACCTCCTCTGAGTTAGTATTATTCGTTGTTGTCTCAAATTTGTTCTACTTTTACTTTATTATTTTCTGTCTCATCGTCTCTATCTCTGTTTTGTCTTTTATCTTTTTGTTATAATATCATCATTTTCTTTCCTTCCATAAAGTCTCGTTATCTTCATCCTATCATTTCGATTATATAATCATCTTTTTGACTATCGTTATTGTAACAAAAGATATTTAGAGTATAAAAAAATAATAAAATAATAAAATAAAAATATCTTTAAAAAATATTAGAAGTATTATTTTCATAAAAATCATTCGTTATTTATTTTGTTAAATATTAAAAAATAAAAATTCTTTTTCCTTTACTTCCTCACATGTGGCCCACAGATTATACTTCTTTACAAGGAGCACCAAAAAAGAAAAAGAAAAGAGAGCTCATCAAAGTGGCTTTTGGGCTAACTTTACACAGCAAGGATGGAAAAGGCGAATATGACAGTACGAGTTAATTGTTCCCAACTTTTCTGTGTGTTCAAAGCAGAAGAGTACGTGTGTTTGTGTGTTAACGAAGGCGAAGAGTACGTACTGGAATCCATGCGCCAGGAATCCTAGTGCGGCAAGGCACGCCCACCAAAGCCGAGGCGCTTTAGGGCATGATGATGCCTTCGCTTGGCAACCTTACGGCCTTCTCTTTCCCTGCGTTCTCGTCGCCTTGTTCTGCACTGTCTCGCTTTTCCCGCGGACAAACTTGGCAGCGCATTAAAAGCGTAAAGGCTACGGGTTGGCACAGACTTCAATGGATGGTTTGGGAGCACTAATCCGTTGAAGTTTTGCTCCTTTTCCTGCACATGAGAGCCGACGCAGGACTGGATGTGCACAGTCGGATGCGACTTGTAGGTAGGAGTGTTGTAATCGAATTATAAAAATTGAACTAATAAGTTTAAATTAAATTAATTTTAAATTATTTTGATTCGAATAAATTCATCAATAATTTAATTTTAAAAATTATAAATTAATAAAATATTTAGTGTTAGATTTCACGTGATTATCAAGATTCAAGTCATATTCTATCCATCTACATGTACAAAGATTTAAAATAAAAAAATATAAGTTTTCTTATCATTGATTATAATAAAAAAATCAATCATAAATTTTCTTCTCTCTTTTTAAGATAAGGAAGATAAATCTAAACCTCATTCTCTTCCTTTATAATAAAATAATATCATCACAAACTTTCTTCCCCTTTCTCAAGGTATAAAAGTCCATCCTAAATAGAGAAATAAAAAAAGAACTCTCTCCTTTCTTGAATCACTCGAGCCTACGATTAGGGATCTCAGATTACTAACTTAGAGCAACGAAGAAATCGAGTCGAAAAACCTCTTTGAACCTTGGTCATTATGCATGTTATATCTCGAGAGCACAATTCTTTCACCTCAATAGCATAATACTTTCACCTTGGGAGCATAATATTTTTGTTTGGAAATCTTGGAGGCAACATCATATGCGTAGCATAAGAATAGAAAACAAAATTCTCAATTCCCAAATATATGTTTGTCGTCATGCGAAGATTGGTGCATAAAAATCCATGAAACAGAAAACCACGTGTGAGATAGATTATGTTACTTAGGGAGATCGTGTATCTCTGAATCCCTGTAGATTTGTAGGAGAGGGTGAAGGAGGTCAAGCGCCCTCCTCTCTAGAAGTGATCCACACAATAAGGTTGGAGATGGAGAGGGAGAGGAGAATAGGAGAGGAAGCAAAAGGCTCTAGCATATGAATCACTAGTTCTCTTATATTTATAGAGGTCCTCTATCAACTTAACCCTAATGGATATTGGGCATTGGATCTTCATCTAATTACCTAAGCATCTTAAATTAGTGTATCTCTATCAAATAATCTTTTATGGACTCTTATTGGATTTTATCCTTATGATCCAATAATTCAAGAGTTTATTGGATATCCAATAAGATAGGGGCTCTGGCGGATATCTCATATTCGAACCTCTACTCATCGTAATGCCTACCATATGTGTGTGACCCACTAGGCCCAATATCGAGCTAGTCATGAGCCATACCTGTTAGAACTTCTTCTAACTCAATAAATTATTATCTTCATAATAATTCACTCGACTCATCAACCACGGATGTATTAGACCACTACGTCGTAGTCCCCAGACTATACAAGGGAATCCAATCCATTGGACCTATCTGTCCTCAGTTACCGTGTACCTATAGTCTCTCATCTATCTAATATCCTAAAAATTGTATACCGGGCATGGTGTTGTAAGACCCATATGGTTTCTACTCGAGTCTCGCTCTAATTGGACTCTCCTGGAGAACTCTTTCTCTCTCAATCCGAATGACCATGGCTAGGGATTTGTCTAAGAAAGAACATATGAGACATTCCTCTCATAACACCGAGAGTGGATGATCCTCTATCAACACTCAATAGCCCTCATAAGGTTGACTATCACTCCCGATGATCGGCTATGCTAGATCTGGGACATCCAAACCTATAAGTTTAGTATCAAAGAGTGAAGCACTTATACAGGACATCCTTGGTGTCTCAAGTCTAAGAACCAGATACACCACTGGGACTACAGAATCGCTATTTCATAATAAGACATCATCAACCATTCAGCATTCCATAAGCGGATCAATCAGGGAACTCATTCTCCAATGAGCACATGTATTGTATCATTAGTGTCCCCACACGAGCAGGTATAAGACCAGCTACATCCATCATATGGACGGGTATACAATACACCAGTTTATTCGGTTATCTCGATGTCTCTCTCAAGTAACATATAATCGAGATTATTTAGGATATGTGTTTAAAGGCGAATCAGTCTTATTGTCGTGATCTCATCACGATCTGATTCTCATTGTACATATCCAAGGACATTACAATATATATGCAACAAACAATATAAAGTGATAAATATCAAAATATAATAAGCAAAAAGACTGCATATCAAGTCATACGTGTCATCACTCACGTGATTGGCTTACATGGCACCTATGACTAGCAATCTCCCACTTGACATAAAGTTAATCACATGCGTGTCTAATCTCCATCAGACCCTTGTGATACTCAAATGCAATATAAGACAATAGTTTTGTTAATGGATCTATGATGTTATCTTCGGATGAAACTCTTTCTACTACTACATCTCCTCGGGCCACGATCTCTTTAATAAATTGGAACCTCCTCAGAACACTTCTGATGATGACGAAATCATTGTCTGACAATAAGAAATTATTAACCATCTAATATTCCGTAAGCAGATTAATCAGTAAACTCATTCTCTAATTAGCACATACACTATATTCTTAGTATCCCCACACAAGCAGCTATGAGACCATTGCCTCCATTATATAGACAGGTATATAGCACACTAGTCTGTCTAGTTATCTCGATGTCCCTCTAGAGTAACATATGACTAGAATTATTTAGGATATGTGTTTAAAGGTGAATCGATCTCATTATCGTGACCTCATCACGATCTGATTCTTATTATACAAATCCATGGACATCACAATATATATATATACATATATGCAATAAGCAATATAAAGTGATAAAATGTAAGATAATATAATAAGAAAAAATATATATCATATCACACATGTCATCACTCACGTGATTGACTTGTAGGATATCTATGACTAGCAATCTCCCACTTGACCTAAATTCAATCACATGCATGTCTAATCCCCATCAGACCCTTGTAATGCTTAAATGCAATACGAGACAATGGCTTTATTAGTGGATCTACGATGCTATCTTCAGATGAAACTCTTTTTATTACTATATTTTCTCGGGTCACGATCTCTCTAATAAACTAGAACCTCCTTAGAATATTCTGATGAGACCCGAGTTCCCTTGCTGGAACAATCACCTTATTATTGTTGCAATATAGGGGAATCAGCTCCTTGCTGCCCGGTACGATTCTTAAAGGCCTCGAACTTGTACTTCATCAAGTATACATATTTATACCTTAAGAGATCATCAGTAAAGGTAATAAAGTAGGAGTAATCACTTATGACATAGGTTGATATAGGACCACATACATCATAATGTATGAGTTCCAATAACTCAATGGCTCTCTCTCTCTCTCTCTCTCTCTCTCTCTCTAATTCTACTAAATGGAGAGTTGATCGGTTTTTCACAGATGCAAGGCTCGCAAGTCGCATATGACTTATAGTTGAATGAATCTATGTATTTATCCTTTAGCAACTTTTGAATCCTTCCCTTATGGATGTGACTTAGCTTACAATGTCATAAATATGCACTGTTCACCTTATCTCATTTACCTCTTAGACACACTTCCATTCATGATATATGGAGTAGTGTCTAGTATAAACAAACCATTATACAATGTTCCTCTCATGATTATCTTATCATCTAATAATATTGAATAATCATTATTCTAAAAAACTAATTTATATCCACTAACTATCAAATATGAAATAGAAATAATATTTTTGATAATAGAAGGAACAAAATAGCATGTATTCAATGGCTCTACCAATTAGATGTAGGATGACTTCACTAACAACTACTATAACTTTTGCTTCATTGCTCATCTTAAGGTCCATCTCACCTCTCACCTCTTGCCAATCTCCTAGGTCTTGCCAGAACCTACAATGAATTATAAATATGATAAGTACTACCGGTATTCAATACCCATATATTATCATAAGAGTTTAACAAATGAAGATTGATCATGAATATACCTGAAGCTTCTCCAAGCTTTGTTTCGCCCTCTCTACAAGATACTCTTTGCAATTTCTCTTCCAGTGCTTATCTTTACCGTAGTGAAAGCACTAACCTTTGTCCTTTGTCGGGTCTTTCTTATCAACCTTTGTTTTACCCGGTCTGCCTTTGCCAAACCCTTCTTAAGGGAATTTTTTACCTTCTTTTTCTTTCTAGTCTCACTAGTATAGAGAACTAGCTTCTCTTTCTTAATAATGCTCTTTGCTTCTCTTAACACATTGAGGAGCTTAAGGAGAGTCACCTCAAGCTTGTTTATATTAAAATTCATTATAAACTATGAAAAGAAATCTGGTAGGAACTAAAGCACAAGATCCACACATAGGTTATCCTCTAGGATCATTCTTATATGTGTAAGTTTCTCTATCTTTAATACATGGTTCTGAACTAGTGTCCCCTCAGTCATCCTAACGCGGAAGAGACTCCTGAATATCTCATATCATTGAGTTCTCCCTATTCCTCAAACAGTTTATGGATATGTAAGAGAATGGATATGACATCCATCTTTTTATGTTATCTCTATAACTCAAGAGTAATGTAACCCAACATGTAACACTAAGCAAGATTTGAGTCATTTATGTACTTCATATAGGGAGTGATCTCATCCTCGCTTACCCCTTTCTCGGGCGTAGGTATCACTGTATTAATGACGTGCATAATTTTCTCCACCGTGAGAATAATTCTCAAGTTGTAGAGCCAATCCGTATAATGCGGACCAGTGAGACGGTTGATATCAAGTATGTCACGTAAGAGATTTGAAAGCGATATTTTTTAAAAATAAAGATCTAATAGAAATAAATAGCATTCAGATTTTACAGAAAAATAAACAATCAAGATTTAAACTTATATCTTAATATGCTCCCACTATTTTCTCGTGAAACACATAATTCCCTTTGGTATGTGAATCAGAGACTCCCAATGGATCTATAGTATAGATTAGAATCCAATCGGCGTCTTAATGTAACCTCGAGGGATTCGACCAATTACGTTAAAACCGGAAAGGTATGCAACTCTTGCCAATCACAACTCCTTGTGACTCTTGTCTTATTCAACCTCTGAACCATCATAGTCTCGAGGGTCTTGACTAACTATGATGTTTAGTTAAGTCAACACCATCGTTACAAGATGAGTATGATTCAATGATATATCCTCGAGGGACTTGACGAAGCATACTATGTCCTAAGGTCATCGGTGACATCTCTATGTCGTACGTAAGATAACAAATCGTGATATAGGTGAGCCTCGAGAGACTCGACCAACTCAACCTATATTGAGAATTGGTCCCTACCTATAATGATGGAAGGCAATGTTGATCAATCTAATTGTCTCACGTTTACCGACTTAATATTATCGAGAGAGGAAATTTTGATTTGGTCTTCTAATATAACATGTCACATACATACAAATTTAATATATATCTACATCGCATGCAAATATATATATATATATATATATATATATATATATATATATATATATATATATATATATATATATATATATATATATATATATATAGTATTTGTATAAATAATCACACATCATATGAATAATCACACTAGATGATCATAGACCATAGCCTAATATGATCAGGCCCGAGCTAGTGGGCCTAATCACTCAAATCAAGATCTATGTGTGTAGTAACGCATCTCCATGCATTGTGATCGTTTATCTCGTCCCCGTCGATTTTATTTACATCTCAACGCATATCCATGCATCACGATCATTCGTCTCGATCTTGTGGGTCTCGCTATTGCTTACACGCTCTTGTTACGCCCGATAATAAACAAAAAATAAAGTGGAGACTCGTAAACCATAATAATAATAATAATAATAATAATAATAATCACAAGTACACGCACATCATACGGTCCATGATCATCTGTCGACATCATACATCACAAGTAAATATCATTATGTAGGACTACTAGATAATAATAATAACAATTAAATTTATTTAATTAATTAATATTTTTTGAAATTTGGGACATACTAGGAAATTTTTAAATTATGAGGAGTATTTTGATAATTTGGATAAAAAAGGATAGAATTTGAATTTTTTTAAATTCTGAAGGGCAAATCTATCATTTATCCAAAAATCCATAGTCCCCTCGTTCTTGTTGCATTGCCATTATCGCCACCTTCCCGGTAGCGATCAAAGGTGTTCATCGTCGTGTAAAGATTGATATGTAAAAATCTGCAAAACTTAAATCCACGTGTGAGATAGTTATGTTTTTACCTAAGGAGATTATATTTCTCTGAATCCCTACAGATCTGTAGGAGAGGATGAAGGGGGTCAAGCATCCTCCTCTCTAGCGGTGATCCACACAGTAAGGCTATGACAACGCTCCTCAAATCGCTGCTCAAAACTCTACATATGCTATCTAAGGAAGAGAAGAGAGAGGATAATAGGAGGTGGCAACCAAGAAAACCTCTTGCTTATGGGCCTTTAGTTCCTTACTATTTATATAGGTCTCCAGTAATTTAACCATAATAGATCCTACCATATTGGGTACTGGATCTTCATTCAATTACCCAAGCCTCTTAATTAGTGGGTCTCTATCCAATAATCTCTTATTCGCTTTTATTGGATCTCATCCATGAGATCCAATAATTTAGGAGATTATTGGATATCAAATAAAATAGGGCTCTAACGGATATCTCATGTCTGAACCTCTATTGTTGCAACACTTAACATATGTATATGACCCTCTAAGCCCAATATCGAGTTGACCATGAGTCATATCTATCAGAACTCCTTCTAACTCAGTGAATTATTATCTCTATAATAATTCACTCAACTCATCGACTGCGGATGTACTAGGCCATTAAGGAGTAGTCCCCAGACGATACAGGGGAATCCAATCCATTGGACATGTCTGTCCTTAATTACCATGTATTTATAGTCCATCATCCATCTAATACCCCAAAGATTGTATATCGCGTATAGTACTGTCAGGCCCATACAGTTTTTACTCGAGTCTCACTCTAATTGGATTTTTCTTGATAACTCTTTCTTTCTCAATCTAAATGACTTTTGCTAGAGATTTTTCTAAGCAAGAACACATGGTATATTCTTCTCATGACACCGAAAGTGGATGATCCTCTATCGACACTCAATAGTCCTCGTAAGGTTAGCTGTCACTCCCGATGACCGGTTGTGCTAGATCTGAAACTTTTAAGCATATAAGTTTAATATTAAATAGTGGAGTACTCATACATGACATCTTTGGTGTTTCAAGTCTAAGGACCAAAGATACCACTAGGATGATAGAATCGTTGTTTGATAATAAGGTATCATCAGCCATTCAACATTCCGTGAGCGGATCAATCAGTGAACTCATTCTCCAATGAGCATCTGCATTGTATCCCTAGTGTCCTCACACGAGCAGTTATGAGACCAACTGTCTCCATCATATGGACAGGTAACAGCACACTAGTCTATCTGGTTATCTCGATGTCCCTCTCAAGTAACCTATGATCATGATTATTTAGGGTTTGTGTTTAAAGGTGAATCAGTCTCGTTAGTATAATCTCATCACGATCCAATTCTCATTGCATAGATCTATGAATATATATAAAGTGATAAAATGTCAAATAATATAATAAACAAAAAGAATGTATATTATGTCACACGTGCTATCACTTACGTAATTGGCTTGCAAGACACGTATGACCAGCACGGTTATCTTGTGAGATCCAAGTTATCATCCATCCATGCATAAAGATTCAAATGAGAGAAACATAAGCTTATTTCTTGTTTATTATGATAAAGAAGATAATCATAAATTTTCTTCTCTCCCTTTGTGATAAGGAAAGAAATCCTAAATCTTATTCTCTTCGTTTATAATAAAAGAAAGCTATTACAAACTTCCTTTCTCTCCTTTAAATAATAAATATACATCCTAAATAGGAAGAAAAAAAAAACTCTCTCCTTTCTTAAATCACTCAAGCTCATATTTAGAAATATCAAATTACTAACTTAACCATCGGAGAGACTAGGTCGAGAACCCTTCCCTGACCTTAGTCTTCATATAAGCAAAATACTTCGACCTCGAGAGAGTAATATTTCCACCTCAAGAGTGCAATACTTTTACCTCGAACATTCATGCATACATAGGTCTGGACCATGTCTGGTTGACTAAGACGTCAACGATATTTTCCCCTAAAATAAATATCTTCAATTTGGTTTATTGATTTAGATAGAATTGAATCAATTTTAATTTAAAAAATATCAGTTCGATTGACTTCATTGCCTTAAGCCCTTAATTAATTAAAACTAGCATGAAAGGTACATCATAAATTTGATTCAGTTCGATTCTAACATTAACGATTCAATTCAGATCAGTTTAACGCCCCTACTTATAGGAAATGTTTTGGTGCTCAATTGAGTGAATCTCTAGTAAGTGTTGTACCGTCGAGAAATTAAACATATACTAAGGAGACATCTATAAATGTTATAGTTAATGGAAGTAAGATAATTAGTATTGAAAAGGTGAGAAACTAAAAACTATAATTTAAATGCTTTTAATTTTTATAAAAAAATGTTAATTTGCTATTCCTATAGCAAAACCGAAGTGTAGAATTAGTTTGACTTGGATTCAACCTCAATCGATATTTTAAATAAACTAATTAAAAATTCATAAAGTAAATTATTATAACTTACGTTATTTGATGATCGATACAATAACTTGATGAACTTAAACAACAATAAACTATCTATCATGCATTTATAACTCAATTCATATTCAATTCTTTATTCTTAGTATTAGATCAGCTCTAATAGCATTTGTCACGTAACCTAATGGGATAATCGATCCACTAATTTGATAGATCTAAAATCACATGACTCAAAACACTTAAATTTAAGTTAATAATAATACATCCATTAAGTCTTATAAGCTAATTCAAATCTATATTCACTTTATTATGAGATTAAATTTAGTGTTACACAGATTATATCTAATATCTAATGTCCTTCGAAGATGCATAATTTTATGAGAATCAAAGATGCACCCAAATGCTTCCAAAACAACTCCACCTTTTCCTAATGAAAACAAAGGCTGGGCAGATAACATAGATCATCATGATGGCAACAGATCTCAGAGGACTGACCCTTGTCAGGGTGCCACCAGTAGTCCACTGTTTACTGTATGTATCTCTATGCATCTGTTTGTATTTTCTCTCATCTCATTCACTCTTGAATTCCTCTTTCCTCCCAGTGGCCTTCCACTTAGAGTTGAATGGTGTCTGCTGGATAGAACACCACCATTGGGATTTTTCCAAGTTTCTTTGACTGTCCATGTTGGATTCCGAAGATCAAAACCCTGCTAATATAGTTTGCTTTTCTGATACTTTCGATAGGTCTTCGTGGTTTGTTTTATTTCTAGATCCATTTTATACGTATTTAACACTTTTGAAGAATAATAATATAAATTTTAAGTGCCATCTTGAAGAATAATAATAATATAAATTTGAAGAATAATGATATAAATGATAATATAAATTTTGAAGAATAATAATAATATGTGTTTAACACTAACGTCCGTTGTGGTAATATGATTGGTGTAAAATATTCATCATATTATAAATAATACAATGGCAGCATCTAAATCTCCTGCTAACTATCATTAATGGATCTGGTACTGCAGCATATAATCATTAGTGATAGGGATAAATCCTAACACTCCTAATCTTTTCTAGACACATAATTAACACCTAAATAAATATCTAGAACCATCTATTTTTTACTATCATCAATATGAGGTCATGTCATCTGTACAGGCTTTTCAAAATAAACCTATCTATACCGACTTTTCAAAATGAACCCACAAGAACCATCTCTCACTGTCCCGCAATCGAGAAAATAAACCTAGCTATGCATTAATAGTTGGCGGTATGACTTGGCTTCACCAGTCTTTCCTTCTGAACGAATGACGAAAGGACCATGCCCTGCTCGACTCGAAGAAGCAAGGAAGTCCGATCGGAGGTATCATCCTAACAGTCCCTTAGGAGCACACACCAGCAAGCCACCTACATTAAATGTTTCTGCCACATTATGTAAGAGAAGGTTTTGACAAATGCCAGTTCACTTCACCTAATGCCTAGGTATAAAAGTCATGTCTTAGAACAGCTCTAGCAAGCAGACAAAAGAGACTTTTTACTCTCTTAATTTATTATTATCTTTTTCTTTATTTACTTTCATAGCTTAAACATTGTAGAGTCGAGTCGGGACACCTCTGGCGTAGATATATTGTGTAAAATTATCGATGCAACCTAGAGTCATAACAACTACCCAACATAAAAGATTATCCAAATCAAGCTTCATCGGTCGAACACTGAACCACTCCTAACAAACCACCTCTTCCTATAACTTTCTTCGTTCTATCCGTAATGCTTACTATTTATGTCAGAAAAGTCATAAAAAAAAAAACTATATTTTTGACAGAGAATCAATCGACATTGCAGTTGGATATAGAAGTGGCCTTCAAAGTTGTAAGCGTAGTATTAAGTTTATATATATACATATATAATTTTTTAGTCTTATATTTCAGTAAAATAAGAGATTGCCACGTGCCGGATTGGAAAGATCACAAAAATCTAGTGTAGATTCCCAGGTTTCTTGCGAGTCACCCCCACATCCCACCAAGTTCAGCATGCTGCCTCCTCTTACCTCTTCTTCTCCTTGCTCTTGACAGTAGGGAAGGGAAGGACCGAGAGATTCCAAGCAGGGAGGGACAGCATGTGGAGGGATAGATGAGGAGGAGGAGGGCGCAGTAAGTTTCGGTCCTCTTCTGCAGTTAATCACTCATGTTCTTTGGGTTTTAAGCCTGCAACATCTTTATGTATCATTATGTTCTTATTCCTTGACATATCTCCCAAGAATCTCAGTATGTATCCATGTCCTAAGTCACTTGTATTGAAACATTTGATGTATGTAGGTTTCTGGTGTTTCTGATTTCGGTATGAAGCTTTCATTAGCAACAAGATTATGAGTACATGATGTTTATCTTCTGCATATAGCTTTTAGTCTTCTGGATAGACATTATGACATTCTACCTCATCTGTGGTTGAACCTTGGTGGTATAGTGATTTCCTAGTAGTATGATTTCATTCCTTCTCCACATTTTGTGGAAATTTTGGATTCTTGGATGTGCCAACTGCAGCTGCACAATGCTAGGAGAAATCAGTGGTTGGTAATGCCAGATCTTGTTTATGAAAGAAGATGATGCCAAGAATTGAACCCTATATAATCCACCCGAGATCCCTCATCGACGGGAGCCTTGTAGACTGCTTATAGGATCATGACACGATGCGGATTACTAATATATTAGTCAATATCCTGTGTAACCCTGTAAATGTTAATACTGTTACGGTAAGTAACATTTTTAGCCGAGACCTGGGGGTCTGCACGGCTGGTTCTGGGGTCCGAATGGCTGGGATCAGACGCGTTTCCCCTCGAGATCTTGTGGCGGCCGATCGCGGGAGATTTGGCTGGAGAGGTCCGCGACGCCGGGTCTGCTTCGGTCGAGTACCTGCACACAGGTCGGGTCGGTGGTTCGGCCCGACCCCTCCGACGATCAAGTTAGTTCCTCGGAGAGGGGTTTTTTGGACCCAGTCCGTGAAACAGAGAGGGTCTTTTGTTGAGTAGTTGAACTTACCTCTTCGTCTAGGACTCCGAGGTATTTGTAGACGAGTCTGATGTTACCTGATGTGACAGTTTGCAGGGCACTGGGGTTGCGTGGTGAACCCGGCTATCGCATGGTATGGGCACGCCTCGGTCGATGCGCCCCTTTGCCTCGGTCGATGCGCCCCTTTGCCTCGGTCGGGCGTATAGAGTCAAATGCTGAAGTTCGTTGGCCGAGGGCCGGTGACGTTGGCGCACATCAAGTCGGCATTATTGCTCGCTTCCTCGGTCGGCCTTCTTTCTTTGGACCGGTGGCGCTGGGTCGGAACAATGAGATCATCCAGCAACGGGCGAAGCGAGGGTGGTGAGGTGTGGGTGTTAATGCTCGTTCCCTAGGGCGCCGTGTCGCCCATGGTTGGCGAATGTCATGGTGCGTTATGTCAAATCCCGTGTTACGTCGGGTTTGTTTTACCCCTATCATATTCCCCGAAAAAGAGCTATCGTCGGTTTTTTTCGCGTCGCGGGGTCACGATGCATAACCCGACTTCGGTGGACCGCCACTTGGACCGAGGGATGCAACGCAGCGAAAGTCGCGCAGAAGTTGGACTTGGGGTTAGGAAGCCGGCGGAGGGCCGAGGAGATAACAACGCAGCGGAGTATTGACGAAAGTGGTCTCGGGCGGCCAAAGCCGAGGGTCGAGGAGCCAACGCAAGCGGGTGAACCGCGCAGTGTGTCCCGGAAGCCGGAGGGATGGCAAGCCTGACGGAAGGTGAACCGCAGGGTGTCTGGGAAGCGGGCCAAGGAGCACGACGCGAAGCGGTGAACCGCGGCGTGTCCCAGAGCCAGGGGGGTCGAGCAACACGTATGAAGTGAGGTGCCATGGCAGCGCACCGGGGAAGCAGGAGGCCGAGGAGCACGACGCAGCGGTGAACCAAAGCATGTCCGAGGGAGCGGGGGGCCGAGGACCGACGCCGTGGAGTGGCCGCAGTGTGGACTCAGGCGGCGTAAAGCCGAGGGTCGAGGAGCACAACGCAGCGGGGTGAACCGCGCAGTGTGGTCTGGGCGGCGTAAAGTCGAGGGCCGAGAAGCACAACGGAAGCGTGAACCGCGCAGGGTGTCCCGGCGGCGTAAACCCGAGGGTCGAGAGCCTAATAATGCGGGTGAACCGCGCGGGTGTGCCCTCGGGAGCAAGGGGCCGAGGAGCACGACGCGAAGGCGGCTAACCGCGCATGGCGTGTTCGGGAGCCAGTCGAGGAGCACGTGCCGGGTCAGCCTTGCAGTGTGGTCTCGGGCGGCGAAGTAAAGGCCGAGGAGCACAACTGAAACGGGTGAACGCGCAGGTGTGCCTCGAGAGAAAGGGGTCGAGGAGCACGACGAAAGGGCGAATCGCGGGCAGCGATGTCCCGAGTCGGGGCCGAAGCAAAGACGACGGCTTGGCGGGTGAACAGCGCAGCGTGCCTCGGGAGCAAGGGGCCGAGGAGCACGACGCGAAGCGGGCGAATGGCAGCGTGTCCTGGGAGCGGAGGACCGGCAGCACAACACAAAGCGGTGGTGAGCCAGCGGGCATGCCTCGGGAGCAAGGGGCCGAGGAGCACGACGCCGGCGGGCTAGCCTGGGAAGCTGCTTGTGCCATTTTTCACCCGTTGTCCGTTCAACGATCGCGGGGACCGGACGCTTCTTTTCTGCGGTGGAGTTGGTTGCTTTTGTCGCACGTTTCCGGACGTGGAGATCGAGTCGGCCCCACCGCCGCTTCGAGAGGAATCCCCGTCGAGGTTTTATGAAGGGCGGGCCTTTTGTCATTCCGATCTTGGTGATGGCTACGCTGCGTGCGGGTTCGGGGGGCTACTTTCTATCTGCCCGGACGGGCTTTCGAGTCGGAGGGGCTCCTTCCAGCAATAAAGGGTGGAAGGGGAGGTTCTTCTTTATTAGTTGCGCGAAGGACTAGGGTTTCGGGGTCCGTTGGTCCGCGAGGATGATCGACAACACCGTCCCGAGTTTGAGCGAATCAGGGCGCCATGATCCGGGAGGCTGCGGAGATTCTTCCGGCTCCCAGTGCTCTTTGAGTATGACCGGCGATGGTTGGTAGAAGCGGGTCTCGGCCACGCCCGCCACTGGGTACATTAGTAACGCTTGGCTCGGGTGTCCGCACGGTTTATACTTGATATTAACATTTCTCGTCTTTTGCAGAAATGGTGAAGCTCAGGTCACTCTTTGGAGGGAATGCGTCGCTAGCTCCCCTTCCCGCGTCGCCAGCCGATTCACGGCCAAGGACGAAGGAAGCTCCACTAGAGATCGAGGTCGGACGCCCTCGGAAGAAGGCAAAGCGGGGGCCTCAGAAGGGGGTTGAGGCGGGCCCTCGTCGAGGGGACGCCGGCCCTAGTCGACGGGCGGTTGGGAAAGTCCCGCGCTCTCCCTCCGCTCGTGACCTGTGTCTCCTACCGATCGGGAACGAGGAGTCATTCCTGACGCATTTGGTGGGCGAGATCTCACCCGGGGAGCCCAGTGACCCCTTGGTAGCCCGCTGGGGGGATTTGTCCCGGGGTGACAAGGTGTGGGCCGGAGGGGACGCCTCCGCGGCATTCCTTCGAGGCGCACTACATCCCGACATGGCTCGGGATTTGTATACCTCTGCCCTCGGAGGCTTTGCTTTCAAGCAGTCGGCCAAATCCTTGACACAGGTAAGTGCTCCTCCTCTTTTCGTTCGGTCGGGTTTGTTGTCCTTGATTCGTTCCACTTCTCTGGGGCCTTCACTATCGACGGCCTTGATGGGCCGTGGTCTTGACGCTGGCCGAGTCGTCGGGGAGCTCATCGGTCAGAACGCCAGCTCTCATGCGGGTTGTCGAGGAGGTCCGATCGGGGCCCGGTCCAGGAGAAATGGCGGCCGAGAAGCGTCTGGGCGGGTCCGAGGAGGAGTCGGCCTGCCTAAGATCGGAGCTCGAGGCTTCGCAGAAGTCGAACGAGGAGCTTTGAAGACAATAAGGGTGGAGCGGATGAGCTCGCCATCGAGGATCTGAGGCGGGTACCCCGATGAAAAGCTGGGAGGAAGCTAAGGCCGAGGTGAAAGCGGCCTCGAGCCGGCCGGGAGAGGAGGTCCGTCTCCGAGGCGACAAAAGAAGGAGCTCCTCGAGCGTATAAAAAAATCGAGGGGTTCGAGCTCGGCCTCACGCGGACGGGGCGGGTGTCCTTCGAATATGGATACCGGGTCGCCACGTCCCGCTTCCGTGTTCGGCATCCCGGCCTCGAGGTGGAAGAAAATTCTTTTACTTCCTACCCAGAGGACCTAGAGGTTGACATGCCCGAGGACGTCCCTTTTGACGACAGCCTGGATGCTTCATTGTAATGGTCGGGTCCTGTATTTTCTGTTTTCTAGGGTGTTAGTAAGTTTTTGTAAGTCGGGTCCGAGTCCTGTAAGTCTGTTTTTAAACAAAAGAAAACTGTCATTTCTCTTGTGCGTTTGCTAGTCTTTTTCATCCCATTCCGACGACAAACAAGGGAGAGCTTTCCCCGCCCGAGCGCTTCCTCCAAACCCTGAGGGAACCCCTCCTACTAGACGAAGGGACTCCTCGTTCAAACGAAAAATTTCTTAAGGTTCTGTGCGTTCCATGCTCTCGGCAAAGTTGAGTCGTTTACCGTTGCGAGTCGGTACGTACCCGGTCGGACTACCACGACAACCCGATAAGGCCCCTCCCATTTGGGGGCCAGCTTCCCCCTCGCCCTAGTCGGGTCGCTGACCTCGGTCCTCCTCAGGACCAGGTCCCCTAACTCAATCGGTCGGGGTCCTACCTTTCTGTTGTAGGTTCTTGCGACGGCTCTCTGGTACGAGAGGGCTTTCAGGTGTGCGTCGGCGCGTCGCTCCTCGAGTATGTCGAGGCTGGCGCGAAGTCCCTCGTTGGAGACTTCCTCGTTATAGCTCCTTGTCCGAAGGGTGGCGATTACCACCTCGGGTGGCAAGACGACCGGTTCCAAACGTCGGGTTATGCGGGGACTCTCCGTCGCTGACCTTGGGAGTGGTGCGTAGGGACCATAGGGGACGCTAGGGAGTTCGTCCGTCCGGTGTCGTCGACTCATGCGGATACTCTTCTTTTGAGCCCCGTCCAAGATGGACCGATTGGTGACCTCCGCCAGCCCGTTTCGTCGAGGGTGGGCCACCATGGCTGAACCTCGGTTGGATGCCATGGTACCGCAGAACTCCGGAACCTTCTACCAGCGAACTGAGGCCCGTTATCCGTAATGATGAATTTGGGCAACCCGAACCGAGTTATTATGTTTTTCCACACGAACTTCTCCATTTGGTGTTCTGTGATCGTCGCTAGCGGCTCGGCCTCGACCCACTTTGTGAAATAGTCCACTCCCACGATGATGTACTTCCGCTGCCCCGAAGCCGGTGGGAAAGGTCCGAGTAGGTCCAAACCCCACTGCGCGAAGGGCCACGCGGCGTCGATGGGGTTGAGCAGGACTGCAGGCTGTCGTGGTGTGCGGGCATGTTCTTGGCATGACCCGCACCGCTATGCATAAGCTTTGCATCCCGGCACATAGTCGGCCAGTAGTAACCCTGGCGGAGTATTTTGTGTGCCAGGGTTCGCCCGCCGATGTGTTCTCCGCAGACCCCTTCGTGGATCTCGGTCAAGACCGTCCGGGCTTCGTCGGGCTCCAAGCATCGTAGGAGGGGACGGGTGAAGGACCGCCTATAAAGCCGCCCACTCTCCTCGGTGTACCATGCGTGTGTACGACGCATGCGCCGGGCTGCAATTTCGTCGCTGGGGAGGGTCCCATCTCGCTTGAAGCGCAACAGCTCTTGTACCCATGTGATCGGCGTGGCTGCTAGAGGTCAGAACGGCTGCGCCGATGGCGCGGGCAGGAAGCTCCTCGACCTCCGGCCATGCTCAGGGGTCGGGTTGTGGCCTTAACTTAGCTAGCGCGTCGGCTCGCGCGTTCTCCCCCCTCGGGACATTAGATAGCTTGAAATACGGAAACTTGGCAGTCAAGTCCCTTACCTGCGCTAGGTATTTCGCCATGGTCGGATCCCAAGCTTCGTATCCACCGCTGAGCTGCTCGGCCACAAGCTGCGAGTCGGTGAGGACGTGTATCGCGGCTACTTGCATTTCGAGGGCCAATCTGAGCCCTGCCAGGAGCGCCTCGTACTCCGCTTCGTTGTTAGTGGCTTTAAACCTGAAGGCGGAGGGAGCGCTCGAATGAGCTTCCGTCGGGGCGAGCAGCACTAGTCCCGGCCGGCACCCTTCGAAGTCGGCCGGCCGTCCCGTGTAGGAGCCGGGCCTTGGGAGGTTGCTTTCGAGGTCCCCTGTCCTCCATCTGGGTTAACTCGCGCGATGAAATCGGCCACCGCCTGGGTCTTGATGGCGGTCCCGGTGCGTATCTTATGTCATGTTCGCCGAGCTCCACGCGCCCCCTTGAGGGCCGCCCTGCAACATCAAATTTAGACAAAACACATCGAAGAGGCTGGTCGGTGATGACCTCCACGGGGTGGGCACGGAAGTAGGGGGCGCAACTTCCCTAGCCCGGCAAACACGGGACTAGCGAGCTTTTCTATTGGCGGGTGCGCCCCCCGGGTCCTTCGGGACATGACCGGCGTAGTAGATCGGAAGTTGTCCGCGGAACTTTCTTTGATCGAGACAGAAGCCCGGCTGCGTGTGGGGAAGCCGTGGGTAGAGACCCAGCTTCTCCTGGGAGAAACAGAGGCGAAGTCGGGGAGGCTGGCTAAGCGCTTTATTTGTTTGAAGGCCTCCTCGCGACTCCGTCGTCCATTGGCTTTTTTGGGTCCTTGAATCAAGAAGGGGAGGCAGCGATCGCCCAACCGGGCTAGGAAGCGAGAAAGGCGACAAGCCTTCCATTAAGTCGTTCGCGGGTCTTTGATCGTCAAGGCGATTAGATATCGACGATGGCTTTGAACCTTCTCGGGTTGGCATCAATTCTCTTTTCGTGAATGATGAACCCGAGGAATTTCGGAGGAGGTCACGTCCGAAGGCGCATTTTTTGTGGGGTTAAGTCGCATACCGAACTTGCAGCGATGTGGCAAACGCCCGGTCGGTCGGCAAGGTGGGCTCCGCCTCTTGGCTTTTCACAATCATGTCGTCCACGTAAACTTCCATGTTCCTCCCGATCGATGGGGCGAACATCTTATTCACCGTTCTCGATATGTGGCCCCGGCGTTCTTGACCGAACGACATGACCTTGTAGAAGTACACGCCTTGGTCCGGTGAGGAAGGCCGTGTGCTTTTAAATCTCGGGTGCCATCGATCTGGTTGTATCCCGAATAAGCGTCCATAAAAAGAGAGGCATCGTGTCCGATTGTTGCGTCAACCGGTTGGTCGATCTGGGGGGAGGGGTAGCAATCTTTCGGGCATGTATTGTTGAGACTAGTGTAGTCAAGCGCCACATCCTCCGGCTTCCATTATGCTTTTCACGAGCACTACATTGGATAGCCATTGAGGGTATTTGGCTTCTTCTATGAAGCTGCCAAAAGCCGCCCCCACCTCTTCTCGTATGGCGCGTTGCCCGTTCGGGGGCCCGCTTTGGGCTTCTGTTTTCGCAGGCGGCGTCGGTGTGATCTTTGAGGTGGTCTTTGTGCGATCCTTGGATCGACACCCGCCATGTCGATGGAGACCAGGCGAAGATGTCGGCGTTCTCCGTAGAGAAGCGATGAGTTATACGCTCCCCTTTCGGGTAGTTCGAACCGATCGGCCCGTGCGGTCCGGTAGAAACTTCTTGCGCGTGATGCGTCGATCGTGGACCCCTTTGGCTCGGGGTGAGGGTCGGCTTTTTTCGTCTCCGGGGTCTTCCGGTGGTGGCTCGATCCGGCCTTCTTGTGCGAGGCGGAGGAGGTAGCTTATCACGGACTCTCGGGGCTTCCCATAACTTCCCGAACTCGGTAGCGAGTTGGGAACTTGATGGTTTGGTAGTAGGTGAGGCAGCGACCCTAACCTTGTTGAGGAGGGCCTACCGAAATATGGCGTTAATGGCGGTGGGAAGGTCGACCACCGAAGCGTGGTCATTATCGTCTTCGACTTTGGTGGGACCCTAAGGTTAGGGCGGTGATAGCTCCCCGTAGTGATATCGAGTCTCCGTGAATCCGGTGGCGTTGAGCACATCGACTTCATGCTCTCTCTAGCCGGCCGAAGCTTACGGAAGGTGTCGAAATAAAGTATGTCGGTAGAAGCTCCCGTTATCGACCATGATCCTTCGTACCTATCGTTGGCTATCCCGGCCGATATTACGAGCGTCGTCGTGCTTTCGATTTGCTTTCGGATATTCCGGTCGGGAAGGTAATCTCGGGCTCGGCCCGAGTCCGAGGGCTTCGTCCAGAGGCGGCTCGGGCATCGCCTTTCTTTCGACACGGAGCTCCCTCGATCTTGGGACCGCCGACTATCACATCGATGTGATGCTTTCGGCGGGGCCGCCGGGCGTGGTGAGAGTCGTGTTCGGTCGGTGGTGATCTTGGCGAGATGCCCTCTTTGAATGAGCTCTTCAATTTGTCTCTTTAGTTCACGACAGCATCGATCGTGTTGTCGTGTCCGTCTTCGCCGGTGGAAACGACAATATTTTTGGCGGTCCGCGAGCTCTCGGGTTCTTCATCGAGGTGAGGATTCTTAAGTAGCCCCTTACTCTTCTCATGGAGAAATATTTCCGTCCGACGAACTTAAAGCGGGGAAGGGGAGGCCCTAGGTCGGACTGTCCACTTCACGTCGAATCTGGCGGGTTCTTTTCCGGGCGGCTCGACTTGACTTTTTTGCGCTCCTCTTGCTTCCGGGACATCCATGCCTCGACGACGATGAAGCGGGCGCTGGCTGGAGCATCTCGGGACCATGGCGAGGGGCAGCTCTAGGAGAGACCATAAGAACACGGAAGGACGCGGGCTGTCATGAATGCCTGCATCAGCGAGAGAAGGGGTGGCGTCCGCTAGTCCCGAATTGGGGTCATATAACGGTTTACAAAATGGGATAGAGGCTCGTCCTCCTTTTGGCGGAGCCCTAAGAGCAATGCCATGGGCGGCTTTGGCCGGCGTAAACCAAGAAGCTTTCGAAGTCAAGTCGGGCAAGTTGGTCGAAGGAGGCGATGGTCCCGACTTTCAGTTTGTCGTACCACCTTGGGCGGCCCTCGAAGTGTTGTCGGGGAACGCCCGCATCAAGGCGTCGAAGTCCCGTATAAGCGCCATCCGGGCGCTGGCGCCGCGATGGTCGGTTGGGTCGCCGGCCGTCATATGTATCTAGCGAGGGAAAGGGAAGAATGTGCGGGGGATGGTTTGATCTTGGATCTCGAGGATGAGCGGGATCCTTGTCGTGCGTCCCCTGAACTCTCCCTGACACATCGCACCTCTTGTTGTACTTACGCCGAAGTTGGCGGACCGACGAGGCGAACTGGCTCGCAAGGCATTGGTCGAGTCGGCGGATGGAGCTTCGGGCTCGGGAAGGCCCGCGGTGCTTTCTGTCTCTCGACTTCAGAGACGGGCCACCGGGTTTTGAGGCGATGTGAGGGGCTCGGGAAGCGGTGAGTGAATCGGTTGTGGGGTTTCGCATTCTTTGTGAAGGACGGGCGCGTCTGGCGGGAATTATTGGGGAGACGATTGGGATGATGGTTTGCACCATCTTTGGTGAGAGCTTCGGACTTGTTGGGCGAGGTCGTGAAAGCCCTCGGGTTCCACCGGTGACGGGGCGACAGGCGCCGTCGAGGAGGTGACAAGCTTTGGGTCGTTGAATAATTGCCAATAACGTTCGACCCACCGTCGAGGGCGTTAAATCACGGGGTTCATTATGCGGGGTATTCCTGGAGTGGGGAAGCCCGGCGGTGAGGGTTCGCCAGTGGGTTTTTCAACGCTTTGACATTCTGGACGGCCCTCCTTCTAGCGCCAATCTATTACGGTAAGTAACTTTTTTAGCCGAGACCTGGGGGTCTGCACGGCTGGTTCTGGGGTCCGAATGGCTGGGATCAGACGTGTTTCCCCTCGAGATCTTGTGGCGGCCGATCGCGGGGGATTTGGTTGGAGAGGTCCGACGACGGTCCGGTCGCCGGTCGAGTACCGCACACGCGGTCGGGTCGGTGGTTTGGCCGACCCTCCGGACGATCAAGTTAGTTCCCGGAGAGGGTTTTTTTTGGACCCGATCGGTGAAAGCGAGAGGGTCTTTTGTTGAGTAGTTGAACTTACCTCTTCGTCTAGGACTCAGGGGTATTTGTAGATGAGTCGATGTTACCCGATGTGGCGGTTTGCGTGGCACCTTTGGGGTTGCGTGGTGAACCCGCCATCAGTAGGGTATGGGGCGCGCACTCGGTCGATGCACCCCTTTGCCTCGGTCGGGCGCGTGGAGTCAAATCTTCGAAGTTCGTTGGCGAGGGGCGGTGGCGTTGGCGCACATCAAGTCGGCATTATTGCTCGCTTCCTCGGTCGGCGCCTTCTTCTGGCTGGACCGGTCGCGGGGGTCAGACGATGAGATCATCCAGGCACGGCGAGCGAGGGTGCACAGGGTGTGGGTGTTAATGCTCGTTCCCTGGGGCGCCGTGTCGCCCATGGTTGGCAAATGTCATGGTACGTTATGTCAAATCCGGCGTGTTACGGCAAGTCTGTTTTTACCCCTATCAAATACTATTGTTTCCTTCCATTAGTTCACAGGTGGAATCTGGTTGAACTTTTGGCTAAATGACTGATTGAATATGGAAAATACAAGATTTCCTGTTTGATTGCTTCAGTATTAATATTGGTAATAATAGATCTTAATGCCTTCGGTTGGTTACAATAATAGAGATCGGTCCGGCTTCCGAACATGGACTTGCAAGCTCTGCAGAAGAGCTTTCTCCTGGAGGGCAGGAAACATCAGAAAGGTTGGATATGCTTCTTCGACCGTTTGAAGGATCATCGTCTAGTGTCGCTGGAATTTCACCTGAGTTTCTGCGGGTTCCGTCGGCATCTTGTTCTGAGTCTTCACTGTTATCCTTCCTGAAAGTGTTGGCACTATAATCTTTCTTGTTGTAGTATCTTACCCAAGATATGAGCCTTTGTGAAATGGACTTATCACGATCAATGTCTCTCATTTCATGCCAATTCTTGCAGACAAAGGATGCTAGAAATATCACCAGGGCACAAGTCGAAACGGCTCCACTTAGAAGAAATAACCCCCAGAAGCTGTTAAAGCCGAGGCTACCAGAGCCAACAATGTCACCCTGTTTTAGACAAGAATCCCGACCCCCGAACCACTTCTTCTCGATCTGTATCATGCTGTCACCCTCAGTTACATTTAGGATTCCCCTTGATATGTCAGGGACCACAGGAGAGCCTTTGGGGAATACCTGTGGAGGAATAGAAAGATCGATTAAATATGAAACTGTTTCTATCACAATTTAGGAACATCTTAAGAGTTAAAGACATACTCAGCAACACAGACATTGATTTTTTAAATGATGTAACAGTAATTTTCAAAGGTCTACCTTTGAACTTGTGTTATCTTGTAGTTTTTGAGTCTCAAGTATAAGATTACTACATATGAAGTTTTTGGTTGAGAAAAATATCAAAAGTGCAGATTTAGAAGGTAGGAAAGATGAAGCTGCCTAAACTCCTAGTGGAAATTTACCGTTGATATTTGCTTATGTTCTTTCAAACTTAAGAACACATCCTTAAACTTGCCATGGCAGCAGTAACAGCAACAGGCCATGTCGTCCTAAACAATAACAAAACTTACATCATGAAAATTAAACTAAAGTTCCGTAAAATTATAAGCAGTATTTTGATTTCCTTGATCTGTTACATCTGAAGCATCCTTTTTTGTTGCAGCAAGCAGTAGCTTACGAATTTGGCAATATGCAAGTTTATTGTGCTAGATGTAGATGTTGATATACTATTTTCCTTTAATATAAGGACTCTTAACATTTTCTGTTGATGCAATTAATTGCATGCAGATGGCTAGAAGAAGGTTGATGGAACTTACAAATCCAAATCCTGCAGTCTTGTAAATTGGTCCAACCATCGTGTAACCTTTACAGTACTTTGAAAGGAATTGCTTGATATATGGGATTTCATGGACAATGGCCGCAACACCACCACTGTGGCTTCCTTTCTTCAGGGCCTCAACATACTCATCTGAGTAAGAATAGCCCCTCATTCTTTTCTCATCGAAGTTGAGTTGCATCAATAGGCCTTTCACAAAGGAATTGATGGGATATCCTACATACTCCCCATTATTTTGAAGCTCATGTAGGTCAGTGACAGTTGGCTGAAGCTGTTGCACTGTAAGCATTGAGGTTAAACTAGCGGTATAACTGGATGTAAGAATTAGCACCACAAACACCCATATAATCACCACAATTCTAGACAGAAGATTCTCCAACTTCTCCCCTGCAGACATTTTTTGAAAAACCCTTTAGCAAAACTAGCATGGCTCACACTTGGAATTCTGTATGTAGGATGTCAATGCTCGGTACGCATGAAAGTGATAGTAACTAATAGCAAGCCTTATAATGTAGAAGACATTACTGGTTCTTGAGTCCTTAACTGGACTTTCTTCCTTATAGGTGGCATATTTGAGGTAGATCATGTTTTTCTGACTGTTTTAAGGGAGAGCTTCCATCATTTCATTTCATTTTAAATTACTCTACATTTAAAACATGTCATAAGTAGAGCAAATACTAGTGGATTAAAAATGGTATATTCATAAGTAAACTTTAGCAATCTTAGTTACAATTTACAGAAAAAGATAATCTAGATGTTTTTCAGAATTCTAAAAGCATATTTGCCAATATTTTGAATGTTATCCAAAAGTTTACTGCATGCTCATTGTTCTTTCAGGTCAAAATATAAAGATAACTATTAACTTTCTGGTACTTTGTTTTGTTACAAGAGTTTATTTAAATTTTCATACTATCTTCTTTTTTCCTTGTTTCAATATAAGGCAATGAGTAGGTCAGGTTTATGAATAAGTAGTTCAGGATGCAAGTCATTTCGTCTTCTAGATTATTCAGTCTTTAAACATATCACTATGAGATAACTGATTCACAGATGATGCATGCTAGAAACCCATACAGGTATTTTTCTACTTAAAATGAGGAGAAAGTGTTCGAGGAATCAGTTACGCAACTGTGGGCAAAAACTAGCGTCGAGAAAGAGAAGTAGAAGATTGTCCCAAGCTGCTGGCTAACTGGACCCCTAAACTCCATGTTGATGCGATGTTCGAGCACCCACACAACAAATCCAGTGTAGAAGAAAGCAGCCAAGCTCCCCAGCCATAAATCAAAGGTCAGTGGCTTCAAAAATATCCATGCATTCTTCTTGATGCTGTCGTTGACTGGTACTAGCATTGCAATGCCTGATTCAGTGTAAGGTAATGTAAAGTCCACATAGCGAGATCGGTTTTCTCTAATTGTTACATCCCCTACCACAGAGTCATATTTCTGCTGACAGAGATCAATTAGTATAAATCATATGCTTGGAGATGATGAAAAAATGCTGGAAATGGTAAACTAAAAACTATTTAAGCGACTAAAATACTCAAAAAGACATATCATGATAGTATAAATACATCAAATTAAGCTTCAAACATTCTTAAGAAAGCCGTTTCATTATACAAGATCTCAAATATGAAGTTAACCTGCAAACACTTCTAGACATGATGATGCAACAGGTTTAGCTATTTCAAATGTTACTCAAGTTTGATACATTAAATATTTCCAGAAGAAGTTTGATCATGATCAATAATATCTAGGTAGTTTTTATGATTTAGATAGGAATTGGTCTTTGACTCGTATAGTCATCTAAGGTTATACTAGATAAACAGAAAAGATCACTTCATTATCTTTCTTGTAGTTCAGTATCACAACTAGTACTTGCCTGGAAATAGACCTGATCCACAAGGTCATCGTATGTCCCTGCACACAGTCCTTTTTCATTCTCGAAAGGGATGTACTCATGTGGAAGAGCATAAGGCAATGTCTGCAATGCAGCTTCGAAGACATCAATGCAGAACCCACTTACAGTGATCGCATTGGTGATGGGATTCCTTTCCACCTTCACAAATTCAGCAGTTTCATCCAACAAAGGAACACCAATCCTTAACTTCTTCCCACTTAATGGCATCTCCCAACCCTTTGGAACAACAGTTGATTCTCCTGGCCAGATCGCTGGATTCATATCAGTCATCAAGGCTGAAGACACTTTAGTTCTGTTCTTTTTAAGATGTTTTATAATTCCATGCTGGGGTGTCCAGAACCCAATTTCTCTCCCTCCTTTACCAACCACATTGATAATCTGAAATGTGGAGGACTGCAACTGCCCATCTGCAAAAAGAAATTCCCCACTTATACCTCTGAATCTGCTTTCAGATATCAATTTTAGTAGTAGAGGACCAGCAATAGACACCCCCAACCTGTCTGATCCTGTTGAGTTACCGGTATTTGCTAGCTTCAGAAAGCTAGAATTTATGCCCTTAACATTTTCTGCTGCCATCGCCACAGTCCATACTGTATCATAAGCCCACAAGGCAAAGATCCCAGGTTCAGCAGGCTGATCATCAGGGTTCTCCTGCTGAAACCTCCTCCTCCATCTCCTGGCAAAATGATCGAGCTTTCTAGACTTGGGAACGTATAGTCTTACACCAATTGTACCTTGCATTGATGCAATGATAGATGGGTCAAGTGACTCAACAAGACTTGTTAGTCCATCGGTCATGATCCATGCATATCCTTGGCTCATCAAACCGGCCTCATTGACCTTCCTGAAGAGGCGAGAACCCATGGGAACTGACATGTGCAGGATGAAGACCCTGGTTTGCATGGTCATCAGTTTGTAGAGTTCTTCAATTATTTGGTCGTCAGTTGCCACTAAGGAAATCACACTGCGGTAGGGGACACGGCAGTCAACCTGTTCAAGGGAATCGATGAGGTATGGTATGATGCCCCTACCATAATCGGAGTCCTCATAGACAGGTACAACCTCCCTCCATCCATAAGCCCTGATAATGGAGGATATACTATCCACCTGAACAGCATCATCAAATGCTGCCCGTACAAAATAGGGTGTTAGGGCGGATGAGAGGGAAGGACTTGTTGCCGTGAAGGAGATAATAGGGACATGAGATTTGTTGCCGACATAAGAGACCAGTGCTGCTTGTGAGGATTTTTGAGGGCCTATAATGACCTGCACCTCTATCTTCTCTATAAGATCCAAAGCTGTGTGCAAGCAAAGAAAATGTAGTTGTCAGTATAAAACACTGTAATACCAAATTTGTCGATCAACATTTAGATATCAGACAAGCATACAGTACTGATTTAATGTTAAAGGAAGATGCCAATATGTTTTGATGCTTGTGTCGAGGGGGCAGCAAATATTTGGAATGAAATCAGCATAGCAACTGATCTATTACCTACAAATTTTACTCAAATCTCGAACTGACATGGTGGCCGCTTATAGATCAGTTTTAGATTCATTCATTCTCAACTTGTAAGGATTTCAGGAGAAGGGGTTGACAAACTAAACATTGGATGTCATAACCTACTTTCTTTATCTTTTCCCATTCAACATAGAATTCTTTGATTGGCATTTTCTGTATCAGATAGAGACACAGATCCATTGATAATGTTTCCTGAGAAAAAAAAAAAATTAGAGATCAAATTGTCTGGAGGTGGACTTCTGATGATTATTTTTAAGCTAAAACATCTATATACCTTTCTGCACAGAAACTGACATATTATATCTGCTAGCATCTGGAAAGGTAAAAATACAACTAAGGTTTAAAATACCAGTATGGACACCGGTAGCCTGTCAAGGCTGCTATTTACTAGTTGTTACTGTACTGGTATGGTCTGATACAACAATATAAGATGGGAAGAATTATTACCATGGTACTGGTGTACCAATACCAGATTGGACTGGTACATACTAAGTGATGTGCTCACTATACCAAAAAACTCCAAACCATATCAAAGGTTCCTGTGAAGTTCAAATTCTTTGCTTGGTTGCTATAAAGAATGTTTACATGCAAAATTTATCAAGGTAGAAGGGCTATTAATGTTTAAAGATTGTCAGTTGTCAACATCATTGAAGAGTAAATATGATTTATTCATGTGGTGTACTTTTGCCAAACTTGGGTAGAAAGCATAAAGTTGCAATTGTGATTTTAATGATCATCCTCGTAATTTTTATGTGTTGTTTAGGAAATCAAGCTTAGTTGCTATCTAAAGAGAATTAGATTATTAGATCATGAAAGATTTGGCCTTTCCTGTGGTACTGGTTTATCTGGCTGAAAAGGAGTGAAAGGACCTGTTTAGGAGTCTCAGAGGGTGAAGAGTTATCTTCTTATCTGAAATTATTCTTTAGTAGGTTTCCTTGTGGAAGGCACTTTCTCAGTTTTTTCTTCCTCAAGATAAAACAAAGAATGAAGCCAAAAGTTATGGTTAGGAAACCCTTTGGAACTATATTTTTCTTTAGTAAATTTCCACCTCATCTTTTTCTAGATAAGAAGGCAAGATTGGTAGAAAATGGGCTTTCTTCTTTTGTTAATTGTTCTTGAATTTTTCTTTCTGTTCTTATTGTCCTGAACTAGAAAAAAAAAATGGCGAATATAAGAAACAGACATGCTGACAGCTAACACCTTATTAGACAGAGCAAATTCATGTCAGACTTGAAGTCTGGTGTGGAGCTTTTCTCTCCATATGGCTTCAGATATTTGTAGTTCCTAATGACAAAAAGCAGATTGAATGACATTTTCTTATTTCTTTTCATTTTTTGTTGTTTTTTTTTTTATGGTGGTAAAAAAGTAAAGATGTTCTTCTACTTCTGTAGTATGTTTGCTTATCGATACATTTCAACACTCCGTCAACACTGCTACTTAAGCCTCAAATAGTCTATCACATGAAGTCCACAAACTTATGCTAAGCGTCGAGATTGATGGATGCATGAATGTATCCATTTCCTTCACACTTAGACTTGGATTTTGTATGTTTCTAAGTTTGTGTTATCTTTCTGTTTCAGAAATAATTGCAAAGGCATAAAAATTCTGATACTAATCAGACAACAAAAGATAACTGGATAGCTACCTGCAGAAGCCGCCTGCACCACATCGTTACCCGAATCTTTGGTGTGGAGAACCAGTCTCGTGGTGTAGTTGCTGTTGATGGAGTAGAAGTCATCGATCGCCATCGATATGCTAGTTTGCCCCATTTTTCCGACCAAGGTGGCCAGGTCAAGGATTACTCCAACATGAAAGGGATTTTCCATAATGTTGCTGCCATTTCTCTGTGCTGCTGCAAAGAGAATGAACATGAACAGGAAGACAATGACACCAGTAGGTTTCTCCATTTTGAGCTACAGACTGTTTGCTCAATGATTGTGCCGATTTTCCTTTTATAAGATCTCTTAGGAAGCTAAAAGAAGTCAGATTATTGCAAGATAGTTTCCTTTGACAAAGTCAGTATGCCATTTATCATGATGAGATGAGAGTACAACAGTTCAGCATGAAGTCTTCTTCTGCATGCCGTGAGCAGCCTTTGCCAAGTCTTCCTCAAGACTTCTAACTCATCTCATTCCACAACACAAAGTAGCTGCTCATGTTGTACTTCTCTTCAAGGTCAAGATTCTTGTTTTGCACACAACTTCCATGGCTTCTCTCTAATGCACATAATAGCTGCTGGTAACTCATCTGAAGCTGCTAGTTCATTCACAAAGCCATGAAGTAGTTGTGATTCTTCAAGATGCTCAATGGTGGATACCTTGATTAAGTCAACCAGAATCTTTTTCTAAGAGAATTATGCTATGCTATGCTATACATATGACCTAAATAATACACTCATGCCTCACTACTACAGGTACAGGGAAGTGGGTGGAAAAATCTCAGCTCTAAACAAATAGGAGAGTTGAAAGATTCAAACAGAATGAAGGCATGGGAAGTTTCTCATCAGCATACTTCCAATCGAAAGGAAACAGAGCTTAGGGTACTATTCACAAAAGAATAATTCCATATGCACATGTAGAGCACAGAATTGCAATCTAGGAGGGCAAGAGATGGATTATAAGAGAAAACACAGAAGCTATAGCATCTTCCCTCAATGGCATTGACTTGCCATGGATTTCTGAGAAGCTGAAACAAGTCTAATAATAATAAGATGGCTTACTTTGTCAAACTCAGATGTAATCCAAGCATTATGATGAGCTCAGAGTATAATAGTTGCCTCGATGACTTTGATTAGTATGAAAGGAATTGATTTGGAAAATGATGTGCATCATCAACAAAATGCTACTAGGTGGACACCTCATCTCCATCAACTCTTTGAGTTCAAGCTCCTGTTGTAGTTTGGTTCATCTTCTTGATTGAGCTATTATTTTGATTATGGCAAATACCAAATGACATTTATGACAAATCTTACTTGATAGAACACAACTCAATAACCATCTTGCTGTATAGATTGCATCTTTGAAAACTAAACAGGCTTTCCTATGCTGTGAAATGACATTGTATCGTCTTCTCAAATCTGTGGAGAATAACTAAACCATTAATCTGACAAGTATGTTACAAAGATCTAAGATGCCAAAGCCATATTATATATATATATAATATATATATATATATATATATTTGCTCAATCATAGCTGCTTGCCTGCATGTGAAAGAAAAAAGCTATGCTGACTCAGAACAAAGAACTTAGCATGTATAATCCCGACAGGAGGAAGAAAGGTCAAATATATACAATCATGAAAATAGAACATTCCCTGGAGGGAAAATTAGCTTGCCTATCCACCAGTTTTCAATAATCAGATGGTACAACACTTCAGCAGCAGCACTAATGTACATCCCCATGGGAATGAACTATGGCTTCTTTGTATCAGGAGGGACTTTTACCCCCATGAGTCCAAGCAGATTCGAAGTTGGACCTGGAAGGCCTTGTTGAGAAGAAAATGAATCAAGAAGACTTTTAACGAGGTTGACATCCACATCAACAGGGGTTAACTCCTCGTTCATATCATTTGCAGCATTGGATGTTGTAGCATTTGATGGTTCCTGGATAATGCCATATTGCAAATTAGTATAACAAAAATCAATTGAGAAAAACTCCAGGGAAACTTAACCTTCTAGTAAAAAGCCCATAGATAAGCATTTGCTTAGTGCTCAAAAACTTGACCTAACTCGAAATATCAGAGTTAGCTTCCCCAGTAGTGCTCAAACTTATAGTTATTTCAACCGGTTCTCCCATATTATCAGCTACAGCTCATTTTTGCAAGAAATCATTGTTTTCCTCTCCAGAATTAGCTTTTGCATACTAATGTGTAAAGGTTTTTTAATCAATCCTCTGGTTGGTTGATATTTGATTGAGGAGTCACTTACTAATATTTATATTTTTAAAAGACAGATGTTTAGGTAGAATGCCGTAAGATTCAAAATTTCTAACCAAGGTTCTCGTTCTAATGTTTGATCATTACTTTAAATATACAAAAACAAAGTTCAATTGTTTATTTGAGGCTCCTAGATAGTCCTATTGAAAAGCTTCCCCGTATATCTTCTCTCTCTTTTCTTGTATCTCATTCTATTTTGTATCTTCTCTTTCATCTTACTTCATCATAATGGAATGCTTAGGAATTAGGAGCAGTCTCCCATTATTCAAAACAATTTCATACATTGTTGTTTCAGATAATGAGGAAATATCATTGGAAGTTCCAACAACTGAGGATAACTATCAACACTGAATAAATGGACCTAGAGAATTTCAATAGAGTAAATAAAAATGGAGTCGATTATCATCGAAGAAAATTCACTTTTGCTCCTCAATAATCTGTAAAGAAATATTAAGGTTTGATGATTATTTCACACTCAAGTTCCAATAGATCTTTTGTCATTAATTTCAACATAATTTTAAATTTGAATATGTAAGTATCATTTGATTTTACTAATTGAGGATTGCCAAATGTTCAACCATATTAAAATCAATAAAATTTACTAATCCATCTCCAAGCAATGACAAGACCAAATACATTAGTTAGGGCATTGCACAGGTTTCATGCTAGCAATATGTATGCCAAAGCTACAACATAAATACAAAAAGATGGCAACAACACTAAAAAAATACTGACAACGGAATACAGTAGATTTCAATTTTCAAATAATTCATGCTAGCAATATGTGTTTCAATTTTCAAATAATATAAATTAACAGAAGAAAGATAAAAAAAAGTATGCAATGAATACATGTCATTTAATTGAAAAATCAGCAGAAAAAGAAAAGGAACTGAAAAAAAATTAAGAAAAAGAATCAAATATTACCTCAGTGACATTGTTGGACTGCTGGTGTGCACGAATGAAGCTTTTCTTCAGAATAGTTGCATTAAGTTCTTCGTTTAAAGTATCAGAATACAACTGCATGAAACCTTCCTCTGAGTTGTCGTCTTCCAGTTCTTCTGCAAGATCACCTTCATATTCAGAATCATCTGCAACAAACAAAGCTTAAATAAGAGTACTGCTCGTTTCAAAATAGCCACTGAAAATGAGTTGTGAGAATACATTACAAACTAAGAAAAGTGAACATGATAAGCAACTAATGTCACGACCTGAGTCTGATGAGCTAACTGGCCAATAACTCCATTTTGGTCCTTGCAATCACGGACCAAAATGCTTAAGCGGGAGTTAACGTAGTACACTCATCAAGCCCTTATAAGCTAATCATACACATTCCCCACTTCCGATGTGGGACTAATGGGATGTTACATTATCCCCAACTCAATTAGCTTGACGTCCTTGTCAAGGCCCGACATAACCCAGATCGAACCCTAGCATAGTGCATGTGAGGATTAACTCCCCTTTCCTACTCGAGCCCTTTCACCCTGCCCAAATGCTAGGTCGGCTCTGATACCAAATGTCACGACCTGAGTCTGATGAGCTAACTGACCAATAACTCCATTTTGGTCCTTGCAATCACGGACCAAAATGCTTAAGCGGGAGTTAACGTAGTACACTCATCAGGCCCTTATAAGCTAATCATACACATTCCCCACTTCCGATGTGGGACTAATGGGATGTTACAACTAATGTCTCAGAATAGGTAGTCTTAAACAATCACCTCGCCCATTCCCAAAATCACTGTCAGGGCTTCCACTAAAATGATACTGCCTTGTTTTTCTTATGTTTTCTTCTTTTTATTTCTTTTGTTTTCTTTAACTTGACTACACAGCAACAAAAAATGAATAGAGATTGACACCTCCATATACAAACAGTGCTAATCTTGAAAACCATGCTCTTTGATTCTACGCTAGAGCTTTTCCCAGAGAAGAATCAAAGGAGATGACAACCAAGGCATGAATTTTGATTTATTACAAATAATAGGTAAAAATACCAAATTCCATATCTGATGATGAGGTACGTCCTTCAAGTTCCTCATCTGATCCAACTCCTTCACATGAGACCTCCCCTAACACTGATTCCATAGCTTTCATGAATTGATCAGCATCAAGTTCCACTGACTTTGAATTCCTGTTTTAGTCAACAAGTTAGATCAGATGGCAAGTCATTAACTAAAGACTCATCAGTAAGTGTTGGAAAACTGAAGTACCCAACAATATGTTCATAAATACCCAATTCCACAAAATAAAAAGAAATAGACTTCAGATATCATTGCACATAGAATTTACCCTAAGGACAAGATTTGTGGGCATGTGTTTGTCCAATTTAGATTTTCATGAACTTCAAAAAAGTCAAACACTGAGACCTTACAATACAAAATCAAGAACAGATAAAAAGGTTCACCCAGTGCAAAGACTCATGCCAACAATGCAGGGTAGACCAAGTTAAAACACGCACCATTAACCCTACAAGTATTGAAGTAGTTGTGTCAGTGACTAAAACCCCCAGTCATCCACATTCCAAAAACGCAACCTTACCATGACAAAAAGGCTCCTCCTCATAAGAGTGGACAAAAATTGTACATCAAATACAAGAAATATCTATGATTAAATAGCCTTTAAGTTAATTTTGGTCATTTCTTGCTTCCTCTCTTTGATTTTTCTGCCCAGGTTTTACAACCATAAGCAACTGCCCAGACCAATGACTAATAACCTCATCCTTTCTTCTTCTCCTACCTATGAATGTGCCTAATCCCTTTCATCTTTTTATCACCATGGTACACTTCCAACAGAGTCAGTAGCACATCATTGCAAAAACCATCATCCCTTCTCCCTTCTGCTAATGTACCAAAACAAATTGTGCCCTCCAATGAAAGCATGATGATCTGGTTAAGATGGCCAAAGATTACTCTTCACCCAACAGCATCATTTAGCTTCTACTCAGTACAAAGACAACATATAATTTTTTTTCACTATATAGTTTAACTAAGATTCATTAAAGGAGAGCAAAGAATCAAACTTGACAAGCATATTTTGCAGAACAAGTGATAAAGTTCACGTAATAAAACTGGCTATCACAGACAAGAACCTGTTCTCAGGAACCTCTGCCCCTTCAAAACTCGAGAGCTTTTGGACAAATGCTTGCATAGTTTCTGTTATATCTTTAAGATTGAAATCATCAGGTAGTGAGCTAGAAGCCTTTCCAGTGCTCTTCTGCTGCTTCCTCTGCTTCCTTTCAGCTTCGTAGTCTTCCATTTCTTTCTGTCTCTCCATAATAGCAGTGTTCAACTCCTCTTCCCCATCATACATCCAGGAATCATCATCATTAGGAGGAAGCTCAATGCCCTTGAAGCCATCGACAGAATAGGACATGGAGAGTATTTCATCTATCCGTCGAACAGGAGCATTCAGAACCTCCCTACAAAATGTAAAGTTCCATTACAAAACTCAAACAAAACTAATGATTTTTGCAATACTATACAAATCAGATAATTTTCCATATAATAGCTTCACAAGAGGTCTGAGCCTATATAACTTGGATAAGAACATGACAATGCTAGTATAACACCTGAATCTTCAAATGATCAAACTCAAGAACCACAAGAATGTAGCTTTACCTGGTTCGGGAATACAGGGAACTGTTCTTATAGTACTCTAATGCAGTATCCATAATCCTCTGGTACTCCTTAGATCCAGGAAGAAGTCCAGTGAAGCACCCACTACTTTCCAAACTCTGCTTGAAAGCTTCCCAAGTGCTACCCTTCCCTTCCTCCCCAGCTTGCCTCCTCTCCTGATACATCATTTCGAACCCACAAGCTATCTTCATGCCCAATTCCGCCTCCATAAAAGCAGCAGGCCCCTCCTCCCTCGACGGCATCAGGTAGCCTGTTGGCGCCTGAAACTTCTGCTGCACCAGCTGAGCGTACATGGCCCTCGACATCCGAACTGAGACCCTGACCATCTCGATATCCCCATCGCTGCCCCTCAAAAACCTCTCCATTCTGGCTGCGTGCTTCATGGTATCAACATCTCGGTCATAGAACCCCTCTACTGCCAGAGAGATCAAGAAAGGCTCCTCCTTCAGGACCTGCGCCACTGGCAGTGGAACTCTGACCCTGACTCTCTGCATATTGGCCATGGCCTTGTCAGGATACCCGGAAATCTTCCTTAAGATCGCAGCTTGGACCTTGTCGGAGGCTCTGGTATCGACCTCCTCGCTCTGGACCGATGCGAGGGCGTCTTCGAGGGAGGGGGTATCCGGGAAGACCCGTTTGGGAACGATGTGCAGCTGGCCGCCCCGGATAAACACTCGGTTGGCAGCAGTGTCGGGTTCGAGCCAGCGAGGTAGGGCGAAGGCGGCCTCGATGAGCAGGAAATCGCCATCGGAGTCCCAGGCGCGGGCGGTGATGGAGGGCACGGCGGAGGAAGCGGCGAAGAGGAGGGCAGCGACGAGCCACTCGTCGTCGAGGGCGTCGCCAAAGCGGAGTTTTCCGTGGAGGTGGGGGAGGGGGGGCGAGCGGCAGAGAGGGCAAGGGCCGTCGAGGGAGGAGGGGATGGAGATGGCGAAGGGCTCGTGCTGCCAGATGTAGTCGCGGCTAAGGGGGGAGAGGAGGGATACGAGGTGGAGGTGGAGGGAGCGGAGGACGGAGAGGGACTCGGAGGGGGGTAGGGCGGCGGGGAGGTCGGGGTAGACGGCGTAGAAGACGGTGTCTTCGGGGATCCGGTGTGCTCGACGAGGGAAGAGAGATGCAGCGGAGGCGGAGGCGGAGGACGAGGACGAGGACGAGGACGAGGAGGGCTTCGCCATCGAGAAGAGAAGAGCGAGAGGGAGCCGCGCGGTCTGCGAAGTCGGGAGACGAAACCCGATGCTTCGCAATGGTAAAAGGTTTAAGGAAGGTTGGGCTCATCGTCGACCCAAAACCAAGGATCTAATAGGCCTTTAATTGGGCCCAAATTTGGGCCTCCATACTTGATTGCATTGATGGAGGCTCTCTCGCTCGCGCGCATATATATATATATATATATGTGTGTGTCAAATTTTGAGCAGAAGATTTGATTAGTAAGGGGAATTTAATAGCATGAGATGAGTCAGTCTTCTGTTCTTTTCCTTAGATCATCTGACGAGGTTAGAAGTAAAACTGATGTAGTTTTCCAAGTCATATGGCTCTTCCTGTGGAGTCTTTTTTGCTTAGGTTTCTTTCACCAACAGTGGAAAGACCGAGTGAATTAAAGGGGGATGGAGAAGGATGATTAGAGTGTTATCCTCAAATTTGATCGTCAAATCGATGTGAGCCGAATTTGTTTAAATCTTAATGGATTTGAGATTCGAGATTGGTTTATTGGGTCTTCTGCAAGCTTACGGTCAACTTCAGCTAATCCTTTCCGTCAAAGGCGAAAGGAGTTCGTGTGCATACGCTTAGTTCGTGGAATCCAACCTTGGGGTACATCATGGATCAGTTCCAGCCACTGAAGTCATGACGAGAGAGAGAGAGAGAGAGAGAGAGAGTAGGGGCCCTCTCGCCTTTTGTATGGGATTCTCTACCTTCTCTTTAGCTTTCCTGTAGCCCTCATCAGCCCCAGCTGGAATGATTACGGTGTTCCCACTGCTTTTTTGTTTTTTTGTTTTTTTCTTTTACTTTAACATTGCAAACAGATGATGATATAATAATATCACTTTCTTCATGATAATGATTATTTGATAAGTAGGGGGTTTGTAAGTCAATGTAATGTGTTTGGGGTCCGAAGCTAATTCAATGTATTTTCTTATAGATTTTGATTTTTCGACGTACTAGGAGTTCAAGCTAAAAATATAGATCTAGCAACATAAGTTTTCTGCAAGTAGGATGTCAAAAGTCAGGAGAGTTCGATACAAGATCCTATAAAATTATAACAAATGTGTATCAAACAAATATTAATTTGATACTTAACTTACTATAATCCAAAGATTTGAAAATTAAGTATTGTAAATTAAAATAAGTGATTTTTTTATTAAAAACTATTAATTTTAAGATTTGTTTTACGGAACATTCTAACTTTTAAAATTTCTTATAGAGCATTTCCCTCCCGTCGTTACTTCTTTACACTATCATTACCAAAGTGGACCCCATTGATCTTGGCATCCTTAACTCTCCCCTCGTTTGCCCCATCGAACTCGTAACCTCCTTCACATCTATCTTCACCTCCATCATTGGCTACTTATGTTGCGAGCAAAGACAATGAGGACGAAGCGCATAGGAGAGGGGAGTTAGGGTGATGGGGGCCAACGATCACCTATGTCGCGTTTGAGAACAACAATCGAGAATCTAATGTCGATTCCATTATATTCTAATTGAATTAAGTTTGATTCAAGTCAATTGAGCTATTCCAATTATGGTTCTAGTTAATTAAGGACTATTGAGATATCAATACCTTATGTCTTTATGACTTAATAAACTTAAAAATTCTATTTGAATATATCATTTAGAAATTATTAATATTTTTAAATTTTTAGATTAAATTGATGATATTAATGTGATTGTTATCCCGTAATATATAACTATTATGAGTGAGTCAGTGTAATTTGTGATAGGAGCAACAAGTCCATCGTAATATTAAGCCACCAATAAATATAGTTTAACAGGTTTTATACATCAAGCATTATCGTTCATAATATTTTATCATGTTACTTCATGCATGCATGCATGCATGAATAAATGGATTAATATAAATAAATGATCACGATTAATTATGTATTCCTACGAGGATAGATAAGATAATTTTTTACGAAGATTAACGAACCGTCAGACATGATGGTTAGAGGACTCCATTTGTTGTTGAGGAGAATGCACCTCCACTTGCATTGACGAGGGATATCACTTTATCTACTATTGAGAGTACGTTATATATTTTCTTTATCTTATATTAGGAGAGTATATTATTGAAGATATATGTGTTTATTATCTAATTATTACGTATATCATTGAGATGTATTATGTATGATTATGTTTACTATGTAAGAATTACGTTTTTCTAATATTATCATTTTCATATTAAATTATTAATATTAATATATATCATGAATATTAATTAGATTCTTAAGTAGTTGTTAATGTGTTTTTATTCTATATTTATTTTTAAAGTAATTTATGACTTTGTAATTGATCTAAGAGATGCACGCAGAAGACTTTTTCCATCATTAGTGATACTATAAAAAAGATATGATTCTTTTCTTGGTTAAAATTATTTAATATTATATAATATAAATTTAAAAATAAAAATTTGTCTACAAATTATGAATAATAAGATGATTGTTTATATATATATATATATATATATATATATATATATATATATATATTATGAATATAGGATGTGACACTAGAAATTTTTCAAGAATATGATTTTTTTTTTGGGAATTCTCTCAATTAAAATTACTCAAAAAAAAAAATCTAAGGAGTGCACCCGATTTCTTTTTATAATCAACTTGAGTAATCGTTTGAGTCGGTTGGGAGTTAATCTATAATTTATTGTCTGAAATTGACAACCGTTATTCAACTGTGACGGTGCTCACCGAACTCTCGAACATCCGATGGCTCACGTCGATGCAAGGGGTTGGTTCTCTGGATAACCTGTGAGGATGAGATGACGTCCAACGTGGCACTGGATCAAAGCTGATGTGGATACATTGTTTGACCAATGTATCGGGTTGACAGGTGCTTGGTAGGACGTGATATTGCATCAAGTCGTCCGCTATTAGAGGCTCCTATCACCAAAGTGTTCCGTTATACTCATGATATTGATTTCACAAATCTAATAATACCTATCAATATCATATATATATATATATATATATATTCTCTGTGAATAATAGATAGATAGGCAGAAATTTGGCTCCTTTGCAGCCCTTGTTTTTTCCAACTGTTGCAGTAATGTTCATTGGATTTCACACAATCCATCAAACACCATTTACTCCGACCACTTATTGATGAAAGCGAGAGAGTCGGTCAACGGTACGCTTAATTCTCTTTGTTGCTCCTAATTCATTAATGGTGTATGCTTGTTGGTCGTTGACATCACGTAGAATGCTTCCTTCTGACATGGGGCAAAAGTCAAAATCTTGACTATTTTTCTCTGAAGTCTCATTTCCTCACCTGTTGAGATGGTCATCGAACATCAAATGGTGGTGTGGTGTCCAAGTGTTTCTTGTCATGGGAGCCAAAAACAAATAATAATAATAATAAAATCATCTAAAGTGAGAATAAGCAAATAAATTTGAAAAAAAAATACTACTATTTTTATTGGTTAAATAGATTTTCTATCACTCTTAAGAATATTTATTTTTTTATTTATTTATAGTTATTATTATTTTATATCTTCTCTATTATTTTTTATATCAATAGTAATCATTTTATCTCTTCTGTCTTTTTTAGAGTATATGTAGGCATCATCTATCTAATAAAATATAATAATAATAATAATAACAAAATCAATCGAGGAGAAGAAATATATGATTTTTAACACCAAGAATTATAAGACGGATCAGTGCTGATCATTGAGAAGCTTTCTCATTCTGACATTTTTATTTTAATTAAATCTGAATAATAGGTTTGGTTTACTATTAAGATTTATCTGAATGATTATTTTCTACATGCATGCCTTCTCTATGGACTTTGGTGCCATTTTGCCCGATTCTTTTAAGCTGCAATGTGATGCATTAGGTTCCTCTTGGATCCATTCGAACCGACTGTTCTATCTCTGATGTCTTCCTTTCATGCAGCAGCAAGAATACCGTGCATTGATGCTTGGCAAAGGAATACAGGCCATTTAATGATTGGATTATGGAGGATCGATTGACCGTCAGCTCCAAGGTCAATTCTGTCTCCTAATTTATATGCAAATTATCAGAAATCACCAGTATGATGACCATGCTTTGATTTTTTTTTTATTTGTCATGTGAATCATGTTTATTATAGATAAATAAATATATATATATATATCCATTCCTTTGTTTTCGTTCTTGTTCTTGATTTATTAAAAAATTAATAGATAAATTAATATTGAAATTATTTACCGAGAGATTAAACTTATTCAGGTGTATGAACACCCACATCATCATTAACCTAATTTACATTACTCGTTGGTTCAGTAAATCATATGATTGATACGATCGATCCCTCGATCGGTGATCAATGATGTCATAAAAATAAAAATTATTCTCGTATGGCAACTCATGATAAATATTAATATGACTAGTTATAGTTTACCAAACTTTGACAAACTTAGGGGAATATGAGGTTGACCCATTTTATTTTACTTTTAAATAATTTTAAAATTGAATTTAATATATATATATATATATATTATGATAGGTTGAGCTCAACCCATGTGTATTGACTCCCCTTCACTTTCTCCAGATGCCTATATTTCTCCTATCCTTATAATATACCATCTCCCCATTTCAGCAATGAAACCTAAATCACCTTTTAAGCCCAACCTTCCCTTCTTTTGTCCTCCTCCCCCGTCTTAATCATAAAAAGACAGCCCTTCTCCTCGGTTCCCATTCTCTCCTCCTAATAATACAATACCATAACAAAGCAGACATAACAACGCACCTCGCTCTCTCTCTCTCTCTCCACCCCTCAATCATTCCCTCCCCTCCTCTTCCTCCTCATCTCCCCACCCCGCTTCATATCATCCGCCGCCGCCTCCTCTATCTTTTGCTATATGATTCTTCTGTTATAAAGCTTCCTTTCCTCCTCCTCCTCCTACTTTGAAGCGGCCATGAGACCCGGGACGGTCCCGTTGCGGCCAGGTCAGCACGGCGTCTCGAGCCGGGCACGCCGCCGGCCCGACCTAACGCTTCCTCTTCCACAGAGGGACCCCGCCATCGCCGTTCCCCTCCCCCTCCCACCGCCGTCCGCCCCGTCCACCATGGGCGCCCCTTCGGCGGGACCATCGATTGGGCCACCCTCTTTCACTACCACCTCCTCATCATCGTCGTCCCAGCCGCCGAGCTTGTCCGACCTCGAGCGGGTACGACGCATTGGCAGCGGCAGCGGCGGCACCGTGTGGTTGGTCCGCCACCGAACCACCGGCCGGCACTACGCCCTCAAGGTCATCTACGGCAACCACGAGGACGCCGTCCGGCGCCAGATCCTGCGTGAGATCGAGATCCTCCGCACGGCCGACAACCCCTTCGTGGTCCGGTGCCACGCGATGTACGACGACGGCGGCGAGATCCAGATCCTGCTCGAGTTCATGGACGGCGGCTCCCTCGAGGGCCGCCGCATCACCTCCGAGCCCTTCCTCGCCGACGTCGCCCGCCAGGTCCTCGCGGGGCTCGCCTATCTCCACCGCAGGAAGATCGTGCACCGCGACATCAAGCCCTCCAACCTCCTCATCGACTCCGGCGGCCGCGTCAAGATCGCCGACTTCGGCGTCAGCCGGATCCTGGCGCAGACCATGGACCCCTGCAACTCCTCCGTCGGCACCATCGCGTACATGAGCCCCGAGCGGATCAACACCGATCTCAATCACGGGCTCTACGACGGCTACGCCGGCGACATCTGGAGCTTCGGCCTCAGCATCCTCGAGTTCTGCCTCGGCCGCTTCCCCTTCGGCGACAACATCGGCCGGCAGGGGGATTGGGCATCGCTCATGTGCGCCATCTGCTACGCCGATCCACCGGAGGCGCCGCCCACCGCCTCCCGCGAGTTCCGGAGCTTCATCTCCTGCTGCCTGCAGAAGGATCCGGCGCGGCGCCTCCCCGCGGTGCAGCTCCTCCAGCACCCGTTCATCACCAACAACCACCCTTCCTTGACATCCTCCACCCACCCATGATCCACATGGGATACAAGAAGCGGGTGGGCAATGTAAAAGGTGCCATTTTTACCCGACCGTCCTCGCAGTTTGATCGGACTGGAGATCAAAAGGAGCAACCTTGACGGTTGGGATATGAGAAAGGTGTGATTTTTATGCTGTTTTCAATCTAAAGCCAGACATTTTTCCTTGATCGTGAGTTCGTAAGACATGGATTGCACCAAAAAGTTCTTAGCTCTGTTTAGATCAGACTGGGTGGTTCTATTTCTTGTTTTTGATATCTTCATCATGTGTACTCCGATGTGTTTGGATATGGGGCACTGGCTCTTTCCTCCTCTCCTTTTATAGCCGGCCGCGTGGATTTGGCCGTTGCGGTCCGCTTGGATCACCTTGTCGCCGAGAATAAATGAGTGGGCACACCGGAGAAACGGGGGAAGGAGGACTGGTTCAAGAACGACACATGTCGTGGGTGGGAGGGCGGGCGCAATCGTTTCGACGAGGAAAGAGGCGTGCATCAAAAGGTGGTGGCTACAATTAATGGGGACACGTGATGGGCGGGCGGGGAGCTGAATCGTGCAATGGTTCCCAGTCCCCAGTGGGATACATGTGATGGTTAGTTTGATGATGAGGGGCATGCGTGGCCATAGTCCACTGGTGGAAATGATGTGTGTGTGAGAGATGTTCGACGCATGCAAGTGGGCCTGGCGAGCTTGCATGTGTAATGCTGCTGCCCATGATGCAAAACGACGCATCTGTTCCATGTTTCTGATGGAAATGGTTTTGGTAGAGCACGGAACGGAGGCCATTTCCTCTACTCTGACATGCTACTGATGATAGGCCACAGATTCTTGAAACAGTGAAAAGACAAAACTACGTAAGCTATATTTGTACGTGAGCTGCGTGCAGCTGCCTCCCAATGTAGAGTTGCCACTCTCTTAAATGTTTGGCGAGGACAAAAATGATGAAGAAATTGTGCTTTTTAGGTTGGAAAAAACTAAAGTAAGATTACAATAATTGGTGATGACCATATCCGAAGTTCATCCTATTCAGTGCTCAAACAATGTAATACGAATTGCAAGTTTTTAAGTCATATTGTATTTGATAATTATGAACTCAACCATATATTAATTTCTCTAAATCAAGGAAGTCTAATGCTGAATCACTCACCAGGAAGAGTAGAGCCCATCTTGCATTGCGATTCAGCGATCCGGGACATGGAGAGATTACATGTTGGCACTTGTGCTGAGATTAGATCTACAGGGATGCAAGAAGTGGTTAATTGCTACAGATTAACATTTGCGATAATAGAAATAGATGATTTTGTCGAAGAATAATAAAGTAAAAAGGAAAACATATGAACCATTCAAGGTGCAATTTGTTTGGAATGGCTTTGATAGATCAATGTAAAAAAACAAAGACCATCATGGAACAATATCAAATAGTAGTAGTCTATTATAACTCAACGTAACAGAGCAACGATACCTGCACACACATGAAACAGGACAATAAGGCATTGGAAGGCTTCAAATGATGTAGCATTCGAAAGAGTAAAATACGGCATGCACATGCTGGTCAGCGGATGAAGAAGTATGTTTTCTGTGTGTGTGTGTGTGTCACATTCACGGATGTAGCAATCTTTTGAGCGGCAAACAACTCATTGTCCTTGCAATGTACAGGTATCAATAAGAACGAACACACCAAAATGACAAAACAATAGAGTGTGGACATAACACTTAAAGAGGCTCAAGTCGCCTCGCGTTCTTGTAAAGCATAAACAGCGACAATTTTTTTTGGTCTGCGAGCGGCTATGCCAAGCAAGTTAAAGTCGTACTGTGAAGCAGGATCTACTGCTGATGCAATTATGTGAAGAGGAAAAAAAACTTTGAAATGCAACAGAAAACATTAAGCATGTACCGCAATGCCATGGAGGGAGCTTTGGCGATGCAACACAATAGAACTACACATAGACAGGGTCAATCATCATGAAATGACTGTACAAGATTGGATCATTTAACCGGTGAAAGGAATACCATCAAAATTGCAGAGGAGCTAGATGATAAAGTTGTCTATCATATGGAAGATCACATCCGCACCATCTGAGTTCAACCAGTAGCTCTTGACCTGAATTTTTAAGAATGTATAAGAATATATTAAAATAAAGCAGTGAAAGATAGGATGTTGGGCGTCCGTTGTAAGATGTAAATTGTGCATCCTTATCCGGTATCTAAATGATGATCCAAAGTGATAAATATGGATGTACTGAAAATTAGAAAACTAAAGTTGCCATATGAGGTCATGTCATGATGGGCAAAGCAAGCAAAAGTACACTCTAGTCACAGGTTAACTTTAAGCTTAGAAGCCATCGAGTGAATGCTTCAAACAAGAAACATACACAGCATCATCCGCTTAAGTATACAGAAGCAACTCTTCAGAAGGAGAAACAAAAGTACACATTAACTTGAACAATTAAATAGACAGTAATATTTCACAACTATAATGCAAAATCTCCTATAAATAAGAAAAAGATGACAAATGATACTTGTGGAAGTAACAAGTGTGTCACTAGTCACTATAGTCTGTCAAACAAACAAGTGTCGAATTGGAATTACAATAGTAAAAAGTTTCTGAGACTATGGTCACTACAACCAATAAATGTACATGTGACAAAAAAGATTATGATTCCCTGACATATTTTCCAAAATTCCAATGGTTTTGTAAATATATAGTGAACTTGTACTCTGCTCGAATTGCTAAACTAACATAAGCAAAGTTCTTGCTTTTTTATTCAACTAGAACAACAACGATAAGTCCAAAATACACAATCTTGTATCAGGAAATATAACGATTAATGATTATTTTCCAAAGCTAATGGAGAACTAAGTTTTCTAAGAATCCTTGCCTGGATTGTGTTGTGTGCTATGTATCTTTGTCTACTTTTTTGAAAGCTTACATCGACACGCTCCCAAGATACTTGTGTAAGGCCTCTGATCATCTTTTCTGCATCAAAAGAAAAACAAAAGATAGAAGTGCATATCAATCATCAGATAGCAACATTTTATTACACACTGCACATCAAATAAACAATCTAGGAAGTTGCTTAACTTCAGCAAAATTTGTTTTCCGCCTTATAGCATAGGCTCGGTAACCCTTTGAAACTAGAAAAATTGATGACCACTGATTTCATAGTCATATGTCATCTAATTACTTGTTCTAAATGTCACGAAAGATTTTTTCTTTCATGACTGTAACCAGATGATGTCAACCCTCTAAAATTGGTGACAAATACATAAAGTCAAGGCTGCATGAAACCAAGAAACTAAGAAACTAAAAGGACAGCTCACAGTAGGAAAGGTCCAATAAGTTGTATTTTTAGCAAATGAAACTAGAAGTGTCCTCTCAAATTCTCCAAGGTTTGATATGAGTCTAGAATAAGGGAATTTACAAGCTTTGATAAGATGAACAATCTTCATCTCAAAGAGACAATAAGCTAACAAAGGACAATTCCTAGGTTGGAAAAAATTATTCGCAGTACTAGAAATTATGCTAGGTGAAAAACAGTCTAGTACCATTAAACTTTTGCCATTACCCTGGTGTTCCTGATTGGCAGCAGGCAATCATATAGACCTTCCAACAATGGCTTGTAGCCTTGTACTTAGAAAACAAACAAACAAGCTCAACCCAAATTTGTTGTTGTTTTAATAGAACTTCACATGTATCTGGTGAACTATTTGGCAATCAGCTTTCTGAATACAATATCTGAAGCCAAAATCTGATGCTAAATTACATATTAGATACTAATATGTCTACAACTACCAGAGAATAGTAGAGGTATGGACTAACATATTCTCCCAATGAGCAAAGTTGGTAGCCACTTTAACCTCCAAAAAAGCAGAATCTAATAGCTTATAAAGCATAATCATCATATAATTCAGCAATTGAAAAATAACTAAAATATCTAGATGCAGGCAGCAAATGAGAAATTTAAACAAAAATATCATACATAAACCACATGAGTGTTATTGTACCTTCCAGTTCATCTTTTATAGCCTCTGCTACTGTGGATGTTTCATTATGATTGTTTATCTTATCACCTTTATCCACAAAAACAATGTGTGGATACTTATTGTCATCTAAAAGAAGATGATGCTGAAGGGACCGATGAATGAGAGATTTGTCAGTTATAAAATAAATTAAAAATAGTTGAAAGCACAATGTCACATATCAAGAGATTATCAGCAGTAAGTACTTTTGGTAGTTCACGTTGACGCCGTATTGATGATGTTCTCCATCCGACCATATCTTAATGAGTTAAACGGGGATATGCTAATCACAACTAAGACAAAGGAAGAAGGCAAATGGTGAAACAGGATGACAGAAGCTAATGAGCAAGAACAGGATACGATCAAAATTTGCATTAGCATATGCAACTCGGCGCTTGAAAGAGCGCAAAGCTGATCTGCACGAGAAACCAAGAGCAAGAGCAATATGTCAGCATATATACACCTTTCAGAAAATTACTAGTCACTAAGATAGAATGAGGCAGCCAAACCGGAATTTTATATCATCACAGTCATCAACCATTCGCAAGAGAAGTGGAGGCTTTCCATCATCATTATCTGTCAGGAATAGATGTTTTCCAGTCCTCCCAACAATAAAGTGTGCAGTTTCAGATGCCCTTCTTTCCAGAAATGGAAGTCCACAGAGAAAAGGAAGCTGAAAATTAACAGTTACATAAGATCCAATAAACTAAACAACTCCTAATTTTTTCCTGTCAAGTGATGTGCAAATCTCTTAACAACATGCAGAACATAGAAACAGAAGCAAAGCTCATTGGTTGGCACAACAGAGAGTTTCTTAAAAGATATAATTTATATAAAAAGATTATGAAGCTTTAGTGGAATAAACAATTCCAAGGGAAAAGATGACATCTATAATACAGTCACTGACTGAAATGTTTTCAAGGCTCTAGAAATAATGAAAGCCAGAATTTGAAAAGGCAAAAGCTTGTACTAGTATAAATTCTTGATCTGCAATGCATGTTATGCTGATACTGTGATAATATCAAGCAGACAACATTGAACATTCACCATATGAATTGGATTCTTTTCATCAATTTGGAAGCATAAAAGCATAGAGTTTTATCCAATTTTTCTTAACAGGGGATATAAGTTTAATATTGTCATGATATCTGATTTTTCTTTTCAGGGGATTTTTCTATTCATCAATTCACCATATGAATGTTATCAGCATAAATGTCTTGCTTCTCTAGTTAGTATTCCTCCTCATAGTTATTTCCAAGTCACTTCATATTCCAACTTAGAAATAATCAATGGCAGATAAGCATATATGAAATACACCAGACCTCACATATTATATAAAACTACCCTCTTTCTCAGGATTTAGGATGTCATCCCAAATATAGACAAGAATCACACAGATGCCATTAAATTTACAAGAGTAGAATACTTTTTACCTGTTTGTGCCCTCTTGAACCTAAATGGGGTGAGGCAAATGTTATGAAGTTCATCGGTTCCAACCCAGCTATTCTACCTTCCATGCCGATGCTTTTGTCTGTGTGGTTTTCAGTGTCAAGAGATGACTCCATTGTGGTGATAGGTTCATAGAGCCTTCCTACAGCATATCTGGCTACCAAGCCACCCAAGGAGTGAGCAACAAATGAAATCTTACGAATGCCCTTTCTTCGCTTAACAACTGATAAAACCTACAACAAGAACATCATGTGTAAAACACATTACTTATATGGAATCCACTCCCTCAAACATTTCACTGCCCGAGTATAGACCACACCATGACGATCAATGAACAGATGAACTTTGAGAACAAAGAAATAATCTCAACATAAAAGAGATGATAAAAATTCTCATTGACAGAACTACCTCTTCAGCTAGCCTCTCACCCATCAAATCAACCCCATCAAATGTTAGTGTCAAAGAATTGCATTCACTGCCTGCTCAAAAAGAAAAATTTATAACATCTTTTTGCTGGAAAATAAAGTAATGCAGCAAGAAAGTTAATGGCACAGCTAAATAATATGCCAATCCACTAGTTTTCTCGATAGACATATAACATGACAGTACTGCATTCACGTTTACAAGTACAAGTAAAAGAAGCCACTACAGTCATATTGCAGCAACCAAAAAATAAACACTAACAAAGCATTCACGTTTACAAATAACATGACAGTATTGCATTCACGTTTACAAATACAAGTAAAAGAAGCCACTACAGTCACATTGCAGCAGCCCAAAAAAAATAAACACTAACAAAGCATTCTAAGCATTCAGCTTCCCGACATTCCTAGGAAAATCTTCAAGTTTTGATAATTTAGCAAAATTACCATAAACAATGCTTCTTATTTTACTGGGATGTACCTTAAAACAAAACACTCAAATGTTCAAAAGATTACTAAAGAACATCGTCTTCTATGCATATCCTCCTGGGTCCAATCAAGTTTGACCAGGTCTGTCTCCTTAAGATATATGTATGCATGTGAGCATACATGTAAATACCAATATGGATAGGGCATTAACTAGGAAAGGTGAAACTCTCAGCTTTTGCGATCATCAAATTCTATTGTTGATGTCCCTAATATGAAATCAACATAATTTATGTTCCATCGGGGGAGTTGGAAATGATTTCTTTGTTATAAGCCGCTATCAAGAGATAATTTCATGTTCATGCAAGCTTCTAGAGACCATTTCTTGCTCTGATCCATGACTTAAGAAAAATTCTGTAACATTCTACTGATGTCCAATAAGAACTATCAACATCCAAATAAGCTGAGCAAATACATATGATAGTTTATTTTTGGAGAATAACCAATTGAATTGGATAGAAAACGATCTAAAGTAGAAATATTGATGACTAATAAGGAAATCATGCAAGAAGTATGTGCACTAAACTTTTTGTTAAAGAAGAAATTCATCATATCTAGAGAATATTTGTGACAGAACAATTCTTGCAACATCATTATAATCATAGGAAATAAGCCAACGAGCTGGTTGAAATGAATACTGTAAAAGGTATTAGGAACATGAAAGGCAGTATGAATTAAAAATATGCTGAAGTGAATTATTCTTTCACTAAGTTGTAATTCAATTAGTTAAAAGATTTTGCAATGTCATTTCAGGGCGTTGTTTTTATGTTCTACGTATCTTGGAAACATCTCCCTTTCATGCAAACCTTTTGTCGTAATGGAAGGAAAGCAGTTGGATAAAACTAAAAGAAAACTCACAGGTTACAAGTTCGTTCTGTTAACTACAAGTTCTAATCCGTAATCTATTTATGCAATTCACAGGTTACCGATTTTGTTGACGTCTTTCCGTGATTCAGAGACTACTTGTTCTACCAATTCAAATTGTTCATGATTCAACAGCTTACTAGGAATTCAAAACCTACAAGGAAACACACCCATGAAAAGGGGGAAAGCAGTTTGCTATGGAAACTAAGATCAAAAGAAGGCATCGGCCTCGAGAGCAAAACTCACGGTGGACAAGAACTTTATCCGGAAGTCTTCTGACAAATTGTTCTGCAGCAAACCTCCAATCTTCAGCACTACAGCCAAGCAGAAGAAAGAGAGAATCAAATAGCTGCAAAATACACCGGGAAGACGCAGCAATCAACTCCAAGAAGAAATCGAGTTACCTCCCGACCAGTCCATTAACCATTACAACGAGATGCTCGGGGTAACCCCCCTGCTGCGACGCCGACGCGGCGTCCCAGAGGTCCTCGCCGCCGCGGACGTACTCCGCCTCCACCTTCTTCCCCTTGGCCACGGGCTCCTTGAAGCAGGCTATCCACCGGAGCGAATCCGCCTTCCGAGCTTCGGTCGTCGGTTCCAGAGTGGCGGATCGTGGGCGGAACCCTAATCTCACGAAATCGACCGCCCTGGGGCAGCGGATCCAGCTGACACCGGGGATCCCCAATCGGAGCCAAGGCGTCCGGAGCATCGAGTCGGCGGCGAGCATCCGTCGCCGAGGCGAAGGAGGGATTCCGGCGATCGCAAAAGGGATAAAAAGGAAAGAAGGGTGAAGGAGGGGGTTGGAGCGGCGTCGACAGCGAGTGGCGGGGGAGAGAGCTGTGACGGATGCCTAAATGGTGTGTAGTGTTCTCTCTCTCTCTCTTTTTTCCCTCCTTATTTTCCACGTTTCACTTGTAATTTTTATGCTGCAACGCCCGCCGCGGCCACGAGGGAAGTAAGCGGTAACTTCTGTTGCGCTTTTGGCGCCGTCGCGAACCGTTGAACTGCTCTTTTGCTTCGGCCGGTCGCCATTCCGAATGCTTCTGCACGAGGCAAGCATGTTTCGCGTGGCTCCACACCCACGTCGGCGAACACGTGTACGAATGGCAGCCTGTCAATGCGGACATGAATTCTGCTGTGTGGGTCAACGTCAACGCGTCAGGGTACGTGGATATCGACTATGAATAGGATTGAGCTGAAATCAGTCTGCCCCTCTTTGTATTGACTATCATCCTTGTCTTTTTTTTGTTTCTTCTCTGACAAACAATCTCGACATGTGTTACTTTTGGGATATGATTCTTTGCTGTCGACGAGGTTTTTCTTTGAAGATTCTGCTAGGCATTTTAGCGAGTGACTACTTAACCACCAAGCAAGAAATCCTGATGATGAGAAGAGGAGGTTTGCAAGAAGAAGAAACACCACCAAGCAAGAAAGCTTAATGGTGAGAAAAGAAGGAGCCGCCAAGCAAAAAAGATATTTTGATGGTGAGAAAAGAAGGTTTATAAGAAGAAGAAGAAGAAAGAAAGAAACCACCAAGCAGAAAAGAAATTTTTATGATGAGGAAAGAAGTTCAAGAACAAAAAAGTCGATATATGTTGCAGCAACTGGCATTCGGATGGATGACGGAAGCAGACAAAGGCCAAGACAAGGTAAGGGGCCACAAGATCTGCATTTGCAGTCCAAGAACAATGAGGTTGGCATGCAGTAGCAAACGAAGGGCAAGACAAGGGGCCACGAGAACTATCTTAAAGTCCAAGAAGAACACCAATCATGGTTGTAAATCAAGTTCATGTCAATTTACTCCAGAAAACTCAAGTTTTTGAAGTTTGTGAACCATAGTTAGAATATGTAATCCAACTCTAATTCTTCCTCATCTGGATTATCTTTGTGATATCCCAATCAATCCCACATCGGAGGTGGGCGAAGACTAAGTTTGACTTATAAAGATATTACATTAACTTTAACTTAAATATTTTGATGAATATATTAGATCAAACGGAGTTATTAACCTATCAAACTTGGGTTGTGACAATCTTCTTAATCAATCTTCTTATATCTAACATATGTGAATATTTTTTTACTTTTATTTTTAGTGATTTAAATTATGTTCACATCTTTTTTAACATCACGGAAAGATTCACTAATTCACTAAAGATATTATATCTTTCCTCTTTCTTCTTGTATGGTAATGCATTATAATTACCTCTATCTATAGTAGGCTTGAAATCAGGACTTGCATCTCAACTAAACAAAGACTTCTATCTTAACTAAACCTTTTAAATCCATCTTCTACGTTATCATTAAGTTTAATTTTGCTATCATTGTCACACAAAACCTGATGAACTCAACCACAAGTGAGTGATGATTGCTGAGGCCATGGTTTAAGAAATCGAATGATATCAAGCCACAGCTCAATTTCTCAGTACAAGAAGGTAAAGGGATATTAACCCATTCAAAATTTCTCCCACCAATTCACACAGGATATTTTTCAATTAGGAATTTGCTGTTTAGGCAGATTAGATGATTAATAAGGTCCCAAACAATGTGGATCACAAACATCCATTAGTTCTCACATGAAGAGAGATTGCCAGATTGAAATCATGTAGATGGTTGGCTGCTGTAACTTGTGGTCAAAAGTGTATGCTCCTATCTTTCATGTGTGGGTAAAAGTCCACATTGTACGCCAACGTTGAATTCAAAGAATGTAAGTAGTAATATGTGGGCATTTGCTGTGCATGACGGCATGCATGAAGAAGCTCCTCTTTCCTTTGATCTTTGCTTTTATCTTTTTGGTTGCTAATCTTACTCCATGACACTCATCGTTCATAACCTTCACCCAACAATCTAAGAACAAATCAAGTGCAAAGTTTGGCGTGATGTAATGCAAGAACACTACACAAAGGAGTACTAACAAATGTACTCCAACAGGTATTAGAACAAGATGAAGTCTAAAGTATCAACAATATCGATACATCAAACTACTCATCATTGCCTCCCTTTCATGTACTCTTGAAGCATAGAATCTGCATGGATGACAGCAGTCAAGTCCCAAAGTCCGGACGTGTCCTCGGAGAAGCCATTACAGTCCCACGAATCCATGATCTCTGCTTCCGCATTCGTCTGGTTGTAGTCACACGATCCGTATAGCTTGCACCCGGTCGCCGGTTCTAATGGATTAGAGCTTGAGCTGGAACGATCCGTGCTCGGAGCACCGATGCTGTCCGGAGGTGAACGAAACCCTAACGTTGAGCAGTCCATTTCTTCTTGGATGGCTGTGTTATGCATGTCGAGTTTAGCTTGGTATGCAGCCATGTCGCCCAGAGCCTGAGCTTTGGCCATGTCATCCATGTCGTGGCTCTGGAAGTTGCTCTCTCCCAGAGCATGGTAGTCAGGCCACTGTGCAGGGTTGTGGTAGAAGGAAAAGGGGTTGTGGAGACTTTGGAGATGCATGTGGAGCTGAATTCTTTCGAGGGCAGATGAAGTCACTGCTGGCGGAGGTTTGTCATTGCTTGGCTGTTGAGTAGCATGCACGCGTCGATGCTGCAATGGTTCTCTTTTCTTGCCCAGCAGTTTCTTCTTGAGCTTTGTGTTCCAGTGGTTCTTAATGTCATTGTCCGTTCTCCCTGGTAATTGAGCTGCTATTATTGACCACCTGTGCATGACAATACTTGTTAGGATAAGATATGATGGAGATTGGTTACAATGGGGAGAGAGAGAGAGAGAGAGAGAGAGAGAGAGAGAGGGGTAAGATTTACCTGCTCCCAATGCTTATGTAGAGACTACAAATGATGAAGTCTTCCTCTTCAGAGAAGTCGCCATGTTTGATGTTAGGCCTCAGATAATTCAGCCATCTCAGCCTGCAACTCTTCCCACACCTCTTCAGCCCTGCCACAAAAACCAACACTCGATCAGCTACATCCCTAATAATTTTCAGCAACGTTTATCCATATGTAGCTCCTTAATCTCAGCTCCTGTTCCTCAAGACTCCTGAACGTAACCTAGTAATCTCTCTATAGAGAACATCCCTGCAAGATGTACGTTTGAACCTTCTCCTGAACCATCTTAGAAGAAGATCCAGGCAGAATCTTCTTCCGGAGTTCAACAAAGAAGAAAACACATGTATCTAAGCAGCAAATGAATGATCCGGAAGAGCTTGAATCGAGGACTAACCGATCTTATGAGGCAACGCAATCCAGTTACCACCAGTTCCATGCTCTTCAATATAAGCCTTGAGTATCGCATCCTCCTCCGGCGACCATGGTCCCTTCTTCACGTTAGCTTTGTCGCAGCACGGAGCCCTCCCCATCTCTCTCTCTCTATCTATCTATCTATCTATCTGTAGACAATAACCCAAACAACAGGCCTTGAGGTCCTCGTCTTAGGTGGAGAACAGCCAAGCGAGAGGAGACCGAGCTATATAGGAAGACACCGGGAGAGAAAGATGGACTGATTTGATGGTGATGCTTATTATACGACAAGGCTGCTGTTGAACTCTTGTCTAGGTTTTACTTTACTGACTGCTTTTAGCCACTCTTATAGATCTCTTTTCAATGCGTGGCCTCTCTTCCATAGGTTTAGATATCTTTTGCTGATAGAACTCTGGATATTCCAAATCTTTGTAAGATCGACAAAGTCCGTCATAGGAGCATTACACTGCTTATTCTCTAGCAACAAATATTTGACTTGACTTGGCCTGCCATCACAGCCTAATCTCGAGAAGCAGTCATTGTGTCACGAGGTCAAAAGGAAGACCTGAAAGACTTGGATTTCCCACCAGCTTTGATCATGGAGATACATAGTCACTGCTATGTCTCAGTTTACATAGTGTGCATATGCATCATACGCTTGTATAATGAAGATGTACATCAATTCTACACTTGGTATGTTTATTCACACTACATGCACATATATGGTACCCCATTGGTTAAGAATCATTGTTGCAGGCCAGCTTTTGGTTATGATCATTGAAATGTTTTCATGTTTGATAGGCTCCCATCAAGGGAGAAATGTGTACAGGGACAACTGATTCAAGATACCCTAACCCCACCACACAACTTTATGTGTTCACTCTCCACAGTAATAGCTTGAAATGAAGGTCAACAAAGGGACTGTCTCCCACTCACAATGATCCTCAACAACCCCTCATAATTAGCCAATTATCCAACTATCTAATCTAATACCGAGCATTGATTTCAAAGACTTCATGGAAACTAGCTAATCGAAAGGATAAGACAGGCTGCCAAAGACTCCCCCCCCCCACCCCACAAGTCCTCAGTATTCTGGTAGCAGTAGAAATGCTGTCCCTTTCTCTTTGTTGGACAAGTGGATGGGGATGGTAGCAGGAGATGAACAACAAGGCAGCAAGAGAAAGCCTCGCATTGACCTCCATTTGTGCTTTTGACATTGAGGAGGGAGCAAGAAAGAGCGGTAACACCTTTCCAAAAGATAAAGTTGGACACCCCAAAAGGCAGTCCTCACTTTGATGGTGGTAGGATTAATTATGTCAAGTGGGGAGGATTAGATGTGAGTAGGCAGCGTAAAGGGGAAGTGGATGCGGGGATTTCTCCCTTGTCTTCGCCCAGTGTTTGGAATCTGAGACGGATAACTTGGCACGAGCAATGAGAGCTCTCGGGGCTGCAGAAGAGGCTGTGGGGATAAGCACAAGGGAGACCAGAAGAGAGTGAACTGGAAATATGGAGGGGAATCAAGGAGAGGAGGTTTGATGGACCTGATTGGCTTCTAGCATTTGAAGCATTCAAGGGTTTCGGTGTGCACTGCTAAGGTACAAGGTAGAAACTTACACCACTCTACGTGGCAAAATAATAAGGAATTATATCCTCATCTCAGTGGATTGCGCACTTTGATATCCTTAAGTCGAGGTAGTCACATGCATTCAATTCTATTTTATTATTTTATTATTTTATTATTATTATTATTATTATTATTATTATTATTATTATTTAATGGACATGGAGAAAAATGATAATTACGTGAATATATTATTGTTAACTTTAGATATTTTGAATCAATGATTTAAACACAAGTTGCTGAGTTATTTATCTCGTCGTAATGATAAATGACAATATCAATCTCCTATTAGAAATGATATTGTCCGATATACATTCATGCGGTAGCTATTGGATATGACGAAGGATTTGAGTATATATATATATATATGAGGCACAAGTAGAAAATGATAATCAATCAATGAATATAGTGAGAAATTGAGTAAAAAATGATTATAGCGATTGATTGATGACGTCATAATTATATCATGAGCTATTACGAGTATAATGATAAACTCAAGTAGAAAAGAAATATTCATGAATATATTATATTAAGGTCCGATAAAAATACAAGTCATAAATGAAAAAGATTATAACACCCACGTACATCCCATGTCATATAAGAATTTGGCTACCGAAAGGTAAAACCATGTATGAAGCAGCATGTATAAGAATAAAGACAAAGCTATCGCAGAGCATTGCTTGAGCTCCAAATGAAGCCATGGTGCGTTGGTAATCCAATGTCTCTTTCCTTAGACGACTAAGAGGTGGAGTAGATTTCAAACCCTCGAGAGTGTAGGATCTTGGAAAACTTCCACCCTCAAAAAAGCACAAGTAACGTCATACACAGTGTCAAAAGCCATGCAGAAGGAAGTCAAGGAGTACTCACCACTTTGTCTAAGACTTCTAGACCTGGAATTTGTTTCTCCCTTCCTTTCTTTGTTCTACCGATTCCAGTCAAAAGCAGCACCAATTTGTTGATATGTGTGCATGCATATGCATATATGAAGGCTCTTAACACCACTTGACGACTGAAAACTTTGTGGAACATTGTGCATTGCTTGTTCATGCACCATTCTTTTGTCCTTTTGGATGAAAAGAGTTTGCCTTTAAATTTATTTGCAAGGAAATCCTTTAGGTTATTTGTTTGCCTTTAAATTACTAAAATAAGTAATCATTTGTGAACTATGTCTCAGAGAGAGAGAGAGAGATCTTTATTTAGTTCTTGGTGATGTGAACCATGTCCAAGGAATCAATCTATAGAATGACATGTTTGAAAATGGTCCTTTTATTCTTCTTTGACTACTTCAATAATGGAGAGAGAGAGAGAGAGGATTAGCACCTGTCGCTATGAGGATTCCCAAGTCAATGTCAAGAATAAAAGCTTGCAAATCTCAGTCCAAAGTTCTTAGAGGATCAAAGTTAAAAAGAGAATCCAATTAATTGCAAACATTTATTGTATTAGTTCAAGAGAAAAATATCACTTAAAAGAGGATATTTGGGACTTCATCTTGACAAATAATCATCAATTAAATCGTCTCTTCCAGAAAGAAAATATAAGCAAATTGTAATAAGCACATAGGGTATGTTTGGAATTACATTTGAAATTATATTGGCCCAACATGATCCATTAATATTAATGTTTATTATTGGATATTAATATTAATGTTTCTCCAAGAGGCCAAAAGATTCATACATTAAACTCATTCTCATTCAACAGGAAGCTGATCTAATCCTTTTTTATATGGTGGGGGTCACTTGAAATTATAGCTTAAAAATCTAATTTAACTGTTCCAAATGGCTAAGCAACGTGACCTTTCCCTCCTTGGATTATAACGTATGGCTTCGTAGATTGTCCGACGTGTATAAACGAATGCATCTTGGGATAAGCATGCTTTATGGAGTGCATTCTTTCGTTACTATTTTCATATTGATCTCACATGGCCACCAGCACCCGCTGCTCCTCCTTGGTCAGGTTGCAGAGGACGAAGCGGACCTCGACGTGGGCGGTGAGGTTGGTCTGGAGCGAGTAAACGAGGCGGAGGAGGTGGCGGCGCTCGTACAGGTCGGCGCGGGTGAGGACGCCGAGGAGGAGGCGGAAGTCGGGTTCCACCGTGACGGGCTCGGTGAAGCTGACCGCAGCCGCGGAGGAGGAGGTGCGGCAGGCGGTGACGAACGACTGCAGCTCGAACTCCTTCGGGTAGATGACGAGGTAGACGAAGGCTAGCAGGACGACGGCGAGGCAGACGAGTCCAACAGCGGCAGGAGGCGGCTTGTGCAGGGTGGCTTCCATGGCTGCAGCGATGCGGATGGCACAGGCAGCGAGTAGGCGGAGACTTAAAGCTGCACTAGTCGGCAAAGAGAACAAGTACAGCACATAGACTCGGACTTCTACGTGAGGAGAAGGGCATGAAGCAGAGGTCTCAGGTTTGGTGCAAAGGCACAGCTGACCTTTGCGCACATTGGTCATTCGTCAGTATCCCGCAAAACGCGTGAATCCAAGGCGGAGAAGGCGGCGAAGTTTCAGTGTGAGAGAGCAGAGGAGATGTGACACGGAACACTATGTCAGATCTGAAGGCTTAATCACTTGGACTTTCTTTGGTCCAATTATGCACGATGGTGGCAACAGACCGAATCGTTTCCAATACGAGAGAGAGAGCGAGAGAGAGATGTTTGCAGTGTCGTCGAGGCTATATTGTTGCTTGCAGATGAAACCATGCTACATCTTCCTTGTAAAAGCCTCTACGAATTAACTAAGCCTCTTAATTCCATGGGAAAAGAAACCCATAAATACATTGTTGATGATGACACAGGTTCACCTCAACAGATATAGATCATCCGTCCATATGGGATGGATGGAGCAGACCAGTCTCTGTATACCCGCTTGTTCCTACCATTGCTTTGGTTATGCGTAAGACAACACAGAGAGGGGAAAAACCTTGGAAGGTCTATAAATGATACAGCTTAGAAGGCTTCAGCCCCTCAGTGGCGTTGAAGTACTTGAGGGTCCTCGCCCACCTCAAGTTGTTCTTGAGCTTGTGCACGGCGATGGTGTCCGGCACGAACTCATGCCGAGAGCACAGTCGTGGCTCCTCCATGTAGTCGTACATCGCCAACTTCATGTCGAACCTGTTCTTCCCTCGACCTCCGCCTCTCAGCCACGACCCCGTCACCAAGTCCTCCGGCCCAACCTGATGATCCCTCGGCATCTCCGACGTCGCAATCCACTCCACCAAATCCCACGACAAGACATATCCCATTCCCGACATGTAGCTGTTCGGAGCTCGCCGGTCATGGCAGGGAGTTAAAAAGCCGTAGTACGTGTCCTCCCTCGGCAGCCTCCTTAACGATTCCGCCAAGTTCTGAAGCCGGAAGTACGTGTCGTCGTCCGTCTTCATGACGTAGTCGTACGGCCGCTCAATGCCGTTGATGCCCTCGAGGATCTTCGGGAGGCTGGAGAAGTAGGTGTAGGTCTTGCCGTTGTCCATGTTCTCGGTGCAGTTGAGGATGATGATATCATCATAGATCATGATCTCCATGGCCACCAGCACTAGCTGCTCCTCCTTGGTGAGGTTGCAGAAGACAAAACGAACATCGATTCGAGCATCGGAGACGTTGGACTGGAGGGCATAGGCGTGGCGGACGAGGTGCCGCCGCTCGTAGCTGTCCGGGAGGGTGAGGATGCCGATGAGGAGACGGAAGTCAGGCTTCAGGGACACGGTCTCCATGAAGTTTGTTAGCGAGGAGGGCCGGGAAGTGACCATGGACTGGAGCCGGAACCCATTGGGATAGATGACGAAGAAGACGAGAGATATCATGGCTGCCGAGAGGAGGACGAAGGAGACGTTGGAGGAAGTATGCAGGGATGGCTTCGTCATGGCTTGCCGTAGAAGCCCCACGGATCTACAAAGGTTCGACTGCCCCTATATGTATATATGGTTGGCGTTGGGACAAACATCACTTGGAGAAGGGAATGCTGCCGAACTTATTCACCGACCAGTTGGCAGACGGATTAGCTTTCCCCTACAAAAACGCTGAGGAGTGTAATTAGCAGCAGCATTCCAAATTGGTTAGGTCTTTGCTGCAGTCTTCAATGGGTATACCTTTTTGAGTTCTGACTACTAAGAGAGACGTACAAGGCGTTCCAGTCATCGTCGTCTCATGGAGTTGGGGAGGACCTAACGCACTGCCAAATCCTTGTAATGTGATGGAGGTCAGATCCAGAGATGTCATGGCAAGCCTTTTGCTGGTGGCATGTCCGGCTATCATCGTCCGGCGACTCTGTAAAACCAGGATTAATTTAGTAGGAGAGCAGAGGTGGTTGAGGATCTATCGAGTGGCCTCAATGGATTTTTGGAATCATAGAATCTTCATTTAATTAATCACAACTAGAGTAAATATGACTTCTATCTTTCTTGCAGAATGATGTCATCGACTACTTCAATATAATTAATCACATTAATGCTAATACACATAGCAATTTCTCAAAAAATTCTTCTTCCACCTTTGATATGGACCAATATGTCATAATTTTCCTCACTCGAGTAGTCCTCCCCATTATGATGTGCCTACAAATCTTTTCCTCACTATGTTTAATGATAGGTCAGTCTGATATCATAATTCAACCATCAACTTGACAAACCTAAAATCATACGGTCCGACCTCAGGTTAATAATTATAATCCTTACAAACCAACACAAATTATCAAAAAACGGAGTATTTGCTCAATGATTGTCTGGGGATCATTTAGATCAGCAACACAAATTTAGGTCAATTTGTTCTAACAAAATCAAATGTTTACAGACTAAGAGCAGATATTTTAGCAGTATAAATAACATATGCCTTAAACCACAAGTGCATTAGCATGGCCCAAGCAATGTTTGAGATATTCAAGGCTAAATAATCCAGTGCAAATATATTATCAACAAGTAATATAGAACATATTTTTGTTTCTTATTTGCAAAATGAAAAGAATGCAACTACATATGTACTTCATAAAAGGCAAACTAAAACCTTTTGAGATAAATACTCCTCCCTAGCTAGGTTGGCTACCAAATCAGTAGTCCAAACTGCCCCCTAGGTAAAATAAATGAGTGCCCTCCATGATATTTTACAAGACAAGTATAGCATATTGCTCACATTTGTGGAAGATCTAAGGCCAGTTAAAGAAAGAAGACAAAATAAGTTTCCTACCAATAATGTATTTGATGACTTGGGAACCATCATGATTTATGATAAGAGGGGCAGCCCTTTGGAAGCAGTAAAGATCTTATATGGTACATTAATGTCGGCAACCATACAAGCAGTTGGAGGCAAAACTAGGATGTGTTTCATAAATGAAACATAACTTTACAAAGAAAAAGGAAATAAGTTGTAACATTTTGTAGACAGAAACTTCATTGAAAATAGAGATGGATGCTTGCATTTTATATAGATAGATATGGAAATTTAAATGTTGCATTCTACATTTTAGACCAACATAAGACCATGCAGCAAGATTCTTTTCATAAAATGATCACAAGTTTATGCTGGTTTCCTTAAGTCTTGTTTAAACGAAATAGCTTCTGGAACAGTTGAGTTTGGTTTAGCACAATATAAAATCATCCAAACTGAACCAAAATTGTAGAGTCGATGGATATTTGTCATTTATCAAAATAATCAAATTGTCTAAACTACATATTTGAGACCACGGCCTTATAACATCAATACACAGAAGAAACTTAAACTACACTGTGAGATAATCCCTCAAACTGTCTTGTGCTTCAGGTAGTTTACTAGCACTATCCATCGTTTGCATTAAAGATGTTATTATGTCCTTTAACCAGTAAGTAAACCGGCTTGAGGACCACTAAGCAGTGTATAACTCAATAAACTATCAACAAAGTTTAAATTTTGAAACACTAGACTCCGAAAATCTAATTTTCTATTCACTCAGACATGCACATAAATTCATCATGTTTGCATTAATCCATATCTTGCTCAAACATCAGTGAAAACTTACGACCAAATTAAAACTAGGTCGAACCAGGCATTGATAGAAATATTAAGATATTGCCATTTTGATTCAAATTTCTCCAGTTATTTGAGTTTATTCTGACATAGCTTGTTCAATTTTAAACATTGCCATTCAATTCCTGGTCTTGGATCTCTTTTTCATTCAATGCTCTAAAATCAAAAGAAGGAACCAATAAAAGTGTATCAGATGCTACCAAAATTTATTCAACTCCCGAAACCATGATAGGAACTAAGTTGTAGAATGTGCTTTGAGCTTCAAGGTTATACAATTACAAGCATCAAGTAGATGACCATTGGTATGACTACAATAAAAAAACCTACAAAAAAACAAGTTAATTAGATTTCATTAATTTGATAAATTATATCTCCCTCTACCATCTGGAAAGAATCAATGAATAGTATGAAGAACATCAATACCGATATTGGCAATATAGATGAAAGGACTGTTCAAGATAAAGAAGGATATACTAACAGAGGAATCAAAAACCAACTTTAAATTACCAAAGCTAATGCCATAGTATCTATCACAAAAGATCTCACCTTTGCGGCTCGATACCAGACACCCCTTCTCTGACGATCACAAACTCGCAAGAAGCCTCGGGCAAGTGTGGCGCAAACACAACCTGCATCCACCTCCTAGTTCTCGATGAGCCAGCGTCGTCCGCAACATCGTCCTTCCTCGACAAGAAGAGTCTAGTATTTACGCAATTCGCCCAAGAGAGCCCTAAAGCCGGGCAAACCCGCCTCCCCGAAGACCACAGAGAAGCGTAATTCCCCACCCTCTGCCCATTGGCTCCTTCCTCGGAGCCGACGACATCGACGACCTGGTTGGTCACGACCACCACCGACCCGAATCGCTTTGCTTGCTCCTTGAGCTTGGCTGCGATCTTGAAGAACAGGAAAGATCGCTTCTTTAAGTCTTTAGGGTTATTATCGAAGTCAGAGCGGAAGAGGGCAGCGATGGAGTCGACCACGATGAGCCTGACGGGGAGGTGGGTGGGGGGACGAGCGAGGAGGCCGTCGGCGGTGGCGAGGAGGGATAGGAGGTCGTCGGGGGAGTGGGCGGCGGCGACGAAGATGTGGCCGAGAGGGTCGGCGGCCGAGGACGACGAGGAGAGGGCGTGGAGGCGGCGAATCGGGAACTGGAACTCGGAGTGGATGAAGAGGGAGGCGGCGGAGAGGCCGCCGCGGGAGGGGGGGAGGAGGGCTGCGAGGAGGAGCTGGAGGCAGAGCTGGGTCTTGCCGGCGGCACTCTCGCCGGCGATCTCGGTGACGGAACCGACGGGGAGGCCGCCGCGGAGGAGCCGGTCGAGGACGGGGCAGCCGAGGGTGAGCTTCTGGGCCGGAAGGAGGAGGAGGGGGTTTAAGGGTTCGATTCCAGGAAGCATGACGACTCCGCCTTCTCCGTCGAGGAATGGTTCGCAGAGGTGTTGATGAGGGTATCATATTGGGCCTTACTCAGCCCAGTAAAATTAGGCCGTATTAATGCTTATATAGGCCCAAATAATCTTTTAGATAAGCAAGCACGCAACCGATCGAACTTTTGGTCACCTTATCCAACGGTTTGAAACAAAATCAAAGCCCTCTCACGGATCGCGGAGTCATAGAACCATATGAAAAATGCACATAATAAAGGCATATAAAACTTAGTTCCAAGAAGCGCATCTGGTGTAGTGGTATCATAGTACCCTCCCACGGTACTGACCGGGGTTCGATTCCCCGGATGCGCACTACCTTATGTTATTTTATGGTGTTATTTTATTATTTATTTGTTATATATATATATATATATATATATATATATAACATGAAACCATATAGAGATGAAGATAATGATAAATATACTCCTCCAAACCCAATTATTACAGTTAGAATGAAGCAAGAAAGCAATGGAGTCCTTCAAACCCTGCAGACCATTTAGATTATAACCCCTGACGCGTCCTCCCAAGTAGCCAACCATTCATACGGCAAAGAATAGGGCGCCCGCCACGGTGAGTCCCACGCTAATGCAACCGGCCACCGGAACTGCTGCCGATTTCTGATCCTCCTCCCCCTCCGCAGGAGACGGTGCATCTCCGTCTGCTGCAGGTCCGGCAGCCGGCGAATCCGCATCCGGTGCGTCTGCTTCCGGTGCATCTGCCGCTGGCTCAGGGGCGCTCGCCTCGGGGGCCTCCGCCGGACCGTCAGCAGTCGAATCGTCCACGGGCGCTGGTGCAGGCACCGGCACCTCCGGTGGCGCTGTTATTGGAGCGCCGAAAGGCGCCAGCGGAGTTCCGTTGATGCCCTGCGGGACGATGACGGCGCTGATTTGGAGAACCGAGAGGTTGTACGGCTTGGCGGCGACGGACTTGACGTAGGTGGCCACTAGCGGCGACCCGGGTACCCCCGACCCGAAGGCAAGCCGCCCGTCCGACAGCTTGGTGGCGTTGAGGAACCCCATGCGGTTGGCGGCGACGCCGGTGGTCTGGAATAGGGTGGTGAACAGGGTGGACCGGCGCTTGAGGTCGTGGATCTTCTCTTTGTCGTAGTAGTCGAGGACGACGTGGATGGAGAGAACCTGCTTGAGCGTATCGGAGTCGAGGCTGGAGAGGGAGGAGGCCGCGGAGTTGTCGACCGCGAGGACGGTGATGGTCTGGCGGCGGTTGACCTCAGAGGCGATGTCGGCCTGGCTGAGGAGAGAGTTGAAGTTGGAGAAGTCGGGGAATTGGGAGAGGAGGCGGGTGATGTTGTGGGCGGTGGTGGAGGAGAGAAGGACGAGGAAGGAGACGAAGACGAGGAGGAGGGAGAGTTGGGTCCTCGAAGCCATTGTGGGAGGAGGAGGAGTATTTGGGTGACTTCACAGGAAGAAGGGGGGAGATGAGGAAGATTTATAGAAGTCGAGGAGGATTTCAGTTGGGGCAGTTGGATTGCTTTCTATATTTGGATCTCTCGTCCCGCCAAATTTGGAGGGAGACCGGTCAACGTATTGTTGCGGTCCTTCGGAAAATGTTGACCCAGCTGCAAATCAAACTTACAAGTTAAATCCACTTAGATAGGTGTTACGATCTCCCTTTTTTAGGGCCAATTTTGTTCTAAATCAAATGATAACATGGCATACATGACAATTTAATCTAATGAGATAATGATCTTCAGGTCGAACCTTATCTATACATAATATTAAGTTGATTCCGATTCTACTCATCATAACCTAACCTAATGAGATTATTATTTTATTAAATTTATTATTTTTAAAATAATTAAATTAAAATTAATAATATTATACTCATTTTAAACTTCCTTTCAATATGAGACTAAATCAAGAGTATTACAATATCTCTTCGATCATCAAAGTAAAATAATATCATAATAAAGTATTAGAGTTTTACTAGAGTTTATAAACTCAAATAGACTGACATATTAGGATTAGAATAATGATGAATTTTAAACTCCTCTCAAAATTATCAAGATATTTTATTTTTATTTTAATAATAAAATAATTATAGTATTATTGGCAGAGCCTTTTACTATGTCTAATATTAGATTGATTCTGACCTAATCTAATGGGATAATTGATCTGTGATATGTTAACTTTGTTAAATTAAAATTAATACTATTACATTGATTATATTTTTATAAGTGAGCCTAAATTTTAACTCACTTTCTAAATCAAAAGTACTAAAATGATATTGTAATAAAGTATTATAATTTTATTAGAGTTTATAAACTTTAATATAGTATGACCAACATATTAGAATTAGAAAGCTGATGAGTTCCAAACTCTTCAAGAGGTTTCATTTTCACAGTAATAATAAAATAAATTTAATATTATCAGTTGATTCTGATTTTAATCATCACAACCTAATCTAATGTGATAATTGATTTATTATCTTTGTTAAAACTTTTAAAATATTTTTGTCATGACTCGACCATTATTATAGTATATTCATCACCATTATAAGTCAATTTTAATTTTGTCCGTACGACTAATAGGATGTTATAATATTTTTTCTATCTTAGTCCTCTCACGTTACTCTAATACTAAGTCAATTTTAATATTAAATATTATGACCCGACCTAATAGATTGATCCATCAATTTTATTTGACCTAAATCATTAGATCATAAAAATTAATAATATTATATTCATTATATTCTTATATGTTAATCTAAATTCTAATTTACTTTTGAGTATTAGAAAGCCTCTGTTTATATTAGGATTGCAATCGGAAGACATGGTGATGAATTTCAAACTTCTCTTTATATTATCAGGAGGTTTTATTATTACAATAATAACAAAATAATTATAGCATTGTTTGTCAAGCCTTTTACTATGTCCATTACTAATTGATTCTGACAAAAAAAAAATTTAATTTACTTTCGATATGAGATTAAATCGAGAGTATTAAACAAGAACTCGTTAATACTCCAAGTAAAAATATCGTAAGTATGATCGAAAGATTATGATTAGAATAGCGATGAATTTTAAGAAGTTTTTATTTTCACATTAATAATAAAATAATTATTGCATGATGTTGAAGATTCTTCAAATCTAAATAATTACAGAAAATATTTATAGTTTAAATATTGATCTTGATGTTTTGATACGATGAAAACATGTGCAAAAGTGATTTTGTCAAATGTGTTGGCCCATTCTGATGGTATCGATGGAAGAAGTGCTAATCGAACTGTATGAATCTCTCTCACTTACGACTTAATCAATCCGAATTATATTGTATCGACCTGTGTGACAGATAGAGGTGAAGTAAAATATCATCCATATGATCCATCCATCAACCAAACCCTGTATATATATTTCCTTGTTCAACAGCCTTCTTCCTTGCAGACACAATGGATAACATGCCTCCTACCAGACAGGCAGGCGCATGAAGGGGACCAAAGAAAGACGACAAGGGTGAACCAATATGACCTTTGCCTTCCAAACCTCCGACGCTCAAATGGCACCAAGCACAGCAGCACCCATGAGGAGCCCAAGTGCCGTGCCTGCCACGACCCGCCCTGCTGAAGAGCTTGGTGTCGTCGTCTCCGCGGCCGGACCAGAAGTTTCTTCTGATTCTGCCGTCGGCGAGGAAGGTGATGCGACGCTTGCAGCAGGTGCACCTGCGCTTCCCTTGGGAGCGTCGACCGCGGCGCTCGCACTTGGACCCTCGACGGGGGATGCGGCGCTGGCCTTTGGAGCAGCAGAGGAGGCCGGCTTAGAAGCCTTCGGAGCTCCGACCGGAGTGGTGGAGCTAGCTTTGGGAGCCTTTGCGGTCGTGGCGGGTGCGGCAGGGCTGCTCTTTGGAGCCGCCGAAGGGGTAGGGGTGGCGTCGCCGCTCGTTGGAGCTGGCGCGGCAGTTGCGGAGCTCGACTTCGGTGCCAAGGCAGCTGTGGTGGTGCTCGAGGACTTTGGAGGTGTCGTGGGAGCGGCGGGGCTCGTTTTCGGGGCCTCCGCCCGGGTGGTCGGAGCAGCCTTTGGAGCTGCCACAGGGGCGGCGGGAGTAGTCGTGTTCGCTGTAGCCGTTGCCTCTGGGATATCGTCCGATGGATTCGCCGTCGGTGGCGCAGCCGACGCTTTCGGGGAGGCGGCGGCCGGCGTTGTTGTCGCCGGCAATGCGCTCCCGGCTCCGGACGGCAGGATGGCGCTGCTGATCTGGAGCACCGACAGGTTGTACGGCCTCGCCCCGACGACGTTGATCAGGTTGGAGTTGAGGGGAGCGCCGGGCGCGGCCCACCCGAACACCATCTGCTCGCCGGGGAGCTCGGTGAAGTTCACGGAGCCGCCGGCGAGGGTGGGGAGGAGGGCGGACTTGTTGAGGTTTTTGTCGAAGATGTAGGGGTCGTAGTAGTCGAGGAGGATGTGGGCGGAGATGGCGGTCTTGATCTTGTCGGCGGGGAGGGATGAGATGGGGGAGATGGCGGTGTTGTCAACGACGAGGACGGTGACGGTCTGGCGGCTGTTGATCACGTCGACGAGCTTCAGGTCGGTGAGGTACTTGGTGAAGGCGGAGTAATTGGGTAAGGGGTCAAGGATCTCCTTGACGTCGAAGGCCGCAGCCGAGGCGACGAGGAGAAGAAGGAAGGGTAAGGGTTTGGAGGCCATTTTATCGAGAACAGCGGCCTTGGCCGTGTCTTCACCTCGGAGGGCTTCGGGATGTCGTCCGATTGAACAGAAGAGGCGTGAAGGGTATATATATGGATAGAGAGATAAACGCTCGCAGGACGTTGCCAACTTTGGATGTGTTCGCCCGCGATCATGGATCTCTGGAGGGTGGAGTTTGACCAAGTCGCAAGTCTTGTGTTGTTGTATGGTGGAGAGGGAGATGGTGCCAGGTCGACGTTTTCGTTGACCAATTCCACCCAATTTTGATTTGATTTACGAGTTGCCTTCAATTAAGATGGCAAGTATATCTTCTACGGATTTCTATTTAAGTCCAATTATCACGTACATCAAGCTTTGCTTCCTTTATTGGATCATAGAACGGTGTCCTGAAGAGCAAACACCACACTCGACAAGCACATGACGATGCACGCACGTGCGAGACCGGCGCCGAGACTGGGCGCCCGGCTTACGTGCTCCTTATGCCACGCGGCCCGAGCACGGTCTCGTGCTTCCCGACACGGTCCACCGAACCCCTGGGTGTGCCATGCAGCAGCGTACGACGCGTGCCACCCCTAACGTCTCACTTGTGCCATCTACCCATCGTTGAGTGTTCCAACGACCAGAACGGTCGAACACTAATGAAATGCCCGCTTCTCCCTCGTTCGCGTCAGCATTAGTAGTCTCGTAAGCCTTCCGTGGGGGTGATAGGATGCGGCCCTTCTTCGACCGTCAGATGAATGGGGACAGTCCACGAACGGTAGGATTCGTTCATGATGGCATGCGGCCGTGGTACGCTGGACCTGCGCTCATTCGCGTTGCGATCGTACGTCGATTTCAGTTGACGGACGACGCACGACCGTCAGATTGCTCTTTTGGACCGTGATCCTTACTGGGGCTCAATTTGGAGCCACTCATCGCCGTGTGATTCCGATCAGACGCTGTCGGGCGTGGGTTCCACGACCTCTTTACCCTTTTCTTTTTCTTGTTGTGCGACCACGAGGACAGCAAAGTAGTCCCGTCGTCGTCTTGAACATCACGTTGGCAAGGGGCGGTGACGGACATCGGGTGAGGACTAAAGGAGGCGAAGGGGCGTGGGAGGCGCCGACGTTAACGTGGCCGGATGTGGGAGCGCCACGAGACAGGCGAGACACGATAGAGCATCGCGTACGACACGGCATGAGAGAGAGAGACAGAGAGAGCGCATCGTGTCCCCTCTTCTCCCTGATGCTTCCTCCGCAACATGCACACAATTCTTTCTTCGTATTCTCGCTGAATACGAGTGGCGCCGAGATCCGCTAACCGGATTCGGATGATTGGTATGGAATCGGGTTCGGATCGAGTTATTTTGATGCGAAGTCGGATTGATCACAGGGCTAAAATCAAATGGAGTTCCATAGTATATAGTTTGGATTTGAATTGACTGCGGATCCGACCCTATAACGTCACCATTGATTGGCAACAGATCTACGAACAGCAAACGCACGCCAGCTATTTGCTGAAGAGGCGGTCAAGAAGACCGCCGAAACGGCCCGTGAAAGCCTTCCACTTGCACCCCCGACCTTTTTATCTTTGCTTTCTTTACATTTCAATCCCATCATAAATCAGTAGGATAACAGCAGTCCTCGTTCCTCGTGTTCTCACTCTCAGCCTCATCATCTTCGACTTCCTCCCCCTCCTCGGTGTCAGCCTTCAGCTTTTGTTACCCTTCTTTCGTTCTTCAAAGCAACCATCTTCTCAGTCTTCCGATAACAACGCTTGTATTTGAAGCCATGGACATGGATGCTACAAACAACTGGCTCGCCTTCTCCCTCTCTCAGCAGCCCTGTTTCCTCGAAGCCTTCTCTTCGGTCGCCGCTCCTCCTCACCACCATGGTTTCTCTTCCTTGTTCTCCGCACCTCTCTGTTCCTCTATATTTCTTATATCCGTTGCATAAAGGAGCGACTTGGTTTCAGGTGGAATCGAGGGGGCGGAAGAGGAAACCAGCGCGGCGACGGAGCTGGTGGCGCTGGCGAGCATGGGGCCGAAGCTGGAGGACTTCCTCGGGGGCCCGATGGGGCGTTACTCCAGCGCTGAAGACGCTGCCTCCCCCGCCGAAGGCGTCTACGACTCCGACCTGAAGACCATCGCGGCCGGGTTCCTGCGCGGCCTCCCGGTGGAGCAGCAGGAGCCCCACTCGGCGAAGGAGGCTGCGCCGAAGGTGGAGTCGAGGAAGACCACGGCGGACACCTTCGGCCAGCGGACCTCCATCTACCGCGGCGTCACCAGGTAAAAACCGAGAGAAGTCGCTGCACTGGGCGATATGGGAAGGCAAAGTTTCTTTGTTGACACCCGGACGGGTATTTTGGGCAGGCACCGGTGGACTGGGAGGTACGAGGCGCACCTGTGGGACAACAGCTGCCGCCGGGAAGGGCAGAGCCGCAAGGGCCGACAAGGTATGCCGGCGCAACGCTAACGTGAACCTCAAGTACACTTTAGATTTCTCACCACTCCTACCTGCTAACATGCGCCCCATTCCACGTCGCTGTTGCTCGGCGTCTCGGGCTGGCCGTGCTTTTTGTCTTCTTGCTGCCCCTTCGCAGTCTACTTAGGTGCAGTCCTTGTTTTTCTCCTCCATGCTTTAATTTTCCCGCAAATAGATGTAACGTTCAACGTATTTATAGTCGTGATCTTTTTGGTATTGTCGCGAAGGTGGGTACGACAAGGAGGAGAAGGCGGCAAGGGCGTACGATCTCGCAGCTCTCAAATACTGGGGTCCGACGACCACCACCAACTTCCCCGTAAGCTAACCGGAACCCTAGTGTTCTCTGCAATACCTACGTCCGATGTGCGTGACCGTGTTGTATCTGTGGTAGATCTCCAACTACGAGAAGGAACTGGAGGGGATGAAGAACATGACTCGCCAAGAGTTCGTCGCCTCCCTCAGAAGGTGGCCACAATGCTGATTGCTTGTTTGTATACTTGATGCTGATTCTTGGTGGTTGTTGTTGTTGCAGGAAGAGCAGTGGGTTCTCCAGGGGCGCCTCCATCTACAGAGGGGTCACCAGGTCTGTTTCTGTAGGTATTAGACTTGATCGAATACATCAATCCATATATCAGACTACAAATGGTTGTTGATGTGTTTACAGACACCATCAGCATGGCCGATGGCAAGCGAGGATTGGAAGAGTGGCGGGCAACAAGGACCTTTACCTTGGAACCTTCAGTAAGTACTGCAGCTGGACGGCTTGGTATAAGAAGACGTTAAGCACCATAACGGGTGGTGGATGAAGAATGGATTGGATTTTGGTGCATTCAGGTACACAGGAAGAAGCGGCGGAGGCGTACGACATCGCGGCGATCAAGTTCAGGGGCCTCAATGCGGTGACCAACTTCGACATGAGCCGCTACGACATCAACAGCATCGTGAACAATGATCTCCCCATAGGTGGACTCTCCGGAAGGCCGTCGAAGGCCTCGGAGTCGTCGCCGTCATCTTCTTCGGATTGCATGAGCGTCGATATGAAGCATCAGCTGCACCATCGGGACCCTTCGGCCTCTTTCGGGCTTGCCACCATCCCCATGAAGCAGGACCATGACTTCTGGTCCCTCCTTGCTCTCCACCATCAACCCTCAGGCTTTGGTCTGTTCTCCTCCGGCGATACTATGGACTTCGCTACTGCTACTTCCAGCAAGGGGATGTTAGAGCACCAGCAGGAACAATCTCAGAGCAGTAGCTGCTCTCCCGTTCCTTATGCCACCTATGTTGCGTGCGGAGGTGGTCATAGTTACGACGGTTCCAACATCATGGGGGGTTGGGCTGCACCACCTTCGTCCTACCAACAGCCGGCTTCCAAGCCACATGTGGCGGCCTTTCAGTCTGCCATCTTTGGGATGGAATGATGCGAATGGGGAGGAAGCGAGACGACAAACTCACAGCAGCTGCTTATGCGATAGACAGTCAAAGTTAGGGAGACCTATGAAGCTGATATCAACTGACACACTTACACGAAGGAGGGAATGGGAGGACTGACAGAAGACTAACGAGAGATTCAAAGTTTTGCTCGTGGTCATGCTCAAACCTTCTTTTGCTTTCTTCTTCTTCTTTTACTGACATGATTCCGCACTGCCATCATCATCTTCTTCTTCAGTCTCGACGGAAACAAGCACCTTTTGTAGCTTTATCTTTCTCCTTTTCTAGCTTACCGCTGGGCAAGCGTAGAAACCATGTCAAGCAGCGTTCCTAGGGTTGTGTGGTCAGTATCAGATGACTGCAATCTCCATCGAGACATTTGACTGGGCTAATCAAACCTTGAACTTGCATAGGATGCCCTGCTTCCAAGTCATTAAAGCATGTCTATTAGAGATTCTTGTTGTTGGCTGTGGGATGACACTCCTCACATGTTGCTTAATGGAAGGCTAAGTTATTTAAGTGTGATGATTTGGGTTTTGGTGCGAGTTTAGACTGTGGTGTTGCTGAAATCTTTTCATGCACACTTAGTTCATGATGCATGTCCAGTGACTCCTGCTGCAAACTAGTTCATTGCTAGTAGTTGGGTGCAGCTAAAAGGGCAATTCAATCATTAATTATACTCTTAACACGTCAATTACATCGATTCTTGTGTCTGTCATTGGAGGTCAAAGGCATCACCCCATAATCCAAGCTGTCAACCAATCAAGCTAGAGGAAAAGCATGAGAAAACAAAGCATATTGGTGACATCATGAACCCTTATAGTTTTTAGCCTGCTGACGAAGCCATATGAATCACATAGACTCTCTCTCTCTCCCTCTCTCTCTCTAAAGTATAAATCCTGTCTGCCATTGTGAGTTTGTGCTTTAACATGGTAGAGAAAGAAGAGAGGCTTATACTAATATCACTTGAGGAGATAAAACTCTTTTATATTTGCCACTAAGACCATTAATTAGGGCTTCTCACAATGCCAAGAGGCCATTGAGTGAATGAAGGAGACTGTTCTTTGACTCTCTCTCTCTCTCTCTCTAGGATCATAAAGTGTGGGAGACAACATCTCATGTAAACTCACCAAATGCTGTCATCTTCTACTGAACGATTGGTCCACTGGATTCAGAAAGAAGAAGACTTTCATTACATGAACATACACCATTCGATGCTAGTTTCTCTCTAATGGCTATTAACTTACACTATCATAACCCACACCATCTCCAACAAATATTATTAATTCTACCCTATTTGGTTAGTCAATCAACACACATAGAAACTTCTCTAAAGCATGATTAAATCCATTGAATCACATTTTTCATGATGCATCAGACACATTAAAGAAGTTGGAGGAATCATATTGTGAAAGCTTTGGACAGCATATACCTGTGGTCTTAACATATGTTTCAAACAGAAAATAATATTGTTCAGCCCAAGTATTACTTTTATTTTGTATCCAGCCCACCTATTTTGGGCCCATTATGAGATCATTATGGTTTAACAGCTTAACATGCATATATTATGAGATCACATGCATGTATCACTAGCCTCCTCAGTCCCCTTGACATCTAAAACAACTCTCTCTCTCTCTCTCTCTATATATATATATATATATATATATATATATATATATATATATATACATATACATACATCACTTAAAATTTTATAAATCAATAACAAGCAATTTGACAATGAGAAAGTAATATTATGACTACAATATTATTAATTCTCATCAAGCAAAGGAGTTATTGTAAATAGGCATGTAGGATTGATCTTGTGGTGAGCATGTAGGTTTAGCTATTGGGTGTGGGGTTCACAATATACCTAATTTCAAAATTCATTTAATGAATATCATAATTAGATATAAGAGGATGGAATGAGCACAAGATTTTTTGAAAAATATATTTTTTAGAATTTTAGAAGAATGATATAAGAACATTATGAATTTCAAAATCGATTAATCATTCAGGATATAGATATATCTATCATAATCTAACTAATTTAAGTAGATTGGGTAGTCACGAATCGAACGACTATTGATAAAAAAAAAAAAAAAATTTAACATACATACATACATAATTATTTTATCTTTGGGATTAGAACAATGCTTGAATTGATACAACACATCACACATCTTCCCTTCTTATTCCCTTTTTATAGCCACACAAACACATGTGGGAGTAGCAACTAAAGGAGCCAAAGAGCATTGATTGAACCCACTGTTTTTGCCATCAATTGAACCTTATCATCTTCATCCTCCTCCTAACTTGTTCGAGTGGACTTCCAACCTCCATCAATGGGTTTGAATGACTCGTGACTCATGTAACTCGGTCGAACGAGTGGCCACCACTCTTTCGAGATTTTTATTCCCTCAACAAAAGGACAAGGAAGAGGATTGATTGCAAATGATTAAACATGATGCCATGAGTTGGAAGAGTCTTCTTGGGATGGTGATAAGGTGAAAGGCTCCATATATAGGAAGTGAGATTACCAAATACCATGACTTGGTTGGCATTTGTCATTGTCATACAACGTGTCGTTTCTTGATGCTCCAAACTTGGATTAATAGATGATTAAGACACGTCGATGGAGGGATGACATAGAAATATTTGTGGTCATTGTCAATTGTATCGTTTGTGTTGGAAAGATGCATGAAATATAATATATTCTACATGGTTTATAATTGGAGACGATGTCCCACATAAGAGAATTTAATTTTATTAGATATTGGCCATCTTCATCGATACAATTACATTCTCTCTCCTTTAGGTTAGGGAAAAGTATTCTTACTTACTTTACCACAATAAAAATGAAGTGCAAAAAGAGACTGTAAATATCTTAGTATTTTTTTTAAAATAGTAGGAATGTAGTGTTAGTTTAATATATAAAATCGTATGATATTTGCAAGCTAAGCCATATGATTTTTTTCTCGTGAATTTAGATAACAAGCGTGGTGATAATATTTGAGATGTCATGTCTATTTTCAGAAAAAATAAAGATCCTATTAAATATGTCTTGTCAATGATTAAAAGATTGATGCCATACAAAAATAACTTCTCTCGTTTCGAGTTAAATTCACTTACATATTTTAATGAACAAACTTTGATTTGATTATCGAATGAATATTATCGGTCGGTATGATAGTCTATTATAAAATCAGATCGACACAAGACATGAGATATAAATATTTTTGTCTTGGAGAATAATTTTTCTTCGTTTAGTCGTGTGATTGGCATCATTTGAAAAAATATCTTTCTCTCTTTTTCAAATATAATAACACTCGGTATGTTAGGTTGATGATTAAAAGTTGATCATATTAAATTTCATGTCGAAATAAAATTCATCTAAAGTAAATTTGTCCTACTAACTTCAACTCAAATATAAAGTATGATAATTAAGAACTAAACTATATTAGTAAAACTCATCAAAGATTCTATCGGACCATTCAACGAATAATGGATCTAATGTCTTACCGATTGTTATTCCAAGTCAATAGCTGCCATGAAACAAAGCGTGGGAGCATCGACTTCCATAGCAACCACGCAAGTGGTTGTTGTCAACACAAACTTCAATTAATTTGAAGCAAATATAAAGATTTGGTCAACGCTAGAGTTCGATTCAATCTATATAGAATCCATCTCGAGCTCAATCATATACATTCATGAATTGCATTCATTATTTATAAACAATAATCAACTTATAAAACTATTGATTGTTATAGTAAGAACCCTATTTAGAAGGATATTTCATGAGATCATCGATGATTTACTTCTCATATCAATTATAATAATCGCCATTGAGTTATATATTTTAGTATCAATAAATTGATAAATATAAAAGATAATAGTGATGATGAAATGGATGGACGATATTATATCATCGTTTATATGAAGGGTAAACTTATGATAATTGATATTTTTATGAATAATATTATTTAATAAATAATAGGTAGAAAATATATGATTAGAATACTATTCCGTACGGTCAAAGACGATGTAATACTTAAATATGGAGTGCAAAGAAAACAAACAAACGAGAGAGGAGAAAAAAAACCCTAAAAAAGAAAAAAGGGGTGGGGGGATTATTGTAAATGCTTTGCTTTGTTAGGGTTGAAGATTGATCACACCGCGGCGTCCGAATCTAAAAGCAAGGAGGAGGAGAAGGAGGAGGAGGAGGACAAGAGGTGAAGATGACGAGACCCGGTCAGCCACGGATTCCTTTCTTGGTATTCCCCTCTCTCTCTCTCTCTGTCTCGCTCTCGCTCTCGCTCGGTTGGGCGTCGTAACCGTAGAGGCATTAAAGAAGTCGGTCATTTTAAAGGGATTATTGCTCTCCTTCGGTTTGGATCCGCGTGCGGCGGTGCAGGGGGCGGAAAAAGGGTCAGCCTTGAAGGTGGCAATGTGAAGGGCGTAGCGCGGAGGACGCCCGCTATGGATCCGAATTTCTCAGGTGCGCTTCTCGTCCTTTTCGTCACTGTTTGTGGCTTCTTCGTTGCGGTTTTGGCAATTGATGCCTGGGGAGATCTCGATCTGCTCGCTGAAGTGGATTCCGAGGGGGAACGCATGATTCGGGTTCGGTGTGGTCCCTGGTTCGACACAGTTGGAGCACCCAAGGGACTCGGTGGTTTTCTTCGATCTGTAGGAGTTTGGCGTGATGAAGATCGGGTTTTTGTAGGGTTTCCGCGGGTTTCTCCGATTTCCTTCTCTCACCTCTTTGTGTAATCCGCTCCTTCCTTGCATTTGTGGGTGATGTGCAGCGGATGACCAAGTATGGGGCAGTTGGCATTCTTTTCCCCCAAATTTTGGCTTAGCATATGCTGAGGAAGATGAATTTTCCCCCCCCCCCCCCACTCATCTCGAGCTTCCTTTTTCACGCCTCGGATTGAAATGCTGATTTCATCAGCGAATTGTGATGGCTAGGAATTCTCCTATGTCTAAGAAAAGTAAAAGTCCACTGAAATGGAACTCTTAATTATTTCGACCGGAAAATGTGGTATGATCCATAAGGAGTTCTTTTCTTGATCACATTTTGGCTTTCCTCAGCTTGAAGAATTCTGGAATTCTATGGTCGATGCTAAAGCTTAGAAGGTTGCTGGTAAAGCGTCGGTCCTGTGGGTTCAAGCTGCATCCCCATGTCGTTCTCAATCACAAACTTAGGATTTATTTGTTGAACTATCATTATCTTCGATTGCAATGAGCTAAAATTGCTTTCTTTTGCTTCAAATAGTTTGCTGATTTTGCAGAGGTTTCTTGTTCAGTGTGATACTCTGCCTCTTGTACTGTAGTTCTGTAGTTCTGGAACCTTTCTGTTTACCACAGGAAAAACCTGCACTCAAATAGTTAGCCAGGGGAATGCTATCTGTTAGAAGTTACTAAATGTTAGTACTTGGGACTCCAGCTTACCTGCTACATCAGGTGTCCAAAGAACAGTAGTTTCTGAGTAGTTGGCTGGCACATAGATGAACCCTAATGTCATATCAACTTACTCTTTGTGAGGGTGAGCCTTAGCACCGGTGCCTTACTGCAGGCCATGTGTCAAAGATTTGAGTTGTGGAAATAGCTCTATGAATGTAAGAGTAGGGGTGAGGTGTCATAAGTTTGACCTTCTCCAGACCCACATTAGAGGAATCTTGTACAGTGAGGCATCTTCTTCAATCATTGTATGTTTTTTAACCTTTTTTTTTAGTAATTATGATAAAGTTTGCTCTTCAGGGCTCGTACTTGACCCATCTAAATGTAGTAAGTTGAGCATCGAGGAGAAGAGAGAGCTCGTCCGTGAATTGTCAAAGTGGCCAGAGAGCGCTCCTGAGAAGCTGCAGACATGGAGCCGACGTGACATTTTAGAGATCCTTTGTGCAGAGATAGGGAAGGAGAGGAAATACACTAGCTTAACAAAACAAAAGATGATAGAATACCTTTTCAGAGTTGTTTCTGATAAAAAATCTGGAGAACATACCACAGACAGGGACTCTGCTCAGGACCTGTGTACACACAGCCCTCAAACCCCAGCTAAGAGACAGAGAAAGAATGACCATCCTTCACGTTTGCCTATCACTACGGACAATCTGCAGTCGGGTGATGTTGAAGAAGCTTCGGACAACATTAGATACTGCAAGAATTCAGCCTGCCGGGCGACTCTTAACATAGAAGATGCATTCTGTAAGCGGTGCTCATGTTGTATATGTCACAAATATGATGATAATAAAGACCCTAGTCTTTGGCTGTTTTGTGGCTCAGAGAACCTTTCTCAAGGTGACTCATGTGGCCTGTCTTCTCATCTTGAGTGTGTTCTTAAGCATGAAAAAGGAGGTGTCATGAAGAGTGGGCAGTGCACAAGATTGGATGGGGGCTATTACTGCATATATTGCGGAAAAGTTAATGACTTGCTAGGGTAATTTCTTCAACATAATGTTAAATTGTTTTCAATAATCCCCTTAGTATATGTTCATCCATTTTTATTTAACTGCTCATTACAGCTTTCAGTCGTCAAACTTTTAGTCTATATCTGATCCATTTATCTTTAGCACCTAATCTACTTTATCTTGTGCAATAACCTAATTAATTGTCTTGTCTTACCAATCCTGAATTACTTCAGGCTAAAAGAATTGTGATGGTTCAACATCATTAAGTGTTTAGTCTGCTAGTGTTAGGAGCAGATAATTTTTTTGATGAGTTTGATGAGCTCAAATTTGTTTTTTTTCTTTAAATGTGATAAGCAATTAGACTTCAATGACACAATCTAATAGCGAAATTTCTCTGTCGGTGTTTGTTTAGTAGGCCAAAGAGTAGTCATATCTATGTTTCTTAAGATTCATAACTCGGCTAATGTTGAATGCTTCAATAAAGGATAAACTGGCTCTTGAGATTAACATGAACATAATATGAATGGAACTAGCAGATATAGCATTTAAAGTTAGAATGCTTTATTCGAATGACTTGGAAGAAACAAGTGCTGATGGAAAGTTGCAGTGGAGGACTTTATTATAGAAACCTAAGTGCTGATTTATGGCTTTTGGAATGCTTGTGATGGAAGCGGTTGATGTCTCATGGCCTTTAGAATAATGGGAATGATTGGTGCGGATAGAAACAACAGTAACAGAATAAGAGAGGGATTGTTACTGCATTTTGCAACAAGAACAGAAAATTCTTCATCAAGCAAAACGGTCAATACCTGTAATTCAGTATCACTTTTTATAGCCACTTCATTTCAACTTAAAAGAATAACGAAACCCGTTTGTCCTTGTATATTACTTGTATGGATTCTATAATATGCAACCTTCCTTATTTAGTGAAAGTTTGTTTACATGTTTGCTTTTATCTTGTTTAGACATATGTTTCTTATCGTTAAAGTATGCATAATTTTTACACAGAAGCCAAGAAGTAATCTATATCAGAATATGAGAGAAATGCAAAACCAGTTCTTTTTTATTTAATTAAGAATTCCATGGAGAACAATGATAAATTACGAGAAACTGACTGAGAAACTGCTGTTGTGATATAACGGCAGGTGCAGGGAGGCCGCGGTTATGATATTACAGCAAGAGGTAGTAGGTGCTGGTATGAGAAAACCTCAGTAGGTGAAAAAAAAAAAAATAATCCAGATTCTAACTGAATTTAATCATATGCAAATGTCAAACAGTGGTTATTTGTCAATACATTGAATTAAAAATGAGAGAATAAGTGGAGAACAAAGACCATAGTTTTTTTCATTTTTCCTACTGAACAAAACTCTATCGACTCACAAACTTTATGGCTACCAATTTGACTTCAATTAAATTTCAAACTTAAATATCATCATAAATAGGTACTAATGTATATAAAAACATATAGAACATGTTGCCTGAATGCGGCATGACTTAACTTGACCTTTGTTATACACATCCTACTTCAGTTAATCTTGTCAATTGTATTAATTGTTGGTTGTTATACCAAATTTTATAGCTCCATACTATTAGCAAGACACTCCGCATTGAGTTTGTTAGATAGCTTAAAATACCATAATAGGAGCTAAGACAACATATGAGGTCCTTGGTGCATCGTTCTTGCATCATTCTTTGTGTGCTAGGAGATAAGAGCTTCAGAAGTGAGCATAAGATGGCTTGTCTTTGTATTTCTATTCATAAGCACGGAGGGTTTGGAAGTGTGGATCATGAATGTAGAGACTTGACCTCTTTGCTTGTGGGAGGGCTTAGAACAGTAGAGTAACATCAAGGTATAATTGTTGATTGGAAAGATAATTTGGTGAAGAAAAGACATGTAAGATATGGATGTATATTCTCATCAGGTGGAGAAAGACATGATTGCCATTATGGAAAAATGGACAGGAAAATGACAGCAAAAAATGATTATGAAAAAGGGTTCTGGAAGGCCATGAGCTGATGTGTTTCTTTTAATAGAATCTCTTTTCTCCAATTTCAATTAGCCGGTACAGTGTTAACCATTGCACTTAGAAAGATAAGACAGATGGTAATTGGTAATTTAAATGGTTCCATTATCTCCATTTCTCTTTGGATCCTGAGTAGATTTTTTATGAAAGTTTATGTAACTGCTAAATGTCTCTTTCATAAGGAAAATTATGCAAACTTAATGTTACTCTGAGAACAGCCAGGGGACCGATATGTTCTCTCTCCTGAAATTACTTGAACAGGGCAATTTGTCCTTGAGTCCAACCTGCCTGACTTTTTTCCTGCAAGGACAGAAACAGGTATGCATTTGTCATGAAATTCATGGATGACTATAACATCTATTTTAGTGAATTTTCTGTACCCCTCAAATGCTTATTCTTGTCCATATTATTGTACATATCAATTATTTGGTCCTGAGAGATTCTCATTGATCCTTCCTACTGGATTTCCCTTTAGGTTTTAGGTTGGCTTGTTAAGTTCTAGGTGTTACACATTAGATTTTGGCATGAACAGTTATTTTGAAGTAAATCAGTTCTAGATTGTCTAGATCTGTTCTCACTTCACAACTGAAACATATTGTGGAAGAGAAATTCCTTTGGTGGTCACACATCAAACCGCAGTTGCTCCCACAAGTGATTCACTTATAACATTTTTTTACTTTTTGTTTCTGCAGGTGTTGGAAAAAGCAGCTCATGATTGCAAAGGATGCACGACGAGTCGATGTATTGTGTTATCGGATTTCTCTTAGTCATAAACTTCTCAACTTAACAGAGAGGTATGGAAGTTTGCATGAAATAGTTGCGACAGCACAGAAGAAACTGGAGGCTGAGGTTGGGTCTATCGATGATTTACCAAACATGGCACGAGGAATCGTCAACCGACTTTCTGTAGGTGCTGAAGTCCAGAAACTGTGTGCCTGTGCAGTAGATTTACTAGATACAATGCGCTTAGGTGGTTTATCAGCCACTGCTCAAGTTCAGCGTAAGCTCGTCTAAGCTCCAAGTTTCTTAAAATTTCTGGTACCTTTTTGATGCATTCATCATTCCTTCATGAATTTTTGTCACCTGCAGAAACTGGTTCAGTATCCTCCAGCTTTATCAAATTTGAACAGATATCGCAAACATCTCTTACTGTGGTTTTGGATTTGGAGAATAATTCGTCATTAGGTCAAGAGGTAGCTGGCTTTACCGTGTGGCACCGAAAGGCTGACACCCCAGAATACCCCAAGAAAGCCTCATTTTCTCTATTAAATCCAAAGAGAAGGTTTCTAGTAACAGAACTAGCTCCAGCTACAGAATATATGTTCAAGGTGGTTGCCTTCGGCGATACAGGGGACCTTGATACATGTGAAGTTGGAACAAAAACCAAAGGCATCTCACTGGACAACTCTATGGGCTTGGCACCGCAGACAGCTGTATTAGAACCACATTGTCAAAGCCCTAAAACAAACAGTAGTGGCTTGTCTAATCCCTCAGAGGGTGACGAATCTAATACTAACAGTACCGCTTGTGCTGACTTGAACAAGTTGCCAGAAATAGAATTTGATGAATGTGAGAAGCCTGAGATCCTTGAGACAGAAAAATCAACGGATCATGCCCAGAAAGATGCTGGCCACCAAAAGAGTGAATGCAAGGGCAGTACAAGCAGAGCAGAAGTTCCTGAACGAGATGAATCACCTGGACGCTCTGATTCTGTATTAGATGAGGAACCGAACTCAACGATTCGGACAGATTCCACTAACTCTATGGAGAATAACCAAACATCTGACATCCCAAGATCAGAGAATGAATCTAACGCTCCCGTTGTCAACGAGATGGTGATTGTACCATTTGTGCAATCCAACTCCACCCTTCCTGCCACTCCTTGCAGGGTGGAAGCTGGAACAGAAGGTTCTGAGAGGTGCAGCAAAGGAAAACCTAGTGTCAATAAATTTGAAGATGGCTTGATGAAGCCAGGCATGGAACCAGGGAGTTCATCAAAGAAAAGATGTGGGGGGAATCTTGAGGGTGTAAATGTCAAAGATGGATCACTGGAAGGAGCATACGAGTATTGCGTGAAGGTGATCAGATGGCTGGAATGTGAGAGGCACATCGAAACCAACTTCAGGGTGAAGTTCTTGACATGGTTCAGCTTACGGGCAACCCCACAGGAGAGAAGGATCGTTAATGTTTATGTCGATACTCTAATAGATGATCCTGTGAGCCTTGCGGGGCAGTTGGTGGATACCTTCTCAGAAACCGTCTGCAGCAAGAGACCACCCCGAGTGCCGACTGGCTTCTGTGCTAAGCTCTGGCATTGAGACTCGGGGAGCCATTCTTCTCGGTATTCTACGAGACAATTATTTACATGCAGATTTGTGGCATTAATTCTTCATCAATTATGTGTTCATGGATCAGCAAATTTCAGGTCAATTCCTATTGTTGCTCATTGACAATCACACTTTATATGTAGTTGAAAACTAGTTTTCATTAACAGAACTACTTAGTTCTTAATGCTCTTTTAGCCTTGTGGCACTCCTCTTCATCTTTACACTAGTTTAAAGGTTCCCTATGCTGATACAAGCACATTTTTCAAGTGAAAAGATTATTATGTTGTACTTTACAATTTCTCTGGGTGAGTTCTATTTTTTTTTACTAATAAATAGACATCTATTGTTATGAGTCAATCAAAGGGTATCGTTTTTTGGGATGATTACTTTGATTGAGATCTTTTGGGTGTATCTTTTTTGCATGGTTAAGCATAACTGGGAAGCCTCCTTGATTCCTATTTCTTTTTGTTTTGGATTTGATCTTCTCGTTTAACTTTGTTTTCCTGCATGCCTCAGCTGGATCTTCATTGAGCTACCTTAAAAGTTTTCACTTGAATCGAGTATCGTGTTCTTATATTTGAATTGCCATATACTAACAACATTAATTGAAATCTTTACGTACGCGATTTAGATTATTAGTTTGGTTACACTGATTGACATAACAATCTTAAGGTGATTTGACTGTTGTGCAAAGCATGCCGCTAACAATGCAGATGTAGTCCATCCCATTGCCCCCTCGGTCTTTGGTCGTCGCTACACCACTATCAACAGCCGGATGAATCCGCGCCCTCTAACGACATGCCTTGAGCCTACCAGGTGCTCGTCCGAATGCCCCGACGTGATCCGTCGATTGGGTCCTCACACGCCGCCCGACCATCACAACAGCGGCGATCGGGGGCGTACGCGGGTGCCTCTCGGCTCTCTCAGCCCCATGGCCAGTTTGGGTTCGATCTCGATGCGCTCGTCAAAGGATAGAGCTTTGCTTCCGAGATGTTTGATAAGAGTTCTGAAAGAAAAAGGCTCTCTCAGCCCCATGGCCAGTTTGGGTTCGATCTCGATGCGTTCTGTTCGTCAAAGGATAGAGCTTTGCTTCCGAGATGTTTGATAAGAGTTCCGAAAGAAAAAAGGCTAGGCGGCAATCGTATGCCGGAAGAAGAACGATGATGTTTGTTGAACGAGCACCGTGCTCGATTGTTGTGACATCTAAATCATCGTCGTCCATAGCAAAAAAGACGAATTGGAAGACGGAAACCATCAAAGAAAAACGAACACTATCGGCATCAAAAGAAGCATACGAATCAGAAGTATGGGCCACAACTTGTTCAGGAAGCGCACCTGATCCTGAGATCGCAGTAAATCCAGGTGGAAAGCTCTTCCGGCAGGAGAGAACGTGGTGGTGCTCGCTCGATCGATGGAGGCGAGGAAGGGAGATGAGCAGGCATGGGCCAATTGCAGCGGTATCGGCCACGATCAAAGCGTGGATCTAACAGGTGGTGATGGGTCAAGCAAAGTGCAGTCATCCTGCCATCTTTGAACAAATTATTAGCATAGGAGTATGCAGGGCTCTTAAAAAGGACCAAAGAGAAGAGTGGTGCAGTTTTCAAAGGCCTATAGGAACAAGCATTACCCCCACAAAAACGACGTGTTAAGCTTACCCGCTACAGAAAGTTACCCCAGTGACAGAGTTCTCGGAGTCCTCCAACACAGTTCTCATGTGAGTGAACAGAGAGATGGATGTCATGCGTACACCCTCCAAAGGTCTGACAGATGAACAAAAACTTCTATGCTAATATGTATTCTGAGTGGTATTGAGAAACATCAACATTTCCTAAGAACTGCCTACGCTCCTTTTTTAACATTTTGCTACTTTGTACGTTCCATGTGTTCCTATCAAAATATAAGACTGGTTTTTTCACACAAGCCCTAATCAAATGACCATTGCATCTGATGAAACGCATCTCCCAAGTTCAACTTGGTGTGTCTAAAAGGAGAGTGATATCTATGAAGCATGAGTCAGTTGGGTATTGACGAGCTGTGATATCTATACATGGGTCAGTTTGAACATGCCTACAGATGTACCATTTCATATTAACCATTAGGTTAACAAAAAAAAATTCCAGGAACATGCCTTGAAATAGGCAAGAACATTAACAAAGACCTATCTTCAGCTGAAGAAATCCCAGATGTTTCCACTGCACCTGTTGATTAATAAGAAAAAGACATTGAGTGGGTATCAGCTCCTTACCACTAGGGCCAGGGTTTCTGCACAACACATACTGGAAAGACAAAGTAGAAAGTTAGCATTTGAAATTAAGGGCAAAGCCATATCCAACAATTTCTTGGGGCTCACCAAGATATTTGTAGCAACGGGCATCATAACCAATAGTTTCAATAAAGTTGAGAGTGTATCAGCAGTCCTGGGAGGCCGGCAGTGCACAGAAGAAATGAAGCAGAACTCTTAATCTAGTATCTGATTAATGTTTCAACAAGCAATGTCTAAGGCGAGCGGTAAATGTTATACATGATGGGTAGAATAGAATCTCATACTATGATGACTAACCACAGCCTTGCAGCTTATCACAACTTGCTTGGTTTCAGAACCCTGGGATAATAGAAATCTAAGATCAATAAAATTATGAACAATTTCCCTTTAGGTAGCAAGGAAAACATGTTAAAAGCAAGGTGCAATAAGTTTGACTTGAGCTTTGAGCATTTGATTAATGAAGCAAAACTAAGTACTTTGATGATAAAGTTCCCCTAGTTACATCCTTTTATTCATTAATAGAACACTACGAACAATGGTAAAAGAAGGGTAAGAAACAAGTAGCTGTACTGAAAAAGTGATTAACATGCTTATGTGGAGGACAGAATGCTAATACAATAAAAAATTTCATTTCATTGTTGTGGAAATGATATCTCGGGCAAACCTTGCATTTCCACTATGCCTGAACAAGCTCACATAGCAATCAAGGACATAAATGATGAAATGAACACAGTGGAAGCAACACTAATACACTTTTGTCATATGTCATAAATTGCATGTAATACTAATTTATATCACCTAATATTTTTTTTATTACAGAAGTGTACACTCATACACTTTTGACCTTCCCAAAACCTTGGCAGCAAGCTTGGTGCATTGGACCCTCATTCTTATTTTCTTACTACCTGGTCTGAACTCTTATTCTAAGTTATATTTCTTATTTTTTTGTTTTAATGTTGATAATGGAAGCAAAACCTGTCTCAAAACTACTGATACAGGAAAAAATATTGATGACTATCTAACCATGAAAGACATGTAAAACTCCACTCTGGCCATAGCCTAAATCAGAACTAAAATTTCAAATTCAAATCTAAATTAGTCTATAAAATACTACTGGAGATTCTTATTGGTAGTGGTGGCTTTTTTTATTGTTGGTCAAATGCATAATCTCACAATCATATATGTTCCTTCGATGAGATGAAAAAATATTTGGTCATTTACCAACCACCAACTAAAGATCAGTAGTTTTAAGCAACATTTTTCTGCTAAAACTATTCTCAGATATCGCGTGGAATGACAAGTTAACTAAGCACAAACTTCTATCCTTAAAAAACTGTCACTTAACATCAACTAGGACTTCTATTGACCTTAAGATATACTTCATGTCAAGATTCATTTTCTAAAAATGACCCGCCAACAGAAAATTTTGAAGAATTATACTGGGCCATTAAATCCAACAAATGGCAAAGTTTCTGCCCTGTATCATATTGCCATGGTTAAGGTTGTCGAGGATAGAAAGAAAGATAAAGCTTATACAAGTTCAAAAGACAAGCAAAAAAAATAAAATCAATACTTTTCATTATAAGCATAACACAACACAACTCCTCTGTAAAAGTGAGGAAAGAACACAGACGCTAGTTTAATGATTCAGTGAAGGTAGGCCAAGCTTAAAGGTTGTGACAGAAGGAACAGCAGATGCCTTATATTAATCCAAAGATAAGGAACAAGGCGAGAACATAAATGTACCAGCATTTATGTGTACTGGTGAGAACATAAAGTTGTAGGCTCGAAGAGTACCGATCATTGTGTACTGGTGAACTACTCTTTTCCATTTGCACCTGTTACTATATAAGATGGTGCAATTGAACACCCCATGCCTCACATTACATTTTAGTTTTGCAATTAATCTTCCCCATATGGTAGATGTTCCATGACAGTCTGCATCACATGGAAACCAAATTCCTCTCTCAAGGATGTTTGAAGCAGACAATAATTTACATATGGTGTTGTCCAAAGCATTACTAAGATACTTTCTCCCTAGAACATTCGCAAATTTGCTTGTAATATGTTGTGAACTCAATCAATTTAATTATTCTATATCTCTAAGGAACTCAAAAGCGAGTGCTGATCCCTGAGTTGGAGTTACTAACTTCCATTTCCTATTGTCAGAATCTTGTCTAGAAATATTGGGAAGTATCTAACTGGGTTTCAATGTACGTGTCACACAATACCAGCAATATTGCCAATCACATGCTATGTGATTAATATGCATAAACCCAATTGGCATTCGCAATGCGTAATAGTGGATGGAACAAGACAATCCAACCAAGTGTGAAGTTTTGGGAAACTGTATCACTATACAGTTTCTTGAACAAGTGAAACTTGAATGTAAAAGCACATCAAGCCTCATTTCTAATCCAAATCCAACTTGGAGAATACCTTTCATGTCTTGAGTCCATTCACATAATTGCTTTTTAAGAAAGAATAAGTTATACAATTTCAATAGTTCTACGGCAAAAACTAGTTATATAGCAAGAAAAAAAATGATTCGATGTAATAAAAACAAAGCTAAAAGTTCTATGTAAAAGCTAGGGCATGAACGAAAAACCCTAACCTTTCAGGCTGTAATCAAGATTCTAGCGGTTCCGCTCCGGAGGCAAAGGCCGATTAAACCCTCCCCTCCTATTCATGTACTGCCGAGGCTGCCGCTTCGTAACCACCCTCACCCCACTCATGTCATTTCCCTCCACCGGCTTCCCTTTGGTGGAATCGAACCCTATCGGAATCCCCAGCATCTTCATCATCTCCAGCTCGTCCGGGTCCGCGTCCGTGGGCGCCGGCACCTCCCCGCCCCTAGGAGCGTCACCGGCCTGCTTCTTCTGCTCCTTGGCGCCGCTATCCGCGATCTCCGAGGCGGAGGAGCGGCGGCGGTCGCGATCGTCGTCGCTGCCTTCCCGGCGTCGCTTGCGGTGGACGGAGTCAGGGGAGGGGGAGCGCCTGTGGTGGCCGTGGCGGCGGCGGTGGCGCTCAGCCGACAGGGAACGGGACCTCGACGGGGACCTGGAACGCGACCGCTTCCGGTGGTCTCGATCTCTGTTCCGATCCCTGTCTCTCTCTCGATCTCGATCTCGATCTCGGTCTCGGTCGCGACCGCGGTCCCGATCCCTCTCGCGGTCTCGCTCTCTCTCGCGGTCTCGAAGCTTCTCCTTTTCTCTCCGCCTCTCCGACATCCTTCTCACGCGAGCCCGAAGCTTCTTGAGCTGTGGAGAGGCATAAAAACTGCTTCATTCATCGCATCGACGGTGCGCCAAAACCTAAAACCACCGGCCCAAAAGAACCGGAAACGGGTCGGATGCGGGTCTGATACGAGAAAAACCATATCCGCATCAATCATAATAATCATAAACAAAAAAAGTCAATCAACTAATTCTAAGGAATATTTTCAAAGTAAATTTTTTTTTCAAAAAAATAATATTATTTATATAGATAAACTCAGTTCTTTCATATAGATTTGCAAATGATCAGAAACCCAACATAAAGACTCTTAGATCCAACCAATCCCTTCACTCTTTCTTAGCATACTATAAAAGAGATACTTTTAATTCATGCACAACACATTCAATCCCTTCTTCAATATTTTGAAGCCATCAAAAAATTCAATTCTTGAATCACCATCTATCAAATTATTACAATCATTATAACTTAAAATTCATCCCCATCATGCTTTGCTTTTCTTATAGAAGAATGTCATCAGTAAAATACTGGTAAAAAAGCTGAATCTTCATGTTGAAAATCAACAATAAGTTCATTTTGTCACCAGTGCAACCATGATTGATAGCCCAAGTAACTTGCTATTCAGCTTAAATGATGATGCTAAGACAACAATGGAAGGAGATCAATTACTCTTTGAGCCAGCCATACATTTCGAAGTAATAATTAAGAGCTATTTTGAAAAAAAAAAAAAAAAAAACATAGAAAAAGCTATTATTGTCATACAAGGAGGAAATAACAACCGTTTTGATTGCTTTTGGACAGATGATTTCATAAAATGTTCAAAGACAACTGATTTCAAGAAGTAATTCGAGAATGCTAACATAGGAAAAACATTTGAAAGGAAATCATTGATCACAGATTCCTGCCTCCTCGATTGAACTAACTGCGATCAGCCGCATGATGACACAAGAGCTGACATAGGATCATTTGGTCTGTAATACGTCGAGACCGCTTTAGATCATTGATATACAAAGCATAAACAGCATTTCATCAGACATGTTTTTAACTTCAGGACCCACATGCCAATGTTGAAGTTTACTGCATGACAAGAACATGATAGCAGAGTCAGAAATAAGCATATGGACATAAGAAACGGAGATGATGTTTTACCTCTTTAAAAACTTTTTAGACAGCTTGTACTTTGCTGGAAAGCTCTTTTGGTTTACTAACTTTACCACTTTCCTTTTCCTGCAATGAAAAATATTTAGAAATTCAATTCACATTCTCAAGCCATCAAGCAGTACAGATTCCTATAAAACTTGTTTTTATTCCAAGAATTAGGCAAATTTAATAGAAGACCAATGCATGGATTAAACAAGAGAAGTCTTACAAGTACAATAAAACCCAAAATAAACAGTTGAGAATCAGACATTAGCACCCACTTATCCTCAAAGACCATGAAAACTTGGTAAAAGGAAAAGTTGAACATCATTTGCTGCCAGAGCACTCTCATCTAGAGACCTCAAAATTCTCATGCTTATCAGGCTGCACAGTATTAGGAACCGGGAAACATGTCCGAATTGCAAACACAAAGCACGAGAAATCATGAAAAGCCAATATGAGGAGATAACTATCTAGATCAGTTTATAGTTGATGGAGCAGAATGAATTATGCAAATGCAGACACCTTGGTTGATTCAGAGACCAGATAATAGATCTAGATGGGAAATCAAGAACTTAGGCTAAAAGACCGTCATATGGAGCTTAGACTCACTGGGTTTAGCATATGGAAACATGCTACATTTGTCATATAAAAGCATGAAATTCCAACATTTCCATATTACTTTTAAATGACATTTCAAGCATCAAAATAGACAATTAATAATTTTTTGAGATGTTCTTGAAAACCTTTGCTAAAGCATTCAAATTCAATTAAAAGTTTCTTCCTCCAATACAGACTATTATGCCATGCTAGATACCTTATGTAAATCGTACAATTTTACATAAATGACAAGAAAAATCAAACTCCCCTAGTTAAACTAATAAAAAACAAATCACACAGACATGTCCTTGCATTTGTCCAACTTTCACACATATAAATTCATAAGTCAAGATGTTTATACACTCTGATCCTGCTTCATATATCTTGACATATCTCCAGGCAAAACACATCAACAATACAAAGAGGACACACAGTGTCGCACATATATATTTGCGTATATATGTAATTGCATAAGATGTTTTCTCATCAGCATAGATCAGCTCATTAGCCACCAGGAGTTAATAAACCCCCTTCCTCGACAGCCACAGCCCTCCGAAAATTAACCCGATTGTTGTTCTTCTTCCAAGCAATCGACCTTCTTTTTTAGTATCAAAATTTAACTATTTGATTCAGGTCATTCTCAATCCTATGATATCTTTTTTACACAGTGTCATGATAAATCAAAAGATAGCTGTAAGTGGTTGAAGGTACCTCAAATGCTCATAGTCAAGACATTTGAACACATGGTCCGGTAGAGAAAACTGAGAAAAAACATCTCTTTGTAAAAATTCGAAAGTGAAGATAGATCAAGCAAAGTGCTCTAGGAAACAATTCCAAGTGAAAAAACAAAGTCACTCAAAAAATAGCAAATCATAAAGAGTGACGAAGATTCAGTAGTTCCACCACATATTCCAAGTCCAGAGTGACCCTCAAGCTATCACCAATGCTAAAAGATCAAGCAAATTCCAGGTGATATAATCGAAATCATTGAATAGCATAACTAATCATAAATCAGCATATCGAAGAAAGAAAAAAGCAATGACGAAAACTCGGTAGTTCAATTCCATATTCCAAATCCAGAGTAACCTTCAAGCCATCGCCGACCAAAAGAACATTACGAAACTTCACGACCAAAGCGAAAAGAACAGTAACCTTTTCACTGCTCTCGTAGTAATCATTCAACGCCCACTGGTACCTGGACTGGTTCAATCCAAACCAATCCGCCAAGTACTCGTCCAAGCTCGAATGCGCTGTTAGCCAAAACCAAAAATATGAGAAAAGAAAAGATCCCACAGTGCCCCCAAATTTCAAGAATTTGAATAAGATACCATTTTGGACTTTGACGATGGCGTCCCAGAAGAAGCCGAATACGGATCCAGAAGACTTGGCGGCAGGCTTCTCGAACTGCCGGGGTGGTACCTGAACCGGCGGCGGCGGCGGAGGAGGAGAAGCCTTCGCCGGCAAAGGAGCCTCCTTTTCAGGGGTGCTGGCACTAAGGCTCGGCGTAGGGCTCGCAATGGGGGATCTTGGGCCCTCGGATGGCGTCGGGTTCGGAGGCGGGGTGATGAAGACGGTGTAGCTCCCGGCCTTCCCAATCACCGGCGGCGGTGTCCTCTCTGCGGCCATGACTGCGGACGAAGACCAGCAAGTAGAGATCGAAGGCACGGGAGAAGTGGCTCGTGTGAAAGCTAGGCTGCGAGATTCGCCATTAGAGAAGGAAGAAAGTGGTGGGAGCTTTTTGCCGACGCTGAGTCTCGCTCTCCCTCTCTAAAAGCGCAAGCGGCAGAATTCGTGCCTTTTTATCCAACATTATTATTTGTTCTCGTAATCCATCGGTCTTTTTTGGCTAAATAACGAAAATGCCACTGAGTGCGGTGCTGTGTGGTAAATTCGGGGTTTCACGAGGGACATTGATTCGGATCGCTTGCCTCGGTCCAGCCATGGGACACCTTCCCTCATCGCTAAGGTTCCTCGCATCACCCCGGGACCGTGGAGCCCACCGCTCTTTGGCGACGGAACAACTCGTGCACCCTGGCTGAACAAGACAGGAAGATGAAGATCCGACCTGGCGTTTAGGAGAATGCATTGGGATACAGCTACGGAGTAACTCACGAATAGGACACGAAGGAGGCGTTCTGCCTCGTCGATAACATAAACTTGAGACAAGAAGATGCACAGATCATATATATATATAACATGACATGGACGCGCAAAAAGACAGAGTTCAACCACGAGGCCCTGTTCCCCAAGAATCACTGATCTAAAGCACGATTTTTTATGCATGGGCTCTCTCTCTGAGGCACGGCATGCATGCTATTCCCTTTCACTGGGATAAAACTAGTGTGGGTAGATCTGACGAGCGATGACTACTGTTTGCAGACCGCAAGAGGCCGCCTCGGTTTGTCTTGGGTCCACCGGAGGAGCGGTGGTCGTGGGCGGCACACAACCCGACGACGACTAAGACGGAGGGGGCGCCCACAGCCACGTGACGAAGCCATAGTCACGAGTCAAGCGCTAACAGAGGGACTAATTATATATTATCTCCGTCCTATTAATATTATTTTTTATATTTAAAAAATATTAATTTTTTTTATAATATTAAAATAAAATAAATAATTTTAGTATTGACTAAAAAACATACGATACCAATCAACATAAAAAATAATAAGTAAAAAATATAATTTTAATATCTTTTTTATTTATTATTTTGTTATCGATTAAATCGTTAGAAATGAAATGAATATTAAAATTATCTATTTACCTATCAATTTTATATTGATCTAACACGTTGTATTACGTATTATATTTTTTAATATTATGATAAATATAATTATTTATTTATTTTTTAAAAGTATAGAAATCCTAATGTAAATTTTTTATTTATAAAGATTGCGATGCCGAATCTAAATATAAAAAGTAATATATAATTAGCTCCTTATGTAACAACTATATTCACTTGTAGATTTTTAATTTTATTTAATATAATCTTAAACCAAAATTCCTATAAAAACTCAGTTCACAAGCGTTTACTATCATCGACATCATCTACTACTAAAATATTAATTTTGTTTATCTTTTATCTTGATATTTATATTGGTAAGACTAACGATATTATGATAAATAGATTTAAATATTTTATTTTTATAATTATACGAACGTCAATATAATTTCTTAACATGTTAAGATCGTAAAACTAAAGTTAACTCACTAGGTAATATATAATTAGCATAACTTAATTATAATTTAATAAAATTATTTTTGTTTATCTTTCATCTTTGCCTAGTAATATAAAACCATATGAATGGTGGAATCAAAGAAAAGAAAAAGGATTCTCATATACTTAATAAACTAGTTACGATAAATTAAAGTTAAAATAAACTCTTCAAAATTGATCGATTCAATCGAGCTAACTAAGTCTCGTACCTAATTATTAGGTCGACTCGGGCAACTTGAGCTCATGCCTCTCTTAAATAAAGAAACAAAAAGATTTTTTTTTAGGTTCCTTTTGGATGAATCTATTTATATAACATTAAATATTCTATTAAAAAAATAAAAAAAATATTGAAAGCAACCAACATTATCAAATTTACACATAATTTATAAAAAATATGTATTATTGATCTTAGTTGATGCGAACATTTTTCTTTGGATATAACTCATCTGTCTAATATAAAAAAAACATTTATGAAACTCAACACAACTGAAACATCCTTTATTTTACAAGACATCAAATTAGGACCCCAAAATAAAAAATAATCTCACATGTCCAACATGAGTATAATATTTTTTGTGCACATTAACCTAAGACAAAAACACATCTAAAACATCTTAGACAACCATATTATATGGATAACATGATTAATATATATATATATATATATCTTTTATACATCCATTTAAAATAAAAAAATAACTAAAACATCGTTGTATAATTATTTTAAGTGCAAGAAACAATAATCCACATCTCGAAATGAAACGAAATAATATACATGATACAAATAATCAAATCAATCTTATCATATCAGATTAATAATCAAAATTGATCGTATCATGTTAGCTATAAGATTTCATAAAAAATAATATAATTATTCAAATTTATATCTATCATCTCTTGAATCAAATAATATAATTCATAAACTCCTTGAACATCGAAGTGGAAACAAATATAGAGTGATCCTTTTTGAAAGTATTATGGTGAGAAACAAAGCTCGATAATTTTTTTTTTTTTGTCATAGGTTTTTTTTTAAAATATTTGCTTTAAAATTAATTAAAGATCACATGAAATGTTAAATTGCGAATTCTCTTAACGGCGGGGAGTAATGCGACGCTTAAGTCGTGACGTCAGCGGTTGTGGACGCGCCGTCATTGTCGTCGTCTTAAAAGACCGCCGGTCCGTGTCTTGCCGCACGCGACCCACGCCGACTTCCAACGCAGCCCTCGATCCTTTCTTGGCTATCTGCCCGGCGACGAAATCTCTGTTGGTAGTCAAACCACGGCTTCTCCTCCTTCCCTCTCCACAGCAATCCCCCCTTCTCTACGTCAATCGAGGAGCCCGACTCTTTCCTCTCCACTCGCCGTTCTTCCCCTTGCCCTCATTCCGCCATGGCCTCTCTCTTTAGAGCTGGTCGCCAGGCGGAGGAGCGGGGGTCTGGCGGGAAGATCCTCCGCGTCCGTCGACGATCACCCCCGCGGTCCGCCCCCTACGCGCGCCGTCCCCCTCCTCCTCCCCCCGCTTCCACGGGCAGCCCGAGGTGGCTCCTCGGCCTCATCTCTGGCGCTGGCAAGTTCATCTCCTCCGTGTTTCGCTCCGATGGCAGCTCACCCTCCTCCTCCTCTTCTTCAGATCACTCCTCGTATGAAGACTGCAGTCCACGATTCAGTGAGTCGTTTCATTTTCTCTGTTAGGGGTGCATTGTTCTCGATTAGTTGTGGGGTGTTGAACTTCTTGGTGCTTGCAGTTAGTTTTCTCTTTTGTGTTCTCTTTGTATCGGTGAACTAAATTTTAGGGTTCTTGTATTGGGTTTCTCTTTTTTGACGAATTAAGGTTAAATTGTACACTTATTGGAAGTTTGTAGCATGGTATGTGATGTGGGATATCTATGTGATAGAATATATTAAACCATGTTGTAGTCCTGTTCTAGTGCAACCATACATTTCTATGCAATCATACTTTGCTTAAAAACTACTCCTATTTTCGTTGGCATTGAAATCGGTCTGGGTTTACTGGAACAGTGACAGGAAATTGTCTCAAGAAGAGAGTTTTTGTTTTAGAATTTATCATTAATGAATAAGCTGAGATAGTTGTGGTTACATTATGTTCGTTTGGAAACTCTTTGTTTGTGAAGCACACTACTTTCTTCTATATTATTCACTAAGAAACTATCTCCTTTAACTGTTTCTTCTTCCGTGCAGTAGATGTACTACTCACGCTTACATGCCTCCCTTTTTCATTTTATGCGAACTTATGTTTCCTCCATTGGTAGTAGATTAAAAGTTACTATGAAGGCCGTTGAAACCTTAGCACTAGTGACTAAAATGATGTCTTTTATCTTTTTGTGGCCACAAACTTTACCAGAAACCGGAGATATGCAACAGAATAGAATAGAATATACTGTAAATTTCCAGAGTGTAACATCTTTTTATAACACAATCCTAAGAGGTTTGTTCCAAGAGTTGCATGTAGCACACAGATGTTATATTTTGCATGTTTGTGTTGCATTTCCATTCTTTTAATTGTGCTATCACGGTTTGGCAGCACATATATAATCCAACAATTAGAAGATGTGCTGTTGTGATCACACTTCCTCATCATTCTAAGAATGGAGCATTGGAGATTTCTGGGGCAATTTATATCGGACATGCTCATAGCTTTCTTGATAAAGAGTAAAAAGATCACTGGAGTGATCACAGTGGCCATTCCTGAGGGTTTTTTTTCTTTTATTTTTCTTGCTGGTATCCGCCCTTGTCATTATATGCCAAGAGAAACATGGCTGGCATGTTCTCGCTTTGCAGTGAATATTGGATATGTTTGTTTACTTGGTCCAGGATGAACTTTTGTTTGTTCTCATAATTTTAATTCTTACATGCAGCTTATCTGATGATTTTTATTAACTTTTTCAGATGAACCGGAGGATATTGATATGCCTAAAGAACTTCATGGATTGAATCAAGTAATTAGTTGTTATGTTTTTCCTTTTTCTTGGCTATATGTGGCCTTGGTGTATCAGTTTATGTTGGCCATGAGAAGTAAGCATTTCAGAGCATATGGCCTTGCTTGTTTTGCAAAAACTTGCTTGCTTTTGATGTCACCTTAGCAAAGCCTAGGTTGTGTTTTTTTCCCTTTTCTAAATCAGAGTCTTACATTCTTGGAAATGAATGAAGAATATGGGTTTCTATATGATCAGGACCTGAAGAAACCAGAGTTGATTACTGACTACACGGAAGGATCTTGTGCAGTTGTCGGAACAAGTAAAACCAAACTTGCCATTGAGAAGTTGCTTAGGCAGGAGACTTTCTCGAGGTAGTTGACTTCATTTCTCATTGTCCTCTTTGTTCTAGGGTTGTCTGTTTTTCTTGGCACCCTCCTTTCCGACAAGAGTTTTGTCTTTTCACTTTTGCATGTGTGCATATATTTCCTCTGTGTATGCACCATATAGCACTTTCCCTTTGTATAGAATACATGGAATGATTTATAATGTGACAAATGATGAAATGTTATCATTATATTAGTAAATAGGACAGTTTAGATGCTATGTAATTCTGAGTAATTCCTGCACAGTCTGATTGTTCACCTTATTTTTTTCTAATCAGAAATGACTAGAAAAATAATTAGGATCACATCAGTTTGGTTGGCTTCGACGATGTGGATTTTAGGATACAATTTTGACAAAACAACATGAAGCAATAATATCCCAACTATTTAGAGTCCACTATACAATATGTCACTGCCATTGAGCTATGTAAAAAACAATATTTGTAGTTAAATTAAGAACATTTAAATCTTTATATAAATTAAATATATATATATATATATATATTCTAGCAAAATCTTCTTAGGTCTACTTCTTCCTCTACTCATACTACCAATATTATGTTTTGCATCTTCTAACTACAACATCTATTTAGCTCTTGGCACATGTCAAAGATACCATTATAAATGATTCTTTGTCATTTTATTCTCTATCAAAACTATATTGTTCATAAATGAAAACATTTCCTTTTCTATCTTTCATAGTAGCTACACACATTCATATTAATATTCTAATCTTATCGACACACTTTTTGACAAAATATTTCACTTATTATCTTCGAAGTTTTCAAATATTCTTATTTTATAATTGAAAAAATAAAAAAAATTGATACTGAAACTAATTATTCTAGAACATTTAATTATTATTTTGAAATTTTTGTGTGATTGCTTTGTGAAATAACATAATGTCTTGTATGCTCTATAAAGTGATATTATTGGATGTTATGGTTTATCTTTGTTATCATCCTGATCATTCACCTTATTTTCTATCTATTCAGAAATAATTACAAGAATAATTACAATAGGATCAGGTCTGTTGGATTGGACTATGTGGATTATGCCTTATGGTAACAGGTTCGGCAAAAAGTTCTAAGTCTGACTTTTCAAATTCTGAACAATCTTATAATTAGAAAAAATAAAATTTGAGTTTGAAATATTGGTGATGTGATTACTATGTGAAGTTTCAATCACTTGTATGCTCTATTACATGATATTATAGTAGTGAGTATTCTTTTGTGGCCCTACATAGTTTTCTTTTCCAAGAAACATGATGGAAAAGGTTTCTTTTTTAAATTTTTGATGAAAAGCAAACATGAATTGGTGTGGAAAAAGGAAGATGGTTTCCTTTTCTGTTGTGCTCTAAGTTGCAGGAAATCTTAAATCTTAGTCTTTTTTTAGGAAATTTAACCAAACAAATGGAAAGAAATGAATTATTAAAGTTTTTCTTTAGATTTTCAAAGAAAAATGGGAACCAAAAACCAGCATTTTCAAGAAATCTTTTCTACCAAACATGGAAGAAGATTTTTTTCTGGGTATAATTTGCCATCAAATTGTCCATGTAACCAAACACATGTGGGCACCCAGGTAAACATTCGAATTTTGGTGCGGGTGATTGGTAAGATTGGTCTGAATTGTCTAACCTGTTTTGGATGATTTTTACAGAAAGAGCACAAAACGGATACAGTTCTCTATTATCCAGAATTTATTGAAGCTATAATGTTTTGAGTAAAACTTTACTATTTTGCTTCTAGGTATGAATGCGACAGACTGACAAAGTTGATAAAATCGCAAGTTATCGAATCCCCATCAGAACTTGTTCAGGAAGGTGCTGAAAGAGGCAGCAAGGACGCGGACTCTTTGGGAGATTGGCGATCTTTGAAGCAGTATATGGAATTACCTGAATCATTTCATTGCTCTCCTGTTCTGAGTTCTCTTTCCCCTAGGACTCCCGCTTTTAGAAAGTGCACACCTGATATCCACAGTGCAGCAGTTATGGAGGCCAAGAAATGGTTAGATGATAAAAAACTGTTACCAAGCACCAAAGTTGATCCTGTATGTGGACCTTGCACTTCAGACACTGATATGCTTCCTTATGTAAGGACCTACTTTGAACTTTCTTCTCACTTGATTGTCTTTGTTTGGATATTATTTCGGCTTGTGTCCTCTTTCTTTGCTCTAATCATTACCCATTATATGAAAATATTGTTTCAATTTCATATCATTGCGCTATCTTAAGCATATGTCATTTGATTAGTTTTCTAAAATACATTCTTTTCTCACACTGATTCTTATATTATTGTCTTGCTGTTAAATATTTATATTTTAGAAACAGCATCGATAGATTTGAACATCTTTTCCTTATATTCTAGTAACATAAGGATTTATGCATATTCCATACATGTATGCCTTATATCCATTTTGAATATGCATCCGTTGTATCTTTGATTTGTATGTCTTTTCTGAACAAATATGGTTACATATTTGGTCATGGTTTCCCATTCTTTGGTGTAGCTGACAGTTGCAACTTTGACAACTGTAAGCAAGCTTGCAATGATATCAATGCATCATTTCCACCATTGAAATAGGATGTTGGATGGCCATTATCTCTGATGGATGAAGGATCCTCTCTAGTACTCTTTGATGCAGCACAACAATGTGATGTGGTACGAAGGGAAAGAAATTTTCCACATGTGAGCACTTTGAGACAATTCAGATAGAAGAAGTAGCAGATGTAGGTTTGCAACCTTAAGGAGATAGCATCTTGCTTGCTGTTATGAGAGAGAAAAAGGTACAAAGAAAGGTGATAGAGGATGAAACTGTGGAATTACCTCTTCAGAAATTGCAAGAGATACAGTGAAGATAATTTGGCTTTTTTTGGTTAGCTATGCATTTTTTAGGTTCATTGTGGGTCATTGATATGAACCTTAAGCTCTGTACTGTCTGGGTTGGCAACGAGTTTGCTGTTAGTTTGCTGGAGATTATTTTAGCAGTTATATTTGAACAAGTCATGCAATATATGTTCATTCGAAGTGTCAGCGGTACCATGGGTCAAACTCTTCTCTAAAGATAATGTGGCAGCACTTTGCCAAGTACATTATTTTCATGTGGCAACAACTATAGATGGTCCATGTGGAATTTCCTTTCATAACAGCTAGTCCTGTTACATGAATTTTTTATTTTCTGTTTCTGAAATTTGGTGATCCTACCTTTTCATATTGCTGTGTTAGTGATGGAAGGATTAATTGTTTTGGTGAATATGTGCTCAATTCATACATATATGCAAATGCACTTTTTAGTTCTATTATGTGTTGAAATTTGAAATTCCTAATTAATGTGAGATGGAGTGACTTTTAGCTTTGCCTTGATATTTTTAATGAAAACAAAATGTAAAATTTCTTCTTCAAAGAGTATGTATCTTTTGGCATGTTAGATTATTTTTTGGGCTTATGTTTCACCTCTTTAAGATATTTCCTTTTTTCCCCCCCTTTGCCTAGACATTTTCCTACTTTTCATTCGCTTGATGGAACTTATTTCTGACTTATCCTGGTTTGACCATTTATAAAGGCTTTGCAGTGATTAAGGTATCTGTGACCACCGGCTATGCCGGAAATAGTTGGCACAGTTTAATATATTGTACTGACCACAGCCTAACATGCTTGATCATGTGGCAAGAATGTCAAGGGCAAATGAATCAGTTTTCTGCCTCCCTGCTTGGCATGAGAACACCACTGACAAACATGCACTGACACAGACCTGCATGTAAAGGTATGCACCTACCTGTAATACTCCTGTGTATCATGCAGTGCAGTTAGGGGATCTTTGATGTGGAATTACAATATGAATAAGGGACATCTGTTTAAGCATGTTTATGACGAAAAAGAAATGCCAGCTTTAGAGAAAGTGTTTTGACTAATCTGATTGCATCTGTCTAAAATAGGTTTTGTAATCCATTCTGAATTGATATTCTTTAGAAATTTAAAGATTCAGTTTATTGATGCATTCTACAGGATGTCCATGATAAAGTTGTCTCACCAGTGGATTTGGCTAAAATGTACATGAGATCCCTTCCTTTTTGGCAATCTCCATGTTCTGTTAGTAGTGGTCTCAAGATGCCAGTTCCTAGCAAGGTTGATTTTGGCACGGATGACATCCCCCACACAACAACCAACCATTCTTTGCCCCCATTCATGGTACTTGTTATGGGACAAATAATTATAGAAAAAATGAAAGTAATGATATGTTGGTGAAAGTTTTTGTTCTGTATATTGCATAAATATTTAGTTTTTTGTTATGCAAACAAGATTAAATTGACTGATTCTGTGAAAAGTTAGTAAGCTATTTTTTCCTTGATCAAATTAACTTGGTCAGAATTTTGATGAAACTTGTTGGTGTTAGTTCACTATAATTATTCAGTCAAAAATTTAAAATTCAAAATGGAACTCATAACATTGGATGCTATGGCTGACATGAGCCGAGTCATTTGTTCATATTTGTTTTAAACTTGCTGGAAATCTACCTAAACTTGCATCGAAGAAATCTGTGCTTCTTTTTTCAGCCTCAATCGGAAGCACCTCTTTAAGAATTGTGTTTCCTTTGGGTTTCCATTTGCCAGCTCCTTTAGTCTAACTTAGTGGGGAGCATAACTGTCATGATTTTGATTTGTGTCATATTAATGCAGATGTATAAACAAGACTTAGAGGATATGATATACTTGCCCTTGACTTTTCTTTTATATCATGGAATTCTTTACTCTTGTGATGTCAGTGAACTTATTGACTGAAGGCCAAGCAACAAAATGATTCTCCAAATGATATTGTTTATGCTGCCTTTTTATTTTTAAAAATTTTCGTAATATGTGCCATCATTTAAATTTTTCTTTGTTTGTTTCAATAATATTGACAATGGTCCAGCTAGTGCTTTATGATTTAGCATACAAAGGATGACAGACAGTTTTCTTTTGGTCTTTTCCTTGCTTTTGAAGAGAACATATGAAACAGAAGATTTTAAAAAATTGAGCACTTTTAAGTTTTAACGTTACCAACTCATTTTATAGTCAGAATGTGCACACGATTTATAGAGCACAACTGGTTGATTCACTTGACTTTTATTTTAAAATTCTGTTAATGATGTGCTGCTCTTTTCTCCTAGTATACATGTTAAAATGTACTTCTGTGTTCCTTTCTGATGCTTATTTTTTTCTTTTTCTACAATCTAATGATGCCTATGTGAAGGATTTTAAGAGGAAGTATTGCTCTACCAGATTGTGGGGAAGTCCGAATGACAACCGTAGAGTCCGTCTGAAACTGACAGAAAAGATGCTGGAGAGTCAAGGGCCCAGACATATTGATTTGCTGAAAAATATATATCAAAATGAAACTTCAAAGTTCACATCAGCAGTAGATGAGGGAAGTCGAGATGTTTTAGGAGCGAAAAATTTTTCGTGTACATTTCAAGCTGCCGAAATTTCCAGTGCTCCTGCTAAGTCATCTGTGGATTTGCTTTGTGAATATCAATGTTCAGAGGATGCTCCCCAATTACCAGATGGAAAAACTGTCAAATCAAGCCATCAAACATCAACAGACAATTCCCCTTCCGTGATCATAGCTTCAGAGCCTGAAGAGGCAGTTGAAGCTGTAGAATCAACCAAGGAAACTGCATGTCCAACTATCAGTCCTTCAGATTGCAGTGAAACCAAGATAGAGGGTGAACCAAGTTTACCTTTTGCTTTCAATGAAGATAAGGTAATCAGCGTTTGCATTGCTTATTCTACTAAGGTGATTGTGCTTTTCTCTAAACTCTGGATTTTTCTGTTTCTTATTCCATTGTTAGTATTGAGTCACTTCTCTCATATATTAATAGAATACTTGTGATCATCTGTTTGAAAAACCTTGTCTCATCAGGATGTCATAGAGGCTTCGCAGACCAAAGAGCTAGAAGACATTGTTGACAGTGACGTTGCTCGTGAATCTCTTATTTCAGCTTCCATACCAATGGAGTATGGTGGTAAGTTCTCATTGGAAGTTGAGATTGAATTTCCATTGCTACCATGAGTTAAAAAATGATTTGTTGACCTAGAATTTTGTATAATTCAGGAGCCCTGATACCTGAAAAAGTAGAGGTACAAGAGGGCATCAATTCCACAACATTGGGGTTAGTCATTTCATGCACGGATGTTTCCAGTCTATGCCTTTAGTATTATTTTCCTTTGTTATCAAAATAGTAGGTGCTTATCGTAGGGCATGCTTAATTTGTTTGATTTGTTGTCCTTTTACTATATTGTAGAGTAGCAGAAACATAGAGAAGAAAGGGAAATAAACGAAAGGAAAAAAAAAGAAATTGAGTGAAAGCAGGGAAGAGGAGAGAGAGAGAGAGAGAGAGACATGAAGAGGTATGGTTCGCAGCCAGAGAAAAGGCAGCCCGATGTGCAAGCCTCTTGCCATTGTGGGGTTGCCTACTACCATAACTTTTATTAAATACAGAAAAGGAAATATATAACCAATCAATACCCTGCCATATTAACCAGTTCAAACTGCTTGTCCAGAGGAGTCTGAGTGCGATTCAAAACTTTAATGAAAACTGGCAGATAAACAAGGCCTTAAACTGACTCTAATATAACTCATATTAAACTCAACAGATGGACTGAAATCACTTAATAAACCTATTAATTTAAATCTGAATAAGAATACAACTATGACTCTGTTTGGCAACTAATTAAGACAGATATATCATCATGGATGATGAGAGAATTTTGCATCAACAGCTTATCATCTTTGAGGTTAGTAGATTCCATATGTGAGAACCAGGTTCTTTTGCACATCATTTGGATACTTTACAGTTTACACTACATTTTTAAATTCAAAATTTCTATTGTTATGTCTTTAACATATTCTGACTTTATGTCTATTGATCCATAATTTATAGCTTTTTCTAACCTTTGTTGTGGGTCTTAGTTTTCTGAACGTCACAGATTTTAATTAGTTGGTGCCTTGGTTATTGAGTTCATTTTTTTCCCTTCATTGGTTGTGACCCCCCCTCTGTCAAGATATGGTCAGAAGACTCAGACCTATGATAACTGTAGAATTAGCTTCATTTTGATTGAGTTTAGACCTGAAATAATTAATTCTTTCTGGCAAATTGATGTCAATGACGATGCAATTTAAGGCAATACATTGGTCCTCACTAGTAGCTCTAAGATTACTAATAGACTTCCATGTTATGAGTGCAGAGCAATGGTGTCAATAGATGGATTGTTGTGCTCTTACAACTATTTGACTGCAAACTTGAATTCTCTGCTTATTTACATTATTCAGTGAATTCTTCGGATCGCCTTTTGGAAGATGTGTTCAATTCTTGCAGATGTAGTGGGAGTATCATAAACTCAATATGATGATTGTAAATTCTGGTCTTCTATGCAAAAGCATTCACATTATGATTCAGACCTCTATGTCTAATTGATCTTCTGTCCAAGGATTTAAATATCACCCTATAATACAGAAATGACAAAAACAATAACAAGCCATAATGTCCTGACTATTTGGTTATATGGATTTTTACAAGTGATTCAGCTCTATACAAGGCAATATCTTTAGTTACTTAGGAAGCATTTAAATCTCTTTTTGTAGTTTCTAATGAAGTCTTCTTATGTTTCCTCTATCTCTCCTCGCATTACCAATGCTAATTGTCTCTCTTGGGAGATACTATACTTGCTTTTGTCAATGAAATTAGTACTTGGAGGATCTAGGTGCATAAGACGTTGATGGATCCTAAAGCTTTATAGGTGAAGTACATTAATGTAGACCTGTAATTTTAGGATGTGCAAGCCTCTGTTTTTCCTCTCTCCTTGAAAGTTTGTGCTTCATTCATTCAGAAAATCATCTTTAAAGGACATGACGAAAAGCATGACTGGGGTTAATAATGTTAAAATAAATTCAATTTCTGAACACGGAACTTATTTTGAGGCTTCTTTTATTTGTTGTCTTGCCTTTTGACTCTTGGAGAATTTTTGTACCTGTATGATTTTTTGTGAAATCTGAAGGGTTTTCTTCGTGATATGACCTTTTTCTTAATGTAATTTTTAACAAGCACTAACTAATATTAGTTTCTTTACTCTTGAACCCAGTTATGCTGATGATATCGCCAATCTTGACAATAATGTTCAAACTTGCATCACAAACACAATTCCTACAGTTTCTGGCATTCTGGAGGCCAACAACACTGAAGAATTGAATCTAGATTCAGGTTTCACATTCTCAACTCTTTTGTTGTTAGTTTCAGGCTCTTAATTATTTTGTTGCTCAGTAGAACATAATGCTTTGCTTATTTATCTGCCAGGTTTAGCTGTATTGCTCATTATTTCTATCTGATACGGTTTGTCTTGCTGAGCTCATGTTAATTCATTAGATAATAGTTGGTTTTTGGGTTGGATGAATTCCAGAATAATGTCTGAAACATAGGGGTTCAAAGTACCTAAAACGGAACTCAACGCCAATTTTGATAAGTGGGTACATCCATTATCTATCTAGATATTATCTTGGATATTGGGTTCTAAAGTTAATATTTGGCCTTTTTTAACTTGTACGTGTTGGGAGACGTACTTGATATATTAGACTTGAAATACCATCTAAATTGTGAATGACTCTTCTTTAGCTTATATTACACCATTTGCCACTAAATTATCATAAAACAAACATAATATTAATATATTCTTGCACATGAATATTTCTGTTGATGTATTCTATTGTTAGGCCTCACATGTGGCTCGATCTAGATTTAAATCTTAATCTGACTAGCTATTAGATATATTATTAGGGTCCATATTATACCAGATATGTTAACTTATTCTAAGGCTCCATCCTTTAAAAAATTGGAAGGCAATTTAATTGGGTAATGGGCTGATTGGGATTCATTGAAACCTTTAGTTGATGGTGTTTACACTAGACTAATTGTGGCAATCTGGTAGATTGAATCAGGTTCAAGTTGGGTTTATGTGTAGTTGACCAAAGTATCCTCCCAGAACTGATCCATCCATAATTGGGTTAAGATATCTCAATCCATGCCCAGCTTTTTATTTCAGTTTTGGTTTTGGGTTTGGGTTGAAAACAATAAAAAAAACTAAAGAATTAGAATATTATGAAAAAGAATCAACCAAATGTTTCTAATACCTATTTTCCAAGTCAGGAAACATCAGATAACTTTCAAGGTTTGATGATGACATAATTGAAGTACCAATTCACCGCAGGGACATCAATGTTTCAGTGGTTGACGTGTGGGACCACTGGAAAGTGCAGAGAGAAGTAAACTAAGTCATACTACTTTTTGATGATATTTTTGGATTAATTTAATAAATTATGACTGACTTAACTGTAGCTACATTAAAGTGTCTGAAGGAGATTGTGTCGTATCTTTTTAATCTTGCTGACCTACTGATTCAGGAGACAACCTTGAACTCATCCAAGATAGTTTTGCATTGACATCGGGTAATTCTAACATGATCAAATGACAGATGATCTCACCCAGACCCAGTTTATGATATTGTGTGGGCTGTCCGGTTCATGTGAGGAATTGTCACCCATACATTAGACTTGAAAGTCTATGATCCAAGGTGTGGGAAACAAACACTTTGTAAAGAATGAGTTCACGGTAGCAAATTCTTTGGAACAATACGGTTTTGACTATCAGTGTTGTTAGTGCTTTAGTGGTTTGTGTGTTTATAACTAGTGCTTGGCAGGGGAATCTGCTGAACTAAATTGTGTTAAAGATGCTTGCTTCTTGTTATTTTGATGTGCCTATTTTTGCGGGTTTATGTATGAATTTTTTTAGCATAACATGTGATTGTGGTTTAGCATTTGTATCAATAGGAATATATGTTTACATGCATTGAATATCTTTTACTTTGCAGATACAAAGCCGCAGGATGGAGATATTTATTCAGAACATGAGGCAAAAGGATTGACGAATGAATTCTCAACCAATGGGTAACTGCAGATGAAAATATCTTATTTTCATGGTGATCCTGCTGTTTTACTCGATTCACATCAGTATAACAGCTTTTTTTTATTCAGCAGATCTGCCGAGTTAAATCCCGCCTCACAGTCCTTTTGTGAGGAAGTTCAAAGTTGTATCCACCTTAGCAATGGGGAGGAGACAACAGGCAATTCTGAAGAAACCTGTGAGCTTCCAAGTGAAGCTGCTATCAACAAGGAGGCTGCTCATGATATGGACAGTATCATAGGCAAATCTGAAAACGGTACGAGGATGAGATCAGTCGAGAGAGTCCTAATTGAACGTGAGCCTGAACCTAGCAGCCATACGACAGTAAAGGGAGGAAGAGGAAGAGGAAGAGGGCGAGGGCGAGGGCGAGGGCGAGGGCGAGGGTGGGGGCGGAGGTGGGGTCGGGGTCGGGGGCGTGGACGTGGTTCAAGTGACAACCCGCAATAGCGGGCCCTGTCGTTGGATGCTTTGTCACACCAAAACAACAAGTTTGGCATCCATTACCAGGGTAGGCGCCTGTATCCACGTAATATGCTGTCATCTCATTTCCACTTTCATCAGCTTAAGGCAAGAGTTAGATCTGTCGTCCGATCTCATCTTTGCGTCTGTAATATTTTCCTTCAACACCCACAAATCACATGAAACATCTTGGTTTGTGTTTATATCTTAATGTGTTAGTTACTCTTTCGGCAGCTTAATTATCATACTGAATAGTGGTCTTGGTCATCTCTTGTGCTGTCCTCTTGCAGTTGTCTAAGCTTCGGTTCGTTCAGTATGTTCTTGGACAGACGTGGTTCTCCAGCTTCTATGCCCAACAACTCAATGCTCTGTGCTTTCTATTCCTGAATGCAAGTTCATGCATAAGAGAGGCAACATAGGTACCAAAAGACTGGATCATAAGTTACTCGAGACATGTAACCTTTCACCTGCATGAATCGATTAGATCACAGAGAAATCAAATATTAGTATAGTGTATACTGTAGGAGGTAATGTGGTGTGGCATCTTAATTTTCTCTGAGCCAGCAAGAGAAAAAAAAAACACATCGATAGATGTTGTCAGGAGAATAAACTGAGGGGTCAACCGAGTAGGTTGTTGAGGCCTCGGCATCGAGGCATCTTAGATCATCTTTGACCTACTTGATTCCCAGGCCGACTCGGCTCAGTCAACCATCTCGAGGCATCTCAGATCAAGAACTCATGCTTTTAGTGCATGGCACACAGCAGATAGTATTATTACTGAAGGGGAGTGGTACCCTTTACATGACTAGGTCTAACCCAGACTCTCACGTTTTCATGTGTATGTGACAGGTGACGACGGACTGCCGGCTGAAATGACCCAGCTACAGTCACAGATAAGAAGAAGAAGAAGAAGAAGAAGAAGAAGAAGTCGATATCTCCAGAGAACCATTGTATATGAGCTCCTCGATCATCTCCTCTATGTACTCATCATCCACGCGCGCGACCTCCGCCTCCTCCTCCCTTCCGACCGGCGCGACCACCTCAACTCTCTTGCCCTCCTCCCGGGACGCCGAGCAGCACTTCTCCAGCTTCGCCATGAGGCCCGGGGACAAGGCCGGCGCCGGGATCGAGCAGTTGGGGCCGACGGGGAAGTTGGTGCGGGCCTTGGATCCGCACATGAGCCGCGCCGCCTCGTCGTAGGCTCTCGCGGCGTCCTCAGCGGTGCCGAAGGTGCCCAACCAGATCCTGGTCTTCCTGTGGTCGAAGCAAGCATTAGCACAAACATGTAGGAGCGCTACTGGTGTTCGCAACAACACTGTGAGAAGGTAGGAGACGTTACAGAACGGGGTGCCTGATCTCGGAGACCCACGAGCCCCAGTGCCTTTGCCTAACCCCTCTGAATCTTTGTAGTCTTGGCATGTCTGTCCAATGTGAGCAGCTGCGTGTGTGTGTGTGTGCGTGAGAGAGAGAGATGCGATGTAGGCAGGTGATCCTATTTGTAGTATGGGGAGTGACTGCCTTCTCATATAAAGCCTCTGCGGGAGGAGACACAACTGCCCCTTTGGTACAAGCAGCCCATTAAGGGCCCATGAGCCGACATCAATCTTCAATCTTAAAGCACTTACTAATTATTATGCCTCAGATCTTACTAGTAAAATTCCTATGGTGATTCCAGTAACTTTTGATTCCTGTACTTAATCATAATATTTATAGAAAATCAAAGCATTCAGGGAAATGGTTTTTATTGACAAAAGAAATAATTTACTTAAGCTAATATGCCCTTATTGATGACAACACATAACATAAAAAGCATTCATGTCAAGGGAGCTCGAATGATGAATAAAAATATTATTTTTATATTATTTATTCTCTTCTCCGTATTACATGCGTATATGCGTCGTCCATGCATAAAATCGAATCGAATTGATTGACGATAGATTAACGACTCCGACGATCACGGGCCGACCATTATAAAGAAATGGCAAGTGGGCCCATCAAGTACACAAAGAGGCCCAAAAAGAAAGCTTGGTGTAATATTATACAATGACATGGCCAATTGGTAGGGCAATACAAGTCCTCAGCGCCTGCCCCATGTGTTGTTGGCCTCTCTCTCTCTCTCTCTCTTCCCTGTCTTTTTATATCAGATACAAAGAACTCAAGTCATGTAGATGAGCTTATGGGCTGTGGGGCTCATGGCAAGTGACATCACAATGCTTGCACTGCCATGGTGGGAACATCAACAGATGAGAGCTACTTCTAGTTACCTCAGAGGCCCTCACATGAAGTGCCATGGGGAGGGGTGTCTCCTTGCTGTTTAGGATATGTCACTTGGGTTTCTTGTGTGTGTCTTTGGATGCTTGGGAGAGGGGGGGGGGGTATCATTTGTGTAGGGGGGAAGAGAGCATGGCACATGCAAGCATTTTGGAGAGCACATGAATGGCTTTGGATCTTCAAGGGAGAGCCCACAAGGGATGTCATGTAGTGGGAGGTCAAGGGCAGTGCATGTGCCCCATGTGAGGTGATAGGTTTGATGGGGGATGCCAATTTACTCCCCCTACTTTGAGGTGAAATAATAAAGATGTGTGATGGATGACACCAATAACTCCTAAAAATTTATACAAAATAATTAAAATAAAAAAGGGTCCATCCTACCCCACATTTACATCTTTAATCTCAATATTGAGCTACATCTATATAAAATCATGATCCAACCCAACTCATTAGCGCTTTAAAGTGAGGTGTATATTTATATATACGAACACACATTTTTCTCTCTCTAAGTAGTTTACATGCCCAATGGGCCAATCCAACACATTCTTGTCCGGTTTAAAAAAGCCCAAATCTTTGTTTTTTTTGAGAAATATTTGGTGTCAAATCATGAAAGCTCAATATAATTAATTAAACACAAGAATAAATTTATACTTTAGATAGGTCTCAAGTATAATAAAAAAAATCCATATAGCTGATCTGAAATAATTATTCAGTATTATTATTATTATAAGTCCATTATTTATTATTTTTAATATTTAAAATAACAAGGTAGCTCAACAATAATTCTCAAGCCACCCATAATAAGGCCCTCATATGTCTACATGGAAACAAAAAAAGGAACCTTTAAGGGAAGGGAGTCGATGCATTCATTACAAGATAAGATTCATATATTCCTAAAAAAGGATAAGTGCACGCTGAGTTGCAACACGAAGGCTTTCGTGGGCGTCTCCCGTTGCACGACCAATTGCGACCACAAAGAGCATGGCTTCGGTGCGGCGATGAGAGCGTTCACTTGGCTTTCAGCTTCGTCTCCGATGTCAGCACACCGGGGCGTTCTCTGTGCCGGAACAAGGGAACGGCGAGCTTGTACGTGGCGGACGCCCGTGTAGTCGTGTGGCCTCGGTGGGCCGAACCGCTCCGCGTGGCCGTCATCTTCGCGGCTGCCGCGGGTGGAGAGCTCAGGTTGAGGCCGGACAGGAGGAGGAGGAGGAGGGCCAGAACGATGAAAACCTTGGCCATCCTTGTTGCGGGGAGAGACGGTGGCTTCGACAAGGGTTGCATGGGTAGATGGCGTTTTAATGTCGCGTCTTTGAGGCCATGGCCTCTCTTCCTTTGAGGTAGCGACCTCTTGACATGGCCAAGCCACTAAATATTTAGCGGTCCTCCAGTTTGGTAGATTGTTCCGTTCCCTTCGATGCTTAAGTTAGTATTAATATTAAAATTAAAATTTATTATATATTTTAAATAATATTTCTGTATTTTTCATGAGAGAATATTCAACATTAAGATTCATTTCGGTTCTGATTCTAATTTTGATTCGATCCATCGATTTTGGTCGATAAAAAAAAATTATTTATTTTACCATAAATCTATTTAGGTTTCAATTCTTTATACGAACTAAAACTGATTTCAATTCGATTTCGATAATGTGTTAGATGGGAAGCTCATGCACTGTGATCATCGGATCACTTCAGTTCCCGATGACAGAAAAGAAGGAAGAAGAACCAGCAGAGGAGTCACCCCATTCCTCCACTTGGAGCTGCTTCCGAGCAGCAGCGCGTGTAAGCATTTCTTGGGTCCATCCAATGTGCTCGTTTCTTCTTCTTCTTCTTCGTCTTCTTCTTCTTTTTCGTCTCTGCATTGCATCCTATGCTGAGTGTCAACTCAACTTCATCCACTGTGGTCTCCTCGTCGATGCTCGTTGCTCCCTTTGAACTGCACTCTTCGGCTGGCTGTTCGAGATCGAATCCCTTGACATGCGCTCTGCCTTCTGCGTTCGATCGAGCTGCACACCGCTGCAAATTATAGCTGGTGTTGGAGGTGGAAGAGGCACTGCTCCAGATTCTGCTCCCGGTATCCGTGAACTCGTTGTTTCGCAGCTCAGCCATCCGCAGCTTCTGATCTTTGTACAGGCGATGGAGTTCGTACACCTGCATGCATCCAATCTAAATGAGTACTCTGAGATCGTTTGCAGTGAACGGGGAGTGCTTCTACCTGTTGCTTGAAGATTTCTTCATGCTTCAACATCGTATTCCTGACAGCATCTCTGCTGTCGCATTCAGCGAGTCTCTCCATCTACCACTTCACCAAGCACACATTGTTGCCTTCGGTGGTCTGTTGTCAGAGACTCCGATGGAGTTCTGCCGCTGCAAGGTGGTGAGGAGGCTACTGATCTGATGCAGCTTTGTGCCCATTCCTGTGGAATCAAGAGCATATAGACAAAAGGTTTGCAGTAAAGAGATGAACCTGAAAACAGCAGTCCATTAGGCTGACATATAATAAGGTTCTTAGAACTTATAATTCCATTACCATCGCCTTATGGTGATGTTGGATAAACAACTGCATCAAGTCGATCGATCGATCGATCGATCGATCGAGAGAGAGACAGAGAGAGAGATTGCTATTCGGAGACCAATTTGACAGATTTATATATCTCATGAAGGAATCATGAGATCTTATAACAAGGAGTCATCGATGAGCCAAATCCTCTGTTCTTATCTTGTTTCTGGCTCATCATCTGTCTAAAATCTTGCCTTGGCATCTCCATGCTGATGTTTCAAGATTAAAGAAAAGATGATCCTGTTCTTGGAAATTAGGCTTACAACCTCCCTCCAGAGAGACTAAAAAGAGAAGATCATACAACAGAAGCTTATAAATAGCACACAGATGTGAGCAATCCAGGGAAAACCATTGAACTGTTCTCACGAGACCTGATGTGATTCAAAGGAAGGTAAAAAGAAAACGAAAGATGACGACGAGTGCCTGTCAACTTTCCTCAGAGAATTCAAGAGAACTAAATTATGCAGAATGGCAAGAAGAAAATTGGTGTCAGACTCATCAAGCTGAAAGTGGAGGTGCAAACACAGGTCAGAGGATGGATGTCGAGCGATTTCCAGTGAAAAGTTAGTCATTCGTTGTGCAACCATACTGCCTTGTAAGATTTCAAGCATAAATGTAAGCGGAGAACACTTGGAAGACAGATTTCACCTGCAAGCTGCAATTCCACTACCCGATGAAGCCTTCAGCCATCTCTCCTATCACCTCCTCTACTCATTCCGATGACGATGCCATCACTGTGGCAGTTGCTTGCAAGATGGGAGCTCAGCAGGTTGTGGTGGACGGGGAAGAAGAGAGGAAGAAGGTGAAAAGCCTACTCTGCGACCGAGCACTGTTTTGTGTCATATCCACAAGGCAGGATCTAAAGGAGTTGGCAATCAGAACAACATTATAAAATGATCCTGATCTCACTTGTCTACGCAAGCATGTGTAGGAAAGATTCAGAGATGCTAAGGTGGGCTTATCCTTCTCTCTCTCTCTCTCTCTCTCTCTCTCTCTCTCTCTCTCTCTGAACCAAATGCAATCATTTCATGTTCTTATTCCTGTCCTTTTAGAAGTCTTGAGATACCCATGTTTGCTCCCATTTCATTCACACAGCTAAGTCTCGTGATCATCCACTAAGATAGGTGCACTTCTTTAATCGATCCCAGCGATTGGATTCCTTTTGTTGGATTGACATGGAAGCCCTCCTGCACAGTAAAACTGAGCTTTTACCAAAGAAAGGCTTCAACTTTCGACACCGTTAAATGGATGCCAATAAAAGAGGTGTAGGAGAGCAAAGATGAAGAAGAAGAAGAAGAAGTGGAGCAACACTTCCTTCCACTTTCCTCCGAAAGCCGACAGAACACAACACATCTGTCATCCAAGTCTCTCGACTCTTAAAGAAACCCAAAGCCTCTCGTGTTCTCACGAGGCAGAATCTAAATGGGTGGTGGAGAGCTGGTGCTCTGACTCCAGAACGAAGAATCAAGCTGTGCATCTTAATATATCTTACCCTGTCGTTGATGGACTGTACGCTTCCTTTTATTCAGGAAGGAGATGATTCAAGCAGCCGATCTACCAATATATTTTACTGCAGAAAGAAGCTAAATTGAATGATCCCTGATTCCTCCATGATCAGTGCATCTGTGGAACCAACAGAAGCTCTAACATGTTCCCCTGATGGGATAAGACAAGGCATGTGGGCATGATACAGCATCGCACTCTGGTACTTGGTCTGCATTGATATCAAATGCTTTGCTTTGTCCACTAGCAGTAGCAACATTTCACAGGGACTCAAGTGTTGAATCTGAGACTTCAATCAAGCACCGAGCTCATGGTCCCATATAGGGCATGCGCCAAAGGTGAATGATGATTCAAGAAGAGCATCCGAGCATCACACATTCTTTGTCCTCTCTGCCATTTCCTACGCCCTCCACATCTACATGGTTCTTATCAAGTCATTGGAAAGGACCTGTAAAGCAACAATAAATATGTAGTTCATAAGTGAAAGAAAAAGGAAGAAAAATTCTATAGTTGTATGTTTGGGATAAGTATGATCTGCTTTATATAAAGTAAATGTGCATGACAATGCTTTTCCACAGTCAATTCCATCCATACAACGAATCCTATTCTATGTTAGGTAGATGGATAATGAGCTTTTTTTTTATAGAATGTTGAGGAGGAGAACACCTCAGCTCTAAAATTCAAAGATCAACAATCAAATATAAGATAAAAATAATCTTATTGATTTCTGTAAACAAAAATCAAATCCTTCAACGCGTGAGAATAATCAAATACAAGGAATAAAATTGTCTTTCGAGTCAATCCAAAAATTGTATTGCAAAAAATGTTTTTTTTCTCTATATTTTCATTTTAGTAAGATCTTGAGATACAGAAGATCATATCTCTTAAAAATCATTTTCGTACATGAATTTTTTGTCATTCAAATAATCTTATTCCTCAGATGATTTTGTTGTTATTGGGGTTTCATAGATCTTTTACCGAGAATCTGTCTTCTCAACCAAATCTTGTCCTTGTTGTTCAGCAGAGATTCTAATATGATCAGGTAAAGCTGTGAAAATGAGCACAGCAATGTTGAGCTCTTGATGAGCAATCTGATGTCTACTAACAGTACATCCCAATTGCAGTGGGACAGTGCGAAGCCAACAGCTGCTGGCATTGGCAACAAGCTGAGTACAGACTGCTACGAAGCTTTTCCACAAGCCAATCCATGGTGATGTAATTGACTCACCACCCACCAACATTATCACACCAACTATTCCCTGTGTTCATGCAGCAAAAGCTGGGAGAGCTGCATGATGATGCTCTCTGTCCATCCACATCCCACACATGGATGACACGCAACGAAAAGACTCATCCTCATGTCATCGATGGAGAAGACAAGCAGTTTCCCTTCTTGTTCTCTTCGAAAAACTCCGAGAGCTCTCTGTTTTCTTTGCTCCCATTGGCAGGAACACTGCATCCTAGAACTCGTACAGTTAAACATGGGCATGTCTTATGGATCAAACAAAATGTTTGGATGAGGTAAAAGTCTTATCCACCCAAAGATTTATCCAAGAATCACTGTTCATCAATACTCAATGTGGAGTGGCTATTGTCCAAGTTAGGTGCTTGTCATGATAGTGACTGGGAATACAGATAAAAGATGAGGGATGGCTATAGAAGCAATCGACCAAAGCACAAAATAGACCATATTATATTTCGAGGGGCTTTTCAAGGAAGACGATAATAAAGATGAAAAGGTTGAAGAGATAGAGATGGAGATATGAAAGGGTACTTGCAAAGCTAAGATTGAAGACCTTTGTCCGACGGGCTGAGCCGCAATTGCTGGGTCAACGAGCTAAGCCGCAATGGATGATCCAACGGGCTAAGCTAATGAGCTGGGCCGCGCTGACTAGACCAATCGAGCTCGATTCGCTGTGCGCGCCCGATTCCGTGGGTCGCACCAGACCGGCCCTCTCGATTTGGACCACGACTACAGTAACGACCAGACAGAACCCGACTCACTCCACGAAGAAATATAATAATTGCTCAAAATCAATTTATTTATTTATTTTTTGCCCTTTCCACAAATCCTACACGCTTTGTACGTGGGTCCCGCTGGGCCCGGTAATCTGGTATGGGTTCCGGGGCCGTAGTATTCGAGGCATAACCACCACATCGATCTCCCCGAGGCGCCCGTGTACATCACATGCGAGCCCGCGGCACCGCCCCCCAAGCGTGCCCCGAAGCACATGGGCGGTCGGCGTTAGTCCCGCATAACACTCATCGTGTGAGTCGTTTAAGATAAAGTTATCGGTGCCTCACCGTAACGGCCCCGCTGCAAGAAGAGGAGGCACATCTCACCTGACCCACGCTCTCTCTCCTGCCTATAAATTCTCTACCCGATCATTCCCCTCCTCTCTTGCTGATACCGAAGAAGCCATCGCCAGTATCGCTTCCTCGAGGGCTTGGAGGAGGAGGACGAGACAGGAAGGAAGCACGCGGGAGATCGATCGAAGGAGAAGGCGTTAGGGTTTCGGGTTATGGGATTTGGCCGATGTCGGGCGAGAAGCCACCGGTAGAGTTCTGCAAAGGCGTGAATGGCCTCGAGAAGGTCGTGCTCAGGGAGGTCCGCGGGAGCTCGGCCGAGGTCCGATTCATCTCCCTCTTCTTTTTTGGTAGTCGCTTTTTTTTTTGGTTCGTGTTGCTGTTGAAATTTGCGAGACGAATTCGATTCGAGATCGTTGCCTGTGGGTTCTTTGTGCGCTGGTTGGATCCGATTCGATAGTGCTGGATCTGATGCCTTTTTTGCCGTTTGTGAACTTTTCTTTGGTCAATTGATTTGATTGGAATGATCTGGATCTCTAAGGACTTGGTCAATTCCTGCCGATCTCAGGTAACTAGTTTTGGATAACGCAGTTGCTCGAGAAGTCGGACACACTGCCCGTGTTTTATGTGCACGTAGACATTTACATGCAAGCTCCGTTGGTGATCCAGTGATACTAGTAATTTTGCGGGGTTTTGCAGCTGTCTTGTTTAGCGGATTAGATCATCCAATTTATAAATATTAACTAGAGATGTAATTATATTGTAATGGTGGTGGTGATGCATTTCATGTTTGGTTCTTCTCTTCAGAAACACCTCGTGAAATCTTATTTCTCGAAAGCAATTTTTAGTTCTCTTGTAGACAATCTTGACATGATTCATCATCTATCTTTACAAAGCTTTGCAAGAAGATTAGATACAGAGATACTTTCTGATAATACTGTCTTCTTTTTCAAATTTGCTTGTCTTGGTAAGTTAGAAGGATAATGTTGCCTAAGGTGGTTTATCATCTGGAAGCAGGCGAAAACTGTCCTCTCTATAAAATATAGTGCAGGAAGTCCATCTGGGATATGTCAGGAAACTAGATTTTGAGATTTGCTGAGTGAATTATGCACCACAGATAGGAGGCTTTTCCATGAGGATACAATTTACCTTAAATTCTTTTCTAGGAACTAATTGTTGTGCATGCACAGTTCTGAGAAATACTAGAAGGGGCCATATGATTTACAATTTTAGGCCATTGCGGTAGTCTGCTAGTAAAATATTTGTGGATCAAATTTGTGTTCTGAGAAATACTAGAAGGGGCCATATGATTTACAATTTTAGGCCATTGTGGTAGTCTGCTAGTAAAATATTTGTGGATCAAATTTGTCTGTTTCTATCACCCTCTCATGCAATCGTGAGGATCAGGTAACTTCTTTCTACACTGAGTGAAGTTGTTCTGATTTTGTCTGAATAATTGTTTAATGAGATGTGGTACTTGCTGTTGGATGATGTTCATGAGACCTTAAAATTTCTTAGGCTTTTTATTTTTGCCAAAGTCTGCCGCAAACATCATTGGTTTTGCTACCATTAAATCACCAACTCTCTTTATATTAATTGGTAACTGCAATTTTTTTTTGCATTTTTAGCTTTGGTGGATCTGCTACTTGACCTCATAGAGGTATCTCAAGTATTTCTGGAACATGATGAATGCATTTCTATCTTTAGCTCTATAATCATCATCATTTTGATGTTGGAAGTGAAAATGGAGTTCTTCCATTTATATCTTCTCCCACGGCTGATGTTGGACTAAATTAGAGAATTAAAATCTTTCCTACTTAATGGCTTGACATCTTTGTCAAGGACAAATCTAATATAAAATCAAATCCTAATATGAGCAAGTGAGACCTAGACTAGCGATGACTCCACGTTATGATGTGTCTTCTAGTTTTGTCCACTGATTATTGGATAGCCCATTTCTACTCGAGCTCCTTACGATGCTTTTTGCTACCATAAAAATTGTTATGCCCCAAGTATATCACAAATGTCAAAACTCAAGAAATAACAAAATCCAAACGACATCATCACACAATTAATATATAAATTATTACATTATTTTCAAACATATTCTATTGAGATGTTCAATATTACTCAATAGTAGTTCTGGAAGCTAACAAAATATATATAATTCTAAATTGCAGAGGTACTTGAATTGAGCGCACTTGTGATGTTCCTGTGTTGTTGCCCTCTTATGCCTCTCAAAAAATTTTGCAACAACTCTTAGCATAATTGAAATGTTGTTGAGAGGTGGTGTTACAAAATTTTTCAGACACACGAGATATAAGCATACAATAGCGGGCGGAACATCATAATCTCATTCAGTGCTATGTTGTTACAAAATCTTTTAGAGACTTGGGAAATTAGTGTACAATAGTAGGAGGAACATCATCTCTGAGCAGGTAGTCCATGATTATATTTATTTTGTTAGCTTCCGAATTGCCAATCCATTGAGTAATGTTGAACATTTGAATTAAATAAGTTTGAAGACAATGTAATAAATTTTATATTAATTGCATTGATGACACCATATGGGTGTTGTTATTTCCCGAGTTGTGGCATTTGTATAATACTTGGGGTGTAACAACCCAAAATGTCATTGTTTGAGTCATGAAAACAAAGAGTAAGAAAGCTTATGTTGACCTTTCTCCAAACCCTGCATTAGTGAAAACCTTGTGCACTCGGCTAGCCTGTCTGAAATTGACCTACACTGCCTTTATAATGTTCAAGTACTCTTGGTACAAATTTTTTTTTGCCTGCTCATTTGTTTACAAGATAGAGATTGGTACAACGTTTCTAGCCTAATTACTTGTTGTATAAGATAGAGACTAGAAAGCTAATCTTTGGTTCTTAGTGCATATTAATTTAAATAAATACTGTCTTTCATGTGATTATATGAAATCAAGTGGTACACCCAGGTCTGCTTTCCAGGACGGGGGTGGACCAGTATGCATCCCCCTTTGCAATGGCCTATAGCATAGTTTGATTCCTTGCTTTGATTGGCACTAGTACAAAATCAATTTAGTAAGGTATATATCATGCACCTATTTCAGAGATATGTATACAAAAACAGAAATACAGGTTTTGCAGATTAATGGTAAATTCTAATGAACTGGTCTTTTTGGTACATGATCATGAAGTCTTCCTTGCTTGCGACCCTTGCTAATGTATCACTAGTTTCATAGGGATGCAACTTATGATGTCATGAGAACTTTATTTGAGGCAACCTCGTCTGTCCTTCCATCTTCCTTTTGATCATGTTTGGCCACTTGTCCTTTTTATTGTGAATAAGTTCTCTCCATCCATGCTATGTTCCTTTCTACTTGAAATAGAAATAGGCATAATTTACTACTACTAGTCCTGATCCCATGTTCTGCTAGTTAGACAATTTTTCATCATTGTTTTATGCATTGTTCTGAATCTGTTACATATTAGTGGGTTTCTGCAGTTTAATGACCTTCAGTTTTTTCCTCTCTTTGATAACTTGGTCGAGCCAACACTAGCTGCTTGGCAGTCTTTGACGTCCTCACATTTGACTCATAAAAATAATGCTAATTTATTAGCAATGGGATTTCTTGAATGGGACAGTTGGACAAATAAATCATCAAACTCTATTCAGTTGATGTTGATTGCAGCAAGTCTATATTATTTATGTTTTTCCAGATATATTTTGTTCTACCACAGCTAGAGTTGCATTTTGATTTTTTTTTTCCTAAAAAAGTCACACAAAACACTTTGCAATGACTTTATTTGTTGTGTTGTGCCAAATAAAGACAAGAAAAAGGGTGGAGAATAAGTCTCTGTGAGATTTTGTTCTTCTAGTGTTTGTCCCGGTAAAGTTGGATGGTTGTTCCTCAATTTTCTCATTCACAACATGTAGGAGGAAGTGGCAAAAGGACTTGGAAGGTGTAGGTTGGCTAGTGCTGTTTTTCCAGTCTTGATCCTTGATCCATGCATGACCATCATTTAATCCGTGTACTCATGGTGGTCATCTGTCATATGACCAAATTTCTCCATGCTTATTTCCTTCTCACGTGACCATCCTATAGGCTTTGGAACTTGCTATCCTCTCTACTTCTTCTACTTCTTCTTAACAGAAAACTGGAATAAGTTACTTGGGAAAACATCTGGTTCACTAACATGCACCGGATGAGCCTTTTCACTAACAGTAGTGGTTGATACATTGTAACTTCCAAGGGAGGAATACGGTGGTTATTGATTGCTTTACATAGCAAATTAATAGTGATGTTAGTTTTTTATTATCGTTATGCAATTTACATCATCCTGTTTCTTGCAGGTGTATTTGTATGGTGGTCATGTGACTTCTTGGAAAAATGACCATGGGGAGGAGTTGCTCTTTCTCAGCACTAAGGTATCAGAACTATATTTTCAGTGTTTGATAAGAGTTTAGTCATAAAGTTGGTTAGACCTCTCAGTTGAGCAATGGTAAACTTATATAAGCATATTTATGCCTAGAATATGGTTAAATAATTGCCTTCCAACCTGTGAAGTAGGAGCTGGAAAAATAACCTATTCTGCAAGCTTTCCTTTGCTTATGGTGCTTTCACATGATGGACTTGTGTCTCTAATGGGATTCCAGGTTGTTAAATAGTAGAGCAATAAGGCTAGATCCTCGACCATCCATTTGCTTTTTATAATACTAAAGAAAAAAAATAAAGAAAAGGATGCTAAGCAATAGCAAAAGAACATACCAGCGATCTAGAGTATATTAATTTAGATCATTAAAAAATATTTCCTTATTTTTGATTTAACAAATGAGATGAGGTTTATATCAAGTTTAAACCTCTTTTCTTGAAATGAATGCACCTTGCAGGATTTTTTGGTTCCAGTTTGCATAATGGCTGTTACTTCATAATGCTTGTCTAAGTCAGGTAGAAACATGAAACTCTATTTCCTATGTTACAAATTTTGTCCCCTGGGCCTCCAAATTTATAGGAATTCTCATTCAAAGGTCTTGCTTGGTCTTGTTGGATCAGACCAAACAAGACGTTATGCAAACTAACACAACCTTAATCCATCCACTTCATAGCAATCTTGATGGACCTTACTAGTTGTGTCACATTGTTCAACTCATGAAGTTAACTCTCATGTCCCAAAAGCTAACTGAATTTCATTTGACCATCCCAATAATAACCTGAATTCTTGGTTCTGCTTACATTGAAACAAATATTTAAATGCCACCAGAACAAGTTCATTTCTTGTGGCTTCTACATTTACAAGCACTTGGAAGTCATTGTCTTGGAAGCTACTGTTTGCCAATCTTCACTTTATGAAACTATAGTCCTATAAATTTTTACCACTTGCATCCAGCGAAACAGGCTCATGGAATTCGATTGCAGCAGCTAATCTTTTTGGTTACCAGATGCTAGATTGAAGTGTCTCAATAAGTTTTACCCAGTTTGTGTTTTTTGTTTGTGTAAATTTCACCTATTTTAGGTAGTAATTGTTTTCCTAACTTTAGTGTTGTACAATTGGGGCCATGTTGAAATTTATATGAACTTATTTTAAGCTCTTACATAGTTAATAATTATCTCGGAACATGTTAAGTAGCCATCCTCTTGCTCACTTTTCTTTTTTGTTTTCGTTGATACCACAAAGAGGCTGTAGGCATTGGTTGTTTGTGATTAAAAAATGAGTCAAGGGTTTGCTTACAATAATTGTTCTGATATCAGTGCCCATTTGAGGCTGATCTTGCGTTTGCATCCATGACCTTTGTAACAAGGTATACATATGTAAAGTGAACTACTCAATTTACTTAGACCTAGGGATGTCGTTGAAGGATCTTAATTCTCCTTGGAAACAGGATCTTCAATTGTAGCTTGAATTACAAGTTTCTAAAATGATTTTCAGATATTTGGAAAAAAAGTTATTCATGGTTTTGTTCATTGCTTAAGGATTTTGCTCTGTTCAGAGCTCAATGATGGAAAAATATTTGGGACATTATGGCTGGTTGTTCTGTTGATTGCTGGCTGCTCAGTCAACATCAGGTTTTGACAGAACTTGTCTTGAATCTGTAATATCCAGCATCATATTCTAATAAATCTGGGACCTTATTTCATACGTAAATTCTGTTTCAAGTCCATAACAACTAGCTCACTTTTTGCTGTTCTATATATTTGAAACTCATTTGGCAGTGTTTGATACTATGCCAGATCACTGTTTGATTGCAAAACATGGATGAAAATTCTGACTTTTTCTCATCATCCGTTATGTAAGTCATATGTCACTTATATAAGACTTGTGAATAGAACTTCGAGGACATCATGATAATCACTAAAGCATGATAGTAGGATCTATCTATTACAATTTTTAGATATGAGGATGATTATATTTAGTTAGTCTGGCTCGGGTTCCTTGTCTTCTTTTACTTGTTATAGCTAGTTGCTTGTCCACTGTCAATCTTTCTCATCTTGTTTCTACTTTCTACAATTAATGATTTGTGATCAAGGTGCATCAATTACTTTCGTAAATCCTTTTTTCTTAATTCAAAAGTGGTCACTGAGTTTTATTATCTTCCTTTATCATTTTAACATGTGTAACTGATGTGTTTTCATCTTCTTCATGATCACATGGGCTGTCATATTTGTTTTTTGTTTTTCTTCTAGGCCATTTTCAAGCCTCCAAAAGCTATACGTGGAGGCATTCCGATATGCTTTCCTCAAGTATGACGTTCTTTTGACTATAGTTATTATATCTTTTTATTTTTGGATCTATTACATTTCTCACTCAATGTAATAAATATGCAGTTTGGGAGCCATGGAAATCTTGAACAGCATGGCTTTGCAAGGAATAGGCTTTGGAGTATCGATTCTGATCCTCCTCCTTTTCCTACAGTTAGCTCCAATAAAGCTTTCGTTGATTTGATCTTTAAACCTAGTGAAGATGATCTTAAGTTATGGCCTCATAGGTAAAATAAGTATTGGCACCAATTATTTATTCTATTTGAGCTGTAATGATGTATAGCAAGGTCTTTTGTTTATTTATATTTTTATCATTGCAATAAATCTTTAGTAAACTTTTAAGCTTGGATGACTCCTGAAAACTTTGATGCTCACATCTTCTTTTTGTGCAGTTATGAATTCCGTTTAAGGATTACACTAGGACCTGGAGGAGATCTAATGCTGACGTCACGCATTAGAAATACTGATGGAAAACCATTCTCCTTCACATTTGCCTACCACACTTATTTTTCTGTTTCTGATATCAGGTAATATAACTCACTGGTATCTGCTTAGCTTTAAATGTTCTTGAGCTATGCTGCTGATATTTTAGTGACATTTTCTCTGATATCGAGAACATCTGAAATGTCTTGTGAATTTTATTGGTTGATGAAATATATCATTTTTAAATAATGGAGGATGCAATTTTTTATAATTTTGTGCTGTTACCAAAAATTTTTTTGTGCTTCAACATCAAACGAATATTTCAGTGAAGTTCGAGTTGAAGGGCTCGAGACGCTTGATTACCTTGACAACCTAAAAGCCAAGGAACGTTTCACAGAACAAGGAGATGCAATTACTTTTGAGTCTGAAGTAAGTAGATGAGATGATCATTTGTTGATTCATAACCATTTTGATGCTAAATTATCTTTATGACAGGTGGACAAGATCTATTTGGGGACACCGAGCAAAATAGCAATTCTAGATCATGAAAAAAAACGAACCTTTGTCTTGCGGAAAGATGGGCTTCCAGATGCAGGCAAGTTCACATTGTCCTTTGCTGTCTCTTTATTGTAGCTTTCTTTGATGGTGTTTTAATAAAAGAAGCTAACCTTTTGGATCCTACGACCTGGCTATTTTACTAACATATTATTGTTTTTTTTTTTTTTTGTCAGTGGTATGGAATCCTTGGGAGAAGAAGGCCAAATCCATGGCGGATTTTGGCGATGATGAATACAAGCATATGCTATGTGTGGAGGCTGCAGCTATTGAGAAGCCCATCACTCTGAAACCTGGCGAGGAATGGAAGGGAAGGCTGGAGCTATCTACTGTTCCTTCCAGTTACCGCAGTGGGCAGCTGGATCCTCAAAGGGTGCTTCAAGGATGAAAACCATTATGCTTTATGGTAAGCTTTCCAATCTGTAGCTTTTATCATTTATCATACACAAAGAGGTATAAGTATGGACACTGATGGTAGTGTATACAGGATCTGGGTAATTCAGTTTTGAGGTGCTAGGAGTACTATAGAGGATAGACAATCATCACTTAATGTGATAGGACCTTACTCATAGTTGTTTGATTGAATCTTAATTTGTTTTAAGGATTGGTGCAAAGATTGTAGACATTTGTGGCATCTATGGTTAGAACACAGAAGCTTACTACTGTAACGTGCAACTATTGTATATCATCTACTTGAGTTGATTCACAAACATACCCCCTCGACTGAGCTCAATGGAAGTGAAATAGCCATGCATTCTACACCTAGTGGCTGGGACCTTATGGCTTGTTTTTGTTGTCGTCTAGTGCTACTTTAGTTGAGCCACACAACTAATTATAGCATGGATTGTGTAAGAACAAGTTTTCATTTAACCTTGTTTGTCTGCTCTTTATGCGTTCTCCTATGGGTTATTTGTTATAACTGGGATATCAAACTCTCTTAATCAGACCTTGTTTATATCATTTATCAACAATAATTATGTTGAAATTATTGTTTTAAGTAATATTTTTTAGTTTTAGCTTGATAGCATCCCATATCTTTTAGGACATTCTTTCTCGTGAGGTTTATGTATTCCTGTAATTTTCGTATATTTGGTATGCTATTATAATCATTACCTTTGTAAAATGTTTTTATAACCTAGTTTGTCTTTGCCAGTTCTCCCTCATAATAAACAATAGAGCTGGTCTACATGCTCGCTGACATGGTGCATCTTTGTAATTATCAGATTTGCAGGCACACTTCTTTGTTGGATGCTTGGCGTCAAGTTAAAGCTCTGTCAAGCTCTGTCCTGTCCGTTGGCGGTAAGTTCAAATCTTTGTTCATCTCTTTTTTTTTTTCTTTTTTTTTTCCACCTGTCTTTTGTATGTAAGGTGGGCTCAAGCAGACCTGTGAAAGGGTAATGCTGGATATGTTTCAAAACATACAACGGGGATTGTAGAATGCTCAATAATAAGTCTGACTTGTGCTTTGCTTCTGTATACCGTCATAAAATCAAAATTTTTGAGTCTGTGATAAGAAGGCCTTTGGCACCCTCTGAGTTGCTGATTGATGCAGTTTCATCAATCTTGTTGGCTTAAAGTTTAGATATACTTGGCTATTATATATTTAGCAAGTGTCCGTATCTAACATGGATACAAATATTTCTTGATATGTTCAATAAAAGAGTAGTTGACACTAACCGAAATGTCACCAGGAAGTAGAGGAGGGATATATAATATGATAATATCAAATTTGGAAGTGGTTCATATGCAGTTTTCAAATCTAGAGCTCATTTGTTAATCAATCTCTACATCTTAACTTGGATCATGGGATTGATGGAATACAAATATTGAAGCATGCATCTTGCCCTCCTTTTCGCGACGGTGGAAACAGAGGAGGCTGTAGGTGGAAAAAAAACCTAGATGAGGGAAAGCCCTCAAGTTAAAACTAGTTGTAATTAATCTTGTAATCGTGACACCTAAACTCTCCCGGCTACATTCACCACTCTGAAATGTACATTAATCTTTTTACTCCTTATCAAAACACGGACATATTCAAAGTCGTTTTATTATAGTAATATCGTCGTGATGCCACAATCTAATGGAAGTCATGACGTGGACCAACATCTCCTTTTTCTTTCTTAGATGCCAAGCATCATCTCCCTACTTTATTGGTCAAGCCGTCAGGGGTTGGGTAGCAAATTTGAAGCTTCCGATTAATTCTCCATCCTCCATTTCTACATCCTCGTATCCCAACCCTCCGTTAATGCGACAAGTCAAGAAGTTCTAGATGATTGCGATGGGAGGACTGTGCACTTTCAAATGGGAGAATCTCGATTAATAATCAAATCCTTTCCGTTTGAAAATCCACCAACTTTCTTCTATTTATTCTTCGATTGCTCGAGTAAAATTCAAGACCCAAGGTTTGGAACACGCGGTGGGGCCTCCTCTCCTGTCTTAGGAGCCGCCAAGGCTTGACTCCGGCCGTCTGATTCGTGCAACGTCTTGCAGAACAAGGCACTTCTCCTCCCGTCCTCCCGAATCATCTCCATCGTAATACATCCTACGCGGTCATACTTTTAGACGATCAAGATCTGTTCCCGTCACAATCAACGGTGGATCAAGACGGTTGCATATATGTTTAAATGCATACAACCGCATATATAAATCCATTCCGTAGCGGGCGCCGACCCGTAACGGCAATGAATATATTCATATAAATAGAAGCGGGAGGCAGCGTTGAGGCTCCAACTCGACGACTTGGAAGGCAGCCAGCCATGGGAGGAGTCGCAGGCGATGGGAGCTCCGGGAGCAGGGTGGTTGTGGTCGGTGGAGGAGTCGCCGGGGCGTTCCTCGCGAAGCCTTTGCAGTTTGTCGCCGACGTTGTCGTCATCGACTCGTATGTTTCTCTCCCTCCTTGTCTTCTCTCCACCCTGCGCCTTCTTTTCCCTGGTTGTTCGGTTAGATTTCGTCTTGGCGACGAGCTATTCTACTTGTGGAGATCACTCTTTTTGATGGTGTATATATCCCACCTTATCTCCCTTTTTCTGGATTGGAACGATTTTGATGTAAATTTTACTGGAAAGGGGGGTTTTCGGTTGAGCGGTGTGCTCTTTGTGGGGTATAGATTCAACAAGTAGATGGTGTCCTAAAAATCTGCTTAGCGTTCAAGTGAATGTGGGATGACGCTATTGAAATTTGTATCCTCACAATTGCAAATGTTAGGGTTTTTATGTATTTCAGGGACATAACCGATGACTCTTTTGTTAGCGTGCTTGTAATTGTTCGTTCATCACCATCGGCTAAGTATACAAGACAATACAAGAAATAAACACGACGATATTGGAATTTGATATGCATGCAAGTAAATTCTGTTGAGTACTTTAGGAAATTATTTCCTTACAATTGCAAATTTTAGGGTTCTTGGGTATTGTAGGGACTTGAGCAATGATTCCTTTGGTTGCACGCCTTTAGTTGTTTGATCATAATCGACTAACCAAATAGGACCAAAAAAAATGCCTTGACCTTCTCATGTGAAATTTGCTAGGCATACAAGTGAATCTTCATAATCGACTCCTATAGTTGCATGCCTGTAATTGTTTAATCATCATCACCTAACCAAATAAGACCCCAAAAAAGGCCATGGCATCCTCATGTTATGAAGAATGTTATGCATAAAAGATTTAGGTGATGTACTTGAAAGAATGATACAACAACAACAACAACATCAAAAAACTGTAAGTTCCAACTATTTGGGTCAGCTACATGGATCTTTTGCCTAATTGAGATATGCAAAAATCCATATGTTTAGTTAAATTTAGAATACTTAAGTTTATATTTGTAGTTTCTAACAAAGTCTTTTTAGGTCTTTTTCTATATCTCATCATACCACTAATATTAATCATTTCATCTCTTCTAACTACCGCATTCGTAGGTCTCTTCACGAATAAAAATGTTTCTTTTCAATCACCCAAAATATGTGTATCGATGCATCTCTTATATTTGGATGCTGCTTGTTCCAATCATCCAATAAATTCTCTAGCTGTTTGTGCTTTCCTTATATGTTTCCTTTGACCTATGATATCAGGAAAGAATATTTTGAGATGCCCTGGACAGAATTAAGATCAATGGTGGAGCCCTCGTTTTCTGGCAGAACACTGATTAAACACACCGATTACCTTAGTAATGCAAGAATTATAACATCTTCAGCAGTCGGTATCACTGAAGACCGGGTGTTGACAGCAGATGGTGATTCAATTACTTTTGATTATCTTGTAATTGCCACTGGTCATGCATACTCAACTCCTAGAAGCAGAGATCGCAGGCTTGAACAGTTTGAACAAGGTAAGCATTCAGCATTCTTTCCTTGTTTGTAGTGTGAAGTTTCAGGACAAAATTGGAACTATCTTTACGTTTCAGTGTTATGTTTCTTCGTGCCGATAGATAACTGAAATTTTCCTTATCATGTTTTATCTGATTCAAACATTTGAAGTAGCTAAACATTGGCTTTACGAATATTTGGTCATCCCGAGTAAAAGCAATTAGCAAAGTTCTTTGTTAAAGCCAGAACAACCAATTGATATTGCCATTTGATTATTCATTAGATACATATAGCTTAATAGATATATACTTATCATCTCAGCTTTATGTCTGTTTATTTATCTTAGATCTGCATCTTTAGCCAACAGGTTTGGTTATGGATACTGATGGAATCAATTATCTTGCACTGCTCATAGAGACATATGCTATGCTTAATTGCTTCTGTTGACCTCGAAAGATCCACACTGGTAACATTTTGACACTTCAGTTATACTTGCAAGATCTAAGTCCTGGGTAATCAGCACATGACCTGCAACTTTTAGATGTTCACAAATTGGTAGTTTCCTCTCTGGCTTCAGAAGTCATGTCAGAACGGATTATGTGTGTCAATTCGTTTCCATTTCAGTGTCTTCTTTGCATAAAAAGGCAGTTGAGTACAACATAGGTTTCAGGTTTTCAACTATTTTGATGATCATTTCCCTGCTTGAGATCTGCACACACTGTTCTGTTTGAGTTAGAAAAACAATCCATGTTAATTATCTGCGATACAATCTCTTGCAAAGAGTTAGAAGTATACATGTCTTTATCCTGGACTTCTTTCCTGTATCTAGATCCGATGAGATAATGACATATTTAGTATTATACAGCAATCGTGTCGTTTTGCACTCTATTGATGGCTACCTTTTGTTTTATATTCAGACAGCCAGAAGATAAAATCTTCCCAGTCTATTTTAATCGTTGGAGGGGGTCCAACTGGTGTTGAACTTGCTGGAGAGATTGCAGTTGACTATCCAGAGAAGAAGGTGACCATAGTCCACAAAGGGTCAAGGCTGCTGGAATTCCTAGGGCCCAAAGCTTCTAAAAAGGCATTGCATTGGCTGACATCGAAGAAAGTAGATGTGCTCTTAGGGCAGTCAGTTGACTTGAACTCCATTTCAGAAGCTGATGGAGCATACATGACTTCAGCCGGAGAAAAGATTGCAGCTGATTGCCATTTTGTCTGTATTGGCAAGCCACTGGGATCATCATGGCTTCAGAATTCTGTTCTCAAGGATTGCTTGAACGAGAAAGGCAGGTTGATGGTTGATGAGTGCTTCAGGGTCAGAGGTCGAAGCAACATCTTTGCCATTGGAGACATCACCGATGTTCCTGTAAGTCGTAGTCTTCTTAGAATGAACTGACTCTCAATTATATTGACAAGAAAGATGAATTAGTGAAGAAGAAATGCCTCAGTAGATGTAGATTATAATATTTCGATTTAGTTCCAGGCTAATTCAGTTAACGGATTATTTATCTAATCGAGACAGCGCATGATAAAAACCTTCTCTCTTTGGTAATGTATGTGTGGTTTTCATTTGCAGGAGATCAAAGAAGGATACATTGCTCAAAAACATTCTGCGGTGGTGTCGAAGAACTTGCAGCTGCTGATGAAGGGAGGGAAGGAGAGCAAGCTGGTGAAGTACAAGGCCGCTTCTGCCACGACCATTGTGTCTCTGGGTCGAAAAGAAGGCGTGGGGCAGTTCCCGTTCGGCACGGTGATCGGGTGCCTGCCGGGGCGGATCAAGTCCAAGGACCTGTTTGTGGAAAAGACTAGGAAGAATCTGGGTCTCGACTCCTGATGGCCTAATCTGAGAGATGATGATGTGTTTGCGTTGCCTCCTTGTTGTGTTCTGCATGTTTGTTGGGGTTTCTGCCGGTGTCAGAACTATTTATATATATAGATCATGTTGATTAATAGTTTGGCTGTTGGGCTTTCAGAACACATTTGCACCTTATATCCACTCCCGTCCTCCAGAGGGGCTTCATTCAATGAAGATGCAGCTCACATGCAAACAGGATGTAAATTTTAGTCTTGATGTGAAATCTGTTCTGAGATGTATCATGGTGTTGTCCTCCTTTTAGGATGAATCCAAAATATCATCTTTCTCATCAGTGTAGTAAGATATGGTGTTGTCCTCTTTTAGGATGAATCTAAAACTCTATCTCTCTAACTATTGTAGTAAGAGATCACGAATGCTATTGTCCTCCTTTTAGGATGAACTCAAAAGATCTCTCTCATCAGTATAGTAAGAGATCATGAATGGTGTTGTCCTCCTTTTAGGATGAATCCCAAAGACCATTTCTCTTATCAGTATAGTAAGAGATCATTGAATGATACTGTTCTCTTTTTAGGATGATAAACTCAAAAGATAATCTCTCTCACTAGTATAGTAAGGGATCACAAATACGGTTGTCCTCCTTTTAGGATGAACCCAAAAGACCATCTTTCTTACTAGTGTAGTAAGGGATCACGAATGGTGTATCCTTTTTTGATGATGAATCCAAAAGACCATCTCTCTCACCAGTGTACTAAGGGATCACGAATGGTGTTGTCCTCCTTTTTGAATTCATCTCTCTCACCAGTGTAGTAAGAGATCATCGAATGGTATTGTCCTCCTTTCTAGATTCATCTCTCTCACCAATGTAGTAAAGGATCACCAAATGGTGTTGTCCTCTTTTTGGGATGATGAACCCAAAATACGATCTCTCTCACCAGTGTAGTAAGGGATTATTGAATGGTGTTATCCTTTTTTTAGGATGATGAACTCAAAAGACCATTTCTCTCATCAGTGTAGTAAGAGATCATGAATGGTGTTGTCCTCCTTTCAGGATGAATCCAAAAGACTACTCTTTCACCAGTATAGTGAGGGATCACCGAATGTTGTTGTTCTCTTTTTATGATGATGAATACAAAAGACCGTCTCTCTCACCAATGTAGTAAGGATCACGAATGGTGTCGTCCTCATTTGATGATGAATCCAAAAGATCATCTCTCTCACTAGTGTAGTAAGGGATCACTGAATGGTGTTGTCCTCTTTTTAGGATGAACCCAAAAGACTATCTCTCTCACTAGTGTACTAAGGAATCACGAATGGTGTTGTCCTTTTTGGATTCATCTCTATCACTAGTGTAGTAAGGGATCACCGAATGGTGTTGTCCTCTTTTTGGGATGATATCCCAAAAGACCATCTCTCTCACTAGTGTAGTAAGGGATTACTAAATGATGTTATCCTCTTTTTAGGATGATGAACCCAAAAGATTATCTCTCTCATCAATGTAGTAAGAGATCATAAATGGTGTTGTTCTCTTTTTGGGATGATGAACCCAAAAGATCATCTCTCTCACCTAGTAAGGATGTATTGTTCTCTTTATGGAACGATGAACCCAAAAGATTATCTTTCTCACCTAGTAAGAGATCACGAATGGTATTATCCTTTTGGAACGATGAACCCAAAGGAAATTAAGTCTTGATTCTCTAACTCTGTCACCAATAAGGGGTGTTGGTTCTTTGAACTCTCTAACCAATTAGAATTAAATATAATTTTCCTTAAATAGGAAGCTAAGACCTCTTTAAACCCCAATAACACCATGTGATAAGGCCCATCATTAGCTTTTTACTAGTGAGACATTATTTATTCTTGGGTGCCCTATATGATTTAAAGAAAAGGTGATCCCAAAAAAGACATATGAAGAGATGAATTATTTTAACATTTTATGGAGGCATGGCTCTTCAACTTTTTCAAAAAAGTATAGAATTAAATATGATGTATATAGTTTTATGGTGACTATATAATATAAAAAAGATTTTTTTTGATTTATCTAAGAAAATTATTATGTGATAAGGATAATATTGGCCCCTTCAATTGATTAAAAGATAAAAAAGATATGAAAATCAATGGTCATTAATGATGGCATGCCCTAGCTCTAGTCACATCCTAATATCTCATTAATGCCTCTATATTAATGACTGAGAGTAAACCACCCTCATTAATGTCTCTATCGTTTAGAATATGATAGGCCTTGAGTAAACGCATGTCCAAACCGCTCGGGGCCCAAGTATAAAAGTCACACCCCTCGCTAAGCGTAATGGGAAAACATATAATAATCTCTACTCTCTCATTTACATAGCTTATATTGTTGTCTTTCTCTTGCCTATGTCTTATGTTGGCTTAAGTTTCAGAGGAGCCGAGTCGGGAATCGCCCTTCCCGGTATCGACCTATTGTATAGGAACTTGACACTGAAGGCAACCTCAGCTCTATTTTGAGTCGGCTAGGAGACACTAGTCCTAATTTTTCGTTCCCTTTTCATTCAGTTCTCCCCGAGTGACCATGTGGATGCCCTCGCACGATCGAGATCGAACCAAATTGTATCGATTTTTGAGCCACAACATAAAGGACTATAACACTCTATGTATATAATGTTAAAAAAATCATTCAATATGAATAAGTTAGATTTTATTTTGCATGTAAGAGCTTGAATCAAATGTATGTTCAATGTCTTAGCCTATCATAGGTTGAGTGCCAGAAAGATAATAAAACTTGATAGATGACCTTGTAAAATATATGCTTGAGGCTATTGCCCTATAGACATATCTGGTGAGTTTGTTTACAACATACTAGTAACCATTGGTGATGAAAATTAACTAATGGAATAATTATGTGGAATGATCGATCATTATTAAACCATGAAGTCATACACTAAGTCGAATGTTATAATTATGAGGTAACGACTCATGATGATGAAGACTATTACTCATTGTGTAAGGGCGAGTAGACCTCCATGCTAATATCAAGTCATCATCCCCATATGATAGTGATCTAGCAAACGTGCCAGGTTGACAAGATATTCAACTAATAACATATCGTTGGGTTACCTACATGTTGAATCCCCTTATATTACTCATTGTATTTCAACGTAAAAGGGTCGAAATATGATACCTTATTCAATGGGCTATTTAACTATGTCATTTGTCGCATATATAGATTTATTAGTTTTGGATCATTCAGAAGGCGCTTGATGGTCAACTTTGACTATGTCATATTGAGCAACTCTTTATAGTTAGATTAAATCATATTATTGTCGATGGGTACTTTATGGCCAAATTTAATAATATTACTGTTCAACAATGATTTGTGGTCAAACTTAATTATATTATTATTGGACGTTCTATGGTTGAACTTGATCACGTTGTCATCGGAGAATGCTTAGTAGCTAATTCGATCGTATAATTATCGAGCGATGCTTCATGATCAAATTCGATGACATCATCATCATAGCCCACTTTATGGCTGAATTCGATCACCCTATTATCGAAGAATGCTTCTTGATCGAATTCAATCCTCTCATCGTTGATAGCTACTTCATAGCTAAATTTAATTGCATCATTCTCAGAAGACACTATATAGTCAGATTAGATCGTATAATCATCAAGCGATACTCCATTAGATTTGATTATATCGTTGTTGAAGGATACTTCATGGTCGGGTTTGGCACATCGTCTAGTGATGTTTCATGATTAGATTCAATCATATTATAATCGAGTTATCATGCCTTATTGTTCCATACGCCACTTGTGCCATTTGTCACTTTGATTCTAACTTGCGTAGCGCGCACTATAGGAATTCAAATACACTCTATGTGATTCATTATTATCGATCTCATCGTTTGATGTGCCATATCTATTATTTATTTTTATTACTTTGGATATCGATCATAGTAACATGCATTGTGATAGTTTGGATCTTCTCATTATCCTGATCACTTTAGTTTTATGAAAGTTACCATAGTGATTATAGCATTTAATTTGATTTGATTCGATTTATAATGATCATGATAATTTCTTTATGGTTGTCTTTAGTAGACCAATTGAAGAGCTCCATGTTGCATTTAGCTGAATTAACGGGACTCCGAGGAGATCGTGGACGATTAATAGCCCCTAACCTATATATGACTATCATACTATTTGCCCAAATAATAAATGATAAGTATATTGAAATATGATTAGTCATCATTTATCTTTATTAGTCTAAGCACAAAGACTTAAAAAAAAATTATTTTGGCCCTTTGGGATAAGATGCCTTATGATTTTGCCTATAGAGATGGACCTAAAATAACACCTCAAGTGCTTAATTTCCTACTCTCAAGTGCTAATAGGAAAGTCAAGATCACTTGATCCCTACGTGAAATGTCATTTAAACAATCCTTATTTATCTTTATTGGTCCATGCGATGGACCCCACAACCACCTCTAAATATTTTGATTTTCTACTCAAAGCATATTCTCATATGACTTTGATGCTCATTTTATTTCTCTTACTTACTATTCAATCAATCAATCGATGTGAATATTTTCCTTGATATTCAACCAATATGAAACTAAACATTTTTATTCATTAAAAAAATCTTCATCATTATGTATGTTGATGCTCTTTTATGTATTGGATTAATCCTTTTATAGTGATAAATTATCTTAAAACCAATAATGTCACTGGTCACAAGCCTCTTCTCCGGTCGCAGGCGATCTAACACGAAGCACCTGCGTATCCACTGCCATCTGTTGTTACACCTCACATCTAACCTACCACAGCAAGGTGGACAAAACCCCACGTAGCCATGTCCTTGGCCGTCCGATCTCGTTCCCTCCGAGCAACGTATCACCGCCGTCCGAGACGCCCCGTCCGCCTCACGAGGACTCGAGAAGCTCCCGTACTCCACCCAGCATACATGCGAGTCCCGTGACTCGATTTACAATGACCGCGTCCCCACCCATGGCTCACGTGACACCGCTTTTCTGCGCCCCACCCTCTATCTGGTGCTTCGCCGGCCGCCCACTTAAAGGAACTGAGGCTGATGATAAAGGAACAAAATTGTCACTGTATCGCGTGTCACCACGACGCCTATCCTGCGAAGGAAAATAATTATTAAGTCTCGGATGCACCTCCCATGCTCGACATAAAAATCCCGTGCCGACGTAAATTAGCCCATCATAGTTCCCGAAGCATTTAATTCGTACATGTATAAACATATACGTTCGGTTTTCAATCATCAAGTGAAGTGATGCGTCACGTCCGCAGTGAGACCAAACAGCAGAACTCTTTATTGTTGCAGTGTTTTGCATTTATACACCTTAACAAGTTGATTGATTGAAAGTACCAGGATAAGGTCGTACTGGCTGCAAGAGTTATTTCAACTGATACCTTTTGGACATCTCATGGCGGTGACTTGTCGTGTTCGGCTGCGCCTTATGTGACGGGAACACGGCATACATTGGTTTACATTTAAAGTGTCCCATGATTCGGACTTGATGATGGTGAGGAAACAACTGTAGACAAGAATTCCGTAGGTGGTCCGCAGCTGATGCTGATGTTGGGCCACTTAAAGCCTAAGCCCACGTTTATGTCTCGATTAGGGCTGGCTCACTCTCGACTAGTTCCCTGGGCCATGTGGGATCTCGAAGACCTGGATAAATTGTGTCATCCGCACATACACGGGTTCAGCCCGTATGGTCTGCAGGACGTGGGAGCATACCCCGCTGGAGTGTCTTGGATGTGGGAAGACGGAGCAGGAAATCGAAAAACACCTAGGAAAAATAAGGTTTTGATCAATATATTATCAACAAATCTCCTAGTGGGGGATTAAGAGCTCACTGGATCCATTGCCCTCCATGGATCTTTTGGCTTAACTCTCCTTCAATACGGAAGCCCATGCTTTGTTTCTTGAACTCCCAACGCTAGACTCCGGCACTCTCGTATTGTCCTTGTTGACTTATTGAATTGAATCTAGCATAATATGGATCTTATTAAACAAACTGTGGAACTCGCTAATAAATAACATTTGAATTGCGAGTTAAGTCACATACGAGAGAAGGGCTACACGTAACAGTTGAGTACTTTCTATATTAGAGGTGCTTGGTGGATCAGTTAAAGGTGATATCAGTTCTAAAGAATTGGATCTTATACATAAAAAAAAAAGAAACACACAAACAGTTTAAGGTCGATCTTTGTGAAGAAACCTATAATAACACAAGATGATCACCTTATCACGAAGCTCAAAATTAAACTTGAGTTCTATTTCTTTGGCAAAAAAAACATCTTTTGGAAACTTTTTTTTTATTTTATATACCTTATATATTTTTTCCATTAATGCCTCGATAATTACTCTATATATACCTTCTTTTGCCAGTAGTGACTCATATATATAACTGTAATTATCTTCAATCATTTTCTTTTTTCCCTATCCTTCTTACATCTTCTTTCCTAACTTATGCTTTCTTTATTGTTGTTGTTTCTTGTTCTCCCACTCTCTCTCATCCCTGTTCTTTTCATGATAATTCTATTTTCTCATCATCACATTTCTTTCCTGTCGTTAATTCACAGTACATACTATTGTCCTTCAACGCAAAAAGGTTTAACTTTTATTTTATAATCATCAAGTTTCTCCAATTCATTCTATGAAGATGAGGAACTGTACAACGGTTTCTTTGTTATAATTTTTTTAACATATTTTAACATATAAAATAATTTATACTTCTAAAATCCGACGGTTTGACTGACTGATCCAAACAATGAATTAGTTGCTTGATGGTTGACCAGATAACTTTTTCGATAGGAAATGACAATTACGGTCATTGGATACGTGGCAACGTACTAACATTTCCTCTATATGGAGGCAATTCTTTTCTCGTGAGGGATCCGGGCTCGTCGCTTCCCTGTCACAGACAAACGACACTACGACAACGCGTGCTTGTCAAAGTCCATCTCTGAGGACAATCTAAGAACAGCTGTAAAGCCCACCCACACCGTCACGTGGAGAGACTTTCAATTCGCTCACCCTGTAACACGCCACGAAGTTTTACCCACCCATCTAACCGTCAACCTTTCGCCACACCCGGCCATTTGTGATTATAGGAACGAACGAATGGAGGGGCCCGCATGCTTTCACGTCGAACGTGGACAGGCGGGGCGACGTATTAATGGGGCATCGGTGTCATGCAAATAAAAAAAAAAGACTTGCGTGAGGATCGCGTCGTACCTGGTGAGGCCACCTGGTCGGTGGCAATCAGTCGGAGGAGGAGCCGCCCGATTTGGTGCACTATCATCACAAGCTGGCCGGCCAGACTCGAAAGGAAAGCCGGTCGGCGACTTCCTCCGAGGCCGCTCCACCTCTGAAAACAACAGTATGATAGCCGCGTCCGCCACCCCGTGTCTCCAGCACAACGCCAACCCATAGATTGTTAATTAGAAGATAGAACCGCCCCCAAAAGCTTCTGCCATCTCCTCTCCTATATAACGCCCCCAACCCCATCCCGTCTTCCTCACTCTCATCACATCTTCCATTACCGACCTCGTCTTCTCCTCCATCTCCTCTGCCGTCACGCGCCATGGCATTAAGGTTTTTGTTGCTGGTTTCCTCCATGGTGGCCATTGCCTCGGCTGGCTTCCACCAGAACTTTGACATCACCTGGGGCGAGGGGCATGCCAAGTTCCTCGACAATGGCCAGCTCCTCACGCTCTCCCTCGACAAGGCCTCGGGCGCCGGCTTCCAGTCCAAGGATGAGTACCTCTTCGGCAAGATCGACATGCAGATCAAGCTCGTCCCCGGGAACTCCGCCGGCACTGTCACCGCCTACTACGTGAGTTCGCTGTGCATTTGATTCTCTCGTCTCTTCGTGGCTGTAGTTGTGGGAAGCTGATGTCTTGAGCTATATGGTTCGTCCTTGCAGCTATCTTCCGAAGGACCGGCTCATGATGAGATCGACTTCGAGTTTCTGGGGAACCTCAGCGGAGACCCTTACACTCTGCACACCAATGTGTTCGCACAGGGGAAGGGGAACAGGGAGATGCAGTTCAAGCTCTGGTTTGATCCCACCAAGCAGTTCCACACCTACTCCATCCTCTGGAACCCAAGGCACATCATGTAAGTAGTCGAGTTGTATGCGCGTAAGTATGAACTTAACCACAAGCGGGATAGGAAATCTTATCTTACCATGGTTTGTCTGTGATGGTTTCAGCTTCATGGTCGATGGCACTCCTATCAGAGACTTCAAGAACCTGGAATCAAGGGGCGTTGCCTTCCCCAAGGACCAACCCATGAGGATCTACTCCAGCCTCTGGAACGCCGATGATTGGGCCACCAGAGGCGGGCTCGTCAAGACCGACTGGACGAAGGCACCCTTCGTTGCCTCTTACAGAAACTTCAACGCCGACGCATGTGTTCCGGCTTCCGGTAGGTCACGCTGCGACTCCGCCAATAGTGGCTGGTGGAACCAAGAGCTGGATTCCGCGAGCCATGCGAGGATGAGATGGGTGCAGAAGAACTACATGATCTACAACTACTGCAACGACGTCAAGAGGTTTCCTCAGGGCCTGCCTCCGGAGTGCTCCATAGCTTGAACAGGATACCAGAAACACGACCAGATCCATTCTTTCGTTCATTTTGTCTGCATCCATCAGTTGTTTGTTAATAGTCAAGATACTCGATGTAAATTGATACAACTATGAGATTTAAGGTAAATTATAACACAAACGTTTTACTTTGTATCGATTTAGTTTTTGTTCCTATTTGCGTGAAAACAGTCATCATCAAGCAGCAAACAACACAGTGCAAGAACATAATTTGAAATCTAGCTAAGAGAAGATAATTACTCATGCAAATAGCTGAAGAATTTGGCATCTAACCATGCCTAAGCCTTAATTCTTAGGATGACGATTTGAAGCCTGGTTATCCTGTCCATAGGTTTTATTGATTGGTTTTGACATTATCATGTAACTGGTGAAACTTAAATATGATGCCTGAGAATAACCAAATTTAAATTAGTCCACAAATAGCTGCACCAAATCATCGCAGAATGCTATAGTTAGCGTAGAAAATCCTTAAAGTCGTCATTTCTTCTTCGTGCAGAGAAAGCAAGCTTGAGAGTGTCTCTAGTGTAACGCCCACTAAGAAATTGTGTATACAGCATACCTGAACTGGAGAAGATGTCTTGCACTGTCAATCAAAGTAAACTAAAGCCCACATGAAAACACTCGATGTCTGTGCTAATGCTATATAGAAGGGTCGCTACCTGAAGAATCCCTCAGTAAAGCAGCAGGGAAATGCACCAACAAAAGTTGGCCCTAAAAGAGCTCCTTCTCCTAGACAGCGTTTCTATTGTTTCAAAAAGTTGTGGATTCAGGAAAACAGCAAGTGAAAGACAGTGATGAACTTGATAGATAGAGTACATAATATACTCATAAAAAACCAGCAAAACTATAATATTAGTCCCAAGTACAAAGATAAAAGGGAACTCTAAACAATTGCCTATCCATCCTGTTTATTCACCAATCTAGTATATTAGAAATAAGAGACATTGCATTTATTTAAACACATATTCATCGAAGTTATGAAATAGTAAATATCTTTCACGCAAACTTCTGCAGTGGTTTTTTTACTACTCCCAAATTTGTAGACGAGTCAAACTTTTGATATTTATCCATGTAAGCATGCTCAACATTAGTTTTATTAAATTTAGGTAATCAATATAAACTCACCAATATTTGGTGACTAAGGAATTGCAAAGACAGCCTCCCATCCAGTTGATGAAATCCGTAAGATACAGCCATGTAAATTAATGATCTTGCTGTTTCTTCTCTGTCCTGTTATTCTGAAAAAAAGAAAATCACTGGTTGCATGAAAGTGAAGCTTAGTAGTACATCTAAAAAGCTGTGATAACTAAAACATGATGATTATTAATCAGTTACCTAAAGCTAAGTGCATAGGGCAATGGGATAACCGGATATAACTACCACAAAACCAAGAGTTTATGATACTTGTAATAATACATAAACTTAAAATCAAAGTTCACATAGGCAGTTTACTACCATGTAAAAAAAGAGAAATTACACAATTAAATCAATTCAGAGGCTATGATACACAAAAAATCCTTTCTGACTGTGTATGCATTAACCACAAGGCAATAGGACAAATGCATTTGCCCTTAGTAACAAGTTGAGAAAATACTTTAGTGTACTTCTTTTAATAAACATGCTGCTAACTGGACCTAAAAGAAGACATCTCGTATATAACTCGTTTCTTCCATAAAGCAAATCTCTATCACTTGATTAAAAAGTTATAAGTTCTCTTAAAGTTACGGTAAAGTACAAGCTGAAGTCATGCCAACTTATGCTCACAAGCTTTCTGAAACACCAATTTAGATCAATGCCCATGAATATTAATTGAACTTGGAAACATACATAAATATTATCCTACTTATTCTTCTCTGTTGCCAATCAATTTGATAACCATCTGGCTCATTGTAAGAGAAGACTTGCTTGCCTTAGCAGAAGATTGATGCCCTCAGATAATTCACATTACGACTAAAGCATTTTGACTTAAAAGCATCAAAATTACATGAAAACTGAAAAAAAAATAGAGAGGGTATGTTAGTCATAGATTTTTTGGTTGATAACTAAACATGACATGGAGAGCTGAAGTTTCTATAGGTGAAGAGAAGAACTAATATGATAAATTTTAGTTTTTTCCTTCACTGATGTAATAAGTTGTCTCCCGAAAGGACACTATTCCTGTCACCTGAAAAAATATGGATAACAATAAAGTTTATTTTGGAAGAAAGCATCTATAGTGTATAAAACTTGTTTCCTTAGTTATTGGAGCTATGTTAACTATTTCCATGGCTATTATGGTCCTGAAGTTAAAGACAATATGAGCAGCATAAATCATACCACAAGATAGTTGCAACATTGCCATGGTGATTAAAAGTGAAATACTAGATGACAATTATAAATATTGTAAGGACCAAAATAGTTGCAATCCACACCAGAACATTCATGTGCAAATAAGCAGTTGATGAGACCAGTTAAGAGTATCGGTTTTGATCTACACACTTTTGGTGGTCGGTTTGGGAAGAAAACTAATTCTGACTCCTTCCTAATATATATAATTTATCATGGGATTTACACGGTGAATAAGTACATATTGTTGTTTTCAGAATTATTGGAAAAGTCCTGATTCTGACTCGGATAAATTCACTGCAAGTGATTTTGAGACCCCTGAAAAAGTAGATCTCGATTCTGCATACATCAAATTAGACAGTCACTGCCTCATTAGAGTGCTGAAATAGGTGTGTCCATCACTAAAGGTACAGAAGATCATCCTCCATCTCCAAGGACGCTTATGGGTTTTTTCTATCTATTGCATCACGAATCTTAAGTTAAAATGGAAAACCATTACATCTAATACCATATTCATCCTCTCACGCGAATCACAAACGGAGACCTCCTCCTAAGGCAGTGATCGGTGAGCATATACAATCGATTTGTGCTTCTTCACACTAATGATGCACTTCTAAGCCCACCCAACACCACAGTTGAACCCATCATCGTCTTCGGATGGGTACATTGGTGGGATCTGCCGACGAGCGACAGTGGCGGCAACAGAGACAAGGAAATCGGGATACTACAACGGTTACCCAACGACGATCTGATTGACCATCGCTAGATTCCAAGTATTCATCACGTAAATTGCACAAGGAAATCGAGATCAAGAAACCTGAGGAAGGGGGGCCTCCATACAGGCGGCGATGGGCGAGAAGGGCTGCTGCCATGAGCGAATCTTACCCTGGGGATGGATTTGGGTTCCAGTGGCGGAAGAGGGATCGGAAGCAGGGCATAAGAGGAATGAGGGAATCGGCGAAAAAGCTAGGGTTTGTGGGGTGGAGAGAAGACGAAGCGATGGAGGGAAACTCTCGGAGGACGCGTATGAACTGACGACGGTGCGATGCGGTCAATATGAATGGCGGGCCGAGAAGTCCGTTCACCGCCGGTGAGATTTAGCTTAGGATTCAGTGTTGTAAACGTAACGCCGAGTTGCGCATTACGTTCACCGACAGTATAGTTACCACCGTTGGGAATAATATAGTTGTTGCCGAAAGCAGGTACACTTAGGAAGAGAAACAACGATTGCAGAACTCGAAAGCATCCTCTCCTGCAGTGGCTTTGTCCCTCCTTACACGAACAAGCTCAAGGGCTCTCTTTGCTCCTCCTCTGTCTCCTCTTCAACTCCCTGCTGGCCTCCCCCCACAAGCAAAACCCTATGCTTCTCAGCCTTATTCATAGCCCTTGTTGCCTGCAAGCTGGAATTTAATGTCCCCAGGCTTTTGTTGTGATGAAGAGAATGGAACGGGAATGGAATCGATACAATAACCCTTTTGTTGTCGGGTCCCTGTTGTTCTATTCGCCTCCTTCAATTCTCTGCACGCAAGCAAAAGAATTGAAGATCCATTAATGCGGTTTGGTGGAGTTACTGATCGAGGGATGTAAAGCTACGCATCATATATACAAGTGTAAGTCCGAGGAACGGCAGTAAATGCCTTCTTTGACTCCTCCTGGTTCCCCGTTCCTCCTCTCCGCTCCTGTCTCCCGGCCCTCATGCGGCATCTCTCTATCTGCCTCAGGTGTCTACCGCTGCAAGGGCTAAGCGCGATGAGGAAGATACGGGCTCCGGCTGCCTTGGTTACGTGCTTAATTCTAGTCGTCGCCGGCATCTGTTCGCACGGTTTCGCTGGAGAGGTCGAGGGGAAGCGCCGTCACGCAACGGAAGCCGAGAAGAGGCTGGAAAACGAGTCCGCTGTGGGTGTTGCTACCGTCGCCCTCCATCGGTGCAGATCGAAGAAGACTGAACTCTGTGGCTATCTAGTTCGAGCAAAGCAGAAGGTTGACGACGACAAGAGGGCTGTTCCTACTGGCCCAAATCCCTTACACAATAGATGAGGAGGAAGATGAGGAAGAAGAATAAGTACTGCTCTTCCGCTTGTTTTTCTTCCAAGTACAGAGAGGAAACAGTAATAGTTTCTTCTCTTTCTTTCGGTAGTTCATTGCATATGAGGGTTTAAAGCTCAAAAACCTTGTGCTTCATGATGTTTCAACTTTTGTGATGAAGGTTTACTCTCATGAAGTTCTTGGAGATTATTAATGATGTTTGTCTAGGAAGACAGTCAGTGGACTCATAATGATGGCTGATACAATCCACTTTCACTAAAGAAGAAAATTAATGGTTAATACCACTTATGATCTATAGTTTCTCTCCTACCTTTGAACTATTACGCATGTTGAAGCTAAAGATGGCTTCTGATTTAACATTAGGGGTTTGTGTTTGTCTTCTTCTTTCCCTCTCGTGAGAGGACTGCAATTTGCTTGAGGTGGAGGAAAAGCTGCTAACTTAAGAGAGAGAGAGAGAGGCTTTGGTATCAGTGCTAGGGGCGTGAGAAGGTGGAGGAGAAGCTGTTTATATGGGACGTGACTTGTAGAATTGTTGGCAGGGACGAGAAACGGGAGAGGAGCAAATGATTCCACCGTCATTGTGTGATTGACTTCCATGTTCATATATAGGCAATATAATTAAATAGTTCGCTGCGAGCCACGTCGTCTTCTTCTTCTTCGAGTGGTCGCTTTGCGTTGCACTCCTCTGCAGGCAAGGCAGGGAGGGTCATTCGCGACGGAAGCGGTGACTGGAATCGTGCGCAATTTCAGCCATACTCTATGGTATGCAATATAATTAAACTAAAAAAATATTTAATTGTATTTTATATTTTTATAAAGAATAAACACTGAAGGAATTAATTTTTTATAATATTTTAAAAAATATATTATGGATTTATAAGTAAATACACATATAGTATACAAGCGGAAAAGATATATACTTATGTATTACTACTTATACTACATGCAATTTAGTATACAAAAAATAGGAGATATACATACTATATATTATTATAATATACTACCCGACAGGTGGCAACATCTATCCCCCTCGAACTCCAATCATGATCATTATTGAATGGGATCTTATTTGACCAATATAATTCAAGGAATTAAAGAAAAATCATAATCCTCAACTTATTTTTTGCTTGTCTTTTCTTCTCGTCGACAAGAAAAATACTTACAGGATGATATAAAGTAAGCACACTAAGAATAATATCACTATCAAAATATAGTTTGGGTAAAGGCGATCAAAGAATATTCTCTAGAAAGAACGAAAGTATGATGGTGATGAGAAATCATTCTCTACTCATCTGGCCATCATCGTCGGGAGAAACCGCCTCCTTTAGTGGCCGCCGCAGCCGCAGCAGCAACTCGTCCACCACCTTCTGCATCGCTGCATCAGCGCCCGTGCCATCTCCATCGCAACCCATGAACAGCTCGGCGATCTCTGCAGGTGTCATGTTGACCTCCTTCAGCAGTGCCTCCACGTCCGCCATCAGCTCGTGCTCCTCCCCCACCTCTAGATAGTTCCGTGCTAGCACTCGGAATGCTTCCGGCTGGCAATAGGATAGGTGGATTTGTCGGTCCATCCGGCCCGGTCGGAGCAGGGCAGGGTCGAGCCGCTCCGGGTGGTTGGTGGTGAAGATCATGAGCCGCTCTCCCACCGATGACGACCATAGGCCGTCCACGAAGTTCAGCACACCGGAGAGGCTTATCGCCTCTTTCGCAGTACTGAATTCTTTCTTCTCCTTCCGGTCGCTGAGGTCGAGGGCGCAATCGATGTCCTCGATGACAATGATAGACCTGGGGGTGGTGGATGCTAGGAGGCTACGGAGTTGGGAATTGGAGCTGACGGCAGTGAGCTCAAGGTCGAAGATGTCAAACTCGAGGAAGTTGGCAATGGCGGCCACAAGGCTAGTCTTGCCCGTCCCCGGCGGGCCATAGAGGAGGTAACCTCGCTTCCAAGATCGCCCGACACGAGCGTAGTAGTCTGCGCGACCGACGAAGCGGAGGAGGTCGCTGCGAATGTCATCACGGAGGGTCGGGTGGATGGCGAGGGTGTCCAAGTTGGAAGGGTGGGCGAAGGGCACGTAGGACCAGAGGTTGCAGTAGTTGGTTCCGAACTTGGCACTGTTAGTATAGAGGCGACGCTCGCGGGTCCTCAGGCGGATGGTCTTCACCTCCTTGAGGATATGGGGGATGTAGAAGGAGTCGACAACATGGCGATCCTGCTTAGGGAAAGATAGCTCGAGGAAGCATTCTTCATGATCGCCGGAGCGTACGATTTTGGAGGTCCACTTGAGGGTGACGTCGCGGAATGTGTCAAAGGTGGTGTGGCAGGGGGGGAGGAAGGCAGCGGGGTGGGAGGAGTCGCGACGCATGGAGAGGTGGAAGGTAGGGGCGTCGGCGATGCAGTGGTGACCGAGGTAGGTTTGGGCTGCACTGTAGAGCTCGTTGGACATGTCATCCTCGAACTTGTAGATGAGGATCGTGATGGTGTTCTGAGGCTTAGCTCGGATCAGGAGGCGATCGAGGAGGGAATAGAGATAGCGGCGGAGCACATCAGGAAGGAAAGTGTCGATCGCCGTCCGTAGGAATAACACCGTTGCAAAGAGCGAAGTCAGGGAACTCCAATCCCATGCCATCTCTCCGTGTCCATCTTGTGAGCTTTATCGAGTGTCTATTTATCGTATCGACGTGACTATTAGAATTTGATTAGGACTAACTCAATAACGTTGCTATGCTGTCGAACGTATCAATTGCAAGGAGGCCATTTTTATAGCATTTAATGCTTTCAATATATATATATATATATATATATATATATATATATATATTATTTTGGACAGATATTATTTTTGTCAATTGAAAAAGAGCTCTTTTTTTATATTTGTATGAAAAGATGGAATGGCTATAAATATTATATTTCCTTGCAGAGAATTGTGTTCTAATCTTAATTTCCTTAGATCTTTGAAAATAGGGTTTGAGGTATGTTTGTGTGACGAAAGCTTATTGTAGTTTATTTACTGATATCTTTGCCGGTGGTAAAGAGTGACAAGTCTTAAGGAAAAGACCGAGCCATTTAAAGCTGGGTTGATATATTATTTTCCTCTCTTGCTCCTTGACTAAGTTGAGGTTCATCTATATTAAATTGTCAGCATCTCCTTGCAACAATAACTTTATGTCCCCAAACACTGATCCTCTATACTGTGTTTTTTTGGTATTAATATGATCATTTTTTTTGCTCATCAAATCTACTCAGCTAAATTGTCTTTACTAGATTCTTTTGTTTTAGTACTATTGTATCCGAAAAAGAAAAAAAAACATTAGAAATTGCTTGTATTATATATTTTTATTTATGAAGTGTCTCTATCTAACATGCTTTATATCATTCATGCAGTTCAATTAGCGTGCATTCGTTCTTTTAGGTGTCCAAAGTTCTTAAGATATTCAATATTCATTCAATAAGTTTGAAATAAAAAAAGACACCTAAAAATATTATTATTATTTTATCATCTATAAATGTATCACACATAAAAGGGATGCTTTGGATATATTTTTGTATTCTTAAGAGATGCATTATACGCAAGAAAGATATATTGATCACATTAGATATATTTTGTTTTATCCCTAACAAATGCTATCGAAATCATCATGATGAGATTCCTTCTTGGGAAGGTCATGATTGAGTTGGGACTGCATGCTGACATGGGTGCAAATATATTTTTGCTAAAACATTTAGCTCCAATTGTAAAGGGAAGGTCTTGAATTTAATTTGGTAAACAAAAATTAGATTCTCATATCTAATTTCTGATTTTGTAAATCTAATTTGTCATTCAAGATTAGATCGATACTTAATGACGTGAAGTAACTACTGACATACGTCTCACATGCACTATATTAAAGATTGATTTTCAATTATGTTATACTGATAAGAAGGACAATATAAATAGTGAAGATTATAACACTTCAAGTTATTCTCGTATTTATGATATTAATTAAACTTATAAGAGTTTGATATGTGTATTATTCAATATTTAATTTTAAATATTTTTAACTTATGATTTAAACTTAATTATCTCATTAGATTCAGTATACAAAATTTATTTTAACATCAACCAACATCCTTCTCTAGCATTCTAATTATTATTTTTTATTGATTTAAAATGGGAACCATGTTGTTCTTTGTCTTTTTATTCTAGCACTATATATATATATATATATATATATAGCTTAGGATTTGAAAAAGGCAATTAAAACATCTTTACTAAATTAATGAAAAGAAAAAATGGTATCAAAACGGTTCCCATTCATAGATGACAGGATGATGAGAAACCTTTTCCTCTACTCTCATCTCCTGCACCCAAAGCAGAGGTATCGCCATCGTCAAAGGACGCCGCCTCCTGCGGTCGTTGCTGCCTCTGCCGCAACTCGCCCACCACCTTCTGCATCGCGGCGTCCGCGCCTGCGTCATCTCCGTCGCACCCCACGAACACCTCGGCAATCTCCGCGGGTGTCATATTGACCTCCCCTAGCAGTGCTTCTGCCTCCGCCATCAGCTCGTGCTCCTCCACCTCCAGGTAGTTCCGTGCTAGCACTCGGAATGCTGCCGGGCAACAATAGGATAAGTGGATGTGTCGGTCCATCCGGCCCGGTCGGAGCAGGGCCGGGTCAAGCCGCTCAGGGTGATTGGTGGTAAAGATCATGAGTCGCTCCCCTTCGGACGACGTCCATAGGCCATCCACGAAGTCTAGCACACAGGAGAGGTTTGTCGTCTCCTCCGCACCATCATATTGTGTCTCTTCCTTTCGGTCGCTGAGGTCGAGGGAGCAATCGATGTCCTCGACGACGATGACAGACCGGGGGGTGGTGGATTCTAGGAGACGACGGAGTTCGAAACTGGAGTCGACAGCAGTAAGCTCGATGTCGAAAACGTCAAACTCGAGGAAGTTGGCGATGGCGGCCACAAGGCTTGTCTTGCCCGTCCCTGGCGGGCCATAGAGGAGGTAGCTTCGCTTCCAAGGTCGCCCGACACGAGCGTAGTAGTCCTGGCGACCGACGAAGCCGAGGAGGTCGGCGCGGATGTCATCACGGAGGGTTGGGTCGATGGCGAGGGTGTCCAAGTTGGAAGGGTGGGCGAAGGGCATAGAGGACCAGAAGCCGTCATCATCGTTTTCGAGGGCATTAGTGTAGAGGCGGCGCTCGCGGGTCTTGAGAAGGATGCTCTCCGACTCCTCGAGGACGTGGGGGATGTAGAAGGAGCTAACAACATGGCGATGCTGTCGAGGGAAAGAGAGCTTCAGGTGGCGTTGTCTGTTCGAGGACTTCGTAGGGGAGCGTCCGATGTCGGAGGTCCATCGGAGGGGGATGCCGCGGAATGTGTCGTTGGTGGTGTGGTAGTCAGGGAGTAAGGCGATGGGGCGTGAGGAGCAACTATCCATGAAGAGGCAAACGGCGGCGGCATCAGCGACACAGCGGTGGCCGAGGTAGATCTGGGCAGCATAGTAGAGATCGTCGACAGTGCTGCCGTCATACTTATGGATGATGATGGTGGTTTCAGGGTCGAGTCTCGTCAGGAGGCGACGGAAGAGGGAGCGGACGCAGCGGCGGAGCTCCTCAGGGAAGAAATCTCGGATCGCTGTCCTTAGGAATAACAGCGTCCCAAGCAGCGAACTTATGGAACTCCAATCCCATGCCATTTCTCTGTACGTCCATCCGGTGACATTTATATTTTATAGATGAGACAAATTATAATTCGATTAGGACTTGCGGTGCATATTATTATCGATTAGGACACAGCAGATTTTTTGATGCCTACCAATGTAATGTCTCGTGCGTAGTTGCATCGTATGTATGTAACTTTGCTCCAATATCATATCATATGGTTCAAATATCTTTTGGCTTTCTGTTTTAGGACGAATGCATTGTATTATATGCAAAGGATAACATTTTAGGACACAAGTAAATGAATTTAACGACTTTAGTGATTGATTTGATCATGCCCATAGTGCTTGACTAGCGTAATCTTGGTTTAGTTTGGGATTAGTTTAGGTAATCTGTTTGAAAAAATATATATTTTATATTATGATTATTAATACTTAGATTAAGGCATGGATGACTTAGCAATAAAATCAGGTTTGATCCATTCGAATTGATGTAACGATGTGAAAGATATTAATATTGGACATAGCGTGCGTGTCGAAGGTATGAACAGAGGGATCGATAGATTTAAGTTCAAAAAAATAGAGTCAAAATTAAGATGTGAAATTAATTGGTCAAAACTGAAAACGTTGCGAAACAAAAATATAGGATCCAAAAAAGAAAAAAAAAATGGTGGAAACCCCTAAGAAGATTTTGGTTACAATTTTGATTTGGCTTGACTATACTTACAGCCGCAATAGAAAGCACTAAATTGTCTGACAAAGATGAATCATCTCATGCATTGGTAATCTGTGGTTAGGAAGGTTAGCTAATGTTCTAAATCTGCCAATTTGACCATCAGAGATGGAAACTCCATTTGACCTTTTTGAATTGTGGAAGGCAGTCAATCACATACATCAATTTGGATCCTGTGGAGACTGGAAACGCTTGTGGCCGGTCGTCCAAAAGAGCTGAGACGGAGGAGAGCTTGCTTGGTATCCAAGATATATATCACTGAGCTGAGAGCATCCACCATGTGTACAGCCTATGCTACGTACATGCATTCCAGCTTTTAACTGATATATATGTGGTCAAACAATAACATCAACAAAATGGTTAGTCTCTTTGGGCAAGAGTGTAATCTAGAACAGTATTCAAAAGTATCATATTTAAAACTGGAATGCATGTATGTGGCATAGGCTGTACACGTGGTGGATGGTATCATATTCAAAATTTATTCATTGTCTTGTTTCGTACTGGTATCACGTGGATGGTAGATCATTTTGAACTATTTATCGTGAATCATTCAAAATTTACGAAATCTAATTTGTATTGTCGACATAAACGTATAACACGATTTAGACAAATAAGTCCGTGACAATATTTTCATACAATCTTAAATGATTTTCTCTCATTTTATCCGATACTAAAGCGATACTTAATTATTCACAAATAAAAATAATTTTTTTTTCTTCTGACTACGGTATCCTGCTCATATTATCTTAATCAATTTTTTCTTCATCTTATCCTCCATAAATATGATATTTAGTTGTTTATAAATAAAAAAATATATTTTTTTATCCTTTCTAATAACTTCACATATCCAACTCAACATAAATATAAATATATATAAATTATTTTTTATATACTTTTTTTAATTTTAAATGTGTTGAAATGATCAAACAACTCTTGATGACTGTCATCATTTTAATCATTCTATTCTAACTCTGAATAATATCTTCATCTTAAATAATTAATCTTATATATATATATATATATTGGTCTATCCAAGTTGATCGAACCATGTGATCATCATCCTCTCCAAGCCATTATATTAACACTCTATCACATACACTGGCTTGGGTCTCGTTTGCACCCACTCTGCCTCCTGGGGCTGATACCTGCCATCGTTGATCGATCCCTGTGCAGTAATCATCTGGAGAAACATTGCGGAGTAGATATGGCAAACAGTGCAAGGAAACAACAGCAGCTTGTGGAATCACTGACCCATGTACAGTAATCTTCAGAAGCAACACTAGAGAGAATGAGGAACATAGTTCAGATTACTGGACATCTTTCCCCCTTCATTTGACACCAGAATAAGTTCCATCCACAACATTGAGGAATCTCTTCCTCATTGTAGAACTCAATCTTCAACTTGTAGAACTCATGTCAACATGTTCATACAATCATTAACGAGGTGAAAATCCCATGAGCAATTCATAGGTTTTAATTTCACGAAGGAGAGATTGCAAAGCCATGACACAGATCTTACAATCCTAATGACTCAACTCACAAAACTGTCACAACACAAACAATGATAGGCTATAAACCAATTGGAAACAAGAATCCATGAGAAGAACACTGTTTAGTATTTATGTATGCAGAAAGATGTGGAGGACAATTTCCTCTGTTACATGAATACATCAACCTATTCTAACCCATGCATGGAGAAGATGGGAAAAGAAGGCAAGAAATTACAGGTGGCCATGAAGAAGCAACAGATCAAACTACACGAATTCTCTTCTTGGGAGGGAGAGAAAGGAAGACCGAGGTAAGATCGCGAGGCACGGCGCAGAATTCCCTCGAGGGAGCCACCGGCGCTCTCCTTGCCGGCTTCGGCTTCTTCGGAGCCGGCGGGCACACGAGGAGGGGCTTAAGAACGTGCTCCTCCGACTTGGGCGTGACACAATCATCGTCGTCGGTGCTGGTGACCTCGGGGCGGCGGCCTTCGGCCGGCTTGTCCCGGATCGGCGTTGTCTTGATGGGTGGAACCAGAGGCAATTCACCCATGACGACCACCTCGGCGCCCATGGGCACTGAAGACGAAGATGTTGCAGAGACAGAGAGAGAGATGGACGGGTAGCTTGGGAAAGGGCGGAGGTGAAGAAGAAGAAGAGGAACAAATTTGGAGGGAGAGGGAAGGCCGAGGAGTTATATAGTCACAGAAGAAGAAGGCGAAGGGGTAGAGAGGCATCCGATTGCGTGCGAATAAGAAACGCAAGGGCACATCCGTCATTCGACATGGGGAAGATGCATTCAAGTGCACTAATTGCAGCATTCAATTACACGAAGAGATTCGATATAGTAATGACGATTTAGAGCGGCCCTGAAGGATTTAATGGTGCCGAACAACCTAAAGGCCCTTCAATTTAAGCAAAACCACACGAGTGCCACTCCCCCCCGGTGGAACGTTTCGACGGCTCCGCGTTCCACATCGCCCGGCAGGCAAAAGCTGCTCCACCCACGTGGCGTTTGGTGGCTCGCTGGGGTTTGAGCTTCCTGCGTCAGACTAATCGACCCCCTTTTCTTTACCGAATCAAAAGGTTTGATGCCATGTTCATCATGTGGAAGCCATGTGATGATGAGAGTGGACCGATCCCGACCACGATGACGCTATCAAAGCATCCGATGCGATGATGAAATATGATAGCCTGGCGGCATGTTCGTGGCCTAATTTGTGGAATGATGAGGTGGAACAAGTCAGGCAGTAGCTGGACCAACTCGTTCATCCAACCTTCCAAGCATGCCACATTCTTGGGCATTCATGTAACTAAAAAGCTGTGCTACAATGGAGACATGGGGAAATCCATGGAAGCTCATCATCAAGTTTGGTAGAACCAGCCATGAACAGTTTGCCCGTGTGCTTGCTAACCAGCAGTCTATATTGTTAGCTGTTAATTGGAATCTGAGAGAACTGAGGCATGGCTTGTGTGTGCGAGACGAAGAAAAAAAGATGGGCAAAGAGCTGGAGACAGCCAAAGCCATTTGAGTAAAAAGGAGGGGTTGATGCGAGCACAGGAATGATTGGAGCACGCTGCAAGTTCCTGAGAGCAGCCTTGTGGTGGTGTTGAGGGTTGTTCAAATCTGTGCTGGACAAGAAAGAGGCGAAGCAGATCTTTTGGAGTTTCTTTCTCACTTCATTGCCATGTGAAAAGCTCTCACCAAAGGAAACCAAACAACTCGAGGATATCTCACGGTATGAGAGGTGTGTTGAGGAAAGCAGCTCAGGCCATGTCCACCCACCTCTCTCTCTCTCTCTCTCTCCGTGTCTCCACACCTAAGAGAAAAAGACCATCGAAATAACCACAAGGAAAAGTCTCTTTGTACTCTATTTCTCAGTTTTTGACCTCACCTCTCTTTCTCTCTACCCCCTCAAAAGAAAAGACCTCAGCATATTCTTTAATCCATCTCAGATTCTGTCCCACCTCTCTCTCTCTCTCTCTCTCAAGAAAAGACTTGAGTAAATTATAAGAAAGAAGGTGGCTTCCTTTGTATTCTATATATGGGGACAGGTGAGAGGGTCTTCACAGAGCAAACCATAGGTGCAGAGTAGTGAATGAATCCTCCTTGCGTGTTCTGGCCGTCAACAGGCACATGGAATGGAGTAAAGAATGGAGAGTACCCACCACTCACAAGCAACTTCCTTCAGCTGCACACTTAACAATTGGAGTCACAGATCCCTATCCCCTATCCCTTTCCCAAGCCACTATGGACATTTATTCCCAGGTACTCTTGTATATTATGTCTCAGCCTTCAAAGCTGTGACAGTGTACAGATTCAGGTTACCAATGGCAGATATAGTAATGAGTTTTTGATAACTCAGCTTTCGACAAGAAGATGTTGTTGATGATTCTGCTAACCTAGAGTTTAACCTCTAGGGATCAGTTTAAGTGTGCATGCTGTTGTTTTGAGGTGTTTTTACACAGCAAGCTTTATGGATTGTAACAACTTTTTCTAATCACCAAGTATAACACTTCAAGTAGCTCTAGTGTGTCTAAGCTCTAACCTATGTAGTAAGATGTGCAATTCTAGATCCTGAGGACAAATGCAATTCTCTAGTAGAACATATAGAATGAGGAATCTAGATAAGCATATATGGAAGAGAGTTTTTTTTTATGTATATAGGAAACAAGAGAATTAAAGGATTCATGCAATCTACAGAGAAAAATAACAGGAGACATGTAAGATTCATATAACAAAATATATTACCACAGAGAGAGATTAGTGGTGCATGAAGAACACTGAGGGTTTCACAAGCAAGATGAAAAAAGAAACCATCTCTTTTAAACGAAATATCAAATGTAGTCACTAAGTAGGCAACTAAATACCAAGCAGATATAGATACATGAAAAAGATTATCAATTTGCTTATTAGCTTCTCAGTAAGGTGAGAAACATGGGTGTTATATTTGTAATGATTGTCCTTTTGGTTCTTAAAATAGATGAATTGATTTTCTGTTTGAATACTTAATGCTCGACATAAAAAATATGAAGAGTTATTATTGTTTGCAACACTTGCCTCTTATTCATAAAATTTAAGTATCTAACATTTTTTATTGAGAGGAATTGAAATTCTGCTACTCGTTTATTTGAATTTGTATTGATTCCGTCACGACAAGAACATAAGAACATGTGGGCCAAGTCATCCAAAAATACACAAAAGATGTTCCTTGATGATGAATCATAGCTCACACTTGTTATGAGATCTATCTTCAGTGTCAAAGCTCATATGCCAAAAGGTTTTAGGGTCCTTTTCATTAATGACAGAGCTCCTAGATGTTGTTACCTACTGAGTCACTCTGAAACATTAAAGCAACAAAGGTGCATGACACCAAGAAACTAGAGAAGTTTGATGGGCCTATGATGTGCAACATGTTTATTTGGAAGATTGGGTAATTTAGAAGGTTTTCAGATCCCAATGAGATCTAAATCTATTGCTTTGTCCTAAGCCTTTCTCATGTGCAAGTGCTAAAAGTAGTTCTGAATAAGAAATGATAAGGAGAGAATGCTACCCATGCACCCGATCCATATTGTATGGAAATTCTCATGAGCATTGGATGCTTTCCAATGCTGCCATGGTGTTCATAGCTTGATGGCCATTTACAAACTCAGATCACTGATGTAGTTTCACTCTCAATACACTGATCTGAGACTGTTGGCCTCTTCCTTACTGACATTGAAGTAATTCTCAGGCTAGCTATTCTCATCTAGTGAACATCAAAATGCTTTCTGCATAGCTGCATATGATGATTCTTTTCTGGACTAAGACAGTGTCCAGCAACTGAAGTTTCAGTCAGACAAAGAACTAATATCACTTCCAGTAGTAGGACTGTTTTTACCCTAACAGATAAGCTGTAGTTGATAAATGCCAAATAAGTTCTTAAAGTCATCAGCAAAACCTAAGTGTATAAAACAAGATCTACAATGCTTTGCTATTCAAATTATTAGTATGGTTTAAGCTGTTTGTATGTTCAACAAGATGAAGAACCAAACGAAGTAGTAATATTCCAGGATCTGATTGACTATTTTATTCTGGTCCAGATGCAATGGCATGTCATTAATTAGAGGAAAAAAACACACATTTAGGACTTGGGTGCTCATATGATTTTTATGGTGAAACTGTGAGTTGTCAAGCATTGTGTGCCAAGCATGTCAATATGTTAATCATATTGACATGCAGGGGGACAAACATGCCTTGAGTAGGATTCCAATGTCTTTATTTCTCAAAGAAAATGGATCAGTGGTGCTAATATAACCTTCTTACCTCCTCCGATCCTCCCAATCAAGCATTGGATTCCAAATCCCTCCTCCATTTAAAGCATATAATCCATTCCTATCAAAGAACAAACAAGAACAGTTCTTTTAATTTTAAGCCTTGCACAAAAGTCCATAAATAACACAATTTTAAGAGTTTTTCAAGTCATGTAATTTGTAAATGACTAGATGCATGTATTCTAATTTAAGATGAAAAGGAAAATTGTTATCTTTTAATATATATGGCTATGCTCTTATGTAGGTCACAATCCAATTAAGCCATATTTCTAATAGGCTGAGTGGCTGGGGAAATCTAAACCCTATGAGGATTGGAATCTCCTCATAACATCTTAGCCCTTTAGGGATCTCATGCATCCCATTACAGTTATACAGGCCCACTGTGTACCCATTAAACATAAACATATAATAGATTTCCAAAGGATAAAAATGAAGGGAAGTTTTTTTTTCCAATATATATTTATATTTTCGCAGGTGACATTGACACCATACAAGTGATATTCTTAATTTGTTAATATGGGGTTAATAAGGAAAATCATACCTGAAAAAAGAGACAAATCAACAAAGTCACTGTGCCAGAGGAAGAAAATATGGACTTGCTCTTCTTAAACATCTAACCAAATATTTTTAATTCCATATACCCAGTGACATGTTTGACAATTGATAAAATATCAGGGTTTCCAATTCTCAGATCTTATTCATTCCTTCATCCTATTCTCCTACCACAATTATACATGGACATGGATCCCAACTACCTGATTTAATAAGAGATGCACAGTGCAAAAATATCCCATGAGAAATTGATGAATGAATGAATGAACGAAACACTAAGACTTGAGAGATTGTGCACTTCTTATAATAGAGAGAGAGTTTATGAAAACTAGCAATATTAGCAAGGAGCACTAGAATACATCTAGGTAAGTAATCAGGTTGGATTCAAACTAAATATAACTAACATTGGCAATCTACATGATCTAAATATGGATTTGAATCCTGTAATTTTCGATTTAAGTCCCACATTGGACCCAATAATCGATTTCTATATTATTACAGATAGAATTAAGATTCATAATCAAGTTTGATAATGTTTTTTTTTCCAAGGGTAAGAGATGAAAGCGGGATTTAAGTCTAACACCTTACGATGATCTAAAAAAGTCCAATTAATATAGTTAATCTAGCTAACACATTCAAAAAATATATCAGACGAGATTTCGGACCCTCATAAGTGAATAAGTAGTATACCACTAAAACTATATATATTATGAGATTGTGAACCTCGATCTTTGATAGATGAGTTTGGTACACCATCATCAGAATAAACTAATGTTTAAGGTGCAAGTGTGATAATGTTAACTAAAAAGTATGATACAAATATGATAATAATTTTTAGTTATATTTTGAGGTGCCTGTGTCCAAGTCTATCAATCACACTTATCATAGGTTAATGGTTCCCTATAACAAGCCAACCCGGTCCCAACTAGGGTTCACCTTACCAATTCGAGTCGATGTACTGATTAGTCGATCGTATAGTACGTACCATCTCATACCGATATACCATGTGTCGCCATAGCGGGGCTTATCAACGACATAGGAAAATGATAAAAATTAACTCCAAAAATTCCTAAAAGATAGAAAAGAAATTAGATTATGAGTTTTAAGTTAGAAATAAATATAAATTTAGTAAAAATTTAACAAAAAAATCTAATTTATGAAATAATAGTGGCATATATCTTTTCGGGCTTCGAGGAACAACTTTGTGGTACGTTCTAGATTATCCTTCCATTGATATTGAATTATCTGCAAAGAAATGATTTAAATTATTAGATTATGAGTTAAACAACTAAACTTTAAAATTCAAATTAGTCAAGTAATCCATCAATGGATACACCTGTTTCTACTACCAAAAAAATGATGAGACTCAAATGGGCAATGAATCAAGATCCTCAATCCTATGTATTTATATCAATTTAATATGTTTATTTGACCCAATCCTAAAATTAATCCTATAACACAGTATACTAATACACCGTATATCATTAGTGCATCAATGTGGTGATGGTCATAGTTTGATCATTGTGAACTGCACTTGTCCGAGATGACTCTTGCGATAAGTACGATTGTAGCACGTATTGGTGTGGAGGTTAGAGAATGTTGGAACTACTTTCGTCACTAATATGCTACTTTATATCAAAAGATTGATCACTATACTACTAGGAGAAAAATGACCAATTATCACAATACTACTATTGGTCGTAAGATTCTCCCTAATACAAAGACTACGAATATGATGAGCTTCGCTTTGTATCTATGTCGTGTAGGCTCTATTGCATTTGCTCCAAATCATGCACTATCTTCGTTTTCTCTTTCTATGTATAAACTTGACCAGTACCTCGTCGAGCTCAATAATCTAAATCTTGGGTGGCATACTTAAAATACTACTCTTCGATTCATGCACCACCCTCAAACTATATAGACAAGACCATTGACTCCCCAAGGTTGCTGCCATTGTCGACTGAGACATTATTATCCACATCATTGTTATCTCTAGATCGAGTGGGTTGCTGAATGCGATTAAGAAGGTGCCTCATCGCCCGACTCGATTCTTTCCGACGATGCGGTTGATGTTACTGTTGTTGAATCTCGTATTTTGATGATGAAACTACTTGATATATGTTTATGATTTAATCTGCGTTTTGAGTGACGCAGGGTGCTTCGATCAGGATGAGACAATTAAAGCAGAAGGAACATCATGTTGTCTTGGGAGGAACATGTCGAGAAGATTGGACGTCGGGCGGTGGATCGGTCGACGATCGACGTAAGGCTTCGCCGTGGACTCGGGCATCGGGCCAAGAAGAGCGGGTATTTGTGCCAAGGATATCGGAGTTGCAGAGTCAAAGCCCGACCGATTGGGCAATAGGTGCAGGAGAGGATGATGTAGAAGAATCGGACGAAGCGCCGAGGGACCAATGACATGCCTAGGACAACTTGGTTAAATTGCTTAGGATTAATTGTCTCGATCGAAGTTTTGTTTGTGCAGGATTAACTACGATGAAAGTTAGACAATGGCGGGAGTTGCGTCGAGTCAAGATCATGATCACGTTGGGAGTTCGAGAGTTCGACGGAAGTTCTGGACGGTCGTTTGAGGTTCTGCGAGAACAGATCCGAGAAGTCCGTAAGCTTGCTGCCGTTTAAGCTTCGTCCGGAACTTCGCCAAGTGGATCGTCGTAAAGTCCAGGAGTTTGCGGAAGTCCGCGGAAGAATCACCGAGGGTTCATTGGATGATCGACGGAAGTTCGCGGAAACTTCGCCGAGGAAGAAGCGATTGACGATCGGAGCAAAGCTGCAGAAATTGTCTTAGATTTAATCGTAGTTAGCACGTTGATTAAGTTGGAAAATGGGAGGTGATCCCATTAGCTTAATCTTGGGGCAATTGGGCCCTGAAAAGATTGAAATTGGGCGAATGGAGCTAACCATTGGGACCCGATTGCACACCGAGGAGGTGCAACCGCCTAGGCCAGGAGGTGGCACCGCCTGGGGCTATGTCTCCGGCCGAGACTAGGCGGTGCAACCGCCTTGACCAAGAGGTGCAATCGTGAGCTCGATCTTGAGCTAGATCGGGGCGGGCAACCTCCCCGACAGAGGTAGCACCGCACCGAGCTCGGTCTTCGAGCAAAAGCGCAGAGAGGTGCAACCGCCTCGGTCGAGGAGGTGGCACCGCAGGGGGCTCGATCTCCGAAGCCGGAGTTCGGCGGTGCAACCGCCCCGACAGAGAGGTGTAACCGCCTGGGCTCGATCTTCGAAGCTCGCCCGGCGGTGCAACCTCTCGGTCGAAGGAGGTGCAACCTTTGATCCCGAATTCCAGGATTTGATCGTTTTGAGCTCCAAATTTGAACTAGGTTGGGGCCTATAAATACCCCACCCATTCAGCCACAGAAAAGAGTAAGAGACCTACACACCAAATCTTGATCTTTCTCGTGATTCTTGAGCTCAAAATTGTTGTAAAGCCTTTAAGTCTCCTCCTATTTCGTTTTTTAAGTTTCGAATTGTAAAAGTGAGGAGAGAAAGGTTTCGTAAGGGTTGTCTCTCGAGCCCATCAAAAGGAGTGAAACTGTAAAGGGCAGTTGGCCTTCAGCCCATTGAAGGAAGGCAGACTAGTTGACGTCGGTGACCTCGGCTGGGAGGAGGAAGCCAAAGTGGAGTAGGTCAAGACCGACCAACCACTCTAAATCTCTGGTTTGCTTTTACTTTGAGCACTTTATCATTACTGCAAACCTCCTACATAGCTACTGCCCTCTGGCGCTTTACTTAACGAGTCTCTAAGTTCCGATCTTTCCAAATCTGCATTCGGACGTAAATCGGTGTTTTCGTACTATCTTTACACCGCAGATTTTACGCTTACGTTTTGATTCCATTTATAACTGCAAATTGCTTTCTGCATATTCATAAAACGCTTTTCAAAGTTCAAAACTGCGTTTAGGCGCAAAACCGCGCGTCTAGGCGTAAAATTACGTTTTGACGTAAAAACTGGCGTTTAGGCGTAAAACCGAAGTTTAGGCGTAAAACTGGCGTTTTAGACATAAAACTGCGTTTAGGCGAAAAACTGCGTTTAGGACATAAAACTGATTTAGGCGATAAAACTGCATTTAGGCGTAAAACTACGTTTAAGCGTAAAACTGCGTTTAGATGCAAAACGCGTTTAGGCGTAAAACTGCACTTAGGCGTAAAACTGCGTTTTAGGACATAAACCGCTCGGATGCAAACCGTGTTTAGACGCAAACTGTGTTTAGATGCAAACCGCGCTTAGGCGCGAAACTGTGTTTAGACGCGAAAACTACGCTTTTAGACGCATAATCTGGCGCTTAGACGCATAAACTGGCGCTTAAAAATGCAAACCTGCAAGAAATCGCGCACTTTAGATACAAACTGTGAATCGGGTTTTACATCGAAATCGTTTTTATCGGACGAACGCAGCTTTTGTTTTTAAATCGCTGAAAGATTTCCGCTGCACTAATTCACCCCCCCCCCTCTTAGTGCTCTCGATCCTAACAACTGTCTTCCCCTTTGCCTTTGCCTTTGCATGCTAGGCGAATAACTGTAACGGTCGGGTGTAGGACGTGGAAGATCTCCCACTTCCTCAAGCAAAGGATCCTCTTGGTTCTCTACTGCTTCGACTCACTTTAACATCGATTATAAATTTTCATTGTAGTATTGGAGGTCGATGAGATCAATCTCTGGTTCCTTGTCCAGCTCGACACATCGCAACCTTAGTCGCTTGTTGTAGTAGACATATATCAGTTTCTTCAACCTTCTATACGATAGTCTGTTACGGACATTCGTATGAATCAATGTGAATGTTGACTAATTACGTTCGCAAACACTTGTCGTTGTCTATGAAAGTACACGAACAATAACCTTCCTTAAATTTAGTGCGTCTCCTCCAAATTATAAAGACCACTCGACTACAAAAAGATATAAATAGGATTTTATTAGCATAAAAAAATTAATATCGAATATAATTTATAATCGACATGTGTGTAATTTTCTTTTACCGTGATCCATATTATAATGATACGATACAACTATATCGTCAGATAATGAACCGATTGTTTCTTAGAATAATCGACCCTCCATAATAGCATCGATTACATCGATAGTGTTTGACAAGAGTCAATATATAAATTTCTTTATGTCGATAATAAATCTAATCACATTCTAAGACTATATCGAAATTGAATGGCAGAATTTAGATAATACGCTTCAAGAAAAATAATTTCATTACTAAGAATTTTTTTAATATTAAAAATTTATGAATTAAATTACATTGAATATGAATGTCTTAGTTCATATGAACTTTGGTCATACAATCGACGATATGTAAATATTGTTCGATCTGAAAATCATTTGTGAATGTTTTTTTAACCTCATCTTTTGCTGTAATCAACATATGTCTAAAATAAGGCATTTGGTGACGCTTGTCCATATCGACCTTATGAAGGACAACATAAAGTGATTATACTCTTGTTATAATTTCATCCATGGCATCCCAAAATCTAAAAGAAAGAATAGTCTTTTTTATTTTTTTTTTCTATCGTTTGATCTCGAATACTTGAAATCGAATCATTTCTCCGAGGTAATCATTGCCTTGAGACCTGCCTCTTATATTCATGCAATGAGCTGCACAGAGAGTCCAAAAAATAATTTTTTTTTTCCATCAATTGTAAACTAACCTTCTTTAAATTGGCTCTATTGTCGGTGACTATCTGGACAATGTATTGTGATCTAATCTCCTTTACTACGGTGTCCATTATGTTTTTAATGTAGTTTGCATTTTGAATCTTATTGAAAGCATTGACTGACTTGTGAAAAACCACATGTCCATTGCAATACATTAAAAAATTCATGATACTCATTTTTGTTGATCTTGTCTGACTATCACATATCAATGTCTATATTATGTTTTTAATATAGTTTGCATTTTGAATATTATCGGAAACATTGAGTGGCTTATGAAAAACCATCACATGTCTATTGCAATACATAAAAAAAATTCATGATACTCATTTTTGTTGATCTTGTCCGTCACATATTAATGTCACCCCGTATTTATCCTACTATCTCTTAAAGGATTTGATCCAATCATTCATTTTTATTACCTTCTCATCTAAATACATGATGTGGATCTCCTTCAGTGTTGATGGTTGGATCTCCATACCAGCCTTTTGGATAAAGGAGACTCTACTCTGATAATATTGACTTTGGGTTATGTTTGTCAAAATCCTATAGAAGTTGAACCATTTAGCTATTGCCTTCTCAGTATCTCACTTTTTTTTTTTTGTATATACATCATCATTCAGTGTTTGCTTCGTTATTTATAGAGAATAAGCTTACATATCAATATCAATAATATATGGTATTGATCTCTTACAATGGATTCCACCTTATCTCATGCTACGAATTCGACTCAAGTGAGGAGGTTGCCTCATCTTGGTTGACCTATGGAATCCCTATGGCACAGATCTATTGCCACCACCATGCTTCCAATGTGAATCAGGTCATCAATGCCTCATTATTGATGCTCTAGTGATGAAATCATCATTAAATTTACTAATCATATCATTAACATAGCCAATTATTCCCTAATTATTTCTTTTTTATCATTATAAACATGTCAAATATTCTAATAAGCATTAATGATATTTAATTGACCTAATATGAGTCAAATTTTAATTAAATAAATATTAAATACACTAATCACAACATTAATATAATTAATTAATCCTTGATTAATCCTCTTTCACCTTATAAATATATCAAACACCCTAATGTGTGTTAAAGATATTGAATTGACGCACTATGTCTTAAATTTTAATTAAATCATCATTAAAATCATTAGTTACAGCATTAAAAAAATTAATTAAAATCTAATTAAACCTATTATACCATTATAAACATGTAAATCACCAATACAAAGATTTGACCCATTGAGTGTAAAAAATCAACATTAGACACTTTAATCATAATATTGAAGATCTTAATTACTCCCTAATTAATATAATTATATCATCATAAAGATCTCACATTGAGAATAGAATAGACTTAATCTCATAAATCATCAAAAAAGAAAAAAATATATACCTTTGATCAGAGAATTCTTCCTCTAACTTAGGTATTAATTCTCCCTAACTAGTCTTCCAAGCTTGATTTAAGAGAGTGCAAATATGAGAAAAAAAAGAAAGAAGGGAGTTAGAAAGAGATTAAGAGAGTAAGAGAGTTTGAAAGAGTGAAAGAGGGGAAGGAAATATTTAGAAACCCTTTCGATCTGACCGTTAGTATTGGTCAAACCTGATATGTTAATTGGCCTTATAAATCGAGGTGTCATAATTTCGCCCACTCAAGGGCTCGACGTACTCGTCAAACCCTAAGATGGTGCCTGTGAGGCATAACCTAATGGTAGCTCCACATATTAAATATCAAGCCAAAATACATAAGCTAAGATTAATAATAGTATGTCATCTGACTCTTATAAGTTAATCTTAATCTTATTATTTTTGATGTGGGATTAATCAAGATATTACAAATGGAGATCTCTCCGTACAAGTTCATTTAACATATACCACTCGATATTTGATGGTTCACATACCAATCTCGTATCACACCAATATATACCGGGTGATATAATAAACCTTAATCGTAACTACTCATCAATTTCATTTCCATACAAACGAATCTATCCAATCCCCCCTTTGCAATAGTCCTATCCTGGTCAAAATCATTGTGATAATCAAAGGAAAAAGTCTTAATTCCAACGGATACTACTCCAGGGATATTACTCCCACCGTTTGTGTTTTCTTGATAAATTTAATCCAAGAACAGTATATGAGAGGGATGAGATTAATTAATGCCTCGTGATTCGGAAACTTAAATATTGGTATTTAAATAAGATAAGGCGAGCGATGACAAACCTACCTTTTGATTAAGAGGTCCGGCTGCACCACTTGGTGGCAGAAGGCGCGCACATATTTGGGCGATGCCATCACGAGGGATGAGATGTAATCACTACCGTCTGATGGAAAAGTTGCGGTTCGATTTGCATTTCTAGTCCCGCTTCGCCCACCACTCTCCGTTTCTTCCGGGCTTTAGCTTTGGGTTCTTGGAAACTAAGTGCGATAATGGCCGTTGATCTGGTGAGAACACGAAGATGGACGAGCGGATGGCGTTCCAGGGGGAGGCGGCGATGGCGGAGTTCCGCTCCTTGGAGCGACTCGTCTCGCCGCAGTTCGACTGCCGGGACATCACCGAGCTCACCGTCTCCAAGTTCAAGAAGATCACCCCCATTTTCCACCGCACCGGCCACGCCCGATTCCACCGCGGTCCAGACCCGGCCTCTACGTCGAGGCCGGCGCCGCAGCCCATGGGCCTCGCCCCGGCCAAGCCGCGTGCGCGGAGCCTGACCCTGGACTTCACGAAGCCGATCGCCTGAAGAGGGTGATACGATACGCGCGCCAGAAACAAGCTGGAAGATGATCTATATCCCATCCGAGGGGTACTCGTGGCGCAAGTACGGGCGGAAGCCCATCAAGGGCTCCGCCTACCCAAGTTAAGCACGTCCCTCCTCCTCTTCCGCCGCCTCTTCCCTACCGTCTGACCCAGATCGTGCAGCTAAACTCCCTCTCTTCCTCCTCCATCACAGGCGGTACGCCAATGGCCGCCGCGGCAACACTGCGCCGCCCGTGCCCGCCGATGCCACCGTCGCGGCAGTCCGATGCACGAGATCACCACATCACGCCCGTCCGTTCTCTCCTCTCTCTTTGTGTGAGAAGGCGCCGCGGAGAAACGGGGGTGGGGGCGTTAAGACAGAACCGAAACCTGGGGCTACCATTCCCGCGCTGGATCTCATGAGCGGTTTCAAGTCCGCGGGCGTGATCTCTACGCAGCAATTCATGCTTGATGACGGATCCTCGTCGATCCGAAACCCGATACCATCTTTATCTCAATTATAATATCATTTTCTAAGCAGTCTCCATGAAACCTATAAAATATTTCAACACCAATCTGTTCCCCCATGAGATGTCAACCTTCACACACACCTCTTGTGAAGCTATAGATGCCGCCTGACTACTGCTTTTAGATTCTTATCCGAGACTTCTTTGTCACACGGTATGAATTTGGAGACATTCATTGTCAAGTATTTATTTTCTTATGCTTATCATCGATGCCTTATTTTTCCCAAAAAGAATTTATCATGTGCCGACTTCAGACTCGTTCATCACCTCTGACTCTGTATAGTTTCTGAGAAGGTGCTACATCTGAAAGCTATCTTGTCCTTCTTCTTCTTCTTCTTCTTCTTCTTCTTCTTCTTCTTCTTCTTCTTCTTCTTCTTCTTCTTCTTCTTCTGGGACTCTGATGTCCCCCACCTACCCGCGTGAACTTGAGCTCATCCACCGGTCTTCGCTTCTCCACTACCAATCTCTCTCCCTCTTCTTGGCAACGACTTATCTTGTACAGTGCTTGCAGGCCCTCAGGTGGGCCTTCCTCCACCGACTTCTCACGTAGTGTATGGCCATGACGAAGGAGACTCCGCATGCACCTCCCCTCAGCAGCGATCCATGATCCTCTTCCACACGGTTCCATGTTAGTGTTAATACTTCAGCTTGTTTTGGATGATGATGTTTTGAGGTTCCGTTGCTCGTCTCTTTAAAGAATTCGAGACAATCTGTCTGCCAGCAGCTAAAAGTCCCCGACAACACGTAAGCAACGTGAACTGGTTCACTTTTCCTCGGTTGCAGAAATGTGTGCCTCGGTGATTGGATGCTGATCAAGAGAGCGAAGAGTGGCAAATAGCGTAGTTTCCGAGCGTGATCATCTTTCTCTCGATTATTTCATGTTCTTTGACCATCGTAGTCACGTACGCGTCCAGTATACATTCTCCTGTCTGCATCAGAGAGAGAGAGAGAGAGAGAGAAGAAGCCGACCGCTTCGTGTTCCCGTCGGGTTTCAGGTGGCATGACCTATTTGTTGTGTGTGGTGTCGACGGTCGTGTCTTTTGTCGTGGACGGAGGCACGTTTTGGAGTCGTGTTTGAACGTGACAAACCCCGTCACCTTATCTTCCGCGTCCTTCCATTTCTTTATATGCTCTCTCCTCTTCTCTCTGTCGCTTCTCTTTTCGTCTCTTGGGGACACCGACCACCAAAGATTTAGCACAAGGAAACGCCCAGCTGAGTTGGGATCTTGGAGAAGCTTGCTTTCTGTCTGGCTCCCTCGCCGCCGATCCGGCGATTGATGACAACAGCGTCGCCGGGGCTCAACAGAAGGCTCTAGAGAGGAGGAGGAGGAGGAGGAAAGAACAGGAAGGAGCGGATGTCTTCCCTCTTGCTGTCCAACGTGCTGCGGTACCACCGCGGCGAGCAGCAGGAGAAGGTGGAGGAGGAAGGAAAGGCGGTGGGGAAGAGTAATGGGTTCCGTTTGGGTAGCAGAGAAGAGGCGGAGGCGGAGGCGTCGTCGGACAGCACCTCCATCGGCGCCGCCTCAACTTTGTCGTCGGACAGGAACGGCTCAGACCATGGCGGCGAGGAGGAGGAGGAGGAAGAGGTGGAGAGCAAGAGAAAAGATGGGGCTTTGGGGTCCTTGGATTCCTTGGAAGACTCACTTCCCATAAAGTATCCTTCTGTCTCTCTCTCTCTCTCTCTATCCATGATCGAGCTGTTCTTGCTCAGATTTAGGGATGTTTCGAGTTCGATCATAGTGAAATATGATGTCTCTCAACATGATCTAAATCTTGCTCCGAATTACTGCAGGCGAGGGTTATCCAACTTCTTCTCGGGGAAGTCTAAATCCTTCGCGAGCTTGTCAGATGTGGTCAACGCGAGCACCAACGACATCGTGAAGCCCGAAAACCCCTTCAACAAGCGCAGGAGGGTCCTGATGATGAGCAAGATGAGGCGAGCCTCCTGCAGCTCCCTCGTCTGCCCACCATTGCCACCACTCTCGGCCCCAGCTCACACTGTGGCGGAAGCAGAGGAGGAAGAGGAGGAAGAAGACGAAGAAAAGGAGAAACATGGTGGAAGATCACCTCCCTCCATGGGTCCCTTTCCCCGCCATGGCAACAGCAGCAGCATGAAGAGGAACAAGGGTTTCAGGTCTCCAAGATCCTTCTCCCTCTCTGGTCTCCAACATGTCTAACTGTAGGTAGTAAATCAAACACGAAGAAACGGTACATGTTATTAATGGAGATTAATATATTAAATAGCTTTACATGATTTATTTTTCCTCCCATCCGAAAAAAATATTAGCATCAAATCTTTGGGGATCTTATCGTGGCCTTCTGTATAAGGCAAGTGTGGTTAATTATTTGGTGGAGGATAAGATAAGGTCTAAGAAAGCACATGCCATGGACATGTCGTGGTGCTCTTATCCTCAACCCCAAACAATGCTTCGTCCTCCTATGTGGTTATGACAACGTGCTGGGTTTAGCATTTTGTAATGATATGATCAATTTTATACCAACTAAAATGACCAAATGGATTAATTAATCTTCCGAAGCATCTTGTAATTATTTATCATAAGGTGTTTCTTTATTAAGAATTTATTTAGGAATAGTTTTTCTATCATAAGCTGTCTCTTTCTCTTCTTTCCTTTTCTCTTCATTTTCTATTATTTTTTAAATAAATAAATAAAAATAAGAGTGAAGGTAATCAAATAAATAAATAAATAAGATTGGAGGAAAAGGAGAAGAAAAAAATAACCCAATAAAACCTAAATGATTATGGTATATTTATTTATTTATGAAAATATTATTTCTTAGGTAAATTCTCACAGAACCATTAAATCAACACAGAATCATAATGGAATTAGGTTAATAATTTGATAGTTTATTCAGATATTAAAAATATTATAAATACTACCAAAAAATATTATAAGTAATATTATGTCTCTTTGATTGTCATTACTAGTAAATCATTATAATATTATATTTTTAAACTTAGAATTAGTTTGGTTAAGGCTAGGAGTTCATTTGGATCATTTATAGAATTTCATATATATTTTATGGTATCTTTATTGTGATAGTCAAAACACTATTATAAACTAATTTTTAATTTTTATTCAGGTATTGTCATTTTTAAATTATTATAAATACCTTGTAATGTTTTTATTGCGATAGCCAAACAACTCTAACATGCAAAAAAAAAAAGAAATAGTTTGAGTATTTTTTTAAATTAAGAGTACTACTTGAAAATTTAAAATTAGGGTATCCATTGAGAAACATCCAAAATATAAATATTTTCTAAAAAAATATTATTATTATTATTATTATTATTATATATATATATATATATATATATCATTAAGGTAAAATAAAAAAGAAAAGAAAAAAAGCTACAAAGCGGCATGTTGGTCATTCCAATATACATACAATACACCGCGAGGGAGGACAAATGCGTGCTTCATTCTACAGCTATCGTCCCCGGCAGAACCGAGCCCATGAACCCAAACTCCACCACATTTCCCTCTTTACCCTCCACACTCAGTGTCACATTCCCGCCCTTTTCGACCGTCCTCAAGGAGGCTTGGAATACCTCCCGCACCCACCTCTCAAAGAAGCTCTCCGAGAAGGAACCAGCGGCCGCCATCAGCTCCTCAACCGCCGCCCCATCGATCGACAGCTGCCCCGTCCGCTCCTCGCCGCTCCTCGCCTCGTCGAATGCCCGGCGGAGCTTCGAAGCGAGATTCTCCGACGCGAGGCTCGGCCTCTCCAGGGTGAACTGAGCAGTCATTAGGTCGAGCAGTTGAGGTGGAAGAGCGGGCGGCATCCCTCCGTCGGTCTCGCTGGTTAGGTCGCTCGGGACGTCTTCATCCTCCTTGCTGTCGCTGCAGCACCACCCCCTGTCTTCCTCCTCCTCCTCAGCAAGTAGGTTCAGGTCAATGCCGCGATCCCTTATTCGAGGTCTCTTTGATTCGTCCTGCAACTCGGTTTCGGGCTTCCTTTTGAGATCGCTCTTGGTTGAGCGTCCTTCGGCCCGCAACATCATCTTGATCACACCGTTGGATCCCCCGCCGATGTCTTCGCAGTCGGCCGAATGTGATGTGGTCATGACAAAGATTGAATCAGCCAAGCACACTTCTTCTCCGGATGAATTCTCAAAAGCTCCCGCCTTTAGGACATCTGCGAGAGATCTGAGGAACCCTGTATCTGCTTGATCGATGTCCTCAATGAGAACCACAAACTTGGAATCCTTCTCAAAGGCTTCTCCGAGGATCTCTCCACATGAGCTGGTTTCGCTCGCCCCTTTCCTCATGTTGACGTGTATTAGCTTGTGCGTGGATCCACCAAAATGCTCGAGCATCACTCGCGCCAGTCTCCTCTTGGAAATGCCATCACTACCGCATAACAGCAGGCGAAGGGCCTTGTTTTCGCATGTTCTGCATTCGTTCAGTGCTTCCACAATCGCAGGGATGATCTCGGATTGCCAAGGCATGTTGTCTTGCAACTTCTGTGTTAATTCTCGTCGGCCTGCCATTGCTTCTTCCTGTTCGTTCGATGTCGCCGAATCTGAGACTGCAGCACTACACAGAGACAGAGTGATTCCAACATCCTGATTTCCTGGCTTTCTGAGGGAATTCAAGCTGACTTCAGAAGGCCTTGGCTTTGGTTCATCCTTTTGCTGCCAGCTTCGCATTCCATTTCTCAGATCGACGGAGTTGAAGGGGGAACCGCCATCAAGTTCTGCAGTGGCCTCAGAGAATGACAGAGAATATGGTTGCATCATGATCTTGCTCTGGTTGCTGCTAGACCACCATGGATACGATGAAGAGCAGGTGTTGTTCTTGCCAGTGGAGCTCTGACTGAAGAAGGGGGGATACAAATGGCTTTGACATTGTCTAGTGTGATGGAGACTTTGGCACAGACTGTTCCATTTCCTTTTCAATTCCAGCAAGGCATTTCCTTTACAAATGACATTGATCTTGCTCTGGTGGTGCTTGTCTGGTCTCTGTCTTTGCAGCCAGGATGGCAATTGTACTGAGCCAAAGTTGGTGTCTTTGGCCTCTGACTTGAGAACCAAAGCTTCTTTCTCAAAATGGGCGGTGCATTCATCACAACACATGAGCTTCTCACCATCCTTGGAGCTAAAAACCTCTGAACCAAGAAGTTGAAGTGGATACTCCCTGACTTTAGTAGACCTTGAGTCTGGGCCACTGCAGAACAAGGTAAAAGAAATAGAACTAGATTAGAGCTAAATGATTTGAATACCATCTGATACTTGTACATTTTTTTTCTCTGCATCATTGTATTTTTGCCTAATAATTAAGGCAATGTTGATGCTCAGACCACTGCACATTCTTTGTTAGGAAACAAGAGCTGGAGCACAGGAAAGCATCATAGCATTGAGAAAGACATGAGGCTCTGTGGTGGTGGTCTCACCTGGGAGCTTGGAGGCTCAATGCAAGCCCACCTGATGGAACCACCACAGCTTGAAGGGCCCACTGCTTCTCAAGAGATGGCTGCCTCATCTGGCACCTCAGGTATGTGCTATAGCTTGCAGTAGCCAGCAACCACACCTTGTTGTTCACGGTCCCTCCGACATGGCTGATGCTGCTCCTGAACTCACAGAGCAACCTTCCCAGCTCTGCAACCATGTGCTCCACTGGCCTAAATCCACATCCATCCTTTGTTTCCTCATCAACTGCCCATCTCAAATTCCCTGCATAGATGATGACATTCCTACCTACTTCATCTGATGCCATGGAACTAATCTTTTTCCTGAGGTCAGAGACCTCCAGGTCGACATCACTCTTCCTCATGAGCCTGAGGTGAACGTAGGAGAGGTGAAGTTTTATGATTTCAGCAGACTTGAGCTCATCGGGGACATCTCCTCTCTCCACCTTCGCCATGAGCTCAGTTACAACCCCCTCTGTCATGGCAACCGAGTCCCCCACCACTACAGTGTTGGTCCTCCGCCCTTGTTTTCTCAGCATCAACTCCATTACCGCGCTCAAATCCTCCTTTTGGGAGGACTGAGCTGGAACCGGTGGGCTTTGCTGAGAAGACAGCTTATACAATGGGCTCTTCAGAAGCTACTCCCATGGCCGATGATATCTTTGTGTGGCTCGAGCAAGAACGGAGTGGACTGGCCCAAAACGGAGCTCTCCTCCTCCAAGTTGTTCTTAACACAGGTACTGGAGAAGCCAGCTTCCCTCATCACCCTGCTCACACTCGGGTCGTCCAAGATGGAGATGATGAGCTGCTCCAGCTCCACCTTGATGGCCAAGAGAGGCTGCTGCTGTTGCTGTTGGAGCTCAACGCAGCCCCTCCTCTGGTGGGCCTGCGCTCTCTTGAGGGCTGCAATGAGAGCATTGGAGAGGCCGGAGGAGGGCGGGGGAGGAGCGGTGGGGAGCCTGTTGAGGGCCACATTGAGGCAGAGCTCAAGCGCTCTGCAGCGGAGGGGGTGGGAGGCGGGATGGTGAGGGTGGGACCTGAGGCAAGCTCTTCTGAGGAGACTAGAGGAGGCAGAAGAAGAGGAGCTCAGAAGCGTGGCAGCGACATGGAGAGGGGTGACCTGGGCATGGCCTCTCCGCCTGGCCAAGCCGAGGGAGTGCTTGAGGACCGAGGCCGCCTCCGCGGTGAGGGCCTGTTGCAGTGTGCAAGCTCCTGTTCGCATTACTTAGCTCCCCACACCACCCCACCTCCCACCGCCCCAATGTTTTCTTACCTCTTCCTTGCACTTCGAACACAGCCTGCTTTCCTCTACTTCTCGGTCTCCTTCTTCTTCTTCTTCTCTCTCACTTAAACCAACCCCAGCGTTTCTCTCTCCGTGGTTCAGTGGAAGCTAGAACTGGAGATGCAATGCTTGCTCTCTCTTTCTCTTCTTCTCCTTCTACTACTACTACTTTGTGGATATTAGAGTTGAGTTGCTAGCAGAAGAAGGTAGGAGAACTAAGCGGAATGAGATTTATATAGCTAAACTCTATCTCTCTCTCTCTCTCTGGCTTTTTGCTGTTCTGATTGTGGCACTGTTGCTTATGGATTTCCCTTCGAGGATTACTCGCTTTCACTTTCTGTACCTTTTTTGGCCTAATCCCATTCGTTTGCTTTGGTAACGTTTGTGCCAACGCAAGGCAAATATACAGGAGGCAAACACCATGATTGCTTCATGCAACACCTCAATCCACTTACATCATCTCTGTCCATCATCACTAATCCAAGACCACCAAAAGAACCTATTCATATATATTTTTTGCATCATCACCATGTCTATATCATGTTTAATCAGTGTTAATGATGCATATGCCACACACTGGAAGCTTAATGATCACAACAATGGAAATAGTTTCACGTCTCACTAATAGTTTATCTGAACTTGCATACTGCTAAACCTAATCTAAGCTATCTTTTTCTTCACAGGCATATGCTTTCAGAAAGGCAGCAACAGGAGGACCCACCCTTCCCTCCTTTTAACGTATAAACTCTTTTGAGTGACAGACGAAGGAATGGAAATGAGAGAAAGCAGAGAAGAGGAGGAAGAAAATGAGAATAAAGAATGGAAGATGTGATCAAAGCAGCAGCGCATACACTACTTTTATGCACGCATCGTCTCACTTTTTCTTTTTATCTTTGGTGCAAGCTACAGTGTGATATCTCCACGTCTCAAAAGAAAGGAAAAGGAAGAGATCCCCTTGCAGCAATCCTCATGAATCAGTGTTAATGGTCCTTGGATTCAAGTACCCAAAAAGCACGAGTTCATGTCTGCAACTCTTGCATGGCATCAGCACAAGCCCTTCCTGTGACCTCGAAAAAGTTCATGTGTTCTCCAAAGAATAACAAGTGCTTCATGTTCCCTTCTTCTGCTGCTGCTGTTTTAATCATGCATCAATTCCCCGAATCACATAAGCAGCATTTATCTTTTTCATATAAAAGAAAGACAAGGATTCTTATTTTTTGGTATAGCAAAAAAACCTGATGAACTATGGAATTACAGACTGATTCTTTGGAAACATCAAATTGTTCTTTACATTGCCATTTTGGAGGTATCAAAAAAGCCACCTTGACAATGCTAGTCCCTTTCTGAAACCTATATAAACAATTCGATTTTAGGAAGATATGCTAACAATTAGTAGATTCTGGCTTCAACTCACATGTTGAGGCCACTAACACTAGAGAGAGAGAGAGAGAGAGAGAGAGAGAGAGAGAGTTATTAGGTCTTATCTCCAAATGTAAGCTGAAACTAGTCAATGAGAAGTACCATTTCTTTGCTAAGTTCCACGACCAAGTATCTTTTCTTGTCACCGGACATCGAATATGTTCTCTCGACAAGCTTCTTCCAAGATTAACCTCATGTACTTGAACCATAGACTCATGATATTAGCTAATACGTGACATGCTTCTTCTTATGTTCGCCACTGACTCCAATTCGAACTCCGTAATGATACAAGAACAAAAGCAGAAGTACACCTGGTCGACAGTTTATTGGTGACGACATGCAGTGATCTGCTATTCAAACAGTGAATGTACCACCTCGCCTACCCTCATTGCCAAAGCTCTTCCTCGCTCTGCATGCAGGTGTGCCAAAAGCAGGCAGGGATAAGAACGTCGAGCCATGATGGGGATCAGCTGCCGGGGAAACAACTGGCGAGCATATATGTGTGTTTAGTGCAGCAGCATTCATTAGGTTTTCCGAGGCGAAGGAAAAGTCGACGATGGTTCTGCGCAGGAGATCGACGCGCGTGAAGTGATTGCAATACGCGGATACGCTTTCGATCTGCGAACGCATTCTTTTCCTCCTTCTCATGGCGTTGCCTTTTTGACCAGTCTTTTTGAGCTCAGACCGCTTTGGTATCCGTGAAAGCGCCGTCCCCCATCGCTTCTTTTCCCTCTCCCTCTCGCGGTAACACGCAGAAGAAGATACGTTGCTTCATTTTGGTAGGGTATGCATGTATATCTGCTAGCAGTAAATGTAACATAGATGAGCAAGCCTCTATCGATCTTTTCTGTGAGATTACCATATTCGACAAGTTCCTCATTGATCATCTCATTCTGACATCTCAGGTGATCATGCAACACATCTCGACCTCATCATTTGCCTGAAACAACGGTGTGTGTTGCTTCATCTCAGGCCTTTCACAGTGCAAGTATTGTCTCAACAAATGGAAGTACTTCTTAAACTATGTTGGATGATATCATATCATTAGATGGAAGTGTGAGTGAATGTTTTCTTGGGTGTGCCATTTCTCCCATAAAGCCAGTTAGCAAATCAAGTGGGTGTGCCGAGACACAAGAAAAAGGACTCCTTTGTGGCCTCAGGAGTCGAGCATTTACGTGAAAGGGTGAAATTTGGGAAGCTGTAACTTTTCTCGCATGTTCGGAAAGGAATAGGATTAATCGAGGCAATGACAAAAGCAATCGAATGAAACTTACAAGCATCTGCAGGCTTTAAAAAGTGCACATCTCTACTGACATCATGGAACATAAAGCAAAGCATATATCCATTCCCCAACCTTTTGAACCAGTGAAATCACACACAGACTCACAACTAGTTTTTCCTTTTCTAAAGGAGTTTCTGATCACTCTCTCTTCTTCTCTTTCTGATTCAAGAGGAACATGAATTTATTATTTTTAGCTTTTCTTATATGTTTTGCTCTACGTAATTCATGCACATAAACAAAGCACAAGATGGCATGCACAAAAACATAAAGATTCCATGGTAAAGCATAAGCTCTCATATGATTGGTACCGTGCTGATCACTGACTCGAAATCTTTGCTGGGACAGCATGAGAAAGCAAGCTGTACCTCTAAGAGAGAGAGAGAGAGAGAGAGAGAGAGAGAGAGAGAGAGAGAGGAAGAGGATGGTACACATGGATAAAGTGGAGCAGGAGAGGGGTAGTGCATGGGTTATAGCATGCCTCCAAGAAAGAAAGAGAAAGAGAAAGAGAAAGAGAAGGCCCCAAAGGAAACATTAAAATATTGCAGCTGCCTTTCTTTTCTGTCTCGCAGCATGAGGCAGACTTGCCCCTCTCTCCCCTCTTTCTCACACAATACAGGAACCGCTCGTTACCCTTTCTTGGCTGAAACCACCATCGGTGAGAACGTAGTAATCGATTTAGTGATTGGCATTAATGTTCACTGTGATTCCTCGATGAAGAGTCTAAAACATGCCTGTTTATTGATGATTAGTGGCCTATGTGTGTTTGGTGAGAGGTGCATGCAGCTTGGGAGCTCAAATGGTTGATGCTGCAGCACTCGAGCTGACATGGTGGTCCACAAGGTGCTTGCTGCAGCATTTGCAGAACCTTGGAAGTGATCTTGAGCTGAAATGAGAGTGATCAGGTACCAAAAAGCGGAATCAGATGAGCCTGCCGACTGTGAGAGGACGGACCATCGGGCAATGTGACCTACTTGTAAGGAAGAGAGATTGATGCAATTGATCTCCCATGATACTGTGTACATTCATGATAAAAGATGGCTGAACGCATGATCCAGTAAGCATTCAGAAGAAGACAGAAGAGAATTTAATCGTATGATATGAAAATTGTGTGTCATGGAAGAGAGGGACATAAGTCAGGATAAAGCAGAGCGCAGTCATGTCCTCTCCCTCGGAGTTGCCGCAAAGTGGGGGAGAGACGAAGGGGAATGAGAGAAGGAATGTCTTCTAGCTCTGCTCCCTTGAGAAGCACAGAGAGCGGTGTCACTGCACAGGACAAGAGAGTCGGGGTGGCGAGTGATGGGGAAAAGAGATATGGGACTGAGGTGGATGCACACTGAGATGTGCTTGGAATGGAAACAAGCAGAATGTAGCTTGATTGATGAAAGGCTTGGGGAGGGGACAAATCGGCTTAGGATACTAAGAAATGTGGCAAAATGCCAAGAGGATGAAACCTCTTGGATTCTTGGGAGGGCCATTGAAGGATTGCGCGTGCTGCTCTTCTCTCTCTCTCTCTCTCTCTCTCTCTCTCTCTCTGAGTTGGGGCACTCCTTTTGAAGCTCAATTTCATGGATTCTCTTTGTCAGCATGAAACCCATCACTCCTATCAAGGATTTGTGTACTCATTACGGTCTTTGGGTCTGAGTCTAAGATCATGTTGTCATGCCTTTTATCTTTGTCTTCCTTTACTCTTTCTTTTTCTTCTTGCCTTTCTTGATCGGTTCACTGGCTTTGTTCCTTTGCGCGTGGGATTAATCCAGTGGATTAGGTTTCAGTAGATCTACAAGTCGGAGAAGATTAATGTACATATTTCTAGCTTTTCCTTCCGAACGAATGACGCAAGAGACTATCCCCTACTACCCCGCCTGATGCCATCTTTCGAAGGACGTGCTCATTAGTCGTCACTATTAATGAAAACCCAGATTTATCATCTACTTCACGCTACTAACCATTCATATATAAAAGCCAAGCCCCCAAGTCAAACAAGAACAAGCGGGTTTTACGCAAGGTCTGTCGTACCGGACCGTACCGCTCGACACGGGCGGTACGTACCGGTTCGACAGATCAACAGTACACGGATCGTCCTGTACCGTACCGAGCACTGTAGTAGTACATTGTAACACTGTAGCAGTGCTACAGTGCTCGTACCCTAAGTGTATCGCTCGGTACACCTGGGTGTACCGAGCGGTATACCGTATCGTATCGGTACGAAGCCTGTGTCGAAACGTCGGTACAGTACGGTACGACGGACCTTGGTTTTACGTGAGTTTTACTTAAACCCTCTTTATTTTTTTATGCTACTAATTTAAATATCAGATGGATCAAGTCGGGACATCCCCTTTGATGCTAACCTTTATGTAGGATCCTGACATCTAATGCAATAATATTTTGACGCTAGAAGAAGAGTTAAATTTCAATGATAAGCTTTCGTTCTAGTGTCAATCTGATAAGTCAGATTTTGTCGCCATTAGTGTGATGGGCTTACGAAGAATTATCCATTTTGAACGTTGAACGTATCTACAAAATTTAATCTTTTCGAAGCTCATAAGGATAAGAGTGATCTGACGGACTTACGAGCTATTGGTTCCTCTACTCCTTAACCAATATGATATTAAATTTTCTTATCAATGCTTCCTCCCGTAAGACTCAAGACGCCCTCCTCAAGCATGAAAAATATGCATGAAAATACATCGAAGACGCGCAGCTAAGCATATTAATTGCGCGCCTAAGGCACCCCTCATTCAGGACAACACAAAATGCATCCTCGGTGCACTCGTAAACGTGGGGAACCTGATGTCCGAGACATAGAAGCTATCGGAGCCTCGAGTGACCTCTCGACCAAGCCACGTTCTGAGTTTCGAGCGGGAGGACGGTGGAGTACGTGGGGAGGACAAATGATGGGAGAGAAAAGTTCGATTGGCGATCACCCAACCCAAGTAACAGTGGTAAAAAGAAAATATTTAGCTTATACCCTAAAATATTCTCTTAGATCCGACATTTTATGAAGCATCTGTTCATTGTGAATTCTTCTTCCCACTTCGGTCCTAAAAAGTTGCGAGGGACACGACCGGGCCCCTTCCACCTGGGGGTTTGGTCTTCTTTTAGATCGATCGTTGGGTGAGCGAACAAACACAGAAGCTATCATCTTCGACACTCCGATGCTCCACACACATGGATGCAATAGTAGTAGTCAGAATAGTTCAATTTATCATCATGCTTTAAGCTGGTAACAAACATGTCCCTTGGGAGACTTGAAACTCGTCCAGAGTTTCTAAATGCAGAATCAAAAAGCAAAACCACTGTGCTGCTTCTGATCGTTTGCTTAATAAGAGCAATAATCTTAAATTTCAAAGAGTAAAAGATCAACTGATAAACAACCACACTCATGCCCCTTATTATTAATTGGCAATCACTTTATCAAATTCATTCTATTTTTTTTGCAGAAACAAAAGCATTGCTTGTAAAAAGATTGGAAGCAAGATTTAACAGAGGGCAGATGGTAGAAAGGGCACATAACAATGTCAAATAGTCCTTGATCATCAACACAAGATAGACAACATGAGAAGATATAATACAGGCAAATATATGGTGCTTTCTAAGATCATAAATATAAAAAGTACAGATTTCCCTCCTCAAAATTATCTTTCCTTCCAACCAGGATACCCTTCATGATGATGCTGTGTCGCGGTCATTGGCAGTATTAGGAGGCTGATGCTCAGCTACAGGTGCAGAGGCTCCGTTCTGGGGAGAAACAAAAAGTAGTGATGAGAATCACTACTTCGTATGAGAAACACACGATGCATCTTGCGGAGCATTGTGATGGCATTTGAAGAGACATACAGAAACAGCTAAAGTCTATTTTGACTTTGTTTTAATTTCTGAAAGGAAAGCGCCTTAGCAGAAAATGACCTACCACTTCATTTCCTTCTGAAGGGCCATTGTGTGCAAGCAAAGATGGATTTTTTGACAAGTCCCTCAATGTACCCTGCAGGACCCGTGAAGCCATAGAAGATAATTAAAATAAACAAGTTAATAGATGACAAGTGACAATTCTTTGGAGTTCCATATAGATGCTCCAGTATGTTATGCATCCTTCCAGAGAACATAGAGGAAAACTCAAGGATTGTGTTCTAGCCTTCAAATTAATATGGATATCGGTATTTACATGAAAAAACATCAATCCAAAATGCACAACACACCATAGTATATAATTCATCTCTCACCATGTCATTCTCACGACAGCAGAGCCAAGGCTTACGAATGTGTTGTTTCGTTCAATGCACTAGCATGGTGTGGAACTAACTGGCAGGCATTAGCTGTACAGGTACAGTATTTCACAGTCGAGCACTCAGCGCGTTCAACAGCGTAACATGAGCCTTAAGTGCCATGGCAGCAATTTCATGGCATGACATGTTAACACTTGAATGCTGGGAAAAAATATGCAACGTGGAAAATATCTTACATGCAAAGATAGCAAGTAAATCTACAAGGAAACTCAAAAATAAAAGTTCCTAGACAAGAATCCAAGTGTATAAAAGTCAACATATAAGTACTAAAAAATATATGAAAACATACAACGTTCTGTAGCAAATTGATCTACATAAGGAATAATACCTTGTTTGCCCACATAAGTCCACAAGCATTACATAGGGTCCTTGGTCCTTCAGGTCCGCGGCGCATCATTGGAGTAGATTTCGAGCTGATGCCACAGTGATGGCAACTGAAAGTTTTCAAGGAAATGACATTATTGAAAGCCTAAGCATCAAAATAGTGTTATGTCTATGTTAGAACCTAAGACAAGAATTCATTGTTCAGGATCATTGCAAAAGGTATCCCAACATTCTGATATATGTTAAATAACAAATCTTTTCTTTTACAAATTATCTTCCAACATGCTGATGGATACATGAATATATTATGGAGCCTATAAATAGATGACTAAACTCAAGAGTTGCAACTTGTCCTACCAAAAGATTTTTACTTATGAATTTCTAAGCAGCCACCAAAAAAATAAAAGTTAGAGAAACATACACAGCTGCTGATGGTGGTCGACCGTCGATTGAACCCCACCGCTGGATTCCCTCACAATTAGTAACAGACGAAGTTGCATCCTCAGGCTTTGATTTTGATGATGTGAACTGACCTCTATTCCGCTGCATCCTGTAAATGTGTAGATCAATAGTCATGAATAAGGCATATGTTCCAAAGTACATGTAGCAAATACAATAGTCAAAAATCCAAAATCAGGAAGTTAATGTTAAAAAAAACACAAAAGTTGTGCAGTATCTATAATGCACCGGGAACCACCATTCACAGCATACAACATCTAAGAAATGATATGAACTGCACCATACTTCCACCTCTTATTCCGAGAACTTTGCAGCCACGAACCAAACACCAAACTTTGATGGTAAGATAGCACACGTTGCATCCTTATAGTTGTCATTTATTGGCAAGAACCTTTTAGATTTCCACATTATTAAAAGTCTGACAAGAGCTACTGATAATCTATTGAACTTTTGTTGCCGAAATCCTCATCTATAATCTCAAATACAACTCAGAGAGTACACCACCTGTTAAAGTATTGAGAAAACTAATGCAAAATGATTGCAGAAAAATTTGACAGGAAATTTATCTCTTACCTGAGAGCAACTTCTTTCCGAACAGCATACCGTATCTTCTTGTCAAAATTCCGCTCTTTCCGCTTCTCTCGAAACCTCATAAGTGAAGCAACTCTGTGAGGGAAATTCAAGCGCTGTAAAGCACCAAAAGATGAAGCTGCAAAGTTAAGCACCTCCCAAATCCATCCACCATCCCATTAAAGATCCTGTAGCCTAACAAGCACCTTATTCAGTGGATTGGAAGCTGACACAATCGAAGCTGGGTTAGTTGCAATTTCACGCCCTCCCAATAACAAAAGCACGGCTTGAACCTATAGGAAAAGCAAGTCTATTACCATCCAAAGAGAAGAGCACCAGACGCTGTTATTTCACGAGTAAACAGAAATAGCACGCAAAATATAACCTTTTCAGCAGAGACGGAATCGAACACGTAGACCTCTCCTTGGAACGACAGGGTGAGCTGATTGCTGGTGACCGGAGGCACGACCACCGCGTGTGGATCCCCCAAACCTCCATGATCGGGTAGCGCGTCGCCCTCCATCCCCTCCCCTTCGACAGCACCGTCGAAATCTTCATCCACACCGTCGCCACCGCCATTATTGTCCCTGTCGTTCCCGTACGTCTGCATCGCCCTGGCGTCGGCCTCCGCGATCATATGGCCCTCGGCGACGCCTGGCTGCCGGACGAAGCCAGCCGTCCTCAATTCGGCCGTCTGGCCGGGTTTCCCACTCATTCCTCTTTCCTCTCGCTGTAAGACGCGATCAAAAACAAGAACACCGCGAAAAGTTCCATCATCTACATGATCTTTGGGATTGGTCGGTTCCACCGGGAGCAGTAACATGGAAAACGAACAGGCTCAGATCGGATTCCATCAAAGGCCATGCATGACTAGCCGCATGGAAGAACACCCGATTTCTCGTTCAATCTGAGAGAGGGGAGGGGACAAAAACCCTAAGGATTTGCGGCACGGAGATGAGAACCAAGCGAGGATTTCCTGACACGGGACGCACGACGGGTCCTCGACGGCTTTCAATCAAATCAGGGCCGTAGAATATGAAACATACGGTCGTCGAAGATTACTCGCGGTCCGATATCCACCTAAAATGGGCTTAATGGGCCAACACTTCCGGCCCAACGGTCGCATGCTATTTACGTTATATTTGCATTTGATCGATTTCAGCAAATTAACGCAAAGTTAAAGCAAGTTTATTAAAAATTTTATTAAATAGAAAAAATAATGATTCGATGCTAATCATTTAGCTTTATTAAAAGACAATTTTATTTAAATCAAGAAAATTAATTAATAACAAGAAATAAACAAAAAAGGATTAAAAAAAGTGGATGCTCGAAGATATGCAATGGGTGTGTTGATTGTCTTACTGAGGTTGTCGAACACTACATAACCTGCAATCAAAGACACGATAAGCTACGAGTAATTAAGCAGTACAGTCAAAATGAAATATGATGCTAAGAATAATTATCGTATATTTTTTTAAACAGGCCCAAAAAACCTACTCGAAATAAAACCAACGCGACACGCTCCACACGTGCAATGGGATGCCATCTGCACATGGTCAGATCACGTTACGTCCTCAGGCGCGCCACGCACGTGCACTGCCACCTCGACGCGACGCCACTCCGACGCGAACGAGCGAGCCGCACCTGCTGCAGGTTACCGACGCGACCTTCGCCTTCCCGCCCACCCCCGCCCCCCGCGGCCTTCGACCCTCGAGGTGGCGGCCCCTTCCATCTCCTCCTCCGGCCCCGCCTTGGAGTCGGCGGTGGAGACGCAGGACTCCAGCGGCGACGACGCGGAGGAGGACAGCTCGGGTGCGTCGGGGCCGCAGGAGCGGCAGATCGAACGGACCGAGGGGGACGAGGCGCCAGAGATGACCCGGTCGTCGTCCAGGGACTGGCAACAGGCGCAAACGATCCGGCGGAGGTGGCGAGCGACGAGGAAGTTGGCGCCGTGGACGCTGGCGTCGCATGCCCAGCACAGGGACGCCGCGTCCGCCTCGCAGTGGACGGCGGCGCCGCCGCCGCAGAGTTCGCATGCGGCTCCCGGCTTCGCCTCTATGGCCGTAGAAGCCATCGATCCCGCAAAGGCCGGCAGCATGGCTGTGACGTGAGAGAAGAGAAGGAAGAAGTAGCACAGCAGATGGAAGAGAAAGAGATTCGTGCCATATTATATTGAGAGAGAGCGCGCAAACGGGGGCGAAGATTACGGAAGGAATCCGGACAGTTTGAAACGGAACGGTAACGGAAGAAGACGACGTTCATGTAGTTAAAAGTAACTACTGCCATGAAAAGGAACAGCCCGAAGTCGAATAATGAGAAAAGATCGAACCCAAATAGTTAGGTCACTAATATTATTTATAACCTTATGATGCTTTGTGATTGCTGTAACATTCGAATGCGATGATGATGATGATGATGATGATGATGATCATTATTTTAATTGTGATGCACAGTTGGTCATCATTTGCTTGGTGGGGTTTTGTATATGCAATTAGCAAAAGTGCATATTACATTGTTTTTATTGATTACCAAGTGCCATGTTTCTTATCTCTAACTTCTGCATGAGTTAAATGAGAGTAAGCATAGAATCAGGTTTTTCAAGCTTGGATGATACTATTCTTCATCTATTTCCAATATATGATGAGCATAGATTCTTACCAAAGCAACAAAGAACAAGCAATGACAATAGAGGCTCTCAAAGTCAAAAAGTAAACAAAGAATAGAAGAAAGATGCAGGATGGAACAAGACACACACACAGATGCTTCAAGCTGTGTAACTCAGTTTTCAGAGATGCAATGAAGAAAAGAGTCACAGAGATGAACACAGAGCTGACATTAGATGGATACTGCAAGGAAGATTCCATGCACAAGTTACCTGCAAATTGGCATCACTTTATGTCATGAATAATAGACTTACTCGCATCAAAATCTTGAAAGACCACCCTTCACATGTGATACTTCAATATATTTGGAGCTTATCCACAGGAATGATATGTCATTGCAGAACAATGGACAATTCAGATGCCAATCTCCTTACAGAGCATGATAACTCCATGGTTAGAATCAGAAACTGTATCTTGCTCAGTGAAACAATAGAATGAACAAAGCTGTGTTACTGCAGCCCATCCTAAGCATGTTGTCATTCCTCATCCACCAAACTTTATGAACTGAACACCTGCATCACTTGTAATTAACTGTACCAAGCATTTTAATCTGCCACTTGCTCAATATCTTCATCAAGATCTTTGAATATACAGATGTGACTGCTGTCCACAATTACCAGTTTGAAATAAGAATTAAATAGTTGGTGAGCTTAGGACATTTGGCATATCATTTAAACTACTGCCAATCAGTGAAATTTACACATCATGCCGAACCCAGCATATACCTCGCGACAATTTAGCCAATTAGGTTGAGCTAGCAAACGAAAGTCAAAAGATTTAGTGAAAAATTTAAATAAATCTTCATTATATGCCCACAATTGCCTCTTTCTCTAATACATCAAAAGTTCCAGTCTTGTTGTACTAATTAGGCCATCCTTATAAAAGCTTCCAGGCCTCATATACAAATAGCGAAGGAAAGGAAAGAGAAAACTGTACACCCAAATTATGGAGCACAATTCCGCCTCAAACCCATCCAATAAACAAATCTTGGATCCGGCATACTCCTGATTCCCATCGGCGAAATTTCTGCATCTGTTAAACTGGTACGACATCAAGCTTCGAAGTGTCTTTGCACCCTAATACAATCCCATCGAGCAATCCTGTTGGCCAATTACTGCATCTCTTAAACAGGTACGACATCAAGCTTTGAAGTGTCTTCACACCTTAACACAATCCCATTAAGACTCACTGGGAGAAAGCAATTGGTCCATTGGCAACCTGTTGAAACCGGCTCAGATGGAGGAATGATCATAATTACATTCTCATTCCTTCGGACAACTCCCATCACACTTACAGTACTGCCTTCCTTGATATACCTACAAGTAAAGAGATGGCACAGTTTCTGAGTTGAATGGTTCCTAGCTCTGAATTACTCTTTGCCCATAATAAACAACCATCAGTACGATGAGAGTTATGTTACCTTCTTACAGGTAACATTTTTTTCGCTTAGCTATTAGGAAATCTGTGATTACGAAAATATACTAGGATCCCTAGCAAAAATCACAATCAGTGATACTTCAACTTCTGTTAACATGATTAAAGTTAAAGATAAAGCTACCAACTAATATAGCCATGAAGAAAAGTTACCCTTCTTTCACACGCATAATACGATCGTCGCTTGAAAGGTTCCTCTGAGCCAACCATCCAAGGAATTCAGGAGATAGGTCTTTCTTGCTTGGGTTGACATTGAACACAATGGACTCATCAACATATGAGGTCACCTTTGCACCATAACCAGTCTTTACCAATGCTCTTAACCCAGATTGAAAATCTGAAATGTAGAAGTCAACCACATGCCTCTGCCAAAAGTTAAACATCAATTTTGAGAGAGTCCCAAGAATCAAGGCATCTGTCTGTCTCCATGAGAGCAGTATTATGGTTTTGTAGCAATATCTCAGCAATTAAACAGATTTTTAGTTCAAAAAAAGATTTTTACTTCAATAAATGTTTAAGGCTAATGGAGCATGTATTGACAGTAATGACACCTATATAAAAATTTCACTTACTAGATAAACCTTTCTATCAGTTAAACATCAATTTTGAGAGAGTCCCAAGAATCAAGGCATCTGTCTGTCTCCATGAGAGCAGTATTATGGTTTTGTAGCAATATCTCAGCAGTTAAACAGATTTTTAGTTCAATAAAAGATTTTTACTTCAATAAATGTTTAAGGCTAATGGAGCATGTATTGACAGTAATGACACCTATATAAAAATTTCACTTACTAGATAAACCTTTCTATCAGAATAAATGCAAAGTAGATTGAAGAGTATGATAGTACTTTGTCGCTTACCTCCATTGATCTAAGACCCCATGTAAAACGGCGATGTTGTGGATTTGCAGGCTTAGATTTCCAACCCCTGTATTCATATAGACTTGTAGATGTGTACACACATCTGGGTATCTTCTCAAAAGATGATTCAAGGGGAACATTGCCACAGGTAACGATCTGCAAATTATGTGGAGAATAAGTCACACAAAGTATAAAGATCAACATTTGGTATCAACCAACAAAAATCAAAATGGAAAAATAAAATAAATTACGCTAGTAATAATCATATATCCAGACACAAATAAAGGAGCCACATCTTTCGGTAGTAGATTATCAATCAAGAACATATGTAAATAAAATACGTATGGTAAAGGTAGATAAGTTAATGACTAAGGTGCCACACCCATAAGGCAGCTTCTCCAGATATTATTGCATACTGGTATTTTATTGGCTGGTCCATCCTGTAACAGTGGACATTCTATTCTATAGAGAGATATCATAAAAGAGAGCAAGAATATCTTTTAATTGGAGTCTGGAAACTAAAAACCATTAATAAGTATCAGGAACATAAAGCTTGAAGCCCATATTGCCACAAGTCATGTATAAAGTATTGTTGAACAAGCATGACAACCAACCTTTTTTGTAACCGATGCTACTTGTTATCTTCAATATAACAGTAAGTTTAACTTTCTTCTTACATATAGTAGACAGTGGTTTAGAGTTTAGATAGTATAGTCTAAAAAAGGACTGTGCCAAATAGCACATTGGGTAAAAGAGGGTATCATCAATGCAGTCTAATTCAAATCATTGTTAGTGAATGGCTAGCCTGTGCAAAATTTTCATTTTGACCTTTCCTACGCTTAAGCATACCCGCATTCCCATCTGTTATTTGTGAAACCAAACAAATTGGAAAGCTAAAACTTTCCACGAAAAAGTCATTAGCTTAATATACAAGAATTTTAAAAGCTTAGGCGGAGGAAAGTTTTTAACGCACAAAGTAAAACATTGATCCAATTCATCTAAGTTTATATTTTGAAAGGAAAATCTAATTTATTTAAGCCTGATAGCTACATAATTTGGTCTTTAACCAAAAGGGTAACATGATTTGGTCTTTCAACAAAGATACCTACCCCAGACACCTTAACATATTGACCATCTTTTGCAGTTCTTAGCTCAGCATCAGGATAGTGTGCAATGAGCCGTATCATAGCTCTTCTTCCCCAGCAAGCATTCCAAATGAAAAGTGCAACTACAACACCAAAAAGAGTACAAAAATAATCAGAAGAATGACATTATGAACAGCTCCAAGAATAAATCCAACAGCAACAAATCTTAACACAAACAGAAAAATCACAGCCCACAATAATGGTTTGGAGATGTTACTCTTAGAAGAAGATTTGTCTTCCCGAATGATAGTAGTGACAGCCTGTTTGTGTACAGTCGAAGGAATATGTATCTTAGCTGAATCAGCGAAATCCAAAGGGCCAGGCACTTTTCGGGGGGTTCCAGATGAATTTAGAGGACCCGAAGAAACAGGACCAGACGTTATAAGTCCTGTCGCACGGAGAGGAAGAGGACCAGAACTTTGGCCTGCCATCAAGTTAGCCCCTCCAGATTGCTGACCAGATGACTTCTTCATAGAATCATTTTGTTTGTTAAGAGGTCCTGAATTGGATTTTAGTCTATTTGAGCTTCCAGTCCCTGTAACTCCTGTCGATGAAACTGGACCAGATGAATGGTTTGACCGATTGCCTGAGTTGGGAACTATAGGTCCTGAAAAAGAAGCAGCACGTCCAAACGTTTCGGTCTTTGCAGGAGTGCTTGTTATAGGACCAGACTTTCTTGACCTAGATTTATCCGTTGGTATGTCAAACATCTTCCCCAGTTCTCCAGATTTCTTAACATCTCCACCAGTGTATGGCATGGCTACAGAGCTCATAGTTGGAGGCTTCTTCTTTGGTTGCTCAGGGCGGCCTGACACGTACAGACCATTGCTGAGTTGATGTGATGGGAATCTAGATCCCATGGATCTTTGCTTGTAGGTTCCTTAAATCTTGCTAGATCAGATGAAACCTAAACTGCTGTTGGTCTTTATTTGGAAATACTTGAGAGCAACTCCAGTTACAGGCATAATAACAGGAACACTTTTATATCCAACAAGCCCATAATGGTGGAGTTAGGTGCAACCATATGGACACTCCTCATAATGCTCCAATGTAATTCTGTTGAACAGCATCGGATGATAATAAGCCAGAAAGAAAAATAAGCAAAATTTTCTTATGAATTCTTGTTGTTGTGGATGTAATCTGCCTTCAAGTAGACAGATCATAAAGAGAGAACTAAAATGCAGTGCAGACTTTACAAGAAAGTAGATGTCAAACAAATTTCTTTCACTAAACCAATTAGCAAAACAGCCTGGAACAGAATCCAGATAACCATTTAAAGTTCCCAGTTGATATATTTATCTGCATAACAAATCATTGAAACCAATGATGTTATTCTTATTGCAGAAGGCAAACTTACCTCCCCCAGGAGAAGATTAGCCAAATGAATCTTCAAAGTAGGTACACAAATTTCTAAGGATCTCTTGAATTTAACATGTTGAACCAAGAACAATAAAATAAACTTGTAAATACCAAGCCTTCAAGCAGTATCCAGCATAATTTTCACTATTGGTTACAGATGCATCTAATCATCAGTAATCGACAGGCATAATGATATTATAAAAGCCAGTTCAATCAATGGAAAAACCCCTATCAGCCTTGTTTCCAGCTTATATGGGTAATAACAAGAAGCTCAAAACCTATAAGATTGTATAATGAAATATCATATCTATGTTCAACATATACATCAGCCCACGAGATGGTGGTAAATAAGCATGAGTGGGTGTCTTATAGCATTACTATGCTTGTTCTAATTTGTCATCCAGTTGCCTGTTCATTCACTAAGAGACTCAAATTGGATCTCAAATGGCAAGACAACCCACACACACATTGTATTAGCCACTGTCCAGGTTTACCATAAAGCCAAGAATTTTCATCAGCATATATCCAGAAAAAAAGGATTTCCAGATCAAGCAAGAGACATCCAACCACACTCGACCATCAAATAACACCAAAATAACTGATCAGGACTCCGAAAAAACTGGTTCATTTGAATTGTAAGTAATTACTATCCCAAACACAAAGGTTACCGACTCTCCAAGAAGACAAAGATCTCACTTTTCTCAACATTTGGATCCCAATCCAAAAGGGCAAGAAATAACCACATCCCAGTTCCCCTTCCCAACGAGCCCAGTGCTAGGCATCTTAAAGGCACACGAAGATACCAAAAAACACAAACCAAACCAAACCGAAGAAAGGTGGGATTTTTCGCGTACCTCAGGGATCCAAAGGACAGAGTTCGTGGATTATGAGCCGCCGCCGACCAAAACCGAGCCCAAAGGTGTCCTCCAGCCGCTATTGATCACCCCAATCAACAGTGTAGCTGAGAGAATGAGAGAGAGAGAGAGAGGTAAGAACGAGATCTTGCCTGACACTGCTGTATCTCACCAACCACAATAAAAGAGAAGAGAGAGAGAGAGAGAGAAAGAGAAGGTGGTGAGACACACATCACACCTCCCTCAGGCCCATTTTGTAATGCCCCCCTTGCTCTAAAGTGACTGAAGCATCCCCAAGGTTGCCATGATACTACAAATCCACCATGCGAGCAAGCTTGCAGTCATTCGCCTCTGATGTGGTCGACTGATCCACCCATCTGCTACATTTCGAAGAGATGGTGCTCTGCGAATCACTCGTTGATTGCTCTGGTTGTGGTGTCTCATTCATATTGGTTAGCTGATGATGTGAAGGATCAACCAATCCTTTGCCTACATTTTGCCTCTCAGAATCTTTCACATTGTTTATAATAAATGGTCTCTTTTAATTGTTAAGAATATGAATATTATATATTTCTATCTCATTTAAAACAAATTAAAATTAAAATTACCAAACGAGACTTTAAACTTACCATCTAACCAATATTTTACATATAAAATTGATTAGATCAGACTTCAAATCATTCATTAACCAATAATGTTAAAATTTTAATATAATATTGAAAAAATTTAAAATTATATTTATAAGTTGAGATTGGACCAATCTACAAAGTCTTAATCTTTTAAATAAGAATTAATATTTTAACAATAATAGTTTATTATATCTGATAAGGATATTTAGTTCCAGAGGTTCGTGGTATTCGAATGGGTAAAATCGTACAAACATATTGGATAATTCTTCGTGAGCCTTTAAGGTCAATGATCAGGTATTTGACTTATCAATACCTAAATAATACTTATTATTTTTTGTTTCTATATATTTTAGAGATATCATATGTAATTATATGAATATAAAGGCTTGAATAAATGATTAAAGAGTGATTGAATAATTAACTCGAAATTTAGCTGCCATTACATATGTCAAAAAATATTAATGGCACAATCATTGTATTTATATTTACATCACGTTAGTCAAGATGATAAGGAAGACTTTGGAGGAAGGATCCAAAGAGGGAATCACATGTTATTAGCATCATTAGACTGGGAGAGATAGACATTGACTTTTCTTAGAAAGATTTGAGGGCAATTTTTGGGTGCATAAAACCTCTCGCAATCTGCCGACAGGAATCAAAGCCGATTAGCATTCCACACAAGGTGGTGTTATTTGCCATTTATTACTAGGGTTCTTGGAGAGCTTTTTTGTCATTTTGATGGCCCTAATCATGCCTCAACAATGGTGATCAAATAATTAAAAATTATTTAGATTTTTTATTCAAGAGATATTCTAATGGTTAAGATGTTGTGAATGTAATTAAGAAGTCAGAGATTTAAGTATTTAAAAAATATAAATATTAGATGAATTTTAATATTTACCTTACCATGATTAGGTTCGAACCAAAATCGAATCGGGCTGAATCGAAATTAAATTGGCATAGCTCGATAGTTCACTGATTCCTACATTTACAAAATCAAAATCATTGATTTAAAAAAAAATATATTTATTAATTTATCTATTTTTAAAAAATTTTAATTAAAAAATAAATTTTTTTGATGAATCGAACCGAAGCGATAATTCTGGTTTCGATTCCAAAATTAGCCGATGCCATTTTGATTCTAGTTTTTGATTTTGAAAAATCAAACCTGATAGTTCCGAAACCGTAATCAAGACTATTGAAATAAATCATTTAGCATAAACTGATAGTTTCATTGTAGAATTAATTATTAGGAGAAAAGTTAAATCATTATCACAATAGTGCTTTGATTGATTAAGCTCTATAGACATAGTTCTTGAAAGGGTTGTTCTTGTATATAGAAGTATTTTTTTTTTTAGATTTTTAATTTGCAGGTTTAATAAATTAATGAGAGACAAATCAAAGAAGGCACTTGTGCTAATAATTTATTAGATTGGAGAACCCTATGCTAATTATCTATGAACTAAGTTAGAATAAATAATTCATTTAGGTGAGATATGATTAGGCATCTTTGTTCACATCATTATACTAAAGAATGTTGATTGAGTCCAATCTACAACAACAAATTTGCATACAGTTTGCACTTGCTGGCACAGGCAATTAGTCAAAGGATGTTGGCTGGTGTAATCTAGCCTCATTAGTAGGTTAATACTTGGTTGGGTGCTTATATGCTGCCTTGTTACTGATGCATTATTCAGTCATGTTGGTAGCTGCATCAACCCAACTTCTCATATGGCAATCAATTATAATTATGTTACCTTAGTTTATTTGTATCCTCATCTCCTAAGCCAAACAAAACTAAAAGAGAAAACAAATGAATCTAATTCATAAAGACTTATTATGCAAATTGGTATATGTCTTAATTTGGTTTTTGGAGAAGTTGTAGTTTGATGTTTCTATGGGTCCTTCAAGAACTTAAGCCATGCAAAATCACCTAATATCATATAAAAGCTCTAATGATTGTTTTTTGCAAGTATAGGATGAAAAGCTAGTGGGTATGACACAATGATAGATTGAGGTAAATGGAGTATGTAATGATCAGAACACTAGATGAAAGACTGTAAAAGATGCAAGAAGTAGATCAAAGAAAAATGATACTTGAATATAAATTGCCTCATTGTTAAATAAAAAGAAAGATGAAAGGGCACATTATATCTGATGTATGTCCTTTTACTTTGTAAGCTGAGATCATGATAATGAGTTGGATGCCAACTAGAGGGTGACATGGTTCTTTCAACAGCAGTTGGTGAGCTGATGATTGATGCAAGGACAGCCATTTTAATCATCAGCAATCCATTTCCTTGAGCTATCAGCTGCATTGAATTCCCCATGATCCATCAATCTCATTTTTATATTTACTCATCCAGTACTAAGAATAAAAATTGTTGTGGAGAGCTGAAATAAGTTAGATGAACTGATGATAATCCTACTCCATTACCTCCTTTTTCTCTTTATTCTTGTGAAAGCTGTTGTTTTGCTGAGCTTGATGATAATACCTCATCAGTTGTTGCTATAGACAATGAAAGAAAAAAATACATATATAGTCATTAGAATTCAGAGATTTGTCTTCGGAAATGGGATGGAAGAACTGATTTCCCGAGTCAAAAGTGCAGATAAATCTAGACAGGAACTGATTCCTTCTATCCTGCAGCTACTTCGTTTCTGTAGCCATTTGGATCAACCAACGACTGGAATGCATGAAGAATTCTTGTTGGTAAGAAAAGTTTAGAGGTATAAAATAGTTTATCTGATCATTTTCTAAATTATAATGAATTTGCTGAGGGTATTGCCACCGGTTTATTTATTGGGAATTCCTTTATCGATTGTTGAATCCAGAAGATGACTATGCTGAAATGATACTGAGAGCAAAGCCCCCAAGAAAGGCTGTGGAAGAGTGCAGGCAAGATTTGGACACCTGTGGCAGCTCAATTGTGGTCTCCTTCCTGATGGGCTGCGGGGCATGGAGTTGTCACCATTTCTCTCTCCACAGAAGTTTCCTAAGCCTCACTGATATAATTAGAATACCCCTCTTTTCCTTGTGCTCATTGCTTCACTCAAGACAGTGCAGCTTTGTTTTGTTATGGGAATACAAAAGGATGCTGAAATGCTTACCAAATTCTATGAAGCAGATATTGGTCTGAGAACTATATGTATTTTCTTCTCTAGAATTAATATTTTCTTTGAAACGATTACTTATATGCAGATATGCAGATCAAAGTTATTACGATGTGTTAAAAAAAAATATTGTTATCATCATTAGCACAATATGATTTTGATCCGTATGTGAAAAGTCATTTGAAGCATAATACGATTTATCGAAGTCAGGATAAATTCTTAAATTGATATACTTTAGTATCAGGTTTTTTCTCTTTATCCTTAATTTAGAATTAAGAATGTATTTTTATACTGATATTGAGAAGAAAAAATATCCTATAAAACTTTCATAAGAAAAATAATTTATAATCAATTCGAACTATCATTTGAATTTTTAAAAATATTCATATGAATATTACACAGAAGAATCAGTTTATAACTGATCTGAACTAGCCTAAGAGGATATTCCTCTTATATAGTATTACTATCCTATAGAATATTAGTCTTATATAGTATTGACCTGATGAATGATGACTTAATCGAGACAGGGAACAGAGATCTTGTCCACTCTAATCGACGTGGCCAGTCCGAACTCGGGGGGACCACCGAGAATATCCTGTCCGCTGTCTCTGATCGATCGGTCGCCGCATTCCATTGGAGCTGGGTTAAAAATGGATATTAGACGGTTGTGATTGGGCGGACAGCGCGGCATTTGAATCCAACGGTGGTAAACTTACGGAGAGGAAAAATCCATCGACCATCCCTCCCAAGTATTTAAACCCGCACAAAAGTATCCCGTTCGGTTGGTCGTTCTGGGGACTGTTGTGGCTTCTCCGCCTCTTCGACTTCCTCCTCGTCCTCGTCCTCCCCCTGAGGAAAGCCGGAAGGAGCTTCTGCGCTCGAGATTGTGGTGGATACCTCCTCGACATTTCGTTGATAGTATTCCTCTGTGTTCTTCATCACCATCTTCTTCTTTCGGATAGATTAGTATCTGCTACTTATTTAGAATTCTTCTGTCCTTAAATGTATCTTATACCCGTGCCGTATCATTTGATCTTGAACTCGTGATGCTGTTGGTCGTTGCTTGGGAGGGTTTCCTGCCCATTTTGTGGACGTTCTTGGTTGTATTTTTCCTTGTTCCGTGTGCAAATATGCTAGTTCTGGGTTCTCAGGGGCGTTGCGAATTTGGAATGATCTCGGTTAGGGTTTCCGGTGTTGTGGTGCTCTTTGCTTCCAAGAAAATGGCTTAGATTCGTGCATCTTGTTAAATAATTTGTACCCAGGAGATCTGTTTGCCTTGTTATCTTCCAGATCTTGTTGTAAAAGAATTTGTATTAGGGCCTTATTTGAGCGTTACTTAGGTTAGGAATAAGTCGTGAGAAAATTTAGGCAGAATTTTTCCTTGGATGCACTTTTCCCTTTTTTTTTGTGTAAGTATGCTACTTCTAGGTTTAGGGGTGTTGCCAATTCAGAGCGGTTTTGGTTAGAGTTTCCATTATTAGGGTTTTATTTTCCATTAAAATGATGGTCTAGATAAGTGTCCTCGTTAGATTATATGGATTGAGAATTTATGTAGGGGTTAATTTCCCTGAGTGCTCACATCATATATCATAGTCCTAGATGTATACTCGAGATCTTTTTATCTGATCCTTTTCCAGTTCTTGATGTAGGAAAATTTGTTTTAGGATATTGTTGTCTTGTTTAGGTTAAGATTGACCCATGACAAAATCTAGGCTGTTTTATTCTTTTAGTGTTTTTGGGATGTATCTTCATTCTTATCTTAGTTGATATGTCATAAATTCTCACTTCATGTAGGAAATATAGCACAAGGAAGGTGATTCAGCCACTAATGAAGACATCCCAAACTCATAGTCATAAGAGCCAGAGTTTTGAAAATATATATAGACACTAAGTTCTTTTGTGACCTGAACTTTGATGACTTAATATATTATTCTGAAAATATGGCTAAATTAGGGTTTGTTATTGTTCAGATCTACTCAAAGTGGGATGCCAATGTTAAGCTACAAAATGATGCTGAAAATTGACTGGAAATTTTCAAGGGAAGTAAGAAAGGAAATAAAATATTAACCAAAAATCCTAATTTAGCTTCTGTTTTCAGTTAACAATTATAGTGATCTTAATTGTTTAGCATAAATGTTTGGCAATCTAAAGTCCTTTACAAGGTTGATAACATGATAATTTGATTCACACACACACACACACACACACACACACACACAATGTTCGTCGTGCCGACCTGTACTAGGTGGTACATACCAGTCTAACAGGGGATTGGCACGTGAACTGCCCTATACCGGACGGTCAATAGTAGGGGACCCCGTGTCGCACGAGATGAGGTTTGTACCAGTTAGAACAGTCAAAATCTGACCATTACTGACCTGTATTGATCGGTAACTGTCAGATTTTGACTTATTCCAATTGATGGCTGGAATTTGTTGAATTGAAATGGTCTATTTGATTGTTTGAACCAGATCTAAGGGTTTTTAAACTCTTTCTACCCTCTCATTCTCTCCTTTCACTCTCTCAAACTCATTTACTCTCTCAATCTCTTTAAACGGTCTGGAATATACCACAAATCTATTCCTTAAAGTTCGAAAAAGATATGTGTTACTATTCTTTCCTAATTTAGATTATTTTTGCTAAAATTATACTAAAATTATATTTATTTCGAACTTTTTTTTATTTTTTAGAAATTTTTGGATATATTTTTGGTCATTTTTCCGTGTCGTTAGTATGCCTTATCGCATCAACACATGGGACATTGGTACAGAGCGGCTACTATACAATACTGCCAGTCTATCGGTATATTGGTATGGATCGGTAAAACGAACCTTGTATATGTGTGTGTGTGTTGATGATTATTGGTGATTGTTTTATTGCTATCAAGTTACCCTGACATCTTGCTTAAATTATCTAGAAACATCCAAAATCTCTATGGTGCTATAAATTTGTCCTTCTGCTGATCAAATGTTTCAGAATACTTCTTGCTTCTGGACTGTGCTTGGGGTTACCATTGTATTGCATATGACAAAAAAAAAAAAATGCAGCATAAAAAGTCTAATGCACCCAGTATGTAGTTATCATGAGAATAGGTGAAATGTTGATCCAGAGTCCTCGTCACAATCTCGTTAAAACATTGTCATTGCTTTTACTTTACAAGAGAAGCAACAAACATGGACTTGTATCCAGTGATTGCAAAAGGCTCAAGGCTTCGCTTTAGGCTTTCGAGAGGCAGGCGAGGCCCGGCGCCTCGCTAATGTCCTAGGCTAAGGCTTCAAACAAGCGCCGCTGGCGCGGGCGGCGCTGGGCAAACCAAAGCGGAATCGGAACCAGAATTTTAGGTCGGTTCTGGTCTGGTTCGATTATTAGTTGGTTCAATCGAACCAACTAAACCGATATAACCCCAACCCTAACCCTAACCCAACACTAACCTGTTGCCGCTGCCGCTCTCGATCCCGATCCCGATCCCGATCGCGATCTCGTCGCTGCTTGGCCGCTGCCTTTCGCCATTTATTCTTGCTCAGCCTCCCATGAGCCCCTCCCATGGCTGAAGCCTTCCCGCTGCTCGCGCCTCCCGCGAGCCCCTCTGGCTGCTCGCAAGGCCCCTGCGAGCCCCTCCTTGCTTTCGCGCCTCTCATGAGCCCCTCCCCATGAACCTTTTTGCTCGCGCCTCCCTCGAGCCCTCCCCTGCTCCGCCTCCCATGAGCCCTCCATTGCTTTCGGCCTCCCATGAGCCCCTCTCAGCCCTCTGTGAACCCTCCCAGTGAGCCTTCCATTTGCTTTCAGCCTCCCTCGAGGCCTCCATTGCTGCCTTTTCCGTTCCTTTTCCCTTTCCTTTTCCATTTCTTTCTGCTTTTTCTTCATGCTTTCACCCTTTGGTTCCTCGTTTCTCCATCAGGCTCAGTATACTCTTAATATTAAGTTTATTTGAATTTTGAAATGATTAATTTTCTGTTAATAGATTAATAATATATTATTTTGATTTTAATGTTGTTAATTTTTATTTATTTGAAATTATTGTTATAATTATATTATATATTTTTATAATTTAGATAATTTTAAATAATTATATTATATATTTTTATAATTATATTATATATTTTTATAATTTAGCGTCTCGCTTCGCTCGGGCGAGCGCCTAGCGCTTCGGGCGTTTGTGGACCTTGGCGCCTTTTGGCGCCTAGCGCTTTTTAAATCACTGCTTGTATCTTTGGTCACATTTTACTGAATCTGGGAAGAAATTTCTGACATGTGAAGTATGCCTATTGTAGACAAAGAAAGCAAATTAATTGATTCCAGCATCCTAGAATTGTCTATCTGCTCCAATATATTAATTATTAAGTAGTGATATGTGCATGAGTTTTGTGCATAAAATGGACGGTTATGTATACAAATGAAGGAAGCTGCAGAAGAATGGTGTCACACTTCTGTCAAAAGAAAATGTACTGAAGAAGGTGTTTTTTGCCATTCTAGTACAAGCTGCAAGAACTTATCCTTGTCATTGCAGAAAGATGATCCTCACAGAAATAATATGAACTTCACAGGTTTTGATAGAGATGTTGGCAATGAAAATATATCCTGTGAAATTCATAATCTGCAGGGTCACAGGACTCCCTCCATCCTACAGATGGATGTTACTGCAGAAGTATTACCCAATCCAGATTATATTCCCAATAATATAGCTATTGGAGAAAACAAAGTACATGCTGAATCTTCTGTCAGATATTTTAAAAAATATGAATCAGATTACAACTCTGGCATAAATGACAGACTTTCAACATCAAAATCTAATAATAATGACAGTTCATATACCATAAAGAATGAAGTGGACACTGGCGAAAAGCTTTCATTGAGATAATGTCATTGCAGACCATTGGGTTTCCATTCAGTAAAAGAGTTGTGTGTTTCTTTTCTTAAAAGTCATTGTCTACTTTGGGGAGCATGTGCCAGTGGTTCATGTGCTTCTCTTGAGGTTCTAGATGACCACAATACCAAGTCTTATCAGTGATGCAAGATATGTGGTCGGTTGGGTAAACCATCAAAGATGCTAATTTGTGACATCTGTGAAGAAGGATTTCATGCGTCTTGTTGCAGACCTAAAAAAAGAAAATTACCAGTATATGAGTGGTATTGTCAAGTGTCAACCTTGTTCTACAAAGAAACCAAAGCCCCTTATTGATCAGAAATCTGGAAGATCATGTAATTCAGTGGATGGTTTGCCTGGGAAGAAGATAATAGCATCATGGGGAGTTTTGGATTCTATAGGATATATGTTGCAAGAAAATCAGCCATATGCAACTGGGGTCCGAATTGGTAAAGATTTTCAGGCAGAAGTTCAGAGTGGTCTGGTCTAATATATGGGTACGTTCTTCTAATGCCTTTTTTTATTATGGAAAGTTGCCTTTGTTTGAGTGACTTCAGAGTGTCTAATAATTCTTGTGGTAATTAGTGGACTACTAGGATCTTTATTATGATCTGGTTTTGTTTTATTCTTAAAATCAAGAATTATTTGTGCTTACCATATACCATGCTTTACTCACCAACCATGTTGTGCCCTCTGTGCTCATATATAAAAGTGGGCTGATTTATGGGCACATGCCTAGTAGAGCATGACACAAATAGATGGAATGTATAGTAATGCACACTGGTATACATATTTTACATGAGAACTGGCGTGATTATCTGTGCTTAGACAGAACTTTGAAAATTTCTCAGTCTAATTTCTTAGAATCATGTCATGGTTGTGTTTCGGTCTATCATTTGAAATTTATGAATGAGTAGATGGCGAATCATAAAGAGGGTTATTTATGTTGGTGAAATATAGAGTTTGTAACATAAATAGTCCCACAAATATTTTATCCCTCATGAAACAGCTTTCTACAAGCACATCAATCAATGTTAGTAACTATATTGGTATAGTATACTCTTCAATGGTATTAGCAAAGATAAATACTGGTCTATACCAACCGGTATTTATAGAGTCAAGCATGAAGCGTGAACAGAGATATGGAGTGTCTCATGTAACTGTATGGAGCCTATAGGCACAGTGGCTACTAGAAATTTTTTATTGATGTGCTGTAACCTTTCTTTCTCATTTGCTTTTTATCAACATATTTGTTTCTATTGTCTCTGTTAGGACATTTGAGATGGTTAATGCATTGTTGCATAATTAATAGGTCTCATGTTCGAGTCTACGTGTGAGCATCTTGTATGCTGGTAATGAAAATTTCTTCTAATTTTAGAAAAAAAAAACATATTTGTTTCTATTGTGTTCTTCGTGTGTGCAGTGTTTGGCCATAGAGCTGACAGCAGGTCTCCTGAGTAGCTGTTTGTACAATGAACAGATGAGGATTCCTCCCAGCAGCTGCAGCTTCAGAGATTTCCTTCAGGTCTGTTGAGTTTGCCCATCAACTGTAAGTATTATGATTAGGCTATTGATGTTAAAGTGACCTGCAGTAGACTAGTGTTGAGAGAATATGATCGTGATATATTAAGCAAGCATAGTAACAAGGACTAGGGTGTGCCATTTGTTCTTGTGCTTTCTGGCAGATAAAATTTCACTTCATTCAGAAAGTAGATAAACACTGTGCTCATAGGCATTGTTCAATAAGTTCACATACTGACCCTGCATTCCTGGACCTGTGCCTTTCTACGAACAATACATGCAAGCATTGTCTCAGTTTTACTTGTAGAAAACTAGGGAATGTGGGAGTCATAGAGAGCATGGAGAAAAAATTGTCCAATATAGAAGTAGGTCATGCTTATCAAATGGAAGGAGAAAATGAAGAACCTTTTTTCTTCAAATAATTATAGCATCTGAGTAACTGTTTGCCAATGAGCAACATTATATTATTATGATTGAAGCTTATTAATTTATAATATTCACTTAGCTGAGCTTAGTCACTGTTATCTATCCTTTATAATGAAGGTTTGCATAATGATGATGAATCGAGTTTGGACCGAACAAAAAGAGAACTTGGTCTAGATTTGTGTTTGTTGTTTTCTCAGTTTCATTAGTCCTTATAAGTGATATGCCAGATTCATCTTGTAGGACCTGCAGATCTTACTCTGTAACAATTTGATAGGAAACATCAAAGGCACTTCAAAATTTGGGGCTTTAAGATGAGAATGATTATGTTGTAAAAATTATGAAGGATTAATGTGTGACAATGCTTTTATTGAAACAGAAGTGTCATTCATGAAGGTGCTACAAAAAGTGTTTGTTAGACCAATATGAATGGATTGTAAGGGTGTTAAATAGGAAGGAACTCCCCCATGGTTCCTTCTCAATAATGTCATTTCAACTTGCTTAAATCTTTTGTTGAGTGACGGATATGCCATATTTTCAGAGAGGGTAGTAGAAGTGCGCATTGATGAACCTCATATGCCCAGACTTTTAAATTTGGCTGGATCTGGAAAATAAATTGGCATCCTAATTTGTCTTTTTTTTTGGTGCTCTGCAGAGAGCGAGGTATAGGATGTAATAGGCTTTTCGACTAAGATATATATGTCAATGCATTTGCCTTCCATTTGTGGCATTGATACAAATTTATCTGATAAAGTTTATCTGATACAAATCAAATACATGAGTCTTCCCTTGCATCTGTAAGCATACAAATCAAACTTTGGTATCTGCAAGCATACTGATTAGTTTACTTGATGGAGAAAGTGAGTACAATATGCGAGTCTTCCCTTGTATGGGCTCCTACTTGGTGTCTTGGCACATTAGATCTCAATGGAGGGAGACAAATGCCATGTAGAATGAAAGGATAACAAGTGCATGTGATATTGAAGTGTTTTTTTAGTAGAACTGCAAGCCCTAGTGACATAAGAAAAACAGCTTGTTTCTTCTTTCTAAAATAGATTTACCCTAGATTTGGACATCAACATAAGAAAGATTTTTTCCATAAGTCTGCTGCAATGCCCGATATAAACATTTCTTCATGTTGTCCTGTTCAGGTACATGACCGAGTTCAAGATTCCTGCGCTGATGGATGACTAGCAACTCTTTGCAATCATCTTTTTGAGTATGTCGAGCACAGTGACCTCTACACTAGTGATGGTGCAATAATGCCACGAGCAAACACGTGAAGTGCTCGCAGAATGGGATAAAGGAGACAAACCTCCGTGGGTCCGCTCCGTCACATGCGCTGCAAAGAAAGCCACGCTCCCCTGTGCTTCGTACGTATCATCACCCCGATTCATTGACTCCACCACCACTTGCTTGGCCAAAACCTGCTCACCGCCACCATCTCCAACGCTACGTCCCACAGGAACAAGTCCTGGTTGAATTACTTCACATTAAATTTCTACCCGTTGCCTGGCTCAGAGCTTCATGTGACATGATTCTCCCGGGTATGGCTTCTTGTTTACTTTCCTATTTAATCCAGGATGCTCCGAGTTAAAAATATTATTATATGTCGGGAAAAAGAATGCCATTTTGCATAACAACAAAAGATAGTTTTAGTATAACTGAAAGCTTTTTCTGTTTCTTTTTCCCTTGAGGGAGATCAAGACATGAGACTTTGAGGGAAAAAAAAAAATAGTAATGCTTACCCAGTTTATAATATCCATAAGAAATATATAATATCTTGGGTTTTTATTTGGATAATTACCCAGTTTATTTTTATTGAATGGCAGTACTATAAATGCATCCATCAAACCACAGACCGAGTGTCGTCCGTTGTAATTTTGAACTCTCCATCATCATCGCTCCATCACCGGCAAATAACTGCTAGCAAACCAACAGGGGCGTACAGACATCTTGAAAAAAGAGATAGTAGTTTCCATACCGATTGTACATTAGCGCTGCTTATATACCGCATTTTAATTGTTGAAAATAGTGGAGCCCAAAATTGGTTAACCCAAGTAGTGAATCACAAAGCAGGTGAGGTTTGGGGGACCGGGAGTCAAGTCGGAACGAAATTTATGATCAGGGTGGCAAGCATCTTGCCCTACTTCCGGAACTTTTCCTTGTCCGTTCCCCCAATCAGGCACTCCCACCTCGCTTATTGTACATGGGACCCGCTGTCCACGGCACTCGCTCACTCGAGCGTACGCTCCGCCACGCGTCATGAAATGTCACACGGCATTTATACTGCCCTTTTCCTTCAGGCTTTGTCTTGTTGTGTAATATACTAATGTGTCTCTCGCACCCACAGTGGCAAAACGGTGAATAACAGTTCCCGAGACGCTCCCCCCGCCCCCTCCGCCATTAAAAGAGCTCCGACCTCCGTCATACTCAGCTCTTTCGACCCTTCGATACATGTAGAACCCTATTCCCCTTTCACACGCTCGATCCCTCTCACCTCAGCGGTCTGCGGCAGGTCCTGTTGGTTCTTGGTCACCGCGTTGTCGAGGAGCTGCTCCGATCCAAGCTTCCTGGTGGAGCGGTGGGCGTCTGGTGAGTTCTGGAGCCCTGAATCGATGCTTGGTTTGCACAGAAGAGCAGGAGGCACTTTGTCTCCCACTCTTCCCTATTGTCGTCACATCTTTCAAGTGTGGATCATCAGAGTTTGCCTTTTGTTCGTGACTACTAAGCTATCAAGTGGAGTGTTCGTTGATTTCTAATGCTGCTTTCTCCATCACTAGGCATCTTTTGAAACAAAAAATAAAAGAATAATCGTAGCTTTTTGGTCTTTGCATGAAGTGCGGTATACGGTCTTTTGATTGGCTTCGACCCACGCCAGTGCAATGGCAGAATGGTTCAGTTCATGGTTGTTCTAGCCTTTCTTAGTGTGGTAAGATTTAATAGTTCTATGATCATGATTTATAATCAAAATAAATATGTTCTTGACAGCTATCATAGTATCAATTTGAAGAATCTATTTGGTCCTTGATGCTGGGCCTTCTCTGTTTGGATTCCTTCAAAGCCTTTTGGAATAGTAGATTCTTCAACTTGTTTCCTGGACTCTTAATGCTATGTCTTATTGAATACTTCTAATTGCCATGATGGAAGGGGGTTCATATGGAAGTGACATGAATAACTGTATTGCTTTAAGGATGGCTTCTACACTTTAATGTGAGACATGATATATTTCTTTCAATCATTTTAAAATTTCAAATCAGTAATAATTTTCCCCCTTTCTTCCGGGAAGACAAAATTTCCTTAACTACTGATGACTTTTCCCTCTTCCATGTGCTTCAAACATGCAGGTTATTGTATAGCGTCAGTCAGTCGACAAATTAGCAAAGATGAAAGGGATAGAACTTGTGAGCATGCTTTTCTTTTCACTACCACTGCTAGCTTTGGGAAGTGGGGAGGTATATATCGTGACCGTGGAAGGAGAGCCTGTCGTGAGTTACAGTGGTGGTGTTGATGGATTCTCTGCAACAGCTATAGATTTAGTGGAAGAGATGGACATCACCAGGTGGGTATTAGCTTCCATCCTTTTGACTTATATGTTGCTTCTGGCGAAAATTCAAAATTAGTAGTGATTGTTTGTGTTGGTAAATATGATTTAGATGGAACCGTTTCTTTCTGTTATTGTGTAGTCATAGAAATAACCCCTCTACTTTCAGAGTTAAGGTTGCACATTGATCATCGTCAGACCTTGCACAAGCAGGAACTTCATGCACTGGGCCATCTTTTTGTTCCCTTATTTTAGCATTGATCTTCACTTGGAATTACTGAATATTATTTTGGTTATAACATTCTAAGATAGTAAAGCATTTGTTTCCATTATAATGATGGTGTTTGAAGCTCGGTCCATCTTGGTTGAGAAAGGAAAATGCTAGTTCTACTTTTTGAACTAGATATCATCTTGCAGTATCAGGTCATGCTTTTTGCATGCTTTACTGACTTGCTTCTCATATTTTATTTTGGTTGTCTAGAAATTTCCGTTAAAGGGGTGTTTTTTGTAGGGTGTACAATACTTAGCATCTCGTCTTCAACAGTCACTTGAATCAAGAACAAATTCTTCGTTTGGCTCCATTTCCATATGTTCGAAATGTGTACTATGGTAATTTATCAAATCATATGTTTTCTTTGTATAATGCCAGGTTTCCTATGTAGTTTATCGACACCTATGGAGCTACATAAATAATTAACTGATGTAGCATTTTTGTATTGGGAAGTGGTGACTGTGAAATATCATCGTCATAATACAGAGAGAAAAGGGGAAACAAATGTCAGTTTCAGAATTAAGACCATGTGAAATCCTTGTTATTAGGATTGTGGTGCCTTTTCATATGCTAAAGACTGCATAGTCCTTACAAAGTTGTTAAGGTCTCTTATGCTATCTTCTTCCTAGCAGTGAGTCTGTTACATCTTATGCCCTTCACCTGGAGAAAAAGCATGATGCTCTTCTTGATTCACTCTTTGAAGTTGGGACCTATAAGAAGCTCTACAGCTATCGACATCTTGTTAATGGTTTTGCAGTTCACATCTCTCCTGAACAGGTAAGACACATGAGTAGATTGATTGGAATCTGTCACATGCAGAACTGTTGCATTAGTGTTCATTTTGTTCTCCATCACCTGTTATATTTATGTGATCAATTATTTCACCAGGCTGAAGCTCTCACCAAGGCACCTGGGGTCAAATATGTGGAGAAAGACATGAAAATAAAGAAATTCACCACACACACCCCTCAATTTCTGGGTTTACCAACAGGTGTCTGGCCAACACGTGGTGGTTTTGACAGAGCAGGAGAAGACATTGTAATTGGTTTTGTGGACTCGGGAATTTATCCAAAGCATCCTAGCTTTTCGACACACAATACTGAGCCATATGGGCCTCTTCCTCGTTACAGAGGAAAGTGTGAAGTTGATCCAGAGACTCAGAGGGATTTTTGCAATGGGAAGATTATTGGAGCACAGCATTTTGCAAAAGCAGCAATTGCGGCTGGTGCATTTAATCCAGCAATTGATTTTCCATCACCTTTGGATGGTGATGGTCATGGAAGGTGTGTACCTTAATGGATTATTTTGTGCCTGAGTACCAATTCCTTGGCGAGTCCTGGGAATTTTTGAGAAATGACGTAATATCTAGAACATATCATGCCAAATCAATGGATCAGCTTACCTCTTCAAGATACTGGATGTGTCTTATTTGTACTTGCTCATCTGTAGGCCATGAAAGAGAGGACATTTAGTTAACCTAAATAACTAAATTTTGCTGACTGAAAATTAAATTTAAACATGTCCTGCCTGCTTGGTCTGATGTTGTGAATTATGAAATGAAGATCCTTATAAGTCTTGTAGGTTAGTTCTGCAAATCACAATTTCTCTTCGACATTTACTTGTTTGTCAGTGAAAATAACTATTTATAATGACTGCACTAACAATATCCATGAAATGACATTTGTTCTCACAAGAGAGTATCCCGTTAATATTTTGGTTTATGCAATCTTAAAATCTGTTGTCTTTTGATCTTTCTTGGTCCTCCATGCTTCTGTATGCTTTTCTTTCTGTATCATGGTAAATTCTGATGCCTTTTATGTTGCGGCTAGCCATACAGCAGCTATTGCTGCTGGAAACAATGGAATCCGTGTCAAAATGCATGGATATGAGTTTGGAAAGGCAAGTGGCATGGCACCGCGTGCCAGGTAAAGTGTTTTGACTCATGGTGTAAACTGTTTACCGCAAATTTCAGTTTTAGGATATCATGTGTGGTTATCTGTCCTCAGGATTGCTGTGTACAAGGTTCTCTATAGGCTCTTTGGGGGATATGTATCTGATGTTGTTGCTGCTATCGAGCAGGTATGCAAGAAAAACTGATTAATTTTAGCAGTTATGTCAGAATGAATGCGATTGGTGATGGTCAGAGTTCTACTCTGCTTTTGTTGGGAACATGATAATTTGGGTCATTATTGACCACCTATAGGATTGGTGATAGATAATTTTGGCAGGCCTGAGCTGTTTGCTAATACCTGGACATCAAATTCATGGTTGCTAATTGCTCTCATTTTTTGTTTGTCCACTTTATAGTTATTCATTTTCTGTATAGTCCTTATGCCACTGCACAAAATTGTCCTTGAGAACATGTAGGCATCATAAACACAGACAGCATGCACCTTATGGATGTTCTTATTAGTGGAGCATCTTAGTTGAGGAACGTGAAAAGCATCAGGTTCTCATTGCTGAAGTCAGAGCCAGTTGATAAGCCACAGGAACTTTAATAGATTAGATCACTTAATGTAATTTATCTTCAAGTTATATAATCTTTTTCAACTTCGTGGAGTTCCGTTCTTGAATCTCTGAAATACCCTTTTATGTACTTAACCTGGTGAGTGTTTTCAAACAGGCTGTTCTTGATGGCGTTGATATTCTTAATCTTTCGGTGGGGCCAAACAGTCCACCGACAACAACCAAAGCCACATTTTTGAATCCTTTTGATGCTGCACTTCTTTCTGCTGTGAGAGCTGGAGTGTTTGTTGCTCAGGCTGCTGGAAATGGGGGTCCATTCCCTAAAACCTTGGTGTCTTTCAGTCCATGGATCACTACTGTAGCTGCTGCTATTGATGATCGTAGATACAAAAATAATTTGACCCTGGGAAACGGAAAAATTTTACCTGGGCTTGGATTGTCACGTAAGTTTAAGCTATTGATATATTCTCCTGCATCTTGTATGAGGAATCATTTACAGCCTAAAGCCTCAGTATCTTGCTTCATGGTGTTTTTACAAATTTGCAAGACAATCATAATTAGAGTTCTCTTTGATAAAACATATACACATTACGACAAGAAGAAATTTTAGAAAGGATCAGTCATGTTCTATTATGGACTTGACAATGAACAAATTTTCATTTGTGTGAGTTGGTTGTCTTTGATAACCTAGTACTTGGTGGACCCAAAGGAAGTGACAAGAACATTTTATGTAATCATTAAAACTTACAAGTGAAACTCTTCATATACTTATGCCTCTAACTGTGCTGCTCCCGCCAATGCTTACCTTTAAATATAGAGGGGTTGCTTTGACCTGAACCCTGGTCTTCCAGGCTGTGAAGGAGCACAACTATAACATATCTTAGTAAATTTCTCTTCCAATTAACATCAAACAACAGTTACGTATTATTTTGACCTGTCATTTGAGCACTCAAAATCTAGTTATGCTCTATAGTTGACTTGGATTACACAGTGTAATATTTTCATGCATTTCTGGTGATGAGCAGCAGAGTAGCAGAAAGGAATCAGGTATATTTTTTTGCTTCCTTGGTAATTTGGTTGTATGCTTCTTTTTTGTTTGATATATCAAACATCTGACATGTAATTGTTGCAAGTTTATTCAGTTCTGTAACTTAGGTCGTTTTGTTCTTTCATTATGTGGTTCGTAAGTTACAACATGATATTGAATTTTTCAAGTTTAACATTGATGTCATTTTCATTCTCCACCTGCAGCTTCAACGCATGGGAACAAGTCATTCAATCTGGTTTCCGCTAATGATGTCATGCTAGATTTGTCTTTGTTGAAATACGACCCACTAGACTGCCAAAGGCCTGAACTGTTGAATAGGAACAAGGTGGAGGGAAATATTCTTCTATGTGGATACTCTTTCAATTTTGTTTCGGGAACTGCATCAATTAAAAAGGTGTCTGAGACAGCAAAAAGTCTTGGTGCAGCAGGCTTCATTGTTGCTGTCGAGAACACCTATCCGGGTGCCAAATTTGATCCTGTACCTGTTGATACTCCTGGGATCCTCATCACGGATGCCAGAAAAACGAAGGTACCAAATATCATACAACCATTATTCGATTCTTATGTGCCATGCACTTGAAGAAACATTCAGTTTCAGGATGACTTTAAATGTGAATTTATTTACATTGTTGATTTCAGATGAATAAAAACTAGATATTCCTATAACTAACTTGTATCAAAGTCCAATATAATACTTTAAATTGTGAATCTGCAGGAATTGAATTCTACACCTAGCTCAAGCTTGAATACCAAGAAATTTTTAGAATCTTTAGAATTAAATTTTATCATGGTTGAAAATTAATTTCATGAATCTGTGGTGCAATAGCTTCCCTTAAGTTGGTGGAGCATATATTTCTAGATAAAGCTAAATAGCCAAAAGCCACATCTAAGAAGTATGGGTCAAAGTTCTCTTTGTATTCTTTCCAGGTGAGTACATTAACTTTTTGGGATGGAAATATCTCGTCTGGATTTAATTTAGATGGACACGGTCAGGTTGATGGACTTTGCAAATGACGTTTCTAACACAACCATCTTGTTTGAAGCATGGCTATTTTTAATGTGTTATAAACTGAGATGAAAATTCAATCAGTGCTTTGGGAAAGTGCCCATGACTTTTATGCATCTATCATTTTTGAGCTTTTTACCCTATATTCTTGGTAGAATCATAAGCTTTGCTTCCTCTTTCAATGGTCTTGTACCAAATCAAATGATGCCCATTTTGGGCTCCAATCTATCGGAAGCTTACATGTACAAACATTGATTGAATACATAGTCCTTTTTATATGTAGACATATATAAGCTATATCGTCATTGCTAAATATATTAACTGGATAAATTGTTTTATTATCACCGATGATTATGTGTCTTGCTGTTAAGGATGCAGTTTGACCTTTTTATATTTTTTGCTTGCTAATACATCTGGCAAGTTACTGACTTAGCTTTAAACCAAACCACCTTGTCAAGGGAAGTTTACATATTAACCAAAATATGATTACTTTAATTGCTTTTGATCCTGTAGATTTTTGTATAACCAAAAATCCATTCACGGACGGCTTTCGTAACCTTCAATTCTATGAAGTGATATTACACATGTCAATGATGCAAATGAGTAAGCAATGCATGTTCCTACCATTTATTGAATTTTCCAGAACCAGTATTTTACAACGATTTTCTGAATTTGGTTTGATGTTAATCTTAGATTATCAATCTCAGGAACTTATTGACTACTACAACTGTTCGACCACAAGAGACTGGGCGGGTCGACCAATAAGTTTCGATGCGACAGCCAGCATAGCTGATGGTTTGGCACCCATACTGCATAAATCAGCTCCTCAGGTGGCATTATTCTCCTCCCGAGGACCAGACGTAAAAGATTTCAGCTTTCAGGATGCTGATGTACTTAAGCCAGATATACTAGCTCCAGGCAATCTTATTTGGGCTGCTTGGGCGCCAAATGGAACAGATGAGGCTAACTACATAGGTAAATGTGCTTGAGTTTTATCATGTTCCTTTGCTGTCACAAAAGAAAATGCAATTAGAGGCCCAGAATATGGTAATTGAAGTTCAAAATAAATACGAGTTAAAGGATATTTTGTAGAATTGGAAAGACTAATACAATATATGCAGGAGAAGGCTTTGCTATGGTTTCTGGAACCAGTATGGCTGCTCCACACATCGCTGGGATTGCAGCCCTCATAAAGCAAAAGAATCCACATTGGAGCCCCGGTGCTATCAAGTCGGCTCTAATGACAACAGCAACTACTTTGGATCGAGGTGGCCGGCCTATTTTAGCACAGCAATATTCTGAAACAGAAATCATGACACTGGTGCAGGCTACACCATTTGATTATGGTAGCGGTGCTGTCAATCCAAAAGCTGCTCTGGATCCAGGACTCATCCTAGATACAAGTAAGTCTCTTTGTTGAGTAGGAAATGCCAATCTTCTAGGTTACTATTCATTACATCTTGGTGATTAGAAATTATTATAGTCCTACAATTAATTGTTCAGATTTAGGGTTTTCCATGACATAGTTTTACATTTACTATGAACTACTTGTTTCATATGGCAATTATATTTTTAGTTGGGCTTTTATATGAAAAGACCCTCGAAATAAATACTAGACCGTCAAGTCGGTCTTAAATTCTTTAACAGAATAAGACCCTGTTTTTGCCACACAAGTTTTATTTCTTTTGATTGTATGATTCAAGACTTTTCGTTTTTAGGCATCCATGGTGTTCTTCTTAATGTTGAATAATTCATTTTTGCAGCTTATGAAGACTACATCAGGTTCTTGTGTTCAGTACCAGATGTGGATCCTAACGAGGTACGTAACATCACTAGCTCGGCTTGCAACAGCACCACAGGCCTACCAGCCGATCTAAACAGCCCATCCATCACCATCTCCCATCTGGAAGGAACTCAAACAGTGAAGAGAACAGTGACCAATGTAGCCGATACCGAAACATACGTCATCACTACTAGAATGTCACCTGAGATCGCACTCGAAGCCAGTCCTCCGGCGATGACAGTGCTGTCCGGAGCATCTCGTGAGATAACTGTGTCTCTCACGGTCAGGTCAGTGACCGGCGGATACAGCTTCGGTGAGATTCTCATGAAAGGCGATGGGGGCCACAGGGTGAGGATCCCAGTGGTGGCCATGGGCTTTGATAGCTAGGAGATACAATGTCTTCATCTTGGCGCTTGATATTATTCTTTGTAGATTATATAATAAAAAGCTAAACATCATCTGTCAGTGTGATGAAGATGAAGCAATATAAATCTTATGGTATTTTGAAGTTTCTGCCACTTACCAAAGAGCAGGACCAATCGGAAATTTAACAGTCATTATCAAGACATACAACTTGACATTAGTATAGTAGTTCATTATTGTTAGTATTTTATCCCATAAAATTGCATGGTACAAGTAACTCTCTAATTCAGTGAGCAAAGATTTAGATTCACTCACAATTTGCATCATGATTTGAGACGGTTGGATGTGGAGGAGTTAAAAATTCATGTTGAATTTGATGATGGATAGGGACACAATTATCCATCTCATTGAAACTTATGGATAACCATAAGTAGGCTCACAGAGGGGTTGACCGACACAATGGGAGTAACAGTGCAAAGGTTTTGGTTCATCTGTTTTTGTAAGTAGAAAAAATCTTCCATTTCGATGATGGAATTTAACAAAGCTGAAAAGCTTAAGAGGGACAAATAGCCTCCAAACTTGCAACTTTCGACAATCTCCTATTTTGGAAGCAATGGCTGTACTCTACTGACTTAATAACAAAGGCATAGTAGATAGATATCGTCGTCCAGCATAGGCTACAACTAGAAATATGTACATTTGATGAAACTCTAATACGATCAGTGACTGCTACATGCTTCCTAATACGATCAGTGATTGCTACATGCTTCTAACTTGCAACTTGTACTTTGTTAAGCATCCATATATTCGTAAAAAGAAATCCAAAATGTTCCACCAATTAAAGACAATCAGAATATTAGAGCATCGTAAATCAATAAATAAAATATCTGTTTATTTTAACGAATACAAAGGAAGAAGACTTAAATACCTGTTTATTTTCTTTTTTCCTTTTTTATTTGTCAGGGATGAACGATAATTGGAGCAGGTGGGACCGACTGCTCCAAGGGCGAGCAATCCCACTCATTTTCCTTGGTATGGGTGACCGTGAAATGCTTGGGGACCCAAAGTTCCCCACTAGATTTCCGTTCTCGTTGCAGCTTCCTCTGCTTCTCCTCTATGATCTGCTTTGCCGCTGAAGCTTTTCCCCATTCCTTATTCAAAATGGCTTGGCTTACTTCGCTCCACACCGTAGCTGATTCGGTAGGCCACATGTTCTGTCCAAAAACGAATGAGACCCCAAATGTTGGCATGTTTTGAATACTAATTGTTTGTATGATTTTTGCACGCAAATGTTACTCTGCAAGGAGTAATGAAAAAATAATTTACATTTACCGGAGGATTAGAAACATCAAGTCAAATAGTATATAGACGTCAACCAAACTCTCTCTCTCTCTCTCTCTCTCTCTTTCCAATAGGAAGTGCATTCCTCAAATCTTCTGATGAATGCTGTCAAGTTTGCACAAGTAAATCTACACAAACAAGTTCTACATACATCCTCAGAGATAACTAGATATTGCAAAGTTTTCATGATACTGCTTGCTTGGTTTGTGGGCCCATTGCATTATATGCTGGATGGTATTGGCATTTTCCTTCTCCTTTGTTACAATTAGTGATATAGATGGCAGGTATGACTCCTTGTTACAATATCTCAAACTCCTTTTACTTTGTAAGAAAACCTTGAAATAAGGATTTCGATAGGGGTTCTTCCATTGTTTTCAGGATTGAAAATGTTTGGCACCGATTTTGATACCTGCACAATTACTTTACTATGGTTTTCTTTTTTCTTTAGCTCAGAATATATCTTTTTACAACTATGGGTAAGATTTAGTTCAAGATTTTGGTGCCTGTATAATTACTTCAGCTGTTGGCATTGTTGGTATCATAGTCTGATCCATGTTTCTTTTAGGTCCTCAAGAATAATAATACCCAGACCAGACTAGAATTCAAGACTTGAAAATAGACTGAGCTGATGGGGTACCTGTGGAGCCTGCAGAATAGGAGTCTTAAGTCCTGAGATGGCTTTCTTGGCATCATACAAGATTGTGACCTCCCCGCTGTGGACATCCTTCAGTTTGACAATTCTGCAGAACAAATGATCCACCATGCTTCATTGTACACAAACTTTTGAAGTTGAAACAGAGTGCTGATTGGATCTGAGAATGAACCAAATGACCAACATACTTGTCCCACTGGCCGTCGATCTCGTAGATAGTCTTTAGTGTCTTTGAGTGAAATATCTTTCCCCTGACAGACTTAGAGCTGCCACCAAATCCGAGGAATGCATGGCTCTTGTAATAGCAGAGATCTGCCTCAAGACCAGAATCTTTACACCTGATGCTTACATCCCCAACCCAATCAGCACCAGTTGTTGGAAGTAATTTTATCAACAAGTTTGGTGAATCCATCTCGTAGTTCTCACCAAACTTCAAGAGCCTCAGGTGCCTCTTTCCTTTGATTACAGCTTCAACACTGGCACCTTCCAGATTCAAAGATACCAGAGCATGAGATGAGTTGATGGTAGCATTGTTGAAAATTAAGTCAAACATAACACTGGATTCACCTTCAGTTCTGGCATCACAGATTGTGATGAAGTGGACTTAAACACAACAGGATTACAGGTGTGATGTCAAATATATTAGGTTGGATTGAATCAAATAGAAGTAATATATTATACACTGTGCATGGCGAAGATAATAAATCTAGCGACGGGAAGTTTCTGAGATATACCATGGAACCTGGGAACTGGTTTGTGGCACCATATCAGTTCTACATTATCCTTTGCATCAGTTGCATGGAGGGCAGACACTGGAGGGTGATGTGAGACCTAACAAACATAGATACCATAAAGGTTAAGAAAGAAATATTTGTCTGATGTCTTACAGGAGCTTTGCAGTTGTGGTCTTACAAGGCTAAGGACAGAATAACAATTTGGAAGCATTAAAGACTAAAGTTTGTTTTCTGAAGTTCGAGTTGAAGACACTGAAACTATGATTTCAAACATGTTTGCCACTTCAGGTGATGGATTTTGCCCATAGTTGTTTTATCTAATTATCACTAAGTTAACACAGTAGATATAATCCGCTAACAAGACTTAAAAAAATGATTTCTCAATTTAAAGTGCACACAGGTTACTAACCATCCATAGAAACAAAAATGAGGTTTTGAACAGAGGAGGAGAATAACGTTTGCAATGTCAAGTCATCACCTGCTCGAGGAGCACGTTGAGGGATCCCCTGGAGACATGATGAGTTTCTCCTAGAATGGGATTGAAAGGAGCCTGTCCAAATAATGCGGGTCTTGTAGTTGATATGCTCCATGCCACTACTGAAGCAAACCTTTCAAGGCTGCTCTTTCCTTTGGCACATTTGTTTAAGTAGTCCTCACTGAAACAGTAAACTGCTTCCCCGTAGCATTGAAGTTGTGATTTTGGCATGTTGAAGAGAGAAGGTAACTGAATGTCCAGAACAAAGCACAGTTTCTAATTTTAATATTGAAATACTTAAAAGGCCAATAGTTTTGGCTTTACTAAGAATAAACATTTTGAGAGGTAAGATAAGTGCAACAGTTGGCTAATTGATGATCTCACCAATGAAAACAATCAAGTATTTCAGTTAAGAGTATATGAATGAGTCATTGGTAAAACATGTTATCAATCAATATCATGAAGCATATGATAATGGTATTCTGAACTTGCTCTTAGGCAATCCTATCAAGTTTTTACAGAAACAGTGAAGCTACTGAAACCAAAGCTATTGAAATCTCATACCAACTTCAGGTGTTGGTCGAACCAAAGCTATTGAAATCTCTTGCGCAATGCATGCACACCTAATATTCCTCTTCGCCAACAAACTACTAACAAAGCTAAGATGTGTTGGACTGGATATACGTCTAACTAATGCTTTCGTTATTACTCCAAGTACCGGCGTTCATCTGACGGCCTATCCAATTCTTGATTCGACACTCCATCGTTATTTAATTCCTAGCTATTGGGACAATTTGAACCATGCAATCTTCAATTGCTTCTAATATTGCGTTAAAGCGACCAAAGTTTGTCGCATCATGAACATCAAATGAGGTCAAAGCTACAATTAACATCGAGGTTGCGCAGAGAGCACTCGCCTGGAATTGAGTGAGATCGGATCCTGGCCGTACGCTCCCGAAGAAACTCAACACCCGTCGAAGAAGGTTGGGGGGGCGGTGCTCCGCAGCCAGTCCTCCATCCAGCGACAGCGGCGGCGTCAGCACCGCCGTCGTCGCACGTGGCCCCGCTGCTGCCTCGTCGTGGATCTGCACCACCAGTTTCACTGCATCAACAAAAACGGAAAAATCCTTCCTCTACCCAACTTTTAGTACTCCATACTTACCCGTCAGGTGATTAGAGGGCAGAAAAAGGAACGTCTAAGAAGAATTGCGTCAAAAATCCTTAACATACCCGTTTCGTGATTAGCGGGTACAGAAAGAGAGTAGTCTTAATCAGAATTAGGCCAATAATGGCGATCCCGCGGGAGGAGGAGACGAACGGGTGACCTGCACGAACCCACGCGTCTCCTCCCAATAGAATATGTATGTGGAACGAAACGGACAAACACGAACGTAATATACTATGGCAACTTTTGGCGAGCAGCGACGGATATACGTATGTCGTGAGCATTAAGTAAAGGCGCCTTTCCGTCGATCACATGAGAACTGCGTGCAAGCAGCAGAAGTCACATGTCTCGTCGTTATCGCCCCAAGGAATCGTCGACGGCAGACGATTTCTCTCCCGACGCTGCAGAAGCAGACGAGTTAGGTCACGAACCGAAGGTGTATGCCTCCACCACTGGGATCTAAACCGGGAGCAGAGTCGGCACCGAGGCTGGCGTCGGGCGTCGCGGCGAGGGATTCCCGCGCACGTTCCGACGATGGTAACCAAAGTGACGGAGAACAACCCAACGGCGGTGGGGAAAGTGGTTCGGAGCAAATGGGGGGAGGGATACGTGTCATGATGATTATCCACAGACGTCAATGTTCTCCACATTCGCCTTTCCTTCGATTCCATCGCATCGATCGGCCACGCACGCACTCAAAATATCACCAAAAGAATGCCGAATAGACCAATAGTTATCCATAAACTTCTAAACCAAGAATCTCCGACGATCGAAAGGGGGAAAGGCTTACTTAGGGATCGTATTGGTTCGAGCAAAGGAAGACGGAAGCAGAAGCGGATGGAGGAGGAGATTGATAAAGGAAAAGAGATACCATCTCCCGAAGCAGGTGGAAGCCGCCGATCGACGCTCCGATCAGGAAGCAGACCTTGGCGAGATTTGTGGGCAGACGAGAGGGGTCTCCGCTTTCAGCATCGTGAGGGTGAGGTTGAGCGTGTGTATATATATATATATATATAGAGACAGAGAGGTCAGTTGGCCTTTGTGTTGTGGTGGAGGAGGCATCGGAATTGCCGGCAAAAAGAATATTTAATCTCCTATGGAAATCCACAAACATTACGTATATTAATAGTATAATAATTATTATATTAAGGGTGATTTGAGAAGTCTTAGATTTGGCTTTTTTTTTCCCCTTTTATTTCTATAATTTATGCAAGAATCATTACCCTTTTTAAAATGCTCGAAATGTCTTAGGGTACAACAAAATGAAAAAAAAAAATCAAAATTTTCATATATATATACATATATATATATACATATATACATATATATATATATACATATATACATATATATATATACATATATACATATATATATATATATATACATATATATATACATATATATATATATATATATATATATATATATATATATATATATATATATATATATATATATATATATATATATATATATATATATATATATATATATATATATATATTCTCAAGCAAGTGACAAAAGCATTGAACTTTATAATGATCTATCAAAATTTACTAGTCAAAGTAGATGGCACCTTCAAGTGATTTAGTATTTGATAGAATTAATTATGTTGTTACCATGAATGTATGGGTTTATCGAATCAATAATAATATTTTATTTTAGTAACTAAAAATATGGTAACTCAATTTTTTCTTATCCGCAATAAATGAATATAAAAATTGTAAACTTCTTTAGGATATATGGACATAAGTTTGGACTAAGTGGAAAAACAGTAATGAAATTAATAATTTCCATCAAATTCTTGTAGAAATTATTTTATAAAATCTTAAAACTCGTAATAAAATTAGTAATTAAGAATTATAGAAATTTAAACTAATTAAGGGCCTTTCACAATACTACTAGCGGAGGTTTTCGTCTACTCTTGAGCACTCCGATGGCACTCTCACGGCCCACTGCTCGATGACGCAACACGGAGCCAATAAATAGTTACAGCACCATCTTCCACGAGAACAGTGGGGCCTTTTGACATGATCCAAGTTTCTTGGTAATTAAGTGTGACAGGGCAGCCTAGCGCTTATGTCAGTATCAAACAAGTGATCGACGGTGCCAGTAAGTTGTTGGCATCTCAATATCTCTAATGTGAGAATAAAATAAAGTACATATTCATGAAATGTCACACCGATATATTTTTTTTTATTCAGGACCCTCCGATACCTGTGGCTAAAATTTTTCGACGACATATCGGAACACAACCATCACATTCAAATTGTTGGGTGATAAGTGTGTGTGGGCAGTGAGCATAGCACGTACCGTCACACGAATTGATTGTGCTTACCTAATTGTTGGTATATCACTATCTGTAATGCGAAAGTAAAACAAACATTAATGACATATCACAGCTACGATGATTATGAACCATGACCCTTGTGATAACGGTGGCTTAAATTCGAGCACATATCAAATTTTACTAGTGATGATTATCAAATTGTTGGATAATAATAATAATAATAATAATAATAATAATAATAATAATAATAATAATAATAAAGTGACTGGTGAGCCAAATAATTTACAGTATGTTACATCTATAATTTGACCATGCATGTATCGCACCACATCTATCACGTTATATATACTGACCAGCTAATTAATAAGTGTGCCAGGTGAGCCTGACGCATCATCTATCACACAAACAACTACAAGTGATACTGTCATTTGAGAGTGGTCATTAATTGTTGGCATACGATATCTATAATGCAAAAATGTAAAAAGTAAAACATCGATGACATGTCACACCTCTAATTTTTCCACAAAAAAATTGATGACATTTCTATCACAACAAAACCCACATTATTAATCATATTGCTGAATAGGTTCGATAGTAGATAAAAATGAGAAGAATATTATGTAGGATGATATGAACATGTACTAAAATAATCCAAAATTATACAACACATATAAATAATTTTTTTGATATATTTAATTTAATTAATAACATTTTATTTTTTATTTTTTATTTTTAAGAACCAGTCCTCATTATCACTGGCTTTCTTCTTGTTGCCATATCATACTGAAAATGGTAGTGGCTAAATAAAAATCCAAGACATACTACAGCTATTGAACTTTTCGATTGACGTTGACATCATTTACATTCTCTTTTACTAAGTCTAAAAGAGGCACAGCAAATTCTCTATTTAGCTAAAAAGAACAATGAATAATGAACTTTGGAATACCAAGAAGCACGATAAGAATAGAAAAGGATCTTAAGCATGCTATAAAACAAAGCAGATGCTCATGGCTTGTGATTATATTGATCGAGAAAGAAGAATCAATACCAATCAATCATTAAAAAAAAAAAAAAAAAAAAAAAAGAAAATGCAGGTCATTAAAACATCAGGTTCTGCAAAACGAGATGAACAACCTCAAACATTTGCAATAAAAAGACACTGTGTGCATGAGCCTGTTCAAATATTTCCACAATGCAATTCCTTTATCTAGGTATCCCGAGCATGATTTGATAAAAAGTACACAGCCAACTTCTAATGCACCAATAACATCTGCATATCAAACAACCATGATTTATTCAGAATAAGTTCAAATGCTGAAGCATGACTTCATAGAATGAACAATCATTTCTATTGACTACTATCTTTACGAACTAAGGTTATTTGCATACAAGGAAGAATATAAAAGATTCATGTGAAAAGAAGTTACCCTTGGGCATAAGTGGCTACTTGGATGGTTTCCTGCAGTCTACTTGTCAGCATGCCTTCGCTTGGGCCTGCGATGTGCATTCTTCGTCTGGCCATTTTGTGTTGACTTTCTCATTTTCGACCTGCAAACAAAAATTAATATCTGATGAACCAAAAACATACCCAAGATGTTAAATGAAGGTAGTAGTTGACAGGAATTTGGATGCTAAAGAATCCAACTTTACCAAAGGATGCATGCTAGAAGTCTGTACACAAAGAAGATGGCCAAGGCCAAAGTAGCAGAAGCCTGCCGCCATACATTGTGATATTAGTTTATTTATAAAATTATAAAAAAAATTAAAATCTGCTGAAAACGCATGAGCTTCTTCGTACCATATACCACACCAACTCTTTGGTCACAAGAGGTTTAGTCAACTCATATTTCTTCAAGTGTTCCTTGATGCTGGCTTCAACCTGTGACGATTTAAAAATAAATCACTGAAAATATCACAAAACACTCTGCATCAACCATAACATTCCATGCCTTTATATGAACAGTTTAAAATCAATACATATAAAAAAAAATCAATACATATTATTAGAGGTTAGATTCTAGATATCAGTAGCAAATATGGTTTCACTATGTGGTCGGCAGAATAATCCAAGTCTGAACCCTGAAGCAGTAAAAATAGGTCAAAGATGTGCATGGACACAGAATAGATCAAACGGAATCAACAAGGTACTTCTCGGTGTAACACTCCCATGCTAGCCAACTATTAGATCCTAGAATACCAATGCTTTTGGTGGACTCATACATCTTGTTCAGCGGGAGCTGCCACAAATGGAATGAAGGTTGTAGAACGAAAATGGCTCCTAAAATGTTCATAGCCAAGAATATGATGATGCATTCCGTAGATAAGTTAATCTAGAATTGAAAGTAAGTCCTATACCTCATCGTAAAAAATAGTTGTGAAAACATTTCAATGCAACCAAGGAAAAAAGGGCCCACGGTTGAGTATACTATCATAAGAATAATCATTCTTGAAGTGCAAGAGAACATGGGAGGTATAGGCAGAAAATTTCGATATAATGACATCACGATGGTGACTAAAATTAACTATAAGACATCCTAGCACTCGAGGCTCCTGCAACTTCAGATCTCGAGAGACACAAGGAGCAGGAGGGAGAAAAAGAATGAAATTGAAACATCAAGGATAAGCAAATTTTGATATAAACTCCAAGAACTTGGTATGTAAAACTCCTAACCAGTTGTTCTGATCAGTTTTCATCATTCCATTTGCAACAGTTTGCTCATTAATGGCTAATCAGTTTATATGGAAGTAAACAGTTAAATGTTGCAAGGAAATGCACTTTTAAATAAAATCTATTGTTAACTTCAAGAATTGTGCACCTGTGGCCATGCTAAATTCAATGACTCATAAAGAAATAGAAACCAAACTACACCAACAATAGCTGATTGAATTAATTTATAAGAAAAGTGAGCATGAACACTGACCTGACGGTGGTAAGCTGCCACTGATTTATGAAGGTTTCTGTAAACATGAACTACTCGTTTAGTGTAGGGCTTCAAAGTAATTCTCACTTTTTCAACATGAGGCTTGGTGACAGTAGCAACTTGGTCGATGTAAGGTTTTGAAAGTTTCTTGGCTTCCTAATGCCATAATATATGGAAAATTTGCAGGCATAAGTGCTAAATATAAAAAGAACAATGAAACATCATAGTCAAATTCATAAAGGACTTTAAAAATCACTGTTTAGAACTGCTTAAAAATACCTGCAAGTATGGATCTGCCACTTTTTGTACTTTTTCTACATGTGGTGCTATCGTATTCTTTGATGTCTCATAAACTTCCATGGTTTTTGTGGATACTTGTTGCACATAAGGCTCAGCACTTGTGACAAGAATTACCCATCTTTCTTTAACAGCAGGAACCCATCTCTTCATAGCAAAGAAAAGAATTATTGGAATTGAACCAAACTGTATTTCAAGAACTATCTTCTTTGAAGGGATTTTCAATTCAAACATGTATGCTGGATGAATGTCCATGAAGGAACTAGTGAACCAAAATTCTGCTTCCTATTTTACTCGCATGAAATCATCATGCCATTAAACCACTTGGAAGAGTAAAATAAGTCAAATAATTCCAATATAGATAGGAGAATTTCGTAGCCAGGAGCAAGGTTCTAAATACCAGGCATAATACCCGGCACGACATGTCATCTACTGGTCTGACAAGAGACCAACACATGGTGCTGTTCAGAACGGGGTGTATTGAACTATACACTTCCAGTTTTGTATGCACCTATTGTTATATATATATATATATATATATATATATATATATATATATATATATATATATATATATATATAATTTTTTTAAATATGGACTGACTGTATACAACTGTCAATAGCTACTGACAGTTGTTGAAGGCTGTGAACAGCACTCTCTCTTCCTTTTCCTCCTCTCTCTCCTCTGTTGCTGTCACCTCAGCATCTGCTCTCCTCCTCCCCCCTTTTCACATTCTTTCTTTGGTCTGGATGGTACCACCCCATAATAAGTGTCAGTATATTGATTTATACCATTGTCATACTAGTCTTGATCAGTATCAGAATTGGACCAAGATTTTAAACCTTGTCCAGGACTAGGAGTATTTAGTATTTACAATCATAAAGCATGTACAATATTATGGTATTAAACAGATTAAGGTAGAAAGAATATAAAACCTCAACTATTTGAAATATTGATCAGTAACTTACAGTTTTAACAATTTCCAAGTGTGGTTCAAGCCATTTCTGTGCCTGTGCTGATTTATCTGATGCCTGCAACAAATTTGAGACTTAAAAGACTTAATTTAATATCAAAGAGTATTAAATTAATTAAAAATCATGATGCATTATGATAAACAACCTTTTGGAGGACAACATCCAAAGCAGGTTTGCCATGCTCCTTCCAATGGGTTTCTACAAGATTCTGAAGCATGGAATTACAACTATATTTAAGAGAAAATTCTCATGTATATACATATGTACAAACTATCATGTAAGGGACATACCTGACAATAACTTATATGAGTTGCAAACCAAGGAGGCAACCAAGCTCCATGGATCTGGCAAACAACAAAGAGAGATTGTGACTTCTGTCAACTATGCAATAAGAAACAAAAAGTGAATTATTATTACACGTGAGTAATCACAAACATGATTCGCCTTACTGGTCCATACTGGCATACTAATCAGTTGTCAGTACGGTATATACTGAGCTGTACCTAGTGCACTGACACACAATACATGGGGGCATACCGATGTACCGCCTATATCAGTCCCCTATCGGACTAGTATATATTGCTCATATTGAGCAGTATATACCGCCTATACTGAGCGGTACACCACAGCATGATAAACCTTGATCACAAATAATATAAAGAAACCAATGTACATCAAACATTAAGCAGCTTAACAACAACAAGGTGCTAAAATCTCCCCAAAAGAGAGAAAAAAAAAACTGTAGTTTCCAGAATATTCAATTGTGCACAAAATTGATGTGACTGCCAATCAGAGCTTCAGAAAAGGTGGTGACCATGGATCAACAAATGGGGCGTCCATCCGTGGGCCTCCTCTCCTCCTCCACTCCTCTTCTTCTCTGCCTCCTCTTCGATGCCCAATCTAAATTCCATAAGATAAAACAAGACAACCATATAGCTTAGAAATGGATAATCGTCTCTTTTTACACCATTGCTTCTCTTAATTTATGAGGAATTGATTCCATGAAGGTTTTTAACTATGGCAGTATACTACTGAAACTGGGTAATACTTACTAGTTTAAGTTTAGGCCAGAACACAGACCATATTGATTCATGCAGGCTACCACGTTCAATCTGTTTTGCTATAAACTGCATTGTGAAACAGTCCTAAAGTTTTAAGTCATAACAAGCCTAAAACATAAGGACAATTAAGTGCACGAGGCTCCTACCAATGGAGAGTCCAGAAAGAATCAAGGTACACAGTCTTATCCTAGAAAGTGAAGAAGTTGTTTAAATGTGTCAAATTATGATCACTCAGATGTAAAGTAGCAACCTTAAAAATGGCACAGAGCTTGCCCTCTTTGAGTCATAAAGAGTCTATGCTGCTTCTTTTGTAGTTTGAAGCTACATGTGTGATGTCACAAGTGATGAAGGAAAAGGAGGAAGAGAAGAGGAAGTGAAGACTTGCATATAGGTTCCTTCCCTAGCTTCCTTTGTTTTTTTTTTATTTTTTATTTCCTTAGTTACCCCGTTTTTCCCTTTTTATTTTTTATTCCCAACTGATGTTGGTCAATAGAAGCAGTAGGCATACTAGTACAATCAGAGCCCAGCAGAGGATCAATTAAGAGTGCCAATATCGAGATCCAAAGTCATGAACCTTAAAAAGATTTAGAAAAAGACTAGCAAAAAATACAATGCCGCCACATCTGTGTAAATGCTTTTTGTGGCTTATCAAACCTAATTTAATTAGATAACAGGCTCAATTTGGTTCACAAATCCTCAGCAACTCATCCTTCTCAATCATTTCTCTTATTTCAAATCGACCACAATTGTAAAATAAAAGTTACATTTAGAAATAAAATGAATGGTGTCAAGATTGTCGTATTGGCATGAAATAATAAAGTCATTGATATCTTACAATTTGAGGGAAAAATCAACCCATCAAGATCCTTTCTCTCTCACATTTTCACAAGTTAAAACAAAATAATGATGCTAACAAGTACACTTCAAACAAAATAATGAGCAAATCTTGTGATCTAAAACCATGTGAGAGAGAGGTGCAATGATAAACTTAACATTTTGTAACGAGGGTATTCGATTACCAAAGGATCAACGCATACATAGAAATTGATAACCTTCTGCACAACTCATACTGTGGTATGCTGGATTGCACATTCTCTGTGCCTGTATATACAAGCCAAAATTTGGCCTGGCTACATGAGTTGACCCACACCAACTGGCACGTAAACCTTAATGCATATGTATCAAATGCAAAGGAAACTAGGAGCAAATTGATCCCTGGTCAGACTAAAATCATAAATTCAGGTCATAGAACATATAGGATGACACCACAAAGGACATTCCTTTTAAGTCTACCAAAGTGAATAAAGTAGTTTTACTTGACAGGAATGAAAATTCCAGGGGTACTCAACATTCCACTGTTCATTTCTTTATAAAATACACATGAAATGTGGTAACTATAGTTCCTTGTTTCTTTCTTGGTATGAAACTAAGAGTGAAATCTGATCTCCCTAGTTCTCTTTCATAGACATCTGCAGAATGAACACTTCCACTGAACTAAAAAAAAATCAGATACAAGATCACTTCAAAACTGTCGTCCAATATCTCATTTGAGATTCTCAAAATCAGCTCAGAAAATCCAACAGGATAATTCAGTCAAAAGTTGTTAAGACTGAAACTGCAAAACCTATACATCTAAAAGCTACAAACTATCAAAAACTTAGAGAAGGAAAGGGTGCAAACAAGTTAATGGAATCATTAGTTTAAAACCTCACCTTTGTCAGCTCTTCCAACTTGGCTGTCGCTTCAAGTTGTACAATTATTAGCTCTTCCTGAAAAGCATTTAGCAAATATATGAAGATCCATATGAAATAAATTATAATCAGGTAGATATGACAAACCTTTGCTACTTGAAGTGCCCGTTCAGTTTTCCTAATTAGGTGCTTTTGCTCATCATTTGTCTTCTCGAGCTACACATATAAAGGGAAGAACTAAACTAGCAGCCAATATAAACTCTAGGATTTGAGAATATCAGGTCCATTAAAATTTTCAGACTAAGAAGTATGGAAGACACAATCACTTTCTGAGATAAACAAAAAGTGGTCTTTTTTATCAATTAAAATAAGAGTCTGTGTGTGTGACTTCCTCAGGTAGAAAGCCAAAAGAAAAAGCTTGGTACATCTCGATACTAGAGTAAAATGCTCAATATTAAATTTCAAGTCAAAATCAGTTTTCTTTTCTTTATAAGCAGCTTTCCTCTATAGAATATATGGTCACATGTATAGGACCAAACTGCCAATGAAAGCCAAGAGAATCCAATATGTCAAACCAGTAACCACATTTTTTTTATTGCTCAGGCACCTTCTCCATTTCCATTGTCATATAAGACTCATCCAGACCCCCATGTCTTAAAGAGTCACAAAGTAGCTTTCCCAATCATGGTTTCACAGGCTTTGTGTCATGTTGCTAACCTTATCCCCATTCTGGCCTCTGGCTTTGCAGCAAAGATTCTAGTGACATACGGTAATATAAAGATAGGTGGGTTACTTGCGTCGCAAAAAAACAAATCTGGTTCCAAAAGCACGGATACACCAAAACAGGACACCTGGACATAATGCATAAAAGGCACAGTTATGCCTTGATACCACTAGGAAACATCTTGCATGTGCCATGGCAAGTATCACAATTGAAAAAATAAAGAGAAAAAAATAATGTTTCGAGTACTAGACATGGTGACAGATTGCATATTTAGTATGTTCTTCTTAGGTTAATTGGTTATCGGGTCAGCTCAACATTTTTAATGTTTGGCAAGTAACATGATATGGTTTCTTCAAAGCTGCCAAGCGAGTAAAATACTTTACCAACTCAAGGGTCCCAGGGAAACCCCACCAAACAAGTAAATGATGTGTACTGTTTGATCCTGATTAAGCAGTGGTAAAACATGTTATCAAAAACAGGATGAGACCATACAAGCAACAAGTTTTGTAACATTTGTTAAGTAACAATAAGAATTTTATGCAAATCGAGGTTTTAAATTTCGAATTGTACCACCTGTACCAAGCAATACGTACCGGTCCGCCAGCTAACCGATATGCGGACCGCTCACTACCAGGTGGTATCAGTTAGCGGAAAGAACAAAGAGCATGACGGCGAGGAAGACGAGGTTGCGGCGCTCGTTGGACGAAAAAGGATTGACAGAGAAGAGGGTTGGACGTGGCGGGACACGAAGAAGCGCTCCGTCGGGCGAAACACAATAGGGGGCAGGTCCTTGCTTCGTCAGGCAGAACACTGTAGGGGGCGGGTCCTCGCTCCATCAGGCGAAATGTGGTAGGGGGTGAGGGATCATAGCCGCTTTGGATGGGGTGGTCGCGGTCGACGACGAAGGAAGGGATCCTAGCCCAAGTAGGACTGCTGCTTCCTCTTCTCGCTCTCTTGGTCTTCTTCCTCACAGTCGCTGAGGGAGGCAGCGACGGGAGAGCGAGAGATGAGCTCGCCCTAGGCTAGATCCCCACTGGATCCGGCTGTCGTGGGAGCATTACAGAGTGCCTCTCACGGGAGATGAGTTCGAGTTGGGGAAGGAGGCGACGCGTCGCATCCTTGCCCGCCCCACCATCACCCCCTTTCCGTCTCTCGAGATGGAAAGGGGATATTTTTATAAACAATTTTTTTAGTAATTATTACTCAGAAACATATAAAAATACATTTGTTTATGAGTAAACATACGTATATAAACATATTTTTATATACATATGTATATAAACATATTTATATATATATATATAAACATAGGTATATAAAAATATATATTCTAAGCGGTATACGTTGATACACCAAACACCGATACAGTACGAAATTAAAACCTTGACGCAAATCCTACGATAAATATTAGATCAACAAACAACCATTCACACAGTTAGCTTGGCAGTCTCGAAATAGAATATTATTATTCCTCATACATAATCTGTTACTAATTTTATCCAATTCACAACCAACTCTCTCTGTGTCTTCACCTTTCAAATTCCACCACTCAGTTGTTGAATACTTTTCAATCTTCTTTTTTTTTTTCCATTTTCATTCCTATGCCTAGTGTTACTAAAGCTATTTTATCCAACCTCTAAAGGGAAAAACCAAATGACAATAAGCAGTATGTTCTTATATGTAATCAGATTCATCTGTTCTCCTGAAGTATGGCAAGTACTATCATTAGTCATGTCAAAGTTGACAACCATGTCATCTATGTTCTTTTCTTTGTGTGCTCCATGTTTCAAGATCTTTTTTAATAGATACTTTCCAATGTGGTAGGTAAAAGTATTTTCCTTTATGTGACATCTTATTCTCATGCATATTTCCGAGCTTCCATTTGATATAATCTGCTAATCAGATTCCAAGGACAAACTTAAGAACCATGATTCCAGAGCCAACTCTTCTAATCTCAATAACAAATACCAAATCCCAAATCTTCCTCTACAATCAATTTTTACCACATTTTAGGATTTTCAATGATGTAAATAAAGTATATGTATATATATATATATATATATATATATATATATATATATATATATATATATATATATATATATATATATATATATAAATATATATACATATATATATATATACATATAAATATAAATATATATACATATATATACATATATACATATATATATATATATATATATAATATTCTCCATTCTCTAGATTAATTCCCTATGGACAAATTTTGCATGAAAAAAATATTATGTTAATTCTCTCTTATTGTGTCTATCATCATCTCAGACGATCCTAATTGTCCACTCTTGAAGTGTTCCCTAGATTGTAGATTACCAAGCTAGCACATACCCTTGAACCAATTTTACTCTCAGAACATCTGATATACAGTGACCACCCACGTTAATATGTTTTACGATGAGTTGTCAGCAGCTACACTTTAGAATGAGTTAAAAAGTGTTGGTGCATGAATATTTTCAAGTATATGAAATAGTAAAACAAAGAGTAGTTTGCAGTAAGATCTGTCGTACCGAAGCATACCGCCCATATCGGGCGGTACATACCAGTCCGACAGGTTATCGGTACGCGGATCGGCCGGTACCACTACGGTATGAAAAAATATAAAATTATTCAGTAAATCAGGGTGTACCGTTCGATACGCTCTAATGTACCGCCCGGTACACCGGTACCATACCGTATCGAGCTCGATCGAAACACTGGTATGGTACAGTACGACGAACCTTGATTTGCCGTTGTAACACAATCTAAAATTTGTAATATATATGTATATAACATCAACATATCTTCTCCAATATAGCTTAGGCATTACAAGTGTAGTGCTTGCTTCATGTCAAATTTTCAATTGCTAACAAATGACAACACTAATTAAAATATGCTGCATTAGATAAAAATTGTAACACAAACAGCGACATGTAGATATGTACCAAGCATATGACACAAGCATAAAGTAATAGCATGAACCTTTGAAATACTTACATTTTCTAGTTTCAAAATCAGTTCTTGCACTTTTTTCTCTGCTTCACTAGCTCGAGCCTCCAAAGCACCTCTGTTATTGCTCTGTGTTTCAAGCTCATTTCTGAGATTGTCAACCTGCCCAGGGTAGGTGTGTGTCACAAGTACAGCAGTTTAAAGTGTTATACATAACTAGTCTGCTGTCATACCTGCTTCTCAAGTCCAGCAGCTCGAGTATATGCTTTCCCTAATAACTCTTCAGCATCAAGAGCACCCTTTTTCTGAAAAGGCAAAAGAAGAAAATACAACATGAAGATCCGGCAATCCATATGAGAGAACACTATCATCCATATAAAGTTAACCTGGAGCGATTCGATTTGACTATTCAATGTGGAAATTGTTGCTGACTTCTCTTGGATAATCTTCTCCAGATTTTTGATGCGGTCATCTCTATTATTTAGTTCACGGGTCCTATCGGAGATACCAATCTCTAAAGTAAAGATCACCAAAACAGAAAAAAAAAATCATTAGTGAGAAACTAATGTGGATAAATTGTATATTGCCATTATTGTACAAATAAAACATCATAGCATTCAATAACGAATACACACAAAAATTGCTCATCTCCAGTTCCCAGATTCAAAAGGTGGCGTTATCTCTAATATATGACACCAAAAAAAGGGTAAAATTCATGATTACTATATTTCCTCCATGAGGATCAAAATTGTGGCAGCGATCGTCATATCAAACTTAATTATCACTATGCTTCCGCATATTATCTAGGAGAGAAAAAATAGTGTTTTGATGCAGCAGTCATCATATCAAACCTGATTATCACCATGCTACCACATATTATCTAGGAGAGAAAGTTCGTGTTTTGATTTATAATGATTAGCAACGTAGTCGAGAGAAAGCACAAAAGAAACGCCACCGGGATGCAAAGTCGAAACAAAGCGCGACCGAGAACCGGATCAACGGCCCTATACGGGAAAGAACCGAGATCCATTCCGGACTGACCTAAGTCCTGGATCTTGGATCTGAGCAGCTCCAATTCCCGCTTCAACGCGGAATCGGATGGCTCAGGTTCCGCGATCCCATCGCCGATCGCTGCTTCTTCCGCCCAAACTCCGGCGACAAGGAGGAAGAACACGATCGAAGCTATCACCAGCCTCGACGCCCCCATCAAGAGTTCCTTCTCTTCTCTTTCGCGACGTGGGTGAGGAAGAGAGCGGCGGGGAAGAGGAGGGAGAATGTACCGTGAGTCGGTTGGGTATTTATCAACGGTGACCTCGTGCGGAAGGGAGATCATGATTGGAATGGAAGTCATTGGCTCAGATTAAATCAAATCACGTGCGTATATCTTAAAAGGTTAACAACCCTAACACACAACCCAAACCCATTCTTTTGTAATTGCTTTCTACGTTAAGACCTTTCATTTCATTGCAGGGAAAAGATTCAAAAATGACTATTAGAATTAATTGTTTTATAAATTATGCAAAAAAAAAATTAGAATTTTTAAATAAAAAATATGCAGAGATTTTTCTCTTTTTTTCAAAGAAAAAAGAATATAAAAATATTTTTCTTTTTCACTAGAATCTGAGCCATCATGCTTTAATTTTTACAAAAACTATTTTGCAGACACCCTTTTGAATTTGTAAGATGAGATTTCATGCCCTCAATATGTTAATAACAATAATAAACCAAAATATTGCAACTAATTGAATCTATACAAGGAGGAAAGGACATAAATACCTTACAAAAGCATAAGTAGAAGAGAGAGAGTTCATGAACACATCCTCTTTGTCATACAGCATTCTTCCTCCTGCCAAAACATACACTTCTTCTGGCACGAGCTGGCAGATCTTAATTTATGATCGGTGGCGACAAGAACACGAGAACATCCCGATTCGAGTTCATGCATGAGCGCATCCCATTTGTTCTGAGCCATGTCCTAATATTGTCAGTCAAAGAGAGAGCTTTGTGCTTGCTGTAACAAAGACGATGATGCTTTCAGTGGTGGCCGAAGCATCATGGAGATTTGACCAGGGACTCCCAACTTCATTTCTTCCTCCACATCAACGTAGAACTGCTTAATATGTTTGCCGATGTGCTCATCTTGCTTCAGAAGAATCCTTACGGGTTTATACTGAATCTTACGGCATTGTAGCAGAGAAAGCCCAACCTGTATCTTGGATGGAAGAAGCTGGAATACTTTCCTGACCTGAAGAAAGTTTCAACTGTTTATTCCTAGCAAATTATCATTTTCATAAGTCATGAACTGCAATAAAGAAGATAAAGCAACGTTAGTTGTAGCAGAAAAGGGCCCAACCTGAATCCTTGAAGGAAGACGTTTGAAGATGTCAAAAACCTGCAACCACAGATTATGATTGTTATCAATAAACTTAAGCATGCTTTGGCAATCAAAATATACATCAAATAAATGGGAACATAAGTCCACAACAGAGAGGGAGCATATGATGGACTCCCCTTATGGCTGTACATTAATCATATCTCTGTCATGGACATGCAACCATAGTTGTACGGTAAAATTTCATGTCAATTTTGGTCTATTGTGTGTGCAAGGAAAAATGGTATACATCCAAATCCAACTAAAGAGATTCGAAATGCACATGAGAACAGAAAGAAAGGACAATCACCACAAAAGGTTTGAAGACAGGTAATCAAATATCAAATACAACAGTTGCCATCAACAGAAAGAAAGAAGGCCCCTTGGTCGGCAAACCAGTCAACAACCATCTCAGTAGCCATGCAAACATCTTTGTCACAAAAAAGATCTTATAGTTCAAAATCCTAATATAAGAACAGAAGAAATAGCAACAAACACAATTTTATGTTAGGCCAAAAGAGAACCTGATCCAGCATCACATCTGCATGACCCAACCCAAACATCCTAAGGAAGCTAGGGAGGAGCAATAACATGTCAAGAATGCAACCTGGAGTACCCACAGTGACATGGAAGCCATTTGAAAAATCTTGTTGATCCTCACAAACGCTAGTTGTTCCAGTAGCAGCATAAACCTTCACAACCAGATAGCATCCCAGTGCTCGCAACATCTTTTCAATTTTCTGTGCTCCTTTTCTAGTTGGAGAAAGAACCAAAGCCTGACACTCATGGAAACTATACACAAGCCATTGTGAAATTCCAGAACATAAAGCTACAGTCATTACAGCCCCTGCCTGTGCTTGCTGAATAACATCAAGTCTCTTACAGAAGGAAATAATTCCTCTTTGTTGAATTGCAGAAGGATTCTTAAAGCCAGTGGTAGTAAACAAAGAAACATGACATATCAGAGTCCTAAGCTGTGCACAGCACCAGATAATATTAGAAAAAGGCAAAATTAAAGAATCAAATATGCCTCTAAGAAGATCTTTATTGAAGTCCCATAGCTTCAAAACTATCATGAACCTCATAATAAGAACTGAAGGTCTTGTCCATGTACTGCTAACCTATATCCCCATATCAAGTCAAAACCACACCATGACAAAACAAATAAAAAGAGTAAAAAAAAACATATACTGAGCATATGCAGATTATCAAGTACATTACAAAAAGAATAAAAGATGACAATTAACAAGCAAGTAACATACAGCTCATCTGGCTTCGCATCATATTGATGAGCATCAAATTGTGTTCTATCAGCTGCCGTTCTCATGTCTGCAAACAAGAGGCAAATGATAAACATATTTACTAAGAAGAGAATAAAATTGACAAACTCAAAAACAATAAATAAGTGAAGAAGCTATACAACGGAAGAGGAGGAGCTTTGTTTCTTGGCCCTTGCGCTCATGCAGATCAATCATAATCTAAATAAAGCCTCAAAAACTAGGTATTAGTGCAAGGTTTCCAAAAAGATGAAAAGTGAAGATTTGAATGGAAAAGAAAATGCAACATCGACTAGGAAAGGACTGAAGGGTGTCAAAAAGACGAAAAAGGGCCATCAATCCCCTCTAATGATAATAGGCTAACAAGTTAGGGCTTTGTCCCAGGTAGTCGGGAAAGGCTTCATTACAAGATTTAACATCTACTCATGAGGACAAAAGTGAAGTCAAACAAGAAAGAATTGCATAAGAAAGATTAAAGCCAGCAAAATGTAGCTTTCTTGCCATGAAGAGATTGACGAATAAGAGAATGCACTGATTTGATGATGAAGGGATCTTTTATTTAGCAAGCGAAGGGCATAAGCAATCGAAACGCGGAACCAAACTCGTGATGTTTTCAACCAAAAGCAATGCATCGAGATGGAGAATAGACAAGGACATGGGGACCTGACGATCGAAGACCAAAGCGGGAAGCGGGAGAGAGCATGGCACGCGGCGACTTGTTCTTCCCCCAGGAAATTGAACGCCCAAACAAACGGTGGAGTGGCATCGTGATGCGACTCGATTAACGACTCATTCGCGACTGGTAGAACGCTTCAGGACTCGTGCTATCAATCGAGCCCTTAGTCGTTCCTGGCGGCCATTCTCATTTCACTTCCAGCAGTGTCTTTTCGTATCCCTCGATGTCCACACGGCGCAGTGTCTTCCAGTCCGCCTTTTTAATATATATATATTAATGGAATATATATATATATATATATATATATATATATATATATATATATATGGATCTCACAAAGTTTTAATTTCCAAATATGAGATTAAAATATTAAGTGAAATTTCAGTAAAAATGTTAGAGAAATTTGATCTTTGTTACTCATTGAAAAAGTAGAGACATTTAAGTCTGTTTAGGACATATCTTCAATGCTGGCTACCACCACAAGAACCAGTAATTTAATTAGTTTCCTTCAATAAAGGTTACTTAACAATCTTGCAGAACAATATAATTGCATGACAAGGCTTACATCCATCTGTTGCATAACAAGCGATTAGCCATTAATTCACCTCAAAGAAGCTTAGAAAAGGTAAAGAGATCAAGACTTAAGATTAGATATGGAGAACAACTAAGTTGAACATAATTCTCACTGGTCAGTGGGTCACAGTATTAGATTTTCTGTAGTGAAAAGTTCACCTTTTGTACTTATTTTTCAAAAATAAAAAATGGAAAAGAGGACACAGAATGTGCCGATTATTCCAGCTAACAAATGAATAAATATTTGTTACATAATCCTGTACTGGTCATGCCTGGCAAAGTCAGAACCTTGTTCATGATTTGAAGCAGAAATTTCCTGGTTCAGTATAGTTCAGCTCTAGCTGCTCAATCTTCTGAATTCTAAAGCCTCTTATTAGAGTTTTCTCCGGGATGGAGGTATCTTTGTAATCAATGTGCTCAAGAACCCATCCTTTGTTTTGAACAGAACCAGTCACTTTCACCTGCAAGAAGCAAATGAGTCTTATCTTTCAATCAACCACAAATTTTAAATAAAGTTTCTCAAAACTGATTTTTTTTTTTTTTAACGATAAGGATCTCAATCGATATCCGTAGTGACAGACTATATCAAAGTACTTCAATAAGACTAGCTAAAATACCTCTGCTTCGTCGATGGCATTTACAATGAGGGTTCCATCCAAGGACAGGGAATCAAGGAATACATTTTGGCCATTGATGACAAGGGTAGATATTTGTGATATGGAGCATCCCGCTTCAACTTTTCTTTTGACATCACTAAATGTTAATGCCCATTTTGGTCTCCATGTTATGCGAGGCCACACCTCCACCTCTTGTCCATTGAAGACATCAGTGATAGGATCGGACATCTGGATTCCAGCCTGACAAATATAGTAATCACTTAGAAACATGGATCTGAGATCAAATGAATCAACAGGTCAATCCCTGTTTCAGAATTTAGGTCTTCTTAGCAAACCATTCCAATGTTTACTGTATCTCACATTTAAACAAAAACTAAATTCTAAAAAAAAATCCTATGTACACTATAGCTTCATGCAGCATTGTGTAGTACACTACCAAGTATCATAAACATTCTCTTTTCGTAATTAGATATATTAAAATATTTAAGAAATAAATGTAACCTTTTTGAGAATGAGGCTGTTAGCCCTATAAATAGCCATCTCTCCACTGGTTGCACTGTGATATGGATTTCCCTTTGGCACCTACAAGGAACGATAAATACTAATCATTGTGGAAAGTCTCAAATGCAAGATAAACAGAACGCACAACATTGAAATTAACAACAAAATACTAAAAGAGTATAATTTCGCTGCTAACAAGAGAGCAGACAAGGGCATCTGATATGTGGCTCTTAAGCAATCAGAAGCAGAAAGTCTTGCATTCCCTTCCGGAAAACATCCACAATATACATAAGTATCCATAGAGAAAATAGATAATCATCAATAACAAATGCATAAGGTAGTGGAGAATTACAGGCCCAGGGAAGGATCGATAACAGAGGAACCTGACCCCAAATAACCCATTACCGATCCCATTTACAGGTAACTGATAAACCCTGAATCCAAGATTTTAAATCATGCTTGAAACCGAATTATAATCAACTCTACCAATTTTTACACCATTGTTTCAATTTTCAAATATCATATACTGCCTCCACCATACTTAGTATAGTGACCTTTTAATATTATCATACAAACATCTTATTCTTAAAATTTCTTTTACCAGCATGCAGAGGCATACTCTCTGGCTCCATATTGATCGATATGCAGCAATGAGATTAGAATATGAATAGGCATTAAAAATCTTGCTAAAAATTTTTTTCTAAAAAGATCTCCTATAGAGAGAACTGAAAATTAGAAACTTAGATTTGTTTGGATAGGGAAATCACAGTATATACTGCACTGAATATAAGCTTATATATTAACACTTTCCCTTTTCAATCACCCACAAAGTCACACACTATTACCATTTTTGCAGCCGACAGAACTTTTTATTCTCAATTTCTCCTTATTGTTTGGTGAATTTCTTGGAAAAAGAGTAACAATAAACAATGTGTTAACCAATTTTCATAATTACTTAAAGAGATTCGAAATGTATCAAGTTAGTTGCTCCCCATGTGAGTTAAATAAAAACTCAATTTAAGTGCTTCCTCATGTACTCTCTTAGTTTGATTAACCAAGCCATTCAGCAACACTGTGAAGAAGTATGAACAAACTAGTATTATTTGCAGTATCTGCAACCGAAAAAAGAGCAAACCAAAAATATTTTACCTTAGCAGCATCTTCAGGGTTATTCTTCACTGGGGAATAAGCAAACCATGTATCCATCACCTATGACATTAGAAGACCATTGCTACAATAAGTTAATTTTGGAAAGTTCAATGAACTCAGATTGTAAAAATTTTACCATTTTCATGTATCCATCAGAAGCACAAGAACTAACATTTAGTATCCACCAAAAGTCTTAGTTCCAATGCTACTTAAACGAAAAGCAATAGCCAACTTGGGAACCAAAAAAGAGATTGAATAATTATTCAAGCTACTACCTCAATTTTCAGAGATCTGTTTACAATATAAGGCAAACCAAAATATGTGTCTTTTCCAATCAATTATGCATACCTAAAATAAAAAAGAGCTCCATAAAAGATTTCGAATCTGCCATGTGGCAGTGTACTAGCAACAAGCTGAAACGATACCTGCTAACCAGCTACCAGCATAATCAACACTAACCCTATGCCAGCCTTACACCAGAGATACCTTCAGGAAAAGAACAGCACATATATCCAAAGGTATTTTCGGTCAACATTCAATCTTGGCCTTTTGTAATTAACACTGGGAAAATAGCAATCTATAAATAAGACCAATTGTGAGTAACCTTCGACATCACTTCGTTAATTTTACTAAATTTTGAGTGATAACGAAGGCCTTATTTGGAAGGCTTAACACTACTTTAAATAAGGCCATTAAAAATTTTGGAATTAACATTACTTTAAACAAGGCCATTCTCTTTTAATTTTCTTTGAAAGGCTTCTTCACTTCTTGAACTGAAGAAGCATCAGTTAAAGGAAGTAATTCCTAATGATTCAGTATCAAAGCAAGTATGATGATATATGTACCAACAATTTCCACAATCAATCTTCAATAGGAACCAAGATGGTTCGAAATGTGGCTCCTAGATTCACAACCATCTTGCAAAAGATGAAAGCCATCCATTCTAAATGTAATTTTCATTTTTCAAAAGGAAAGATGGAAAACAAGGTGCAAACCATGTTTTATGAGCTCAAAGCAGAAATTGTGATAAATTCTAAGGAATTTAACAACAGTATCAAAAGATTGGAAGCAAAATATCATATCAATTCGGTGAACCCCAACCTTCATCATATTGGGTTCATGAGTAAATGTTCAAAAATCTTCAAAATTAAAGTAATATTCACTTACTGTGAAACCAACCCTTGCTGATGGAGATAAAGTTTTTGGATAATCTTGCATCATGCACTCCAATCTAGTTGAAGATTTGAAGGATGTTTTTGTGGAATCCTTGTATCTGAAAAACAAGCAAACTACAACTAATTATTAACATGTTTTATAAATGAAAAAAGAAATCCACTGAAAAACATGTCAGATGCATGCTGTACAGTCATTATGTCTTAGTTTAGACATATTGGTACATTAATTAGGTTTTGATTTTTAACATATGATGTCTTTTCATACCTTTCCATTATTTTGATTTTTTATTGGAGATAAATAAACATGTTTTGAAAATCCGAATAGCAACAATTTAGTTATCTCCCTATCTGTTAACATAGAGCATGACATCATGTACCTGGGTGACAAGTTTAGTCTATGTTCGGCAGGAAGAATTTCAAGGGTACCAAATTTTATACAAATGATGCGATTGTCAGTTGTTAGGATGACAGGCATTAGCAGTTCTCCTAAAAGAATCCCCTCTATGAAGTTGGCCAAGGAAGCTTATAGTCCAAATGAAGTATACAGCAGACTATGTCAGCCATGTTTAATATGTTTATACTACTATAATTAGAAAATAGACTTATTAAATTAGCATAGGTGATATCTATAAATATGATTCCGTTTGTCCAGAAATAAATGGTTTGTTATTCTACACTTAGCACACATTGACATGCCGAATCAACACATAGTGCTCGGAAGGTGTATCACTCGCCACTAGGTGTCAGCATTCAGCAAACCATGTACTACCAAAAAGAGTTTCCTTGCTTTACATGTTCCTGCTAAGTTAGATTTTGTAAGTTTTAGCTTTGATGAAAAAACATGAGGTCCACAACAGAAAACTTCACATTTACAGTTAGACATCATAAGAAAGTAAGAATATCAATTTATACTCATCTTTTTCAAAAAGAAAACACAATATAGAAATGGCTAATAGATATCATATTCATCCTTAGAGGATTCTCCCATCAAGTGTAATGATGTATCAATGTTGCATTCTTTTCACTAATAGTATTCTTCACAAGATTATACCAATTTTTGGCAAAGAACAAGAAAAAATTACTTACTTTGGATTAACAAATTCTGAAATAGCGCCTCGTGTTTTGCTAAGTTCCTCAAAATATGGCTCTAGTTCCAAAATCAGCTGCAGAAAAGATATCAAATAAATCCTACTATTTTCAATTTTGCATTTCAAAATAATAGCTGATTTTGATGGTTGATGAAGTGCATAGTACGATAGCACAATGTTAAGGAATAAAATGGTGCGACCACAAGAGTAGGCATAATATGTTATTGTCATAGAAGAACTGAATGGTTAAAATGGGTCAATTATTAATTATAATTCATTCTTAAAAAAGATTGTTGCCAGAAGCTGTGCTGCCTGGGTCCCTAGACTAGTGGACAGGCAGTGAAATAGCCATGTGAGTTGTAGAATTATGTAGAATCTAACATCTCATGCATGGAAATATCAAATATGGTAATGCATGCAATATATACACTTTATATATCAGTTGGTTAAAGATGTAATAATATTGAATATTGATTGACTAATGACCCAAGACTTAACTGGGTCAATATCTGGACTGGCATTAATAACTATGCAGCAAACTATAATGTCTTCTGAGTTTGTTTAACCATCAATGTTAATGCATCTCATATGAGTCATCTCATTGCTTCAAAATTCCTCTAAAATTACTTTACATGTGTATATTATTATTTGATCCAGTTGGACCTGGATGCTAATTGAACTTCAAGTGCAGAGTCAAATTGTTAAAAAAAATTAACAGAAGATATTTATGTGGACTCAAAAATGAGATACAAATAAAATCAATATCTATCTGCAGTAAAATTTTCACCATAAAATACCAATATACTTCTGACAGATATCTGACATCAGTACCAGCTGAACGAAAAAACACAATCATCTGATACAAATACATGAGGAAAAATATACACAATCAAATAATTTCCTTGAATGAACTCATATCTAAACTATCATATAACTTTGGTGCTCAAGCAACATACGCTTGTCATTTTCAGATCCTATGGAATCTCACTTCTGGTCTGCATCAATCTACCAGCGTATGTTGAAAATAGTTGAGATAACTGCAACTAAGACTAGAGTCAGTATCTGGGTTATGAAATTATAATATTTGCATAACCATATCAGATCACTGCCAACATTCATTTTAGGCACTTCTGGTTCTGAAGCGTTCAAGTGGCACAACTGAGTGTCATTTGATGTAGACCAAACTAATTATGATGCAATTCACTCTGTATTTTGGTTATAGAACTAGGATAAACTTGATTCCAGTATGAGTTAATTTTTTAGTCATCAGGACTTAGAGTTCACAAAGATATAGAGGTCTCTTTTCAAGGAATTTTGTGAAAATTAGGTTGTATCCATAACTTTTCTTTATTTGACAGTCCTAATTTAGTTAAGATTTAGGTAAACATATAGCTTGTAATTGAAGTTATATATAATAAACTTAATTAAAATATGCTTTTCTTCATGGACAGGAGACCTAAAATATTTTGGTCACCATCTTCCTGCTACTTTTCCGCTCTGTTTCCCCCACCCAACTGCACTTATCTTCTACAATGTCAGCCATTACACCCTTTTTCCCACCATATGATTCCCCATCGCATCAGATAGCATTAAACATTTCATAAATGAATAGATGTGCACCTGATTTATGTTTCCAGGAAAGGGAGAAAAGCCTGTATCACAATTCACATCTCCATCAGGATGTCCAGTTGCTCGAAGTAATGGGTCCAGCTGATTATATTCCACATTAATAACCATACTCCTCCCTAAAAGAATATATTATTCAATTAGTAACTATATAAGCTTTGGAGATTAGAAACTAACAATATGACAACATACACATGAAATGGTGAAGTAAACTATCATAAACTTGAAACCGTTGAACTAAATGAAAGCACTATCAGCTTTACCATGACTAACCAAATAAAACAAAACTGAAAGTTCAATGTCAACATATGAAAAAGTGTACATCCACACATCAGGAGCTCAGAAGCAATAACCATGGAAAAGAAATAGACACCAAAGTAACATGCTATAAAGCACACTTCTAAAAATATTTAGGAAAATTCAAAAGACAATATAAGATAAATAATCAGTTTTTTCTCAAACCAGCATGAGTAAGCTGGAGTAAGCTTCGTTTTTCTTCAGTGAACATAAGGATTGAATTACCATCAGTGTGAGTAAGCTTTGTTATTCCTCCAATAGCTTCTTTTGCCTTCCTAGGAACAGCGAGAGAATTAACATGGTATCCCTTTGTAGCACTAACACCAATAGAAGCTGGAATTGCCTAATCATCAATAGCAAAGGGAACAGAAACCATCATTTTTTGAAATAGCAAGACATACAGTAAGTGAAATTCAAATTGGTGCAAGGAGTCCGCAGAAATCAACCTTAAAGAGTAATCCATTAGTATCTTGGAAGAACAGAACCCATTTTATGCCTGCAGTCCTCCTACGAAACAGAAATCATTTGTGTGGATGTTATGAGCATGTACAACTTCATCTTGGTCCATAAGAGACTACCAGCAGAGTATGAGTAGACAGAGAGAGAGAGACAGATGCAATATTCATGTAGCTCAGTGATTTACACACCATATTTCAAGAATACCACTAGAATAAAGTAGTGCATGCACATCGCCATGACCATGAGGCTTTGTCTGGTTAATCATCAAAAGTAGAGGTAATGAGGAAAAAAACCAAGAACTAGATTTCATTCAATGAATGAGTGAACTTCCGAAAGACGAATACAAAAATTACCTGTATTTTGTATTTGTCATTAGGATCAAATGCTAATCTTGCATCATTATCATCTAGGCATGCTACTTTTTCCTAAAATGAACGTAAATAGCACTGTCAACCATATAATCTAAGAAGCTTTGACAATATCCAATTAACCAAAAGAGCTGCTAGATAACCACCTGCTTCAGAAGTGTCACTTGTGCAGATTTCATTCCAAAGTAATTATTAGACTCCAGTAGATCTACTGTTGGTGAATGAGTGTCATCAGATGTCATTATCACCAGAGGAATCTCAGCTTTACATTGACCTACAAAAATTATCAGTACCAAGAGTAAGCTGCAGCATGCGTATAACAGTCCAGTTAGAGAATATATTACTCTCAAATTATGCAACCTTTATTGATATATTTAAAAAAATCCAATTAATTAACTCCGAACGAGTGACAAGTGAACACTTACAAAGATCTTAACAATGTCAAAATAGAACACTTCAAAAAAAATTTATCAAAGAGAGAATAACAATCAGGTTATAAAGGATTGACTTCAGCACAAGCTCTAGTTAAAAAACATTACCATTTTGGTATCTTATCGCATCAAGGTTCCAAGGAATGAAAGATGAGAGTCAAAAGCCATATATTAGGAGATATTATTGTCTTACAATAAGCCAAGCTTCTATGCCAAAATTTTGGCAAACATGTCATGTATGTAGCCAATAGAAATAATCACTAGTTTGCCGTAAATGTTTCACTCATCCATATAAGATAGCTGAGGCCCAAGGGCCAATAGTGTCCGAGTAGAGTTACAAAATTAGATGAAAAAGATAAATGAAAGCCAAAATATGAAAGAATGACCCTGTCCTGAATCATGCATGCAGAGCAGGTTCAGAAAATTCATAGTGAACACACCACACATTCTAATATACTAAAGCAAAACCTCGATGAGACTCCTGATGGAACATGTTTCAAATTTTAAACAATAATTTCCATCTTTTCTTAGAACACGAAAATGCACTTTGAATTCTAGGTCTTCTCGAACAAAATATTAATCTGCGGCGCTAATGTTTCGAAAGAACAAATACATGTGCAAACCTTGTGCTTGTCTAGAACTAGCCTCCTGCAATGCTAGAATGGATTCTATATAATGTTGAATGAAGCATCTGCCAGTAGTGGTTTCTACAGGTAGAGACAACTGCAATAGAAAATCAGGCACTCTTTAGAGATTTAAACTTGCAAAAATACAATCTTCGAAGCTCTCTTCAAAAGCAAAAATGCATATAGTATCAACTATCAAGTATATTAAATTAAGGAAAACACTTACACTTTTTATAATAACATGTTAAGAAAACTGGCTAATGGCTAACTATAAATCAGATTTAGCAATTGCTGTAAAGGTCAACTTTGGGCCAACTACTAGAGAAGCTTAAATAGACATGAATGTGCAAACATTAAAACATGTCACCATAATGTGGTATAGCCCTACCTTTAATGTGATCTTGTTCTTGCCTTGATTAAAAAATCATTTTGAAAATGCCAAACAATAGCATAAAGAAGTAACCAACTAAATAGAAGTAGCAACAAATCACAAAATGGCTGATTACATGTTAATAAATTCATTCACATTAGATAAGATGGCCCTGTATATGTCTTCAAATTTGCACATAGTCATCACAGTCTGAAAAGGTTGATCTCACTTGATAATATCTTATTCCATTTATCCTGATCTGTAACCAACAGAATTCAAAGAGCAATGAGCAAAGAATTCATATAATATGCTGGTAATGCTTGTGTGTTACACATATAATTTAAATTTAGCAGCACATGTGGCCATAAAACATCTGCCAATTTTAAAATGCATCTGAGCTTGCAAATTACTGATAGGTGACAGGTGGCAGACCACCAATCACTTTATTGGCTGTGCAAGAAGAGAGACCTGTATATTTAATTGAAGTATTTGGTATGTCTACCACAAGGGAGTTCACATTCATAGATATTCATTATCATGCATTTATAAAATCATGTAGTCGTGTTAATGTAGAAGATATAAATTCATTAAATCTTATGACCAAATATTCAACATTGCTAATCGGGTCATTTGAAGGCAATTAATAATCTGTCCATAAGAGGAGCATCATTCTTACTTTTATTCCCTTGTACCCAAGACGTTCCCCAAGCCCACCTGCAACAAGGGCAAATGCAGCCTTTCTTGCTTCTCTGACGCCAACCTCTTCCAACATGATGAAGTTATCATCACCAAATTTTAGTACTTCTCCTGATGGAACCTACACAAACACTTCCCAAATCATTTGTCTTCCTCAAGTGAATCGGAATAAGCAGATCGATGTCTTCTAGTACTGTACCTTGTAACCTTGTCATAGTAATGCTGAATAAAGTATACAGCTACTGGAAGTGCAGAAGTACTTTAACTAAGCAACAAATCTTTGGAACTTGCACAGAAATATGAAAGCATCTAATACAGTTCAAGGTGTCACATTATCTATATCTTGAAGTTTGAACATATTCAAATATCCAACTCCTTTATGGTAATTCCATTAAAACAATATCAAGCTAAACAAAATAAGGCAAGCAGGATATTGAGAGAAATTTATAAACAGGGGCAAACCAATGCACAAGGCTCCTACTAATATAGTCTGGAGAGGGTCAATGCATGGTATACCTCGCCTGCAAGTAAAAAGGCCATTTCTATTACTCAAATCTTAGTTACCTAGGTCAGGAAAAACCTAATCATATCTTCATTCCAAGGTTCACAAACTAGAAGAGCATATGAAAAAGATATTTTGAAGTGATATTTCAGGGTCTTAGAGAAATTATTTACTGAATGATGGGATAAAAGCTAAAAACATGATTGTGTATGGGATGGTCTAAAATTTATAACGAATGGGAGATAAATGTATCTGAAATACATAACAAAAACTCCATCCAACTTCCAAAATGCTGCAATTTTCCTTTGCCTGTATTTATCTCTCAAATAATTTTATGTGCTATAATAAAGCCACCAAAAGCTTTTATGCTCTTAAAGTTAATTTAAATTTTGACCTCAATTTGAGGAGGTACAGCATCCATGGATTGCCAGATCATTTCTGTTCTTGCATAACTTGGAAGAAGTAACAATAAAATGGAATGTTCAAACTTTCATGGATCTTATCTATGAATGACTCGACTACACAATTATAATAACTGTGAGAAGACGGAAACGAGAAGCAACTGTGTGAAAAATGCATATATGCTGGAAAAAAATTGAACAATAGCACAAGGCTTACTCACCGAAGGAGTAAAGCCATCGTATGGATTTTTTCCAGCTTTAGAGTCGGCTAAGAGCCTCTTCGCATTTTGAATATATGACACCAAACCACCAGGATAGCTTGAATTAAGCCGAGCAACCTACAAAGAACACTAATTTCAACAAGATAAGCAACATAGAATACAAATGAACTTTGCGTGAACGAGTTCTAATAGGAATAGTCTAAAGATTGGTTAATGACTGTCAGAGCTGCAGAACAAGCAAAGAATCAACACAATACATTGACTCCAACAGTTCACCTAGATATCTCCACCTTTAACAAATTGGAAGAGGAAGTGTTTGGATTATATGCAATACAAATTGAAGTTGCTGTTTATAACTTTTGATATATTTTATTTTTCTATTTAAAACCACATGTACCATTCTGTTATTTTAACAATCAATAATTATTATTTATGAAATCTGTTTGATATCCAAAACAAGTATGTAAAAATTTAAAGGGGGAAGACCTTCAATTTTCAGGACTAATTTTCGCTACACAGGTTTTTGGCAGCTTAATTTAAGGAACAATTTCAATATGCAGCATTTTTAGCCACATAACATAAGGGCCACTATACTCAGTGAACCAGTAGGTTTATGGAGCCCAAATCCTGATATCAGTGTCAGAGGGAACACCGTGGACCACTCCATGGTGGCTAACACATTGAGTTAGGGGTTACCTTGTGCACCTCAAGGTGGGATTTTCTCAAAGATCCACATTAAAATCCAATAGATTAGCCTACCGAGGGAGACGATGATGTCTACATTATCTCAAAGCAAAGTGGATGATGGGTTGTTTCAGGCATTTTTAGGCTTATTGTGTCTAAATTACTAGGGATGGACCTATCAGAGTGAATTGTGGCATAGGGTGTCACTTTTTGTGATCATGTAAAGCATATTTCTCTTAAAATGGAAAGAGAGTCAACATCTTGCAGAATCAACCATGTCCCAAGCAAGTTAACAGTAGATCAGTGACCCCACCCAAGATTTGTCCAGACAATCTAGGCAAAGTTCCACAGAAGACTGCTAAATTTGGGTTTTTTTAGGTTACTAGTAAAAGAATAATTATCAATTAAAAATTTGTCTGTTGATCAATCCTGGAAAATTAACAGAAGAATAACAATGCAAGTCTGCATTTATGTACATACCCTGCAGATGACCATGGTATGCAGAAGTTCAAGCAACCCACAATTTTAACTTAAGATTGCTCTATGATTTACATGAAAGTATAATACTGAAAGAACATTTTAGACAACCTGATCAGAGGTACCATTTCACCATGGACCATCAAATATTTCTAAGAAATACAATCCTGATAATTTGTCCTGAAGGGACCTATTTTTCAACACTCACATATCTTCTATTATCAAGTCATTGAAATTTATATTTCTTTGTCTATAGACAACTCAAGTACAAACTAGGGACTATTGCATATTTTGAGTTGTTATTTGTTAAGACTAGAAATTGCTCTTTAAGCAATCAAAAACTTCAACAGATAATCGATAAAGGCATGATTATTCATGAACCACATTAGCCATTTTATAAAAGAAAAGGCTTTCATTAATCTTCCACATCAACTTCTGAAGAATAATGTATAAACAGAACAAATAAATACTATAATTTATAAATGACCTGATCAAAGAAACTTTTCTTCCTCCCATCATCAACACCTGGCTCCGGCCAATGATCAAAGAGGTGTTTTTGTCCCTCGTGCAACAACATCTTTGCAAGCTCAATCTAGTAAACAGTGGCAAAACAGCAGCGAACATAAGTCAGAATTCTGCAAGTTATTAGGGATATTACTATATACATGATGATCATGGGTACAGTATCAAACAAATTTTGAGATTTTTGGCAGAATTTTCCTACAATGCTAAGTGTGAAATATGCTAATTGTTTTGATACATTAATTGGAGCCACTAACAGTTGGAGGACAAATGGTCATCTTCTCTCGTGGATAAATGATGATATCTTAAAATAAAAAGGGGCACGATTAATAGATAACTTTAACTTGGATCAAATGTCTTACCAAGTCAAAAGTTAAAATCCAGAGAGATATGATACATACTACCTGAACATTGTGCAGCAAACTTAATAAAAAGCCAACTAAATTTCTAGGAAGCTTTGGTCTGGCAGAACATGTCCGCTTTTCTAAATGTAAATCATCTCCTTGGTTGTTGCAGCTCAAATAACCCATGGCATTAAGGAACTAAATCAAAATATTTTTTTAAGACACAAAATTCTGAGAAATAAAAAGCAGGGCAAGGGCAACAGAAAAAGCAAGCATAGAGTATAAAGCTTCCAGCTCCAGGTACCTGACTTATCAAAGACTGTAAAATGCTGTTCTTGAGCCCAAAAGGAAAATTCAAAAACTATTCTCGAGTCGCGCAAGAGACATAGTCCAAAACCCTCCACCATGGTAATAAACTTGAGCGATAGTTACATGTCTCCAGAAAGATAATATAAAAGCCCAATAGAATAAAATAAAGGAAAATGGTAATAATAAAATAATATTAGCATCCTCACAACCCAATCACATACTTTACAGGATTTATGTTTAAGTCGGAGCAGGTAAAATATGCGACTGACAGTTGAAGTACGAGGAAACTAGTAGGTGCATGCAATATCGGGTCTTTGCAAAGGAAACCCCAAGAGATGAGAAGCAATTGCGGAGCAATAAAGCCCTGAAAGGAGAAAGCTCTCCTTGTACGTACATATGTGGATCGCTCGAGGATAAGTACAGAATTAGTAGCTTTAAAAGACGATCTCCGTCATTATCGTTAACAGTCAAAATCAATTGTGCATCCGATGAAACGACTCACATAACGACCATGCAGAAAACATATAAGCCGAGACAGAGAAATCGATCAACCGAAGACCAAAACTGACTTCTTCCAAGTAATTCCTAGTCTACTCCACGGAGAAGATAGATCACAATAAAGAGCCCTAAATACATTCATTTCGATTCTCGAAAACCAAACTCCACATCCGGATCAGAACAATCTTGCCCTATAATAGAAGATGACAACAAAGCAAATTAAAATATTATTTCTTAGTCTCTACACGGAATCGGATGCAATTTTGAAGAGACGGAGACCTCCTCTGAAGAGAGAACGCCGACGTTCTTCCGCAGATTAGGGACCACCGAGGCCCACCCGTCGCCGTCGGCGACGCGCACCCCCGCGAGCTTCTCGGCGACGGAGGAGGCCATCACGAACCCGAGAGCGAAGGCGAACGTGAGACGTCAGGAGACCCGAGCGAAGACGAGACGACCGAGAGGGTTAAGACCCCGCCAGGGCACATCACGGGATTTATCGTGTGCCCCAGAACGGATCCTGTCCGATTCCTCTCGAGGTCCGGCCGATCCTATCAATTAATGGACGATCGAGATGGAGACGACTGCAGATGTACAGTGGAGATGCGGAATCGGAAGGAGAACAGGATTAGCAACAGTTGCAGAGGATCCTCATCCTAGGTAAAGACGAAATATTTGGAATCTCTCTCGACAACCACCGCATATTTCATCAGGAGTAATCTAAAAAGAAGCTTCTTCTTTCAACAAATTATAGAACATATTCCCATGTTATGAACTTTAGTGGGATACCAATGTATAATAATACCTTTATATCAGATTTATGCTTCCTCCACTGTCAAGTGGGTTCCACATCGCATCATATAAATTTCTATGACAATGGAGATCATTAAAAGAAAGATAATATTTGGGTGGAGAGTTGAGAATTAAGAAACAAAGAAGACTTTTTTAATCAAAGAGTAGTCTTTAATTAATATATATTTTTTAAGTTGTTTAAATATTGACGTTGACTATGATTACTGAGTTTAAAATGGGTTATTGAATCTACCAAAACATAGTGTTATATAATAAACCTCATGATTCAACCTCACATCCCACATAGATATGTGGGCTCCACACATGGGCTTTTCTCGTGGAGCAACTTGCACGAATTTAAGGTGTGTGAGTGGGTCACATTATTCAAAAGAAAATGATTTTTTTAATGGACTTGAAATTTCAAGACTAGGAGGAATCCAATTAGGTTTGCAAGAGGGTCAACTAGGAGTTCTCAGATCAAGAATAGGAATAGATATGATGAGGATAGTTTTAGCTCATGAAATCTATGGGTTCATGGGCAAACTTGCATAGTTTTATAATTTATTATGATGAGGATGAGAATACTTCGATTTTAAATTCATAATATATAATAAAAAAAAAAGTAAAGGAGAATGTTTGGATGATTATTTTTTTAATATATAAGTATTAATATTATATGTCGCTTATTTTATTTTAGTTTATGGTAGAAGACGGATGTATCATGTTTTTACTTATTACAGAAGACTGTATTGGTGTTTAAACCTCATCATAAATATTGATTTAATTAGTTTCAAATCAAAGCAAATGTCACTTTATATAATATTTATTATTCTTATAATAGTTGGTTTAGTGAGAGAATATATAGATGCTATGTTGATGTTAAGCTATTCAATAGTAGACATGGTTTATTAGCTTTAGCTATGAACATTAAATTACATTGTAAAGGGAACATGTAGATAATTATACCAAATAAATAGTAATAATTTTAAACAAATTATCATCTGGTATAAATATTGGTATTTTTCTTTAGAATGACTTTTATAACAAAGATTATTTTCCCAAGAAAAAGAACACACTACCTTTTTCCTGTATCTTCACTTAAAGCCTCTTTTGGTCATCTTCTTTTTCCCTATCACACACCTTACAAAAGGACTATGCAAGGGAGGCTTCAAGTGCAAATAAATAAATAAATAAATACACATGGGGTAAATAAATGAGAAAAATTCTTTAAATTTTATCAATAAAATTAATAATTAATCAAAACTTAATATTTATATTGATAATCCTTTCGATGCTCGATAATTGTATCCATATCAACGTAGATGTAGAGAGCCACTCAATAACTATGTTGGTGTCAATGTAACATATCAACGGGATCTGTCATCATTTATCATCATCAGTTAAAATATTAAAAAAAATTATTATTTTTTATTAATAAAATTAATATTATTATGATAAATAAATTTAGATATTTCACTTTACCAATTATATAGGAATGCTTAATATGTCGTTGGCCATAGGTTGGGCGGAGGTTAACACGTCAGCTGCCGAAGGCAGATAGCCTGCCGAGATACGACATCAGAACCGACGTTTCCAACGAATCCAGAGAAGAGCCGAGGAGACGAGCGAAAAGGCAACGTTTTCTTCTCCCCGTCGTCGCGGTGACAGCTTCATCTATGGAACCTCTCTTCTTGCCCTCCGTCTGTTCCCCATGTAACACCTTCCCGACGATCTCGGTACAACCTTCTTCTTGGCCGGTCGGAGCTCCTAGGAACTAATTATTCCTTTCACATCAAATCCGTGTCGTTGCGTGTGAATTCGTCGAGGCATGAGAGGTGCGAAGTTTCCATCTTCGCTTCGTCTTATCGGATTGTGATGACACTGGATCGTTGGGTCATTGAGTGGGTGTTTTTCTTTTTTGTTGGATGTTCTTTATTTGTTTAGACGGGTAATGGAGACTTGATAGGTTTTGATTTAGCGCGACGGAAGAATCGGATGCTTTTGATAGGTTTTTTGTGTCATTCTCCACTACGTGAAATTGGGGTTCTGTCAATCCGTCGGTCTCTTGCAGTTTGTCTGGAAGCTTTTGCATACATCATGATCAAGTGCATATATTTAGTTCTCCTTGTTGTTGTTGTTTGGGTTTGTCCGAGGGCCTAGTTTATGCCGGACTTCGGGTTGGGGGTGCAGTAGGGCGGTGGTTGGGGCTTTGTTGAAGCCTTATGATGGAAGGTGGTCATGCATTTGGAAAGCTTCCCGATCATCTCCTTGCAGAAATTTTTGTCCGCGTACCTATCTGTGAGTGGTCTCAGATCTCATGTCTCAACAAACACTGGGCTGAGATGTTTCGAGGGGAGAGTTTGTGGCAAACTGCTATCATCAGGACCTGGCCTTTTTCTGTTCAAAGGGCACGATGGCCTGGACCCATTCCTCGTGGTTTTGGTATAAGGTGAGTTTTCTGAAGAAACTTATGAAGTTCTAATTGCTAATACATTTTCGATTTCTGATGATGAATTCTACATCTGATTACCTAATAATGATCTGATTACCGCAAGAGTCCTTTCTACTGGATTTGCATAAATACCTTCGTATGAGAAGTATTAAGTAGAGAGAAATCCCCGTCGAGGAGGTATTCGGTCACTCCTCGATTTATCATTTCGTGGCCTTTCTACAGGGATTTGCCACTGAGGCCTCTGCTCCTTTCTTGTCTTTTTTGGTTTAGCCTTTCTCTTCCCAGCAATTACAGGGACTTGGCCACTATATGGCAGTTCACCTCCTGAAGAAGTTTTAAAAATGTGGCTGGAGACTAAGTAATGACTTTGTAAAAGAACTGTGAGGGCTGGACCCTGCCGATGTACGCGTTGATAAGGACAGATGGTGTTGGATCAGCAACTAAGCGGATCACAGAATCTTCTTGTATAATTCTCCAAGGATTCCTTCTCCTCTTGTCTAATGGCCAGGAGGGAGGTGGTGGGCTTCTTTGGGAGTCGATAGCTGATAAAGTTTAGCTCGAACTCTTTAACCAACTGCCTAAAGGAGAAAATTGATTCTAGGGAGAGGTTGGCGAACCATTCACGTGTGGCTCCCATTAAGGTCGTTGGGAAATTTCGACACGAGTGAATCTGTAGTTCCGAAAAATGTCATTTGGGATGTGTTATGAAGTGTTAAATTTTCCTTCGTACACATCGAGTGACGGGAGTCGGAAACCTTAGGGAATCGGCTCCTCGTTTATACTTTTTGTGAAAGGAGACCGTGGATATGACTCCACTTTTAGTTGCTTTCTTTGTTTTATCTCATTTTAAATATCTTCCAATTGTTGGTCCATTTTGTTAAGTTGGTCCCGGAGCTCAGTTGGGAGTTCGATTGATTGAGCAATCGATTCATTGGGAAGATCCAGCATTGGAGCTACAATGGGGATTTGAGCCGGAGGAGATTGCATCTCTTGAGGTGTCGAAGCCTGAGCTAGGCGAGACTCAGCTACCAGACTCTGAACAGGAATAGGGGGTGGAATGGGTGCAGGGAATGGTGGAGTGAATAAGATGGGTAGTGCTTGTTGTGCAAGTTGAGTAAGTTGAGGGAGATAAGGAGCTATATATTAGACTATTCCGATCAGCATTTGCACTTAGATGGACCAGGGTGTTGAAAACTTCAGTGGGCACAACCATGATAGGTTGAGTCGGTTGTTGATGTGGAGGGGGTTGGAGTAAAGCCGAGTCTTGAAAGAGTCGGTGGAAAAGGTTTGGCTCAAGCACTTGTGGTGATGGATTTGGGTCGGCCTACACCTCTAGTTGGTTCGGGATTATTGAGCTCATAGGGTTCGATATAGGGCATTCGGAGCCGTCGAACTAGGTCTATTTAATGGATTCGGCTCCTTGGGATTTGGCCAACTAGGACTTGCAAAGTTTCCCAGAGACATGGTTGACCCTCCTTTTAGCGCCAATCTATTAAAGTAGATTTTAGTTGTTCGTCCTGAATACCCAATCAAATCCAACCTAGTTCTCCTTCGAGTCGACCTCGTGGAAAACTGTCTTGTCAGATGATAGGCATCGAATCCTGCAAAATTATGTTGGGGGCACTCCCGACAAATGTCCCTTCGAAGTTTAAATCAGTAGCTAGTCGTATAAGTTAGACTAATCGAATTGTGTGTCTTTGTATGCTCCCAGGGGCTCCTTTATGGTCATTTAGAGATATTACGTCTGTTTATTACGTAGTTCGTGCACAAATGGGGGGGGCATGGAATTCGATTGAAACCGTTGCCACCCAGCAGCAAACATAGGATTGAATAATTGTTTCCACGTGACGCTCGTCGAGGATGGCCAATTGGCCTTATCAATCGATCGATTGTTTCGGGTGGCAGGAGGCTGCTGGCTCATCGGCTATGTATAGTCGACGCGTTCTCCACTTGATATAGTAAGTATTGACCACTGTGGTTGACTGGTCGACCACATACACCGACATGTCGGCCATATTAATTCCGCCAAGTCAATTACCTAATAATGGTATTCTTTGTTTTGCTTTTTTTTTTTTTCCTTTATTTTGTTGTCTGCTTTTCTGCTTTGTGCACCAATGATTGAAATCAGAATTGTCGGACAGCAATTTTGTATGCGTAGTGACAGTTGTATCTTACATTGGCAAAAATATGTCTAGCTTTGTTACATCAAATTCTGTTGTATTTGTTTCTATTGTAACTATTCAAACCTACAAGTCATGGTTATCCATGCTTCTACCAAAAACACATGAATTATGATTGCTGCTTATTGACCTTCTTCAAGCCATACTTTCTTATGTTTTAATCTAGTTAAATATCAATTTCAAATGATTACATGGCATCTGGTAACAAATAACCTTGAAAACTGAATACCTTGTTGGTGAAAACATAAGTTGCATGGTTTAGATACCAGGTAGCAAGGCGGGAAAGGTATATTTTAGGGACTAGAAATCCTTGTAGAAGTTTTAAAAGCCTTGATTACAAGACCTCTGTGACTGCAAGTGAGGCTACTGCAGAGAAGTACTATAGCAGAGCTAAACTCAGGGTCTCTTGAAAGTTACTAGATTTACTAATTAGCAGAAATTACATATGCTAGGCCTTTGTCTTTAAAAGTTGAAACTATCTCAAAGGGTTGTAACTATCTCATCTTGTACTTAAATTGACATTTTATAGTGCCAATTGTGAATCTTGTGTACTTATTGCTCATGGCTGAAGTCTTGGTCACCGTGGAATTGCAAGTGGCAATTAGATATATTAATGCAGAACACAGTAAATTCCATCATATATCATACTGGAAGATACTAATTTGTTTGACTGCTGATGCTTCATGTACCTAAAGGATGAAAATAGAAAAATGAAATGCAGTCTCAGTCAAATTTAGTGTTAGACACTTTGCTGTCTTCTCTTGCATGTTTCTTGACATGGCACAATATGCTCTTATCAATGCAAGTTGCATCATTCAGTTCCATAGCGAAGCATGATCTCTCATCAAGCATGTTATAGTTCTTATGCCCATCTAAAGTTTCATTACTCTGTTTCTAGCTCTTAAAGGTTCAACTTTTCAATGTAAATTGTTGAAAATGACTTCGACAATTAGTCATATTTGGTGGTAATTAATGCTTATGCATAGTAGAGGGGGAGAATAACATGACTTTCAATTCCTTACTCAGAGATGGGATGATCGTATCTTATTGAATATAATTTTGCAAACTTTCTTTCTGGATTTATTTTCTAGTTTGATAAAGTTTTTTTTTTTTTTCGGTGTTAGAAGAGAAAACAGGATCATATTGCTGAACTTGCCCTGGTCACACTTTTGTCACCAGCTACGGTCAATTCTGATCCTTCAATAATGTAGAGTATACCTTTTCGTTGTCATCTCACTTTGTTACTTGTACAACATTACTGGACCCTAGGATGGAATGCACCTACAACATGACTTTAGGATCTTGATCACGCATTGCAACCATTGAAATGAGCATGATATGTAAGCCTTAACTAGATAAGATAGAACAGAAACATGTATTTCCTGAACAACTGTGGGTAGTTTCAACTTTTCAGCCAAGGATACAGTGAGAGAAAACGATATAATTTTGTTTGGGCATCTCCAAAATAGAGCTACGCATGTGCCATTTTGGCAATGCGCGAACTTATATTAGTGGTAAAGGAAGATGGAAGTTTTTATTATACTCAGTGAGAAAGGATTTGATGAGTTTTAATTGGCCCAGTCATATTGACCTCAATAGAACTCGATAAAAAGATTCATGTAGCTAACCTCAACAGTTGTCAGTTGTCAGTTCTTGGTCCTAAGTTATGAGCAAACCATCCATACATAAAAATTATTTGTCAATTATCCATATGCAAAGATTGTAACCATCACAAATATGTTAATTGGATATCTCTTCTCTGAAAATGAAGCACTTGGTTGATGAACGAATGTTTCACGATACTCATGAGCCATTAAGATACTAAGACTGTTGAGGTTTGCCAAATTCTATGGTACACATCTTTACCATATAAGTTTTACCTGTAAGTCATTTCTACACAGAGGGACTTGTTGTTTCTGAGATTTCGCGGATATGTAACTTTCACCATAGGAGTATTCCAACTTCCAAGTACTCCAAAACCACAATGGGAGTATCAGGCATTTTTATTTCTAGAATTACCACTTTACCGTCGCTGTGAAAATTGAGTGTAAACAGAGTTCTTAGATGCTGCTTCAAGAAATTCTAAAATAAACTTTCTATTCTAAAACTACCTTCAATGTGTATATGGACATTAAAGCAGTACATGAATTGCAGAACATTGAGTTTCTTTTTTGGATTCTTTTCTTACATCATCCTAATGAATATAATTATATAATGCCTTAAATTTTTTGATCCGAATTCACAGCAAATTATATGATTCTGTAGCTAATAACAGAGCTCTTTTTTCTCCTATCAGATCAGTTTATTGCCTGTGGTAGGCCAAGAGACGAGGCCCATGAGCTAGCCTCAGAGATTTGGCGAGCAGTCATCAACAATCTTGAAGAAAATAAGCACACGTTTTTGCTGTTAAAACGCTTTGCACAAGAAGGAGATGTGAGCACCTTTATCTCTTCCTCTTTTGCAGGTCATAAAATGTTGGTATTCCCATGGCTTGCAGGTAGAGACAACTAGTATTTTTATCATAAAATAACACTATTTATCTTCAGATTCTAATATTAAAGTTTCTTGGCAACAAATACTTGGTCTATGGGTTATCTTTTATTGGACATCATTACAACTGGTATTAGCATTGCTTTGCCATCTTGGATAATAAACTAAATAGTCTAAAGACTATGTTCCTCAGTTTAGTGTTACTGCTTTATTTGTTTAACAATGAAAGCTGCAATTGCAATATGCCGATGGTGTCTTCAGCTATAATACTAAGATGGTGTTGAGTAGTAAAGTTATCTTGTTAGAAATTTGATAACTCAGGTGTTTAAAAGATCATCTATATCTGATGATTTTATAAAGCTTCAAGATTTGCCTGTTTTCTCCTATCAAAATCAGGCAAATCTTGAAGCTTTATCATTAATTTTCTTTCGTCTTCCATACAGCTTGTTCTTCCGTTTCCCTACTCGAGATCTTATAAGGTGTTGTGGAGGGTGTTCGAGAAGCTGTTCATGATTGTTTGAGCCGTGCCGATTTCTATGATGTGTTGACCTGCGCCAAGTCCATGTTGCAGCCAATCCCATCCACTTGGCTGGGATACTAGCTCTGTATGTATTTGTTAGTTGAGTGACTGCTCCTGTAATTGTTCTTAGATGGTTCCAGTAATTGTCTTAGATTGTGCCAATACCCCTTAGCTCTAGACCAACTCTGACAACAAGTATATTGTTTGCAGATTCATACATCACAGTCAATATTAGATTTATAGTGATTGCAGTTGCCTCCTGGTTCCCTCTATCAGAATAAATATAAATATGTTTGCCGTCTCTCAGTCAATATTAGAACAGGGGAATTATGTCTCCCATGAATGGGATTGGAGTTGCTTTTAGGAGTGAAGAGACCTGCATAGTGGGTTTTTGAGATGTTGGAGAAGAGGGAATGGGAGTTTTTGAGTTGTTAATCTGTCATCCAGGGACTGTCTGATTCTTAATTGATTTGATTTCATTTAAATATCAATCAGGTTAAAAAAATGAGTTCAAAGTTTTCTTCATCTTGATCTACTACTTTTTATCTAAAATAAATTTTGTTATACAGTATCAAAGTCATTCTCACCAAAAGAAAAAGAAGAAAAGGAAAAACATTACACTTAAATATTTCTCTTCGAATAATGAGGGAAAAGGGCGTCGGTCCAAAACACATGAATGATCACAACCCATCACTTTACTATGAAGGTCATTCAGGTCTGGTCCAACTCTGATCGGCTGTCTCGCGTCGGGCAGGGTTCGCAAGTGTTGCGGTTGCGGAGTCGGGCGAACCCGAAGCCATCTCCTCCAAGGAAATCTGGATTCTGCCCGAGACCGTACAGCGAATCCCAGATCATAAACACATCCGATCACGCGGTCAACATCCCTGCAGGAGGTCATTTAGGTCAGGCCCCGACTCCGGTCGGCTGTTTAGCGTTGGACAGCGTGCACACTTGTTGCGGTCGCCCGAGTCTCCGAGCCGGAGGAGACCTCTGGCGAACTAAGCTGGATCCTGCTCGGAATCAGACAGCGAGTCCCGGATTACGTACCCACTAAATCATCCAGCGGTCAACCTTGCTCCTGGAGGTGGTCCCCACTGATACGGAGGGTGGCACCGTCGGCAGATAAAACAAAAGTTCGAGGGCGTTTCAGTATTTTGACTTAATACTTACCCTTTTTTTCCCACTCCTCTCTGACACGGTCCTCTCCACTCCGCAGGCACACTCGGCGTACGGCCCCTCGCCAACTCCGACGCCCTCGTCCCCTCCCCACGCCTCCATTTCTAGGGTTCTCCTGACCTCCGCGTCGTTGCCCCGGTTGCGGACCCCAATGTGGCGGCGCCGCCACCTCCCCGGCCGGATCTTGATCTCGTAGGCCGTACGAGAACGTGGATCTCGAGTCCCCTGTTTTGTGAGCTGCGGTTCGGGTTCTGGGGTCTTGGGGGACTTCTCCTCGCTCTCCCTGAGAGAATCATTGCTTTTGGAGCTTCTTTAAGGCGGAAGAAATCCACAAGGACGATTCCGACTTAACTGTCAAGGTGTGACATTGAAGTCGTTCGGGCAAAAAGGGAGGGATCTGCTTGGAATCTAGTTTTGAAAGCAAGTTGGGATTATTCCGCTTTCTTGAGAGGGTTTAATGGACTTCCTCAAGGTAAGAAAGTTTCGTGGCATTGCCAAGTTGAAGGGGAGGAAAGATCCGGATCAGGAGCGGGGTCAGTTGCTCTCCGAGCCAGAGGAGCGGAAAGATGAGAGTTTGGATACAATGTCGAAGCCAGCTGCTGCCGATCCTGCTGCGGACGGGGGGGAGGATGAGGATGATGACGACTTCATCACGAATGAGGTGAAGAGGCGGCTGAAGGAGCTGAGGAAGAACAGTTTCATGGTGCTTATACCAGAAGAAGGGAATCCGGAAGAGGAGGAGGAGGAGGAGGAGGAAGAGGAGAGTAGCTCGAGCGGATGGAGGGAATCAGAAGTAGGGGATGGGTATCCATGGTGCGGGTTCGACACATTGTATGACGAGTACTGTGAGCGGATGCTGTTCTTTGATAAGCTGATCGCCCGCCACCTTAAAGAAGCTGGTATGGTCTCAATAGCTTAGTCGATGACTGCTTTCCTGTTGACTGTCCATCGTTGATTGCATGTTTCCTACAGCAATGATGTTCTCCAGGAAATTTGTTTCTTTAACTCAGTTATACAAGTAAACAGCTTTATCCGTCGAATGACTTCATATTTGCTTTTCATCTATGCATCAACTTGTTTGTTCCTAAACTCGGTAGCTGCTTAAGTTGTTCTAGTGGCATATACTTTTGATTCTAAATTGTAATTGGTGTGAGATATTTCTTCAGATTCTGTAAGCTGATGAGATGCATGATTTGTCAGGATCTAAGGGGACTCTAGGGCGTTCACCAAGAAGTTTGTCGAAGAAGTTATCCATGGGTCTTCTTCGTAACCTTTCATTCAAGAAGCAAGATGAACATCAAGAGGACTCTGAAAACCTGCAGCAACCACAGGAAGAGAACCCACCCCTGAATCTTGAAGCTGCTTATGTTGCTCAAGTTTGTTTGAGTTGGGAGGCACTTCATTGCCAGTACATGCAACTGAGCCAGAAGGCTTCACGTCAGCCTGGAAATGATGCCTCCTACAGATATGCTGCTCAAGCAATTCAGCACTTCCAGGTTCTGTTGCAGAGATTTATTGAGAATGAGCCATTTGAACAAGGATCCAGGATGGAGATATATGCCCGTGCTCGGCTTTTACTACCTAAGTTGCTTCAGGTCCCAAATCTTTTAGGTAAGTTATAATATTCAGAGGATCATAAATAAATCAAACTCCTCTTCAACTGTTGTTGTTCAATCCAAATTCAAATGGGTCAGTTGACCCACAGTTGACTGAAAGCCTACCTGAGTTGGTAACTATATTGCATCCCAAACTAATTCTGTGAATTTAAGGAATCTCTGCTTTATACTTGATGATATCTTGCTAAAGTAGTATCAATTGGGTCTATATTTGATAGAAATTAACTAATTGCAGAAAAAAAAATCAAAGTTGAATTACACTTACATAAGAGTATCTTTTCCTCTTCTGATCACTTGTTATTACTGCACAAGGAAAAAGTCTCATGGATGGATTAGTCTTGGTCGATTTACTCTTGGAAATGAAAAAAGGATATAATCTGATAAATTGTTGTCGATTGTGATTTACATTTATTAGGAACCAATGACCAAATGGTCATGTAATGTCAAGTGCTTAAACCAAAATTATTAGTCTACTACTTGGCCTTCGGTTGGCAAAAAAATGGTATATTTGTAAACTTTCCAAGTTGGCTCATGTGTTTCTCTATGTTTCTTCAGGTTAGTACCATATTTAAACTCGATAGAGATCTGGAATGTAATAGTGTGATTTTCTGCTGTATATAATCTTCTAATCAGAGTAAGGAATATTGTACAGGGACACTTTGATTCTGTTATTCTGTTTAATTATTTGCTTTCCCCATTTCAGGTATGGATCAGAAAGAACACGTGGAGGATGATTCAGAGGAACCAATTCTAGCCACTGACCTCATTAAGATAGTAGAGGGTCCAATCTTAACGTTCCGCCTTTTTCTGAAGATGGACAAGAAAAAATCAGGTGGCTTCTTTCGGGCTCACAGTCCTCGGAGCTCCCTTCAACAAGTGCAGGCATCACTTGAAAAGGTATGTCACCCGTTGATTTCTCACACAAGTTTCATCAGTACATGTCCTCTTATTATTTTGTATTCCAGTAAAAATAATACACTTGGGATGTTTTCCAGGCCAAGAATTACCAATGCTGCTTTTCCATAGATTGGTTGCTTGAGCTTAAATGGTAGAAATATGATTTTATCACACTGTTTTCCGAGTCATTTTGTATGCCTGTCATTTGGTGATCCTCAAAGCAGTTCCTCCTAGATTCCCTGCTTTGATTCAACAAAATGAATTTGTGAACATGTTCTGTTTTTGTCACGTCTAATGAATTATATAATTATGAGACCAAGTCAATGCCTTCTGCATGCAATTTATATTAAGATGTGTGACGGCATGCCAGATGATTTGGAAATGGACAAGAATGATGATCCTGATTTTCTTTTGTGTGGCCATCATCAGCAACCTTAAGATCTAACTGTTCATTTTTTCTATAACAAATTTGGCCTTTAGTCTTTAGGATGGTTAATCATTACAAGTGTATAACGATGTGAGTAATTAGTTGGTTACCACAGCTTTGAACCTACAGCATTATATACTCTACACCGAAAACACTGTATGAATCCAGCGTTCAATGATTTTGAACTGCAGAAGGAGATCAAGGTAAAGGAACTATTCAAGAAGAAGCAAGGATGGAAGAAGAAAACCTGGCCAGCGACCATGGAGGAAGTGGACTTGCTTTTTGCTCTCATCGACGTCAAAGTCATATCAAGGGTTCTGAGGGTGGCACAACTCACCAAAGAGCAGTTGTTATGGTGTGAAGAAAAAATGAGCAAGCTTGATCTGTCAGATAGCAAGCTCTGCAGAGTCAGCTCCCCGCTCCTCTTCCCATGCTGATGGTGCACTTCACCTTTTCTCTTCTGCTTCAATTGGAATTAACAGACACTACATCTGCAATCTGATGCGTCGAATATATGGGTAAAAGCATCTATAAATAATCTTGTCCATCTCTCTAAGGTTCCTCTTGGATCATTACCCTCTTGCAGACTATGCAAGAGGTAAACTGCTCTCAAGCATTTTGGCTGGATCCTGATGTTACTAAAGCCACAATATTTGAATGATCAGCATTATTCTCTCTAAAGTATGAAATTGATAAGTGATCTGAGTTGGGTTGCACGAAATCTACGTGGATTCTCTTGCTGTAATTGATGTTTATTTTGGGAGCTTTTGGTTCTTCTAGACACCAAGAATATTAGAAAATTTAACCTTTGTTCCTCTTCTACGTTTTTGATTCTGATGCTTTCTTAGGTGTCCTAATGTTGCTGTTGATCCACAGAGGTCTCATGTCATCTGTCCCTCCCACTGCATGCTGTGGAATCTTTGCACCTCGTCTTACTGTGTTTCCAAGTGTTGTTTGGAATTTGGATCACCGGCAAGCAGTCACTTGTACTTTAGTATTCACGGCAAATCAACAACTTGCAGTTTTGTAGTCTGTGGATCCAACCCAAATGTGCATTATAAAATCTACTATGTAAGGAGTAGTAATGCAGAACTTGCATTGCTTCTTGTTCTCCTTGATCGAACGACCAAGACGAAAACATCACCATCAGGAATCTTCTGGTGGAAAACAGCAGAAACTATGTACAGGTCTAATCGTGATCACTGATGCATGCAACTTTGTTGTCTATGTAGAAAAAGTATTTTTGGTGAATCAAATTATGACCATTAAGATTAAACTATATTAATAGCAAGCTCCAAAAATCCCCATGACAGCAAAAAAAAATAGTAGAAGAGGCCGCTGAACAAGCACAGATGTCTGCAAAGCATTCGGAATTACTGCGTTCCCAATCTTGAATGCAAACTCCTCGTGAACAATCGAGCCACTGTCATTGACTTTTAAAGTTTGTGTTTGCCTGAGCCTTCGCAGCGGCCAATAGAAAATGAGAAGGGGTAAGTGACGAGCAAACGTAACACAAATCGTCCCTGTTCTTATGCCGAAGCATGAAACATCAGGATGATCGAGTAAGTAAAATAGAACACGAACAACTTATCGTTGATAAGACAATTTCATAAGCTTTGTTTGAACAATCGCGATAAGAGATGTCAGACCAACTCGTCGTCATATGTAAAATCTCTCTCAACACAGTTGCAAATTTGTTGTTGATTTTTTTTAATTAAAAAACATAGAAAATATTTTTAACGTATAAAAATAAAGTTGTTTACTTTTTCCTAACTTTTTCTTTCTCTAAATTTAGAAGCTCACTGGTCATATAGCCCCTTTTTTTTTTACTATTGCCAATCACTTAAAAAATAAAATAAAATATATATTATTTTACTATTTATAACCCTAATATTATTAATTTTATTTTTTTCCATCTTCACAACCACTAAACTTATTAGTTGTAATTATAAAATAAATAATAATTATAAAATAAATAATAAATCCTATATTTATTATTATAAATATAAAATAAATTATAATTAAAATTATAAAATTATGATTCCTATATTTATCACATTTTCTTGAATTTCTTAGTCAAATTAAGTAAAAAAATTATTGCCTAGTCAGCAATGATGATTTGTGAGTTGCGCCTTAATCCAAGCAACGAGTAGGTTGCTTGCCTTGATCCAAGCAAGAGTAGCCTCGATCGCACCACGCCTCCTCTTCGTCGTGGCACATACATGAAAACCCTACCTCAACGGCAAGGATCGGATTAAGCTAAGCATCCCATACTGATCCAAAAAATCCTCATACATATAGATAGCCTTTGATGCAGGACGTGAGCATAGCTTTGAAATCCTGAGTTGGGGGCCCTTTGGGATGGTTTGGCTCGAGAGGAAAGGAAGTTCTCCCAAAGACCCGAGTTACAGATCCAATTGGCAGCTCACTTGGGGCAAATCCTTCCGACAAGACAACAGTAATCCACATACCACTCAGTATAGTCCATGGAAATAGTCAAGTCCCACACATCAACCTGGTCGTGCAAACCTTGAATATATAGAGATATGCTTAACAGTTAATGAGATTTGGGATCACCCTATGCTCATTAGCTTTGTTCATAGCGACCATCCAATCCACAAGCTCATGATATGCTCCTTGCACAGCCAAACTAATCAAAGAGGGAGAAACCCATATCTTCGTCGCTCTCCTCTTTCTCTTCTTTCTTCTCCTCAGCGGGAGGTGCCTCGGGAGCAGCAGCACCGCCACCAGCTGCAGCACCAACTGAGGGGGCACCACCTCCGATGAATGCCCCACCGCCACCACCTCCGCCAATTATTACCTGTATCAGGTAAAACATGACTTCTTTAATATCAGGCCATCGCCACAGTACATCGATATGGTAAAAAAGACCCACCCGCTGACAACTAGCATTCAAGAAATATTAGCGTTACTCTCCAAGGAGCCAAACGTGAAGATAAACAAAGGTGTGTATCCACACCGACATCAAGCTTTAATGTTGCTAACATGATTAGCATACACTGATACACATACAAGAACAAGGTACGAGAAAAAGATTAACTAGGTTGCAAGACATTAATAATGCATTGAATGATATTACTACTTTAGAAATATATTATTGCCACATTTCTTACTTTGAGACCTGCGATCGATAGTTGGATACCACAGTCCTTGACATGAAGCATATGTAGGAATGCAGTAACTAGCTACTAAAATTAGCAAAACAACATTCAAAAATTAGCAAAGAGAAGACCCAAGAGTAGTCGCTATCTTTTCCATTACAACATAAAATGATCCACAAAACACTGAATGAACGATGTGCAAAAAACATAGATATTTGGACAAAGAATGCTAAACCAACTTCTAGACCTTTCAGACAATGTTCCATTAAGAAGGTTGTGGTATGGACAACATCTGAAGCAATTTGAAGTGGTAAGACAGAAGGATACATGTAATATCATCAATGATAATAGAAACATAATTTTTACAAAAATAATTAAAACTACCAATTGGAGTCTCATACATGATTATGCAGATAAAATATGCACCTATTATATATTTCACATATTCAGTAACACCACACATTAACTGCATCCGTGTATGCAATTGCATAATGTTGCTTTCAGGAGCCATCAATTCGAGGCATCTCCTGTATCAGCATTACATGGAGCAAACTTCCCACATGAAAAAAACTACAACAAACATCAACTCTCTTTAACTTTGACAAAATCTCAAAACTGTGAAAGAAGTATAAAACCAAGAAAAAGACACATTTACTACACCATTACATGACAAAAGAACTTATCAACTTTATGCTCCTAATGATAATCTCCATCCCATTATCAAAATGGCTAATAGCACATAAAGCAAAAAATTGATGAATTATTGGAAATCAAATGACACCAATCAATGGCAATTTAAAACAAATATCTACATCAAACAACACCGAGTTAGACAAAATAAATAAGGCATCTCACTGCTTGGGAAGACAGACCAAGTGGCATCGAGTCCATTACTAGTTAGAATGCCTGTACCGAAGGAGACTAAGTAAATTTACTCCTACAGCCGACCACCAGATCCACACTCTTGACTACCAAGAAATACAATCGAAGTAATAGCTCATGAAGCGCATCGCTAAGAAAATCTCCAACCGCAAAACATGGATCCTTGCGTCCCTACTCCGTCGTAGCTTACCACCTTGGCGCATAGATGCAAGCACAAGCACACCTTAACTATAAGAGAACATGTCTATTTAGAACCACAATCAAATCAGCCAAAGGAAGTCACTTGAAGATCGAATCTGAGTTCTTTGCTGATACTGTTGATGATTTTCTTGACTGGTATGGTTGATTGTAGTTTGATTATAACTAACTGATGCGGCAAGCACCTATTTAAGCCGTGGCGTCGGGGCCGTCGCGGCTTGGTTCGGGTCCGGAAGGCGGTGATCTTCGTGGGGGCGCTCCTTGGGGTCTCCTGGCGACCGTGCACGGCGGTTCGGTCGGCAATTTCGGTTCCAGTCGGGTCGGGAGGAAGCTCCGTCATAGCACGGAAGAGGCGACACCGCCTCGCGACACTTTGACCAGTCGAGCCGAGGCGCTCGGCCACCCCCTCCGGCAGCCAAGTTAGCGATGTGGAGGGGTTTTGGAGGAGGAGATGCCTCCATAGAAGTGTGGAGTGTGAGTGTGCCTCCCTCCCCTCCCCCTCTTCCAACGAATGAGAGGGTATTTATAGGGGAGTATTCTGCTTGATGTGCCTCGGTCAACGTGTTGGACTTGACCTTTGCAGGATGTTTAATGTGCCTCGGTCAACGTGTTGGACTTGACCTTTGCAGGATGTTTAATGTGCCTCGGTCAACGTGTTGACCAGTTGGACCAAGTGCTGAGGCATGATGGGATAGGTGATGTCAGCCCCAATCTGATGCGGCAAGCACCTATTTAAGCCGTGGGCGCCGGGCCCGCCGCGCTTGGTTCGGGTCCCGGCGATGATCTTTGGGGGCGCTCCTCTGGTCTCTCGGCGCACCGCACGGTGGTCGGGGGCCGGCAGAGCCGAAGTCGGAGACCGAATCGAACGACTCGTAATATGACCGGATCGCCGAGCCGCAAGGGAAATGAACCGGGCGTTTCGGGATATGATCAACCGACGAGCCGCAAGTCGGAGACCGAATCGAGCGAATTCGGGATATGATCGAATCGACGAGCCGCAAGTCGGGGGAGATCGAATCGAGCGACTTCGTAACATGACCGATCGCCGAGCCGCAAGTCGGAAATGAATGGGGCGGCTCGGATATGATCGATCCGACGAAAATGAAGTCGGAGACCGAATCGAGCAACTCGAATATGACTGGATCGCCGAGCCGCAAGTCGGGAAATGAACGGGGCGCTCGGGATATGATCGAATCGACGAGCCGCAAGTCTGAGACCGAATGGAGCGACTTCGGATATGATCGAACCGACGAGCCCTGAAGTTCGGAGACCGAACCGGAGCGACTTCGTAACATGACCTGGATCGCCGAGCCGCAAGTCGGGAAATGAACTAGGGCGGCTCGGGATATGATCGATCTGACGAGCCGCAAGTCGGAGACCGAACCGAGCGACTTCGTAACATGACCGGATCGCCCGAGCCGCAAGTCGAAATGAACTAGGGGCTAGGACTACGGCCCGAGCCTACGAAGTCGCAAGTCGAAGATTGGAGCGATTCGAAGCTATTGTTCGAGCCGACGAAGTCGCAAGTCGAAGATCGAACCGAGCTCGGGCTATTGTCCGAGCCGGCGAGTCGCAAGTCGAGATCGAATCGAGCGACTCTATGCTATGCACCATGAGGAGCACGACGCAGACGAGAGGCCGCGCGGTGTGTTCGGGTTACGGGCGACGCGGCGACCGATGATCACATCTCAACGGAAGCCGAAAGCAGAGGTCGTGGTCTTGGACAACGTGGCGCGAGGAGCACGATCAAGCGGGCGATCGCGAAGGGCGTGTCCTGGGTGATCGTCGAGCCGGGCGAAATCGCAAGCCGGAGGTCGAATCGAGCGACTCGGGCTATGAAGCCGCCGACGAAGTCGCAAGTCGGTGGTCGAACCGGAGCGACATCGCCATGAACCGAGGAGCACGACAGCAAAAGCCGCCGCTGGGCGGTCTCGATCGACACGTGACTTTCGAGGAGCACAACTTCACGCAAGCCGATCGAGGTGGTCTCGCAACATGTTGTCGAGGTGTATGATGACGAAGGGCAAGCCGCTACCGATGTGGGTTTACAGAGATGGGCCGATCGCTACGGCAGGTCTCGGGAACATGGTGCCAAGGAGCACGACGCAGCGTAGGGTCCGCGACGCCCGTCCTCGAACATGGGGCCAAGGAGCACGACGCGAAGAAGCGGTGCCGCCGCGACGCCCCGTCTCGGGAACATGGGGCCAAGGAGCACGACGAAGCGGGCGGCCGCCGCGACGCCCTCGTCTCTGAACATGGGGGCCAAGGAACACGACGCGGGCAAAGGCCGGGTCGCGCAGTGTTGTCTCTGCATGAAAGTCAAGAGCCGAGGAGCACGACGAAGGGCGAGCACAGAGGGCGAGTTCCGCGAGGGCCACGCGAATCGAAAGTAGCAACGACGCAGCAAAGTCGACGCCGCGATGGATGGTGGTTACAAGGGCCACGCTAATCGAAAGTAGCATGACGAAAGCGGCCGACCGCCGCGATGGCGCGGTCGCGAGAGCCACGCTACCGAAAAGTAGCACGACCGGGCAGTCGAACCGAAAGCGCGCGGATCGCGAGGGCCAGCGCTACCGAAAGTAGCAACGACGCACGCAGCGGATAGGGCAAAGACCGAGGTGGATCCTCGACAAAGGTGGGGCCGAGGTGCCCGGCGAGGGCGATAGGTCGATCGAGGTGGGTCTCGGCAGCGGTGTGGCCGAGGTGCCGGACGAGAGGTCGATAGGTCAGACCGAGGTGGGTCTCGGACAGGTGTGAGGCCGAGGAGCCGACGCAGATGGGCCGCGATGGGGTCACCGAGGCAAACAGGTTATTGCCGTCACCGAGGGCGCGGGCTGGTCGCGCGCGTGGGGCCGAGGGGTCAAGGCGCGCGGGCTGGCCGCGCGCGTGACGCGCGAGCTGGTCGCGCGCGTGGGACCGAGGGGTCGAGGCGTGCGCGGGGCCGAGGAGCCGAGGCAGCGTGTTGGCTGCAGCACGTTGCCGCGCGTGGGGACGAGGGGTCGAGGCAGCATGATGGCTGCAGCATGTTGGCTGCGCATGAGGCCGAGAAGCCGAGGCAGCGTGTTGGCTGCAGCGCGTTGCTCGGGGTCCTGGCGACCGTGCACGGGGTCATGCGCCAGGGGACTGGAGGGAGGCACACTCACACTCCACACTTCTATGGAGGCATCTCCTCCTCCTCCAAAAACCCCCTCCACATCGCTAACTTGGCCGTCGGAGGGGTCGGGCCGAGCGCCTCGGCCCGACCTGTGTGCAGGTGCGAGACGGTGTCGCCTCTTCCAGGCGTTGCGACGGAGCTTCCTCCCGACCCGACCTGCCGAACCGAGCTGCCGACCCGAACCACCGTGCACGGTCGCCAGGAGACCCCGAGGAGCGCCCCCACGAAGATCACCGCCTTCCGGACCCGAACCAAGCCGCGACGGCCCCGACGCCACGGCTTAAATAGGTGCTTGCCGCATCACTAACCATCAAGACAATATTTACCATCTACTAGTAGCAATTAATATAGGATTCATGCCTATTCTGATCTCTATTATAATGACTGTATTTTTACTAATAATTACAAAGAAAAAGGAGACAGAAAGCCATTATAGTGAAACTCCAACGAAGTCAGGACGCCAAAGATAAGTCCAAATCAACAGCAAGATTTAGCGGAGGATCTCAAACCTGGAACACAGCAGACGTAGGGGAGACCATGGAGAAGGAGGATTGAACCCCGCCGGACGAGTCGACGGCCAGCGCGGCTTGCACGAGCTGCCGCTGGAGGGCGAAGGTCGAAGCGGCCGAGCCCTCGAGGTCACCGGAGAGCTGCTTCGCGCTCCACTCCCCACCGGAGCTACGGCACACGAAGGTGAACACGCCCATTCCTCTCCTGCAGCTGCTGCTTCTCCCTCGCGCGCCGCCACTCAAAACCCTAACCCTAACCACGTCGCTGAGCTCTCGTTTTCGCTTTTATAGTGCGGAAATAATTACTGATGGACGAAAAAGCCCATCTACCTATGGCCAATCACCCGGTATACCACGTGCGACGCACGTGCAAATAGATTTAATGCAGTGTCATAATATTAATTAAAATCATCTAAGTCGTAATACCTGTATGTTATTGGTGCGTAAATGATCAACTTAGTTATAAACTTATTCAAGTTCTAAAAGATCTATAAAAAAATAAATTGATCAATTTCGAAGATTTAGCGATGGATCAGTTTCTATGTCTCGTAAAGAGGATATTTTTACGAGGAATTCAACAAACATTTGATGTGCAAGGAAGAAAATAATAAAAATAAAAATTTTAAAAAATAAATCGTAAGTTCATAAACAATTACTCACCCGATATCGAGTGCATCAAGAGTTGATTAAATTCATAAATTCATATATAAATATTTAGATTGACTCATAAATAAAAGTATATTATTAATATGAGGTTATATATTTTGGGTGCTAACTTGAAAGTTTTGAGTTGTTACTAAATGTCACGAGAAAACTTATTATATTATTATGACATTTTGCATGTGCTTCAAATATGATCATTTATAGTTGGCTTTAGATGTCAATTTACAAATCCTTTTGTATTCTTTGCTTATAATATTTTTGTCTATACTTATATGTTGTAAATACTGTAGTTTATAATAATAATGACAAGTATGATCAATTTTTCGTAGAATTTGTCTTAAAAAAGCAACTGCATATGATTTCTTTAGTCAACACAAATATTATCTCGTCAAATTGGCCACCAAAAATGCTGAGAATGTCTATGATTCTCATTGCTCGACCACCGAATTAGATTTCTTAATTTAGAAATTATTTTCTCGTCAATTTTCTTATAAAAATAAGTTATTTTATATTGTGAATTTAGTGAGATTTATCTCTTCTCAAAAAATACAAGAAACCTATATTTTTCTCAACAAATATACAAAACTAAATTATAATTTTGTTCTGAAACAACAAATATGTAAATGCAACACTTACGAGTGCGGAAGGATAAGTAGATGCCAATACCAAGCAACCCTTTTGGTTAAGAAGAATAAGGAGATTTCCTTGTATGAGGAAGAATAAATCTTATCCGATCTATAGACGTAGACGTATCAGATCTGAGATATCAAATCAATTACTTTTCCTCTGGGGAAATTGAGAAAAACATTAATCTCTCAACTGTATTGAGATGTGTTTATTTAACTCCTAGAGGTTTTGTCTATTTATAGGTGGGAGTAGAGAATCTATTATAAAAAATCCTATTATAATATGAATTTTACTTTTATCGGATAATAATGTAATCATATTTATAATATATCTTATTTAATTAAATAAAACTATATAATCTAACAATATATGCTCGATATAATTCTTCCATAAAATTCTAGAGCTTGGGAATGATAGGATAGAATACCTTATTCTATTAGGGTTTAGGCAGTCTAGCAACGAAGGACTCAGTGCCAAGCCTTAAGTACTACAACATCATTCTTCAAGCTGATGGCGTGGATTCAGCATCAAGAATAGGAGCAGCAGTCTTGAGATGCACCCAAGCCTAAAGATCCCAAGCGATGTGTTGCTTGCTTCCCCATCACATCACAGCAACTCCTCCTCCAACATCCACAAAACACTGAACCTGTCTCAAACATGGGGAAGATTACGAGTTAAGAGTATGCCCCCAAATCCTTTTCTTCCATTTGATTAGCTTTGGGGTGGGGGGGACGGAGATCGTGTCCCCATAAACTCCATGCTATCACATGCTTTACCAGTGAACGAGTGATATCTGCTATCACATGCTTTACCAGTGAACGAGTGATATCTACTACTGCACATACGCATTGCACCACAGCTGAGGACCTTCAGATCGACGTAGCAAGCAACACCATCATGTGAGTCAAATCCTCGGAGATACAGCCGGCTAAAGTCCTCCTTGTTTCCCACTCGAGCAGTACCCCCCAAGCGCTAAAGTTAACGTGTGTATTCTTAGTTTATTGTGGTTCTCCCAAATCAATGCGCTAATCCTGCCAAGCACATGCACGAGATCTCTGTCATTTATGCCACCAACCTTACCTTCTCTTAATCCATCCCAACCTTCATCCCACCATAAATCGTTGCCAATCCAAGCCAAAATCTCCGAACCGGGTTTATTGTCCGGCTCGATCGATTTCGAGCCGCTCCATCCGCGTCAGAATCTGTCAGATAAATGTTCCCGAACCGGGTTCAGTAGTCGGACCGACACGCCCCGGGCGGCTGGATTTCGGCTGAGGCGTCGGGCTGCGCCGTCCGCCGCGGAATCTGCCAGTAAGACGACTCCGATACGGCTGTTATCCACGAAACTGCCCTAACATTCTCGTGAAGGAGGGTGTAATAGTAATTGACTCGAAAGCGAAGGGTAATTTATAAGCTGTCAGGTGCTCACACCCCGAGGTCCCAACGGCCACAACTTGCCACTACCGGTCATTTCGGCGGACTAATTTTCTCGAGCAATTAAATCGATTGACTATTATTTAGTGGCTATTTGCAATACAAAAATAAGTTTGGAATAAATAACACGAAAAGAGGTACGATGGTATACGGCAGTCGTCCCTCCGAGCGGTCCAAATCCGCCAAAACCAATGACAATCTCAAGTTGGGCGAACTGTGTACGGACCGGTCTCGTCCTCCAATAAAGCTAAAATTGATGTATACGATAATAATTATTACTATTTTCATGAGTCGATCGAAGATGATGGACGCTTCCTTGCGAGGGCTTTGATTTGTCAACCTCACGGGAACGTTCACGAGGAATTATATCGATGAAATTACAGTAAAGTTGATTATAGAGTATACGCATGCATGTACAAAATGTGCACCATGAAATACCAAGGTAGGAATGCATGACGGAGATCAATTGGGACCTCCAAAGTGTGCAGCTTCTACCTTTAATGTGTCTCAATAAACGAGCAAACTGACAGCCTGATCTCAAAGATTCAGATCTTAGCTTTTTCCAGTTGAATAACAGCAAATCTAGATTTAAATCATGCAGTAAATCCTCACAAAATCTACATGGGACGTCCAGTATATTCCTCTCATCTTTTTTGGAACCTCCCTTCACCCGTCTCTCTCTCTCTCTCTCTCGCTCGTTTTTAATGGAGAGACTGCACTAGGTTGTAGCCTCGAGGCTCCTCTTTTCCTATAAAGTACAGCCAACCTCCCATCTCATCCTTTACCGTGTTCTCTTCCTTTGTCCTCCTCCTTCTCCTTTAGCTTATTGTATTTTCTTCCTTTCTCCTTCTCCTCCTCCTCCTTAGGCTTTTCCTGTGCTTTCTTTCTTGGTTTCTCCTCTGACTCCTTTGGTTTCCCTGTGGTCTCTCCGTTCATGTACTATTGAGTGAGTGCAGCATATTTTGGGAGAGAGAGAATGAGGACAGCCATGAAGAAAGTGGAGAAGATCCGGCAGATCGTGCAGCTGAAGCAGGTGATGCGGCGGTGGAGGGCACTGAGTCTTCGGCGCCACGGCGGGGAGGCTAACAAGGCGGAGGGCGAGGCCGGGTCGGGGAGGCCCGTCCGGTCTGGGTTCCTGGCGGTGTACGTGGGGCCGGAGCGTCGGCGGTTCGTGATCCCGACCCGGTTCCTCAACCTGCCGGTGTTCGCCGCCCTGCTGCAGCGGGCGGAGGAGGAGTACGGGTTCCCCCCCGCCGGCGGTCTGGCCCTCCCCTGCGACCCGGCCTTCTTCAGGTGGGTGCTCGACGCGCTCGACCGGGACGAGCCCCGGCTCGGCTCCCTCAGCCTCGAGGACTTCTACACCCTCTTCGCTGACCTCGGCGCCGCCGCCGCCGCCGCTTCCCCATGCCGCGAGCCCGTCGCTTACAACGGCTTCTCCCCTCTCCTCCCCAAGACCAAGGCTCGATAACACGCAGGCTTTTCTCTCGATCTTCTTCCTTCCCCTTGAAGTTTTTGTACAGGTGAAGTGGCAGTAGATGAGAAGTGGCGTTCGCTAAGATTTCATCCATGGATCCTAAAAATGTGGGACTCATACGCGATGTGAGTCTTCCCTCTCTATCTCTCTCTCTCTCTCACACACATAAAAGAGAACTGAATCCAACTCCAGTCTTTTTAGCCTTGATCATGGAGTTGTATGAGGTTTCTGGGGAGGTCATAACCTGGAATCTAAATCCACGATGATCCTGTTGCTGATGTTGAGGCATGACATGATCCGTACTGAGAATTCAATGCAATTCGAAGCTGAAACTGCTGTTGTCTTTCGTGCAATTCAGATGCACATTTCTTCCTCGTTATGCGTTTGCTATGAATATTTTGAGATCCATGTATTCTATCTTGTGCACGAATGTGAGGTGGTCGATGCTTCGTCCAGAAAATTACAAGGAATTGCACTGAGAATGAGAAGGGACAATACATGTTAACCTTTTTATCACCATTATTTCATCTAACAACTCGAAATATCCCTCTGAAATTTGTATCCAACGAAGATATATACATCATTTTGACAGGTAATCTCGAAGATATATATCATTTTGACCACTTATTTTATTCCTTTGATCATTAAGAATCTTCATATCATATAATGAAACTGGCAGTGGTGGGTCAGGATCACCTCCAATCATTGCGCTGATTAATACTTTGATCACATCATTCATATTCAAGATGATCAAAGTGATGAAGATAAGGCATCCATCCATCCATATTAAGTTGTCTTTGCTTGCGTTCTCTTGTGATGCAGCACGATGTCTTCGTCCATCGGACCGCCGTGATCAGACCAAGCAAGCATTAATGTGTGAACATGGTTCCTTGTTTTCAGCAATGATGTGATATCTGAAGACCTCAGCCATGACTTTTCTGAGTTGCAGCATTCCTCGTCAACTTCGTTGGTGATGTTGCTTGTTGCTTGCTCTTTGCTTGATTGACTATGCCGAGCTTGCTACAGTTGTAGGGAAGATCGATGATGGCAAATGAACACGAACATGGTGGAGGCTTGCCCCACCTCGTCTGCGCCCACAAGGGGAAGGTTGTGATGGGCACCAATCACTACAGGTATCAGCATCTTCTTGAGAGTGATGCATCTTTTCCAGCTCACTGTGGTGATGGCTCTCTGCATTCTACCATAATATATAAATATATTGTACATAAAGCCATTTTTGAATTTTGCATATAGTACTCATGCTTGTCTCAAAAGTAAATATTAATTCTCAATGAATGTTTGGTGTTTGTTGATAGATAGCTTTTCAGATGTTTGTCATCGGTGATAATTCCAAAAGGATGTAGTCATTTGATTGGTTGTCTTCCCTACTTTCCACTTGTTTTGATCATACCATATGTAATTTTTTTATTCTAAAAAAAAATACTCAGTACACGAAACTCTCGCCAATGTAAAGTATGATTAATGTACCTAAATTTAGAATTTTTTAGATAAACACATATACAAATATATACATAGACACACACATAATATATATAACTTACATGGATTGAATTCTCATGAAAAGTATAAGGGTGATATCACATCTTTTGATGAATGAAATATAGATCTCTTATATTAATTATCCTACAAACTCATAACCCATAATTTTTTAAAAGGGTTACTCCATGCACCTAAATATTATTTTCTGATGGAAGTTATTATTTTGTATGACATTTATTTTAAATATAAAGATGATGGATAGCTTAGTCCACACATACCTTTCTTTCATTTTTCTTGGTAAAGTGAAAGGAGACTTGAATTATTTGGTATGATCTTCATGGGATAAGATCATTATCCTCAACAGAATCTGAACTTGGGATTGCAGTGGGAAAAAAAAAAGGTTCTGTCATACTTTGTGGCTCCACAAAGCTTTTGAAGATGAAGAAATCGGTGGAGGTCTTCTTCTTCCCCTTTCCTTTACCCTTTCAGCAAAACAAGGAAAACAGACGCAGAATTCAAATGGATGTTTACCAGAAAAGCTGAGCCCTGCTCCTCCTCCATGTTCAGCACAAACACCAATGTGCATTGAGACTGGTTGCAACTTGAGCACACATCTCCACCCTCACTGAGCTGTGAATAATGTTGTGTTTCTTCCTTCTTTCTTGCCCTCTGACCTGTGTGTTTATTCAGCTTCCTCAGTAACAACAGTGAAAAAGCTGCCAATGCCTTGAGATTCTCAGGACACTTTACATGGATAACGAAAAATATTGAAGACAGCAGACCTGCTCTCTGGACTGAACAATAGTTTTGGGAATAGAGTACAGTAGCGTTTGTTGTCACTGTCCTCGTTGTCCAATCCAACTTGAAAGAAGGAGAGAGATGCAAGTTCCTATAATCTTGTTTTTAGAATGGTGAATCATTCATTGTGCCTCAAAAAGATAGAAGACTTGAGTGTGCAACTTAACCACAAACATATAAGATAGGAAGGTAAACACAGTTGATTACTGAAATCTAATTGACTATATAAATAAATATATTATGGGTAACTTTTTGTAACTTCAACATATACTACTCTTTTAGTTTTCGAAACTTAACAAATGATTACAATTTAATAGGGACTTCCAAAAGTGGCATGGGTGGGCCATATCTGGGTCGATCGATAAGATTGGCCCACACCGTGAACGGTTCTGATTGCATGAGGCGTCACGTTGCGCACGCTGCTTCCGTTCCGGCCTACATGCGAAAAAGGCCGAGACGGGTGGGGCGCAGAACAGACGCCGTGTAGATTACCTGTACCAAAACATCCAGGAAACACGACTTTCCCCGGAAGCCCAACTCGCTTGGTGAAGCCCTCGAAACCGATGGGCACATGCGTGGGGGAATACAAATCCTGAACTGTGACTGCGCTTTTTCAGGTGATCCGAGCTCGTGGCGATAAAGCGGAAAGCACCGTCTTTGGTCCGCAACGGCCACGTGAAATGCGCTGCCGGCCAACAATTTCCCTGTAAATACCCAACTGTGCCCCCGTGAAACCGACTCAACAGTATACTCACCGCACTCCGCTCGCGGAATCCCTGATAGCCGAAACCTAAGCGCGTCCTCTCGGCCTCGATTCCTACCCCATTGCCTCCTCTCCGTCGAATCTCTGCGCACGTCGATTCCTTCGCTGCTAGGGCGGATGGACATGTCCAGGACCACTTCAAGGTTCAGTTTCGCGTCCAATTGCGGTCTCTTTCCGGTGAAATGCGGGAATCTCCGTAGGTATGCGAGAGGGGGGGGTGACCTCGTCGGCAATTCGGTCACCTTGAGGGCTTCTGGGGGTTCAAGAAGAGTGGAGTCTTTGGTCAGCAATGCGAGTGCTCGTGGGGGTGACGAGGTGGAGACCGTGGTCATCGAGAGGCCGGGCCTTGCTCCATTCCAAGTGCTCGCCGGGAGCCCCGCGCCACTTGGTGCCACGGCTTGCGATGGCGGTGTCAATTTCGCAATTTACTCCAGCGGCGCCACGGCCGCGGCGCTGTGCCTTTTCACGCTCTCTGATCTGACAGCTGTAAGCTCTTCTGCTTTACATTGATGGGGCTTGTTCCTTGCAGAGGTTGAATTGACTTTCTGGTTATGCGTACATATTGATCCAAAAGTTTTCATTTTTATTTTATTTCTTTTTAATTATTTGGTCCACTGCTTTTGGGTTCATTTTTCGTCCAAATGAAGATAATTTAGACAGCAGAATTCTCAGCTTAAATTGTTTATAATTTTTTCATCCATAGGGGAGAGTGACTTGAGCATCATTGATGGTGTAGCATTCGTGGTAATATAGATAGTTTTCAGATACATTGGTGCTAACTAAATTGGTCAATTATGTAAATAAGCAGGTGAAATGGTATCTTCAGTTTCAATTTAGGTTGATGCACCATTCAGAGATTTTCCATTTAAAGGGAAAATTCTAACTTTTCAGTATCTCTACCTTCTTCCTGGACCATCCTAATTTATAACATGAGTCACATTTTCAATCATCTACAAACCAACATTTAGTAGCTTAAGAAAGAAGATGGATATATATTCTTTTTTATTTGTTTTATTTGGTTAGACATATACATTAGAAAGAATGTGATGATTGTTTTATTTATTTTTTAGAAGATGGATATATAACGTGACTTTCTCCCCTCTTTCTTTGCAGAACAGAGTGACAGAGGAGGTTGTCCTTGATCCTTTGATCAACAGGACTGGGAATGTTTGGCATGTTTTTCTTCAAGGGGAACTTGATGATATGGTGTATGGGTACAAGTTTGATGGGAAGCTTTCTCCTCAGGAAGGACACTACTTTGATTATTCCCGAATCTTGTTGGATCCATATGCTAAGGTTTGTTTTGTTTGTAATAACTAGCTACGCACTCTGTTTCATTCCTATATTATGCTTTTAGAGAAAAAAATTTCCTTGAATCCAAGATTTGATGTTCTGCTTGTCTCAATAATTGTCAAAAGGTGTCTCATTGTTGATTCCTTTTTTTTTTTAGGCAGTAATAAGCAGAGGAGAATATGGTGTCCTAGGACCTGGAGGTGAATGTTGGCCCCAGATGGCAGGCATGATACCAGTTTCTAATGAGGAAGTATGTATGCATATATATAAAATATACAACATATAATTTATTAAAGAAGTTTCTGTACCTTCCATCCTTTTTTTTACTTTTACAGCGCTTGATTCTTGTCTATCGTTGCTTCTTTATCATCTGATTTCCAATAACTTAAACATGATAAATTCATGGACATCAGCTTACTTTGGAAGATAAATAGCTCATCCTTGTGTTACTGATTTCAAAACAGAAGAAACTTTTGTATTTGCTTAAAGGATATCTCTTACATAATATCGTTGTTGCCGTTTTAGTTAGTCTTTAAAAGCTAGGGCTTTTCTGCATAAATTTCTGTAATTATTAAGTATAGTGTTGTTTTTTTTTTTCACTATAAAGAACATGCCTGTATGATAAGACTGGCACATGACCAACAACTTTCTTCACAACGAGAACTATAAGGCTGATTGGTGTATTGGATGATGTCTAACATAGTAACTTAATGGGTCAAGTGGACTTCAAAAAGTCATATGCTCATCTCTGAATCAGCCTGGATATCTTAATAATATTGCTGATCAAGGAATTTTATGTAATGAATTAGGCATAAGCCGAAGAAGATTGAGCCATTCCCTGTCCAGATGTGGTGGACTCTTTGTAACTTATTGGTCAGCCAGAAGATATTGAAGAAGGCACAAGACCAGCTGTATGAATCAGCCTGGACGTTGTTAGAATGCAACTGATCAGAGACTTGTCTGTATCTCATTAGTCACAAGCAGTAGCAGCTTTAGCCATTCCATGTCCATGTCTGGTCAATTGTTTGAATCCTACTCAGGTGCTTTATGTTTTAGTCTTGATTGTCAGCTGACTCCGTTAAAGATTTATTCTTTATGTTTATATATGTTTCTTTATTCTAGTACAGTTCCAAAAAAATCTTAGTTTGATAGATATTCCATATTTTCATGGGTGTAAGACTTGTCTGGAACTAAAAACCCAAGACTGCCAGCTCTCCCACTTGACCCCCAAAAGCAATGTAGCTAGAAATATTTTTAAAAAATTATGTAAAAATGGGATTTAGACTTGGCTTACTTACCAATCAGAGAAACCTTCTACCAACTTTCTTTCTAATGTTTGCTTGCTTTATGAAGTTGATCTACTTGTATATATACATATATTTAGTATATGCAATATATGGTATCTGGGCTGGCCTAGGTTATAAAGGTGCCAGTATATGCTTGGCCAAAATTTTGACCAGGCCTTGTTACTCTTGCTCAAAATTGGGCCTATCTAGGTTTTTTCTTGTCCAAGCTTGTCTATTTTTGAGCCAAGCTATTACGCTTGAGTGAGTAGCCAGGACATGAACAAGTGTCCAGAAAATAACACGTTCTAAATTAGCAAGAGCAATGTGAGCTAACAAGTAACAACTAACCAACATAATATGGTTATGATACTCAAAAGCTACAATGCTAACCTATATAATCTACCTGTATTTATATTTTTTCTTTAAATTGAAATTAGGTCCATGACTTCCATCATGGATTAACTGATTCCAATACCAGTCGATGGCTGCAACAGTGTGGTATCAGGATTGTACAATGTATCGAGTATTGATACAGGTTGGTGCTGATCAGTGCCAGATATACTGACAAAGAGAGTGAAAAAGAGTGAGAGAATGGGGAGGAGGAGGTGAGGTGGCACAATGTGGATATGCAAAGAGGTGTAACAATGGCAGCAGCAGGGAGGAAGCAGCAAAATGTTGTGGAGGAGAAGAAGTAGAGCTATGGAAGAAGAAAAAGATATGGAAAAAAGAAGGGTTGGGAACAGGTAGCGAGCGCCAAGCGGTAGGCTCACGCTCACCATCCAATATAGTTGAACACCAGTAGGCTTATCGGACGGTAAGCTTGGTTTTGGATCAGACTAGGTGACTGGTACTGGTAAGCTGAATTTCAGATCAGACTGGGCATAGTTGTTCAATATTCTTTATCAGACAGGTAAAACCATATGATTGAGATTTAAATTTCCATTATTTCAATTTTCTGAATATGTTTTATTTCTCGAGCTTACATTTTCATGAATATTCTTAATGTTAATGTGCTTTGGTCTATTACATTATGCATCTAAGTTGATAAAAAGAATTCTTTTGTTTTCTAAGTTTTGACCTTTGTCTTCTAAATCTGTCTTTTCTATTTTCAGTTCGATTGGGAGGGAGATTTACCTCTGCAGTACCCTCAAAAGGACCTTATAATTTATGAGATGCATGTGCGCGGCTTTACAAAGCATGACTCTAGTGAGATCGATTCACCTGGAACCTACATTAGCGCAATAAAAAAATTGGACCATTTGAAGGTATATATTATGGTTAATGTTTAGGTTTATATATTTATGTAAAGCTGGTCTATGCCTTTGTTCTTGTGTCACATATTATGAGTGTTACTTTTTTGTCATTAATTTAATATGCAAATGGATGCATACATATAAACTAGTTATAATAATACACATAAGTTTTTATCAATTTTATACCTTGAAGTTTCAAAGATGATCATAACTTGGCAGGTGTTGATTTAGACAACCTAACTGACATGTTATGCCATATAAGAATTTTCATAGTTGAACATGGTGAGGCTTAAATGCTTAGCAACAGAATTGGGTCAAATTATTAAAAGAAGAAACTGAAGAACTTAAACAGACTGAAAGTATTCTACATTAGGAAAGCATGTGATAGATTTTTCTTGAAAATCTTGGATTAAATGAGAATAATAGCATACATTACTTTTATCTTATCTTGTTTATCTTTTTTTTTTTTTTTTCCCAAGCTCATCATGTTGGCCCTTGAGCTTCTATTTTCAGTATTATAATCTTAGCATTTCTTTTCTCCCACTTCCAGGGTATAACTACTAAATAAATCCCTCCTATTTTAAACAGTATAGTGGATTCAGCAGTCAGCATTGATATGTGAGAAAAACATGGTGACATTCCTGCATTTCTATGAAAGAGTACAAAGTTGGATACACTTAGAAATGGATGTTATACACTAAGAAATGTTATAAACATTCATGGATACACTAAATTTTCAGTGGTAATTTTGTGCCATATTTGCCTTCATTAACAGTAATTATTAACTGATGGAGCCAGTACTTATGTAAGTTATACACATCTGGGGGGTAAACTTTTTGGTGTCTTGAAGCTTCTGAATTTTATATTTAAGCATGACAGTTGTAGGCAATTAGTGGTTTCACTACTATTTAAAATGGAGTATAAATTAAAACCTGCAAAAATATCTCCATCTACAATGCACAACACGTGTGTATTTGCCAAAAAAGAGTGTTTATTTGAAGGATTTTCTTAAAATATGAAAAGTAGGCTGTGTGTTTAATTATATGGTTTACAGGATTGATGCCGAAACCGACACTGTTGATCACTTCATCATATTGTTTGAAGTACATGATCATACAGATTATATCTTACAACTAGTTTCTGAACTTTGGCTGATCATTGAAAACTCTACAGGAATTGGGAATCAACTGTATAGAGTTAATGCCATGTCATGAGTTCAACGAGCTGGAGTACTTCAGCTACAATTCTGTTCTTGGCGAGAATAAGTATGTAAGCTTGACTGCCGTAAGTTATAAATAATTTATTATTTAAGCAAACAGTGTGGTACAATTAGATGTGCTCTAAAATGCATCCACTGTGGAGAACACATTTTATCTGCATGCAGAAAAAAGTGGATTAGTGCCTTTGCATATATTATCCTACTTTCTCGATAAAAATTGTCTTCTTAAGTAGGGCCATGACTAAGAATTCTTATACTGAGCTTGAGTAACACTTGATACATTCAAAATAAAAACTGGCCTTGTAAATGTGTTTTCTTTAACCTTCCATTTGGTAATTCTCAATTTGCAGCTCCTTGATTTAATTTGTTTGATAATTTAAATTAAACATTCCTAATCTGGTATCATTGTCCAAAGAGTCTCATTGTTAGAGCTTTTTCAAGTGGGTGAAACTTTGCATTTTAAGATTTCATGTTTGCCAGTTTTTCTTCACAAGTTATTTGTCTAAATAACATAAATGTTTTTCTTCAATGCTATATTTGCCCATCTAGATCTTGGGAATTCTCATTGTTTGAAAATGTTTATTTTTTATCTCAGGCTGAACTTCTGGGGTTACTCTACTGTCAACTACTTTTCACCCATGATAAGATATTCATCAGCTGGTTTGGCTAACTGTGGCCGTGATGCAATAAATGAATTCAAAACTCTCATTAGAGAAGCTCATAAGCGAGGGATTGAAGTAATCAGCACGTTGACACTCATATTACTTAGTATTGTATAGCATCCAACATTTTTCTGATACAATTTGCTTCAGGTACTTTTGGACGTTGTTTTCAATCATACAGCTGAAGGGAATGAGAATGGTCCTATGATTTCATTTAGGGGCATTGATAACAGCACATATTATATGCTTGCACCAAAGGTTTGCTTCCACAATGACATTATTTATTTCCTTCTTACCAGAACCTGTGAAACAGAATATGAGAAATTCTCTAGAAGAATGAACATTTGTGCTGATTAAAGATCAACCATATTTTCACTACTTAGATGCCTTATTTTTTGACAGGGTGAGTTTTACAACTATTCAGGTTGTGGCAACACCTTCAACTGTAATCACCCGGTGGTTCGTCAATTTATAGTTGACTGTTTAAGGTAGACAGACAGGTTTATCCTTTTCAAACTATGCAACTTAATTATGTGCTTATCTTAATACACAATTGGACAGGATGAATGATTCTTAAAGTTGTGAAATTTCTGATATAGTGTAGCAGTTGCTTATATATTTTTATTGCATTCTCCTAAAATTTGCTTGCTCTAGTTGATGTCAATTGGCTCAATTCCATTAATGACCCATTATATAAGTCCCTGAAATTTTCCTCTTCATCTACTCTTTGATCTTCTGGCTTCTTATCATTCCTTGTTCTCCACTGTTTCACATTGTTAAATTCTCCTTTGAGGAGGTCTTACTAACTGTTATTCCCTTTTGCTATGTAATCTGTTTGCTTACATTTTCCTGTGCATAGTTGATGTATTGTATTTCCTTTTAAGGAGATAATTTCAGTATATTATTAACAATATAACCCCTTTGATGTTTAGCATATTACATATAAAGACCATTTAGAAATTATAGAGGTTGTGATCACTAGAAAACTTTCAAGGTAGGAAGTCCTCATAATTCTGCAGATTTTGTAGGTGAACCAAAAGTTGAAGTTGCAGACATGAGAATGGATTTTCATTATAATCTTGCCTATTAAAAATTACAACTTTCTGAAATGCAATTTCTGGAATGCTGTTCCTGTGGATAATTTAGTTTGTAGATAGTAGATACATCTGATAAAATCAGAGAACATAGATTAGGGAGTAGAATTCCTTTCTTTTTTGACCATCTCTAACAGGATTAAAAATATTTATCATTCTTTTATTCCACCTGTCACTGCACCATGATATTGATTATCTTTCTGTTGTAGATATTGGGTTACAGAAATGCATGTTGATGGATTTCGCTTTGATCTTGCGTCTATTATGACCAGGAGTTGCAGGTTGACCTCTTTGCACTGCTTAACTCTATCCTGTTTTACATAGCATCTCATGTTTCAAATTGTTTCATGAAGCCTATGGGATCCTGTGAATGTATATGGAAATCCCATAGAAGGTGATATGGTGACAACTGGAACTCCTGTTGGTGGTCCTCCACTTATTGAAATGATCAGCAATGATCCAATTCTTTGCAAAGTCAAGGTAATTAGCTGATTGGTTACTTAATAATAGTATTTGTTTGTTTTTTATGGGCACTAAGCATACATGCTAAACCTAGATCTACTAACTTGTTTGTGATGGTCATAATGACCTTTTTCTCTCTATCACATTCCAGAGTAATTTTATTATTGATCGTGCACTTTATCTTATTAGATTGATGATCATTTACATTCAATTAAGCCACTTTGTTTCCCGTCTTTTGATGCTATTCAAATTTATTTCAAAATTCTGTCAAATAGTTGATTGCTGAAGCATGGGATGCTGGAGGCCTTTACCAAGTTGGTAGCTTTCCACACTCGGGTATTTGGTCTGAGTGGAATGGACAGGTTTGTTGGAACTTTATCTTCTTTTATATAGTTCAATGTTTCATCAAGAGCTTCTGAAGGTGTGAAGATTTTTACATTACCAAATAGCGCATTTGGGAACAATGGTCTTGTCTATACTAAGATATTTTATATCATGACAGAAAGCTAAGTTCCAGAGTAACTACTTTGACGGAACAAGAAGAAAGAAAAACTAGTCTTCATTTTGAACAAAGTTCCAATGGAGTACACTGTAACCTTAAGACTGAGAAATATTGGTATAATGATAAGTGGAACTTAATTCCACTGCAATCTATTTAAAAATGCGTAGCCTACCTGAAAGCAAACATATCATTCAAACATTAATCATTCTTTTGAGTTAAATAGTTATGTTCTTCTCTTCAAATAGGACAAAAAGGCATAATACCCTTAAAAGTTTCTTTATTAGCTTATACAAGGCCACAAATAGTTACATAGGTATTATAATTTGCTTCAGAGTGCATGTCCATTAGACCCTCTCGTTAGCATGCAGTCATTATATTTCAAGAATATTAAGAGATATGGATGCTTGAGAATGGTTTAGGATTGATTTTGCCCAAGACAAAGGCTGGAGCTAATGTTGACTTCTTCTCAACAATAAGCAAGTTACACTGAAACTAGAAGATAGCAAACACTAAAGGACATTTTATTTGAATATATTTGGCCTCACAGGCATGCTGAACATCAACATGGTAAAACTTGACTCGCAGGGCTATTACCTGGCTATTGTCTCTCCAATATCAACCGGTGTGTGTCAGAAAGTTAGAGATACTGCAAAAGAGTTGACACATATGAGATAAATTCCTAGGCACACTTAATTGCTATGGCCTTACAGTAACCCTTGTTTGTCGTATCTGGTTTGCATTAGTGCTAACATCTACTTCTGATGCAATTTCTCAGTATCGTGACATAGTGAGGCAATTCATCAAGGGTACCGATGGATTTGCTGGAGCTTTTGCGCAGTGTCTTTGTGGTAGCCCAAATCTATACCAGGTAATTGTATGACTTTTACATGCATAACCTTTCCTTCTCTGACTTATCAACCTTTTTTCTAATTTAATTTGTAGAAAACACAAAGGGAAGATAAACTAACCTGGAAGCTACAGAACATTATTTCAGTAAATTCATGACCTATTGCAACTTTCATCAAGCTCCTTAAGTAGCATGTATTACATTTTGTTAGTTAAATTGCAGCGAATGTGAATTAAATTTGTTAGTTAAATTTCTTACTCTAGGATTCTTATTCTTTGACCTTCTGTATTTCCTGGCTTAGTTCGATAACTAGCATGTGCTACATTTTGTCAAAACCATGATTTATGTACACATTAATTTTCAAGCCAGAAAAGAATTACCAATATATGCACAGTAAGAATGCTAATTCAAGAATTCAGAAAGCGGGTCAAAATAATCTGTAGATGATTCCAGGCAAGTATAGGATACAATTAAGTAAACTTCCTGCCTCTGATCCCATCCAATTTTGGTAAGATGCTGAAGTTATTTAAGTTTCAACTAAGTCACTCATTATACACCTTATTTGTTAAGAACATTCCATTTTGTGGTCTATAGAAGGTATCTATTACCATGGTTCTCTAGTCTGCAGAAATATATTTACGTCCTTCAAGAAATTTATTTCTATATGATCATTGGATTCTGTGTTTTTCATAGTGTCCAGTCGCAAGTAGTTTTTCTAATTTGACTCATATTGCTCACTGATATTCTGGATCAGGATGGAGGAAGAAAACCGTGGCATAGCATCAACTTCATCTGTGCACATGATGGATTTACTTTAGCTGATCTGGTGACATACAATAACAAGTCCAACTTGTCAAATGGTGAAGATAACAGAGATGGGGAGAATCATAATCTTAGCTGGAACTGTGGAGAGGTAAATTTATATGAGCATTTTAATTCAGTATCCTTTGTATCATTCCAGCAAATTTCATTTTCCTGCATTGCTGGATCTTTTGACAGTTGAATTCCTTTTTTTGGTTTTATTTGCGTCTTACATATGACTGCTACTCCCTTTTGATATGAGGAGTGAAAGTTCTGCACATTAGATTACAAGTGAATTAGGAGAAAAGTTTACAGTGTTTCCAATTTAATTAATGAAGATTGAGAGTATAATATTGTATATGCTTACTTGCTGCCCTACCTCTATGGTCTACCACAGATTAGTTTCCAGAATATTAATTTTCCACTCTGCAGGAGGGGGAGTTTGCAAGCTTAACCGTAAGAAGATTAAGAAAAAGACAAATGCGGAATTTTTTCCTTTGCCTCATGGTTTCCCAAGTAAGTATTAGTCTTAATAGTTAAGATACTATTGGATTTCTCGAGATATGAAGTTACCATCTGTAGTGTTAAAAGGCATTGATTATTGAACTTATTCTTGCTTTGTTGAGTACAAGAACTGTCTCTCCGAAAGCTGTAGATCTAGGAATTTGTTATTGATTTAATTACATGCATATACTTTTTTAGGTGGATAAAAAATATATAAAATGTCAAGATAGTGGAACGGGATTTAGTGATCAAATGCTATCCACCTGCAGACATTTTGTCCGCAGTTGAATTCAGTAGTTTTGTAGCTTTTCGTCTCCCACACAGTTAACATCTCAGGTTTATTCATCTGCTACCAAATTATTCATCCATCCATCTCAACAATCCTGGTTACTTTAGTGTACGTCACAAGTTCAAGCATCCAACAACTGTTTTACCAATGCTACCCTACTTACGTCCGAAATCTTTTTATTGCTGCAGGGAGTGCCAATGATTTACATGGGTGATGAATATGGCCATACAAAAGGAGGAAACAACAACACATACTGCCATGATAATTACGTGAGCATCTATCGTCATTCTCTTGCACTTTGTTGTTGTTAATCTTCACATCTGTTATCAGTTTGATGCATGAACTTCATGTGCCACAGTTCAACTATTTCCGTTGGGATAGGAAGGAGGAATCCTCATCTGATTTCTACCGTTTCTGTCGACTCATGACCAAGTTCCGCTAGTGAGTGCACCATCCTGACAACCCTTCTCCAACTCTTGACGAAAGCATCCATCCAACATGGGCCATTAAACATGTGTTTTGTTGAACGACAAATTGCAGCGAATGTGAATCCCTTGGCCTGGACGAATTCCCAACAGCGGAGCGACTCCAATGGCATGGCCACCAGCCCAAGACTCCCGACTGGTCCGAAACCAGCAGATTTGTCGCATTTACCATGGTATATAAGTCAATCCTGTACGCTTTTCCAACAACCAACTAACCTATGATGACTCCGAAAACCGACTTTTTTTGCTGTTGCTTGACGTAAGAGCAGAGTGATTCATTGAAGGGAGAGATCTATGTGGCCTTCAACACAAGCCATCTGCCAGTGACAGTCACACTACCAGAACGCTCGGGTTATCGATGGGAGCCGCTGGTGGACACGAGTAAGCCTGTGCCCTACGACTTCCTCTCCGATGATGTCCTGGACATAGCCACGGCCGTCAAACTGTACTCCCATTTCCTGGACGCCAACCTGTACCCCATGCTTAGCTACTCCTCTGTTATATTAATACTCCAACCCGATGCTTGAACATTTCATTATGGCAGTTCAAAGTTACGATTACTAGTATTATTATATTATTATTGTGATTATTGAAGGAAATAATGTTTAGTCGCTCATCTCAGCAGCGGTAATGACCAATACATCCAACTAAACTTAGAGAAGAGGGCTGCAGTATCCCATTCTTTGCTAGTGCTAAAAGAGCCAAAAAGAGAACATCCTCTCGAAGCTTCATATAAAGTGGTTATGCTGGCAATGGGACTTCAACCTTCAATCATTTAAATTATGTATAGAATGATTCAGTTATTGGAATGTCATTATAGATCAGAAAGAAAAATTGTGACTAAATGTAGTTAGCATTAGCTAACTTGTGTCGAAAAGATTATTTTTTGTAATTATAATGATTTTTTAAGGAATGTTAATGTGATTAAGGTTTTAATTAGTTATTAAATAATAGTTATTAAGAATTATAATGAATTCTTGTAACCCATCGTAGCGTTAGTCATAGACTTTTGGCATAAAATAATTAGTTTACATTTGACAATCACAATCAAGCATGTCTCTCGATAATGATGTGATCAAACTCGATCTTAAAACAATCAAGCATGTCTCCCGATAAAATATTTTCAGGTGATCTAACTGGGCTATAAAGTATTTTTGGGTAACAAGGCAATCAAACTCCATCATAAAATATTCCTAATCGAATTTAACCATAATGAGTCCATTAATAATGACTTCGTTGGACCACAATACAGCCTACTATTAAGTATCCCTTGATGACAGCATAGTTAAATCCAACCACTGATTCAGATCACAATACAAACAAATTTGGCCATAACTACAATTGACTTAGTGAAAGTCAACCAAGTACATACCAAGCGACGTGAAGTCAGTGCATCCATACATACAATTGATGACGTGATCAAATAGTCCGCCAAATAAGACGTCGTGTCTCAAACCAATCTATGTAAAAATCCGATGGGGGTAAATGATATGGGGGCTTCGGCATGTAGGTAATTTGATATCATATCATATCCATCCGTGTACCTTACCTGATCGGCATGATGACCAAGTAATGATCCTATAGGGATGATGATCTCATCAATGATGATGACACTGATAGAGTGATTTATTCGATAAGAATGATAGCAAGCTGCCCCCTTACATTAGCATGAACTACTATCTCTTAATTACAATATTTGATGATTCGATGCCTCACTCACTTGCTGTCGGATACCTTGTGTAATTGATCATGGGGTTAATCCTCACTTCTACCTCGATACATTATAAAAGGCGCTTAAGTGCATCCTGACTCTTATCTAAGAAATACTCTTAGCTATTTCTTGAATCTTTCCAAATTTTTCATTAACAAAAGCTTCATAAGGATTTTTGTCGAACATGCTCTAAATAGATTTAATTTTTATAGGGGTCTTTTATTGAATCCTTATCTTTCCATAGATACGAATACTCTTAGCTATTTCTTGAATCATTCTAGATTTTTCACTAAGACTCAAAGGGATCTTTGTTGAACATGATGTAGTTTATATAGGAGTCTTTTGTTGAATCTTTGATACGAATACGCTTAGCTATTTCTTGAATCCTTCGAGATTTTTCACTAACAAAGACATCATAGGGATCTTTGTGGAACATGCTCTAGATGGATGTAGTTTTTATAGGAGTCTTTTGTTGAATCCTTTGTCTTCCCATAGATACGAATACTCTTAGCTATTTCTTGAATCATTCTAGATTTTCCACTAACAAAGGCATCATAGGGATCTTTGTCGAACATGATCTAGATCGATGTAATTTATATATGAGTGTTTTGTTGAATCTTTTGTCTTCCCATAGATACGAATACTCTTAGCTATTTCTTGAATTCTTTAAGATTTTTTACTAACAAAAGCATCATAGGGATCTTTGTCGAACATGCTCTAGATGGATGGATATAGTTTTTTAGGGGTCTTTTGTTGAATCATTTGTCTTCCCATAGATACGAAACTCAACGAAGAGTTAATGTCTATTGCAACTTAATTTGCCAAGATATATATCCAAATTAACTGAATGTTCGAAGTTTATTATTTTATTTGATTGAAGAAACTTAAAAGAAAGAAAAAAGAAACTAGAGTTTTCATATTAAATTAAACATATATAAACCGGTAACTATGTATCAATGGTAAAGTATTTATATTTATAAATATACAAATAAATCTAAATCAATATATTTTTAAAGAGATACTTTAATTATTAAGGCATTCTTTGCATAATCTAGGTGTGATGTGAATGGAAGAAAGACATATATACCATCAACAAAATGCCAGAATCTTTTGGCACCACTGAAAATTTCTTGGGGACACAAAAAAATTAAAGTTAAAGAACATATCTTGGAAAATTATGGATATAAAATTTGTAATAAATCATTCTCGAAATGCTTCATTGAAAATTTTGCTTTGCAATGATATGCAAATTAAGCTGTAGTACATCGACTATCGAATGGGATCCACATGGTGGATCAAAGGTTCCGCCAAAGGCTACGATGGTGGCAACTGATCATTGAAAACAAGTGACACAAAAAGTGAAGAGCAGTTTCTCAATACTCACCAGCAATGTTAGAACCGCCTCCTCCTGATTTCAACATGAGTAGTCTTGCAGTACGATCGCCTTCATTTTAAGCAAGAAGGATTATAGATTAAGAAATGCCTCGTGGATATTGATGAAAGCACAACAATCTACTCCTGCTATATCTGGTTTCCATGTTGAAAGGGAAACCAATCTCAGGAAAAAAAGAAAAAAGAAAAGAATATATAACTGGAGTCGAGTTATATTAGACTTAGGCAGTCAGCTCGCCATCAGAATAATCTGGGAAGGTGATACACTTGAAGACTTTGCATTTTGAGCACAAAACATAACCAACCTGCAAGAAGACAAAAGGTCATAGGTCCTCTGTTTACTTGTGTATTCAATTTGAACTTTCGGATCGATTCAAGTATCATGATGTTTAATTCGCAATTATCAAGATACTACTTAAACAAATGCTTTCAAGAACTTACAGCTTTGCATGTTGGGCAACGGCGGTAGATTCTATTGTTTTCAGCCTTCACATTGTTCTTCTTGCCTTTACAGAAGTCACAAAGCAGCCATCCTCTGCCATTGCAGGGTTCACACAGAATTCTGAATTCCTAATTCATAGTTTAATAGCCAGTATTATACGATGACCAAGATGATACACTTGTAAGGTGAAAATTTGGGTTATGGAGATATTTGTGGTCTTACTGAACAACCATAGAAAAAACAAAAGGATAAGGAACAGAAACTCAAAAGAAAAGAAAGGATGTGGAAAAAAAAAATGCACGATTGACATTATAGCCTTCTCTCTGAAGCATGATGTAAGCAAGGATCATTGAATTGCTAATCCAAGATGCTATTCTCTATGATGAAGATATACCTTGAACAAGGACAATAAAAAGAATTCCCAAGAACGTTTTTTCCTATACACAATCTTTCACCCCATCTCACTACAAGTCATCTTGAAATGCATGGTCTAAAATGTTCGTCTTGTTAAAGGAATTATAGTAAAGGAGTTGTCTTGTTAAAGGAATTATAGCAAAGGAGTTTTAAGTAACCAAATTGTTCTGATCCACGTGGAAGGTTCACATTGATACAAGGCAAGATTTATGTATTTGCATGAAAAGAATGTTTACTCCATAAGCAGTGTACCACATGCTTAACCTTTCTAACTCAAATGTGTTCCTTTTAACTTTGTGAGCCTCTAAACATAACCTATCTATGAATCAGGAAGCTTCCTGCTTCTCTCATCGTTCAGCTTTGTTAATTGACTTTGTATTGTTTGCCTCCAAACAAATGTAAGCTTAGGTTTAAGTTCGGCATTGCTTTAATCTTCCATTCCTTTCTACTGAGTCTAGGTTTAGTTCTTCCATAAATCTCGCATTTTTGCAGATTTTAAAAGTCAAGTGAACATATCATTTGGGTCAATTTTGAGTTGTAATAGGTTACCTAAGAAACAGGGAACAATTTAACAGAACTAGAACCCAACTAGCAGTTGTAACTGCAGAATAAATAATGGTCAAGGACTACCTATACCATCTCAATCCATCAGGCTTAACTTCCACAGAGTAAAAATCTCCATGGACTAATAAACCTAAAGGAAGAACTCTGGAAAAAGTCATGGATTGTTTTCGTCCAAAGAGCTCAGATGATTAAGTATGGTTTGGGTTGCTTGTAGCAATTCAAAGTCAGTGGTCAAAGAAGAGATAGAGAAAGACCTAAAGACAACTTTATAATGGAAAATATTTGATGGCTCTTAATATGACTAGTAGCCCTCAACAAAACTCAACTCCAACAATAACATGCAGCAATATATATATATATATATATATATATATATATATATATATAACCAACATTGTGGCAAGTTCTTGGTATGCTAAAAGAACCAAAACTCAACTCCAACAACATCTTGTCATGCTTTCAGCTACAACCCAATCTTGTGAAGTTGTCAAATGAATATAGATATTTAACACTGGATACATACCTAAAGATCTGCTATAGGAAATAAGGAGGAGAAGAAAAACAAAGAAAGAGGAACAATAATAAAATGGCAGGAACATGAACGTATGGTATGTAATTGCCAAATGAATTTGTTGCACTCTTTTCCAATTTATAATCCATAAACAGAACATATATTGCATTCCATACTCCTAATTTTCTCAATAACAAAGTTAAAAACCATCAATTTGATCAATTAGAAACAGCCACTGCCAGCCTGTGTACAAATTCATGGAGAAAAAGAACTGACCTCTTCCTCCTCCTCCTCTGTCATATGTTCTTGTTCGGTTTTGGGGTTTTGCTCCAAGGGGGTGCAATTCACGGGAAGTAAGCATAGCTTCTTCATCTTCCCCTTCTTCCATGCAACAGCTACTGCTACAGCTGCCGATACTGAACCGACCGAAGAGGAACACTTGTGCAACCAATGGTGGAGAGTCATTGACTTGCTCGATAGACATACTGCCATTGCTTCCTTGTCTTTCTTCCCGTGGATGATGTTGTAGAGAGCAGAGGAGAGAAGACCGGAGAGGGAATAAGAGATCAGATGGGCCCCCACCAATAACAGCGATTCATCCACTAGAATCCTGGATCCTCAACTCAATCTGGAGCGGTCCATCGAACGGTCCAGATCGACGAACTCTGCCGATGGGAAGCTCCCGTGCGATCATCCCGTGAGCGGTAAATCCAGATCCCCCGCTGCCATCGCCGCCTTCCGCCACCACGACCCCCTTTTCTTGCTTTTGGTCTCGCCGCTTCTTTTCTCCGACGCGATTCCTATCCCGCGCCATCATCTTCGTCGACGACTTCCCGGTGGACCCGCGAAGCCTGGTCTTCGCTTCGCCTTCGCCGTCTGGCAATTCCGAGGGAGCGCCACGCTGGGGTCTCACGGCCTGGTCCTGCAGCGGCGACGCTGCATCTACGCCGTGTAGCCGGACAGCTACGCCAGGGAGAGCACAGTTAACCCGGTGGTGGCGGGCGGGCGAGGGCTCAATTCCGGTGACAAAGGCAACCCGGGTTGTGGTGGGGATCAAACGGGTGCGACCGAGCAAAAGGCCACCGGAAGAATGGAGGGGATCACATCACGCTCGGCGAAATGCCGCTGAGGCACATTATGAATGGAAACGGTTCTGCGAGGTGGGTGGTAAGTCGGTGCGCTCTCCAAAAGCGTGTTATTGATGAATCTGGTAATCTTAAACGGATATATTCCTTATTCCCCTTCTTCTTGTGGTTGTTGGAAGTGGTTAATGAAATCAAAGCGTTTAGCAATCTTGATGACCGGAACTGCAAATTAGTGAGAGGAAGAGATGCAGTTTAATCGAATTGTCTGCAAAAGTTAAATACCTCGAAATACTACATTATGTATGGCCACAACTCTACGAGAATAAAAAGTTGAAGTTCGACCATATGGCCACAACCCTGTTAGATAAAAAAATTAGGAGTTATGGCAATCGAAAAGTTCATTTCATTTTCGAAAATTAGGAGTTGTTTACGGAAATAAATGAGAAAGGGAGAGAGCTCTGTTAGATAAAAAAAAATGAAAACTAGAATTTTTTTGTAGAGAATTTACTTATATATTATTGAATTTTAAAAAGTTCTTTTTGGATTTTTCTTGATAAGCGCCTCCCATTTTCAGAATTTCTAAATAATATTTTTTTTTATCTAATACCTTAAATAATGCAACCATCTACTTCATTTTTCCTCTCTTTTTTTTTTCTTATGAACTGATCCATATGATGAACTAGTCTAAATATTCTTACATTACATTATACTATTTTCAACTATGTAAAAGAAAAACACTATACCATAGAAAAATAATTATTATAATATTTTTATACAGTATTATAATACATTCTGATATTATTAAAAATACAAAAATACTATATTATAATGTTAATATACTGCATTACAATATTTTTCCTGATGTTATTGAAAACACTACACAATATAAAAATACTATAACCATTATACAGTATAAAAATATTATAACTATTTCGATTGGATCGATGCAATAGAAAAAATAATTCTAAGTATTGGGTTGGAAAAAGAGGATGGTTGGGAATCTGAAAATTCTAAATTATAAATATATTTTTTATCTAATACCTCAAATACTGCAATCATCTGCCCCATTTTTTATCTTTTTTTTTTTCTTATGAACGGATGAACTAGTCTAACTATAATATTTTTTATATTATATTATAATACTTTTAACAATATAAAAAACTCTTCCAAAGATGAAACCTGTATATATAAAATACAAGCGGCCAGGGGCCATGCTGCCCCCAGATGATCATATCCATCAAGCCATCACTTGTAATATGAGATCGGCAGGATTAACGCAGGATCATCCAGGAGAGCACTCTCCAAGGCCATTTCCTTCAAGTCAGCCGCCACCTCTCAAAACAGGAACAAGAAGAGAAGCCATTAATTATATATACAACAAAGGCAAGAAACACTTCCTCTCACACTTGGCAGAAGACTAGTTAAACCAAATTCAAAACACTCAGCACCTGCAGCATCGACGAGGCCTGAGCCATGATATCGTGGTTTGTTCTTCCATATCTTGTTGCCATTAAAAATAAAGAAATATCATTAAGCATGTATAAGCTTTTCTTCATTTTCAAAGGACGGTGGGACTCATCATATCAATATTACAACAGCGAATTTGCTACAGCAATGAGAACCAAGTCTCAACCAGAAATTCCATACAGCAATGAGAACCAAGTATATGTATATACGTACCATGAACATGACACCTAGCTTCTGGGATTCTGCATTTTGCTTGCAGCAGCTTCGGCCAAAGCATCATCCGAATCCAATTGTACCTGTCCACCAAAGCAGGATGCATCAGATTTCAGATCGAGAAATGAAGCCAAGCCTAAGCTCCAGGTTGTCCTACCTGTTTTAGGAGTTTCATCAGAGCTTCCTGCAGCAATTTTTTTAGTTTATCACAGTGATCAACCATATGGCCAGAACTCCGCATCTCCTCTAGCTGACACCACAACCGTTCAATTGCTATGTATGGGAACCATGTCGCCGACATCTTTTTCCGATTGATTATATCAGCCGGTCTCTGAAAACATCAATTGAAATTACAGTACATGTGCATAATTCAAGTAAACCACACACATCACATTGACAAGGTGGACTTATAATTCAAGGTAAAAATTGTACAAATTTCAAGGTATTGACAACAATGAAAAGTTACCAGAGATGAAAAAGAGTCTAGGTTTTCGAGTAACAAATTTGTAGCTTCAGCATGCCGGCCATAGTCCACATAGAGTCTGAACAAGGTGGCAGAGTCTGGTTCCTGGCCTGTCATGCCCCAAGATACCTTTCGTCCACACTGATACATTCAGAAAAGTAGTCATAACAAGTGTATCCTAACTTCAAGACACCATACATGACAGAGAAGTGGAAAGAGCAACCAAGTGGCAAACATAAGTATTACCTTGAACATGTGAACCAACCAAAGAGGCAGCTCAATTTGAGGATCAGTATATAGCAATGTTTCAGCAACAGTAACTGGCAATCTTGGGTCCAATTTTCTGTACTTTTCCTGTTATTGCATAGAACCAATAAATTATAAGAAACTCATAAATGCGTACATTTTACTATATACATCCATATATTTATGTGCGAACATATGAATATCATTCTTGTTTCTTAGCTGGTTATATGGATCATTTCTTGCCATTTAGCTTCATTAACAGACAACATCTAGATGATCCCTAAGACCATCAAGTTCCTTGCATAATTTTGAAATAAATAAGCTTCGGCACCTGCACAAGCCGAAATTGACTTATCATCTTTACTGACGCAAACAGTGGTCATCAACCCATATCCAAACACTATATAGTCTTTCAAATTTTCCCCAAATTTTGGTATCTTTAACTGAACCAAATATGTTTTAGCTTCTCTTTTATCTCATAGAATCATCCATGTAAACAAGCAGCTCTCATCATCTTCTTGTAGGTGGTCCAGACAAAATGTTCTGTATAGACTATCTTGCTGGCTATGACCTGATATAATTCGAGATCATAACATCATGTAACGCATGTAAAGGTAAAAGTCAGATGAGGCAAAAAGTTTAGCCATGGAATATTAGATTTTGTTAAGTCCAAATAAACAATCTTACACTTAAATACTATCTAATACTGAAGTTGGTATAGAAAACAATTAAATCCTATGATTAGAGAGGACTGGCTTATAACAGCAAGACAAATGAATTAATTATGATATGAGAGTGCATGTAATGCATAGAGCCTTCTGTATACTAACATAATTTCTTCAGCTTTGGTTAGGACTTCATTTTGGTTCGAACTTCATTTGGTTCCAATATTCATTGTTAACTATAAAAAGGTTCAAGAAGGATAGTCCCTGGTGCATTTTAGTCACATACAAGATAGAGTTCAAGTGTTTCCCACTGGTCATTTCCCTTGAACTTAGAAAAAACTGGGCTAGCAGTTTTCTTGCTGTCAGCAGGAATTTCTTCCTCAGAATACGTCAATAGAAGATTATTTGTTTTCACATTGCTCCTGCAATAAACAAGTGCAAGACTTTAGAAATGTCTGTTCCCATTTGTCATCACGAAGAAACAGCACTTCTATTCACATACTAAGATAAGAGAGAAAGGAGTGAGGTGCCCGCTTTTGACTTACCCCATGAATGCAGAACCAACTCTATTTGGACAGCATTTCTGTGAGAGAGCAACAAAAGCTTGCTCTAATTCCCTGTTACACATGTAGCTTTAGTTCAACAATTCTCAGAGAACTACAACTAGTTGGTAATAAGGACAAAAGATGAAACTATACCGTTTAAGTCCTGAACCCTTCCAAAAGTTGACAACTATGGTAAATGCCATGTCATATAAATTTTCTTCAATCAAAACATCCACAACATTTGAAAGCTTCTGTATTCCTGTAAGAGAAAAAGGAAGTCATAAATATTGTCAGGTATGACAGAAGTTGGATTTTCCACCAAGTCTATTAATGAAATGTAAAACTTGCTGGTGAAGTTGAACTACAACTGATATACTGAAAAGTTTGCCGACAAATAGCAGTATCTGCTACCTGGAAACTTCATTTTATTATTCACAAGAGAAAGCATATGATGTGCTGAAGTTATAATGTACTCCTTCTCCAGCATATCAATGTCAATCGAATAGTTGATTGCTGAAGACTCAGGGGCAAGACCACCAGCAACTGAAAGAAAAGAAGCTTCACATCATCCTTCATGTCATTTTCAAAGTGATGTGGACAATGAAATCGAACTGATATAATAGAACAGAAGTTACAGTTTTCTGCTGACACATTTCGAGCCTTTTTATTTGGTGAACCTTGATAATTGCTTAAGTCATTCCCATACTGAGATTCAATCCAAGCATAAGCATGATCAACCTGTTGCAGAGCATTAATTGCAGCGGACAAGGCATGTAACCTCTCTTGCAATACCGAAGAATCTTGGTGGTTTCCATTCGAGTTAGCTTCTTTCTTCAGCCTCACAGAATATCGAAACATATAACTAGCTGCCTTTCTCCAATTATTTCGATTAGCTTCAAAAGCATATAGTAGTTTGTAGGGATTTGGCTTTGCAAAAATATCTGAACGCTCAGCCTGCAAAGTTTAATATATATTTCCAGGTCATTTGTGCGTAGTGAGTGAAAAAATAGACAAAAGTAAGCCCTGACAAAGACAAGGTTCAACCTTCCATACAAGCTCCTGTTCCACTTTTTCTATTAATCCCACAAACGGTAGTCCACCATCACATAGAACCTGTAAAAAAATAGAAACCCTACAATTTTAAAACAGAAGAAAAAGAATACCTAGTAATAGATATTTTAAGAGAATAAAGACTTGTGCAGAATACAGAAACATAAAGGCATCAGATTGATATTATGGCCTATTTAACTTCAATCACAACAACGTGACCGTATTCATTCAACACAGCTTAATGATTAAGCATAATATCAGAGGGAACACATTAAACACAATAATTTTAGTTAAGGAGTTTCAAGATGGTAGATTCAACATGAGAAAGGCCGATGTCTTATGAAAAGGAAAAGTTATCACTACCCTAAGAAGTTCAGTACCAAGTAAAAATTTAATTTAGATTTTAGACAAACATGAATTTCATTGAGCAAATGAGAATAAATGAAATCCCAAACATCTGGTATGTGCACAGGCCACAACCATACTCCTTATATGGCCCATAAGACAATTGTAAGAGAGATCCTTAAAAAGGAATTTGATTTAATTACCCAGTGCGCTTTGCCGATTCAATCATACAAACCAGCAGAAATAAATTGACTAGTAGTAAATTCTAAAACTTGGAGATCATTGAGAAGAAGATAGTCAGAAAGTGAAAGTAATATCAATGATCTAAAACGTCTATATAACTGCATCATGCAGGCGGTGCGATGTCAAAACATAGTCTGATTGCATACGTGGCCACAAGGTCTGCATACATGTGTATGTGGCCATATATACAACCACATACTGCCATGTGGCAGCACATGTACTTCAGTTTAAGCATGCACCATCATATGTGGTTTATTCTTCCTCCTCAGTAGTGTTATTTTTATTATCATGTTATTTTAGTAGTATAACCATCAATACAATATCTTAAACACAAGAAACTTTGTATTTATCTTATAAGTTATCACTTAAAATCATTCCCTATGTTACGGCTTATACTTGATTATATATTTAATATTTCAATATCTACATATAAGCTGTGTGGCACCTTGGCTGCTTGGATGCAACAACCACTATTAACATGGCAAAGAGATGTTCATTCATCAGCATGTATAACTTTTCACAATTCTTACAATTGATTTCTTTTGTCTGGAGGTCAAACTGTTGACAAAGAGATCCAAGGTCATTTCTAGACAATTCTAAGTAGAGCTTTTGAAAATATTTATGATTTTTTACATGGATCAGAAGGATTTGGCTATCAAACTCTCGAAGGAGGAACAACTGGATCGTATCTACATTCGTTTTACTATGCTTTCCACACTCACAGATTACCATTTTGGTAGAATCATTAAATGTCTAATAGGCCCTAGCTACAGTTGCATTATTAATCCTATAGGCAAACTAATATGCAAGTTACCTTAAATCATATACAAGTCACTGATTAATCAACTAGTGGACAATTATTTTACAAGAAAAGATATTTCATCAAATAAATAAGTTCTCATAATTATAAATTGGACTAAGGATGGTAAAAGTAAAATATTAGCAGTCAGCAAAAGAACACAAAGTTAGCATAAGAACATAAAGAGTTAAAAGAACCTTTGCTGCACGATTTTCGCAAAGAACTATAACAAAACGCCGAAAGCATATGTATTTGCTTTCCTCATCTGGATTTGAAATTATTGCACAATAGGCATCATGGTAATGCTTCAGGTCTAAAGTGAATTTGAAGACATTTGCCCATAATCGGCCACGAATTGTGGTTTCATTTTCAGTAAGGTCATTATCACTACTATTCAGGACTTCATCAACTTGTTCAAGAGCAGCCAGAGCAAACTGGCGAGCACCTTCACTCACACCATATTGCTCAAAAATTTGCATTGCCCATTGATAGTAATGAAGTCTCCATATTGCTGCTGATGCACATTCCTCTACAAAAGAAAGAAGTATTTAAACTAAATGAATTACAAATATTATGTATCAACATACTTATAAAATACAAGTTTACCAGGATGTTGGAATCCAGTCTCAAACCGGAGGTTTTGCAGATATTTTGGTGCTTCCCGCCCAGATGCAGCTCTATGTCATGATACAAACAATCAATTTCATATTCATGGAACTAAGAAATCACATTATACAGCATTTTAGCTTAAATCAAGATTTGACATACATGAAATGAGATACCATGGCAGCAGTGTGCAAGAAAAGCACGACTTTAATGAAAGAGAGGAATTCAAATTGCTATTAGGAATACATGAAGCTCCAAAAGTTACAACCAACAAAAAGAATCAATAACTTAGAACATCTAAAATACTTTAACAAAACAATATGGCAAAAAAAAAAACACCTCTAAAGGAACCTGAAGAAGACACCATAACTTCACTCAGCACACATTTATCTAATGCACTGCTGCATAATATAATTCTGTATAAATTAAAGAAAAGATTAGACACCTCACAGATTGTGAAAGCAGTCCATTAAAAAAATGCTATGCAATACCTCCACATGCTTACCCTCCCTTACGCTCTACTTGTGTCTTTTTCCTTAGATGCATAGTTTGACCATAATGGTTGCATTATCGAAACCGAACTAAACAATAATGGTTGGGTCCAAGAAACCTAGTTCATTATAATTAAATTGCTATATCTAATTTACTAGTTTTTGTAAGTTTAAAAGATGAAGAAGCCATAATGTCCCAAAAATTTTTAAGATGAGTATTTATAACATATTATCAATTTATCCATAGACAAGAATTTTCTGTTTGTTTTTAAATTCAAGAAAAACTAAACAAGAAAACAGATCAATTTTTGTACACTAGAACTAAAAATTTAAAAGGGCCACCCATTGTCTAATAGAGTTTTGGCCTGGTTATTTTTGGAGATCTAAAACGTAAGATATCATGGCCAACGACTCTACTATAGGCACTAGATAGAATGGATTAAATGCTTCAGCTGCAAGCATTCAGATATTCATGCATGTTTAGTTGCAACAAGTTAAATGATTTTGTTCATCTCCAAGAATTTGATGATGGACCACAAAGTTTGCAACATAACTCTTCCACAAACAGATTTTTGTGAAATTGCAGCTCTTCATGTGTATTTCTTTGAGCTTTTCAAACTATCTATTACTGGATTAACCTTCAATCATCTTGCAGTTTTAAAATATATTAATCGTTATCCCATCCTTTAAACAAAACTAAATTAGGAATCTGACCCTCACTGTCCATGTCATTGAACATATATCTCAGCTATTGCTTTCAATAAATGTGCAGCTTCAATCTTCTTGCTGTCAACCGTAGGAAAGACTGATCTACATTTTTCTCTTTTTGGATCTCTTACCATACTCTCAGAAGAAAAAAAATGCTTGCATCAACTTTTTCTTCTAGCAGATCATCAACTATAAACTTTGAGATCTAAATCTTTAGGTGCAGCATTTTCTGTTTGTTTATTTGTTGGGTACATGTATCATCACCTTGAATAATCCTCCATTGGTATAGCACAGTATATTATCTATGAAGCAAGACATGAACATAAGATGGACATTCTTACATGGCTAACATTAGAAAATATATTAGACTGAGTACGAAAAATAATTATTATGGAGCTTAAATGGCTATATATATACCAGTAGCAGTAGCAGTACCTATACTGAGTTCTTCTTGGCCCAACACAAACCAATTAGTGCAGCTAGTATATCTCGGTACACAGAAAATATCATATACTTAGTATCGTCAGTGCACTGTATATACCAGCATGGTATAGTCAATATACCATAGCTTATATACATTGTCAACATATGTAGATATGCACATATTTTAATATGTTTTTAAAATATTGGGATGTGTGTACTGTCACTATCCAATATTTCATACTGAGTGTGCATAGTTCACAGCAAATGATTAAAAGCTCATCAAGTTTTATGGAGAAATGATTAAAACACTCAATCTCTGTCTTTCAACCACCACTCTAAAATTTGACATTTGGAGACTGGATTTAATAAGCCTTGATACCAAAGCTCCAATATAGCAACCATATCCAAGGTTATAGCAATCCATGAAACCGAAGCTTAACAAGATTCCCACAAACTACAGCTCCTAAGATATGAAATCTTTATCCTGCTTGAAATAATGTATATGGGATTAGTGGATTTCACAAATGAGTGAGGTCATGGAAAACCAAAAGAGAGAAATGAAGATAGAAGGAGTGAATGGGCACTGAGATGTTGCCAAAGTGGCCAGGACCTTCCTAAGTTTTGTTGATCGTATCTAAAAATCTAACATGATCCATCTCTTGATAACTTGTATGGCCCTCAGCCTCTCTGAACATAGTGAAACATATAACTACTTTTCTCTTATTTCAGTAACTACAACAGTTGTCAAATAGACTTGGCACTCCAAGGCAATGAACCAAATATATAGCCTCTGCAGTAGACAATGTAACAAACTTCACAAAATGTCCATCATATTTTGGATAAACATATATTGTGATAGTTGCAACTTGTTTTTGAGAAACCAAGATTTAGATATACCTTGACATATACATGTGCAAATTATCTCAATAAAACCAAGATTTAGATATACCTTGACATATACATATACATACAAATATATACATATGAAAATTATCTCAATAAAACCATCATAGAAAATGTTCTGCACATGTTGATATATTTGCATATAAACATGTATCGTGCAAATCGATAGATATGACTGTATAAGCCTACATAAAATGGTCTACGGAACATAGCCTAGACTTCATAAGCCTTTTTTTGACAGCCCAAGAGCTAGCCAAGGCACCTGGGCACAGATGACAACAATGTCAACTTCAATGGCTACCATTACATTAATCCATTTTGGATACTGCAGAGTACAGAAGGCAATGATCACTGCTAGAAAACTAATGTTTAAATAATTAGTACATGGTATGTAGAAGTTTTCATTTGAAAGTCCATTGCAGTGTAACTCCTATCCCTATTTAAATATACCTTAGACATAACAGTGACGAATCCAATTCATATGTAAATTGTCGAGTAATTTCTTGCTATACAAGTATTTGGAACCTTTCCATATACATGTGCTGTTTGGTATAGAGAAAACAAATCCTATAAGCAATCGAATGAAAGATAAATTAAAGTTTACCTTATGCCTATTTCCTGTTCATATTATGGTATGGACTGACCTCATCATGATTTATTATTTGCATATATGGCCATCTTGAGATGTCCTTGACCCCTTACTATTAGCAACTTATATTATACTATATTATATTATACACACACACACATGTATGTTGATATAATCATGAAGACAATTTTTTCCCAAGGTCTTAAGACTCATGGTATATCACCCATACCATCAGAATAAAGTAGAGATAAACTCTATACTGAAGCAATTAAGATGAACTTCAAAAAACAAAGTTTTGATTAAGAAGACAAGTATAAATACAGAAGTCTAGTTTTAGCCATAAAAATAGAAGTGCCAAAGTATGGTTGAAGTAGGTAGAACATAATTTCACAGAAACAAGAAGAAAGGTTATACATATCTTGAGTTATTCAACAACATCAGATATGATATTGCTCTTAGATTTCTTTTTTATCCTCTTGAGATGGGGAGAGAGATCAGAACTGAAAGCCCATGATAAAGCCCATGAGCAAAAGAAAAGGTGTAAAGCACTTTGGTTATCTAATGACAATGCCCATGATAAAGTTCAATTAGGGGGTTGGAGGGATATCTGTGTCATGAAACAAAAAAAATTGGGAACAAGAAATAACAAATCTGGGGTTTCCGAATATGAACCCAAAGCCAAATCCAGCCAGACCCCCTGCCACAACAAAGGCTCCTTAATAAAATAACTGTAGTAGCAGTAAGAAGCTGCAGCTCCATGAGATGCACACTCAACTATAAGCTCCTGAATAGGGTTTGCCGTGCCGACCTATAGCGCTCGGTGCAGGCAGTAAGCACCGGTCCGATAGGATACCGGTATGCAGACCGCCCTCTACCGAGTGGTATCATCACACAACCCCTTATTGAGTGATACCTGGGTCTGTATTGAGCGGTAACGATCAAAATCCGACCGTTACCGATCAAAGGCTGAGATTGCCCTATTTCAAGGCTTAGAAAAAGGTTTTTAAACCCTTTCCAACCCCTTCTTTCAACTCATTTCACTCTCGCAATCTCTTCAACTCTCTCAAACTCTTTTTACTCATATCTTTCTCTCTCATTCTCACTTTTTCACTCTCCTAAACTCAACAAAACTACGATTTATGAATTAGATCAAATTTAGGAGGCTAAATTAGGAGGCAAAAATACTCTAATCAAGAGGTATGTATTCTCTTTCTAGATTTTTAGATTTAAAGGATGATCCGGAACGTACCACAAAGCTATTTCTTTCCTAATTTATATTATTTTTGCTAAAATTATACTAAATTTATATTTATTTCAAGCTTTAAAAACCTAATCTTACTTTTTTTTTTCTATTTTTCAAGTATTTTTGGAGCTACTTTTGATAATTTTGGGTGTACCATCGGTATGCCCTTACGTACCATCGGTACACCTCAGTACGTATCATACCGATGCCTGGTCGGTATATCAATACGGACCGAAATTGCAAACATGGCTCCTGAATGAATTTCATCATTTGAAGAAAGTTATCCATAACTGTCTTCACTTAGAACATAGAAAAGCAGGAGAAGGAAAACCTACTTCCATGCTGCTAATATACTAACATGTTAACATAAATCATTCTTCTTAGTTTTATTGGCACATGAAGGAAGCCAAACCACCTTCCCATCACCCAATTTTCAGCTTTATGAATCTCCTATTTAATAATTCTTATCTAGGTATCTCAATGGAAACCATTTCACTAATGTAAGACAAGGCTAATTAGACAATAAAAGCATATATGAGCTGAGTACCTGAAGAAACAGCGCACAGCTTCATGTAATTTTTGCTCCTTCAGAACTCCTTGTAGTTCACTTTGTGCACGGACAAGAAGACAAAATCCTAGAAGATGAAGATGTGCACACCATTCGCCATCTGTAGTTTGAGCACTTATTGATACCTTTTTACTTCTTGAATAACCATCAACAATAATAAATAGGTTCTAGAGGAAGGTAAGCAAAGGAAAGAAGAGAGATTAGTAAATGAAGAGCTCCATAACAGATAACTAATTAGAAAACATATAACTGCAGTTTAAATTAGTAACAGATAAGCAAGGAAATACCTCAGCAGCCTCATATTGTCCATGATGGAGAAGAAGTGATGCTAGCTCAATTGTGGGGCTGGGGGACAAATTAGACTCCGCAACGGTGAGGCTGCATGCAATTAAACTACAGTACTTCTGCACCAAATGATTTAATTTGCTTGGGTTAGGTAAAGATGTTGAGCAAAGAAACTCCAAGCCTTCAAATGCGGTGGGGAACTCAAACAGACAAGCCAATGTAAAATCAGATGAGCCCAACTTTCCATCCCAAGAATTTCTACCGGTTCTGTTGCCTATGCCAATAACATATAAAGTGATAGTTATTGTGAAGTAATCATACAAAATTAAATCAAAAACAAAGTCATTAACACTATAGACTTAGAAAATAAATAGCACAGAAGCATATTTAGGGATGCTTACAAAGCCAGATGGTAACAAATTAGAACTTTAGAAGCAGAACATATGATGTTACTATCTTCAGCGAGTACAACAGTTTGAGGAACATCTTATCAAAAATTACCCTTTCCCGGCATGCCGATTGTTCTTCAACCAACAAATAGCATGCAATATGCAGGAATACCTTACTGGATGTGCCCTCTCATGCCGGTTGGTATCCAGCAATAATATAAATTTTATAATAATTGTACCATATTGTATCTCTATCATTCCACTGACAAACATGAAACACAGAGCCTCAGTTCAGCATTAATAAAATGAACCTAAAACCTCATTCAAACTTGCTTGTTCAATGTTTGAATCTGGCCATTTTACGGACTGATTCCGTAATTCCTAATTAAAGTTGTGTCTGGGGCTCTTTTAACTAGCAATGTGAAAGTGAACAGGTCAAACAGAGAAACCAAACCGACAAATTGAGTATGGCATTTTCTAGGTTAAACTCAATATATTGATTCAGCTCAATTGGAAAAACTAAACTCAAATATTGTCGGTTTCATTTTATTTGGCATGTCCAAGACCTGTGAGAATCAAACCTAACTTTAAGCCTGTAATGTTATAGATCTTGACAGTAACCATACCAACTTTGACCATTGCATGTTTTACTATAAAAACATTACTGTACAGATCTCAAGACTCCAAATTACACCTGGACTGGTATGTACCAGATGGTATTTACTGGTCAGGACATGAAATGTGGACTGCCCATTTTCAGGCGATCCGGTCCAGTTCATGGCAACCCATCTTGACAGTAACCATACTGACTTTGACCATTGCATGTTTTAGTTTAAAAACATTACTGTACATATCTCAAGGTTCCAAATCACAACCTGGACTGGTATGTACCAGATGGTATTTACTGGTCGGAGTGTGAACTGAGACATGGACTGCCCCTTTTCAGGTGATCCGGTCTGGTTCATGGCAACCCCTCTCTCTCCACTGACACGACACCTGCCACCACTAGCCTGCCCCTCTTCTTCTCCTGCTCCCCCTTTTTGGCATCATGTTACACACCGACATACTGTGTGTTAGAATGTCAATACATACTGGACCTATATCAGTTTGACCAGGACCGATATGGGTCCAGCGTCCCAGATTTAGAACCATGACATCTCACACATATCCCTACAAAAAAAAGTTTAGTATACTATAACTTGACCAGCAAATTAGCCAATTCCATATTCCCATTTTCCTAAAACAAATTCCCATCTCCCTCAAGCCAATGCCACTGACATCCCAGCAGTCCCCATCTTATCATAGTTGACCTTGTAATCATTGTCATCAATGTTGTCGTTGTCCAAATCCTCATTGTCAAAGCCCCATGAGGCGTATCCCATGCTATTGAGAACTACTTTGCGACTGCATGCCCTCTTTTCATCAGTGTCAGAGATTGGTCATCCTCCACTAAGTGCTGACAAAAAAAACATCGTACACTTTCCTCTCCTTGTACTCTACCTTGCCGAATATTGCTTTTCTTCTAAATAAAGTTGTTGAGACGTTCAGTTGTTCTGTGAGGTCAAATTTATTAAAAATCCAAATGAATAGGTTATGTTCCGTTCAGTGTGGTCCGGATATAATGATAACAAAACCAATCATGTTTAACTCAGTTTTGGTTGACTAGTCCAATTGAACCAAACTAAAACTGAACCAGTGTGCCTCTACTTTCATCATTGAAATCTAATTGTCATGAACGGAGCCCAAAATATTTGGATCTTATCTGCATCCATCGATCCAATGGGGATAGCCACATGGTTGGTGGCAACAATGTCTTGCGGGAATAGCACATCTCAATCCCACATCACCTACATGATATCCTGGTAATCCATGAACTCGTGTGATATGTGTATTGGCCTAACCTTATTCATTCAAGTGGGGAAGAATGATACTCACTCTCAGTATTTTATTAGGTAATGGGCTAAGATTAAAGATAATATATGTCTAAATGAGTTACTATTCACTCCAAAGGGCACACTACTTTCAAGGGGCTTGACCCACATGGTTTTCGTGATACACTAAAGCACCAAACAGAAAACATACTAACTCATTGTTAAATTGCTACTAGCCTCGATAGTGCTCTAAGTAAAAGGAGGTGAAGTGGCAGATTCGTATAGACAAGTCAGACAGGCAGGATCTGGCACAAAGATGGCCCTTTGTCTCTTGTGATTCTTTGTGATGGCACTTGTAAGGCTCCAAAAGGAGAGGATGTCACTGAATGTGAGAACAGGAGACAATATAGTCATCTTGGTATCTGTTCATTTTCCTTTTTTCTTGCCAACTCTCCTTTCTTTTTCATTTTTTATGACAATCCGGCACCAACATGTGAGCATATTCCCTTTTGGTGCCAGAGAGACCCGTTAAGCATCTGGAACATACTGCCAAGGATTGTTGTACCATCCGAAACGGTATGGTTTTGGCGATACAAACCAATCCAGGCATGAACCGATATGCGGACTACCTCGTTTCAGGTGGTCTGTATTAAAATAATAAAAAAAAATCAAAAAGTGGTGGCCCCAATCCATTTCAGCGTTAATAAAAAAATATTAGGGCTCTTCTCACGTACAAAGCCTTGGCACTGCCTGTTCGCCGCTGCGATGCTGTAGCTGCAGCGGCGCTACCTCTTCAACGCTTCACCGCTGCAGCGATGCTACCTATTCGTTGATTTGCCACTGCAATGCTGCAGTGGTGCTACCTCTTCATTGCTTTGCGGCTGCCATGCTGCAGCGGCATTACCTCTTCGCCACTGCAATGCTGCAGTGGCGCTGCCTTGCCGCTTCACAGTTGCAATGCTGCAGCGGCACCGACTCTTCGCTGCTGTGATGCTACTGCTTCCCTTCGACGCTGCCGCTGATGTCTCTACTTCCCAAGTATCGCTGCACTTCTTCTCCTTTTCTTTCTTCTCCTTCCTTTTCTGTTCCTCCACCGGACCTTCCTCTTCAACCTCTTTTTCTTTCTCGTCAAAACATCGGTACGCATAGACATACCAAGTGTTGGTACATTGGTACAGAGTGGCACAGCCAGTTTGTCACGGCCTTAGCTGGAATTGCCTAAGGCGTGAGGCACCCTTGCGGCCAAGACGCGAACTTAGATTGCATTACCTAAGTCGCGCTTCGCCCTTGCGATATTGCTCCGCAAAGATCAGTCCACTTGCAACCTCTCGCAGGTCCCGAAGGACCTGTAAAAAAGAGTTGATTAGTTCGAAAGAACGAGAGACGGACAAGTCCCGACGTCTCGCGAAAAGAGGGGAAGCTTTACAAGCAATTCAGCGAGCACCTTGCGTGCACAAGAGAAAAGAGGGAGAGGGGGAAAACAAGGGCTTTAGAAGGTTGAACGAACAGCTGCAAGCCCACAAACAGCTGCTCACCGAGTCCCGGGCGCGACAACAAGTTCCCGTCAAGGCAACGTGCGAACTTGCGAATGAGTGTTCAACGCCCGGTACTATACCGAAGCCCCATCCAGCCCTGTGCCACCCGGGGGGTTCAAAGGGGCTGAGATGGCTGACGTTTTGGTGAGCGGAGGCAGATTCCAGAAATCAGCCCACGGCACACGAAAACGAAACTGTTTTGGGCTATTTTGGGGTTGTTTTGCTCGGTTCGGTGAGCAGTCGCTTTGTAACACTACAGCTTGTTCGAACTTACATTTTTACAAGCAAAATGACTCAAAACCAAGGCAAAACAGGCTGCCAAGTAACTGTACATGTAGATGAGAGCGACGAACGGTTCGTTGAACGGAGTTGTTGCGGGTGTGCGACAACCGTTCGTGACAAGTTGGCACACCGACTCGGACTAATAAGTCAAACTTTGCATACTACCTTTGTTTACGATGCACAAGCCCATCCACATTATGCAGACCCATACTTATGGTAACAACCAAGAAAAATGATGCCCACCCTTGCATAAACGAGAGTCTTTTCATCACTTATTTCTTTCTCCAGTTTTCATGAGTGGCAATCCACAGAAGTGTGAAGATGGGAGACAAGATGGGAGACAACAGCCACCGAAGTGTGAAGATGGGAGACAAGATCATTCAGGCAATGAAGGCTTAATATTCTTATTAATTAATCACTTAAGAAGATATATCTTAAACAATTAAAAGATCAGGTTAATCTTGAATCGTTCTACTTGACAAGGATCGCCATTTTGTCCGCACATGTACAAAAGAACAAACCAGTTTGAGCATGAATCGTACGTGGACCACCCTCGTTTTAGGCGGCATCCTCCGACCCATTTAACATTGAATGCTCACCATAGTATCAACTAGTATATCACCAGTACCAAGTTAGTTTTTTGTGTACCATCTGAAATGAGTTGGTCCACATACCAATCAACTGACAAACCGATACATACCACCTCATATGGTACCATTTTGAGCAGTACATCAAACATTGGCAAGAATCATCATTTCGATTACTAGACCCATTTTGATGACCTGGTCGAACTAATAATTACCAAAAAGTATCAGTGTACCGATAAATGATACATCGGTACATACTAATGCTTCAAAGAGGAAAAAAAAAGGAGAAGAGGAAGGGGCGATGGAGGGAAGAGGAGGACGAAGATGAGGAAACGATGGAGGAAAAGGAATAAAACGAAGGGGAAGGAGGAAGAGAAAGGAAGAAGAGGGAGGGAGGCAGCGGAAGGAGGGGAGGTAGTGGTGGAAGAGGAGAGAGGAGAAGAGGATGAGTAAACAAGTCTCGATCATATTGACCGATATACCACCTATACCAAGCCAGTCTCGAACCGCTACAAAACCATAACGAGTCAAATTGGCCATTGGGGCCTCTTTTAGGGATTTCGATCCCCTCTCTGCCCCCTCTTTCACTCACTTTCACCCTCGCTCTCTTTCTCATTCTTTCTCACACTCTCACGTATGATTAAAGTTAATAATCAATGGTGGAAATCAAGTTTTAGGGATTTCGATCCCCTCTCTGCCCCCTCTTTCACTCACTTTCACCCTCGCTCTCTTTCTCATTCTTTCTCACACTCTCACGTATGATTAAAGTTAATATTCAACAGTGGTAATCAAGTTTGAGATTAGTGACTTAAGTTCCTAATCAAAAAGAATTCAATTTTGCCTCCTTATAACCTAGATTTTCTATTCATTTATGTCTTAGATACACTTTATCATTATCTAGATATAATTCATATACCAATAAATTAGGAGATAAATCCTAAAAAAGGTTTTTTTATTCTTAATCATTTTTTGGCTATTTTTTTAAAAATTGATATGTATTGATGTGCCGACACATGGTACGCCGACGCCGATCAATAGTTCGGTACATAGAGGCCCACACAATGAAAGAAACACTTGACACGATATAGTGTTCCTTGATATAAGTATAACCCTATGCTAATTTTTAAAAATGAACTTTCAGATAGCAAGATACCATGAATTATAGGTGTGCATCAATTAGGAAAAGCAGGTGCATGATGATTTTCTTCTTCAAAATAAGCAAGTAGGTTTCACAAAGTACACCACCAATTAATAAGAATTACCTTTAATCATCCAGGATACTTTTAGTTCTTTTGGTTGATTTATCAAGCAGATTTTGATAATTTAGTTGTGCATTTACAAACCAAATTTCACGTCAAAGAATTACTAGATGCATGCATCTTGAGTTATAAAATCTAGTTGGGGAATCACCTAAATAATTATTGGGTGCATAAGGAGCACAAAATTACCTATATGCAGTAAAGAAAGGCGAGAACTAAAATCCTCCATAGTTGGCCGAGTAGTTGGTGTAGTTCCCATAAAATGGATAATAAGCCACTTTGTAATTACTTCATAGATTGTTGGAATTAATCTGACCTTTATGCGAACTATGTCCGTCTGCAACAGATTTACCTGCACAAAAAAGGTTAGCAAATATCATTAAGGTAACTAATACAAAATATACTTCTGTGAGTTTCCACCATCCAAGTCATGTGAAAAACTCACTTCATTGTGCATCTCTCTATAGAATACCATCTAAAGAAGCACAACATAGCCACGTTGAACAACAGAGTCATTGTTAACTGATAAAGTGTGAGTTTTATAGCTCAAAACAATGAAGCATGTTACACGATACATGCATGATTCCTTATGATGGAAGGCAATGCACCCATGAAACTATAATGGATGTGAAAGCATAGTAGGTCTACCAAATTACCAGTATCTAATTATATAGGTTGGACATGTACGTACCAACCAATACGTACCACTCAGACCAATATAACAGCATCAATATGTATAGCTTGATACCGGTATAATACTATTCATTTTAAACCCTTATCATTATTATATCAATGGGACTGAGCAGTATAGGTAGATATATTGTCCAGTACGCTGGTACCACTCTAGTAAGTTGCCGACCAATTGACTGATATTTAAATCCTTGTCATCCATCAATGTTAAAGACTTTCCAAGTCTTCAGGAGCTTCATAGATACTGAGCTTTTGGGAATATAGAACAAATCCATTTTGCTTTGGCCTAAACTTCTACAATCTTGCCTAATATCATGCTAGAGATTAAAAATGAAGTCAACAGCCCTTTGCAGTGTTTAAGACGAGCATGATCAAAGTCAATAGCAAGCGAGTAAGCATGAACCTAATAGTATATTTTCAATTTTTCATAGTCATCATGCCGCGTATGATGATGACATAACAACAAATTTCAACTTTTGATTAATTAATTAATAAAATAATTCAGAATGAACAGTTATACCTGCCCACTGATGTTCACCAGATAGCCAAGCAGTAGCAGCAAATCAAAAGCTGCCTCAAACATCATTCTTGCAACTTGTGAAGTGGCCTGGACCAATAAGATAGAGTTGATATTGCACATGCATTTGGAATCAATTTCTTGGACACTTCTATGTGGGTTCAGATATGTCAGGAACTTCTCTATGGTGTCTAAAACTACTAGCCAATTAGTAGCTTTAGAGCACAATAAATTAAGGGACACCAATATATCAACAGCGAACTTCCTCTGGCTTGTGTGAGCTGTTTGTTTCTTTTCCCAGGCAGCATCAACTCCAATTTGTTGTATAAGAGATATCACCGAAGGACAGTATCCAGCTTCCAGTATCTTTAATAACTGAGACATAATATCTTCTGATGAGATACTAGGATTAATGAGAGATTCATAATATAATGCACTAGCAGCTGGGCCCAACTGGTGGCTTATATGACTCATGCATCTAAGCACTTCAAATAGCACTTCAGGATCAATGCCATTATCTTGCAAACTCATCCCAGAGCTTTTCATGTAATTAAATTCATCAGAAAAGCCTGAAAGACGATAGCCAAAAAAAATAAGTCATAGCAGAATTTCTAACAAATCCAATAAACAGAAGCTACCAAATGCATTATAACCAACCATAAATAAGTTGTTCAATCCCTTCCAAAGAACGAAATAAAGAAACTGAGTTTTTCCTGATTAAACCAACTACATTCTGTGAAGAATCAACAAAGAACCCATATGGTGTACTGTTCTGACACCAGTTGCGTAGGAAGTGAGTGCAGAAAGACCTCCAGTAATAAACAGTTGTCGTTGAATTTGTGGCAGCCCCCTGAGGCAAAAAGGTAGGGGAGAGTAATTGATTAGAAAAAAGTATTGCAGCATGAATAACTTATCTTAGAAAAGTATTACAGCATCACCTCGCCTTCTATTATTGCAAATATCTCCTTTTTCAACCCATCCATTGTAAGAGATTGAAACTCATAATCAGATATGTATTTCTTGTGCTCCAATAAAGTGGCACGCAGAGCAGTAGATTGATAAACACCAGGTTGGAGCAATCTCCGCAAATACAAGGATGAGACCAAATAGGCAGCTTGATCCTGGAGAAAAAAAGTAAGGCTCTCAAGATTGCAGAAGAGTAAATCTCTGAAATAAATATGAAAATAGACACGAAAAAATCATGTATGAAGAAAATAAAATTAAGGTAATAATCCAAGAGAAGTACTAAAACAAGAACCATAGAGAACTATATCAGGAGTAAGAAGCAAGTCTTTATGTGAATGACCTATGAATTTACAATATGCAACCAACAAAGCAATTTCAATGTCATCATCATCATATTCAAATAGACACAAAAGAAGATTGAGTAGGTTGGGTGTATAAGATGATACAATGATTCAGAGGTTTACTTGTAAAGAGAAAAAGGTGAGAGAAATTGGTCCATTGTTCTAACTGGTTTTAAATTTCCTAGAAGAATCTGTAAGGCCAGTGTCATGTTCTCCATATCCCACTTTTGCACTACTATATGCCACTCAGTATCAAGCTCCACAAGCTTCAACATAAGATCTGGCTATCTTGACAATTACACCCTTTTCCAGCCATCACTGGATTATCAAAAGGCATATGCTTACCAATCTCCCCAAAGGATGTGATATGCAGAAATATCAAATAGATGCCATTACTAAGGAAATAAAAAAGTACATGTATTGTTACACTCAAGGTCTGCCGTACCATACCATACCGGCGTTTCAACCTGGGCTCGGTACTGGTACGGTGCACCCAAGTGCATCGAGCACTGTAGCAGTGCTACAGTGTTGCTACAGTACGCTGGCCTGTCGGACCGGTACATACCGCCCATACCGGGCGGTATGATCCGGTATGACAGACCTTGGTTACACTAGTGATAAATCTTTAAATTTAGTTACTATGTGCTAGCAATATGCATTATGCAATATTCAAATAAGAGTATTAAGTGGAGGGTGACACTTTTGTTCATTAAACAGTGATTTGAGTAATAACACAAGTCAATTTCTAAGAAATTAATGCTATGCCAAGTACTAGCTTGTATGCCGCTATTATTTGCCAAAAGAAAAATTGCCAACCTCATTAGGCCATCAAGGATAAATCTAAAAAGTTACAAACTACAAAATCCCAGAATGGTTGGGCTTTAGTAAGTGTTTCAAAATGAGGCAGAAAAAGACAACTTCATGCTTCCATGACAAGCAATTTCAGCACCTACAAGTACACATGGTATACAGTTGGAGATCAGTAAAATTGCATAAACTGATAAATGGGCGAGACTCAGAGCATCTAAAGGTTACTTTTGAGTTAAGTGGGGTACCATCATATTATGTTAACTACATCTACATTGTATTTGATAACATACGAGAAATAAGCGAACAAAAATCACAGTGGAAAAGAAAAAGATGAAAGATTTTTTGGGAAGTTACAACTGACTTCCTAAGAATCTAAAAATTAACTGTTTTTGGTCAACTTCCACATTGTATTAAGAAGTTCAGATAACTGTTCGAATAAATGGGCAGTCAGAAAGTCCCATTAAATCTTTAATCAGCCTAGTTGTATTTAATGCTGCAATCTATTACTCTTCCATCTAAATTTCTGTTGGCCATGAGCTTGGTGCCAACTTTAAGAGGATTGGTGTCAAGCTATCGCTTCCCATAAAAGTACAAGTAGTCTTCCATGGAACCTACTTGAATTACAAGTTCCCTTTAGCTGAATCAAATTACTGAGAAAAGGCTTAGACGACAATGATAAAAATTCAAATTAACATACAGAATTGAGCTACTCATATAAATAATGAAAGGAAAGTGCCACCAATCAGGAGTAAGTTGAACATAGAAGAATTGAATACCTTCACTGAAGAAAATATGGAATGGTCAGTCCACATCAAATCATCTAAAGCATGTTCAGAACTTTGAAATAGCTGGTCAGCTACAAAGTCCTCTTGCAAACCATATGCAACTGTATGTTTCCTGAAGCCAAATGAGTTTCAATGAAAATGCTCAATAAAATTTTGTATGCCAAGGATAAATGGTAGTACTACTAAGCATGGTTCGCCTTATCGGTCCGTACCAGTATACCAATCAGCTGTCGGTATGATACATACCAAGCTGTACCAAGTCATACCGAGCGTATTAACACATGATATATGGGGACAGACCGATGTACCACTTTTATCAGTCCCTTGTCAAACCAGTACTTATCGTCCATACCGAGCAGTACCCTATGGTACGACGAACCTTGCAATTAAGTTACAAATAAAAAAAAACTGAAAGAGACTAAGCAAGGATATAAAGATAGTGAGCAACAATCACAAAAAAAACATATCCCAAATAACTACCTCAGTGAGAACTGATGGTGACTGACAAGATGACAATTGTACAACCCCACACATGATACTCTATTACAAGTCCCAAATGCCCCCTCTAAGAGAAAAGGGTTTCACAAACTAGAAGTTGCTCTGTCTAATGTGGTGCCTAAGAGAGTTTTATCAATATCTTTTATGTTATTTCATTTGGTGCCTGCAGATGCTTCTTGTGGGTCCTTGTGCTCATGAATGTTGTCATTGTTGATGTTCAACAATTAGTGAAAAGTTTATAGACTTGGTCATTTTTTTCATAGTGTTATTCCAGTTATTTAGGGTTCATAAAAGAATCATGATGATGATGTCATTAGAGACTTATCATCAAAGGGTGAAGTTATGCACTCAATTTAAATACTGCATCATCCCAAAAGGCAGGGACTTCAAAGCATGCCTATGACAATAGTGAATATATGCATATCTAGACAAATTAGAAAATGAATAGGATAAACATATAGCCAGAGAAAAAACCTATATCATGACATTGCAACATTCAGCTTGTTCCATCCCATGCCAAGCAGCACAATTGACTTTAACAAAAGCAAAATGCAAGCATAGGAGTAATTATATGAAACCATTGTTAAGACTTTTTTTGTCTAATATCCGAATGATCATTTCTTTTTGCTATTTAAGAAAAACAATTAAGAAATATGGAAATGATGAAGATACTGGTGGTTTATAATCAGCAAACTTTATAGCCAAATAAAGCATTTTTACAAAACAAAATATCAAAAAAATTTCTGTCATGATGATGAAGCATCCTATTTCGAATCATTTGCTAATTGGCACCATGCCTAGGGGCCCCAATCTCACACTAGGCTTGTCTCATGAATGGACAATATATTACACCACCACCAAAAGGAAAAGATGTCAAAGACAATTTTTCACTCAGAGTCATATCCTTAATTATAATTCTTCCCCTTTTTCCACAGATGTCAAAGTACAAAAAAAGAAAATTATACAGACATTTTTATTTCTTAAATCAAGAACTAATCAAACAATCTTCCAGCCACAATTTTGTGGACTTATGAGATTTTCAGAAAAGAAAATTCTTATCCCGCAAGCCCTCTTCGCCATAAGTTCCAAACTTGTTGCTCCCTCCTCGGTATATGAGTTGGTCAAATTCATTTTATTGCATTTATAAATGCTAATTTAGCTATCCTACATGATTGGAGGAACTAGTCTCCCTCAAATAAGATGAACTCTTATTAATATAGGCAAATCCTCACAAGAGATCTTTTCCCACCATTACAAGGCGTTGACGTTAGTTAGGTTAATTTTAAAATTGATTTTTCTTAATTTTTTATAAATTTGTATATAACCCTTCAACAAAAAAGACCACCCTTTTTGACATATGCCTCACCATGAACTTCTTTGACAATGGCTCACAAGAACTCATAATACCAAAAATAAATATCAAAGTTTAACGTACCGAAGCGTATCGCACAGTACAGGCAGTATGTATCAGTCTGACAGAGGACTGGTATGAGCAGTATATCAGTACACTCCAATATACCATGTGTCGATATGCTCGATATAGTTCGATACGTACCATACCAACAGCTGGTCGATACATCAGTATGGACTGGTAATGCAAAACATGATAAATATTAAGGATTGAAATATCGTATCGTACCGGAGTTTCGACATTCGCTCGGTACGGTACGATACTGTATACCGAGCGATATACCGTTCGGTATATATATATATATACCGGGCGGTCCGTATACCGATGTGCTGACGGACCGGTACGTACCGCCCGTACCAAGCAATATTATTCGAAATTGAAGACCTTGATAAATATACAAAATAAATATAACTAATTTTCTTTATATCAAATCTAATACATAATATACATAAGAAAGATTTGTTTCGTAGAGTTCTTCTCATCATCCACTAAATGGCATTAAGAGACAAGATTGACGTAATTGATGTAGTCAAATATCATGATATAATCCTGATTAATTTATTAGACATCTTGATTATGGAGATCCTTAGGTTCTATTAACGAAATATATACCAACAGTCCACATAGCAAAGGATGCTGTTTGGTGTGGCAAGAATGAAGCATAACAGAGGCAGAATGTTTTGTAATTTGCTTGTTATGACAGTTATGTACAAGGCTACACATAAATGGGCATTTTGAAATCGTCTGCAAGATTAAACATTGTACAGGACATGCAACAATGTACAGTACAAAGCATTCACCCCTTGCCATTCATAAGTGAAAACCTTACTTTTAGGTTTACTCTTTACTCAGTTGATTAATCATACAATGAATCAAGGATTAAAATCTTGATTTCATGTCAATATCAGTTGGTGGCAAAACCAATGCAATACCTGAACAGTACTATGTAGAGAGAGTTGATAAACCAATACAAGTGAAAAGAGGACACAGAGGTGGAGGCAAAGAAAGACAGCAGCAACAGAGGAGCAGTACTCTGTGGTGAAGGAGAGCAGCAGCACGGACGTGCAGCAGAGGAGTGACAACAGTGGGTCGGAGGCTGCAGTGCATTGAAGAGATATGGAGGAGAAGCAAAAGCAGCCAAAGAAGAAGAGAAGAAGAGGAAGAAATTATTTTAAAAGGAAGGTACATAATTGCTCGGTACAGCTTGGTACTGGTCAGCTTACAATGTGGTAAGTCAGCTTACCTGGTTGTAAGATCAATTCGAGATTGTACAGGACAAAATTGCCCAGTTTGCATAACAATCAGCCATTATACCAGTAAAAGACAATTTGTACCTACCAGTATGGTCAATTTATTAAAAACAGGAACTAGCAGAGACTGTAACAACACAGAGAGTACCATGATACATCACTATTTATGCAAACAAGGAGCAATTAAGTGTCGAAAGTCATAGAGGTACTTCATACATTCAGTAAGAGTCACAATGATAAATGGAAAGTACAGAAAGGAACAGAAACAGAATTATACTTACGTCTTAAAATCAGTCTGAGACAGATCATATAGCATCGACCCATCTCCTTTCAATATCCAAAGCTTGTCATATTCGAATTTCAAATCAATGAGCTTTCCCTGAGAAGTATGCAGCAACATCCTCATTATATTAATAAAAAAAAGGAATGGAATCTAAAATATTTATATCAAAAGAATAAAAGAAATATCCCTAAACACAAAATTTACAGATTAGAAGCATCTGCCCTGAATGAAATGACCAAACAAAAGTGTGAGTCATCATAATTTAAACCAACTAGAAGAAATTATTTGTGATCTTGTGCCAGTTGATAGGAGATTTGATGCTCAAAGCAAACAAAACAAACGTAACATTAACACTGTTCTAGCAGGACTGTCAAAAGAACAGGAGGAACTGAACTTCAAATGTGAGAAACAGTAGCAAAAGGCAACAGCAAGATTGTCCATTTAAAGCAACTTCAAGTTTTTTAGGAGCATTGGCCCATCTAAATCTTGTTTTGACACCACATGGGCGACTTACTTTACTTCAGAAGAGACATCAAACACTCATGTATGGAAGACATGCTTGTGATATCCAGAGTACTGAAATAAGTTTGTACTGTACAAGAGAACTTTCAAACAACAAGACAACAGATAAAAAACAACAAGTCTCGATAGTTACATCTATAGATGGCCAATTACATTTAAATAAGTGCCAAGAATCAACTTCAAATTTTCATAAAGGTAAAAGAAACTACCGGTATCAATCATGAAAGGAACTATGTAATACTCCCATTTTCAAACCTGGCTGTATTGCATATACAACAATTAGACAATAAAATTGTTTTTCAATTTAATCCATAATGATAGAGATCACTTCTATTGAGATTAGAGATGAAAACAGGCGACTCCACTGTCACTAGTCATAGATGCAGCATTAATAACATCCATTAAGCTGACATCAGATGCAACATTGTAGACCATAAATAGAATCAAATTGCATACAGTAAACCTTGCAAAAGGTACATATATACCTCATCTAAATGGATGCTCTGTGATGAGGGTTGTGGTGATAAAAGAAGCTTGTCTCCAGTACCAAGACCAAAATGGTACACAGCAACCATCTCAATATCTGATAACTTCACAATGCACAGGACATCAGTAATTATATGCAGTAAATTTGTTATAAACTTGCATCAAGAAGACATGAATATGAAGTGCATATTCCAACATTGTGGCAGCATATGGGCATGCCAACATAATGCTGGGCTGGATATAACACCCACACCAGCTGCATGTACCTTGTGTCAACCAAAATGCACCATACAAGATAATCTTGTCTGCAACAAGAAGTCTTATTAATTATGATGCTAAGAAACTCATATAGGAGTACATAAATGTCAAGTTGTTAATATAGTAAAAACTCCACAAAGCAAAAGAAACAAATGCTCCACAAGAAACCATAATGATACGGCAAAACAAAAGGAAACTATTTTACATCTTTCTTTAAAAACTGTTTTTCACAGTACTACATAAAGCTCAGTCAAGTATATTTAAATACCTCTAAGAGAAAGTATGCATTTTGATGTCTGTGGATTAAATCCACATGACTCAGATATAGATCAACAAATCTCTATTACTATACATATCAATTTTAACAAACTGCTTTGTCAATATAAAAAGGCATAATCTGATTATTTTTGCTTCTCAGGTTCACTTAAATTTTTTTACGATGATAGCATGCCATATTATCTATTGGCTTTGTAACGTTGCTTTATCTTTGTCATCAAAATAAAGGTAATAAATATTTTGTACTTATCCATTAGGTCTCAATAGGCATTAGCAACTTCACCGGTAAAAGAATGATCCAATTCGGTTTATTTTTCTATTTTAGAACAATAACCATATCCCTTAAATTATGAAAGGCATGAAATGTTAAATAATAAAGAATGGCAAGTTTCTTTTTCGATTTCCTATCCAATCTAATTTTCTAAATGATGTCGTGCATAGCATGTGCTAAGCGCAAAATACTAGTAAAAACAAAATCAAAAGAAGCCACAACACTCAACTGTTATGAGACACAAGAAGCAAGACCATTTATTGTAAAAAAAAATCATATATTTTTATCTGCATTTACATAAGGATGACAAGGACAGGTGAAAAAATGAATATATTGCTCAAGGACATACCGGAACACCATCATGCAGAATTGCCAAATAAATTAGATTTGCATCATAGTTAGCTTCGTTGACCCACAACCTGGATGGTTTAGTTCCTGATTATGACAAAATAAGGACTTGTAGTAATCGTGTCTAAAGATTGACTGATCAAGTTAACTTGATAGCTCAGACAAATAAAAAAGCCCTTTCTGGTAAATTAGTCAGAAAATAAGGAAAATATCTTTAGAATAAAATAAAATAAGTGAAATAATCAACATTATAACTTATCAAAGACAACAATGAGTCTTTCATTATTATAGTCAGACTTACCAAAGAATGCAAGGAAATAGCAGGCATAAATTATATAATAAGCATAACCAGAACCCTGACATTATTATAATATTTACCCAAGCAAGCAACAACACTCATTGAGGTCAAGACTCAAGAGTTACTGAGTGATCAAATTTGAAAAAGTAAATATAGTTTCATAAGGTAGCTAACAAGCTGAGTCAACCAGTGCTATAGTAACTGAAAGAAGTCAACAGAGATCACAAACATTGCTATTTCAAGAAGATAATAAAAAAAGTCCATAGTTCATAGAATCAACCGTGATCCAAATACAAGTATTAAGCATGGGTGAAGCCATGAATGGGAGTTAAAAAAAGACTCACATGGAGATTCGGACCAAACGAAAAATGTAAGGTTAGGGATGATAAGCAAATTTCGAGTGGCATCCAGTATGTGACATTTCACGACTTAATATGAAAGTATAATTTGATATATATTCCATCTTGAAAATTTTCAAGACAAGCATATCAGAAAATACTTTCTAATAAAAATCTGTGGTAGCAGTCAACTTCATGGACTTTAACATAAGGCATGACAATTGACATCAAGAAACTAATTCTAAACAAATTTGAATTGAAAGTCAACTTCTTGTTAGTTATGAATATACTATAAAACATCAACATAAAATAAACAAGATTCTTTTAATTACCCATCAAAACCAAAGATCCAACTTCATCTATCAGTTGGTATCACATCTTAAAGAGGAAATGATATCGAACTAAAGGCAATACAATGATAAACAACAGCACTACTAATTTTGTAATCAGCTGATTCTACCAAAAACTTTAATCAGCTTTAATATCTTCAAGATCATATTTATATTGTCCCATAGATTTTTTACAATACTTGAGAATCAGGTGCCCGGACAAAGATGATCCTTACAAATTCCATTATGCTTCAGGTATATGTTGTTATTTTAACTTTCACGCAAACATCCCTAATTAACCCTTACTCAACAAGGCATCTAATTACCAACTGCACCTGCTTATTCCTTTTTTTGGGCCCATAAAACCTTGCATAAAACTCCATGTGATGGGATCAGAAGTAAATCAATAAAGCACAACAGAATCTTGTTACCACTGGCGATCAACAATAAGCTTTTTTTCTAACTTGGACCTAATCAGTAATATCTTGTTGACCTCTATAGGCCATTAGAATTGCTAAATCAGTATTTAAATCCTTTGTTGTCTATATTAATTATTAGTAGCTACTAAATTCACTAAATCAAGATGAAATCCTCTCTCACTAAATCAATGAGATATGTGCATCTGATCAATCCTTCTTAGACTTGAATGCTACCCAAACATAGTCTTTGTTCACCTCTTCCGACATCTAGCATTCAGCCAGCACAGCAACTTGCATCATTTATCCAAATTCCAAAGTATATATATTCTCCACCTTTTGCACTCCTATATCAGATTTTTTTATTAGAGGTGTGCAAAAAATAACTCGCTGCATTTTCTAACTTCCATTCATATAGGGATAAACAAATAGTTTTATCTTACTGGTCCCTCTAGACTTTCCTTTACAACTGGAACAGAAAAGGATGCTCTAATCTGATAAACCATAACCTTGTTTCTTCAATTTCAAGAGATGGTGAACCTAGCTGAGCCGACCATGCTTCAGCCCCTTATCCACCCCTCATCCCTAAACACAAATATTTACACCTGATGACACTCCAATAAAAAAATTACTTATGGTATTAGGTCTTTCAATTTCACAGTGGAAGAATATGACCAGAATTAACCACAAAAAAATTAGAATAAGACAAAACTTGACATGTAACAGAACCGTAAAATCTCAATAGAGGACATGACAACAGTCAAAGTATATCATGAGTATCTCTAAATCAATAAAAGTGACCACCTAATCATATTATTTATAGATAATATCTCACAAATATCTGAACATCATATGGCCCCAAATCTCATCGTTGTCTGATTGTCACAAAATACCACACTAGAGCACCACTTTGCATTAGTTGCAGAGGCCTAACTTTCATCCTCCAAAATAATGAAATCTTTAATACTGTATAAGCATTAAAAGAATCTACTTTGCAAAATATTTTATTTTTACTGCGATAATTTTAGAAAACAAGACCATTACTTCACACCTAATAACTTTAAGCAATGATTTGAATACCGTACTGGACAATACGTACTGGTCCGCCAGTAGACCAGCACGCGGACCACCCAATACCGGGCGATATCAAGTATTTGGCTCCATATCGAGCGATACGGGGCTGTGATGGGCGGTAATGGTCGAAATTTCGACCATTACCGACCTGTACCAAGCGGTAACGATCGAAGCCGACCGTTACCGAATCGTAACAGTGTTCTAATGGTCAATTTGGCCATTGGAGGCCTCGAGAGTTTTTAAACCCTTTCCTCCCCCCATTTCAATTCATTTCACTCTCACTCTCTCTCAAACTCATTTTTTCTCACATTCTCTCTCTTAGTCTCATATTTTCACTCTCCTAAACTCAACAAAGCAACGAATTGTGGATTGAATCAAATTTAGAAGGATTAAGAGGAAGGACTTTCGGTGGTAGAATCAGATATATCTACATATGTGATTACTTAATTTATTTGAATCTTAAAGTTTAAGTTATATACAAAATAATATAACAATTCAAATAATTTTTTTGTAGATAATTCAATATTAACAAAAGGACGATTCAGAACGGATCAAAATTGTGAACCTTGCACAAGACTATTCCTCAAAGCCCAAAAAAGATATGTGACACCTTACCATGGTTTGTAATATCGTACTATACTGCTTGATACAGACAATACATCGGTACACCTTAGTGTACCGTGTGTCGGTATGCTTGGTACAACTCAGTACGTACTGTACCGACCGGTGATCAGTACACCGATACGGTATAGTATTCATAACCTTGATTCTTACCTAATTTAGATTAGTTTTGTTAAAACTATACTAAATGTATATTTATTTCTAATTTAAAAACCCTATCCTAACTTTTTTTCTCTTTTTAAGGTATTTTCATAGGGTTTTATGCCTATTTTAGGCATACCGCTCGATACACCCTAGCGTACGACTTGGTATGTCGTACCATATTATACCGAGCAAAGCTCGGTACATCAGTATGGTACGATATTTAGAACCTTGACTTTAAGGACCTACAGAAAATAGAACAAATATTCAATATGACAAGGAACTACAGAAATTACCTTCAAGCTCATGTGAGCTAGTATTGTAACTGACAACCCTGTTGTGACTAACAAGATCCCAAACACGCAAGAGACCATCGGCATGAATTACAAATAAACACTTTCTTTTGCAAACATCAGATATCACCATGTCTTGCACAGCCCCAATAGCCTTTTGCCTATAAAATGGTGTGGAATTTCAGCATCAATCTCTTCCATAAAAGAGACAAAGAATTTTAAGTATGTACTTAAGAACCAAATCAGTATAACTAAAAACATCATAAAACAACATTCAGATAATACTAACTCAACATTCAAGACAGGTAATTTTTGTCCTGAACCAATTATATAGAAAGGACAAACAATCAACCAATATTGTCATCAGATATAGTACAGCAGTTATTGCATAGTAAAAAAACCAAAAATTAAATGATAATTTAATAGCACATGTTCAAGAAAAAAGGATATATATATATATATATATTTATTTATTTATTTATTTATTTATACTAATTAAAATTGTAAACATGATAAGTCAAGTCAAATATCTTAATCTTCATAAAATGAACCCAACAAAGAAACTGCAAAAACAATTATTAGAAATACTTGATTGATAACTTCCTTCCGGTGGACAAAATTTTGCCATAGCACTGGGAAAGATGTGTAATCCTGAATCGTGATCAGCTTTATGTCATCCAAGCATAGTTCTTAATTTCGTCCTGACTGCTACTTGTGGGCCACTTATTGGTTTGGGCATTAACCAGGACGCGGACCATGGATTTCAATTTCATCTAGTTTGGTTCATATCAACTATTTAACATGAACCAAGATGCGGACCACCCCATTTCAGGCGGTTCAGTCTGGTTTTTTCTTTTCGTTTCAATTCTATAGATGTGAGGTTTGGATTTTTTTTTTTTACTTTGAAAAGGATTGAACTGTCCAGTTTTCTTTTAAAAGAACCAGACCATGAAACTTATTCCCACATAATATGCCATTATATGGGCTCTGCCAGCAGCTCAATATAAAATTTTTGAATCATAAACACAAAGAAGACTCTTTTCGCTTCGTGGAACTGCAAAATCCAGAAAATATAATTGACTGCGTTGCCAGAGTTTAGCCATAAGAATCCTACCTAAGTGCCTATTTAATGATAGTTATTTTAAAGAAAAACCACAAAATCCTTGTTTACCAAAGTGGTTGGAGATTCCATAATTTCTTTCAACTTGAGGTTAACTTCAAATGCCTATAAATAATTGTGGTAACACCTTAAGATTTGTAAGACAATCATAATTCTGAAGGGGACCAAAAGAAACTTGTTTACCAGCAAAAGTGACTCTCTTACTCTTATTTCACTGTTTATTAAAAGTAACAGTCATGTACATGATCAAGAATTACAAGCAAATGAACCCTCACCCTGTCACCAAGCCCATAGATCAGATGAAACAAAATGAACAAGTATTTATTTGATATGTTTACAAAGTAATGTTTATTGAGAAATACCTTGACATGAGATTCCACAATCGACCAATTCCAACATCATCACGAAGCTCAGTGGCAAAACCTGTTATCATCGACAAACTAAAAGTTCTATGGATATGCAAAGATCCAAAAAAAAATTCTATTCAAAATCACAAGCATACAAGTAGCAAAAGACAAGCAAGAACAAAAAGAGCTGAGAGCTTAGCAAAGCTAATCAAAGTATGTACAACAATCGGATAAACAACAAAAATTTGAACTGAACCTGGTGAACTAGGATCCAGTATTCCAAGTTGGAAACAGCTAACTACACCATCCTGTCGTCCAGTTACTAAGCATCCTGCTGCTGCTGTCATTGCTGTGATTTGAGTAGGAGGTGCAACATTGAATTCCACATACTCCCTTTGAGGAAAGGATGAACCAGAAATATAAGAAAATGGGCTTCTCAAACTGAGAAGATAAGCAACCCCAGATACAGTCAATACATAGAGCAAGTATGCATTCCCTGAACCACTATTAATCTGCAAAGTCATCATAAGCCACATCATGAAACATGAGATAAAAACTAGTCATGTTGCATGCTTTCACAACTATAAATAAACTAACCACATTCTTGCACAGAAATGCAGATGGACAGAGTGCATCCTGGAATACCAGATGCAATCCAGTTTGAGGAAATTCCTTGGAGGCAATGACTTCAACAACCTCAAGAATATTGGGAGAATCCTTGTGAAGCCTCCTGGAATAAAGGTTGAAGGCAGTTGTTAAATCTAAAACACAATGAAGAACATTCTTGGAAATGTTCGTATATGATTTGAAGATAAGATGAAGTATGGAAACCAGGTATTGTCATTAAATAAAGACATTTGCTTAATTTTACAGTTAACATTAAAGACGAGAATGAGAAATAAAGGATAGAGGAGAACTGTATGAAGGCAATTAATAATATCCTGATTCGTCATAGATATTTATCATAAGATCCTTATGGAACCAAATGAATAAAATTCTGCTAAATTTAAAGCTAAAACACAAAGTAATAGATGGGAAAGGTACTGGCATAGATTTTCAAGTTTCAGATGCTTGTCAAGAAAGAACCTTCTCATCACCTGTCACCAACAGTGTGAGTTAAAAAATTTAGAATACATAATAAGCAAGACGCATAAAGCGATAATTAAGACACTGACAATCTAAGACAACTGGACAACAAGCAGATCATAATCGTATAAAAGGTAGCACTACTTGGCCAGGAAGGAAGTAAAAATGTGAAGAACATATACATATTCACAAATATATACTTCATTGAAGAACAAAGATCTTATAGAATTGACTGCAAGTTGATAAACTTCTATGTAATGGGACCAAGTAGGACATGTTTAAGATAAGACATGCAATCTGAACATACAGCTGGAAGTAATACAAGGAAATAATTTTGAAATTTTGGGTCATCATAGCAAGGGACAATTAATATATACTTTTTGAAGAATCGACTTGTTATCGTATGTCATTCTCTTCAAATGGGAACATTGACAAGTTCATACAGTATTTTAAAATGTTTTACACAGTGATTTAAAAAGGCGCTCGCCTAGGCTCTCGGGCGAGGCGAGGCAAGGCCCGAGTGCCTCGCTTCACTTCCAAGCGGCGCGCTTCAAAGAGGCGCCACCTGGGCGCTCGCCCGAGCCCAGGCGCTGGGCGCTTCGGGCGAGCGCCTAGGTTAAACCAGGCGGCCGAACCAGGATTTTAGGTTTGGTTCGGTCTCCGGTGGTTAGTTGGTTTAATCGAACCAACTAAAACCAATATAATTTGTCATTTTGCCCAACCCTAACCACCTTTCGTTGTCGCTCTTGCTCCATTTGCTTCGCCGCTATCGTTGCTCCATCTGGTTGCCATTTGTCCCGGTTTCGTCGCTCCTGGCCGCTTTCGCCCCTCCTCCTCTCCTCGGCTAGCTTCCCCATTTGTCGCCCGCTCTATCACGACCTTACATTTGGAATTGCCTAAAAGGCGTAAAAGGCACCCCTTGCGACCAAAGACGCGAACTTAGCTTGCGTTGTCTAAGTCATGAGTCACCCTTGTGGCAAAGATGCGAACTTAGCTTTGCGTTGCCTAAGTCGCGTTTAAGCCCTTGCGATATTGCTCATGAGGATCGGACCACTTTGTAACCTCTCGCGGGTCCCGAAGGACCCAAAAAAGAGAAAGAAGTTAGTTCGAAGAACGAGCAACGGACAAGTCCGAAGTCTCGCGAAAAGGAAAGCTTTACAAGCAATTCGACGAACATCCCTGTGTGCACAAGAAAAAAAAGGAGAGGGAGAAAAACAAGGCTTTCAAGGATGAAGCGAACAATTGCGAAGCCCACAAACAACCGCTCACCCGGTCCCGGAAAGACAAGTTCCCGTAAAGGTCACGTCGCGAACTAAAAAGAGATCTCAACGCCCGATATAATCGAAGCCCCATCCAGCCCATTGCCACGGGGGGGTTCCGGGGTCCGAGATGGTCGACGTTTTGGTGGCGGAGGCAGTTCTCCGCTCACCTCCGCCACGCGAAAGCGGAACTGTTTTGGGCTGTTTTGGGGTTTGTTTTGCTCGGTTCGGTGGCGGTCGCTTTAACGCTTCTGACTTGTTCGAACTTACATATTTACAAGCAAAATGACCCAAAACTAAGAGAAAAACATGTCAATCAATCACTGTACATGTGTGTGAGCGACGAACGGTTCGTTGAGCGGAGTTGTTCTTGGGTGCGCTGACGACCGATTCGTGACATTCTCCCCATTTTAAACCGCCGACGCCCTCGCCGACGCTTTGTTGGTAGTTGTTGATGACTTCCTCTTCATGTCGCAGTATGCGTCTTGAGGCTCCCAACCGGCTTCGATTCGGGGAAGCTTTCGCCACTTCACCAAGTACTCTGTTTGCTCCGCTCGGTTGGGTAGCTTTATCTTGCGATCCGCTAGAATGGTTTCCACTCGCTTCTCGGGAGGCCGTGATGGGAGGTAGCCGAGTTGGAACACTTCGGAAGCATCTTGTGGATCGAAAGTGGTAGGATTTTAGGTTCTTTGGCGTGAAGAACGCCAGAATTTTGAACCACGCCCGGAAATGCAACTTGTAAGAGACATTGCCTACCTGGCGATAATGGGAAGGGCCCTTCATACTTACGCACCAATCCTTTGTGGACTCGTTCTGAAGAATTGAGTGATCTTTGGTTGGAGCTTTACCAACACCAAATCGCCAACTTTGAACTCTTGTGGTCGCCTTCCCAAGTCCGCCCACTTCTTCATCCGTTTTGCCGCCTTCTCCAAATAAGCCCGCATGATAATAGTTTGCATTCGATGCCACTCCTTTCGCTGAAATGATAGGTCGATGGACCGCTCCCAAGAGTACCCAATTGCCATGGTGTGCGGAGTCGGCGGTTGTTGTCTGTGATAATCTCGGAAGGGGCTCTTGTTGGACGCAGAGCTCTGCTGCAAGTTGTAGGAGAATTGGGCAATGTCCAACGCCTTCACCCAATCTCGTTGATTGGCACTCCACGTAGTGTCAAGATATTGCTCCAAGAGCGAAGTTTATTCTTCACCGCCATCCGTCTGCGGGGTGGAGGCTTGTAGAGAAGTATAACTTTGACCCCAAGAATTTGAATAGCTCGGTCCGAATCGTCCCCAGAACCGCGCGCCTCGATCACTAATGATATTGTGCGGGACTCCCAATACTTCACTACATTCTTCATCATCGGTCCCCGCCTCTTCTTCACGAGCGATTGTAGGGGAGCAAAGAATAAAAGTTGCATACTTTGAAAACCGATCGACCACCACGCAGTATCGATCCGAAGTTCCCCTCTGGTGGCAAGCTTGATATGAAGTCTAAGGAAATGCTCTCCCCGGCCTTTCTAGTACGGGCGGCGGCTCAAAAGTCCCACCGGCTTCATTTGCTCCACCTTGTCTTGTTGGCAAGTAAAGGCATGTTCGAACGTATTCCTCCACATCAATCCCCATCTTGCCGTTAGAAGGCCCTCTCCACGAGAGCCAACGTTCGTGAATGCCGGTGTCCAAATTTAAAGGGGGAATCGTGACACTCTTTTAAGAGTTCACGCCTTTAAATTGTCCACTCGAGGAACATAGACCCTATTCCTTTTGTGTAAACAAGTCCCTCCCCGGACCCAAAATCGTCGTGCCTTGCCTTCTTTGATGGCCGCGCATCGGGATAAGCGCACGGGGATCACTATCTGATCCATCCTTGATTCGGGAAAGGAAGTTGGAGTCTGTGACTTGCTTGGCCTCTCGCCCTCGGTTATGCAAAGCATTCACGCATTCCACCTTCCGACTTAACGATCGACCACGACATTCGCCTTCCCGGGCTTGTACTCCATCGCCATATCAAATTCACCCAGAAGTCCGCCACCGCGTGCTCCGCTTTGGGGAGAGCTTCTTCCGAGTTTGGAAATAGCTCAGGCGATGTTGTTTGTCCTCAAAGACAAATCGCGACCCGAGGAGGTAGTGTCGCCAAACTTCAGACCGATGGATCGCTTCCGTCATCTCTTTCATGCACCGGATACCGCCTCTCGGTCTCGTTGAGTTCTGCGGCTCTCGTAGGCCACCGGATGACCTTCCCGCATGAGTACTCCCCAATAAGCGAAGTCCAAGCATCATCGTATGGACTTCAAAGGGCTCTCCATAGTTTGGTGATTTGAAAGAACCGGTTCTTCTAGAACAAGCGACCTTCGGATCTTGGAATGCTATCTCACATTTGTCGGACCACTTCCAAGGTCGCTCCTTCTTCAAAGAACTCCGTCGATTGGGGTTGCGCCGAATATCCCGCAATGAAGCGTCGATAGTAGTTGACGAAACCAAGGAAGGATCTCAACTCGCACCTTCTTTGGAGTTCGCCATTCGAAATCGCTTGCACCTTCGACTTATCCATCCGAATGGAGCCATCACCGATTCGATGCCCCAAGAATAGGATCTCGGTTTTTGGCAAAGTAGCATTTCTCCTTTTCACGAACAAAGTGTTCTCCCCGAGAACCTTGTAAATCGTCCGGCGCTTGATGTGCTCCTCGGCGTTTGGTCGTAGACGACGATATCGTCCAAGTAGACGACCACGAACTTATCCAAATACTCCTTGAATATTTGGTTCATGAGAGTACGAATGTGGTCGGGCGTTGGTTAAGCCGAAAGGCATCACCAAGAACTCAAACGCTCCATTTTCGGTCACACGGGTAGTCTTTGCTTCGTCGCGTTCAAGAATGCGCGCACTGCTAATACCAACCAGAAGGTCGAAGTTTTGAAATACTTTGCCTTGCCCAATTGATCAAACAAGTCCAAGAATGAGTGGGATGGGATACTTGTTCTTCTTCACATTACTTTGTTGAGGGCTCGGTAGTCGACGATAATGTCGGAGGCTCCCATCTTGTTTTTCGGAAGAGAACTGGAGCTCAAAGGTGCTTTAGAGTCGCGGATGAGACCACCGCTTAGCAGTTCACCTAAGCGCTTCACGAGTTCTCGCCAACTCTGGTGGAGGCATCGCGGTAGGGGTGGTCTTCTTTGGAGGCTTTACTCGGCTCCGGCTCGATATCGTGATCCACGCCTCTGCGTGGTGGAAGAGTCTTCGGCAACTCGGGTGGCATGACGTCTTTGAACTCTTTCAGGACGTTCACCACCACTGCAGGTTCTTGAATGGCCTCCTCGTTGAGTGGCTCTAGCTTCATAGTAGCCACAAATGTCAATTCGCCTTTTCGCACCCCTTTCTTCAATTGTAATGCCGAAATGTGTTGGGGCTCCTTGGTTCCTCTTCGAAAGACGGGAACCACGCAGGGGTCATCGCCTCCCATCATACATAGGGAGTTCAAGAACGACATCGGCACCAACTTCGCCGCGTGCATAAACTTCATTCCAAGAATCACTTGGAAGTCGCCCGATGGGCACGGCCATCATGTTGGTGTTTCCGCTCCAAGTCCCGATTTTGATGGGAACTCCTTCGCCAACCCGGAGATTCGCCTGGCCTCCGAAGTTCCGCTTTCATTCGGCTTGGGCTCTTCTCAAGGTCAACCCAAGTCGCCAGGTTTCACGATCGGCTATGAAGTTGTGGGTAGCGCCTGTGTCCACCATTCAGCGGGTCGTTTGGCCATTCGACTTGATGTCCACATACATCAGTTCACTACTTCTCGCTTTTAGTACCCCGGTCTCCATGTTCTCCCTCACTTGACCCCCAAGATAGCGTTCAACGACGCATTGCTCCCATTCGGGGTCCCTTGCGACTCCTCATCGTCGCGGGCTTTGGATTTCGAACCGCTTTCGAACTAAGAGCAACAGCTTTGCCCTTGTCCGTCGGGGAGGGTGGATGGAAGCCGTCAAAGCATTGAGTGCCTGTTTTCGTGGGCACTCCCCTTACCACGTGCGGTCCTCCACACAAGAAGCATCCTCCAGGTTTTGAGGCCTTGCCTTTAGGGTTTCGCCCTTTGTGGGAGCTCTTCTTCTTTTGTTCGCCCCAGAGCTCCTTCCCTCGAGAATGTTTTGGAGGGCGATTTCACGAAGATTGTTTCCTTCTATTTGGGTCTTGGAGGAAACAAAGTCGGTGAGCCTTTCTGCGCAAGCAAAGAATTGCCCCGACCACATCGGTAACGTTCTTCGATTTAGCTCTGTTGAGCCCATGGTTTCAAACCATCGAGGAAGTCGAACAACTTGTCCTTTCGGACATGTCCCAGTATGTCCAAACATTAATGCAAAAACCGCTTCACATAGTCTCGGATGGTGGTACTTTGGCGGAATTGTCTCAACTTCCTTCTTGCGGACGAACTCGTGTTCTCTCGGTAGGAACCGAAGTTCTCAACTCCCGCTTGAAGTCTTCCCATGTGTCGACTCGACACCCGACCTTGTTGGATCTCCTCCCAACGAGTTCGCCACCAAAGTTTCGCATCTCCGTTCGGATACATTGTTGCTATAGAAACTTTGGTATCTTTGAGAATCGGGCCTCAGAGTTCGGAAGTATTGCTCCATGTCGAACGAAAGTTCTCGAGCTCCTTGGCATCTCTCGGCCCCTCCATATCCATGAGGCTCGGGTGCCCTCAAATTTTGTGGCGGATTGCCGCGGCGCGGGTGTTGCCTCCTCCCAGATTTAGTGATCTTATAAGCATGGCCACCTTTTGCGGTGAGTTCGCCACAACATCCCTGTAAGTGTTGCACGGAGTCTTTGGTGTCATCGGACGGTCGATCGACTAGGGGCCTCGACCTTGTCGATCCTAGACTCGCTTCCTCTTTGCGAGCTCTCTACCCCCAACAAGTCTTTGTTGGTCATGGTAGAGTTCCTCCACGCCGCTTCCGAACATCCAGTGGTCTCCGGGTCGTGTGAGTCTCTCCTTATGACTCTTTTTTCCCGGTTAAGCACGCAGATTAAGCTTCCTCCCTTCAGCGGAGAGTTGTTAACTTCGCTCGTCTGTTCATTGTCGCTCCTCTTCGGCTGGCTCCAACAAAGACGCTGGCGAGTGTATACGCATCGACCCCTGCGGTTTGCTTGGGGCAAGGGTCGGCTTGCCCGTCTTGTTTGATTCGCCACGATGCTTTGCCGTAGCGACGGTTCTGAAGTTCGTTCATTTGTTCGATCGAAGAGCTTGCCCGCTCTGATAGCTCATCGCTCCCGCTCCCGCTGCCTCCTTACACTCCCGCTGCTGCTGCCTCCTTACGCTCCCGCTGTCGTTGCCTCCTTACGCTACCGCTCACGCTCCCGCTGCCGCTTCCTCTTTTCTCAGTCAGCACCCCCTTACACTCCTCTCCCTTCTTCTCCTTCAGTATACTATTAACAGTATACTGTATATTGTTAATAGTATATTAATAATATTATTTATATTTATTAGATTAATAATATATTATTTTGATTTTAATACTATTAATTTTTTTGTTTATTTAAAATTATTATATTTAAATTTTTTAATAATTATATTTATTAATTATATTATATATTTTCATATTTTAACGTCTCGCTTCGCTCGGGCGAACGCCTAGCGCCTCGGGCGTTTTTGGACCTTGGCGCCTATTGGCGCCTAGTGCTTTTTAAATCATTGGTTTTACAGATATAATACAAGAAACATCAAATGGTAAAAACTTGTAATAGGAGAAGGCTTATATGGCAACATCTAAAAAGAAAATAGATCTGTGTGTTTACATGGAAACCACAATAGAGCAAGAAACAAAATAAAAGATATTATTATAATTTATAAATATTATTATATCTTCTTATCTCACAAACGCTAGCACATATTCTAAAAGAAATAAGAACACCCAATCACCTAGAATAGTGGACAAATTTGTAATTGAATTTCTCACAGCAATAGCATAGACAGACTCCATGGAAAGATTGTAAAGTTGAATGGAAGAAAGCATGACTTAACAACATAGATGGGGTGTGGGATATGTGGGTAACCATACAGACTGAAGATGTGAAAAGTAGGCAGCAACATTAGAACTAAACAGTGGAACTATATGGCATCAATACCAACGGGAGTTTAGTAAAGGAGAGTTTGGGGAAGTTCAAGAGTAGCGGCAGGAGGAAGACTCATAGTGGCTTGAGGAAGCCCAAAAGGCAATTACCTAAAAGAGATATGTAACAAACTTATTAAAGAAAGTCAATATCAATATGAGATAAATTAGGCTAACAAAAAAAAATCTTGATGCAAATCATATTGCATATGATAGTTTCTGGAACAAGCTTGAACAAGGTAAGAGATATATACAAGATAGAGAAACACACACAAGCTTGCAAGAAGGAAAATGTAAATTAAAAGGTAAATATCAAATGACTTTTATAAAAGGCATTGAGATAATGAAAAATTAAAAAATCTTTTCTACAAGTTATTTATTTTGTATTGTTAGCAACCCTGATTCTGGAGCCACAAAATAATGAGACAAAGAAGAAAATTTAGATAAGACAATGAGGTCTGATATTATCCCAATTGATGTACAAATGTGTTTAAGAGATTCAAAGTTAACTAACCAATTTACTAAACAAATTCTTAGCAACAAAGAACATGTAGGATAAATACAGAGAAAATGCATTTTTAGTAACAGCATAAAATAACAAAGGAGATAGTTATTAAAATTATCATAAAATCAAGCATAAGTCAATTTAAAACTTTGATGGACATAAAACAAAAAATTTATGGAAGTTACTTCACTTTTGTGCAAAGAAGAACCACTAAGAAGAACTTTTTTCTATGGTAAAATCAAGGATTACAATATCGAATGATACCGCCCATACTGGGCGGTACCATTGATCTAGCTCTGTATTGGACGATACGGGGCTGTATCGGGCGGTAATGGTTGATATTTTGACCGTTACCGCTCGAAACAGGTCGGTAACGGTCGATTTCGACCGTCGCCGCCCGCTACCGGGCAGTATCAGCCAGCCTGCAGCCTAGGAAGTAGAAGCGTCGAGGGAAAAGAGGAAGAAGGCACTCGAAAAAGAGGAAGAAGAAGAGGGAGAATCGGGAGAACCTCGACGCTTCTCGATCCAGCACCGCCTCCCTCGACGATCCCGATCCAAGAGGTAACGAAGAGGCGACGGCTCGGCTTCTTCTTCGTCATGTTCTTCGCCAACGACTAGAGACACCGGCCTTCACCACGTTCTTCACCGAAGACCGAAGACGCTTGCGGCCTTCGACGTCTTCACCTAACGCCGCAAATGAGGAGAAAACAACATCTAACGCCACAAGGAGAAGAAAAGGAGGCGACATCGCCGAGGCAGCATATGCCTCCTTTTTTTCTATATATTGATTTTTATATTTTTTATATTATATATATACGTATCGAGCGGTACACCTTAGCATACCGCTCGGTATGCCCGTACCATATCGTATCGAGCAAAACTCGAAACGTCGATACTGTATAAAATTACAAACCTGGGGTAAAATACATAGAAAAGAAGAAATAATATCACATTTTTCACTGAACTTAGGGAAAAAAAAGCCTATTATTAGGTTCTTAAGAATAAAATGTGATGAATTTAAGAAAGGAAGTTGACTTCATTTGATATACCGGTAAGAGCACATACACATTTAAAAGGGTAGTTACTAGCATCTGAACAATGAGATTAAACATGTGAATTTGTTGTTAGTGTAAGGTTAAAAAAAAGTCAAATAAGAAATTAATGTATTCAAAACAAACTAAGAATAGAAATCAGAAGAAATGTTTAAGATGATTTACTTTAACATACCAATGGTACAGAAGAGCCAAAAGGTACAAAAAGAAGTAGAAGAATAATGCAAAAGACTAGGTTCAAAATGATAAAAGAGATACCAATAACTGATTATAATACAATATCATGCAATCAACAGATATTACTTAAACAAAAGATACATGTAGAAGACCCCAAAAACTATGGTGGTTGATTATTAGCTTTGCAAATATGAACTACAAAATAACAACCATATGTACCTATCTACTTGAGGTAGCTACAAAGAAGATTTGTCATTAGCTCTTTGAAGTAAACATAGTCTACTAATTTGAGGATCATTTTGTCATTCTCAATGCATCCCACATTATTCATTTTTGGTCAACATTCCCACAGCAGTTCTAAATAAACAGAATCATCCTACACCAGTGATACAATGCTCTATTCTGGATATCACAAAAAGTTAAACAATATTAAATAGCTTGCCATTCAGTTCCAAATTGTCGCTATATGTGATATTCAATAAGCACAACCATTTATTATAGTTACCAGAATCTTTATCATCTACCTCAATAGTTTTGCCTTAAGCATACTAATTCTCTGAGAAGTCAATTAATTGTTTAATGACACTCAATATTTCAATTTTATAAAGCAGAATTTGTCTGATATTGACTTATTCAATCTATCTTTACGAGAAGATCACATGATGACAACACACAAGAAGAACAATGCCATTTTAACAACCATCTTCTTTTTTACCAGTAATATCATCTTTAGTCAACCTTTGATGCAATTTGGAGTGATGGCTTAATATGAGTTCAAGCTAAGAAATATGCAAGATAGCAACTCCAGAGAACAACTATATAATTATCAAACTCAACATGAATAAGAGATCCCAACTGAAAAGTGATGGCAATAAGATACAAGACCAAGCGAAATAACGCAAAGGAAGTCGATGGCTTTCTTAGACCCTTTTTTTTTTACTTCTAAAAGTTCTCCTATGTCTTTAGTTCACTTAATTGTACCACTCATGCATGTAAAGTAATGCTAATTATATATATTCAATCTGCTGTTCATGCCACAGTAAAGAAGGACAAGTTAGTGAAATATGATGATGGCTTGTCATTCCATAAGCTTTGTTTTTTCTGAATTTAGTCACAACAATCCCCATGTGTGTGATTTGAGAGGAAGAAGGTGATGTTCGCCACTAACCTTCTCGTTACCAATTGAACATCTAAAGGTGGTAAGTTCATTTAGGTTCAGATATTGAACCAGACTTAACGAAGAACAAGTACAACAAGGTTTAAAGAGAACAAACCTACTAATTTGTGTTAATGCTAACGAAATATACATATCCCTTCATTCAATCCTCCTTGTATTCATTACTTCAAATTTTAGAAAGAAAAAAATAAATACATGCCAAGTACGATGTCCAAAAGGTAATGACTAAAAATAAATGGAGTAGGCGGAAGAGGAAGTCGAGAGAAGGAAATGGGAAGAAGGGTTACCAGATGAGATAAGACTTAGTATCGACACCTTCTATCACGTGACATCCGGCTGCGTCCCTGGGGGCGAAGGCGGCGCCACCGTTGGCCAGAGGAGACGGCTGGGGAGCCGAGGCGGCCGCGAATGAGAAGGACGACGAGGGGACGGTGACCTCGATCCATTCCGCCTTATCGCTCCCAAGGATGGGAACTTCCACGCCGGCGAGGGATCGAGCGACGGCCGCCATGGCAGAGCGCCAGGAGACTAGGGGGTGAGAAGGGTTTTGAGGGGGCTTTCCGGGGCAGGGAAGGAATGTTGATGGGGGAGAGAGTGGTCGCAGCGTCGTTGGTTCGACATTTAAAGGTGGACCGATTTGGGCCCGAACCGGGTTCGATGGCTCCTCCGCGCTGACCCAATCAAATTATTGTAGCCGTTAAACGGCTTTTAAACATAAGCAAACATATTCGCATGTCCTAAAATAAATATATATGTATACAAGAAAAATACATGGATCCTGAATTTTCAAAAAAAAACATATAAATAAATATTTTATTCAGTAAAAGATTTTCTATAGTGTTCGTTAAATATCTACTCCCCACGTTACTCAAGTGAAAAATTATCTTGTGACGAGAGAAAATAATATTATTAACATATCGATCAAATCAATTTATATCCGTACGATTATCTAAGATGAAAACATCGAGTTCCCGATATATCATATAGATTAAAATTAATAAAAAAAATTCGACCTAATCCATCGGACATTCAAGTTAATAACTCAAATTTTTTAAATACAAATATGAGTGATAAAAAAAGATAAGACCTCTCTTGATCATGTTAAGGATAATTTTTATATCCATCAGAAAGATCAAATATTACATGAAATATTGTGTAAGAGTGGAAATAATTTATTTTGAACTTATCCATATTGACAAACGGATAGAAGGTGACCTGACCTCCATGTGGTGGTTACATGTCGTCGGATGATAATTAGCATATGTTATTCCTTATCATTTTATCTGCGATCAGTATAATTTTTAAGATTCATTCGAAAGTTTTATGATAAAATAATATAAAACTTATTATGATAAAATAATAAGTTTTATGATAACTTATTATGGTCCAAAGATAAATGATAACAATTTCTCGTATTAGAATGAAAAATAATGAGGAAACTTGAGTTTATCTGTTTGTTGATCGTAAATGACGTGGTAACATAAACTACGGCATGGCTAAAAATTGATTCGAACACTTGTAATTTAATGTCAAATAAGTGAAATTAAAATCAAAAAGTAATTTTGAGACTACAGTTGAAAACAGTGGAATTAAATCAAGCGAAAAAATAAAACAAATCCACAAAACTACGCCATTTTAGGAGGGTCCAAAATTCTTGTCGTCAGCAAACCACAGCCAACCTTTGCGATTGAGCACTTTAGGTAATTGTTTATCATATTGGTTAGTCCATCATCAAACACTTTTTTTTTATTCACAGCGATAGTAGTGGAAAAACATGAGTATATTATCATTAGGGTTGATTAAGGAAGGGAAGAACGACCTAATTCGGTTCAAACCTAACAATGGACAATGTGCATCGTCTCAAAAAATTCAAAGAGAAATTAATCACTATAGTCTGATTTCTCAACATATCATAGAAGATAGAAATCAATCATAGACCAACTCGATTCATATGATATTTAAGTCAATAATATCTAAAAATAAAAAATAAGAAAGAAATAAAATGAGAGAATTTATTTATACCTCAGTCCTTGTGACTCAATTTCATGATGAGATGATAATTGCCCTATAATTGCTAATGTGGATGTGTCATGTGTTGGTTTTGAAATGTATTATTCTATTCTATTTCGATCAGCAATCAAAGCTCTACTATCCAAGTTCATATATTAAAAATTTATGAATTAATAGGGAATATATAATTAGTCAATTATTGCTCATGTAAATATCATGTAATATTCATAAAAGCCTAAGGTGTAATTCGGGATGATTACTAGATAATATTCGTGGGAGTCCAATGGATAATTCGGGATGATTAGAAGTATTCAAATAAATATTTTATCTTTAAAAAATTAGACTATAAAAGACACTCTCAAATCTAGATAAGGAGCACTAAAAATTTAGAATATTGGTCTATAAAAGTTAATATTGGCATTAACTCGAGTGTTAAAAAGATCGATTCTGAAAATTTCTTTTGACTTCGATATTTTGTACATGTAACATCTTAAAAGAGGTACTTTCCTCGGACAATTCTATGCATATAGATCAGAGTCACATTAAACTTACGAGAACATCAATACAAATCTATATTATAATTAAAGAAAGTAAATAATAGCAATAACCTTATATCGTTGTAACTTGAATGATAGATAAATTGATCTTTCAATAAATAAAAGTGATAATAAGTTTCTCCATCAAATCAATGTAAGTTAATTCTCATTTTTGCAACATAACTTGTCATTGTCAACTCATACTCTAAAAAATAAACAATGACTAAACATATTACTTTCTTAAAAAAATTTGTCATGTGTCTTTGATATAAAAAGTTTAAGTATTTTGCGTCAATTATTTAAGATATTATTCAATCCGAATACTAAAAAATTGATATAATCATATAGTACTTTTACATCAACATATATATATATATTTATTTATAAAATAGTTGATTGATCATCCATTCATTATCAGTCATATGTTAAGATGAGATAGAATTGATTATATATACACCAGCACATGTTCACATGAGATAGTTAATATTACTCGTATGAGGAGAGGAGAAATAGGGTGAGATATTAAAAAATGTATTACCATTAGTTTAACTAAAGATATTGTTTTTAGAGTTTAATTACCACAGAAGTTTAACTAAAAATTGAGATGTTAGGAGTTATTGTTGCGGTAAAAGACACAAATAGATTCGACATATGCCACAATATATTTCAATCACTAATAAAACTATTTTATGCATTATATAATAGACATAAAACGATCTGATCATGTCAAATGACACATCACAGATCGGACGATGTCGGATGAAATCAAATCGGTCGATACCCGCACTCTTCTCCCACCCGATTATTTGGTCGCTGTTTATAAGCGCGGAGGGCATGCAAAAGGTGGGACCCACACTTTTGCCCATCCGTGTCACCAGTCACGAGACGGGTAGATGAGGGTAATCATGAGATGCGTCTTTCTTCAGCCAGGTTTCTACTGTCGGGATCCAAACAACGCTGCATGGGAGAGAACACGAAACATCCAGAAGAATAACAAAGGATCGAGTTGTCCCCGGAACCCGAAGCCTCCGACCCGGTACGCGACCCCTCCGCCTCCAATTCTCGGACCGCGAGCGAGATCGCGACGCGGGGATATATTGCTACCTTCAGCCTCTCACCTCGAATCCCTGGGTCACCCGGATCTCAGCCCGGTTTCTCAGCTCCCTTTCTCCATAGATTCATTCGCCGCCGCTCGCTGATTCGAAATCGGCGCCGGGGATTGCTTCCAAGGGACATCAGCTGAGGTGCCTTTGCAATATACGGTTTCGTGCTCATTCTTGCATTCTAAAGATGGACTTTTTATGCAAGATCAGCAGATATGGCTCCGGTTAGTTTCCTTTTTGGAAGCAAGCCCCATTTATTGGAATTTTCCTGCTGGATCTAACAGGGAGCTGAAAGCTTATCTAAATCGTATGGTTTGGTATTTCAATTTTTGTCCTTTGCAGCTGAAACTGACGCTTCGTTAACATATCGGAAAGTTAGAAGTGGATATTTTGTACCGAAAAATTTTTGTTATGAGCCATGCTCAGCGGTTTGCTGCAAATAAATTTTGCCTGTTTTTGTGGAACTTATAACATTTCCTTAGTCGTCTATTAGTTTTCTAAGGGTTGGTAATATCTCTGAGAAACCTGAAAATGATGCTTGGAGTATATTTATATAGTTGTGACTTTGGTGTGAATTCGGCCAATTCATGCCATTCCTATTACAAGATATCAAAAGATCAAGTCAGTATCATGGGATAGGAGGATAATTAGAGATATTCTGTTCTTCGACATCCACCACAACTTATGTTGTTCTAATCTGTCAGACGCAGTCAAACTAGTGTTGACATTGCCAAAAGCTCAGTGGTCAATTCGTGTCCTAGTTTTTGAGTGAAAAAAAAGGTGATGATGTTTCTTCCTCATCGAGCATTTTGTAAGGATTGAGGTAGGCTCCAGTTACAATAGAACTATGTAGACGAAATTCCACAGCTCTGCTAATAGACTGACCAAGATTCTATATGATATTTGCCAAGGTTTCTGTGCTACGTAAGACTCTTGGTTGACTTGGAAGATAATAATTTATCAACCAGTCTTTATTTGATTAATTAGAAAATGTTATAGTAGCAGGCCTTTTGTCTGTGGATCCTCTGGATATGCAGCTTGGCTTTCTTAGATGTAGTGGATTGCTTTTGTGGGTGGTTAGCTAAGGTTTCGAAATTATATGTGTAAATACCTGAAGATTTTAGATCTAAAGCTGGATTTTGTTATGTATAGCAAGATTTGATGTTTTCTTTATTTGGTTTCTAATTAAAAAACAACACTAAATTTGTGGAGTACTTTTGCTGGATCTAATTGGATTTAGTTAAGATTTGAATTGATATGGAAGTTGTACCTATGTTATCAATCAATTTTTTTAATTTCTTCTGATTTTTGCCTTTGTCAGATATAACTGATTCTTGCTTAACATATAGGGAAGCACAATCCTTCCTGCAGTAATTTTTAAGTGTTGTAGTTTCCTTTGAATAAGTTTAATTTGTTTTACATGAATTTCCAACATAGCTTTTATTTTTTCATTGAACTTCTGTGAGGATTGTTGATGTGTCTAGTAAACCTGGAATGATGCTTCATAAAGTACTCATGGTAGCTGAGACTTTGATATGAATTCAGTGAGCTCATGCCATTCTTACCACAAAAGATCAACAAATCATCTGGATATTATGAAATAAAGGTTAACTAGAAATCTTCTGCATTTCTTACATGCACCAGAATTAATAGTATCGTAATCCGTTGGACAAACTCAAAGTAGTGCTGACATTGGCAAGAGTTCAACAATCAGTGTGGTATGGATCTTGAGTAAAATAAATAATTATTTTTCTTCTCCATGAGCCTATGTAAGGCTTGAAGTAGGCTTTAATTATTTAAATATTTTATAAAATGTAATTCAATCATGCTGCCAACAGACTGTTGAGATTGTTCTGGTGTGGAATGGATGCTAAGGTCCAATGACACTTCAGCTTGATAGAGCAAATAATAGGCTAACAAGTCTGATTTTATTGATCAGAAAGTCATGCTATGCTAACTTTTCTTTATACTAGCACACCTTTTTTGTGGAGTAGCATCTTGGCTTTCCCGGGGAATTATTGACAAAGACAAAATTAAATTCATAGGGTAGATATGAATCTTCAGAAGCCATTATAAAAAAAAAGGTATTATTACTTTGACAAACAAAATAATCTTGGGAGACTAATAAATCAGAGAACTTCCTCACTTGTCTGTTGCAACTGGAAACAAGTTCCCTCTGTAAGAGTTTCTACCTATGTAAAAGCTTGGAAAAACATCTTCGAACTCAAACTCCCATAACCTTCAGTTGTCTTTGATCAGTCCACTTTGTTGATCTTCTTTCTCTTGTTGTGATATCCTACAGCTTAGATTTTTCTGATTTTTGTTCTTTTCAGCTCCTTGCACTAAGGTTTTTAATGTTGCGTCGGATAGCCTCGTAGCTTCTATATAGGGATCAAGCTGGGTGGTGGTTTCTCTCCCTCTACTTATGTATTTTAATAAGTATGCTGGTGAGCTTAATTTTACTTGGAAAGGAAGGTTTTAGATCAATTCTTAAGTCTATGGTATGAAGTTTTGCTGCCATGTTTCTGATTATTTTATGTGATTTGCGGCAGTGAACTATAATTCTTTATAAATGAATTGGAACGTATTCATATTTTAGATTAGTGTTAGTGTCATCCTATACAAATATTTTACTGTATTAGGGGAATGGCAAAAACAGGAAATTAGTGGATTTGTTTACAGGATAACTAGGTTCACATCTTGTAGCTTGCTCAGATGAAGAACATGAATATGAGTAGACCAATACTGTCATTGGAGCTTTATTATCATATGAAGAGTTCCATTTTTTTAGCTCTAGAAATATTACTTCATACATGTTGATTTCTTTTGAATCTCCATGCATCAGCTATCAACTCATAATTTTCTCAAAGAGAAAACAATTGAGGATGCTGCGGAGAAAAAAAAATTCAATGGATGGTAAAAACCACAGTATAGCTCATGGTGGTTGAGTGAAACGAAGAAAGTTAATGATTCAGGAACAAGGCTGGGAATCATACCCGGTCATACTCTTATATTAATGAAAATGTTAATAAATAAATGTAGAATGTTTCAATATCTTGTTGCAGAAGTGTTGTTCCAAGTTCCAACAATGTCTCGAGTAATTGGTTGACACCACACTAAGGCATAATACATTTACTTTGACATATTCGTATAACTTAATTATTTCTTTATACTATTCTATGTAATGTCTGTGTTGAAAGCATGTGTTTTTGGGAAATTATTAAATTATATAAAGTTTGTGCTTCCTTATATTTTCCAGAACCATTCTCCATCAAGCAATTGCCAAAGTAAGCTTACACCAAATTCTGGACCTCGCGATTCATAGGAGCCATAATCGTGCAAAATTCTCATTTTTTGACCAAGTGTTGGTATGCTTCCAATTCCATAGGCTTATTTATTATGTCGCAGTGATCTTTAAGTAAGATTTATTTGCAGCAGGTTATTGAGTCAAATGCAGACATATCTGGAAGATGCTCTTGTTGGTCATGGGTCCCCAAAGACTTCAAAAAATATTCGTAAAAGGTCATTTGATGTTGCTGATGGTAATGCAAATGACGTGAACAATCATTCTACTGCAAGTCCTTCAAATCATTTGGTGCTTTATGACCCTGGTACAAGTGGTACCAGTCAGGATGCTCATGCAGTTAGTGATCTCATGGATAATCATACTTCAACATCTAGAAACTTCCTAGCACCAATTTCTTCTGGCCGTACTTTTCCATCCATTGGGACATTTACAGTCCAATGTGATTTATGTTTCAAATGGAGGATCATTCCAACAAAAGAGAAATATGAACAAATACGTGAACACATATTAGAAGAGCCTTTTATATGTGAACATGCTCGTGAGTGGCATCCTGATATTTCGTGTGAAGATCCTGAAGACATATCGCAGGATGGCAGTAGACTCTGGGCAATTGATAAACCTAACATCGCTAAACCACCTCCTGGCTGGGAAAGATTGCTTAGGATCAGAGGCGAAGGAGGCACAAAATTTGCAGATGTGTATGTCTTTGATTTCTCTGGTTGTCCCTTCTTTTATTCTCCGCAAGTAGACTGCTCAGGATGGAAATTTTGACTATTTATTTTATACCACAACATTTGTGCCTTCGTGGAACTCCATGACGTATGTTCTGAATAGATAGCCATATGATAGAGATATAAAATAGTGTTAAGACCAGGACTGGTTGATTTGAATAATTAAGGAAAATGAGGTAGTAGGGAGTGGTTCCTTTTTAAGATGCATCCCGTCCAGAATGCTTGTCTGATTAGGGATCTTGATGTTTAGTTTATAAGGTGCATATTCCTTTGTCAATGACTTCATCTTGCCTAGGGCTAGCTTAACATGTCTTAATTCCTTTTGGAAGTCACAAAAGGATTATCACAAAAGGAATTCTCTCTCAATACTTGACTGATCATGTGCATATTGTTTTCTAATTCATCTTTTGGAAATAACTAAGCAACTAGAAATTCAATTTTGGACAATATATCAATTTAGATGGAATTATGTTGAAAAAAGTTTGATAAGGAAGTCATCACATAAAGTTTTGCTTTTTTTCCTAAGGTAGCATTTGATATGGGTCTTAAAACTCCTTGTAACTTGGTAAAAGTGGTTGTAACCATTTCTATAATTTGTGGCTAGGGGGTATTCAGTGCTGTTTATATTAGTGGGTCACATGTGATTTCTCTTTCCTTCCTTGGTGTGTAAACGCTATAAATAGCGATGAGCTCTATCAAGAAGTATGTGTATAGTAGTGGTTGAAGTTGCTGAGAGTTTGAGAGGCTGGTAACAAGTAAGTGTTTTCTGCACACTTGTAATTTTTTCCCTATGGTGAAGATATGCAGCAGATCCAAGGACGTAGCCCAAATTGGGTGAACCACGTAAATCTTTGTGTCTTCATTTGTGTTTTATTCCTTTTTTTCCTTTTTTGAATTTGGTACTAGGAGATTTGTTTTCTTCTAACACAGAGGATTAAACTGGGTAGAGGTTTAACCCACCAAGCAAGATCGAGTTGTGATGGTTTAAAACATAAAATAAACAATATGAACAGTTAACTTTTGGGTGAACAAAATAAATTTAGAGTTAAAATAAAGAAAATGAATTTTATGCTGTTTATTCTTTCATATGATCAACAAGATCTAGAAAAACCATGTTGACTTATCAAGGAAGTTCCAAAGTAACATGATGGACTACAATGAACCTCTGTGTTCGATTTGAAACTTTGCAATAGTATTTATTGAGTGATATATGAACTTGAATATTGAGTTAAATTGAGACCAGAAAAGCATTTGCTTGAATTATTTTGGAAAAAATCTCATAATTTTTTAGCAAGAATTTCATAATCAAATTGGCTCTTGGCATCAAATCTTCCCAAGTATAGTTAATATTTAGAGAGAAGTCTTCAACCTAATTTTGGTGTTAACTTACTTAGATCTCTTTCTTATAACCTTTTGTTTGGTATTTTCATGGTTTCCTTTTTTGTTTTTTATTTATATCTGACATTTTAAAACCAAATTGGCTCACACAGTCTTGATTTTCTGCTTTGGAGTGGCATCCATTCATGCATTTTTACAGCTTTAAAGTGCTCCCAGCATTGATGCCAAACTTTCTTTTTTCAGGTATTATGCTGCACCATCTGGGAAAAGACTGCGGTCAATGGTCGAGATTCAAAGGTATGGTCCATGTTCTTCCTCACAAAATACATGATATTTTGAAAGACTTGCATTTACCACTTAGTATGGTTGTTTATAATTATTGTTGTGCTATCTGATAAAAGAAGTGCAACATGTTGGTTATTTTAGTCATATTATGTTGTTTCGTCGATGAACCTTGCAGGTATTTGCTTGAACACCCAGAGCACGGACATGGGGTAACTCTCTCTCAGTTTTCATTTCAGTCCCCTAGGCCTCTACAAGAGAACTATGTCAGAAAACGTCCTGCACGTTTGACAAATTCTTGTAATGACCCTGATACAGTACTGCCAAGGCCAACTGAACCTGAAGAGGGTGAGTGAAAATAGCAAAAGTAAATTCCAGAATTTCTTTGGAAGTTACCTGCTGTGATAACTGAATATGTAAATTCTCTATGCTGGCATTTTCATATTAGTTAGTTGACTAGTTCTTGAGTTGCTCCAAGAGAAGCCATGAGATCTGCTGGAAGAGAGAATTGCCTTTGACCAGCTCAATGTGACACTGATTTGCTTCAAGTTGCATATATAAAGCAGATGATAGATTCTACATATGCAGAACAAGGAGGTTCCGTATGACTTAATCAGTCTCTTGTGACTTCTTTAGTGTATCAACTCAAAAAAAGAAAAGAAAAGAATACCATTGATTTTGGGCCTCAAGTTTGAATGTTTTTTTGACTATTCACTGATGGCTGAAAAAATATCAGTGTAGAAATCATATCAATGGCATTATAGGAAATTGATATAAATGTACAAAGGTGTTTTAGCAAAACCTAAACTGAACTGCTCATGCAGTGTGACTAGCAGTATGCATATCTTAATGAAATGAAATAAATGTTTGTTATAGTTTTTAGCTAATTTCATCATGTCTACATTTCTTGTTTTTTCGTATTAAGATATTCGCTAAGCTTTTCGGACAACTAATTTCTCCTGAGTCTTTTAGTCATTGGGTTGTACTAGAACATGTCTGATTATTCCCTATTTCTCTGATTATTTTGCAAATGATTAAAAACAGGAGCTGGTTATTTCTTGTGTTCTATGCAAAATCTTGCTGGCTTGAGTTTTTCTTTTTCACTTATTTTCTGATTTCTTGAGATTGCCGTAACCAATATTAGATGGTAGGTTGTCATCATACTATACATTATCTGGTCCATGCTGCAGTGAATCCCTTATCTTGGGCAGCTCCTCCTACACATAAAGAGCTTTTAACTGGTGGACCAGCTTCATCAAGTCCTCGACAAAACGAAGACCCAACACCGACGGCAGCTACACCTTCATCAGAACAAATGTGTGGTAGTTCTCTTAATGATCAACCCAAGATGAAGCTAGAAGATGGTGACCATTCCAGGAATCCTTTTGAGGTGTGATGCTTTATTCTGATGTTGTTGCTATTTTGGTTTCTTCTTAACTTTAATGTCATGGAGAATGAAGGATTGTACAATACATGACAATGTTTTAACAGGGAGGTGTATTTTCTTAAACTTTAATATGGGAAGCACAAAATTGATGGAACAGGAACACCAACATCAACATATATGAAGATATTATGATTAAGTCAATCACCTTTTCTTTTTAATTCTACCTGCATCATGTCAGTCTCTGAAGATTATCTTGGTGATAAATGGTTACAGAATACATGAATTCCATGGACTCTTCCAATATGTAGATGAGGAGATGGTGTGATGGCTCTTTTTCACCATAAGTTCCATGGGACCACTTTGCAGCCAAAATTGGTTTAAACTTGGTTTAGGATGTGCACCCATAGCACAAACTTTTCATGTAATGTGATTAAACTGGGCCAAAAATTGTAATTGTAATTTCTCCCACTTGCAGCTCCCACTAAAATAGATTCACCACAAGCAACTCAGAAATATTGGCTGTGTTGCTGAAGTGGAGATCTTATTTTGGTGTCATGTCTTGAGGCTTCCCAATACTCTCATCCTTTGAAGTTTTCTTTTCCTCACCACTCTAAGCTACAATGAGAAGTTTGTGGAATGAAGCCACTAAGTGTGACTTCAGCCCAAAGCCAAATCTTTACTAGATTCTAATCCATTGAAATGATAGCACAGAAGAAGAGAATGGAAGCTCTTTTTGTTGCCATCATCCACCAGCACACCCACTTTTCAGCTCCAGTTTCTTGAATTCAGATGATATCCACCATATTTGAGGTAGCAAAGGAATTCAGGGATTTGAATGTACTACTTCCTCCAATCATGATGCAACACATATGTCTTCCTACTGATGTTTACCTAATCTGAGTCATCCCACACCATTAGCTACCACTAGAAACAACAGTCAGGCATCATGCATCTTATCCAAGGTGCAATGTGTTCACTTGCATTCATTTCTTTTTTGATACCTCAAGTTATCTTTGATCACAAGTGAGAGAAAATGTTCTACTATCAAAGAAATGGGATGCTGATAGTGACTCTTTTATGTTCTCAAGTGAAGAATAACAGAGTGAAGTCCACAATTCAGAATTGCTTTGCTAATTTTATATAAAAAAAGGAGAGCCAAAGAAAGAATTAGAGAATCATTCGGTCAATAGAAGAAAGAAATTCCTGAATTGTTTAACAGTTTGAAAAATGTTCTTGCTAGTTTGGTTGCCTTCCTCTACTCATTTACCAGAAACCTTGTAATAATATGATGGATAGCAAAGCATGCAATACATTAGAAACTGGATGATGAGTGTCATGCTTGCTTGCTAAAATTCTAATATAAAGTTAGCGATGAGATATATATAAAGTTAACGAACCATGTGATCCAAAATACCTATTTTCAAGTTAATAATAGTCTATCAAATCTCACGCTAAAGGGGTTTATATCGTCGTCAAAAACCAACATAATTTAAAATATATCATGATGTATCTCGAGTCTCATTAATATATAGTCTATTTTTGCTCTGATCTCTCACGATATCCACTACTAAGTCTACTCTCGTACCATTTATCATAATCTAACTTGATGAATGACTGATCCGTTAATAATTAATATAAAACTATGTTAATCAAACATCAATATGTGTTGTGATGTGCTTGAATCTGATTCACATCTCTTTCTTACTTTGTCTGCTCATACGTTCTTCTTTTATGCATACCTCTCGTAGTAGTCAATATGTATTTGTTTTGATTCTATTTATCATAATCCAACTTGATCGAGTAATTGACTATTAATAATAGATCTAAAATCAAGTTAAATGGTTGTATGGTATATCAAACTTTTATAAGCCAATTCAAGTCTTAAAATTGGGGTGTTAAGCTATCATCATCATCCTCATAGTCATAATAAATTTCTATAATTCAAATAATGATGACTCAAATCACTAACAAAAATACCAGAGAAAAAAATTATTTTCTAATTAATATAATTCAGTTGGTCCCCCTGGTGTGGTGCAGTGGTCACTGTGGGATCAATCAATCAATCAATCAATCAGGTGGGACAGATCTTGCTCTCTCTTCTTGCTGCTTAAGGCCTGTTCATGCATGAAATGTCCTCGTCATCAAGTATGGAGGAGATGGACTTTTGAGCAAACCTTGAGGTGATGTGGTGTTAATGTAGTCTGAATCAGATGAGCTGGATCTCTTAGAGCAAGGTGGGGGGATGCATGAGAGCCGGTCATGCTTAGATCTCTGGATTTAATGCGTTTTGGATTTGTCTGTGTGCATGTCATTTCAGATCCTCGAATTAAATCGAGAGCACAGGCCAATTTTTTCTAGCTACTCATATGAGATAGAGGATTACATGGGGGATGTGCTAGCAAAATCAATTCTGTCCATATGTTCTGGTTCTTGATCAAACTCAAACATCAGTGCAGTGTCTGCATTTGCAGTAGCAAAAGCTTATTTTCCTAAAAGAAAATAATGAACACAGCTCGTAAGAAGGAAGAAGTGTTTCTTGAACTTCTTAGAGTACAGATTATAAGAAGATGAAAGAAGTAGAATCGCCAAGAAAACTACATTTACTGGTTCTTCCGAAATGAAGATCTCAATCTTTCTATTTTATCTTAATTGCTATGATGTAATGCATAGATTGATGATCCTTCCCAAACCTGCAGTTCTTCAGGTGCAAATTGCTAACAATTCTTTATTGATTTTCTGACATTTATTGAAATGCATTTATGCAGGTTATGGGAGCTCTGTTACTCCTTAAGAGCAAGCTATACACATGGAGATTTATTGAGCATGGGAGTATTTGTCTGAATCTGAAGGCAGTAGGCCTCGATGATTCCTTCAGTAAGGCATGAGTTCAATGGACTCCATCTTTTCTCTGAGTTCAGATGCATTTGCTGAGGAATCCTTTATTGTCTCCTCCATGCTATGTCAAGAATCACCCAAGGTTGATGCATTGGAGCTCTGGGTTAAAACAGTAAGTTTGTGAAGTCCATCACTGGGTTTAAACTTCTCTTACAAATGCACCATGAACTCCTTCAGCTCCAATCATCCTGCAGAACCTTCAAGCAATCATCAAAGCTTGATCCCTGCATTTGCAATGAATGTTATGATCGGGCTCACCACAACCACCTCAATCATGTTCAATTTTAACACCCACCAACTGCAGAAAAATCAAATCATCAATTTCCACAGGTCCAAAGGAAAGGTCCACATAGAAGAAGACCTTTATCATATAGACCTGTCATCATCAAACAAGAATGATAGAGAAAGAAGGTTAGGCAGCAATTAGGGGACTGTTGGGACTCAAAAATACAATTGGGTTGGTTGGTCTCCTTCGATGTGTAGAAAGTTACTTTTAACTCCACAAAGGACTCCTTCAGAACTTTATGAGACCATAGCACAAGGATGGTCCAAGGATGATGATCATGAAATGGAATTTTTCTCATATTTCCTAAGATCTAAGATCATGTAGGCCACTCAAATGAGCCCCACTGATCTCATTGCTTGTGCTCTTTAATCCTTCAGATCTGACTGTGCCTGTCTCTGAGTTTGTAACTTCAATAAAAGTCATGCATATTCAAGTCATGTTAACTAATACAAGCTCAAGAGTTTACCACCAAATAATAAACCTAAAAGCTCACACCTTTTGATGGCTAAGAACAGAACAAAGGGATCAGAGGGAGGTCCAAAAGGACCGACTGAGACATCACTGTGAGACACCATGCAGCACATCTCTGACCAACTTTGGTACATAATCTGAAGAGGAGGTGTCCCAACATTTCCTCTTTGATTTCACTAGACAAGGTCTAGAGTTCATCCTCTCTGCAGTGATCAACTTCTTCCCTGTTCAAGCGTTTGCTGTACCACCTGAAAACTTGGTGACAATTAGGTCTCATTTCAGGAGACCTGCTACATTGAAGTGTCCCCCTGAGGGGCACCCCAAGGATAAAAGACCTGCCTCTGGAACAGAAACTGCAATCATAGAGAAATTATATATATATATATATATATATATATATATATATATATATATATATATATATATAGAGAGAGAGAGAGAGAGAGAGAGAGAGAATGCTGCTGTTTAACAACATATATATTTAAAGAAAAGAAACCTGTAACATTATATATGTTGTTGGAATCCATGTTTTTTCTCCTCCTTGTATTTGCCAACAACCACTGTAATTGTGTCTCCTTTTAGTATTTTCTCCTATTAGGCACTCATATCAAGTAGCCCTTCAAACTGAAGGTTTGTGTTATCAGTAAGTACTTATCTGCTTCCATGCATTATTGATGAGTAGATGAATAAGTTATAAAAGTATTTTTCTTATTTTAAAGTATCTGATCTAATTGATCCAAAACTAAACTTTATATTAGCATTTATCTTCTGCAATATATAATGGACCCAACATTTAAGTCAAGTTCAGTAGATCAACCTAAAATGGGCAGAAAACACTATTTTATCTCTGTAGTTTGATCAAATTGCCTGAGACCAAGGAATTAGGTGAGGCCACAGTTACACCAGTTTGCTCAATATATAAACTTCTATCAACAGATAAACAAATATTGAACCTCTTTTTCATGTTAAACAGGACAGCTATGACTAGAATCCTGATCACTTTAGTCATAAATTTTCAACAATGATATATACAGATGTATAATCTTTCTATGCTCTAAATATTGTTAGAAAAATTAAGACTGAGTATTTCCTAAAAAGTGAAAAATTTATTTATCAAAATATTACTTAGTTGAAAAAGCCCAAAGATTTGATACAAGTAACTAGCCTTCATAAGTTTTGCAGAAAATAAAGTTCAAACAATAGGATAATTTAAAAAGCTGTGATATTTTTACATTATATATACACATATGTATGCACAAACATATTGACTAGTTAAATAAAAAAATCTTGGTGTATGGATTCTGAACATGAGAGCATGGTAGGGAATGATTCACATATGGCTACAGATGGCTGTGGCTGTTGAACCACAGCAGCAAGGCTCTTATTGCAACAATTACAAACCAGATAATTGAATTGCATAGGATAGGGATGGACTGAAACTATGCCTTGTGGTATGTTTTTAGCCACTCAAACCACATCAAATTCCCAGATCTTAAAAGCTAAAGTTGATTCTACATTACCTTTATCTCTTGAAAAATTTAGAAAAAAATACATGATAATCTCATTTACTTTAAATTTATTTCAGTATATTTGAAAAGCTGAAAGGAAAAGTCTTCTATTTCTACTTCTTTTCAAATTGCATCCAAATTTATGTTCCTTTTTACCCCACAACTTGTAGTTAAAATTGAAATGAATTTTCATTCAACATTTTAAAGAATTTAGAAGAGAGGGACACTAAGACAGTAAGACTCATCTTGCAAGAGTAATCTCACTTCTTGTCCTTTAACTTCAGGCAGAATATTACTGTCTACTGAAAGCTAGACCAGGCTGACCAGCGGCCAAAAGATGTCTGCCCTTTGAGCCTTTTGAAGGTGGCCAGTTCAATCACCATCCAATCAATCATTTCTTCCTCCCCACCCTACCCTCTCTGTTTATACACTAAAAAAGTTGCAGGATTCTGTGAACCACCAATGCAGCAGCAGCTGATGGTAATGGTGGCCCAGGGGCAAGCATTGTCCAGGGTCAAACTCACATTGAATCTGCTTGTGGTGTTGCAGCTGTGCAAAGAGTAAGTCATAATTTTCTAGCATCTAATGTTGGTTGTGACTTCCTTTCTTCTGCACCAAAACCATGTTCTTGACAGAATGGACCCCTTAAAATATCAGAATGAATTATTTAAGTGGCACATAAAAAAAGCCCAATGGAAATGTGGGAGGCTTGTGGAGTAGAATCAAACTACAGATCTGATGAGCAAATGGAGTAGACCTGACTGCAGAAACAGAGTATATGTGGTAGCTGGGGCAGGCTGGTGCAGAAGAAGAAGAAGCCAGTGATTGGTCTAATATAAGTATCCAACCATGTAGATTGACTCACTGCAGCCACCTATCTTATGACTGCAATTGATCATTGAGCTCCATGTGACATGTTCTGTCCTCCTGTACTTGCAAAGACACTTCAATTTTGTGGCTGTAAACCCATTCAGATCCATTTTATTAGCTAAAGCATCCCATCAAATAAGCATCAGTTGAAAGATAGCCACTGATGGTGGACATTAGATGTTAGCAAAGTCATGTTCAGAGGATGTGAAGCATTTATCTAGCAACTATTGTCCTTGCTTAGGATTAGCAGTGGTGTTAGAGGTATTTGTGTGAGGTGAAAAGGAAATTAAAATATATTGTGTTTGGGATGAACATGAATCTATAATCTATCAAGTGTTGTGGTTCACATTGTTCCAGCATCAAACTAGCTGTAAACTCTCTATGATTAAGATTCCTTAAAGATCCTGAAAGGGATATCGCCTCTCTATACAGATCATCAACTATCATGCACAAGAATCAATTACTTCAAATGTTAATGCTTTAGAGAGGGTGCTAATGTGGAAGCTTCCTGATGAAGTTCCAAAAAGTTCATGCCATCAACCCTCGTAATTAAGATATCTGTACTTTTCTATTCAAAATCATATAAAAAATTGTCATATATGGACCTAATCAGGAATCAAAATTTTGCAGCTTAGCTTTGTTAATGACATCTCATTTCAATTTTTAGGCTGATCAAGCCTATTATTTTTTGCTTTTGCATGTTTCTAGAAGGAAGGATACACAAAATTCCATACACCTAATGATATTATGCTCAATTGCAATTTAAAGATCACAGTGGATCCATAAGTTTCAAGTGATATCAACTGCAAAATTATTGATGATATGATCATTAATCAATCGAAGAGGTCTTCTCTCATCTCTGTTTAATGCATTTACTCTTTGTTCTCCACTCCTTGTATAAGAAACAAACAGTCATATGCCCTTTAGTAAATGTTATCATTAAAACCATACTGCACATCATGTTTCTTTCAAAGACTATAGTTTTATTGATAGAAAAATTAAGATGATATTGAAGCGAAGAATCTACGTTCATTCTCATTGAGATAATACACTAAGAAGAATATATATAGCTCCGATCAATTCCAATCACTGTTAAAATCATAGACTATACGAGAAAAAACCATATTAGAATGACATCGTCTGCTGCTTGAAATTTAATGCCAAGGTCACCACCATCGCCACCAGAGAACAAGCTGCAATCAATGTGGAAGCATCCATCTCCCCGTACTTCTGCTTCTGCAAACTCGTTTCTTCTTCCTGCACAACATCAGGATCACAAACACACAGTGCCTGGTCGTCGTAGCTCAGCCAAGCTTGTCTTCACCTTCAGGACATACTCATCTTTGTTTCGTCACTGTGCTTCCTCCTCCCCGTGCTTGAGATGAGGCACAGACAACCTCTGTTCGCTGGAGACGTTCATGAACCCCACGGCCATGGCGACGACCACGGCCATGCTCGCAGTCAAGGGAACACTTCACACGGCGCTTCTCGCATCCGCCGCAGCGCACAGCAGCACAAAGCCAAAACGAGAGCAGGGCCTCTTTTGGCTTCTCCCTCCTGGTATGCCCAATCCGGTCCAGTCAACCAAACCCAGGCAAGCCAGCCGAACCGGTTCCACGGAAGGACCGACCAAGGTGGGTCCCCTCCGGGCCCATAAGGTACCATCCCGGGAAACGAGACGGCGCGGGCCCACTGTACCGCGCCCCGCCAGATTAAACCGAGTAATTAAAGATTAAACTATTATTAATCCTTCCGAATAAAAAGATGGGAAACATAAAAAAAGAAAGAGTTTTCTGTACGCGGTTTCGACGCCCGATCGGTGTACCTCCAGTACCATTGACAGAAGCGGTGGTCCCACGAACATTTCCTCCAATCACTTCTGGGCAGGTTTTCTGGGTACATCGACGAATAAAAAAGTATTTTTTTCACGCTGGGGCGGCGCTCCCGTCGCTGTCGCACGAGGAGGAAAGCACGCGCCGAACTGTACGCGCCACGTCACCGAGGGACCAAATGGATTAATCCCGCTAAACTAATGGGCTAAATCGACGATTTTTAACCCTTCAACCACAGCGTAGACGTCGATTATTGCACGTGGCGGCACGTGACGTCGGCGGGGGGAGGGTTCTCTTCATTCCTCGTGCAGGATCACCCTCGTCCTTCGATGTATTTACGCTCTCGCCAAAGAAGGCGTCTCCCTTCGCGACTCGGGAAAGCTGACGAGAAAGCAATCATCAGCTACGATTTAGGCAAAGAGTCGAAGTGTCGTAGGCACTTGTTATGGGCTAATATGTTGCGTGCGACGTATGTTTACATGCCATAACAGAAGATGCCATATTAAAGCCTCAATGATTTGGATTATTAGTGGAGGTGTTCGATCTTAGCAAGTAAACTCGCTTGCTAATGCAGTACCTATTCCTACCTGCAACAACACCGCTATTACTAATGTTACAAACCATGGTGTAGTAGTAGTAGTAGTAACTGGAGCTCACAAGCTTTCCCCTAAGTAGAAGCCCACTCCGCTCTCGACACGTGTCGCCCGTGCACGAATCCCCGGCCGATGGACGTTGATCGCAGACGAGGGATCTCTTCGGCAAGCACAATTGCTTATCCCACCCGTTCGTTCGGCCTCGATCTTACCTTTCTCCTAATTGGATTATTTTGCGGGTCCCCTACAACGAGCGGTTTTTTTTGTCGTTAAGCCCTTTCCACAAGACAAAATTGGGCTGCGCGACCTCCGGTCCATCGCCGTTTACTTTTCGCGCGATGTGACCGCAGCCGGCCGCGGTTGGAACTGTTATCCGGGGGGTTAAAGCCGAACCGAGGACGAATACGGGGGCTAAACTGCTTATTATCCGCTGGTAGAAGAAGAAATGGGAGAGGGGACGAGTGGACCGAGAACGAGTACTCTTATTTTATTTCGCTTACTCTCTCCTACGCTGCCGCTGCTGCTGCTGCTGCTTCTTCTTCTTCTTCTTCTTTTGGTCCCTCGCTTGTCGGGAGACGAACCTCCTCAAAGGGCCGAAACCCTCGTTCCCCGCAACCCGCGCAGGGGACCCCGCGACCCGGTTGCCTCACCACCGGACAGATTCGTCGGAATCCGCGGCCCCTGCCTTCGAACCGGTGGAGCTCCGGTGCGGCCAGACCCGCCCCCCCCGTTCTGGTGCCCATGGAGGTGGCCTGTGGTTGAGTTTCGTAGACGGCGGTGGCGGTGCTCGAGGGAATTAGGAAGATGAAGGCGGATGCCAGTGGAGCTGCGGCTCCGAGCCCTTGCGAAGGTGAGTTTGGCTTCGAGCTCGTTTTCTAGATGCTTTGTCTGTGGCCGCAGGCCGAGGTGGGGGGTTGACGCTTGTGGTGTTGGTGGTGGTGGTGTCAGGGGAGAGGAAAACGATAAACCTGGAGCTGTGGTACGCCTGCGCGGGGCCGCTCGTGACCGTGCCGCCGGTGGGGAGCCTCGTCGTCTACTTCCCCCAAGGGCACAGCGAGCAGGTAAAGATGTGACTGTGGCCTTTTCTAGCGTGTGCTCTGCGGGAGTGTTGCTATTGCTTCCTCCTCGGTTCCTATGTAGCCCCGATCATGCGGGTTTGGAAAGGACCTCCTCTTTGAATGGCCGGAAGCTTTCATAAAGCTTGTTAGCGAAACCATCTTTTTTGCCCTTTTTCTTCTTTCTGGCCTGTAAATTATGCTGCCTTCTTTTGGTTCTTTTTCCTGAACGATATATGTTGGCATACCGTTCTTCACCTTACGAACGGATTTGGCGAGTTTCTTAATATCGTATGGGCTTAATGGCTTCTATATGAAGTGTACAGGGTTTCTTTATTCTCAATATTTGGGAGATCTGCGGATACCAGGAATTTTGATTATGGTACTTGATTAAGAAATTTGAGAAAAAAGCACTTGATTAAATGAACACGGTTTTCAAATGGGAATGACTGCAATTGATTCTTATTAGTTTACGTTTTCTTGATTAGTAAATTTTTTTTTTTAATTTCCTTCATTTGCTGTTATTTTAAGACCCGATCGTTCCACTTTTGCTTTCAGTTTACTGAATAATATGCTTGGTAAGGGGTGAAATCAAACATGATGGGTTGATATTTGCAATATCTTTTCAATTGTGGCAATAATTGCGATTTCTTTCTTATAGTATTGCATAACCCTTCCTTTTTTTGCATCATATTTGTAGCTTAAAACATAAGCAATGTCTGAGCTTGAGGAAGAGGAAAAGAGATTTGGGGACATTATGCCTTTGGATGGAACATAGTTGGAACAGTTTCTATCTTATAATTATCTCATTGTAGCTTGCATGCGAAATTAGATTAGAAACAGATCACAATATCATTCTCAGATCAGGGACAAGTTCGACCATGATGATTGATGACCCTTGTTTCATACATATATACTGTTTCCAAATTGTGAAGGAACATCTCAGGTCAATATTATTGTGAATCACTTTATACTGTACATGTGTCATCTCTGTAAATGGTTTATGGTGGTACAGAACCTGCCAACGAATGTGGTGCTTTCTTGTGAGTTCTAGAGGGTGGTGACAGGGCAGTTTTATATGCTGGAAAACCATGTACCTGTTGTTGGCCTATGTCAAACAAAAAATATTTTTTTCAGTTATTTCAAGCTATAGATTTAATTTCTAAATTCTTGTTCATGGTATTCTCTTCTCTAGTTTTTTCTTCAGTGATCTACTCTCTACATGATCGATAATGTTTGATTGTATGAACAGATCTTAGAAATCACAACTTGACTATTTTGCTAGTGAAGTTCCTAAACTGGCCCGGAGATCTGATAGTTCTACTCGCATAGATGGTTGAACCGAATTTTGTTTTGGAAATTTCTTTTATTTTTATATTTGATTTTAGGTTGTGGTCTTTGTTTAAAAGCCGGTTTAAATTTGATGCTGATTGGGTTTGACATTTACAATGAGCACTGGACCTGCAGTATTTCATTTTATCAATATTGGGCTTTTCTGGCTAAAATCTAGGTTATGCTTATAAATGCAATTGGTTAAGCTAAAACAGTATGGATAAATAATACAAGAGCATGTAGTTCATATGAAAGAAATCACTGAAGAATATACGAGGGGCTAGATTAAAGGAAGCAAAGAGCTTCACAGCTGGCTTGACGTGACTCAGTCAGTGGATGAGCTACTTAGCATCTATTTCAAGCACTATGATGTGTGCCATCCTCTTATAAACCTTAGTCTGTAAAATTTCTACGATTGAAAAACTGATTTTTATTGTTTGAATTTTGGACCATGATACCTCTTAAACACAAGTACTTTAACTGTGAAGCTTTTTGGATGTAGCTGGTTTATCTCCTTTTATAGTGTTAATTGTTACTGAAGCTTGATAATTTTGATTGTGAGGATAATTGAATGTTTGCACTTCATGGCTCAGATTAAAACTTGTATTTGTTCTTTCAGGTTGCAGCTTCTATGCAAAAGGATATCAATGCTCATATTCCAAATTATCCAAATCTTCCCTCAAAGTTGATATGCCTTCTTCACAATGTTACTCTACATGTATGCCACCATTCATTAATGTTTATTCCTTTTTTACATGCAAATTATGATTGCATTTTCAGTTACCTTATACTTTCAAGGTTGGCTTTGTAATGCTTTAGGCAGATCCAGAGACAGATGAAGTTTATGCTCAAATGACTCTTCAGCCAGTCAACTCAGTGAGTCATCTTGTCTTATTTATCCAATAGATGCTTCAACCATGCCTTCTACTTCTAGCTAAAGAGGGGTAAAAAGATGTGGGCGCTAAGTTCATATTTTGACTTAGAGTTGCTCAGCAATTAAGTTATTTCATCTGCTTGGTACTCATCCATCAGCAAATAAACATTGACCAAAACTAGAAAGAACATGATTGATTGCTTTACAGAAAAATTATTGCAACCTTTACACTGATTCTAAGTCCCCAAAAGTAGAGTTTTCTTGCATGGGAGCTTCCTGTCTATTGATATTGACAAAAAGCGTCATGGTGAAGAAAAGCCTTTCTAGAAATGTGGCCTTTGGTTTTAGCCTTGATGATTGTGTGGCTAATGAACTTAATGTATTATGATAGAGAGGATAATTCTTTTTCTTTCGAGGAAGATACTAATAACAGTTGTTGCTGTCTCATACTTTAACATATTAATTACCTCACTTATTTTCCTCAATGCAGTATGGCAAGGAGGCATTGCAGGCATCAGAGCTTGCACTAAAACAAACCAGGCCACAAACGGAATTCTTTTGTAAGACACTTACTGCAAGTGATACAAGCACTCATGGAGGATTCTCCGTGCCCCGTCGTGCTGCAGAGAAAATTTTTCCTTCTCTTGTATGTAATTTCTGTGTGCATGTGTGGCTTTTGTATGTAATACAGGCTTATGGTAGTTCTTTGATGATCCATGTTGCAAACCTTGTTATTCTTGTGTAGGATTTTTCAATGCAGCCACCTGCTCAAGAATTACAGGCCAGAGATTTGCATGATAATCTATGGACTTTCCGTCATATTTATCGAGGTTAGGCAGAAAAAAACCTAATTGCTGAACATATGCTCTACAAGCTGTGTTAGAAGTTATTCTTCTTGATACTCAGAAAACCTAATTGTAAATGCTAAGATGTAGTGACTTGCTGAACATATGCTCTAAATTTGGATTTCTTGTTGAGCTTGGTATTCTTGAAAGGTCATGTTCTTTCTCTGAAATCTAGGCCAACCGAAGAGGCACTTGCTCACAACTGGTTGGAGCTTATTTGTGAGTGGAAAGCGGTTGTTTGCCGGTGATTCCGTATTATTTATTAGGTAATGACATTCTAATCTCTATACAGTGCACCAATACCCTTATCATGTTTTCTTGTTTCCAGAATGTCATTTGTCATGACCCTAAAAGGCAAACGTTCGGAACACATTTTTGTTTGTTTAAATTGGACATTTTTTATTATTTCTTTCATATTTGCCCACAAAATAATACCAAGTGCCCCTTTTTTTCTTTCTGTTTTTACAGCTGATGGTAGAGATTTAGCAAATTGATCTAAATCATAGTCAGCTCATATGTTTCTCCTTCATCGTCCTCATCTGCAGGGATCAAAAACAACAGCTTCTTTTAGGCATTAGGCGTGCTAACAGGCAACCTACTAACCTATCATCATCAGTCCTGTCAACTGATAGTATGCATATAGGCATTCTTGCTGCTGCAGCCCATGCTGCTGCCAACCACAGCCCATTCACGGTGTTTTACAACCCAAGGTATGTTCTTTTCTATTCCTAGTTTTGTTCAAGATACATAAGTTCTATCTGAAATTTGACCATCTACAATTTTGGAACTATCAGTCGTTAATCCTCATGTATATCTGTTATATATTACAATAGGAACTTCTTGTTGTTCTGCAGGGCTAGCCCTTCAGAGTTTGTTATCCCTTTTGCAAAATACCAGAAGGCAGTTTATAGCAACCAAATATCCCTGGGTATGCGCTTCCGAATGATGTTCGAAACTGAAGAATTAGGAACAAGACGGTAAGAAACTCAATTTACTGGATTAGCCACATCAAATTATGATCTGATGTAAACCAATGCCTTTCTCTAGCAAGGGTGTTGAAGAGGCCAGACAAGGTGGGAAAGGTCATTCGCTGGCTAAACAATGTTTAGTCATTTAAGTGAATGGCACTGAGGATGCTCAAGAAGCATCATTTAAATCCTTTTAACAATAACAAAATAAAAATCAGACTTGTCCGGTAATCAGGAAATGCTGATGAGGAAGTGACAGACACTGGTATTGCTAGAGAGAAAGAAGATTCAGATGGAAGAAGAGTATAAAAGAAAAAACAAGTGGAAAGGAAAGAAAAGAGCAAACCAAGAAAAATGTATCAATAAGAAAAAATGAATGAAGAAGAGGATCATGAAAATGGAAGAGCACAGGGTTGCTGGTGTAAATGGAGATGACTGTGAAATGCCCTAGCCCAATGAGTTATTGAAGGGGAGTGCATAATTTGGTGTCTCCTACTTAAGCACCTATTCAGTTAGGCAAACACTTCTGGTTTTGCATATTCATTGAAGTACTAGACTGAAGTTTCCTGTTTCTTTATCGGCAACCACTTTCTCATTTAATGTAAACACTTGAAATTTATAATTCCATCGGAAAGTTCTTATCCAATCAATAAGGTAAACTTGCTCTAAATTCTGCAGGTACATGGGTACGATTACAGGTATTAGCGATCTAGATCCAGTAAGATGGAAAAACTCACAATGGCGCAATTTGCAGGTTGGTCTTTAATATCAGTGATCTGCATGCTTTGGTTTTTCGGTCCACAGTCTTAGGCTGTCAGGCTAGTTAAAGTTTTGGACTGTTTACCATTTTCTTACAATTTATTTCCTATTAATAGTATTATGCATGCTCGACAGGTTGGGTGGGATGAGTCTGCAGCTGGGGAGAGGCGCAACAGGGTCTCTATATGGGAGATTGAACCTGTAGTAGCTCCTTTCTTCATTTGTCCTCCTCCATTTTTTGGAAAGCGACCCAGACAACCAGGAATGCCAGGTACATTTTGATGCATGATATGTGAACAACAAGATCTCTGTCTAAATGGCTTTAGATGATTGTGGCACATTCTTGTCTTAAGCTACTTTTCTAAAAGATCTGAAACAATCTGCTGCATGTCCTTAATAATCTTTTTCAACAAAAAACAATGAAGTCCTTGGCATGGAGAAGAAGAATGGCTAAAACTGTATTATAAGAAACAAACTATCATGATTTGGCAGTGGATGGCAAAGAACCAGCTGTCACTGAAGCAGGACCCCAGGGCTCTAGATAGCGGAGAAGACCTTGGTAATAACTGTAGATGAATCTTGATCACAGAATTTGGAATTAGGACATTGAGCTAGGTTTCGGTAGCTTTAATTGTGAGATTTTTAGTATGCTGAATTGGCAGTTGATGTTGCAGATGATGAATCATCTGAAATGGAAAATCTTTTCAAGAGAGCGATGCCTTGGCTTGGAGAGGAGATCTTAATAAAGGATTCTCAAACTCAGAGCACAATAATGCCTGGTTTAAGTTTAGTTCAATGGATGAACATGCAACAAAATCCCTCTCTTGGTAACCAAACCCTGCAGACAGAATACTTGCGCTCCCTTGCTGGTCCTGTTATGCAAAATCTTGGCCCACCTGATCTTTCTAGGCAGTTGGGTATGCAAGCTCAAATGTTGCACCAGCATAATGTACAATTCAATGCCAGTAGGCTGCCTCAACAAGGCCAACAGGTAGATGAACTTGCTAAGGCATCGATTCCACTGAACCAAGTGGGTGCTTTTAGTAGACCCCCACAACAAGTACAAGATTTAGCCATGCAGCAGAAGCAACAATTGGTCAACCAAGCTTTACCATTAAACCAGACAAACAACAACATCATACAGCCCCAAGTTCTGGTCCAGACTCAAGTGCAGCCACAGCTGCAGCAACAGCCAATTATCCAGAACAATCAGCTATTACAAACTGCTCTCCAACAGAGTCAGCAACAACATCCGCAGCAACTGCTGCAGCCACATCAAAATCAACAGCAGCTACAGCAGCAGCACCAGCAACTTCAGCAACAATACCAGCAAGCACAAAGTAGGATGCCAGTTAAACTCCCTGTCCAAGTGAATCAACAGTTATCTGACCAACAGATTCAGTTGCAGTTGCTACAGAAACTCCAGCAGGAACAACAGCAGCAAGCATTATTTTCACAGCCAAGAGTGCAACAGCCTCAAATTCACCAAATTCAGGAATTCCAGAGAACTATCCCAGATGTACAGCAGCAGTTGTCTAACTCTAATTCACTAGTTCAGCAACCAGTGATCCCTCAACAATGTGCAAAAACTACTTCACAGGCTGTGAGGCTGCCACAGATCTTGCAGAACCAGTCACAGCAAAAGCCTCAGCAGCAGCAAATTCCATCAAGTGATTTTCCTGAGGCAGTCCTTTCCACCACACCAGTAACTAATCTTATACCAGCTAGTGGCAGCTCTTTGCTAGCTGCTGGGGGGACACAGTCAGGAGTTACAGATGACATCCCATCTTGTTCCACATCGCCTTCAGCAAACAATGGATCAATTCTTCCTCATTCAATCCTGAATAGGAACGGACACTACAATCTCATTTCAACAGAAAAGACATCTCAGTCAATTATTACAATGCTCAACCCAAGCTCCTTTGAAGCTGCCACCGTAAATCCCAACATCTCCAAGGAGCTTCCAAAAGTTGTACATAATGTAAAGCCCTCAATCCCAATTCCCAAGGTGCAAAATCAGGGAATTGTAGCCCCTCAGACATATCTAAGCAACACAGCTCAAATGGATTACTTGGACACTACCTCCTCGGCGACTTCTGTGTGCCTATCTCACACTGATGGGTCTTTAAATCAAGCCTTACCTCTCCTTTCATTCAATCAGCCATCAATGCTTAGATATGCACCTCCAGAGAGTGATATTCCTGGCACAGATCCAAGAAATAATGTCCTTTTTGGAGTTAACATTGATGGTTCAATGGGAATACCTTTGACTGCTGATGCTTTGTTGGTTAATAACATTGATTCAGGAAAGTTTCAGAATCATATCCCTGGAGATGCAGTAGCCAATTACAGTACCTCAAAGGATGCTCAACAAGAGCTGTCATCATCCATGGTTTCACAATCATTTGGAGTTCCTGATGTGGCATTTAATTCTATGGATTCAACAATTAATGAAAATGGTTTACTAAATAGGAACTCCTGGGCCCCAGCACCGCCTCCGACAATTCAACGCATGCGCACTTACACCAAGGTTTATGGCTTCAATTTTGGAATCTATACATTTGTTTCTTTGAGCATTAACATGTGATCGTTTAATTTGTCTGCTAAATAATATGGAAATTTTATCTTCTTTCGTAATGGGGCAGACGAGTTTAATTTATCTTCTTCTTTCATAATTTAATTTGCAGTATTGTTTACAGGTGTACAAACGTGGAGCTGTTGGCAGATCTATGGATATCACACGATATTCAGGTTATGATGAGCTGAAACATGATCTTGCACGAATGTTCAGCATAGAGGGACAGCTGGAAGATCGGCAGAGAATCGGCTGGAAGCTGGTTTATGTAGATCATGAGAATGATGTTCTACTTGTTGGAGATGACCCATGGGAGTAAGTTATAACATTAATTTAAGCATTATATTTAGTCTTTGTTCAGTCTTTTTTTCATGGGTAGAAGAAAATTCCATTATTCTCTAGCATGATTTAGATGCCATTTTGACACAACTCAATGTCAAACATATCAGGCGTGTACTGGTCTGTACCATCTGCTTTCATCGAGAAGAAAAAAAAAGATCGATACCAGACCATATGGTCGGTCTGCTACCAGTCATTGGTCGGATTAATAAGTAGCATTTGGTAGTGGCACGTATCGATCTGACCAGTGGTTGAAACCACTCTTTAGGGTTGTTAAAAATTAAAGAAATGACATTAATGCACAAGTATCTGGCACTTCTGTTGTCCCTTTTGGTGGAAGCACTTTCTAAGTATAATATTTGTGTTCCCCCTTTTTTTCTCCTAGACATACAAAGTGATGGCACAACCCATGTAAGTTCTACCATGTTATTAAGCATGGATATGAATATCGGTCAGTATAGTGTATATTGATGGATATATACCAATCCAACCACAGACCGGTATCTGACCTTATCGTCCAGTATTGGTTGGCATTATTTTATCATTATTTTGGATGGTATTGGACAGCATATGTCAATAATCCCGCTCATATACTATACCGATCCAGTAGATTGTAAAAACTGGTATCCAATCAAGGTTTAAATACTCATATTTTTGTATCTCCCAAGGAAGAAATGATAATATTATCTAGGACTTCAGGATATTCGAAGTAAATATACATACCTGTGAGAATTTATAATCATCCAGAAAATATCCAATACTTACTGGAATAATTGGATATCTGTGCTTTTCCCCAACTTTTATGTAATGATAATCAAAGTATATAGTGCTTTCAAGTGGACAAAAGTCCTATTAGTGATCCAAGTGTTCAACCAAATAGAATATCTAATTATTTATGAATAAGACAGTGAATTTAGGTTTAAGAGTAAAGTGATGCATAAGAAAAATTAAATAATCATATGCAATTTAATCCTTAAATGTAAGCAGAAAGAAGAGCAAAAACATTATACTTATATTCTTATGCAATTTTCTTTATATCTTTTGCTGTGATGCTGTTGATTAATTACTAAATAATCATAGGATCCAACTCAGTTCTAACAAAGCATGACTACTACAAACGTACAGGGAGTTTGTAAGCTGTGTTCGGTACATCAAGATATTGTCCCCGCAAGAAGTCCAACAGATGAGCTTGGATGTTGACTTGGGAAACAACAACCTCCCGAATCAGGCTTGCAGCAGTTCAGATGGTGGAAACGCCTGGAGGGGCCAGTGTGACCAGAACTCAGGCAACCCCTCTGCAGGATCATATGATCATTTTGAATGACACAGCGGGTCATGCAGCAAAACTGATTTCGACACTCTCGTTAGACAAGGTCAATTCCTTTTACTTGCCAGCCCTTTTGCCTAATCTTGTTCAAAGAGTGATGTGAAATTTAGAGTTCAACTGACCATGAAAGTCCAATATGTAAAAGCAAGAGTAGCTGCACCGAAGTTGGAAAAGCCACCCATCTTGTCTCTAATGGAGATGAGAGATTGTGGTAGTGAATTATCCAAATCAAGGGAATTGGCAGTCTCCATTCAGGAGCTGCAGTCTCTAATTGCTGTAGGTTTTCTACTTCCGATGAATGTTCTACACTTTATGATAGTGAAAAGCTTTCATATTTTTCTACTATGGACATGTGTAGCAAGTAGCATCACAATAGACGGCTGGAGAAACCAAGTGATTTACTTGGGTATGAAAAATTAAATGGAGCATTTTGCATGTGCATTGCTGCATGTGTTTTCGGTTCGATTATAACTTACTGCCTCCTGTTGTTGTGACTTGTTGCACTTGTTCGATAGATATCTGTTTGTTAGCCTGAAGGGAGATGGGTGATTCAAAGAGAAGAAACTGATCGAATCTCAATGTTGCTGACTTGGTGCAATATTGAGATTTAATTTAGAAGGTTAAGAGTGTTTCTTTTGACAGGCTCAGGTGTAGTCTTTGTATTAGATTGGGCTATAGGGGTAGAAAGAGTTTGCTACCACTAAACTTGTGCTCAAGTAGGTTAGATTATTGTTTAGTCTATCAAAGAGATAATTATCCCATTGGGTCGATTGTGGTAAATGATATCAGCAAAGGATGATTCTATGCTGTATTTGGACTTTTTAAGGTATCAAGACTCTTCAAGGATGCGACACCCCCATGGGGAGGTCAATTGAAGGTCTAAAATGACTACGATCATAACATCGGGCTTAATGATTTGTGATTCAGACTTATCATAATAGGTCAGTTATCCCTGGTCAAACCGTGACAGGTTCAAAAGTCAAACTTGATAAAAAAATCCAACGTAACAACAAATGATGCTAAATCCAAGGCCTCGTGCAACAGTGGTCTAAGTCCTAAGTGCAATTTCCACCGAGCAAACAATTTCATAGGTTATGTGATGTGAATAAGATTTAGTCTTCCAGCGTAATTATCCGTACAGATTGATGCATCTTATGATCTCACAACCAAAAATGTTTGCCAAGTCATGCCAAACCTAATCGAAAACTACTTCAATGACAGAGTCTAAGCATATGCAGAATAAACAAATAGTAACTTTTTAATTATTTGAACATATATCACTAGATATAGATTACTAACCAACAAGTTTCTTATTTCTTTTGAAACAATGAATATAATCCTCACGCACTTTGACCTTGATGGAAATAGGATTCATATGTAGCCACCCTGGTCTTCGAATCAGGCTGCTCCAAATCGTCCATAAAACCCAATGTCATCGTAACAAAATCTTTCTTGTGCAAACGCTTCCATTCCTGCACAAAACAAGAACGTTCCAAAGTAGAAGATTAATTGTCCAATCGCTACGCAAACGCTTCATGAGTTGTTTAAAATATTGCAAGAAGAAAGAAAATATTTCGACTTTAATAATCTAATTTTTAGATAGGAACATGAAAAAGCAAATGGAGGTTCATTGGCCACGGATATCTTGATAACTCTTCCAGCATAACATATATTCAACTATTCGAGATCAACTACATGTGTCTTTTGTCGTTACTGAACTATCGTAAAAAATATATATATATTATTAGTTAAATTAAAAAGTATTTAGATCTTTACTTATAAATTTTAATAAAATCTTTTTAGTCTTCCTTTATCTCTTATTAATTATTTTATATATTCTAACTACAATATCAGTAAGTCTTGTTAGCATATGTAGTGATTCTTTCTTATTTTATCCTCTATTAAAGGTACATCTAACTTAATCGTTTAACTAAGGACAACATCTAGAGGTTGCTCTAGCCTCAATTGACATCAACTTTTTTGACAAAGCATGGATACGGTCAGCAAAAAAAATTCAAGAATTTGACTATTCATCACACGTGCAATCTATCGATCTATCTTTTGAAATCAGTTTGAGTCTTCCAGCCAACATGCCAAGGTGGCCTATCGGCGCTATCATTAATATCTGCATCGGCAAAACCAGATAGGAGCAGAAGCCCCTGGATTTTTGTTACATCTAACCAATCTTCGAGTAATACTTCAGCTAGCTACTATAACTCTATATCTATTTTGTTGATCATAAATATAACCATGCAATGTTTTCGAGTAGGACATTTCGAACATATGAAACAATGTACAAGTTAGGAAGAAGAATCAGTGTAGTCCCAAATTAGATGAAGGCGAACATGAGTGATAAAGAGGATGTCACATTATATGTGTGTATTTGTATGCTTGTGTGCAGAAAGACAACTTCAGCACACGATTTTGCATGTTTATTTCCCTTAAGTCAATCAGATACTATAAGTGCAAAGGAGAAGAGTGCTCACCTCGAAATCCCATTCACCGTACAGGTTTGGGTCATTCTCGTCACTCCAAACATATGCATTAGCAAGTAATTTCTCTGACTTGTCCTGCAACATCAAATTATCATTCTTTTGTCGAGTACAAGAACTATCTCCAGCCAATCAAAATATTGCTTATTAAAATGTGCATTAGTTTGTATCCAAAGTATATTGGACAGGATTTGATATTACGGGGATTAGACACAGATATTTCAAGGTTTTTGTAGAAAAGCAGTATCAATATATCTCAATGTCGCACTACAAGGTCACAGGACAATTCTGAGGGCTCAAAATGCTTGCAGCAGTAAATGAGGCTGGCACTTCAAAAAGTTATTGGCAAAAAACAAATTATAAAGACAGTATAAACGCATGTCTATCAGCAATGAATGCTTCATGCATTAACAATATAAACCACTAAAGCTATAAATTGTAGAATCAGAGTAAGCTGTTAACTAAGCCACTCGGGTTAAATCAGCTGAGGTTTACATATAGCAAAGCACAAAATATTTATCCCCTCCAAGTTGTATAATATATCATGCTTAATTAAAAATTATACGCAACTGTCATTAGATAAAAAAATGAACTAGGTTATATTATGATGTTCAAATGAACTAGATTATGTTATACAAACACACTTACTAGCAGAGAAATTTCAACAGTTCTCCTTTCATATTCCACATCTTCAAATGAATCCAGTTTATCCAACTCCTGATCTGTAATCCCCAAAAGAACCTATATAAAAAGGTCCGTTGCTCAATTATCAGTTATGCAGCAAAGACATCAGAGATCTTTAAAATCATATCATTTATCACCCACGAAGTGAGTAAAAAAAATCTGTAATAAGTTCAATGATTACAGGGAAATTTCTTAGGAAGAATCTGTTTCAGTAGGTAAGAAGAAACAAAATCCAATGAGCATTCACCTTCCCTCATATTTTTTTCTTTGACAATATATGGTCCTAATTAGCATGTTTTTCCCCAGGATTTAGGATGCCAAATTGACCAATCAGACCCCTTTTAACAGTCCTCAGATAGACAGATCTTCGGAAGGATTACCAATTTCCTACGGAGTTTGAGCTGCCTTCTGATTGTTTCCCTAGTATTTTCAACCTAATTGGAATCATCTTGTGTATGATGTACCCGGATATTCACACACAAGATTTTCTAACAACTTACCTGGCAAAAGTATAATAAAACATAAACCCTTTCTGAAAATTGTAGTTTTCACATTGATATCATTGGTAAATCTAAGATACATGATGTTTCATAGTACATGTTGAAATCTTAAATAAATCAAAAACATAATTTTCTTTTTTCTTTCAAGTGGATCAAACTGTTACAACATAGTAAAAGCATTTTTGAGGTGCGAACTCAAAGTATACTTACATTCTCCTTCAAGATAAAGAGTATGTTTAACTTCAAACAAATTACATGCATATATTAACTACTATCAATTCCAACAAATCGAAGATAAAAAGAATGCTAAACTTCAATGGTATTTCCACTAATATGAATCAGAAGAAGCATCTGTATTTGATGGGCCTCGTGTTGATGCCCACAGAGAGATTTCAAGAACAAACACTTCTTTGCAAGTTATATTGCCTAGGATATGAATCGCTCCAAATATAAACCAATTATATGTAATTTATAACTCGAAATTGTGATGATTTATTTTGGCATTTACATGAAATATCAAATTGTCAATGGTGCACAAAGAACATTGATAAGGAAAAATCCTAAAGATGAAGATGCTTAAAAATTCAAAGTCAATGACGAGTTAATTGCTTCAGGGGCCAATAAAATCACTATCTCAAGTGTTATGTAAGCAACATCACTAGGAGAATAAGATTATAAATTACAAACATTAGGTAAAGTAGGGTTAAAGAACACACCCTGCCTTTCACCTTCTTACTTTCAGCTGGCAGAATTGCTGGGTAAACACGACCCTTGATGCTAAACCTGTGGCTACAAAATCAAATCTCAACTTAGTAGCAATTCACTTGTAACTCAAAATCAAGAACCAGTCATCTGGGTTTGGAATGTGTGCATGATACGCTAATGACGCTTCAACTGCACTAGAACAACCTATCGGTAGTAATTCTATGGACTTGGTGATTCTTCGAACATGTTACTAGCGATATGATTGCAACAACTGCCGAAAGTGTCGATTTAGATCCGATCGAGGAGCCACATGATGAATCGACAACAAGAAAAGAAACGAATCCAATTGATACATGGAGAAACAAAAAGGTTTAGTTTGCTACGCTTTCTCACTTGTGCATACAGATCGGATTGAAAAAGCCTGTAATCCAGCCGCAACAGACCCTCCAAACATCGGGAAAACGATCCATCAGAGCGCAAAGAACATCGAAGAGCGCGATCGAAAGCACAACAGAATCGAATCAATAGATAGAGAAGGGGGAAGAAGAAGAGATGTTTACTAATCGTTGAGGACGGCGGGAGAGGCGGGGGGCACGCGCTTGAGGATGGTTCGCACCACCTCGTCCGCCATCAGAGTGCCGTAGACGAAGACGTTGTGGAGAGAAGAAGAGTTCGCGGTGGCGGCCATTGCAGCTCCTCTCTCTCTCGCTCGCTTTCCAACGTCGCCCTTCTTCTCTGCTGATAGAAAGGGAGAAGAACGGCTCAAGATATCGAATCAGGTCGTTATTTTATGACGGGATATTTTGAGGACGAATCGTCGTGAGAAAACGTGGCTTGGGTTCATCGAATTTGTTATTTGTCTCTTATTTTTGCTCTTATTTTCTGTTATTCCGTATATATATATATATATATATATATATATATATATATATATATATATATATATATATATATATATATAGAGAGAGAGAGAGAGAGAGAGAGAGAGAGATGTCAGATGTCAAATGAAGAGAAAGCATTTAATAAACGAGTCAACAAGTGACCGGAGAAAGCTGTGGACTGCCCCTCTGTTCTTCCTTCACTTAGAACGCCACAAAAAAGCCATGAATTCGATGTAAGGTTGTAAGGATGAATTGATGTATGATCTGTGTATAACCATGTAAAGGTATTATTTTCACCTGTAACTTCATTTCGACCACAGCTTTTTGCAATCACAGGTTGCAGAAGAAGTGTGTAGAGAAAGAAACATATCAAACCCAAGAAGAACACGATGCATAATGGGAAGGAGGACACAGTCTCCCAAGCTTATTAGATCTCTCATGGTGCAATCGGATGGAAGGCAATAGTGGAGTGCTCCGCGATCTGCAGGCTGAACTGGCCTCCTTTCTCGGTCACGTCGATCTTGTCGGTCCCCGGCGGCGGCACCATCTCAAACTCCTTGACCAGTTTCCCGACGATGAGCCCCAGCAACGGCAGCGCCAGTATGATCCCGGGGCAGCTCCGCCGGCCGACGCCGAAGGGAAGGAACCTGAAGTCCACCTTGCCGCCCACCAGCGCTTCCACCTCCGTCTCCTCGTCCAAGAACCGCTCCGGCCTGAACTCCTCCGGCTTGTTCCACCACTCGGGGTTGTTCCCCAGCCACCACGCGTTCACTATCACCTTCGTTCGCTTCGGGATGTCGTATCCCCCGAGCTTGGCTTCCTCAAGGTTCATGTGGGGGACGAGCAGGGGGATGGGCGAGTGCAGCCTGAGAGTTTCCTTGACGACCGCTTGCAGGTATGGTAGCCTGTGCAGGTTCGTCTCCGTCACCGGTTCATCGCCGAGCACGTCACGAAGCTCCTTCCTGAGCCTTGTCTGGGCGTTGGGATGGTTCACCAGTTCGGCTATCGCCCATTCCATCGACCACAAGGTGGTCTCGATGGCTGCAACATTTATGTTCTCCACGATGTATATCACGTTATCCGAGCTGATTTCTCCGTTCATCTCTGCTTCTAGTATGTAATCCATGGCGCATCTGAGTCTGTCCCCTTCTCTTTCGGCCATCAGTTTTCTGTAGAAAGATAAGACATTGGAATCTCCAGCGACGGGGACACGAAAGCATCATTCTCGATTCAAGGATGGATTGTGTGCGTATTGTATACCTTCTTTTCTCCACATAGTTGTTGTTGAAGAAGGCCAGTCTCCTGCTCTGCAAGTCCCTGCACTTGTTCAAGTAGCTTCTCGGGAAGGGCCTGAGGATGGGGATGAAGTCGCCGTAGTTGTACTCGAAGCTCTGCGCCAGTCGGCTCCTCTCCGAGTTGAACCGCGTCGCCTGCTGGAACAGCGGGTCCGATACCGACTCGAACCGGGCGTCGAACATCATCCGGTACATGATGTTGTAGAGCATCAGCTGCAGCCGGCGGCGGACGACGATCCCCTCCGACTGCGCCGCCCGGTCCCCGCGGAGGTCCCGCAGCACCATATCCATCTCCTCCTCCCACATCCCCCTGCACTGCTGCGCCACCTTGTTCGTGAAGAAGGGCAGCGTCATGATCCGGCGCATCCTGCGCCAGTGGTCGCCGTACTCGGTGAACACCATGTCCTTGCCGCTGTCGGTGAAGATGTCTCACACCACGTTGAGTGGCCGGGAGCCGAACTCCACCCCTTGCGTGTGGAGGACCTCGGTGGCCAGCTTGGGGTCGGAGACGACCACCAGGTTACGCACCCCGAGCCGCAGCAGGAACACGTTACCGTACTTCTTCGCCATGTCCACGAGGTTCCGGTGGTTGAGGTCATTGCCGACCTGTAGCCAGTTTCCAAAGATAGGGAAGGAGACGGGGCCGGGAGGGGCGCCATTGGAGCCGGAGCGGGAGAATACGAAGGGGAGAAAGAAGAGGAGGAGAGGAAGAGAGAGAAGGAAGGGAGGTTGATCAGGGAACAGATGCTTGGCAGCGTACGTGCAGGCAACTGCCGCAAGGGTGAGCATGGCCAACTTTCCGGTGACACGCCATGACGTCAGCCATGCCTGAACAGCACACTGCTCGAGGAGCTTTGATTCCGTGCGCTCGACCAAGGCAAAGAAGCATGTCGATCGAGACTCGTCCATACCTTGCGGTAGCTCGGTTCTCCACGCAATCCCAGTGGCTATGTCAGACGTCACGCGAGGTATTGTCCTGTCCCTGCAAGCGAGCACATCATGTAACATCAAACTCCTTTATAAATACCCCGGAGTTCTAAACGGACAGGGGGGAAGCACAATACACTTGGAGGGGAGGACAAGCATAACACACTTGGAGGAACTTCTACTTCTCTTCCTCCAAAACCCTCTCCATATCATCGCTAACTTGATCGTCGGAGGGGTCGAGCCGAAGCTTCCCGACCAAGGCAAGGTAGAACGAAGACGGTGTCACCTCTTCCCCAAGATCGGCGGAAGCTTCCTCCCCCGACCAACCGTCGACCTGTCGATCCGAACGACCGATCCCGAACCACAGTGCTCAGTCGTCAGGAGACCCCGAGGGACGTCTCCCGAGATCCCCGACATCCGGACCCCCGAACCGAGCTGCGTCGGCCCGAGGCCAAGGCTTGAACAGATGCCCCCCGCATCAGCAGCCATGGCGATGGTCGTTGGCTTCCTTCCTTTTGCCGGTGCTCGTTGGATGCAAAGGAGGGAGAGCGGACGCTGATTTATACTCGAAGGAAGCAGTGGTGGTTCGGTGGGGTAATCGATGGGCTGCCGAGGGAAACGAGGTAGGAGAAAGAGTGAAGATGGACATTAGGACGTCAGCCGAGGTGGTAGGAGAGAGAGGGTTGGTGGGACGTGTCATTTCTTCGACTTCCCTTCAGCCCTTCGGAATCATATATCTGACCCTTCTTTTTGGTGGTGAAAGGATTCCTGGAATCACAGAGTGCCCAAAGTACAAGTAAATGATTAGTTCATATTATACTAACATTGATCATTATTGAAAACCTTCAAACTTAATTACTATAGGGGAAAAGAATAAGCTGGCCTTCTTTGACTCGACCAACGGGGAAGCATGCAGTTTGACTCCACAAAGAAATAGTAAATGATCACCGGGTAAAAGGAAGGCGTGCAATAATTTGGCAGAAGAAAACAAAAACAAGTTTGTTTGGTCGATTGCGATGGCTCTGTTGGCGTCCATGGGTTTGGTATGTGGGTTTGACTCCTTCGATGGTTCTGTCACGCTGGTTAGCTGAAATGATGTCCACTAACATGTGTTCGATTGCGATGGTTGGGACTTTAATACCCGTCCTGTATAGGATACGGATGGATGGGTGGGGCACACGGCCACACGAATGGGGTTGGTGAGACTCGTCGCACGAGCACGATCTCATCGGATGCACTCGTGTGCATGGATTGATTGATTACAGGCGTTGTTCGATCGTTTGATCCTTCTGCGTCGGTAACGACTTCCTGCGGTGTTTGATCCTTCTGCTCGTTGGAGAATTCTGTGGTGTCAGATGAGTACCGAGCCATTGTGACCCGCCACATCAGTAACCGGGGGTGGGGCCCATTTCAAAAGTTAAAAGTTCCTAAGTATATTTGTAAGTCTTAATATCCGAATAAGAAATGGATATTGTATAAATATTTTTAATTAAATAGTAATTATAAAAAATAAATATAGGAGTCGAATATCAATGATTTTGTTTTTCGATGATAGAAAGACATAATAAAAAAAAAGATAGAAGATAACAGAAAAATGTTATCCAAGACACTTGTTTATATGTGGTAATTTTGATTTTTTTGTAAAAATAAATGCAATCAATATTCATAATCTAGAATGAAAAATAATTTTAATTTTTTCATCTTAGACCACTTTGGTATTTTAAATACCTATTGATTATTTATTGATTTTGGTGTTAGAATGTTCGATATGAGTTTCTTTCGAAGATAAAAAATTAGGGTTAACTTTTCTCGAGTTAATGTCGAGACTCTTCTAATCACTGTTTCAAGATATTCAAATCAATATTTGAGTCACTTAATTCTCAAGAACGATAAAGAGCCAATCAACTTCAACACTAATACGAATTAACGATATAACATGAAGAACTTCGTAATAGTTCCTATAATCATATAGCTTGATAAGGCATTAAGCTATGACTATTACTAAATGCTTATCCGTGATTTATCTATTATATCAAAGGATAACTTGCTCGATATGGTTAATTATCTCATGTAATTAGTTATATTTAGCATATTAATATTTATACTTAAAAAAATTATATTAAAATTTTTATATTTATAAATTATTTTTTTATTTTTCGTCACGTTGTCAACTTTATTGACAAAAATATTATAGGGTTTATCACTGAACATGTATTAATTTTATCTCACTTTAGTTTACAGTTGAATATATACCGTATTTTTATTTTTATAAATATAAATTTTTTAATATAATTTTTAAAAATATAAATATCGGATACTAAAGTAATTAATTACAAAAGATAATATATACTCATGCTTAATCCATATTAATCTGGAAACTATGCGGAAAACAGAAACAGTTCCCATTCAGAATGGTTATAAGAGAGAAATGGTTACTGAACCGTTCCTGCTTTCAGCATAATTTCTAGCTTTTCAGTACATATTTCAAATAGTGATACTACCTCTCGACCATCCGAGACCGATGTAGACATGCTGATCATCCCATCTCATAACAAGTTTCATTAAATGAACTTAATATATAGTACCAGATAAATTCAAGTCTCGTTGCCGAGATGGTGTTAAAGTGACACAAACATGCATTATATTAGATGATAGTATGTGTATATATATATATATACATTATATTAGATGACACAAACATGCACTATATATATATATATATATATATATATATATAGAAAAGAGGTACAATGATGCCTCAATATTTCCCTCCCATTCATGGTTTTTTTTAGCGTACCAACGATCTGCCATCGGGTATTCACGACTCGGTTCGTCTCTTTTTCTCGCTCTTCGCGGCGTGGAAAGAGAGTCACGAAAGAAGCCAAGAAAGAAGGCCGAAGAGAGAGAAGCGAAAGAGATTGGTTTCGTTGCCCTCTCGCCCCTTTGATCCCCTCCGATCCGGCGATCGTCGATCGCTCCCCCAGTGTTCTTCTTGCTTCCTCATCCGCCTTTGATCCTCTCCGATCCGCCATCTTTGGTGTTTTTTCCCCCTTTTTCCGGGTCCGATCTGGTTGGATCGCTCGCTGAAGAAGATGAATCAGAGGTTGAAGCTCCAGCAGCAGCAGCAGGCGCTGATGCAGCAGGCGATGCTCCAGCAGCAGCAGCTCTACCACTCCGGGGTCTTAGCCGCTGCCATGTCTCAGGTGGGAGTCCCTCTGACTTCCTCTCTTGACTACTTTTGATCACTTCTGTCTCCTTAATGCTTTTGTAGCGGCGAACTTAATGGCATTTCTTGTTCTTTCTTGCCTAGAGAATCACGCTTGCTAGGTTTGTGCGTGGCTTCTAGATCGGGTTATCCCTGATTGTTTTATGAATTCTAGTCAAAAGAGGCTTCCATCAACATGGGGTCTAGGGAGTGTCGATATGCTCAGCCTTACCCTTACAAGTAAGGAGGTCATCTTTATAACATGAACTATGGTCATCCAAATTGCGATAGGGCAATCTTACGTGTGCATTGTAATCTATGTTATTATGAAAAGTGAACAAGGAATAAACGGATAACAGACTGCAACTTTTTCTCATGGGAAAAGGTTTCTTGTTAGTCTCTGTTCTTCATTCTGTATGGTTCGGTAAAACATGTTTTTAGTTATATAACGTGCTTAAACATGTTTGTTGGACAAGTATCTTAAGAAACATGCTTCCTTAATATTTTAGTTGGTTATTATTCTTTGGGCCGTGCATTCTATATTGTTGCTTGACTATTGATGCCTGCTTAAACTTCCCAAGCATCTAGTAATTTTTTTACTTTGATACTATTGTTTTCTTTCACCAGTTGCCTTCTTTTGCTATACCTTCTGTTATCATTTGAATCACAAGAACCAATGACCAGAGTGTTTAGCAGGGATTTCATTATTTGCTTCAAGTGATTTCACATCTTAAATTTAGCCCTTTATTAGGTTTTGATTGGATAAGTGGGTTTGACATTGGATCACCCTGTTAGAATGTTATAGGGTTTTCTTTTATTTCTCAATTTCCTAAACATACTGTATAGATTCTCTAGGTTTTTTCTTTTTCATGTTCTTTTTGCCTTTCATATTTTGCAGATGGAGCCTGTTCCAAGTGGAAATCTTCCCCCTGGTTTTGATCCATCTACATGCCGCAGTGTGTGAGTGTATAGTTTGTTTTTTTTTTCTTTCCCCGTTTGCACTTCTTTCTTTTCCATTCATTTTCCAGAGCCACTTGCTACAAACATGACATAGGAATGCCATCATAATAGTAATTGTGCACTGTATAGAATGGAGTTGATGATCATATCCAGAGTACTTGTCTCGTCTGTCATGAGTTCCCATTTCTTCTTAAGAGACATTTTTGTGCTCTAGGACTTTATTGTTAAATACATGGATGTTATTTATTCTTAATATTCATAACTGTTCCATGTAGTTGGAGCTACTTTAACTTCATTACTGATTTTCTGATTGCAATTATTAGGTATGTGGGAAATATCCATCCAAATGTAACAGAGAGCCTACTGGCCGAAGTTTTTCAAAGTTTTGGTCCACTTGAAGGATGCAAACTCATCAGAAAAGAAAAGGTTCATTTCTGGATCAAAACTCTCAGAGCAGTTATCCCAAAGACAACAAGCCATCATCTGTGCTCTTGCAGATACCACTGAATCTTAATGTTTACTGAAGTCACAAAGTCTTGTTATTTCTGCATCACTTATTTCTGAGTGAAAATTCAAAATCATGCTCATAGTCGTCGGTATGCAATTGTCATGTTGAACAGATAGTTAACTTGTAACCTGCACTATATTGTTGTCTACTTTTGTTAATAAGATATTTAGACCTGTCAAATGATGGGTTCAACCTATGTTTGGATCCAGTGACATATTTGATCACTCTAAGCCAGCTTCTTAAAATTATCTTGTGTTACTACTGTTTTACTGTTACTAAATGGAAAACAATGACAAAAAGTCAGATTCATATATATTTTTTTAGGTTAATTTTATCTGAAACTGAAGATAGCTTCTTTGTCAGTGATTTCTATTAGATACTCCTGAAAGTATACATTTGTACTGTGTAGAAATTGTACAATATTAGTTGGGTGCACTATACTAATAGTCCCTAACTATTAATATAGTTATTTGGGGGACTTATTCGTCACAAAAGGGAGCCCAGAAAAATACTTGGAGCTGTTTCATATGGAGGTATATGAAAAAATTGCCTCAGGGCACTATGATTCTGGAAGATACTTAAAAAATAATTCACAAACTGAACCATTTAACTGGAGATATCTGTAGTATGGATATGATCTGTTTGTAGGTGGCATCTAATATGTAGAGGAAATGACAGGTTGCTGTGTAGAACTCCATGGACTTTGTAGACATCGTTGTGGAGAAGTTTATGATAGAAGATTTCTTCACTCTAGTATCAATTGATTATATATGCCTCTCCTGTAAGACTTTCTCCAATTTGAGGAGAGCAGGAATCCTAGGAAACAAGAAGAAAAAAGGTAATTAATGCAACTAAGGAATTTATATTGTTGCATAAAAAAAGATTACCATTCTCATGATGTACAATGTAGGCTTACAGTATGCTGTACTTAAGATATACAAGGAGTTTCCTTTTTTTTTTTTTTTGGAATTTTGGAACCTCACAAAATGTTATCTAAAATCACATCTGGAGCTCTCTAACTGTGACCCCTAAGAGTGTAAGATTTTCCTGGCCTTCCCTACGAGTAACATAAGAATTAAATGATAAGAATACAACTCAAAATATGACTCTAAACTTGACCTAAAATAGAAAATAAAAACAGAAAGAAAATATATTAAAAAACGTAACAATATAAATCCAATGACCATTTTCTAGGGCCGGTTTATAGGTGGTGGTTCATATCATCCTGCATGTCCAATGACCATAACTCTTTGGTGCTTGCAGGCCCTAGCAGGTGCATTTTACACCATATTAATGCGAAATATTGAAAGTTTTAATACAGCATGGTGCATAAGCGACATCTTGGGCGCAACTTAGCTTATCAACTTGCCTTGGCACATGATTAGGTGCATGCTGGTATGTATTGGTTGATTGTCAAGAGATATTCTTAGATAGATTAAGAAACATTAGATAAATTATCATTATCATGGCTCTCATCCTTCTAATAGTTCACTACCCTTTTTATTCATAAGAATCGAGTCAAATGCTGACTCATGATGCTATCACTCATTGTGTTCAACCTTGTCTTTTAAGATGGATACTGGTAAACAGTTAACACCAATATTTTAAACTTCTTATCGCACTTCAGACGGCTACAGATAGTATGCATGATAGTCCTGGAACAAGGGACTCCTCCCTGTCTTGACATTATACCCAGAGACATTATTCATAATGTCTCTTGGGACTTCGTTCTACTTTATTCAACAGACAGTTAAATTTAATTGACTCTTGGGACTTAAGCTGAAATCAAGGATATGATAAAGAACTCTTCATCCATGATGTTTAAATTGCATGTGTTTTATTGACTTCTTGGTCATTTCAAGTGTCAGCTTAGGACTTTTGGTTGTTGAGTCTCATGGTGTTATGCATACGGATGGAATGAAATATAAAGTTACACGATCATTACTTTGTTAATCCATGTAGGAGTCCTAAATATGCAAGTCTTGAGACCTCAGTTGCCTCTGATGGACCTGGAGAATAAAATATCCTCTAAAGTAGTAGCTTTTATCTGCTTCTGTTTATTGCTATATTGATCACATGTAGCAGCTTGCTGATGGTCAAGCATGTGAAGCAAACAAAAAGTGTTTGTTAACTAAAAATACTCAGGTGTAATTTTCTGTCTTGTAGTCTTCGTTTGGATTTGTTGATTACCATGATCGGAGGTCAGCAGCTCTTGCTATCATGTCACTGCATGGGCGACAGCTGTAAGAAATCTTGAATATGCATGACGTAATTTTTCCCTGCTGAATTGATCTGCCACAATTTTAGTTTCAAATCTGTACATCTGCAGATATGGTCAAGCAATTAAGGTGAATTGGGCATATGCTAGTGGTCAAAGGGAAGACACATCTGGTAGAAACTCCCGTATACCATCTTATTAATTTCCTATTGTAGGTTCAAAAGTACACCCTCTGAAGCATGTTACCTATAATCTGTTGCACATATTTTTTTGTCTTGAGCAGGACATTTCCATATTTTTGTTGGAGATCTAAGTTCGGAGGTCACTGATGCAACACTTTTTGCTTGTTTCTCAGTATACAGCAGTTGTTCGTAAGTCACTCACATTATCTGAACTGTTGTGGTATCTTATGATTCATATTGACAAACTGTTTAACTTCATAAAAAAGAAATTATCATGCCAAGTGTTGCCTGTTGAAGAGAAAGCTTAAGTTTAACAATGATTATTTCCTTTTTGTTATTTGGAGGTATATTTTCTATTATGGCTTATATTAACTATGATGTTCAGGGATGCACGGGTAATGTGGGATAACAAAACGGGGCGCTCTAGAGGATTTGGCTTTGTCTCTTTCCGCGATCAGCAGGTATATTGCTTATGAATGTATTTGTGGTCAACTTCCCTACCAAGTTGACTTGCCTTTCTTAGTTTGCTTTTTTTGATTTATTTCCAACAAGTTGTGTTGGTTAGCCTAACAGCTTGAGAACATTTTCTTTTCCTAATATTTGCTCGGGTATTACTGGCCACTAGTGGTTTAGTGACCTGAATATAAATCACTGATGTTCACAATAAATTATGAATTATCTGCCAGTTCAGCTATAAGACAGTATCAACAAAGATTCAGATTTAATTGATAGAGGGGTGTTGGTGTTATTTTATGTTCTGGAGTTGTTTGTTTCTTAGTAATTTCTTGTCTTATACTGATCATTAAAACATAAATGGAAAAGGCAACTTCCTTCCTGATAGTGTTAATTCAGATGTCCTTAGTTGCCATATGTTCTTTGCAGGATGCACAGAATGCCATCAATGATATGACTGGTAAGGTTGGGCTCAGTGCTTCTGTCGTTTCAGTATTTATGTTTGTCAGATTTGCTTTGGTTGACATAGAAACCCTATCATCCAGGTAAATGGCTTGGAAGCAGACAAATACGGTGCAACTGGGCAACCAAGACTACTGGCGAAGACAAACAGCAGAGTGACAATCAGAATGCTGTTGTATTGACAGAGGGAAGTAGCAATCCAGGTGAACTAGCTAACTAGGCATAAGACTTAAGGTTAATAGGTTCTTGTTTGTTGATTTGTTGTCCAATTTCTCCTTAGTAAGAGTTGACTTATCTTCTGAAGCATATTATATACAAACAGGCAGATATACTACACAATTTAAAGAAAGTTAACATTGTATTGTTTGTTTGTAGCAGATGGAGGCCAGGAGAATTCAAATGAAATGGCCCCTGAAAATAATCCTGCATACACAACTGTGTATGTTGGTAACCTGGCCCATGAGGTAACTCGTTAAATTTGTAGATTTTGATATCTCTGACAAGTACTTTTGTTGCTCCTCTTTTTCATTTTAATCCACTGTCATACAGTTTGTTGAGTTTTACTTTTAGTCCCCATACCATTCATCTGGCAATGGACATCTCAGGTATCACAAGTTGAGCTTCACCGCCAATTTCATATTTTAGGTGCTGGTGTAATTGAGGAAGTGAGGATACAGAGGGATAAAGGATTTGGATTTGTCAGATATCGTACACATGAAGAAGCTGCTTTGGCCATCCAAATGGCAAATGGAAGGATAATATGTGGGAAATCAATGAAAGTAAACTCCTCAATTCAGAGACTTAGGCACTTGTTTCTCATGTTCTGCTAAATCTGGTTTAGCTTTGGGTTATACCTGTACATTAACATTGTCTCATTCTGGCATCTCTTGTAGTGTTCTTGGGGAACTAAGCCAACTCCCCCAGGGACGGCTTCCAACCCACTACCTCCTCCTCTGCCACCTTTTCAGCTTCTACCAACACCAGGTCTCCAAGGTTTTACGGCTGCTGAGCTCTTGGCTTATCAGCGTCAGCTTGCTTTGAGTCAGGTTGCTGCTGGACCAATGGCTGGTCAACATGGCCTTGCTGCACAGCCTTCTGCAGGGCTCATGTCAGGTGGTGGGTCACAGGCAATGTATGATGGTTATTCCAGTCTTTCATCTGCTCAGCAGTTAATGTACTACAATTAGGGATGTATTCAGCAAGAACTGCATATCATGGGCCTTTTATTTCTAGCGGACAAGGACATTGTTTCCCTGTTATTCGAGTGTTTTGTCTAAATTTGCTGCTACTGTTTGGTTGAGTACATAGGTTTCTTGTCAGTCCTTGATCTTTCGTATTCAAAGAATAGTTGTGGTTTTGCATTATGGATTATCTTTTTGATATATAGCATATGAAATATAACCTTGTCATATTGTAGATATCCAAACATTTTGCTGTATGACCGATGAAGAGAACATTGTTCAGGATTTGTTAGTTACCAATATGCTTTCATAATTTTCATGGACAATAGTTCATATTATGGATGCCACACCTTTGGCTTTTCTATAATGTGTATAGAGTTTCATTTGGTAGATTGAATGTTCACTAAATGGATCTTGCATTCTACGCATTCTTTAGTGCTCACAAAATCCTATCTGAAAAGATACGTGAAGTTGAAATTATTCTGAAATTTCTTCAAAAATAGTTTCATGTTCGTTGACCTGAGTACTATTCTTGCTCATAATTGTGAATTAAAGGTCAGCACGGAATGCATTGCGGTTTACAGAAAGCTGGAGTTCCAAGCTGGCTGGTGGATTGTTAATCAAATCTACCTTTGGTGCTTATGTATTACAGCACTAGAATTATGGATGTACAAATTATTGGTTACCAATACTTGAATGTAGATGACTTCTTGGCCCTAGAATTATGTTTGTTTTCATGTAAATGCACTTGGGAAAGATTGTTCTTGCAAATATAGATACTAAATGTTCTACATGTAGTTAGTAGTCTATTAATTTGAATGTAGTACTTTTTGTATGTGCAAGATAAAGCTGCATTATCTTTGAGCCATATGTCATCCGGCTAGCTCTAATTTTTCCATCCAAGACCTTGTGCATCCTACATGATCTTGCAGGTTTGCAACCAATTGGGCTGGGACATGATCACTAATGGAGGTGGGAGTAGGAACAGCTGCTGCAAGCTCAAGTTGGAGAACCTCATCATATATTAGCATTGCAGGTAACCATTTCAATTACGCCTGCTAATTTTTTGCTGCAAAATATAAATAGTGAATATACCCTAGAATCTTGATCAATAAAGGGACTCCCTGAATGACAAGCTTTTATTTCATCTAAGCTCACAAAAATGTTGCTTGTAAGTTAGACCACATTTGCCAGTAGGCTTTTTTAACATATTGATCCCACCCCTTAGGCTAATCGCTGATAAGCCCTCGCTTTATCATCTGAGAAAAAAAAAACCCATTATTTTTAAATCTATTACATATGCCAAAACATATTTAACAGATCTCGCCAATCACCATTATACTACATTGAATAAAATAACCATAACTTAGTACAGACCGCAGCTTTGACAACTGATGGAATGCATTAGACAGATTCTCACATGAACAGTTATGGCAACATCTTCTTTCTCTAATCTTTAAATTATTTGTTGTAATTGTTAAAATAAGTTTGGTTGATTTTTCTTTAAAGGAGAATGCAATAGTTGTCAGTTTTTAACCTATTTTTAAAATTGCAACCATGAAAACACGTGTCTGTGGGAACAATATTAGAGGAAAAAGTGATTCAAGCATCAGTTGCCACAGTTTTTGTTCTTAAATTTGAAAAAAAAAAAAAAAAATCAGATAGCCTCCAAATTGCCAAACTATGTACTCACGAGCTCCAAAGTAGGGGCAAAGAGACGAAAGCAGTATAACGCAGCAGCTCCAAAGTTCGCCCCAGTGGCAGCGGCGGCAAGGGCTCATAAGAGGCTGCCTTCCTCAAAGTAGACCATCTTCCTGGCGAGGTTCGCTCCCACGTGCCAGATCACGCACTTGTAGATCTCTGGCGCCTCCTCATCCTCCTTTCCCGCCGATTCCGCCTCCCTCGGCTTGGCCGCGGCCCTCGCCGAACTCATCGGGATCGGGTCGGACCGGGCCGGCGAACCTCGGGCTGCGGGAACGCTCATCGCTGCCACGATCCCGAGGCCGACGGCGCCGCCGCCGACGCTCCTCGGCCACCTCGCCGTCGGCGAGCGGGAGACCTCATCGTCAGCGAGCAGCTCGCACAGCCCGACGAAAAGACCAGCTTTCGCGGTGCGCTTCCGCCCGGGGAACTCGCGCATGGCCTCGTTTCCCACGCGATTCGCCGAGTGATTTCCCTTTCTCCCTCTTTTGCTTTGGCCTATCCACATCAACTGCGTTTGATGCTTGACCTCACAACTCCATAACACTACTCTATGACGCGGTACAAAAATATTAGTAATCGGAAAAGGGTAGAACAGGAGGGAAGCCTCCAATGGAGATTTTTTTGGAATGTGGTCAGGAGAAAATATAAATCACATAAGAAAACCGAATATTGAAGCCTTACAAAGTAGAACAAGTGTTGTTATTTTCATGTCTACAATGCAGTATTAAATGCTTTAAATGGCACGTTATTCTCATAGCTAGTGTGATAAAGATAAGGCTTTGACACTTTTTTTCTGTGCTTGTAGATTCACATACGTGTTATCAGCAGGTATCAGTCTTTTTATACTTCAACTTGTACTAAATTATAGATGTTCCGATCTTTTTTTTAAACTATTTTTAATTTCACTATTAAATTCAGTGTCTTCTATATCTCATGGAATTTTACTTAATGCAGGTTCGCCTCACTCGTTGCTTAGTTTAATTGGGAAAAAGGCTTACATAATAGCTTAGAATCAAGGCTCAGTATATAAGAAGACTAAACAATTTTGGTGGTCTCAAAAGCTGTCTTTGCTTCATATGAACTCTCTTAGTTGTATTAGAAGGAACAGGATGAGCGACAAATATTAATACTTGGCAAATGAGTAAAAACAATTATCAAAAAATGTCAAAGGTGGTTTGTATGGACTTTACGAGGGTCCATTGTAATATCTTTCTTGGTGTTTTGCCATCTTCTTGAAAAGCTTTGCAGAATCAATTTCTCAGTGTTTTGGCTGCTGATGAAATTGCAGCTCTTATGTAAGCCTGTTTTCCTATGAAAACCAGAAGGAGCCTACAAATTTATTGCACTGGCAATGATAATTAGGATGTGGAAATATGAAGAATGTCTATCTTGACAAAACTGGTGCACATCCGAGTTAAGGATTTTGTAGAGCAAAAGAAAGTGCATGACTTTGAGGCTAAAGGAATAACTAGATGCAAAAATAGAAAATACGAATTAGATATGACTTTAATAGTTTCATCTGGTCAGGTATGTGATTAATAGAAAATAAAAATTAGAGTCCTGAAGGATGGAGTAGACATATTCAAGGCTACTAACAATTTCTCTGGAGAAACAGCACATGATCATTTTACGGAATCATTGAAGATATGCATTAATGATCTACTAGAAGATAATAATTACTTGTTAACCAGAACATCTATGATGAGGTGAATTAACTCAGTGCTTGAGGGTGGAAATTCACCAATCACCATGGGCTTCACATACTCAAGTAGCAAGTAAATGAGGAGCACACAGCTCAGGTATTTATCATTCTGTATTTTTGCCATCGCAATATGGTTCAAATGAAATGGTGAATTCATTCTTTTTATAGCAGTCAAATTGCTAGTGTTAGTACTGACAATTCTTTTGCCAAATTTGCAAGTCAAAATCATGTGGGACATGTCTAGCAAAACACATGGGGATACTGACGTGTCTTGTATGTAGTAAGGAAATTTATACTATGAACAACTAAACTGATCTTTGTCGGATGTGCATAACAGAGAGTTCCTGACTGGAGTGGGATAGTCTAGTTTGTGTACCTTGCATCTGGTTAAAGATAGCATAACATTTTTGTGTCTTTAACTAGGATAATTGTAGTTGCCCAACACAATAAGTAGTCATTTCAAGAATCTTGGAATTTTACAAACATTACTAACTGAGTGAAAATGAATATCTTGCTCAGAAGAACTCTTTACATTTAATATTAAGGTAGACATTAATGTTTGCAGAAATATGTTGTCACTAGAGCTGTTGATTTGCTCAGACAGTAGCAGCTGTTGACTGACTGGTGAAGGCTTGGCATAAAAAAATATATTCAGCAGAGATGTCTATGAACTAAATGTTTCCCTGTAAAACCTGGTAAAACTTGTAAAATATGGTACTAGAAAATAAAAAAGAAAAAAATTCCAGTATATGCTTCTACAAACTAATTGGCTGTTGCCACAAGTTTTTCTTGAAACTTCTGCCTGCCTCATTTAGGGGGTTGTACTGCATCAAGCAAATTCTGCTTGAAGCACTCGTCTTACGTGTTGCTTGTAGCTACTGCATTGAAGAACTTACTGATTCTACTAATGGAAACTAACTTTGGCTATATAAGACCAGCTTAGGCAGCTTGGTCACAAACTTAACTGCACAAACCAAAAAGAAGAGTTGATACACTTATCAAAGTAGCAGTTTGCTAATCATTGTGGTGGGAACTACAGATAAGTCATGTTATCACCCATCTTCTCATGCAACATTTGATCATGGTCCTGTTGCAGACGATTCGCTTGAACTTTCATAACCAGATTGTGTCATTAGTGAATCACTGACAATATCCTGACAAAAAAGTATTGAGATGATTAGTGCAGGCTTCCTCATTCTGTTGCTTTGCAAGATTTTCTCATCCAAGTTAATTTATTTATATATTATCATAAAAAGTTCACTTATAGGGCCTTTTATCTCATGTTTTTTTGGCTAGAATAATCAGTGTGCCACTCAAAAAGCAAGCTATAAGAAAATGATACTCCAGTTATGGAGGGAAAAACTACACCCATAGAACAAACATAAAAGCCTCAACCTTTTTTTCAAGAGCAAAAGAGGGGCCAAGAAGACAAATCAATCGGGAAAAACCAGATAAAAAAATCACAACAAATTGTAAAATTTGCTTGCTTGATTGCAATGCTCTTTTTCATGTTTGTTCTAAATCTAATTAGTGACTAGTAGCATCGCTCTTTCGAAGATTTATGTTAGACCTTTTGCCAGTTTTTGTCATGTCAGTGTTGATAGTCCTGTTATACTTCTCAATTTGCAGAGGCATATCTTGGTGGTTAGTTCTGCTGCCTTGTTTTATAGCAATGTGTTATAGAATTAATGCATCAAACAATTAGTTATGTTTTTTAAAGATGATACATCAGCTAGAGCAAACATAACACCTATGTTTTTTTAATGTTCTGTAGACAGGGATTACTTTAATTCTTCTTAATATGAATACACTCACTATCTATTTTGGTTTTATTATCAACCAACCTGTGGGGAAACTCGACTATGGATGGATGGACTATGACTACGAGTACTGCTTGGCATGGTGGAATAAAGCATGTTATCTTCTGCAAGAGATCTTAGCCTCTCTAGTTCTGGCAACACAACTCTTTCAAGATCTGGTCGATCCTTCCTTCTCAGCTCTGTGCACTTGAGTGCTATTTCAGCAAGGCGCTGAGCCTCCTCAACTGGCCAGTCAGTTACCTCTGCATCTAACATTTCATCAAATGTTCCTTTTTCAATTGAATGGCTCACATGGCGTGTTAGCCCTGCGGGAGGCTTTGCTGTTATAATCTGCAATAGCAGAATTCCAAGAGAGTATATGTCAGACTTCACACCAAGCATGCCTGTCTGCTGGTACTCGGGATCAATATAGTAGAATGTTCCAGCTGTGGAGGTCATGCGGTACTGTGTGACACTGTTTGCAACTGATGGGGGAACAAGCCAGGCTAGACCAACATCACTGATCTTGCTCACATAGTATTTGTCAAGAAGGATGTTTCCAGGCTTGAGGTCTCGGTGAACAAGTGGCTCTGGCTTCTTGTGGTGTAAGAAGAGGAGGCATGTGGCAATCTCAGCAGCAATTTGAAACCTATATTGCCAGGGAATTACAGGTGTGTTTGCTCTCCGGAAAAGGCGGTCCTCCAAGCTTCCATTAGCCATATATTCAAACACAAGACAGCCATACTCCGGGCAGGCACCTAGAAGCAGAACCATGTTTGGATGCCTAATGCAGCTCAGTATTTCAACCTGTGCAATCAAAGGTAAGCATGAATTTAATTTTAGAAAATATGTTGGTTTGTAACATTACCCTCTTGTTTCCATTCTATTAATTGTGAGGCAAATACTATAAGGTATATTGGTGATTATGCTTATGTTTTGTTAAAATCTCCATTCACACATTCGCTATCAAATTTCATTATGTTGCATACCTCTTGATGAAACTGTGACCTGCTTTGAGCTGCATCTGGACGTAGAACCTTAACGGCAACTGCCGTATGATCCAGATAACATTTATAGACAGGACCATAACCACCCTCTCCAATTTTATGATGATCTGCAAAGTACTCTGTGGCAGCTTCTATTTCCTCAATTGCATACTTTCTGTACCTCACATCTGCATGTGCCAAGGAATCTAGTGCTTTCTTCATCACCTCAGCCTCTTTAATTGCTTTCATTTCTGCATCTATTCTCTTTTGTGCTTCTAGCTCTGCTAGCCTGTGCTCAGCTTGAGCTGCTTCTATTGCTGCCCTACACTTGGCTCTTTCTCTCTCCACCAAAGCCATGGCAGCTTCCTCTGCCATATGTGCTTCATATAACCTCTTCTCCTCCTCTATTTTCCAACGCTGGAGCTCCATCGCCTGCAGCGCATTATGTTTAGGGGAAAAGCTCATCAGATGCCAAACGAATATGAAGTTTGAGAACATATGGAGGTATCTAACCTTTTGTTTAGCTGTGAGTGCTTCTTTGCACGCTTTGTTGTACATGTCCATAGTCTGCTTGAGTTCGAGCCTCAGCCTCTTCATCTCTTCTTCTACATCTTCCTGCAAGTCAATTAATGGAGTTCCTTAGTTGAAATAGTAGTTACCTGCAGGTGGAATTGCTTTAGAAAACAAGTAAAAGGAAACTCTATTCGTTGACATCAAACACTTCCTTTTAGGAGAATTTTACGTCACAGGATTTATTCAAGACTGTGCTTACCATGGTCTGTGATGACCATGATGTTCCAGTACTACCCTCATTTCTGGTTAAGTATGGATCCACCGACTTATGTGATGTTCGCACCATCTCAAAGCTGTTATCAATACCTTCTGATCCACTTGATAACCTTAGAGCTAAACTACGTTCATTGCTTGGCCTTCCAGAGCTGACAAATGATATATCAGTGTCCGAGCTCACAAATGATATGTCAGTGTCAGTGAATGAAGTATCTGCATATGACTTTGTGCTGGAACCCCGCAGCACCTTGGCATATGGCGACCTGTTTTTTGCATGTTTTTTAGGTGAAAAGTTCTTTCATGTTTTTTGCATTACTAAACTATTCTTACTTGATCGAATCTTCATGATGCAGGCTGTGAGTGTCAGAAGCTACGTCGCTTGTCGCTGCAAGAGTTTGCTATTCTATTCAATGAGGTACCTGATAAAAGGGGGAAGGAGAGGGAAAAAGAGCAGTTGGGAGTCAAAATGCACCTTCTGAACCAAGCAAGAAGTGATGAGACATTGCATTAGGCTTGAGGCTCACTTGGCTTTGAATTTGATCACGAAGAGGAGAAACAATTGGAGCTAGTCGTGTGGCATTCTTCATGGCTGATACTTTCCCTTTGGCTATTACATAAACGGTGCAGAAATCAGGTGCCCCCTTTGTGATATTGGCGGTGATATCGTGATGTTTGAATCTCCTGAGGAGGAACAAGAGTAAGGCCGGCACAAGGTACGCTATCACTCAAGCACAAATATTTTGATTTGAAAAAAATGCAAGTAAATGTTATTAATCACCTCATAAGTCCACCCTTTGATGGAGCACCAACTACCAGCTTCTCTATGGCAGCATGTGAAACGAATTCGTTTATAGTCTTAGCTACATCATGACCTCCCAGAACCACATCCTTGTAATGTAACTGTTAGCACCATTTTTAGAACTTGCCAAACTATACATTTTCCAACATGGAAGTGATCAAGAATATGATGAAAGAAAAATTAGTATTCATGCAAATATACTGCATTTATGTTATTTTTCAGAATAAGCCATCAGCTCGGGCAAAATATAAGTTGGTACGCACATTTTTTCGAGTGCAGAAACAGCGAAATGGAAGGAGGAGTTCTTTTGTATGATGATCCATTGGTTCTATGCAACCACCGGCATTCTTTTGGCTCGAAGCTGTACTACATGAAAATTTTGCCGGATCAAGAAAAACCAGTATATCTTATTCATGTATTCTGCTAGTGAATGCATGCTTGAGAGTCAAAGGTGGGGAGGAAGATGTGTCCTAACTTGAGTGGCTCCTAACGTTGACGTGGATGAGGGCGAGGGTGTGGCCTCTGGTGACAAGGTTTTCTGCTGCCCATTTCAGAGCATTCTGGCTTCCTTTGTCCTTGTCAATGGCCACTGCCACCAATGGAGATGCCGCATGGACATGCATGTGTTCTAGACGCCCACTGCTCCTGTGAGTATACATTCTCTTATATTTCTCTTCCTCTGTGGCTCAACTTCTTGGATTGTTTGATCCAGTTTTCAGACTGCTGGAAAGGAAGAAAGAAGAATGGTTGATCCTTTTTCTCAGCTACAATTTGCTCTCTCCCTTCAAATGGTGAACTCCTCAGCCGTGGGGCTCTCCATCATTTCAGGTATGCTCTCCAATTTTTCTCCTTCCTCGGAGACAATTGACCACTCTTCCTTCTCCCCTATTCTTGGGGGTTGCTATACTCTAGGCTATGCAACAAGGTCCATAACCGATTGCGAGTTACCCACCCGGTTACCACGTTGACGGTGGAGTTCACGTGGGACCCATGACATCATTGCTTCCAACGACCATTCAGAGTAAGTTACGTGGGAGAAGTCTATTTTGTTGTCCTAAAAACTGAGATGGGGGATTATACGGGTACGAGCTTGAACCGGGTTTGTTGTGGCGCATTGCATATGGATCGAACCGGACCTACGGGTTTACATAAGTACGTATTCTGTCATTTAAAGAATTTCAAAATCACCTTTGCTAAAATTAAGACATTTAAAGGAAAAAAAATGATATCTCAAGTTCTTGATCGATTAATTATCGTGGACGAGTGCCTTTCTTTCGTGATGGAATAAGCTGTGTCAACAGATCAGAATTCATGGACAGCAACAGCAAGGCGAAATATGGAATCAGATTCAACCTGTTCGACGTTAAATCCTGATGAACCTAAACAGCAGACATCCATAGAATATTAGGCTATATGCATTTAGGAGGTTATGTCGCCACATTATTATCATATCGAGAAGCAAGGATAACAAGGAACCGGAAAGACTAGATAAGAGCGGGGTACTGCTTGGCTTGCTGTCGAACACGTCTTCTGTACTCCGATAGATCCTGCAAGTTTCATAGACTTGTTAGCTTTCCAACATCAGAATCACAAAACTAACGAGCGCAATCACAAGGCCTGGAGGAAGCCATGACCTGAATAAAGAGCTGATGGCCATCGACCTGAGCGGGATCGGCAGGGTTCGGCCGATCTAGCAAGTCCTGTACCCCCGCTAGTATTTGTTTCGCCGTTATGGCTGGTCTCCACCCCTGCAGATGACAGAACGGGTCAAAAGCACTGTTTCTGATGGTAGCGCCGCGCCAATTAAGGGGGGGAGTAGGAGCGTGCAGATTACGCTGTCTTCATTGAGAATCGAGAGGCACACCGTTCCTGAAGGATACACATTTGGGTGGAAGAAGCCCTGTGGGAATCTACACTTGGGTGGTTTACTGGGGTAGTCCTCGCTGAAATGGAGCGTTAGGGGATAGTGGCCACCCTCCCAATCAGTCTGCAATGCAAATAGATTTGGGATTACAATAAAACAACAAAATTCTGGCTCAGATATATAGCTCAAATGTAAATAAATAAACATAAAATAGCTCATATATATATATATATATATATATATATATATATATATATATATATATATATATATATATATATATATATATATATATATATATATATATATATATATATATATATATATATAGAGAGAGAGAGAGAGAGAGAGAGAGAGATTAGACTTACCCCCTGCTTGCCAGGGATGATGCAATGCCATACCATCAGGTTCACAGTACCGTCTGCTGATGTTTCTGGCTTGGCCACAAAACCCTACCGACATTGGCACCATTAGAATGTACGCAGAATAAATGAATGCTAATGCAAACCCACAACATAATAATGTACAGAGAGAGAGAGAGAACACACATGGGGGTGATTCTTACGCCACGCTTTGCGTTCTTCCGCAAGACGACCGCGTGCTATTCCTCCAGACATGATTTCACCCTCTTGAAATCTCTAAGCTTCCTACCAGCAACGAAGCTTAAAGATTCAATCTTGCATTCATTGAAATATCGAACTTCTAGTGGCGATGAACCAACCATATAGGAATGACGACGACAAACGAGAAGAATTCTCAATGTATTAGATGTTATGGAGAGCATTCATAGACATGAAGCATCCTCAAATCCAAGTTTCAGGCAATGGAACAGTAGATTTACTTTACTGGATCAGGGACAGTATGGGCTTCGAATACACTTACTATAACCTTTTCTTAGGGTTTCATCAACAATCATAGATGAGACGTACTTGAAAAGGGGTAAAACGGAGGCTAAGAAATCACGGCCTGATTCTGAACTTTTCGAACCATTATCTAACAAAAAATGCATCTTTTTGAAGCCATTACATCTCTCGGAGGAGATCGGTTTAATCGGTTTAATTCGTGAAAACATCCGGAATACTACGGCCAAGAGATTGAGCAAGAATCATGCACTTAATCGAGAAGCACAAGAAGAAGAATAAGAGCAAGAGAACAGCGGCACGCACCTACGCAAGGTAAGAAGCGAAAGCAAACGAGGTCTCACGAGCGGCGTTTGATAAGGTAACCGGAGACACAGGCAAGACGCGGTGTTATAAAGGGGAAGACCGTACGATGCGATCACGGACGGACGGTTCTTCGTGATCTAATGGGAGACCGCAAGGAATGGTTGCGGGAGTCGAGTAGCGCCGAACGATGGATCGTCCGCGTGAGAAGTACGCGAGTGATTTGAATCCACTTTGCGTTTCGTTGCTTTCGGTGCGCCTTCTTATTTTCTTTATGCTATGTTTGACCATTGCAATTGATTGTTGACGAGACATTTTGACTTTTGACTTTGGAAAGAGGTTTGGTTGATTCCACAAGTATTTTTTTTCTAATATATATATTTTGTTCAAGTTATTTTTCTAGTCCTCTATAGATAACAATCCACAATATGCACCCATTTCTTTCTGCAAGATATTGAACTGAAAGAGGGAGGCTTATGACATTTAATGTTCACAAAGATTTATAAACTCTGGAAGAGTATATATATATATATATATATATATATATATATATATATACACACACACACAATGTAGAAAACCAATAAATCTACCTTAACAAGAAACATTATGATTTGGAGGACCAAAATATTTCAATGCCATTCACCAAGAATGAAACTGTATCAGAAGCAGCAAAGCATCAACATGAGTGGAGTATCAGATATGCTCAATTATGAAAATTTAGTATCAATCATCATTGAGTAATAGTAACCATAAATAGATCAAAAGAAACTTCACTTATTAAAGTGCACCCGATTCTTAACGGACGGTGCAGAGAAAGCTTCTTTGACGACACAATAATTTGCCAAGGAATGAGATGCGATGAGATCGACATGCTTGCATTTCCAGCAAGAAAGGGAAAGGAAGCCTAAAAGTTAAGATCATTAACCGGATGATGGTTTCAAAGTCAACGGCACAGAAGGATTATTGGTAAGAAATTGCAAGCATCTGGAGTTGATCAGTCCGGTAAGGACAGCGAGAACATATTGGACAGGTAGAAGTATCACCTGATAAACATAAGTATCAGCAAGTGAGAATGATGCCGAATTTGTAGCACATAAACCAGGAAGTATCTGGGTAGAAGACTGACATTGGATTCAAAGCCGATGCCATGACCATCAGATCACAGACATCAGTGGATCTGTGTGAAGTCAAAGAAAGAAGCCTGGTAGGGTGCTTTGAGCAGCTGAAACTCCTGGAACTGACCATTATGGTTTTGCAGGTTGAATGGCAACATTGTTGATTGTGGTCCGATAGGCTGCTCAACCTGCAGAAACCCTGCAGTTGAATCAATTGTATTTGCTGCAGGATGAGTGTTCACAAACTTGACATTAGAACTTGGTCCTGGGTTAGCTGAACTCCAAGAATTATTTGACAGAAGAGAGAGAGCACGCCGAAGATCCGGTGCTCCACCCAAACTAGAAGCAAAAACAGGTGCTTCCAGACCTGTAAAGCACAATCTTCAAAGTTAACTGAAGATAGAGTCTGCTACAATTACATATAATATAAGGAGTGAAATTACAGGAACCAGCTAAAAACTGTGGCTTTGAACAGGCACCGATATCCTGCTTTTGGGCTTCGGCACAACGTGGACATGAAATTTTTTTGGCTGATACAGACAAAAAATCATGAATATGGAAAATGTTGGCTAAGTATACATGGAGTCACTTTGCAGCACAACACTATGATTAAACAGTTCTACATAAATCAATCAAACGATAAAAGTACAAAATAGAAGACCATAATAGGATCTTCCCCTCATTGTGCACACATAAAACACAAAAGAAAGGAGAACTTTTGGCAGTTTTAGAACATATACATGATCTATAAATATATAGGAAATATTTTTGGCTATTGAAAAACTAAAAAAAGTGATGCAAAAGGTCATATGAATTTATCAAACTAACAGTACAGAACTACAGATCATTGAAGAAAATTCTTGTGTACAGCTTATTTCACAATGACAAACTGATAGATAAACACATGCAAATTAGGGTAAAGGTTGACAACCTAGACTATGCACCTATCAAGAACAAGGAGTAGTATTAGAAGCTTGCTCTCATTTTGAGGAAGAATTAGAAGATATTAACAGCAGTTGAGAATTACGTTTGGAAAAACCGCTCACTAAATGTGTGACTTCTCACAGTAAGAAGTGAGTTTTGAGGTAACTGCTTTGCTATCTCTGTAAATGCCTCGTTCACTAAAAAAAGAAATTCTTGATGCTATCTCTGTAACTGCTATGCTATCTCTGTAAACTCCTATCATGAACAATTTAAATTCACATTCTGCTAACCAAAGAGTCATGAAAGTTATGACATATCTTGAAACAAACCATCAACTCAATGCCAACCTCCAGAAATACCTAATCAAGGCAATTTTAAGCAAAAGATAATCATCTAAAAATATATAAAGTTTAGTAAGCTTAGTTGGTGGATAAAAATATCCGTTTATTGGTGGTAGTATAAGGTCATGCAACCAAGAAGCCACAACTAGACTTGGTAAATACATTGAAGAAGAGATGATACTTCCAAATGCTGAAATAATCCAGGCAAGCCTCTTAACCCCCCCCCGAACCCCCAAATCCCCCCCAAAAAAAAAACAAACAAATAAAAAACCCAATATCCAGAAAAAGAAAGAACGGAAAAAGGAAAGCAGAAAGCACCTCAACCTTAATTACTATGGTCTCTACATACAAGCTTAAAAGAAAAACACAGCCACAGGAGGTCCATCACGTATTTTGTTAATGTGCAGGCAGGAAAGAGACAACAGAGTTAGTATATGTCACCTAAAATACAATCAGCAGTTGTGTTTCATTTTTTTCAACATACTTTTAAGTGCCTCAAATTGCTACCTTGATTGAGGACCTCGGCAGTGGTGCCCTTAAATGGCAAGAGCCTGTTCAAGTCATGGTGAAGGGTGGAAATATTATGTGTTTGACATGTGCTAGAAAATTGCAGCTGCCCATTGACGTCTCCTGCTTTATTTGACTTTATCCAAGAGTGTTTAGGTTGAATAAGCTTGAAGCTGCTTGGGTCATCTTCCAATGGTGAACTGGTCATGCCATGATCCAGAGGATTTCCACCAAAAACAAGATTCATATGATGCCTACCATCTGTACAGGATCACAATAATGTCAACTATGCAGAGGAAAGCCTCATACTAGTTACATAAAATAACATACTCATGGGATCTACAAGCAGCTAGCATAAAGAATTGCAACTTAAAGAAAGAGAAATGGATAACTCTCAGTAAACAAAAAGAAAATGTCCAGAATCTGCATATGATCAAAACAAAAGGTGTTATATTCTATTGCCAAAGTGATACAGATTGCAAGCAGAAAGAAATCACAGATATATACACGTCTACAGAGGTGACTAGTTACCAAATTAATTTAACAAATTCCAAAAATTCTTCCCACAGCCAATTTCAGACACGGTATTAGATGCCTATAAGTTTTCCGCTAAAAATAGCATGCACATCTTGCTTCATCATTTAATGAGGAAGCTATTTTTGGAGCTGATTGTAGAGATTTGCTAATCTGCTCTTTATCATAATTTGAGACAAAGGACTTGATTGTGTGGTCTTAGGCTTGGATTTACACTACCTACTATATGTAGTGCATCTCATATCCAGCATACATGCAGAATACAGCAGCCCAAGCTGCACTTAATGCCATTTCGTACTAACCTGTGGTATCAATTTGAACAAGCTCGAAGCTGGTTGAAAGTTCCAAATTAAGTTAGAAAAAGACAACCAAAGGGAAAATGAGGAAAGGGTTCGAGTAAATGGGTCCAATAATATGTTACTGCATCCAGCTGTTACCGGTGCCAAAACTGACAGACCCAAAGGAGGAAAAGAAATCATATCAGACTTTTCTTGCTCAAAACCTTAAATCAAAATTCTCAAAAAAAAATCAGATAGACCCTTTAGGCTGAACCAGGATGCATCAAAATAGCAGTAGACAGTACATAACCTAAGAAGGGAGAGAATAATATAAAATTAAAATACAAAAGTGTCTACAAGTAAGAGAAGAAGTTTCCTTGTGGGTGCTCATGCAGTAACTGCAAGTTATAAACCTATCTAAACCCATGTATCTAACGTAAAGCAAGTAAGAAAATCAAATCCAATAATGTAGAAACAGATTTATTCCATGCCAATCTACGAAAGAAAATTCAAATTAAAAATTAATTGCTTGCTTCCAAATCATGTGCCTGATTAAGTTCTTCAGAAAACTGCAGGAAAACACAAAATATTGTCTTAAAAAACACTGAAACTGTCAATCAGAGATCAATTAAAAATAACACATCTCTTTAGACCATGTTTCTCTAAAAGAAAGATAAATTGAAGTTACTGATTTCAGAGGCCAAATAAGGTAATACCATAATATGATGAAGAAAGCCTTGAAGAACTGAATGAGATTGTTGCTGGTTGTGGCTTCCTGCGACGTGCATTGTGATCAGATAAACGCCTACGGCAACTTCGCTTTTTCTGATCAAACTCAGACAAACCATGGAACCTGGGATGACCAAAAGGTTACTTTCAGGCTGTTCAACTTTGTCAACTAAAAGCATTGCAAAACATTTTGCAGCAAGAAAATAAAGTAATAAAATATCTAGAGCACAGCATATATGCTATGAGATAACGCAGTAAGTAGAGCACTTGCACAGAATATGCTGCTACAGAGCCCTAATGCTATATTGCAATAGCCAAATCTGGATTTATTAGTCCTTTTCACTAGCCATTTTATTAAGAAAACAGATCCCTGCCACTTTAAACATTGCAAGTATTTCTTGAACAATAGCCATCCAAGAGGTGTGACTACTACAAGCAGCATGACTATATCGAACAGAAAAAGAGCTTTTATCTTAATGTAACATGAGTTTATTGATAGGATGTGTAGAAGACCAAAAATAACCAAAAAGGGTCTGTAACATATAACTAGAATGCTTCATCATATGTTAAATTCATTTTCACAAAACAACTAAAAAAAGCTTCACCTGCTACACTGTTGACAAAATCGGTGCTCCCGGCCTGCTACAATTACCTTGGGGGACTTTGAATGGCTTTCACAGACTCGATGTTTGCGATGATAATCTTTAGCTGTGGTAAGGTCAACATTACAACCTTCTACCTGACATTTAGGGCTTTGTAAATTCTGTGAAGATACCCTAGATTTCTTAGCTACAGCAGTAGACAAGATCATAGAAGCAGAGGAAGATGAGCTCTTGATGTTATTCTCTGCACCACCATCTTCAAAGAAGGTCCTTCCAAGCTTCAAACCAGTAACTGGTTCCTTAGGGCGTCCTGCAGCCAAGGGTACCGGTGAAGTTCCAAAACCTTCAACTCTTGCTAAGATAATCTTGCTCGAGCTGTTAACATCCCTTTCAGCTGAATCATAATTGAAGTCCGAATTTCCTTTTTCTGCCTTAGACAAAGAATCGATGGATGCAGAGATGGAGCTTTTGGATGAACGATTTCCCAATTGTAGAACGGAGGAGGCACCACCACCAGATGAACATACAAATCCATTGCAAATACCCATGCCACCTTCAATCTTCAACTCAGGTTCTTGTGCAGATTTATAAATTTCACCCTCTTTTCCACAGAATAAGTCCAGAGTTTCCCAATCCCACTGGAATGGGTTTTTTGCAACCCAGTCCATCCAAGAAGCACTTGCAGTAAGATTTCCAAGTATTATTCTGCCCCAAGAAAATGTTTAAAAAATAGAAGTGAACTTGTAGGCACTGGATCAGGCAGGGATTAATTCAATTAAAAAGAGTCCACACAACTTGGCAAATCCAGATAAAAGCATACAGACTAAGAAAACTTCAGAAACTATTCAGACCTCTTCCAGCCTAAAAGACAAACCTTGTGAAAAGTGAACTGCAAACAAACAATTGTTCATTAGATCAGGAAAACATAACAATGAGATGGACAAAGCAATTTTTACCTCCAGTTGTCAAGTCAGAATTCCACACATGAACATATTGAATCCCCTGTGCCCTTATCTTCTTCAGTCCTGGCTAAAGAATACTCCGTCCACCAAAAGGATGACTCGAAAGCAGGTAGGTATTCCTTTCACTTCTTCTTACAGCCAAAAAAGAAGCAAAATACAAGATACAACTTTCTCTATGTGGTTTATTCTGCCACAAATCCGATCAAGGGCTGCACCACCAGTTGGCTGATGAAACAATTAGCACTAGTGCTCCTCGCCACGTATGACATCCACGGATATCATACCCTCCAATTATTCACTCAATTTATTTCCCCTCTACCAATGTTTCCCCGTCCTCCAGTCCTGCCATCAAAAAGTTGCTAAGTTTCCTTCCTACCATACAGGACTTCTTATTGTTCTACCACAAGACATTCTTCAGACTGAAGGAAACTGACCAATAAAGAAGTCAACTTCGGAAATAAAATGGTACCCCTACTGTTTCCTTTCACCACAAGCTCTTTTAACCAAAACCAAGCTGGTGGTAAGTTGGAAAATTTTCACCTTCTCCATCAGTTGCAGCACCAGTACATCTGGAAACACATAAAAAACGAGATATTAAGGAAAAGGTCTGCCGTGAAAAAAGATAAGAGAAAGCGACCAAACGTGACATGTGAAGACGCAAGTGGGTACATGCACATCGAACCACAACAGTGCGGTTCTTTGTTCCTTCCCCCTTTTGCTTTTGTCGCCCACCAAACCGATAACAAGAAATCCAGTGCCTTTCGCCCATGAAAGCAACCAAACGAAGTGAGTTCCACAAACGTCGAGAAGAAATGGAACAGCAAAATAGCTAATTTCTACGACGGATTCCTGTTCTAATCTTTCTATAAGCTTTACATCAAACCTAATACAGCCAGAAACAAAAACCAAAAAGAGCTTCGGCCATAAGGACACAGTTATCGTCTCAATTTTCCCAAACCAAGACGCCATCTTTTTCACTCAAAGCGATAGCTTTCTAACTGCAGGAGGGGAGCAACACTAAGAAGAAACCAAAACCCAACTTTTACCCGGCCGGGAAAGGATAATAAAGAGCACACCGATAAGAGACTTAATAAGGGGGAAGCTTTACCCCTAATTGTTGACTCCGTTCTAGAGTTCACGCCGTGGAGCAGGCGACGCCGGCTTTTAATTCGAATCAAGGCTTCGGTGGTGGTGCCCTGAAGTGCGAGCCGAAACATCGACCAGAAACTTACCTTTACACACCAGAACCAATCACCCCCGTCTTCTCTCTTCTCTGCTGCGACTCGTGCGATCGGTTGGAGCCGCGTGGATGCGCGGGGACCGGTGCAGCGCCGAGAACACCCCCCCTACCCTCGCTCCCAAATGGATGGCAAATAGAAAGAGAGAGACAGAGAGAGAGAAGGGGATATCGTAAAGGACGGCAAGTATTGGGAAAAAGATTGACCCTGCGGTTGAGGATAATTACGAAGTTACCCCCCTCCTTTCCTTTGAGAGTGGGATCCGGTCACTCCCGGTGAACCTGCCCAGAATTGGATCTCCATTAATAGATCACCTGCAACATCCTACCACAGAAGAATAATTCAATCAAAAACCATTAACCTCTTGTCTTCTTCAAGAACTTGCACAGTTTCCTTTGATGAAGAACGAGGTTACCGTGAAATAATGGCATCCAAGAAAAAAACGCATGAGTAACTGAGCCCCCCCCCAACCCCTTCTTCTCACTTGCCAAGTCATTAATGGCATTCTTCAATCCTCATCAAGCCATGGCTGTCGACAGTTCAGAAAGGACACTTTTAGCTCTCAAGGAGGAGCACCCAAGGCCTCGAATCATCAAACATTCAACTCCTGCAAGCTATTGTTTTCTGAGAACAAATCAGTTCATTCTATGATACACTTTCTCTGGAAAAAGGTGAGATTTGATAGCCTGTGTCAGTTAATGGTTGGTTCATATTATGCTACCATCTCAGCAGCTGTTGAGAAAGAACATATCCTGTGATCATATGCACAGCTTCAAAGAGTTCTTTGATTATAGCCTTGCTGAGGAGAATATGGTACACCAAGGCACCTAAATCTCCATATAGTCATCTTATCAGAACAGTCTTTGGTGCAAGTCAGCAGCTGCTGCTTAGGCAAACATTTAACTTGAAGGTTTTGATCCTCTTGGAGGGAACTTAGATGGGGATGACTGATGGATCCCAAGATCATGAAATTATGAATGAATCAGCTGCATCATATCACCCATGCCTTGAGTTGCTGTTTTGAATGAGATGGAGACAATGGCACATGGATTCCAGGAAGCCATGCCAAACTTTAACTGTTCATCATTGTCAGATCTAAGTTTGGTAGGTCAGTGCATGGGAGCTCGGTTAGCTAATAGCCACAGGTACCGATTGTAATGTCGCGTGGACCTCATCTCCGGTCTACCAGTGGTGGAAGTATCAACAGCTACTTGGCAAAGCTGGGGGCCAAGGAGTTATGTCGCATTGATCATCCTGAGGCTCTTTCTTCTTCCCTTTCCCTTGTCTGTTGGTCGAGGATTATAATGCTCGAGTACATACAGCAAGCATGAGAAAGTTAGGTGCCTTGTTTTACCATGCAGAGATGAACAAGACATCCAAGATTGAGTCCCACCAAAAGCTGCGTCTGTTGCTGATGTTGTTGCCGCTGTGGCTGTTTCTGATGTTGTTACAGGTTTTTTCCATCATCTCCTTGTTTTCTGCAACAAATTTTAGTAGAAGTCAAGGGCTTCAGAACCTTGTTCAGTGTGTGCACTCATTGTGCAGCTCCTCCTTGTCATCCTGTGGTCCTCATCTGCTGCCTTTTCAGCACCATTTCCTCTAGAAGAAGCTTTGCCCTTCTGACCATGATCATCACCAAATCATTTTTCTCGAGAACGGTACATTCCCTAATCAATGTGTGGAAGATATGGATCTACCATAGTGTAGAATTTTGTGTGAAAGTTAGCAGTTCCACATATTAAGAGTTCCTAGAATGTATGTGACTTGTGGAGGAGAGTGGTTTGGATGACTCCAGGAACAACTCAAATGCAACATGATGTTTATAAGCTTTCAGAACAGTTGCAAGATTGTGACAAGGTGTGGCCATAGATACAAACTAGGGATACTGTCTGTTGGGAGTAGCTTAATTTGCCTTTGGCATCTTTAAAGCCTGGTGTGATCATCAATGCTAGTAAGGGACATCATCTTTATCTTTAAAAAAAATAAGTTTATGAAATATATTCTTGATCATGTTCATTGTGAGGGCTAATCATGATGGTGATTGGTCAGGGAATGGCTTTGGCATCCTTCTAAAGCAAGTCTTCAAGATACTTTTGTCTCTTAGAAAATAAGCATATGAGATGTGTTTATCATATTGATTGTGAGGCAGGACATACTGCTGATAAATGAGTGACAATGATGTGCCACCAGTTTGCTGGGATTCCAATGTAACACAGTAAATTGAGTCCTTTTAGGAGGCACTAAAATGAAAAGAAAATTTAGTGAAACAGAGTAGGCTGTAAAATGACTCTTTATGCATAATTGTAGATTTAAGTGTCCACATATTGAGGATCAAAACAAGATAAAATAGATAGAAGGCTCCTTATCAGCAGGAGACTAAGGCCAGTGGGGCTTTAGCACCATGGATTGCCAAGGATCTCTTTCAAGTGCAATATGGACTACTGTATCATCAAATATTTGTATAGTGGAATCACAGATGCACTCTGTGAAGCCTTTGGCCTGAATCTAGTGATATCGATACAGTGAATATGAGTGGATCTTTTCTAATTAATATCCTTGCCCTGACCATCAATCTGGTGTGGCTGCAGATTCACTTCCCACCTACTCCTCAAATTAGTGGTTGAGTCAAAATATAGATGTGCATCTCAGATTAACAAGACTAAGAAAATGAAAAGGTTTGAGCACCATATGCAAGTGATTTATAGTCAAACAAGAAAAGATATTAGTAAGGTAGCTTACATTTAACTGGTATCAGTTTTCTTGATTAGACTTCACCAAACCTAATTTTAATATCTTATTTCTACTCAATTATTTTTCTATCATATGCACAAGACAATATTTTTGCACTTGATCAACTCTCATCCAGAGTAGAACACCTCATCATCTCCAACATCACCAGCATGGAGAGATGCTCTTCTCCATCTAACTCACATTTGATTTCATCTTTGTTCTTGTGGCATCCAATTGCAGACTAGTTTCATATGAGCTTATTTTGACTGTTTCACAACACTGCAACAATGGAGAGGGTCATGATGCACAAAAATAACATTAGAAAAAAGGAATAATCACACAGAAAGGCATGCTTTGAGATGCTGAGGAGTACAGGAACTGGCTGGTTTAATAATACTATATCTATCTTCAAAATAATATGCCCACAATAACTCAGAGGGCAATACAAGTCTCATATAAGAAAATTAATTTGGCAAGAAGGCTATTTTACATTTGTTATTCCAATTCATAGCTCTATGAGCATGTAGTCTCCTATGAGCAACCAGTTCATAGGTTTAGACAAAGCCTATATTATTGCTATCACATAGACTAATTAGCATGTCAAAGCAATAACATGCAAGATACATTCCAAAATTGAATCTAATCTGAAGAATATTTTTCTCAGATAAAGTGATTCCAAATGGCCTAAAAGATGAAGCTAGAGTCATAAACACTCTGGTTGTAGACAAAACACTTTGATTAAACAAATGCATGTGGTTCAGTTGTATGATCCCCAACTTGTGTTATGTCTATGGATGGGGTTCAGCCACAATTGAGGGCAACTTTTAGAACTTGTGCTCTGGCTTTATTTATCACTTCCATCAGCAAAAAAGGGCACTTGAATTATTGCATCCTTACATCTAATTTAATTGTTTAACCTTCCACTTGTTTTTTTGTTGTCTTCAAATTGACACCTGGAATCCATATATTGGCTCTAACTTTCTTTAGATCTCACCTACACTTAAAAGTTGTGCCAATGCTAAATATTTAATTCCATCAATGTGAAGTGCTGCATCATTTATGGTTCCTTGTGGCAATCTTGGAGCAAAAGGATCTGCTTTTGGACTTAGTTTACAATTCATGGAAATTATTGCATGTTGGTGTTGATCCTAAGAGATTAACAACTCATCTTTCACAGAATAATATCTTACAATTTTATGATGATGCAAGTCAGGAATTTATTATGTGATTCTTATGAGGATTTTTGTTCTTGAAAAAAACATCTATCTAGGAAACCAAATGAACATATCGTGCAGAAACACAGACAAGAACATCACAAGATCATGACCAAGCAAAAACTTTTACTACTTCCAAAGGACTCCATCACCAAACTCAATAACTCTTGAAGAAATATTACCCTAAAGAACAAGAAGCTCAATGTGGGGGAAGACAATATTCAGAACTAAATTGCACAGAGAAAGCAAACCACAGCTTCATCAAACAGACTCAAAAACCGACTTCCATGATTCTAAGAGTTCCTTAATTAAGAGGGTTTTCCTTATAACATGTTCTAAGAAGAACAGTCTCTCTCTTCTCATGATTACATGGTATAGTCTCTCTCCATGTTTCTTTGACAAAACATCAAATGCTTGTTGTTTTGCCTGGGAATGCATTTTGCATCAAACATGTTGGTGTATGTGACTGAACCACTGATGACAGCAGCAGGAGACCCCTCAAAGAAGACATGGTGAACACTAGCAGTAGAGAGCATCCACTAAGAGGGTGACAAGAAAGCTTTCAGAATTATTACATGTTTGGGAACACATCAGGTTCTTGTTGACAAGTGCTTTCTTGAGAAACAGGAACCTAAACAAGACTTAAAGAGTAATGTTACAGTGCTTTAAACGCATATTATACATTGCTCAAATGTAGAATGCAACAAATGTAATCGTTTATGTTTGATGATCGAGTTGTTCCTCAACCCAGGAGCAGTAATCTTTAAGTAGCTGCTCAGCAAGCAAAGGAACAAGCCTGTCAAGAAGACCTTGCATAAGCCTGCATGAGTAAAGAAGCAATTAATAACCTACATGAACCCTAAGCATGATGGAGTTAGAGTTTCACATCTTGTGAAAAAATTGAGAGGGTAATGATGCATGTCCTGTCTCATTGAAGGGTTGTCGCTATTATTCATGCATTGAAGAGAGCTACCAAATCAGATAATGAATGTGAAGGTTTCTCAGATGTGAAGGAGATTATCCATCTTATTACAAGGAAAAGCTCTCCATGGCAAATTCTGGTTTGTACTGGTTACCAGAAGAGTATAACACCATTGTGGACAAGGTTGTTCAAATAAAGGGTGGCAAGACATCATGTGATCAGTTTCTACCAAAAAAACGAGGCCATTCATATGATACTTATTGCAAATATCAGAGTTAGACTTCTATATGTTAGTGCTTCAGAGGGTTGCTTCATGTAAAACTCTGATCAAGTTGCAGATATCATTATCAGCAACACTACTCTGTTATCTTTGATTAAGTTTTAATCTATGGCTCCTATGTAGATGCAAGAATAAAGCTTATCAGTCATAACTAAACAATGTTGTACAGTCATCTTGAACTTAGCCTCTCATGGGCACATATGAGGTTTCTTGAATTTACTAATGCTAAATCTTCATCAAGACCACCATCTTACATACTGATTCTAACAAAAATATGGATATTTCTGGTGTTTTGATTTTATCAAACAGAAAAATACTTCAGTGTCAAGAACTTACAGGTTTCCGGGTTTTTCCACTGCTGACAATGGAAGCAAGCTAAATGGCTTTGTATAAACCTGAAAAGTAGATTTGGGAAGATACATAAACATGTTGGCTAACAGAAATCAAGTTGGTATCAGCAGCAAATAGAAGCATGACAAGAACCAAAAAAGTAACAAAATTTTACCTTGAAGCCATGGAAGAAATGTGCAAGACAACTATGCAAACATAATATTTGCGTAGTAAGAGGTACACTAAATTCATTTGGTTGACTATGTCGAGGTCATTCAAAAAGTAAGAGGTCTTTGAAATGTCCAGCCAGTCTAAGTTCCCTGCTCAATTTGTTTCTAGTGAGATTGCAACTTGTTACTTAAGCCTTGAGAAATATTTTCCCCTGCCCCTTCGAAGGTTCCTCCCACGCCAAGCTAAGCAGACACTATGTACCTATCCCTTGACATAATGGTGTCTGTACAATACATTTTAATTAACAATGCAAATACTAAGTAAGTTCTTGATTCAGTCTGCATGGATGACTCAATTACATTGAGAACGTAGTTATTTGTTTGCACTTCAATCTGATTGCAAGTCAGAAGAATCTAAGGGTTACAATATTTTAGGTCCATGACCCATAAGTTCTAACATAAAGCACAAGTAACCAAGATAAGCTTCAACTGCACGTTGTGCTTTCTTTTCAAATCAATGATAAACAGTTCCACATTAAGACCATAGATGCATTTCTTAGTTTCTTTCTTTACCTCAAGGGTAACTCTCAAATTCACATCAACAATCAAGCATGGCTCCAAATTTTTAGCCTCCCACTTTATATAGTTTTTCATAAATGCTGCAAGAAGAGAAGAAATAATAAGAAGTATCATGATGTAGTGGGTGCAAAACATATCTGCAGTTTCTAACCTTCATGAGTACTTGGTGATGAAAATACTGGAGTCTGAACACAGTGGCATTTTTTTTTTGTTGTTAATCGATAAGCATGGACTAAAAAATCTGATACTGTTAACTGGAGTAGGTATGAACAACAACAACAACAACACATCCATGTTGCAAATTTATGTGTTTATGTGAAAGAATTTCCACAAACAAATACCAGAAATATGACTAGTTATTTTCCAGCAAGCACTGTTGTACTAGAGCTTGGAAGTACAAATATGAGTCACTTTTAAAGCATACACAATTATCTAAAAACTTTCATATACATAACTAATAAAGAAGCATCTATATAAAATATCTAAACATACCCGAGAAAAGTTGATTTTGCTTTTCAACTGCTTTTGAACCCTCAAACTGTTAAATGTAAAACAATGATCAAAATTCAGATGAGGACTCAAAATCACAAGTATATAAACAGTCAAGGACTTGTGAAGTTCATAGCCGACATATGATCTGATAAAGAATGATCTTCGATACACCAAACAGAGAGAAATTATTAGTGTATAAAAGCCTTCCTAGAATCAAACTATTTATTGTTTGTTATTTACTATTTTAGAAAAGTTGTTCATCCTAATCCAAATTTCTTGTTCTACACAATGTCTCGTGAGAAACATTCTCAACTGATTATCAGATACACATTTTTTCTGTTTGGATTAAATTCAGAAAAACTATTTAAGTTACATCTTGGAAGAACTCAAAAGCAAAACAAACCACTAAAGCAATTTGGCACAACATGAAAGAGAATCACAAAAAAGGCACTTATTTGCCATAACTTTGCAAAAATCATCTGAATTGTAATGGACAGATTTAATAGAAATATAGATTTCTCATGACAACTTCTGAGTTGATAAAGATCAATTGACTTCGAACATTTTGTATCAGTATGATAAACATGTGAAACTATAAACAGCCACAAGTATGCATGAACAACTTGTTTAAATCTAGAAACCACTGCCAATGATTGATCTCATTCTCAGATCCAGCAACATGGAACTTACCCTGCAGGACAACATCTCAACTGTGCAATCTTCATCTGTTCGGGTCACCCGCAAATCCAACACTGGGGCAACTTCAAACTTGAGAAACTGAATTTTATGCAAAGTGCACCTACATATAGCATCACTTACCATATAAAGAGTATTTCACAAAGCGAAAACAGAGTAAAAACTATCAATGCCAGTCTTGAGAAGTAGCTGCTATTGACCGTGCAGCAAGCTCAGTGCATAATAAATTTTGCAAATTTAAACTAGGAGTCTAACAGGCTAAATTAGAAGTATAAACTCGAGAAAAAAAGAGAAAGAAGCATTCATGATGCGCACAACACAGTACAGGTAGGAAATATTCAGAGCTAGATTTCACATAACAATTAGTGCCTTGATCATTGGTGGTGGTTGCAAGCTGCAATTTTTAGTGCTTGAAACTGGAATTCCATGATACACAAGTAAGGTCATGGGGCAACCTATATGTATTGGAGTCCAGTGGCTCAAATCTTTGCAAGGCTCTGGTATTTAGAAGAGCCTCGACGCCAGTTGGATGGCTGAGGAACTCACTCACAGGGAAGACCCTACCACTGCCATCCGAATACTCGGGGAGCTTAACCATTTCCTTGCGCTTCGCCCACAGGTTCGCTTTCCTGCGGCCAGCTCCCGGCTCCTCGACTGTGGCTGACGCTATTGCTGCTTCAGATCTCCTCCTGCAACACATGCAGTTCATTTATGAGCCCCCATGGAAGTATCTGTCTGAAGCGGCAGCCCTTTGTATATGCTAAAGCAGCTGCTTGAAGCTTTTCGACTACTCTACATGTTGTTACTCTATCCCACTCTTGGATGGAGATCAATAGACAAAGACGAGAGACATAACCTGAGGTTGCATGGGGGTAAGGCAGAAGGCGAAGGAAGCGTGTGGATAACCATTCTGCATCTGGTCTGAAGGGAAAGCAGCAGCTCTAAGAGAGGCCTGAGTTCATGGAGGAGACAGGAGACGGAGGTGAGGGAGATGGTGATAGATTGGGAGAACAGCAGCGGTGGCGGAGATGTGGCTCTGCAGGGCATGGACCAACCGGAAGGTCGACATCTCGGTTCGTCCCAAATAACTCTGTCTCGACCACATTGGGTCCAACTACATCCGGTGAAGTGGGAGTGTTGGTTCGTAGCGGATCCTGTTATCGGACGCGACATTATTTGACTTGTGCTCGCTGCGTACCGACACGCTGGAAGGCTTGTGGCTTATCGGAAGGAATGGGAATGTTCCGGAATGATCCTGAGCCAATTAAACTCGGTCATCCTCATTATCTTAGTCCATGATTGAGTCAACCCAACTTAATTTGAAGTCGAAGGGTGTAGAAACCCTCGTGGTAGCTTTAACATGGATGAGACGGCTCCGAGATAATCTTCATGTAGTCTCGATCATTTCAAGATGATCTTGAGGTCGGGCAGATGTAGATTCCAACTTATTGGTGAGTCCCTATATGAAGGTCAAGATGATCTTGAGGTTGGGCCGATGTAGATTTCAAGATGATCTTGAGGTCGGTGACTCCCTACACGAAGGTCCAAGTGTTTCTCCATAAGATCCTTTAGATGTAAGTTAACTCTAGAATAATTTTATAATATAAAAGAGTTAGTTGTAAAGAGATTCGACCCTGAAGCTAAGAGTCGATTTTTATATCTATTCAACTAAAGGAATAAGTTATAACGATCGTAATGTTTTCGTATGCGTGACGAAAAAATAGAAAACAAAATCCTAGAATTTCTGTAGAAAAAGAATTTTTATCGTCGTATACATAAAAACCCATGAAATCGAAAAACTGCACGTAAGATAATTACCTAGTGAGATCATATATCTCTAAATTATATATGTATATGTAATATATATATATATATATATATATATATATATATATATATATATATATATATATATATATATATATATATTCATGCAACAGGTAATATAAAGTAATGATCGGCTTATACAACACCTATAAGTAACACTTTCTACTTAACATTCCATTAACGAGGGTGACAGACTTTCAAGAATCATAACATCTACCCTTTAACATTCCGTCAATGGGGGCGGTAAGCCTATAACGACCATAACGCTTTTTCACTAACATTCTATTAATGGGGGCAATAAGCTTATAATGATCATAACATTATTTCCTTAGCATTTTCCCTATGGGGCCTAACTGAGGGGGTAGACCCGATCGATCACCTATAGATTGTTCTTTGTGGAGGTTGATCAGGTCAGCCCAAATGGTCCCCCATGGATCTCATTCACAAGACCAATATAACATATCTTCCTCCATATCAACCCCTATAGGGGATGACTGGGTCCTTGTTTTTCCACGTTATTACCTCTGTGACGACCAATTGGAGGGATGAGATTGGTTATCAAAATATTTCCTATTATTTGTCTCACTCGAAGGTATGCTCTCTGACTTAAAAAAAAAAAGGGTTTTGTAAATGACGTACTTTGAATCCCTTTTTTTGTAAAATTAATATACCTTTGTGATGACAAAATCAACATTCGAGATTTTGTCTTATGAGCGGGTTTCTTTGATTCAAGTGTCTCGGGCATATTAATTTTATACTTTCTCAATAGTGGATTAGTCTTGGTGCAGGTTAGATTTTTTTGACTCAAATTCCTTGGGCATATTTGGCCTATCACTCTATCATAGCTTAGGTCATATTTTTTTGACTCTTGCCTTAGACACATTTAGCTTGACATCTCTATCATAACAGATGTTTTGGTGTGAGACAGATTATCTTGACTCACATGCCTCGGACATATTTGGCTTGATATCTTTATCATGATAGATTTGTCTTGACATGGGTTAGGTTTCTTGACTCATATGCCTCAGGTATATCTAGCCCAATGTCTTCGTGTAGCAGGCCTTCTTCCCTTTTTTGTTATAGTAGATCTCAGGCTTTCGCTATAACGAGCTTCCATCATAGTAGGCCTTTCTTTTTCTATCATAGTGGATCTTGGGCTTTCGTCGTAGCGAGCCTTCTTTCCTTCTCTGCCATAACAGATATTATGCTTCTATTGTAGAGAGCCTTCCCTTCTTCGTCATAGCGGATCTTGGGGTTTTACTATAGCGGGCCTTCTCCTCTTCTCCACCATAGCGAATCTCAAGCTTCTACTATAGGTGGCCTTCCCTTCTCTATCATAACGAATCTCAGGCTTTTGTCATGGTGGACCTTCTTCCTTTCTTTATCATGGCGAATCTTTAGCTTCTATTATAACGGGTCTTTTTCCTTTATTCGTCATAGCGGATTTCAAGCTTCCGCCATAGCGCCTTCATGTACCTTGACCAATGCTCCTATTATAGCGGGTCTTTTTCATGTACCTCTTGTGGTGACAAGCACCAGAGGAGGGTCTGGCTGAAGGACTTACAGTACAAGTGGTCATTAATTATATATTACCAAGTATGGTGGCATCTGACCCTTTGAGCCACCATGGGCTTGGTGGGCAGTGTTTCATCCCTCTTATAGCATAAGTTCTCATCCATCCAACTCGGCTCCTCGGTCATAGTGATGTCACATCTTTCAAAGGATCAAGCTAGAAGCACTTAGATCATTGATTGGTTCTCCTTTGATGATTGGGCAAATGCTAACTTGGTTAGCATATTTGCTTGTGCATTTTTAGCCTGAGAAATCCTCTACATAGTTAGATGCAATAAACTGCATGCGAGGCGATGTACCTCGGCCAAGTACTTCATTATAGTTGTATCTTAGGCTTCATATCTCATGTCTACTTCGTTGAAGATTAGTTATGAGTTACTAAATACTACCAACTCGTGCACTTGGAGTTCTTGGGTGAGTCGAAGACTCAACGGGAGTGTTTCATACTTGGTCTCATTGTTGGAGATTTTGAACTCAAACCAAATGACTTGCTCATACACTTGGTTGTTCAAGTCTTTTAGTACAAGTCTCGCTCCTACCCTCCTCCATAGTAGCTGAGTCATCTAAAAATAAAGTCCACATTGAAGTGGCGTGTTCTTCTGCCTTGATCAGTTTTCAAATAAAATCCGCTACTGCTTAAGCCTTAATGGTGATCCTCGAGATATATTGGATATGAAATCCTCCTAGTTCTATTGACCACTTCAGCTGCCATGAGACATCAAATTATGAAAGGACCTATCTAAATGGTTGATCAATAATCACCTGTATCAAGTGTGCTTGGAAGTAGGGGTACAGCTTCCTTATCGCCAATATCAATACAAACGCCAATCTCTCGATAGGAGGGTAGCATTCCTTGAGTCTACTCGACACATGGCTAATGTGATATATGGGTCGTTAGGTTCCTAAGTCATCTTGTAGTGACACCGAGCTAATGACCTAGCTAGTAGCTATGAGGTACAAGCTTAACATTTCGCTCGCGATGGAGGAGAGCTGCAACTACTAGGTGAGGTGCTACTTCAATCCTTCAAACACTTCTTGACAAGCTTTGATCCATAAGAAATCCTTTGGCTTCTTCAATGCCCAGAAGAAGTGTAAGTAATTATCACTGGATCAAGATAAGAACCGACTGAGCATAGCTAGTTGCCCCGTTAATTATTGCACATCCTTCACGGATCGAGGTGGGTGTATCTTGGGTATGACACAGACCTTCTTGGAATTTGCATATATTCTCCTTTGGTGAACGATGGACTTGAGGAACTTTTCTAAACCGACTCCAATGTATACTTGGGTGAGTTGAGGTGCATATTGAACTTTTGAAGGATTTGAAACATCTTAGTGAGGTTTGCTAAGTGTGCATCGATTAATATGCTTTTGACTACCATATCATCCACATATGCTTTAGTACTTGAATATCTAATTCAACATTCTTCAGTATGTTGTTCCCATGTTCTTTAGTCCGAAGAGCATGACTTTATAGCAATATACACGTAGTCAGTAATAAAAAGAGGTTTGTTCCTAATTATGGGGTGTCATCCCAATCTAATTATAGCCTAAGAATACATCTATAAAGGTGAGGAGTTCATAATACAAGGTAGTGTTCACCAGTTGATCGATCTGAGAGAGGGGTTAGTTGTCCTTTGGACAAGCTTTGTTAAGGTCCGTATAATCAATAAATATTCTTTAGTTTACATTATATTTCTTGACTAATATAACATTAGAGAGCCCTTGAAAATACTAAACTTCAGCAATAAATTTTGCTCTTGACAATTTATCAATTTCATGGGTTGGAGGCAAACCTATGAGATCTCTGTGTCATGGGTCGGGTTTCAAGAGAGACATTCAAGTGGTGTTGGCCTATATGTGGATCAACACGTCTTTTGGTGACCAAGTGAATACCTTTGTATTTTTTACGAGGAAGTTAATAAGTTGTATGTGTTTCTCATCAAGGAGCATTATTCTGACTTTAATAATCTGGTCAAGTTGGGCCTTATCCAGTATTTCCTCAATCAACCATTCCATCGACTCCAAGTGTGATAAAGGTTTGCCAAAATCTATGAGATTCATTGGCATTAAAACCGTCATCAAGTAATATTATTGGGACTCTCTCGAGTCGCTCTTTAGCTCCCTGATGTTGACCCTAATCAGAAACTTCATTACCATGTAGTATGTGGATACCACATGGTAAACATCCTGGCCGAGGGAATATCTACTACGATGAACTTAGTTATCAGTGTCTTGGAGCAAGGTTGAATGTTACATGTCGGCTCACAATCTCGATCGGGCAAAGGGAGTCACCCGTGAATCCCATTAACGAAAATGTTATTAGGAAGAGATTCATTAGCCAACAGTCTAAGCTTTTGAAAAGCATCAAAATAAAGTATATTGAGGAACTACTTTTGTCAATTATGACCCTTTCATCAGGGTGTTAATCATCCTCATTAAGACCACCAATACATCGTTGTAGTTCAAGTTGTGGTACTCTATTTCTTCTTCTGTGAAAATGAATTTTGCACCTCTCTCTTAACTCCAGCATTTTTCGATAGTAGCTTAAGCATAGGCTTTCCGTCTCGAGGAGCTATCCTTTCTCAAGACCGGTCCACCGACGATGATATTAATTATTTTTCTACTAAGCCTTATGGGCGAGGCGAAGGCTCTCGATGTTTGCGGATGAGCCTCTTGAGATGTCCTTGACAAATGACCTCCTCAATTTGGTCCTTCAAATCATGACACTCCTTGATGTCATAACTATAATCATAATGGAAATTGTAGTATTTCAATTTATCTTTCCTTTCTACAAGAGTCCTTATCAGTCATGTGATTTTTATAAATATTTTCTTCCTTATTTGTAAGAAGATCTCAGTCCTCATTATACTAAAGGGAATTAACCCGAACCTCAGGTGGGATATCTCAAGTTGACTATGTTTCCTCTATGTTGAGCCAAAGGTCATCGCTTGAGAAGGTTTTTGATGTTGCTTTTTATGAATTTCTTTACGCTTACTCGAGATCATCACTTTTGTGGCTATATACTGATTGGCCCTTTGAAGCATCTCGAGGATTGTCACTGGTCTCTCCACCAATGACTAGAAAAAGTGGATGGGCCTAAGACCCATTATAAAAGCCTGTATCACCAAGGTGGGCGTTTTGCACGTCTCGAATTTTACTATAATAATATAAGAATATATCCATAAATTAATAGAGATAATTAGTAATTAGGGAAGAAAAATAGATTAAGCATGTAATAAGAAGAAATACAAAAATTAATGAAGAAGATTAATAAGATAATAACATAGCAATTAGTGAAGCAATCATGGCTAACCAATGCATAATATCTTTATATGGAAAGAGATAGACAGAGATCAATCCAAAATTGAGGATCCAAAACTACAATAATAAATTAGAAAAATCACAATAAAAACAAATATATAAAGAGATCAGCGCATCACAAAGTTTGAGAATATATAAAGAGATTAAAGATCCTTAACAAATTAGGGATCCAAACATAAATCAGAATAATCACGGTAAAAACAAACAAAAATAAATCGAGAAAAACGCATACTTCAACAGCAGATAAAGAAGACTGATACTTATTATTAGTGGCCTGAGGCGTTAGTGGATTGACTCTCTTCTTCTCCTTTGTATACTGGATGGAAACATGAATATAGAGATCGGAACTCGACTTGTAACATAGTACACCGGTAACTGTACATTCGGAGCAAATCGAACTCTACGTGGGAAGAAATTAAATCCATCATTTCAGAAGGCTATCCTAAAGAGGAACACAGGTAAAAGCAGAGCGAAGGGCAAAAACAGTGATTGCCCTCTCTCTTGCGAGAAAAAAGAAAAGAAGAGTATCATCCTCTCTCTCTAGGAGAGAGAGAGAGAGAGAGAGAGCTCTCCTAGAGAGAGAGAGAGAGAGAGAGAGAGAGAGGAATATATGTTCTGGTTCAAATTAGCCAATAGCGTGCTGTGTGATGCCTCCATGCCTTCCTAAATCACAAGTAGTCTTAAGCTGGATCATAGCATGAGGTGCTCTTCATATTCTTTATATAGTTGGAGCTTCCTCAGAGCATGGATTCGAATCTCCGTGTAGTTTGTTACCATCAGCCATTTGATGCGCAATCCTGCATGACTCTGTCCATGGCTTGCTGGTGGTGACGGCTGCAGAGCACAACAGGAGAGATCAACACAAAAACACTTCCATTGATTCGTTTCTTCATCTGAGCTTGCAAGGATTCCTTCCTGGGAAAGGAATCCGTCGGAAGAGAAGAAGCTGAGATGAACAACTCGGGTTGGTGTCCCCACACGGAGACCTTTCAGCTTTCGTTTTCCCTCCATCGCCATCCCTGGGCGTGATCTGCAGAAGAATACGTACCATTGGGGACACACTGCACCCCGCACTCTGCTCTGCTGTCAGACTCCCCTTTATTTTAATTGCCTCACATGCATGTAGATCTCTGCAAAGATGTAGATAAATACAAGTCGGTAGTGTAGTAAACCCGAGCAGTACACATGCAGAGCATGAGAGCTTGGAAAAATGGCATGAACAGAGAGGAAGATGCCATGGAAACCAAGGTATAATTAAGAGTCGGAAGTAAAGCCGGGCAGGGTGAAAGAGAGGGAGCCGCGTGTTGAGTTGGATCCGACCCATCAAAAGACGCTGCGAACAGCTGTTGTCAGGCACCGACGGAATAAAGAAGGGCAGAAAGAGACATGGCGAGGCCCAGACTTAGCTGGAACTCTCGACTTCATCACTTCGATCGTACTGCTGCTAAAATGCATGTTAGCTGTACGTGATATCACATCTCTCCGGTGATGGATCCTTCACTGTAGCTGTCAAGGCTTACCTTGTGATCACCAAACACGATGGCACGGTGGTCACCAAGATTGGCTTCGTCGTCATCTCGACCAAACCTGGCCGCCGTCTGCTGTTAGTGAGCTTGATTTCAAACAGCGACAACATTTGAGTGTAGAAGCTATAATTTTAAGTCACTGACACGCAAGACAAGGCCGTGCATTTAATAATGCACGAGGTGGCCAAGAAGAGAGAGAGAGAGAGAGAAAGCGGGGGACGCAAAGCAGACATCCCCATGCGAATCCCTCCCCCATCTGAGCCACCACCTTCATCGACTCTCTCTCTCTCTCTCTCTCTGTGTTTCCATCATCATCCATGTGACTTCGTCCTTTTTTTTCCCCTCTCTCTTTCTACCAATCTTTCTCTAAGAAAGCCAATCTTTCTCTGAGAGCTGAGATGGTTGGGGGAGATGAGATGGCCCCTGTTAAGCTGCTCGTCGGCGTGCTCTGCCTCGTCTTCTTGCTGTTCTCGGTTGCTGTTCCGGTGCTCGGGGTGAATGAGGAGGAGCAAGAGGCGATGGAGGGGAGCAGTGTGAGCTTGGCGGTGGACCCGAGCTTCCAGTTCCAGAACTCGAGGCTGAGAGACGCCTACATTGCGCTGCAGACATGGAAGCGCACCGCCATCTTCTCCGACCCGCAGAACCTGACGGACAACTGGGTCGGCCCCGAGGTGTGTTCCTACTTCGGCGTCTACTGTGCCGCTTCTCCGGACGACCCCTACCTCACCGTCGTTGCTGGCATCGACCTGAACCATGCCGACCTCGCCGGGTACCTCCCGCGGGAGCTCGGCCTCCTCACCGACCTCGCCCTCTTCCACCTCAACTCCAACCGCTTCTGCGGCACTGTACCCCCCACCTTCCGCCGCCTCCGCCTGCTCTACGAGTTGGACCTCAGCAACAACCGCTTCGTCGGCAAGTTCCCGGAGGTGGTGCTCCACCTGCCGGCCCTCTGCTACCTCGACCTCCGCTTCAACGACTTCGAGGGGCCCATCCCGCCGGCGCTCTTCGAGCGGCCCCTCGATGCCATCTTCCTCAACTCCAACCGCCTCCGCGCCGGCATCCCCGCCACCCTCGGCCACTCTCCGGTGTCCGTCCTCGTGCTCGCCAACAACGACCTCGGCGGGTGCATCCCCTCCTCCATTGGTGGCATGGCCAACACGCTCAACGAGATCATCCTCCTCAACGACAACCTCACCGGCTGCATCCCGACCGAGGTCGGGCTGCTCCGCCGCGTCACCGTTTTCGACGTCAGCTTCAACCGCCTTCAGGGCTCGCTGCCGGAGTCCATCGCCGGCATGGTGAGCGTCGAGCAGCTCGACGTTGCGCACAACCGCCTTACGGGGCGCATCCCCCCGGGCGTATGCGACCTCCCCAGGCTCCAGAACTTCACCTACTCATACAACTTCTTCACCGGCCAGCCGCCGTCCTGCGGCCGCGGCGGAAGGTCGGCGGTGTTCGACGGCAAGGCGAACTGTATCCCCGGCCAGCCGGACCAGCGGTCCCCTAAGCAGTGCTCCTCCGCGGTGGCCCAACCCTTCGATTGCCGCAAGTCCAAGTGCTGGAGTGGCGGCGTGCCATCCCCTTACCTCAAGCCACCGTCCCCGCGGCCGACTGCTCCTAGGAGATGGCCGGTATACCGTCCGCCGTCTCCGGTGGGGAACAAGCCCGGAAGGCACTACAAGCCAGCACCTCGTACGCCGCCGCCGCCGCAGTACGAATCATCGCCTTCTACCAGATCTCACCCACCGCCGCCGTCTTACTCGCCGAAGCAATCGCCGCCGCCGTCCCCTTCGGGCTACCATGCTTCCTCACCACCACCTGTCCCTCCTGCGCACGACTATGAACCAGCAAAACCTCCCCACAGCCCATTGCCACCCACATTGGTCTCACCTCCTCCAACGCATCACTATCAAACGCCTACTCCTCCTGCTCCTGTTCAGCCTCCGACATATACCAACCCTCCGTATCATACTTCACCACCATCGCCGTTGTCACCTACGGAGTCGCCTCCGCCGCCGCCCCTCAAGTCACCATCGCCACTGCCGACACCAGTGCCTGCCTCCCCGCCGCCGTCGCAAAAGCCATGGCAAGCTCCACCACCACCGGTACACTCCTCACCGCAGCCATCACCCAAGTATGCTCCTCCCCCGTTCGAACATTTGTCGTCACCACCACCTCCTCCGACCGTGATGAAGCAATCTCCTCCGCCGTCGCTTCCACCACCGGCAGAGCTGCCGCCGCCACCAGCACCGCCCAAGTGCCACGGGAAGGAGCATCCACCGCCGATACTGCCGCCCGTTGTAGGCGTGTCCTATGCTTCGCCACCACCGCCGGCGATACCGTACTACTGATCACGCGCGGCAAACTTGCTCTCTACCACTCCACCTATCTCTTCCTTTATATTTCTTCTTGTTAATTGATCATTACAACTAAATATTCTTTTTGTTGTCGCTCTTGTTGGTCGCCCTTCGCTTATGCAATGCATCACGGCAAGTATTACTGCTCGGATGAGCCTCCTGGCTCTGTTTATTTCTCTGTTCGAGAGGATGAAGTGAACTACTCTTCCTAACTGCATGTTTGCTGTTGTTGACATGGCACTTTTTTGAAGCTATTCATCTTTCTGTCTCTCCCACTGCTGAGCTGCTTCGTGGATCTCTTGTCGAAGAACGGTGGCTGATAGCTAAACTCACTGTTTCGCGCATCAGCGTCCAATTAGCTTCCCTCTGATCGAAACATCGTGTGGAGGCGATGTAGGTCTCCAGTATGAATCATTATTAGACGCAGCAGGGGGTGGGCAGTGGGAGGTGGGGCCGGTCGTCGGTGGAATACTCGTGTAGTGTCTCGAGGCCGTGGTCCGCGCGCGCTGCTCTCCCTGCTATGCAGTGAACGAAGAGCCATTATTGACTGCCATGAAGTGTATTTGAGCAGCCACCCACCCGCACTCTGGCCCAACACAACTCAACTTGTTGACCAGCCTGTGGCCTTTCATCAAACACCTCTCCGGCATGTGATTCTTGACAGCTCGCTAGGAACTGGGGAACCATCAGATAGTTTAAGAGGATATCATCCTAAATCTGGTACAATAATTGATTGCTCTTCCATTTGAAGTGCAGGGGTTCCAGATGGTTTGTGGTGGGGTAAGAACTTGGTCTGCATCATGAACTGTTTGCTGAGGGTAAATCCAGTGGTAATGAACTTGATTGCCAGTGGTAATATTGCTTGATGAATTAGGTAAGTAAAACCAACATAAAAAGTTGGGACTGTAAGACCAAAAAATGAAATGACTGACAGAAAAGCATTCAACCGATGATGAGCTGCCATCAGCAAGATTATTCCTATGGACTTGCAATGGCTTATTGCACAGCTTTTTGATGAAGATGGTCCACAAAGATTAAGCTTTTCAGCTGGCACTATGGCAATACTAAGAGTTGAAAAGAACACACCATTGCCGTTACAACATGGATATTGACAGTTGCAGACAAATCAAACTAATAGCAGAAGCAACTATTTGAACAAAGATTACATTTCCAGAACTGGAGAATCCATGGTTTGTCATAACCAGAATTACAAGGTAGAACATAGTGCATATACAAACATTGATTTAGCAATTTGGCCAACAACAATGAGCAAATGTTTGTATCAAAAACCAGAATATAATAAAATTACATCCTTGTCGTACCAATACGATTGTGTCGTTCACAATAACTTAAATGTGCACCACCACATGCACAACTAGCAGACTATATTTCAACCATGCAACCGACGCTCCTGCTTTTGAATGGCGAGAGACTTGAGTAAACAAGATATGCAACCAATGACACTTCAAAACCACCATTACTTCTAGTACTCATGTTAAGCTCATCATTAACGCACTGGCAAACACAGCACCAGTATTAAAGAATATCAGAAGAACCTTTGTGTGTCCACCATTTCCGACTATGAGAGCTGCGTACACGTTGGAACCACCGGTGCCAGGCAGCATTTTCGGGGCCTGGTGTGCTGACAATAAGCGACAAGATCAACAAATCATCAAAAATATTGTACGACAAGAAAAGGAAGTGCAGCATGGTGCAAAATAAGCCATCTGATCATTGCTTGGCACACTCACACAGGAAGGAAGGCATCAGGTTTGCCTTCTGTGCTCATCAAGATTCTGCAGATTCCATCAACAAACAGGTGTGTCAATAGACATCTGAGCAAGGAAAGTGATGATTTATGACAGAAAGCCTGAAAAATCACTTACTCCTTGCATGCTGCAGAAGAAGGCCCCATTGTTTCAAGTTCGTTTAGTTCCTCCTGCATGCAGATGGATAACAAAACACAGTAATGATCGTATCTGAGTTCTAGGTGGCGTACAACCATTTTAAGAAATCTCCTAGCCCTTGATTTCCTACTCATAAAAGAGAGATAGTATATGCACTTCCACAAACTCCCATACAAACTGGTTTGATGACATGCAGCCTGTGCCCATGCGGTCCTGATACGGTATTAATAATGTGGGTCTGCTTGTCTCCTCTTCACGATATGTTTCTTTGCGTACAGATTAGCAGACATCATGGACCTGTGATGTGTAATGCAGCCTGGTGAATGCATTAACTTGACACTTGTCTATGTCCTGATATTCTTGCCTATGGACATTCAATCATGCTTCTGCACATTAACATTGACATGCTTTTCAAGGCTAACCTATGTTAAAATTCTTATAAAAGATATTGTGTTTGAGGTGGTGAGAGTGCAAGAAAATTAAGAGAAGATGAGCAAAATAAATGAAAAGAAAGAGAATAGAGGGTCTGGTTTGTAAGAATATTTACAAACTCAAACAAACTCAGCCTTTACAAAAACTTCTTTTACCCTCTCGAGAACATGACTTTTGCCAGCATGCATCAACTCATTGGTAGATATGTTTCAAATTTCTTCTGATTGTTTTGCCTCTGTTTAAGCAAGCACTGGGCATGAGCATTCTGTTTATATATACAGACCCTGTTGCTAGTGGACAAGACAAGTGCACATCAGTGGTGGGTTGACACAGTAACACAGATGGTTACCTAAGCAATCAATTCGCATTTGGACACCATGTTCAAAAATCAGGTAAGCTTTTTTTGGCCCATGATGTTTTGGTCAGTCTGCACACTGGTGCATATCCATGGGACAAACCTGAAATCGTTGAATGCCACATTCAACTCCCTAACTCCAATGGCAACTATTAAACCTTCTCTATACTATATAAGCATCCATTTTCAAAAACAAAGAAAATATTATGAGAAATATCATATAAAAATATAGTGGCATGATTTCCACAATCAACATGGAACAAACATCTTTTGTTCAATACAATTATTAATCTAATAAGGGAGCCATAGAAAGGTATGGCACTTTAAATAAGATAATTGGTGGGACTGATCGATAAGAAATTTTTTATCACATTATGGTTAGGATTGGGTTTTCTGAGCATTATGTATTTAGTTAGTGACACAATTGAGGTTCAACATTTTTTTGTCATCAGGCACAAACATGGTATATTGCATTCATTACAAATTTTGGGGCACTTCATATATATCTTCTAAAGATGAATCCAGGAATATGTTTTCCTTAATTGTGGCTATCTTAGACATGTTTTGGTCTTTATAACGAAAGGAAAGACAGGGTTTCTTTACCAACTTCAGTAATTGAGAGTGTTTATTCAAAACAGAATTAGAAACATAATGAAATGAAAAATAATATCTAGCAGACTAAGATTCTGTTAACATATCTGATGACTGTTCTCACAATGTTGCAATTATTTCAGACACTGCAATATAATCAGTATCCTGCAACTGATTTTTGTTGAGGACTCACTATATGCTATCCATTGTGATTGATCACCTGGCATCCCAGGTATGGTTTTAGTTGTTCCTTTTGTCCCTTTTACTCCCTTTGTTTTCTATTATCTAATGGTGAGTCATAGTAGTATTAAGTTGGCTACAACATATCAAAACATATTTTCTGTCCAAAGTTCAAACTTTTAGAACTCAATCATCTAAAAAGGTCTCAATGGAAATATAATCACAATTTTACAACAGAATCTTGAGGTGGAGCACATGAATAGAACACTTCTGCCAAGGATTCATTCACTATATGCTATCCGTAGTTACTGATTACCCGTGAGCATATACTATTTGCTCCAAATCATGTAGGTCATAGGTGTTGTTTTGATTGCCATTGTTGTCCTTCTTGACTCCCTCTGTTGTCTATTCATTAATGGTGAGACATGGAAGTACTAAATTGGCTAGAACATATGAAAAATTCAGTCTTATGTCCAAAGTTTGAATTTTTAGATATCGGAATCATCGAAAAATTGTCCCAGTGGCAGATCTGACGGAACTTGTGGCGGAAGCTACGGTTCAAGCAGCATCATATCTCGATCAGCATTTAATAATGAATCAAAATTAACTTTTTCCCCCTTTTTTTTCTTTTATTTGATGAATCACTCATCAATGCGATCAATTAATGACGCTTCAAGAGAAAGATCCCAAGCGGGAGAATAATTCGCGTAGGCATGGAGGAGGAAGGGAAGAAGAGGACCTGGAGGTACTGGATCTCTTGATTGAGCCGAGAAATGGCGGCCGAGAGGCGGTGCTTCCCCAAGAAATTGCCATTCCGCGTCGACAGATGCAGAGACGGCGGTCCCCGCGCCTCCATCTCCGCTCCCTCTCCGTTCGTCGTCATCCTCTCTCTCTCTCTCTCTCTCTCTCTCTCTCTCTCTCACACACACACACACACACACACACTCTCACTCTCACTCTCAACAATATTTAGAAGAAGACCGAGGGAAGGATATGTTATTTTAGGTAAATGTCAAAAACATATTCGTTATAAGACCATAAAAAAAAAGGATTGCAAGCAGACCATTAAAATGCAACATTAATTGATATTAATACTACTATTATTTTTGTAGTACTAACGACGATCAATCATGATTAATTAAAGGATGCTAATAAAAGTGGTATGTATGAAGTCTCATACCCACCTAAAATACAAAATCACAGGTGATAGCAATCAATGATTGAAATGATAAAAAGAGTATTCATGTTTGAGCATTGAAAAATCATTAAAAAATGATAATTTATTTTTTTAAGGGTTAAAACTTATCATTAATAAATAAAGAGGAAGATGGATGGCTGGGATTTAATTTGTGGAAATGTCAAATGCAAAGTGATACTTAGATTATCAACATTATTTATTCTCGATACATGTAACATCGAAGATATTATCTATATAAATTTATATTCATCTACCCGAATCTTGATGCCAAAACAACTTGATCAAACGGCATAAAAATAATAAAATTCAGCAAATTAAAGAACGTCGATTCAATAATAAAAAAATCCCTATATTTTATCATTTATTATTTTTATTAAATAATAATATAATTCACGCAAATCGCCGGTACATAAAAGGACATGGGAACCGAAACGCCGTCGTTACATTCATACATTCCCATCCGGTGGTTCGTTCGCCTCTTGGATCCACTGTGGGTCCCGATGTTTCATTCGCTAACACAGCAGGTAGGAAACGGGGGTAATACAATATCGTAAATGAACTATTTTGTCTCTGCTTCTAACGTAATTTAAAGCCCTTTTTGGCTCGTCAGTTTCCACCCTTCGCCTTCCTTCTCTGCTGATATAACCTCGGCAGGCCAGAAGAAAGGGAGAGACAGAGAGAGGGTCATGGAGGATGCATTGGAGGCACAGGTCACGGTGGACAGCGGCGGAGAAGCCGAATGCGATGAGAGCAACAGCAACAGGCAGTAAGTTGTAGTACTACTGTTATTGCAGGCTCTTTTCCTTCCTTTCGTTGAGCCATTTCGAAGGCGAAAGCAACATGATAGGGATGGTTTCGATCACAAGAAAATGTACAAAGCTCTCTTTATCTGTTAGCTATGTTGGGATTCTGCCCTCAGTGGCGGATTTGGTACAAAGGGATCACCTTTTGCTCACTTGCTTGGTGTTTACGTCCTTCGAGGAACTCGGCTGTGCGGATGCCGGCAATGCCGAACGCCGTCGCCCCCACGCAGCTCACCATTCTCTACGATGGAGCTGTCAATGTCTACGACGGAGTTCCCCCTGAAAAGGTCGCTACTTGGCCTCTTTCCTTTATTTTCTCCGTTATTTCGTGTGATCTTGCGGCTCTACAACTGAGTCGCTCTGTTGGATGATGAGACAGGCGCAGGCGATAATGCTCGTTGCTGCTGCCGCTGCAACCACAGCAGCGAATGGTCCGAGTAAGGTCGGCCGGACCGACACAGCGTGTACGGCTGCGGCGACGGTGCTCACGAGATCTCTGTCATTGCAGATCCCCCCTGCAAACTACGAGTTGGTTGGTGTTCTTACTCGCTTGCATTGGCTTGCCTGTGATCATGCAAAGGTCGTACCTTTCTTTCCACCTTGAGATTTCTAACCTAGCGTTCGGGGATTCGCCTGTTGGCAGAGCTTCCCATCGCGAGGAGGCATTCGCTCCAGTGTTTGTTGGTGAAGCACCGCGACAGGTGCATCCTTTCCTTCCCTCCTTGGTTCAATCACCGAGCAATATGAACTGCTACATGTCCTTTATTGGGCCTGTTATGCTTAATCTACACGTTTACTATATCGCTTCAACTATGTTTCTGCCATGATTGTTCCTGGTCTCACGGGTTAATTATGTTGATCAGGTTGGCGAGCAAGACACCATTTGCTTCAGCAAAGCCATCAGAGGGCATGGAAATGGATTCAGGTGCGAATCTTGCTTAAGTGGACTCTTTGTGGCCATTGACCATGTGGTTACCAAGCAATCATCAAGCGTCTGCGATCACCCTAACCTATTGAGGATAGGATTACTGTCATGAACATTGTGGTACATGGTGGTTATGCAATGCAATGCCTCTCTTGTTTCTCAGAAGATGAGTTCGCAAGTTATGATCAAACATGAAATTTAGGCTTGAGATCATATCAGCATGGTAGAAACTTTGATCTGGGCTAACACTTGTTCTACCTCGCCATGACAGGATTTGTTGCTGTAACATAAGAGTGCAGCAGAAGTGGGAAGCCATGAGCGTGCCCCCAAGCTCTCTTATGCAGTCCTGTCGTCTCCATGGATGTACCAGCAGAGGAGCATAGTGGCGCACCGGCGCAGGATGTGGATCCTGGCCCGCTGCTCCTTCACGAGCGACGCGCACCTGCCGGTGAACCCTCTCCTTCCCTCCATCGGCGGGGAAATCCAGTGCTCCCTGTCCTCCTCCATTGCAGATACGAGTCGATCTGAGAGATGCCCTGAGCAGCTCAAGTTCATGTGGCTGCGTATTTATATCCATGGGAGTCCCCACTTGGGATAAGTTGAAGCCAGAGAACAGGTGGGGCCGTTCATGGTGTGCATAGGAATGTGGAGCATGAGGATTAGGCTCAGGCTTCTTCCTCTCCATTCTTAGTTACCGTAGAGGGTCTTATCCTCATTGGAGTGCGGCCATGGAAGATGAAGCAGCATGGTGGACCAGGCGCCTCTGCAACAGTTCGCAGCATCTTTCAACTTGTATCTAATAAGGTGATCAGGACAACAGAGTTAGAAACAGGATGCATCATGCATGAAGCTTTTGCACGCCAATTCCATTGCAAGTTTGTAGATGAACTACTTTAAGACTATAGTCCATGAAATGATAAGAAGAAAGAAGAATGAAGGACAAAATGTGCAGATACAACATACCTAAATTAATGTAGGTGACCAGCATTCTCTCACTTCCGATGAGGGAGTTGAATCCTCTTGTAAGTGAGTGCCCAATTAATGATAGCAATTATAACATTACAAGATTTAGTGAGAGTCTCTTCGTGCTGGGCACTCTTTACAGCCATGGCCGAAGCTTCGCTAACAAACAGACCGATGGCAACTTTGCTTTTGTTCTCTTGTCAGCTAGTACACTTGGAGCGTGTGCTTTGCTCCCTCGCTAAACCCACCTCTCCAGCCATCCCCCAAGTCATGGGGCGCCACCGCCGAATTGGGCGGCCAAGTCCCGTTGTTTTCGACTTGCCCTTCTCTCGGAGGTGCTTGGATGTCTCAATCGTGATGGCCGAAAATGATGCATGTAGTTAGATCATCACATCATACATGTCTTTCTATGATGGTCCTTTCAAACTATGCTTTTAGTTATTAATGCAGAATATGATGCATAATAAAACCGTCTAATCTTAATATAAGCTAACGATCTTGTGGTCGATGTCCCACAGGTATTTGTGTAGATGTCTCAACATATTGCATTCTGATGACAAAAGATTGGGTTGTAGTCGAACTCAGTCCAAGTTCGTGGCAGCGTTTGATTTACAAACCCTAATCCACAAGCAGATTATATTTGTATCTTAGTTATTGAGCATAACTCAGTTCTGATTCCTCGCTAAACATGATTGTGTTCACGAGAGAGGTTTGACAAAGGCGCCACCAAATCGGACAGATTACTTCTGTGACCACTGTGGTCTTATTAGGTTAGATGGATCCAAACCCTGGGAAGGCCGAAAGGAAACACCAAAAGTCGACACGTTGCCGCGTTGTCGTGTCGCGCATCCGCTCTATCATCAGCCATCTCCCAGGATCTCCACACCATCGATCATCGGACGACTGCACGACTCTTAAAGATAACGCTTATATATATATATATATATATATATATATATATGGAATACCGGTGTTGCGCTTCCTTGCTTGGATTTCCATGGCTTCTCTCGCTTCAGCACTGGTAACCTGTCTCCTCTTCCTTCTAATGTCCTCCTCCAATGCCTCCGCCACGTCTATGAACGCGAGCTCCGCCAAGCCCATTCAGTCTCTGTGCCAGACCACCCCGTACCCGGCCGCCTGCCTCGACTCCCTGAAGCTGTCCGTCTCCATCACCATCAACCCCTCTATCCGCTCCCTGGCCCTCCGCTCCCTCCAGGCCGCCATCTCCCAGGCGACAAAGCTCTCCTCTCTGCTCTCCTCCGCCGGCCGAGACGGCGCCCTAGTCGAGTCCCAGCGCAGCTCCCTCAGGGACTGCCAGGACCTGCACCAGATCACCGCTGCCTCCCTCCAGCGCTCGGCCGGTCTAGTCGAGCCCGATGCCCGCAAGCTGGCCGACGCCCGGGCCTACCTCTCCGCCGCGCTCACCAACAGAGCCACCTGCCTCGAGGGCCTCGCCGGAGCCCGGGGCCCGCTCAAGGACACGCTCGTCGACTCCTGGGTCGCCGCATACGCCCACGTCAGCAACTCCCTCTCCCTCGTCACCCGCTCCGGGGGCCGCAAGGGGCGGCGTCTCTCCTCCTCCTCCTCCTACAGCCGCCGCGGCAACGAGGGCAGGGGGTTCCCGGCGTGGGTACGGCGCAGGGAGCGGCGGTTGCTGCAGGACGGCCACTATGGCGAGGTCGACCCGGCTTCGGTGGTCACAGTGGCACGGGACGGTACGGGGAACTTCACGACGGTGGCCGAGGCGGTGGCCTGGGCGCCGAGCTACTACGACGGCCGCACCATCATCCTGGTGCGGGCGGGGGTGTACGAGGAGAACGTGGAGATCCCCGGCGATAAGATCAACATCGTCCTTATCGGCGACGGCAGAGACGACACCGTCATCAGAGGGCATCGAAGCGTCGGCGACGGCTGGACCACCTTCGCATCAGCAACCGTAGGTGAGATCATTTGTTATCCCGTCCCAAATCTACCTTTTTTCACCAAACCGTACTTTGCGCTCTCATTGCTCAATCCACTTGCCTGTGCATGGTGTAATCAAATATATTCATATCATGTTGGATTAGTTTTGACCTAAGTATTAAGGATCCCGACAGTTCATACAAATAATTCTCCTACTAATAAATGCATCGCTGACATGACATACATGTTCATAAATTATTAGTTCTAGTATTAAGTTTATCAACAAGAAAATAGAGCTATTATATGCTTTGCATTGTGAGGACATTAGCTGCATCACGAGGTGGATCAAGTGGTCCAATACTTCTGTAAGAAGCGCAACATAACATTTGCTGTTTCATGTGCCAACGCATGTAAGAGTGCTGTGTGAACCACTCGGTAACCTGTCTCGATCAAAGATGAGATGTCAGAGCACCATCACAAACGACGTAGATCAACAGATTCTTCCTCCTCCTTTTCTCGACTATATAAAAGTTTGCAAATCTTTGACCTGCAGCGGTATCCGGTCAAGGATTCATGGCGCGAGACATCGCGCTTCAGAACGTGGCCGGCCCAGCGAAGGGCCAGGCTGTGGCTCTCCGAGTGAACGCCGACCTGGTGGCACTGTACCGATGTGCCATCGACGGACACCAGGACACGCTCTACGTCCACTCCTTCCGCCAGTTCTACCGGGAGTGCGACATCTTCGGCACCGTCGACTTCATCCTCGGCAACGCCGCCGTCGTCTTCCAAGGCTGCAACATCGTGGCCAAGAGGCCCGCCTCGGGGCAGTACAACGTGATCACAGCGCAGTCCAGAGACGACCCGAACGAGGACACCGGCATCACGATACAGAACTGCACCATTCTGGCGTCCGACGAGCTTGCTTCCGGCAACCAGGTGGAGGTAAAGACCTTCTTGGGCAGGCCGTGGGCTATCTACTCGACGACGGTGTACATGGAGTCGTACATGGACGGCCACGTGGATCCGGCGGGGTGGGTGGAGTGGTCCGGCGACCAAGGGCTGGACACGTTGTATTATGGAGAGTACATGAACAGCGGGCCGGGCTCGGCCACCGACAGCCGTGTCACCTGGCCTGGTTACCACGTGATGGACTATGATGATGCCTACAGCTTCACGGTCTCACAGTTCATCGACGGCGACGAGTGGCTGGAATCTACCGCATTCCCTTACGATAATGGTATTTGATTCTTTGGCCCAGTTGGGGTCTCGTTCACCTGTAAATGACGTATCTATCGCAACAATTTGCGTTTGCAATCAATGATGTGATTGTATGGGAGCACTGCGTTTGAACTCTATTATCCAATATGAACCACTTAAGGATTAATATTGGAAATAGGACATGGAAAGATAATTTCCCAATGAGTGCAAGTAAAACCATGAGAGGCAGCAACTGGTACCTAAAGTGATCAACATGCAGAAGAAACGAACGATACATACGATCATGCAGATGCTCCGTTACATACCCCCATCGCATAATGATCATGTTCCGTATCTTCTCTCAAAAAAATACCATAAAATGCGGTGCAACGTAGAGTTGTTTTATGTGATTATTGACCGAAGAGACCCAAGCGAACAGGAGTGTTTGTTTTTGTGATCCAATCATCTCCCTGAATGAACGCTTGGGTGGTGTAGGTATTGGCCTCATCCCGGCTGATGACCTTGACGCCCGGCCACTTGACCCGCTTGGAAGTGTCGGCGCCGCCACCCTTGTTGCTGTACTCTTTGTAGGACAATGTCTTCAAGGCGAAGTCGCCTTCCCATGGCATGTAGCCGTCGGGGCTGATGAAGTCGCCGATATCGGACTCCATGATGACGGTGTGGGAGAACTCCTTCCAGGGGCGGCCGAGGTAGCTGGAAATCTTGGCGACGTCCGGGACGAGGCTGTCGTCGGGGACGATGCGGCAGTTGTGGATGACGTAGCCGGTGGACTCATGGCGGATGTCGCGGCCCTGGGCGAGGACGATGTTCTGCTGGTTGTCGAGGGGGCGGCGGACGGTCAAGATGCAGTTCTGGAACACGGCGGCGGCGTCGCCGAAGATGAAGTCGACGGTGCCGAGGATGAGGCAGCCGCGGTAGAACTGGCGGTGGGAGTGGGTGTAGAGCGTGTCCTGGTAGGCCTCCATGCGGCAGTTGAGGAAGATGGCGCGGTCGGACTGGACGCGGAGGGCCACCGCCTGGTGCTTTATGGCGCCCGCCGTGTTCTGGAACCCGATGGCCACGGCCATGAACCCATCCCCGATCGCAGCTGCCAAACAACCAGTTATCCTCATCAACCACCGCTAAACATAACAGAGCCATTGCATTAGTGGATCTGGTCATCTCAGCCTACCAAATGTTGCACTTTGGAAGGTTTTCGTGCCGTCAACGAAGTTCTTGCTTCCCGTAACAATCGTCTTCCTTGAACCATCACCATACATAGTGACGTTTATCATGTTCTTATCGACCACCACCTGCTCCTCGTACACTCCCGCCTTGACGTATATTACATACCTTCAAAATATAAGAGAAATCACGGTAAGCCAAGTGGAGCGACTTTGTGGACACCGTCGGGTTTGATCAAGAACATACCTTCCTTCATATTTCATTGGGATTTTAGCAAGTGCATCGGAGATGGTGGTGAAATCTCCACTTCCATCCTTAGCGACCGTGACATTGGGCGTTAATTGCTTGGCCGCACGTCCCAGGAGAATCCTATGGTCGCTGTCGGAAACCCACGAAGGAACACCGTCTTCACGAAAGGCCGGTTCAGGCTTTGCCGCAAGGAGACGGCGATTGAGGCCAGGGATGTGGAGAGACAGGAAGGAGTGCAAGCTTCCGACGACGGCCAGAGCGTTGCTCGTCAACTCCTTGGCCGTGTTCATGGCAGTCTGCATCTTGGATTTCATTTCCCCATCAGGGAATCCGTCGATGCACGTCTGCTGGTATGCGGAGACAGCGCTCAGCCAATTCTTCAGCTCATGGACTTGCTTGGGAAGCTGGTTCAGGTTGTGTGCATCGATGGTGCCCAACGTGCGAGCTAGCTCATCCACGGCGTACTGGTGCATCTCCTTGCAGGAATCGACTGCACTCTTTACCTCCGGGTCGTCGGACTCGATCGAATCCACCCGGTTGAAGGCCTTGCCCACCTCGTCGACGAGACTGGAGACGGCGGCCCTGACGAGGTCCTTGGGCGACGAGCTGGAGTTGGCGTACGTCGTCAGGCTCGACTCGCAGGCGCTCCTGTAGTCAGTCGGTGAGCATATCACCTGAACGGCCGACGAGGCGCGAGACCCCTTAGTGGAGGAAGAGCCGCTGGAAGAAGAAGTAGCAGTAGTAGTCGTGGTCGACCGGTTGGGTTGCTTGGAATAGTAGACAAATGCGGTGGCGCCGACGACCGCAAGGATCAGCACGACGGACACGGTCGCGCCGGCAATCATGAGGAGCTTCCGCCTCCTCTGCTGCCTCTCCGCCCTCCGGCGCTCCGAGAGGTACCCAAAGTCCTGAAAGGCAGACATTGCGGGGGTTGCAGGGGGGGTCCCAGGACTCCTCCCTCCCTTCCTTTCTTTCGTCCTCCCTTCCTCTCTGCCTTGTGGCGATGTGCAAGGCAGAGGGGAAGACGGAGAAAGGCAGATGCAGAGAAGCCAGGCCGGGAGCTTTATTAGTGCAGGTCGCTCCTCCTGGGAAAGGAAGGGTGGGGAGGGGTTTGAGGCGGAAGTTTGTCAGGGTCATACGGTAACAGCGGTCAACGGACATTCTAACTGTCGCTCCATCTTTCCCGCCAAATCAATAGCCGTTGCAACGAGTTCGGGTTTGACCAAGATTATCAAAATGGATCGGACTATCGAATCCAAAATGTCCGAAAACCGAATTGACTCGAGTGCAGCGAGTCCCAATTTGGCTCATCTGTGGCCGCACCCAATCGAAATGTGGCTCGTAGAACCGCGAGCTTCCAAGTGCCCCTGATTTACGCTTTGATTCGAACTACACCATGATTCTGCCAACAGATTTCTCGGTAGTACGACTCACAATGCATGTGATGGTGAACATAGAATGGTTTTGACGGAAGACACGAGTGTTGGAATCCCTGTGCCCTCCGTTTCCATTCACTTTCCTCCATTACGCGTCGCAGTTCCGAGCTAGCAATAGCAATGGACACTGGCAGGAGCTTCAAAGGCTACGAGAAGGTGCGCGAGATCGCGGGTCGACAGTTCCGCCGCACGACGCGGAGGCGTCTCATCCTCATAGCCTCCGCCGCCGTCGTCCTCCTCGTTACCATCATCGCCGGCGGCGTCGCCACCTCGAGCGGGAGGCCGCCCTCGCCCACGTCCGTGTCGGATTCCATCAAGGCCGTGTGCCGCGTGACGCCCTACCCGAACTCCTGCTTCTCCAGCATCTCCTCTGCCAGAGACTCTAGCGTCACCGCCGAGATCTTCAAGCTCTCTCTCTCTCTCCCTCCGCCGCCATCGACGCCGTCGAGAATGTCTCAACCTTGGAGGGATCGTTCGAGTCCCCCGCCAACGACAAGCAGCTCGCGGCGGCGCTCCGTGACTGCAAGGAGCTGTTCGACAGCGCGATCGACCGGCTCAACGACTCGATCTCGCTGATGCAGTCGGCGCCGGTCGAGCCGCTGCTGAAGGCCTCCAAGATCGACGATCTGAGTGGTCACGGACCAGGAGACGTGCCTCGACGGGTTCGAGGGCACCAGCGACGAGCTGAGGGGGAAGATGGAGGCGGCCATGGTGAACTGTTCCACGCAGTACACCAGCAACAGCTTGGCCATTGCGGCAGGGATAATGGGCATCACGGAGAAGCTAAATTTACCGCTACACCGGAAGCTGCTGTCGTCGGTGGCTTCCACTGCTCGACATCCTCCGTGGATCACAAAAGCGCAGAGACGAGCGTGCACTCCCTAAGTTAGCTCGGTCGGGTCCACGGACCAAACTTACTTGGATCCTACCAAGTCTAAAGTTACGAATGATGCACACCAGAGGAAAATGTTTGCAATGGGCCAATTGGTTGTCAGACTTCATCCAATGCTCAGACCCACAACAGTAAAGCCTTTCTTTGGGGTGGCTTTGGGCAATAGTTCTGAAGCCCACACTCCTTGGAATACTTGTCACTGTTATCATTGTCAAAACATTGACCAAAGTCACTAATAATTAGATGGTGATGTCAGTCACTTTTTAGAGACAATGCGTGACAGAGTGGGGGGAATGGAATTTGGACACCATCCACAAAAGTCACAATTTTTTTCCTTTTCAGACACAGTTTGTGGATTAATGCAGGGACTGAAACTGGCCAGAGGTTGACTTGATGTTGAGGAGAGACTTTAGTCATGTTTTGTCAGATACTTTAAATTTTTAATATATTATTCGAACTATGTTACAAAATAGTGAATCAAAATTTGAGCAAAAATATTTAAAAAAATGAAGATATATGACTTTCAATTTGTTCACAATCAAATGAGTTATGTTGAGAATTTAATAAAAATATTTATTTGTGAAATGATATCTGATTTAATATTTATTTATTCTTATCATTTTGATTCAGACTCATCCATTTAAATTCTCAACATTGGATGAATGGCATTGATCCATGGCACATAGTTTGTCTCTCTGACCACATCCTATTCATGCCAACATCTCTGTCATGGCCCCTTCAACCCCAAAGTGATCTACTCTGCCATGGCCCCTTCAACCCCACTGCACTTCTTTTCCTGAAACCATTGCACATGGAGTGGCCAGCCACAAAATTCAAAGGGTTAGGTTGCTGGTCTATTTTGGACGACCTAAACTAAACAAAGCTCACAAGTGTCTCATAGCAGAAATGCTTCCCAGATGCAGAATGATTCAAGATCCAAAATGTTTATAGTCATAATGTAAAACAGACATGTTTCTTCGATGTGATTAACCTTGTCCAGCCCATCCAAGCTGTTGTTCTCCACTTCCCTCTTCTGCTCTTTTAAGAGAAGAAAGTGATTTTGCTTGGAACAGAGCAGTTCTTGGAACTGAGCAGCCAGAGGTCCTGTCATGTCGTTGCCAGTCTAGTGGCCATGACAGATGATCTGCATGGCCATGAACAGGTGCTTTCGCTTGTGATAATCCAGACTAAGTAGTTTCTTCATACTCCTACTGCACACTTATGGAGCCTATCCATTGCCATGTACCAACCAAAGGTCTTGTCATGCATATTGCCAGTCCACCGGCCATGAGGTAGCTGTTATCAGTCCTGATCATGCAATTTATCTTAGAAAGCTAAGACATTCACCAAGTGTGAAGTCTTGTTGTTTGCCCAAGACGTGGGATTCATGTGTTGCTGCTGATCCGGCATTACGAGGGATCATCACAGTGTGAGTTACTGGGAAGACTTGGTAAAGCTGTAGGCTAGACGAAAAGGTTCCCTAAATTTATGTTGATACCGTAAGATCGCATCGATTTATTTTCCTTTCCCTTCATCTCTTCTGTTGCAGAACAATCGACAGAGATATCTGAAATTTAATCGGCTAGATGTAGGCCATTTACTATCATCACCAGTTGTACTATAGATGCAGTATCCAACTCTGTGCACCTGCTTTTGTCCTCCTTTAATGATGATGTTCAGTGAATATAATGCTTATCAATCATACTCTATTTAATCTAATGAGAGCGAGCACTAGTTGTTTAATCTAATCAGAAAAAGACTGGGATCATCGGAGAAGCTCAAAGAATTAGATTTGGGATCTCAGAGTGATCGGTGATCCATCACAGTTAAGCGACTGGGACGATGAACAAGTAGACAAAATCCATGATTCGACAGTCCATTTCCAAGAGAATCACATCCATGATTCGATGGCACATCGATCGTTCATCCCTAACTTCGGGCACTGCATCACATCGATCTCCTCTCCATGGACTGGCCTTACAGGAGTCGAAGAGAATGTTCAACGAGTGTTGCAGGTGTGATGAAGGGAAAACGACCTAAAGTCTTGGGTGGAGACACGAGTAGGTCTAAGATGGGACTTGAGCTGGGGTGGTGGTGTCCGTTAGGGTGTCATTGTATGGAGCTTGCAGTGGCAGGGTGGCTCTCCTTTCTGCCCTCCATTATCCTCAAAAGACAGAGAACGCCATCGTAGCTGCTTCAACATCGACTGCTCCACACACACTGCATGGTTTGCACCAGTCTCTACTGTTGCCACAGTGCTCCTTAGTGCTCTTCCAGCTAGCCTTGCCAAGACAGTAAGTAGGTTGGCGCTTTACATCACATCCCTCCAAGAGAAATCAACACTTTCAATCACACACATGGGATGAGAAGACGACCCTTCTCCTACATGTTGTGTCTATCAGTTCATGCATGGTGGGGACTGTATCAGTATATTGCAGTACTCTAGAGATTCCTTTACAGTAGTAGTGAAGTCAAAATTTCCTTGGCCTCTTTCTTTCATGTGTCAGTATTAAGATGTGGATCATTTTTGCAAGTCATATCAGAAATTAAGTCAAAGAGGTCCAAATCCTATTCAAAATTCAGGGAGCAAAAAGTCTTCACCTAATTCACTTAAACACAAACACCTACTGCAAGCACAACCCATATGGAATGTGATGATCTCAGGCAAGCAGTAGCAGTGAGGTGCTTCAGAGAAGTCCCCAACCAATTCCTAGCCCAATTATTGCTTCTTGAAAGGGATGACACCAATCAGTATCCTAGGTTTTGACATGTAAGCGGTCGTCATCCTCTTAATCTCATTACGATGCTTTATGCCATTTCTGCTGGCCGACACTTACTGACACTGATATTGTCATGATGACGGTGCCATGCAAGCTTTTTCTATCAATCTTATTCTTGTTATAAACGTTGGCCTTACGTTTATGTCTGTCAAGTAGCATTCAAAGGGTAACTTTCTGTCATTTAGAAGAACATTGTCTTGACCACTGATAAATCAGGCATTTAGAAGTCAAAACTTTTCGTGATTTAACCTAATAAAATAAATGACTTATTAACTACCAAACCTAAACCCAAAATGCACTCATCTCGGCTTTATAGACTATTACCAGCATGTCTTAGTATGTCTCACCTAACTGAAGGAGATGTGCATGAAGTTGGTTTGTCGGTGATGCCAACTCACGACCAAATCCAATTCAAGATTTATTCGTACCAGACATTAATATCTTGATTGCCGGACGAAAGATCCAGCGAGAGAGGATTTGACTTCGGAGAGTGATAGGATATATTTTGATATCATCCTGGTGATAATAATTAGCGATTAACGTGAAGTCTCAAGGTAACATAGTTAGCAATTAATTATTGGATCTGTATCCAATAATCTCTTATTGGTTTTTATTGATCTTAATTTAAGAGTTTATTGGATATCCAATAAAATAGAAGCTTAAACTGATATCTTATATTTGAATATTTACTCATTATATCGTCTATCATATGTATATGATCCTCTAGGCCCAATATCGAATTGGTCATGAGGTATATATGTCATAATTCTTTTTGACTAAGTGAATTATTATCTATATAATAATTCATTCGACTCATCGATTATCAATGTACTAGGCCACTATGCCACAGTCCCTATACGATATAGGGGAATTCAATCTATTGTACTTGTTTATCCTCAGTTACTGTATACCTATAGTCACTCATCCATCTAATATCCAAAATATCGTATACTGGGTATGGTGTTGTCAGACTCATATGGTTTTTACTCGAGTCTCGCTCTAATCAGATTCTCTTGGACAACTCTTTCTCTCTCAATCCGAATGATCCTAGCGAGAGATTTATTTGAGCAAGAATATACGAGATATTCCTCTCATAATATCGAGGACATATGATCCTCTATTGACACTCAATAGTACTCGTAAGGTTGATTGCTAGATTTAGAACCTTCAGACCTATAAGTCCGATATTAAAGAATGAAGTACCCATACATGATATCCTTGGTATCTCAAGTCTAAGGACCAGATGCACTATTAGGACTATAAATTTGTTGTCTGACAATAAGGCATCATCAACCATCCAGCATTCCATAAGCGGTTCAATCAGTAAACTCATTCTCCAATGAGTATCTGTACTGTATCCCTAATGTCCTCATACGAGTAGTTATGAGACCAGGTGCATTCATCATATTGATGGATATACAACACACCAGTCTGTCCGGTTATCTCGATGTTCATTTCGAGTTACCTATGACCGAGATTATTTAGGATATGTGTTTAAAGGAGAATCGATCTCATTATCGTAATCTCATCATGATCTAATTCTTATTGCATAGATTAATGAATATCACAATATATTAAAAAATAGATAATATAAAGTGATAAAATATCAAATAATAATAAAAAATAAAAAAATTGTATGTCAAGTCACACATGTCATTATTCATGTGATTAGTTTACATGTACCTATAACTAACACAAATCAGTTGCCTTCCATCCGAGCATTGACTTCCATCCGAAATCAGTTACCTAGATTCTCCGAAATCTTGATCTGACGTGATGTTGACTTCCATCCGAGCATTGAGCTCTATCAACTCGGATTAGACCAAACCAAACCATAAGTTCCTAACCCATCGACCACGGCAGGCATAAGTTCCTAACAGACAGCAAATGGCACACCAGGACCACACACTGCCCATTGGAAAATTCTCAAGAAACCATAGCCAAGAGAAAAGAATGAGTTGCCCCCACCAATAAAAGTTTTGTTCTTCCTATCTGGCTCAGAATAAAGGCATGCAAAAGCAAATGCTGCTATGAAATAATTTATCTTGATTAATTGCTTATTCGAGTCTCATTTATGAATAAACTAATAACTTGCTAATGCCGTTTTGGATGAATCATATATGTAATTTCGTCTCATGATCATCTGAGTCGTAAATGAGCAATTTAATCATCTATTATCGATCAATATTATTGCACAAAGCCTACGATTATAAATTGTATTATCCATGTGTGTGACTATCTTCCAAATCATTGTCTCCAACGTGTCCATTACCTTGCCATCTCTCAACATGATCCAAATTTCCATCTCCCAAATCACTTCCATACCTATTTGGACTACCACCACCAACTCTTGGCTTTTTATCATCATCTTCTTCTTCATCGTCAATAGCAACTTTATCAGCCCAGACTTCACTCCAGTGTTTCTACATCATTGTCATCGTGGGGCATTGACTCCACCTAATTGTCTAGCAACGGCAGAAGGTCCCAAGCAAAAGAGAAGGGTAGTTTAGTGTCAGTCATCATATGTAAATTGGAGATTAATAGCTTTGAATTACAGATGTTGTTGCGGGGAACAACTTTAAGCCGTGGCCTCGGACCGACGCGGCTTGGTTCGGGCCCGGTCGACAAGGGGATCTTTCCGAGTCGGGCCTCGACGAACGTCCGAGTCGAGGGCGTGCGGGGTCGTCGGCTCCTCCGGGGGGTGTTCCCTCGTTCGGTGGTCTAGCGGGAGGTCGTCGTTGTCTTTGTACCTGCACAAAGGTCGGGTCGGAAGCTCGGCCCAACCCCTCCGACGATTCAGTCAGTGGAGGTGGAGAGGGTTTTGAGTGGAGAAGTAGAAGTTGTTGTCCCCCTCTTCGTTTAGAACTCTGGAGTATTTGTAGATGAATTTGATGTTACCTGATGTGGCTGCTTGCAGGGGCAGGACAGTATCTCTCGTGGTGTCTGACATTACCACTGGGGTTGCATGGAGAACCGGGCTACCGCAGGGTATGGGCATGCCTCGGTCGACGTGCTCCTTTGCCTCGGTCGAACGCACGGAGTCAAATGCTGAAGTGGTTGGCTGAGAGCTGGTGATGTTGGCGCACATCAAGTCGGCATTAGTGCTTGCTTCCTCGGGCAGTGCGTCCATCTGGCATGGCTGACGTCGTGGCGCGTCACGTTGCCATTTTCGCCCCTATCATATTCCCCCCCTGAAAGGAGCTATGCGTCGGTTGTCACGCAAGGGGAGTCCGATGCATGGCTTCAATCTCCGTGTGGGTTTGGTCATCAGGGGGACGATTAAGGGGGAGAATGGAGCCGAGGAGCACGACGCAGCGGGCTGGTCGCATGGCAGCGAAGTCTCGGGAAGCATAGGGCCGAGGGAAGTGGCTCAGTCGAGATACAATTCAGCGGGCAAACCGCTACTGAGGTGGACTTCGGCAACAGATGACCGACAAGCTTGGTGCAGAAGACCGCGGTCGAAGTGACACCTTTCAAAGGGCAGGTCCGCCCGAGGGGAGTTCGGCAGAAATTGGTGGGTCGAGGGGATGGCCTCGGGCATTACGCTACCGAGGAGCACGACGCGAAGGGTGAACCGCTGAGGCATTTGGTCTCGGGAGCAAGAAGTCGAGGACCACGACAGCGGCTGGCGGGCCAGCAGTGTGTCTCGTGAGCATGGGGCCAAGGAGCACGACGCAGCGTGCGGTCGCGCGAGGGCCATCGCGCCAAATAGCAACGACGCAGCAGCAGAAGACCCGCAGTGTGTCTCGGGGAGCAGGAAGCCGAGGAGCATGACGAAAGCGGTGAACCGCTGAGGGTGTGTCTCGGGGAGCATGGGGCCAAGGAGCATGACGCAGCGCAGCGCCGCGCAGGTCCAGTCTCTCGGGAACATGGGGCGAAGGAACACGGAAAGGCGGGCTGGCCGCCAGGTGGTCTCCCGCATTATCGCGGCCGAGGATCACGACGACGAAGCGAAAGCAGACCGCGCAGAAAGGTGGTCGCGAGGGCCACGCTACCGAGTAAATAACGCAGCTGGCCGACCGCAGGTGTGTGGTCGCGAGGGCCACGCGACCGAGTGGTGGCAACGACGCAGCGCAGCAGACCGCCAGTGTGTCTCAGAGCGAAGAAGCCGAGGAGCACGACGCAGCGGGTGAACCGCCAGCAGGTGTGTCCCGGAGCCGAGGGGCCGAGGAGCACGACGCGAAGTTGGTCGGGGCCAGTGTGTCCCGAGAGCCGGAGGCCGAGGAGCACGACGCAGGCGGGTGAACCGCGTAGGCGTGTCTCAGGAGCAAGAAGCCGAGGACCACGACGTAGGCGGGCTGGCCGCGCAGGTGTGGTCTCGGGCATCGTGCGACCGAGTAGCACGACGCAGGCGGGCAAACCGCGCAGGCGTGGTCTCGGGCGTCACGCGACCGAGGAATACGGCAAAGGCCGAGGGATATGGTGAAGGAGGGCAGGCCGCGCTGAGGTGGAACTCAGCAATCTACGTCCGAGGGACATGGCTCGAGCCGAAGGATATGGCTCGGGCCGTGGGATACAGCTCAGGCGGGAAGGCCGCGCTGAGGTATGGCTCGGCAGTCTGCGGCCGAGGGACACGGCTCGAACCGAAGGATATGGCTCGGGCCGTGGGATACAGCTCAGGCGGAAAGGCCGCGCTGAGGTATGACTCGGCAGTCTGCGGCCGAGGAATATGGTTCAAGCCGAAGGACACGGCTCGAGGTTGTCTCCCGCCGAGCCGTGTTGGCTCGGAGGAGTTTAGGCCGGGGCTAACAGCGAGTCGAGAGGAGGTAAGGCAGGTGCTGAACCTTCGCTCGGAAAAGTCCGAGGCAGGGCTTTGATTTCTTTCATGAGGACTACATCGGGTAGCCACTACGAGTGCTTGGCCTCCTTTATGGAGCCCGCGGTCGGAAGTCATCCATTCTCCTCCCGGCCACCCAGGTCTCCGCTGTGATGTACCGGTCAGCCCGCTGGAGCATCTCTGGCACCGTGGTGGGAGGTCACTTCGCGAGGGACTAGAGAAGTCTGGAAGGTCGCAGGCCTACCACGAACGCCTGCACTAACAGAGAGGGGTGAGTGTCCGACAAACCCCGGATTCGCGTGGCAAAGCAATACACAAAATGTGAGAGGGGTTCGTCCTCCCTTTGTCTGAGTCCAAGGAACAGTGTCGCGAAAGGCTTCGGTCGTGCATAGGCCATGAAGTGGAGCTCGAAGTCATTGACGAGCTGGTCGAAGGACGCGATCGTTCCGGTCTTTAAGGCGCCATACCATGCGAGGGCCGACCCCCTCAGAGTGGTGGGGAATGTCCTGCATGTCAAGGCATTAGAGGTCCCGTATAGCGCCATTCGGGCGCGGAAGGCCGCCACATGGTCGGCCGGGTTGGTGGAGCCGTTGTAAGTGTCCAGGGGGGGGAGTCGGAAGTCCGGGGGGACTGTCTGATCCCGTATCTCGGGCGTGAAGGGAGACCCTCGGTGAGTGTCCTCCCCAAGCTCTCCCTTGAACATACGAACCTCTTTCTGCACCTCGTCAAGTCACTGGATGACGAGGCGCAGTTGGGCCCATAGGGATTCCGAAGAGAGTGCTTCGGGGTCTGGGCAGCCGCTCGGGTTTGCCATCACCCGATCCCCGAGTGGTAATGACGGGGCCCGAGGCGAATCGGGAAACTCCAAGGGCGACGTGCGAGCTTGAACGGGTGGCTCCTCTTGCCGTAGCGGTGGAGCGATGAGTGTGTGCATCGGACTAGCAATGAGCGGGATGATGGATTGCACCATGCCGGTTAGAGCTTAGACTTGGTGAGCGAGGGCCTGAAAGGCCATGGGTGACACGGGTGTTGAGTCGGCTGGGGCGCCGTCGGGCGGCGACATGCCCAGGTTGTTGAATGTTCGCCTATAGAGTTTCGAGGTCATGGCGGGACCTTCGTCCCGAGGTCCCCGAAGCGGGGGGCGTTCCCCCGAAGCCTCGGTCGGGTATGGCCCCGCAACCGTGGGTTCGTCAAAGCTAACCTGGTGATCCCTCGACATGCTGGGGCGGACCCTCCTTCTAGCGCCAAAATGTTACGGGGAACAACTTTAAGCCGTGGCCTCGGGGCCGACGCGGCTTGGTTCGGGCCTGGTTGACAAGGGGATCTTTCCGAGTCGGGCTTCGACGAACGTCCGGGTCGGGGACATGCGGGGTCGTCGGCTCCTCCGGGGGGTGTTCCCTCGTTCGGTGGCCTAGCGGGAGGTCGTCGTCGTCTTCGTACCTGCACAAAGGTCGGGTCGGAAACTCGGCCCGACCCCTCCGACGATCCAATTAGTGGAGGTGGAGAGGGTTTTGAGTGGAAAAGTAGAAGTTGCTGTCCCCCTCTTCATTTAGAACTCTAAGATATTTGTAGATGAATTTGATGTTACCTGATGTGGCTGCTTGCAGGGGCAGGACAGTACCTCTCGTGGCGTCTGACATTGCCACTGGGATTGCATGGAGAACCGGACTACCACAGGGTATGGGCACGCCTCGGTCGACGTGCTCCTTTGTCTCGGTCGAGTGCACGGAGTCAAATGCTGAAGTGGTTGGCTGAGAGCTGGTGACGTTGGCGCACATCAAGTCGACATTAGTGCTTGCTTCCTCGGGCGGTGCGTCCATCTGGCGTGACTGACGTCGTGACGCATCACATTGCCATTTTCGCCCCTATCAGATGTCACTCGTCAACTTTACCTCTAATGCATATGCCTCACGTCAAAAAATGATAGTGGACATGAAAGAAGTAAAAGGTTTAAGAAAATAGACCTGAATGTACTTCAGAAATTGTCATAGTATGTACTCCCATACTGGAGTGTAGGAATCACAAGGGTCCATGGAAGATAATTCCATGCATGCAATCATGGAGTCAGCTTTGAATAACCAAACAAGAACATTAAAGTAGTTAAATCTATATGGGGACAAGCAAAAGTCTTCCAGTGGATAAGTGCCAATCTAATGGATAATATTTATATTGTGATACAATGCTTCTCATCTAAGGAGAGGCTACCCCACAACCCTGAATTTTTAATGATATTTTGCGTTAGAAATCTATATCCACATAGTATGTGTATTTTAGTTTGGGAGCGAATTCCACCAAAAACACGTTATAAGCATAATCTTGAGAAGAAATATGAACTGTGTAAAGGTTTCCAATTAGAGGTTTAGTTTAGGATAAGGAGGTTTGACCACTGCAGCGATTGATTATGTTTGACACTGTAATGTTCAACTGTCCTTGGAGAAAGATGTGAACCTCTCTAAAAGCATAGCAATTGGGAGGGACATGAAGTAATGCTCCTGACCTTTGAACTTTTCTTGCGACAACTTTGCCGAAGTCAAAGGATGTGATGAGATTGACGTTGAATCTTCTCTTGACGTCAAAGTAATTCACCCACAATTATTTTGGATCTCTTCAGTCACTCTATCATCCCATTCTATTAACCCTCTCTCTCTCTCTCTCTCTCTCTCTCTCTTGCGGTATTGCTTGCCCAAGAACTGATGTTGTCATATGTGACAAATGTTCAGTATGTTTACTGCGAGTTGCTAGTCTTTGTATATTCTTCTACGCCAGTCTCTAAAGGTTTTCTTGCAAGAATGGAAACATGAATCCATCCTATTGTCTGTAACATCGACCACAGAAAAATGAATTGTAGTTTGTTGTTGGACCTCTGAAAGCTTCTCCAAAACCCTACCCAAGAAACACGATGACCGCAAAAGACCAAGGGTGCATGTGTAGACGCCAATTGATTGCAACCAAACTTTATTGGTGTGTGGCAAATGCTCTACTAATAAAGATAATATACCAGGCAATAACAAAAGAATAGACTATGACATCGCACCTAATTCCGTCTTATTTGCCCCTTGCGTTACCATCCATATTTGATGGAATCTTTAAATGTAGTGAACCCTCCCTCCCCCCCCCTCAACCACCACCACAACCTGCACGCAAAAAGCAGAAGGGGACGATCGATAAGCCCGTCAAACGATCAAATAATTATGATCTTGTTGAGTCTGTACAAATGCCTATGGATCCATCTTCCTGTGAATTACATATGCAGCAGTTATCATTAAATCATTAGTTGGATGATCATTGTCAGTATCAGAAATCTAAGCTGATCGTGCAAACCAGTTGAAAGATTGATAGATTCACTGCATGGATCCAAGTGTGTAAATCCAACAGAGGCATGGAACGCCGATGAAACATTAACGTAAAAGGGAAATGGAGAGAAAGGAGGCAGACACACATGACTTGCTTTAGTGCATATATATGATATGATAGCATGATTGATTCACTGTCAAGTGGGTAGAGAGCATCGACGTTGCAGAGTGACTGCTTTATACTTTACTTTTTGGGATGAATGTGGTGAATATTCTACGCTTGATGCTGCTTATATATTTGGACTACCACCAGCTTGACTTCCTCTGTAAAGGACTCTTCCGCCTTCGCCATTTCCTCTTCCATGGAGTTCCTCACTATATAGCCTTCATCTTTCTCTCTTCCCTCTTAAAAATGTCGCATGTTGGAAGCATGAGTCTGTATGAGAGAGTGATGATGTCAAGGAATAGGGAGCACAAGAAAAAGCTCCTTGTATGGGCATTTGCAGTCTCTCTAGCCATAGCTTTATCTGCCGGCCTCTCTTTAAAGACCATAAAGCAAGCAGGAGCTAAGCCGAAGCCACTGGGTCACTCGCTGCATTCCCACACCGTAGTCTCCAGAGCCACCGACACGTCCACCGCCGTCACTGAGAGCTCTGTCGCTTCCACCTGCAAGTCCACCCTCTACCCGGAGGCATGCGAGGCGGCGCTGGCGTCGGTTGCGTCGATGGCCAGCACGAAGGAGATGTTCGACGTCTCCGTCGAGTCCGCGAAGAGCAGGGCCCGCGTGGCACGTGACGTGGCTTACAACCTGACGCAGCCGTCGGCCCAGAAGTCCACCTCGCGCTCGCAGTCGAGCGTCAACGACTGCCTCGAGCTCCTGGACATCACCCTGGACCAGCTCGACGACGTCTTGCGCGCGAAGAAGAGCTCCAGCTTCCACGACGTCCAGACGTGGCTCAGTGCCGCGCTGACCAACCAGGCGACGTGCTCGGAGGGCCTCGAGACCGTCAAGGCCAAGGGCGGCGACTCCTTGAACGCCCAGGTGGAGAGCCTGTTGCAGTACATCAGCAACGCGTTGGCGCTGCATAAGAAGGTTAAGGCTAAGGACAAGGACGGCGGTCACAAGGGCGGCCATGGTGGCCGGAAGCTCCTGTCCGACAGGTTTCCGGAGTGGCTATCGGCAGGAGACCGGAGACTTCTACAGGCCTCTCCAGAGGACGTCCGGGCCGACGCGGTGGTGGCCAAGGACGGCAGCGGGACGCACACGACCATCAATGAGGCGATCGCCTTCGTGTCCTTGGCCTCCAAGGGCAGCGGCGATGGTAGCACGAAAGTAATATACGTGAAAGCTGGCACGTACAACGAGTACATCAACATCCCAACCAAGCAGAAGAACGTAATGTTAATGGGGGATGGAAAGGGCAAATCGATCGTTGTAGGCAGCAGGAACGCCAAGGACGGCTACACAACGTACGGCTCTGCGACCGTCGGTATGTGTTTTCCAAGTCAATTTCCATATCTACCCTTATATTCTCGTGGAATTACTACCAAGTACATTATCTGACGAGCAGTCTTAATCATGGCAGCTGCAATGGGTGCGGGCTTCATCGCGAAGGGCTTGACCATCATCAACAACTCAGGCCCAAGCAAGCACCAGGCGGTGGCGCTGCGCGTCGGCGGTGACAAGTCCGTGGTGTACCAGTGCTCCATCCAGGGCTACCAAGACACCCTGTACACCCACTCCAACCGCCAGTTCTACACGGAGACCGACATCTACGGCACCGTCGACTTCATCTTCGGCAACTCCGTCGTGGTGCTGCAGAACTGCTACATCCAGCCCCGGAAGCCCGGGGGCGGCCAGAAGAACTCCGTCACGGCGCAGGGCCGCACCGACCCCAACCAGAACACGGGCATCTCCATCCAGAAGTGCAAGATACAAGGCTCGTCCGACCTGGGGAGCACGCCGACATACCTCGGCCGGCCGTGGCAGAAGTACTCCCGGACCGTCGTGATGGAGACCTACTTGGACGATTCGATCGACCCGGACGGTTGGGAGCCCTGGTCGGGAAGCTTCGCGCTGTCCACGCTCTACTACGGGGAGTACGCCAACACGGGGCCGGGGGCCTCCACCTCCGGCCGCGTCCGCTGGGCCGGCGTCCACCCGTCCCTCTCATCCAGCGAGGCGTCCAAGTTCACGGTTGCGGAGTTCATCGTCGGGGACTACTGGTTGCCCGGCACCGGTGTCAGCTACACCTCCGGACTCTGATACCCTACTGGTTCGACGGCCTCCTGGTCCAGGTAAACGGGCCCTTAATGGGCCTTCAAGCAATGCTTTGTGGGCCTTAAGTGTGTAACATTGGTGGTGTACAAGCTGTGAAGGTCATAATTTCCATATTGATATTATAAATGCTGGAGACCTTAGAAATACCTTTTTTATTATTATCTCAAACTGTGTTGTTGCAGAGGAAAAAAAAAAAAATCTATCATTGACAAAATCATTTGACTATCCTTTTGTGATAAAAAAATATTGGTTTGAAGTACTGACCCCATAATAACAAATGTTAGATGTTGTTGAGGATGTATGATATAAGTAGGCCAAGTTTTGTCTTAATTTGCTGTGGATGTATTGATCATTGAAGTATATATTGTTTCCCTCTTTACTAACTCAAGCTTTAAATTAATTATAAGCAAAATTATGCCAAAAATGTAATTATAATTATCAATAGTAGAAATTATTGGCTGTTTGGTCATATTGGAGTAATTAACACCCTTGTGTTCATCCAAAATGATTCATGAATCACCAGATGTAATCAATTAGTATAAACTACATTGACCATTTAATTGATCTCCAAATCTCAATTGCCCCAAAGTACATCATCATGCTTAAATCTAAAAATAAAGACATTATTGTCATATACAAATCAGTCTCAAAACCTACCTCAGACTAAAATCATTATGAAGAATAAAAAGAATTATTCATCTTATACTCATTCTATCCACATTATTTGGCATAAATGAGACAATAAGGTGATTAAATTTAATGTAAGGATTATTTTTATTAAAATATAATAAATAAAAATAACATAATAACATTCATGGCGGTTCACAACTGTCAACTCGTGTTGACTCCGCGGGTCCATTTGGGTCTGTACGATTTAAGCCCACGTAACTAAAATTCAAAAGAAAGATACCTTTGTCATTCTACCCTCCACGCTACCTGCTTTGTTATCTATGAAATACTGGGTCAGTATCTGGGCCCCGCTGTGGGGTCGTTCTATCCTCCAATGAACAGGAAGTTAGAGGTGCTGGTATCGGGTTAGAGTGCAACGTGGAAAAGGCGACGGAAGAAGGAAGGGGCTTCCCTTCTCCTCCGCGTGAAAGCCGAAGCAGAGGGGGCGAGTCGGAAAAGGTGGACGAGGGGAAAGTTGAGATCGATCTTGTTCCCCTGCGCTGCAAATTATTCGGCGCCATGTTGGTTGGGTTCCTGTGGATTTGGTCGAGAGCTCGATCAGATCAAGCTCTGAGGCTTCCGGAAGCTGTGGGGATCTCATGCGGCGATTGATCCGCTCCACTCGAATTCGTACCCAAATTCCTCTGTTGCTCCGAAATCGCCTCTGTTCGTTCCGAATTCGAGCCAGTGGGAATCTCGCCATCGAGCTCCTCGGCCGTGAATCTCCTTGATTTTGATTCTTGGCTCTTGTTCTTCTTTTGGTAGATATTCGTTTCCTATTTTGGATAATTTTATCCGAAGGTTGTTGATGGAGATCCTTCTTTTATTTCATTCTGCAGAATTGATCTTCGACGGCTGAGGTTTTGTGGCCAAATTGCTGCCGGATATAATCCGTATATTGATCTATTAGGGTTTTGAACAGTGACCGTGTAGGTCAGATGTATGGATAATGAGAGATGGATCTCGAGTACAAAGGACATCGTTTAGAGTCTCAAATCTGAATCTTTGGTTCGTGGTTCTGAATTCTTCATCAGCTAGGTATTGGTTCTTAATCTGGAAACAGGGTTCTTCTGTCACGATTAATACATCAGGAATTCATTTTTGTGGGCCAAAGGCTAAACTTCTGGGTTCAATTCTGATCCAGTGCTAATCGGTTGGTGAAACATTTCAATCGTTGTCGGGGTAGCTGCAAATGAAAAAATCAGAATGAAAGGGCTTGGGAGGGTCTGTCGTCTATGGAAACCCCTGACGAGAGGTTCCCTGATTTAGTCAGCATAGTGAAATCCTGGATTCCTTGGAGGGCTGATCCAGCTTGCATTTCGAGGGCCTTTTGGATGCCTGATGATAGTTGTATGGTCTGTTATGAATGTGACTCCCAGTTCACGATCATCAATCGGAGACACCATTGTCGTAAGTGTGGCCGTGTTTTCTGTGCTAAATGCACCTCGAATTTTGTCCCTGCTAATTTCTATGACATCGAGAATTTCCAAGAAGGAGAATTGATTAGGGTGTGTAGTTTTTGTTTCAAGCAGTCGGAGGACGTAGCAGCCTCAAGGGATGAAGTTCAACCTTCAGGCCCGATACTTAGTCCTTCCCTTTCAACTACAAGTTTGGCTAGTACCAAGTCCAGTGGTACTGCTAATAGCAGTACATCATCAGCAGTTTCTTTCACATATTCAAGTGGAGCTTACCAGCAAGCCCCTCAAGGTCCTGCCTGTTGCCCCAGTCAGTCTATTCAGTTGGAAATCTACTCTGACAAACAAGACATGTTGATATCAGAGACTACCATGAATTCTTTGGTGGATAAAGGCGATCATTCTCCAGCTCATTTCAGGTTCTTGAACAGGTGCAATTATATTTTTGATGTCATTATCTGCCATCATAATGCACTTTTCTATAGGGGAATAAGCTCATAGGTAGATTACTACACTCAACAATAAGTAACAAATTGCTTTTTCGACATTCATACATGTATAGCATCTCCACAAATATCTTTTGTGCTTATGTCATCGTAACATTATTGGAGCCTCCAATCTTTTTATAATTATTGGCTTTACAGCTCTTGCAAAGTTGAGAAAGCTCCTTCAATGAGATTTAAGCAGATATTGTGACTGTCTATTTTGAACGTCAATCCTCTGGAAATTGATATACGGATTAGGCAAACTAGAGGATATGTACCTTAACCATCCTTTCAGACAATAAGTGTTCGTAAAGACATTCTGCTGCATTTTGTGCTTGTTCAACCTTGTAGAAACGTCCTTAAAACCATCTTTTCTGAATATCTGGACAAGTGAGGGACACCATTTACTCATTTTAAATGATAGAAGAATAAGACCATCAAACTTGTGGTGCAGCTGTCTTTCTTGTTTCTGAACGCGGCCAGTAGCCATTGCTATGGCTGAGCCAAAACCAAATGAATCTTCTTAGACATTGTGTCTTGTGGCAAAATAAATCAATAAATAAGATAATTTTGTAAATAACATAATTTCAAGTTACCAAAGCTAGGAAATACAGAAATGTAAGAGAAGAACATACAGAGATGTTTTCTTCACCCAAATTGCATAATCATTACTTCACAATGGGCACATTTTCCTAAAGCTGAGAATCCTAAATATTGTTTAGTAATTAATTTTGCCAATGATATAATTTGTTTCCTAGTTCTTTCAGGGCACTTTCTGGTGATGAGTAGCCCATATCTGAATCTAGTATGTCTTGTATATGTCTCTTTTCTAAACTCTTTTTTTTTTTTTATAAGTTCAGAAGTGTCCAAAGCCCTAGTGTTTTAAAGTTTACAACTATAATATGGATTGGTCTATCAGATCTCATATAAACCAAATTAAGCACTAGGTTGCATGAAACAATCCCAATTGCGGGCATTTGTCCTCGAGATAGTTTGGTTGTTGTCCAAGTTCTTGGTCAAGAGTCAATTCTGATGGTCAATTTGGGAGTTCAGTGTGTTGCTTCCAATTCTGCTAATCATGCTGAGACACTGACGAATTTTAGTGGCAGACTTCATTAAATCAAGATAAATGGTTCTTGAAACCTATGCTTGACTTAAATATTTATGTCAGGGATTCAGTTTACTCACAAGTCACAAGTGTGCCCATTTTGTAGTTTTTCTACTGTTAGATATTTGGAAACCTTCTTCTTTATGTTCTTGATGAAGTTTGCTTTAATCTAATTAAATGTTGAATTTGCTGTTGATTAAAATTTTCTTGTTATGGTCTTAATCTGCATTTATTACATAGTATAAACAGCAGGATAAGGTATCAAATACCAATCATACTCTATCATGACCACAAAAGCATTGTAATAATGATTTCAACTTTTGCTTTTCTTTTTCTTTTGGGAAAACGTTGGTAGTAGCTAGCCATCGCTTGAAATGTAGATAAGTTTTATTGGATCGTTTTACTCCAATGTTTTCTTTTAGTGTACCCAAGGGAATAAACTCAAGTGACTTATTGTTACATGGATTGAGAGAGGAGACAGCATATGAGCAAGGAGTTGGGAGAAGATAAGTGAGTGAAATCTATTATAAGAAAATTCCTTATCTCTAAGAATTTCTTTTCCATCTTGTGGGCCTAAGTTAATGAAAAAAGATAAAGAAAAGTTATATCCTAACCCTTCTATAAAACCTTCATTCCGTGATAACTTTGTTAAAACAAGTGTATGTTGGGCATTTTATTCCATGTCTAGCAAGAGCCTCTAATTGAGACTTCTTGTAGTCGGATGTGCCTTTTCTTATTGGACTCCTTAAATGTCAACTTAGATGCCAAAAAATTATGACTACTATACTCCTGAAAAACACATATTAACAGTACATTGTTGAAATTAAAATTTCTACAATAAACCTGATAAAATCCTGTATTTAATATAATTGTTACATTATTTTGAAAATATTGATTAAGTGCATCTGATATGTTAATTACATTAACTTTAACATAATGCATGAAACCTATGAATCATTACCTGACACTATAGCTTCTTCCATGAGTGCTTTAGCTTGATTTATTACAGTGTAGTTGTGATTAATTCCCTTCATGCTATTTTTCAATCATCACTTGTTGAAAAATTCAGATTTCATATATTTGGTTGAGCTTGTTAAAATTCTAAGAACTTTGTGCTAATTTTTTTACTAGCCCTTGTAGCTTAATTCCAAAGTTACCTTTTCTGATATGTATAGGAATTGTTGTGTCCAGCTAGATCATATTTTACTATAGAAATTTCTTTCATCACACATCTTCATTAATACATCACAATTTCTTTTCTGAATTACAGTTTTGTCATATGGCAATTTAAGTGTTGAAAGTCAAATCAAGCATGTCAATAATTTATTTTGGCATTTGACACTTAAATATATAGTTTGTCTCTGATTACAGGAGTGATGATGATGATGATGACTATGGAGCATGTCACTGGGATTCAGAAGAACAAAAATTCCACAACTCTGATGAATTTTATGGTCCAGCTGGTTTCGATGAATCTGAGCAGAGTTATCGATCAAATAAAATTCATCCTGCCGAAGTAACTATTGGAACTCAAGATATTGGCTTGCCATTGACTCACAGCTGTGAATTCCATTCTTCGTTAGGTGTTGATCAGGGGGAAGAACAAGGTTTTTTCAATAATGTTGAATGTGGTTCTTCCTCCATATATGGTGTGGATAGCACTGATGCAGAGCCTATGGACTTCGAGAACAATCAACAACTTTGGCTCCCTCCTGAGCCTGAAGATGAAGAAGATGAGAGAGAAGCTGTTCTATTTGATGATGATGAAGAAGATGTTACAGGAGAATGGCATTATCCATGTTCATCAAATAGCTTTAGTGGTAGTGGGCACGGAAGCAGAGATCGATCTAGTGAGGAACATAAGAGAGCCATGAAAAGTGTTGTTGATGGGCATTTTAGGGCTTTGGTATCTCAACTACTTCAAGTTGAAAATATATCCATCTGTGAAGAAGATGGTAAGGAGAATTGGCTAGATATAATAACTTCTTTGTCGTGGGAAGCAGCAACACTTCTTAAGCCAGACACCAGCAGCGGAGGAGGAATGGACCCGGGATTATATGTGAAAGTTAAGTGCCTAGCTTGTGGGCATCGCAGTGATAGGTAAATTTATGTTCTTTTAATGTTTCATCAAGTTGAATACATGAACTTTCAGTTTATGTTTCATGAGCCTTCTCGATAATGGAAATGTAATTGCTTTAGATGATGTTGTAGCAGAATTGATTATCATGATTTGGCTGGTGTATTGTTGTTTTGTGTAACTCATGGACTCTTTGATTCCTGGGAAATGCTATGGTGCTAATATATGTTCTTTTTCCTTTTTCTTCTAGCATGGTGGTGAAAGGAGTTGTGTGCAAGAAGAACGTGGCTCATCGTCGTATGTTGTCGAAGATTGAGAAGCCCCGCTTCCTAATCCTTGGTGGAGCTCTTGAGTATCAGCGTGTGACAAATTTGCTTTCAAGTTTTGATACATTGTTACAGCAGGTTAATTTACCCCTTAGTCTTAAGTTGCATGCATTTAAATTTAGCTTGTGTGCAGGGATTTATGTATGCTATATATGCCTAGAGAGTGAGATGCTTCATTGTCATTTCTGAACTTTTTTTGTTTTCTCCAGGAAATGGATCACCTAAAGATGGCAATTGCAAAGATAGATGCTCATCACCCCAATGTCCTTTTGGTGGAGAAATCAGTTTCTCGATTTGCTCAAGATTATCTTCTTGCTAAAAACATTTCACTTGTCTTGAATATTAAAAGGCCACTCTTAGAGCGTATCGCACGCTGTACTGGTGCTAAGATAGTCCCTTCAATTGACCACCTTTCGTCTCCTAAACTGGGTCATTGTGACTTGTTTCATGTGGAGAAGTTTCTCGAAGAGCATGGCACTGCTGGACAGGAAGGAAAGAAACTCCTAAAGACGTTGATGTTTTTTGAGGGATGTCCCAAGCCCTTGGGCTGTACCGTAAGTTCTCAAGTTTCCTAATTTTAGTTATCGGTTGTTGTTTTGTTGCCAAGTGATGAAAACTCTTCATGCATCACCATTGATATTTCTGTATTTTGGTGTTCCACCAAGCAAATTGCAGACATACCATCAGATTTATGTTTTGCTCAGACAGTTTTTTTTTTTTTTTGACACTTTAGAGTGCTGTGCTTGTAATTGGTTTTTTTATAAAAAGTTTACTCTCGAGCAACTTTTCTGTTTTGAAGGATATTTTTAATAATAAATAGAGGATGAGGAGATTTTGATGCTTCTTGTTAGTTATGTTTTTGTAAACACACAAATAAGGCAATTGAATGCACATGTCAATTATGATTTTTCTATTTTTGTAGATTCTGCTTAAGGGTTCCAATGGTGATGAACTAAAGAAAGTCAAACATGTTATCCAATACGGAGTGTTTGCAGCATATCATTTGGCATTGGAAACATCTTTTCTTGCAGATGAAGGGGCTTCTCTTCCAGAACTTCCTTTGAAGTCTCCAATCACTGTTGCACTGCCAGATAAACCCTCAACCATTAACAGATCTATATCTACAGTACCTGGTTTCACAATCTCTACTGCTGAAAATCCACAACCTAGAAATGCTGCACAAATATCCAGTAAATCAGATTCCAACAAAGAACTTGGCAACTTTGGAAAATCTGGATTAGTGGCATCACCATTTTGTTCTGAAAATCATACTTTTCATGCTTTCAAGTTTCTTTCTACCTCTGTTACTGCATCTGTTGATATGCATGATCTGCCTGTTGACAAAAATAATCAAATTAAACGTACTGATGAACAGCAAAGTATGGCTCCATTCAATTCTTCGTCTCATTCAGCAACAACTCCAAGCTCCTTTTCTTGTGATTCTTCATGTTATACTAGAGATGGCAATAAAGCAAAGGCTGAGATTGGATATATGGAAAATGATAATAAAACAATTCTCCATTGTCCAGTGCCAACGTCCAACTATCTTGATAGTCCAGAAACTTTTGTGAGTGGTAAAAATATGGCTTGTGATATGCAAACAGAAGACACCAAAATGATAGAAATGCAACTTGGTTTTTCAGGTTTAGGGACCTCAGATCAACATAATTCTAGGAATGATCACATATTTCCAAAGGAAGAATTCCCACCATCACCTTCAGATCATCAGAGCATTTTGGTTTCACTATCTTGTCACTGTGTATGGAAAGGGACTGTATGTGAGCGTGCACATCTGTTCCGCATTAAATATTATGGCAGCTTTGACAAGCCTCTCGGAAGATACTTACGTGACCATCTGTTTGATCAGGTTTTTATTTGTACTTAGAGTGCTTTATTTACTTACGAGTGTTTTTCCTGAAGAATTTAATTTGCCTACTAGAACCTCATTATATTTGCTGTGTCAGAGTTATCGGTGTCGTTCCTGTGAGATGCCATCAGAAGCTCATATTTATCGTTATACTCATCACCAAGGCAGCCTGATGATATCTGTGAGGAAGCTTCAGGAATTTCTTTTGCCTGGAGAACGTGATGGCAAGATATGGATGTGGCACAGGTGCCTACGCTGTCCGCGAGTCAATGGGCTACCTCCTGCAACTCGAAGAGTTGTAATGTCTGATGCTGCCTGGGGTTTGTCTTTTGGTAAATTTTTGGAGCTTAGCTTTTCAAATCATGCTGCTGCAAGTAGAGTAGCCAGCTGTGGTCACTCTCTTCACAGGGATTGTCTACGTTTCTATGGGTACTTTTGTTTTCCTTCTATTCTTCCTTTCACTCGAAAGGATAATGCCCGCTCTTACTTTTTTGCTGATGCTAGTCTTAACATGTGCAGATATGGGGAAATGGTTGCGTGCTTCAAGTATGCATCAATTAATGTACACTCTGTCTACCTGCCACCTCCAAAGCTGGAATTTAACTTCCAGCATCAGAAATGGGTACAAGAAGAAGCAAATAAAGTCTGTTCCACCAATCATTCTTTCTTTGCATTACGGCTGAATTATTTGGCACTCTTGGAAGTTAACTATGTTGTTATAATGACAGGTGGTTAAAACTGCAAATGATCTCTTCATTGAAGTACGTAAGTCATTGCGCCAAGTTGAAGAGAAAGTATTGAACACTGGTTCTCATGATGGTAACATGGAAGTCCTTGAATCGAGAAGACGCTTAATTGAACTTGAAGGAATTCTTCAGAAAGAGCAGGCAGAGTTTGAGGTGAAGTAACATACTCCATTTTCTTTTCCTCCAATTTTTTTATCAAAGATTGGCCTCCTCAAGTAGATAGGTTTTAATTGCAATGACCCATTCCAGGAATCTAAACAGACAGTAATGAAAAAGGATGCAAAGATGGGGCAGCCATTCATTGATATTCTTGATGTCAATAGGCTACAAAAACAATTGTTGTTGCAGTCCTATGTATGGGATAAACGGCTAAAATTTGCTGCAGGTTCATTTAGTAACCCTCATGAACTGCTTAATGGTCTCATGACCAGAAATAAGGAGGATTTAACTCTCAGGGCACAGAGGAGCTTCATGAGTTCTGATGCTCTGGTTTCTGCAGTTGCTGAACCCTTTAATGGGAGTGGAACTAGGAATGAACATGACCAATATAAGCAATCTACTACAAATCAACAAAGATTAGATCTGGAACAGGACAAGAACACAAAACTTCTTTCTACTAGCACAAGTGTAAGCGATCAGTTTGATCCTCCAGAATGTGGTCTTGATGTCCGTAGGGTTCTCTCTGATGGGCAGTTCCCAGTTATGGCTGATCTCTCAGACACCTTGGATGCAAAGTGGAGAGGTGAAAATGGTTCTGCATTAGTTGATGGAAGCAAATTGAAATCATTAACCTCAGTTGAAGAAGCACCTGCAAATTCAGCTTCTGAAAATCTTGAAGAAAGCATTTGTACTGATATGATGCCAGCAAGATCGGGAGATCTCTATGCTTTTCTTAACAAGAATTGTGACAGTGCCCTAAGTGAGTACCATCCTGAATATATTTCTTTGTTTAAGGAGTTAATGCAGCACGGTTGGGCAAGGCTGCTTCTTCCCCTTGGGGTGAATGATACTGTCATTCCAGTTTATGATGATGAACCGACCAGTGCTATATCTTATGCTCTTGTTTGTCCTGATTATCACTTTCAGATAACTGATGAGTTTGAGAAGTCCAGAGATGGTAGGGAATCCTCAATTTCCTTGATGATCCAGGAATCTGGAAACTCTCAATCATTTCAATCAGTTGAGGACATTCCATTTGAAAGCTTCAGAAGTTTTGGGTCAGTTGATGACAGCACCTCATCCACCTCTGGTAGCAAGAGTTCGGTGATATTAGATCCACTTGCATCTACTAAATCATTGCATGTCAGAGTTTCTTTTGCTGTGGATGGGCCTCATGGGAAAGTAAGATATTCTGTAACATGTTACTATGCAAAATATTTTGATGCTTTAAGGAGAACTTGCTGTCCGTCTGAACTTGATTTTATAAGGTCTCTTAGTCGATGTAAAAAATGGGGAGCACAGGGTGGGAAGAGCAATGTCTTCTTTGCAAAGTCACTGGATGATAGGTTCATCATAAAGCAGGTTACCAAGACAGAGCTAGAATCATTTATCAAATTTGCCCCCGAGTATTTCAAGTATCTGTTGGAGTCGAAAAGTACATCGAGTCCAACATGCTTGGCAAAGATTCTCGGCATCTACCAGGTATACGTCATGTTGAGCCTTTTCATCTTTCGTTTCTTTCAGGTTTTCTTAGATGTCAACTGTCTGAAAAATTATTGTCAATGTAATTACTTATTTGTACCTCTCTCAAAGTGTTTGTGTGTTAGCAAAAAATACCAGATAGTTGTTACACTTGGTCTTCATTCTGGTGTAGTTTTGACTGATTCAGGCTGCTAGTCTATTTTGAGCTATGGTTCTCAGTCTGGAGCTTCTTTTGGCTGTTCCTTTTTTTGTTAATTTGATGAATTTCATGTTTCTTCTTTGGTACAAACAATCTGGAATTCCTTTTATTGGTTTACCAGTTCTTAGATCCTAGAACTAAATAATAACCATGATCAAGAATAATTACCATTTTATTTAGTAGTTTTTCTGATATGCTTTTTGGATATTTGATGCAGGTTGCAGTTAAAAATCTGAAGGGTGGAAAAGAGTCCAGGATGGATGTACTCGTTATGGAGAATCTTTTATTTGGACGGTCTGTGAAATGGTTGTATGACCTCAAAGGATCTTCAAGGTCACGGTATAATGCGGATATAAGTGGTAACAATAAGGTACTTCTTGATCAAAATTTGATTGAGGCAATGCGTACCTCTCCAATTTTTGTTGGAAACAAAGCAAAGAGACTCCTGGAAAGAGCTGTATGGAATGACACTGCATTTCTTGCGGTGAGTAGATAATTTCAGTTAATTATGTTTCTTACCTATAAATATTGCCTATCACATAACTTATTTAAGAAAATTTTCCTTGATCATTTTGGTTATTTAAAAGAGTTATTCTCCTGTGGAAGAAAAGATGAGAATCCATCCTATTTCCACAACTAAACATGAATAAGAATATTTACTTGGGTAGGGTTGAGCAGAGAGAAAAGGAGAAAAAGACTAAAATTAACACTGCATCCTCCATAGATTCCCCTTGGAGCAATTTCACCAGTTTATCAAGTTTTATACTTGCCAGATCTGCACAAAATTGATAGGTGTCTGGACATAGGATGGGGATCTTGTGTTGCCACTCGTGTTGGAAAACTGCATTCCTTTATTTCAATATTACCAAGGAATAGCAGCATTTGTAGTGTCACAATTTTCTCTCTACCCTCACCAATGAGTCTACCAAGAGTCCTAGACTATATTGTCTTACATTTTCCTCTAAAACCAAAAGAAATTAATCTTCGGCTACTTTTTCCACTGTTCTTCAAATGTGAGGATATGCTGTAAGTCCTGCAAAACAAGGTTTCAAATGTTGATTGGACTGGTACGTTCTGGTTGGACCAGTATGAACTAATCAGTATACTCTGGTCCAACCAAGGATGGTGTTTATGTCCATGACATTTAAAAGAAGTCTTACTTTTCAAAATTGGGTTGACATGAATAATGCTTTCACCATAGGTTTTATCTCCTTACATTTAATAGAAGCTTTTAGCTTGTTATGCCGTAAGTAACAGACTTTCCATTCTGTTTTTTATGTTAGCATTCACCCAGTATTTGTAGTTTGTTTTTTGACTAGATAAACTTTAAACCAGTACAAGATCCTCATGGTGTCTGCGAACTGAATTTTCTCATTATTACTATAAAATACAGAATTAGTGCAAATTATTGTTTTCTTGGTTTAAGAAATATATTTAAGGGTATATGTAGATTTGGTTCAACAAGTATTGTAACTAGGCCTGAATTGTGTTTCTGGCAAGCCGGCTTTTATCTCAGCCAATCCAGTGAATCTTTTGCATTCAGATTCATTAAAAAAATCTATGATGTTGGAAGATATGCCCCCGTTCTTGTTTGTAAGCTTACTATCAACATCATTAAATTCACATGTATCATAGGTTTGCAGCACATTGTAACCATGACCTCCCATGAACGGTCAATCAGCTGTTGTGCTCTGTTGCACAATCATACGAGACAAGTCTGTACTTTATTTTGCCATGGAATAATTGTGTATTTCCGTTTCCACTTTGGATCACAACAATTGCTTGCCCATGTTCAAAGTTGATGAAACTAGCAAGTGACATCAGACAGCCAAGTGTTCGTTTCTTAGCAACTCAACAAGCTTTCCTTACCAAAGGCTTAAAAATTCACATCTTTTAACTTCTTTTACTGCTGATGTTGTTGCAGTCCATTGATGTGATGGATTACTCTTTACTTGTGGGGGTGGATGAGAACAAGCAAGAGCTGGTTGTCGGGATCATTGATTTTATGAGACAGTATACTTGGGACAAGCACCTGGAGACATGGGTAAAAGCTTCTGGAATTTTCGGAGGGCCATCTCCTACTGTGATTTCACCCGATCAATACAAGAAACGTTTCCGAAAAGCAATGTCAGCATATTTCCTTGTGGTTCCAGATCAGTGATCACCTCCTGCCATCATCCCTAGCAACTCGCGGACCGACCTTGGCCAAGATAATCTGCTAGGTGCGTCGCTAAATTCGCAACACGAAGTTCCTGCAAATTTTATGGTGTGTAATGGGTGATTGCCCGCATTTTTGGGTTCCATCAATCCTCTCCTTTTTATATCTTGTAGTATTTCTAGATGACAATCTGATTTGTTGGTTTTTTTTGCCACTTGACATTTATTTGTAATAGATGTGAAACAAAGTCTTATATGCCAAATACTTTGGTTGTATGAAGTGTCGTTACCTCGTACCAACATGTACATTATTTATACCACAACATAATTTGTACATTATGTATGCCTCTCATGTCTCGCACCCTATACTTCCTCATGAGATCATCTTCAAACTTCATCATATGACGTTCGTTTTCAAGCATCAGTGATGTTCTGCTGTAAAGATCGTGCAGGTGCATTTTGCATACCTTGCAACCATCCCCAATTCGGATGATTACAAGTCCATAACCGGAAACTTGGGATCAGTTCCTTATCAAGAAACTATGTGGCTCCATTATTAATGTTCTTGGAATTGTTCCCCTTCATCAACACACCAAACCCATCCACTCTTCGTGGAAATTTCTCTCCATCATACCGACGACGACGTTACGAATTCCGATCTCCCTCGATCATAAATAGACACTCGACCTTTCATGGCATTTGCAGGCGTTCGTCGACCTCCTGTAGCCCTAGAAAGTCCACAGAATGGAACAAGAGTCCTCCACCCAATTAAGGCATCTGGTGGATGACTTCTACTTCTCTGCGCTCTCCGACACAGACCAAGAGCTCTTCCCCATCTCCGACGAGAAGTACGCCGACGAGCTCCAGCTCCAGGAAGTGCTCATGTCTGCGGTGGTCGCTTCTTGTTCCGCTCGTATCAGATCGCCGGCAGTGAGAACCATAAATGAGAGGGGCGAGTCCTCTTCGAGCGCCCCAGTGCTCTGCAAGATCTGCATGGACACAGCACCAGCAGCCGAGATGTTCTGGAGCAGCAACTGCTCCCACTCCTTCTGCCGCGACTGCTTGAGCCGGTACATCGGCGCGAAGGTCCAGGAGAACATACTGATGGTGAAGTGTCCGGAGATCGAGTGCAAGGGGGTCCTGCGGCCGGAGCTGTGCCAGGATATCGTCCCGGCGGACGTGTTCTCGCGGTGGGAGACGGCGCTCTGCGAGTCCATGGTCCTCGCGTCGCAAAGGTTCTACTGCCCGTTCAAGGATTGCTCGGCGCTTATGATTGACGATGGGCAGGAGACGGTGATGCAGGCGGAGTGCCCGAGCTGCCAGAGGCTGTTCTGCGCGCAGTGCAAGGTGGGGTGGCATTCGGGGCTGAGCTGCGAGGAGTTCAAGATGTTGGGAACTGATGAGAGGGGGAGAGAGGACCTTATGTTGATGAAGATCGCCAAGGACAAGAGGTGGAAGAGGTGCCCAAGGTGCAAGTTCTTCGTGGAGAAGACTCAGGGCTGCATGCATATTAGGTGCAGGTAACGTATCGTTCTCCATGTTTTGACAATATAATTAATGTCGAATACGGAGAAAACTTTGGCTCTCGTTGAATTCCAGGTGTGGCTTTGAGTTCTGCTATGGATGTGGATCAGAATATCGGATGGCTCATGCTTGCAGCAGTTCTTAACCTGATTGGTACTGAAGGATGAAATCTTTTTGGGTGTGAAGAATAAAAAGAGCTATCTTTTGCAGACCAAATTTCCTGCTCATGCAACTTTTTGTACTCAGGTGTTGATCCAACTTTTGCTGCAACCTTTAGAATGCACATCAAAATTAGTCGTTGGAAATTAATCTGTCTTAATTTTGTGTTTCCCATACTACCGAGTTGCAAGCTCGGAGAATCTGTCATCAATTGTTTAAGATGATGACCTTCACCTGTATCCTCTTTGTTTCTGCCAAACATATGATGGGATTCTTTCCCTGGCGGAGATCTGTAATGACAGTGTGCCTTTTGATTTATGTTGCTTTTGCTGACAGATTGCTGGAAGAATCAAGACCCACTACTGTCCTTCAACAATACTTAGTAGAGGCCTTTTATGCATTCGAAATCTAAAGCTTTCCTCCTCGTCTATAATACTCTTTTCTGTGATGTCATCAGATCTCTGATGATTTTGACTCTGCAACTAGTGCAGCAAACGGCGTTCCCAGTGGGTGGGGCACTGCCGACTCGAGTTCTGTGATGGACGAATGAGCATGTCCCTCTTCCCTATCATCAATGGTTCTATTAGACTACTTTTTTTTATTCTTCGTCATGCTCTATACATCTTCAACTCAGTTCTTTCTCCTTACTGAAAATAATTATAAACATAAACATTTTAATAATATTACTGTTATATAAAAAAATTAATATCAGAATCCAAATCAAATAACGATATATCTAAATCAGGATTATGTATCTTTTGATGTCATTTATTAATCTGTAAATACATCTTCATAGGACCCGAAAGATATAATGACGTTGATCTTTAAGGAGAGCTAGACTAGTTTTCTTCTCTTTTATTCTTCTTCTAAGTGATGAAATAAGAGCTCATAAAGATGAAGAATAAATCTCATATCGTGTGTAGTCATAGGAGATTTGTCTATTTATAGATGAGAGTAGAAAGTATAAAAGTTCATTGGACTTACTTTCTGATAAACAATTGTAATCAGATTTATAATATATCTTTTTTAATTAAATATATCATATAATCTAATATTATCTCATTTGACCTATTAATTAATAAAATATAAAAAACTAAAATTAAAATAAATTAAAAAAAATTTAAATGATTTTATATAATTAGATTCTAAATTTTTTTAAAGGTATTTTATATATGATCATGAATTTTTAAAATAAGTCAATAAATCTAATAAATATAATAATACTATATTTAGTTCAACTACTAATATGAGTTGATTTTATATCATCAATGTCATTCTCATAAAACATAACATTATTAGTCTTTCCTATTGTAATCTATAATAACTCCTGTAATTTATCTTATCAAGAGAATATTATTATCACATTCAATTATAATATATATAAATATAAAAAAATAAATAAAATATTTAAAATAAATAATTTTAATTAAATATATAATTTTTTTAATAATAATATCATTTTAAACATGCATCATCATATTTTTTATGACTTAGTCACAAGATCCAAAATATATTCTTTAAAGTGTAAAGCTATAGAAAATGAATTAAAAATAATTAAAGTGGTGTTATTTTATTTTGATAAGCTTAGAACCGTTAAAGTACTTATCATTCTTAAAGAAAAAAATTACTGTGATGTTATTATGAAATATCTTTAGTGGTCTAATAATTGAGTCAACCACATCAAGTTTTGAGATAAAATTTCATAGCTATAAAGCTTGATTCGTTACCTCAAAGTATATCACAAATTCAACTTCTATTGTTAATGATATAATAAGCTATTGTTTTATAATTTTTCAAGAAATTCAATCTTTAACTAACATTAATATAAATCCTAAATTGGACTTCCTACTATTGCGATAATTTATAAAATCAACATATGAATATCATGTCACTTCAAGCTGATTTGATATCATTTATATAAGCATATAGTCTTTCATTTCCTATCGATATATCATTACTTTCTTTGTAATTTTCTAAAATTTCGTTCCTAGGTTACTCTTGTATCTATCTAATATTCTAATTGCAAAATTGATATATAGTCTTATACATGTTTAAATATATAATAGATTTTCAATATAAAGAATATTATTTATTTGATTCATTTCTAAGTTATTGTTAGGACATTAGCTTTAATTGAATTTTTTACTCTAGTAATAAATATATCACTAATTGAGTAAAACTATATACTAATCTTTAAGATTTATTCATGAATATCTCAATACAAATAACATATACTAACTCATTTACATCAATCATCTTAAAATTTTTAGTGAGAAATATCTTGATTTCGTATAATAAACAAATATCACTATTAAAAAATAAAATATTATAGACATATAAAACTAATATAATAAACTTGCTCCCACCACCTTCAGAATAGAATTTTTCTTAAATATGAAAGAAGTAATAACATTATGAAACTTTATATATTATTGTTTGAAAACTTATGTAAAGTCATAAATAGATTTCTTAAGTTTGCAAACCTAACTTTATTTTTCCTTCTCTATAAATCCTTTATGTTATTTCATGTAATTTTTTTCATCTAAATTCTCATTTAGAGATACCATTTTGATATCAATTTGATATAACTCAAAATCAAACTTCTAATGTCATAAGATCCTCGACGTGTCTTTTATAAAAACTAAAGAAAAAGTCTCGTTATGATCTTTTTAAGAAAATCTTTGAACACATGTTTAACTTTATATCATTCGATATTATCCTTTAAGTCATATTTTATGTTAAAGACTTATTTAAAATTAATTTTTTAATAATTATTGGATAATCCAATGAATTCCTAAACATCATTCTAGTTTATTAATTTAAACTCTTCCTTCGTTATATCATACCATCTTTTATCTTTTAGATAAAGATAAATTTAATTTAAACTCTTCTAAAAATGATAAAGGATCCCTTTTTATTCCTATATTATAATTTAATTCTTATAGATATATCAAATAATTATTAATAATGATGTCTCCTTTCTCTTTTAGATCATTTCAAAACTATTAGAGTTTATCCTTATACTATATTATGTGAGAGTTCACTAATATTATTTTATTATTCATCCTCATTATCTCGATTGAAAAATAATAAAGGAGCATCAAATCTTCTTTATATTAATCTTTCAAAATTTTCACTCATACTAATTTTACTATTTTTAAGAATTTTACCTTGTCAGATTATATTATTCTTATATTATAATTAAGATAATAAAATATGTATCTCTTGAATTTTTTTAGATAACTTATAAAATATCAAAAAATACTTCCCTCATTTATGTACACCTTAAGAGTATTAATAGCATATGACTTTCAATATATTAAAAATATATAATACAAATCATCTATAAATATGATAAAATATCTTTTTTCAATAAAATAAGAAATATGAAATGGTGTAGAGATATCAATATGAATAATATCAAGGAGTTTATTATATCTTATGTTATTATTGTTTGCATGCTTAGTTTGCTTTCTCTTAATGTAATTTATGCAAATATCAAAATAAATAAGTTTAAACTTTTTAAAATATTATCTTTCACTAATCATTTAATTCTTTTCTTGGAATATACCCCAAATATCTATACTGTAATATAGAATATTTCTCATTATTCAAATTATGTTTTAATCCAATATTTGATTATATGGTCACCAATGTTTTTCTAAGCTTAAAATTCAAATTAATTATGTATAAATCATGATATAAAATTTTGGAACCAACTATTACTGAATCATAAAAAATACTAGGTTTACCATTAAAAAAAATCCTAACTCATTAATTTGAGATAAGAAAACTAATTTCTATAAATAGTAAGAATATAACATATGTTTGTAAGATCCATTAGATGTCTCGTCCCTAGACTTAGGCATAACGATGAATCTTTTATGTTTTTTTAGTTTTCGATTTATAAAAAATCCTTACATATTATTAGTAATATCAGTTAAAGTAACATAATTAATCATTCAATTATTAGAAAAAACTTTTGGAATGTTTGATTTGAAACATATGAAGGTTAAGTTTATATTTTTTTTCTAATCAAGTTTTACACTTAAGATAGTATTTTTTTATATATATCCTTTTTTGCCATAAAAAATATTTTATTGTGAATGCTTTGTTTTCATTAGCCTATTTAGTATTTTCAAACTTGATAAATTTATGTGGTGGATATGCTTCAAATTTTTGTTTTTTTGTTATTAGCTCTTTCAATAGTTTCCAAAATATTAAGAGATATTTTATGTCTTAAACTTAATTCTTCCTAAATATATATACTAATCAACTCATTTAAATCTCATTTATTTTTATTTATATTATAGTAAAATTTGAATATACAAAATTAAGGAGGAAGATAACTAAGAATAAATTACATAAAAAAATATTCATTTATATTCATGCCTAATGCTTTAAGCTTAGCAGTCTTATCAATCATATTGATGATGTGATTCTGAATCTCTCTAGTGTTATTATATTGAGCTATAGTTAGTTCTTTCATTTATAAGATAATAGTTTATTAGTATATTTAAATCTATCTGTAATAGTCTTTAAATATTTTTATATGCTAATTATAGGTGGTAATGAAGTTTTGATGCTATTTATAATTTTCATTCTTATAGACATTAGATTGAGCCTATTAGATCTTTTTTAAGTATTTATTTCATTAATTTATTCCATAGTACTTTCATCAATCGAGTATATAAGTCTTTCAATAAAGAATACTAAGTCAATATCTAATATACCCAATGTGAACTGTATATATTATAATTATTCTAAATAATTTGAATCAGAGAGTACATTAATTCTATAAGTAGGAGAGTCTATGGAAGAAAATACCAGATAAAATATAATATAATATTAATATTTTAAAATTTTAAAATATGATAAACTATTGATATTATCCATATTTCACCTTTGAGTGAAATATTGGTATATTCAATGTTCACTCAAATTTTTTTATGAACGACTAATATCATCCTTATGAAATAATATTGTCATCTTTGAGTATATAATCATAAACTATGATGATATCGAAAATAGTATCATCATATCTCATCATATAATTATTCAAAGTAGATTATCTTTTAGGATTATCTAATTTTTTAATTATATATGTCATTATGAATATCATTTAGAACTAATTTTTAAATATAATTTTATATGTTATTAGTCTATATTACTTTGATGACTAATCAATATAATAATATAAAATATAATATAAAATATTTTATAAATGATAAAATATTTATTATAATTTATATTATATAAATTAATCATCGTAGGTTACTTTGGTAGCTACAAATCAAATAAATCATATCTATTTATAGACGAGAGTACGATAAGAAAGTATAAGAGTTACTCTCATCAAACCTATCTCCTAAAGAATTTATCATAAATATTTTTTTTTCTATTAGTCGATAATAATTAAATTTATAATATATCTTATCTAATTAAATAAAATTATATAAATTAATAATAATATCTTTAAAAATGATGTGCATCCGGAGAGCTGTCAACACACAAGATCTCAGTGTTCAAATCTAGGGTTTTCTCATCCTCCACTAGATTAAAGTGCATCCACCAAAGGTTACAGTCTAAACCACAGGTTGTGTTGTGTGTTAGTGCACTTAAAGCATATGGAATTCAACCTAACCTGGGTTTTCTTGTCTTCATGGGCAATATTAAACCAAAAAGATCGTGTAGGCCACACGGTCCACACCCCATTGTCATGGTGACGATGACATCCAAGGTTGAATGCACTGAACCTGAGCACAAGTATTCTGGCCAGATGACCACATTCTCATCTTCCCACAGGGGAAGCTCTACGAGAACTGCCACCACCACCTTTCTCACTGGGAAAGGTTCTGTCAGAGCTTAAGTTGGACCCCATCAAACATGTGGTGGATAGGGTTTGTAGCTTGGTGCACACCAGAATCCAAAATTAGCTCATGTCTCTGTCTATGCTGATGCGAGCAATGGTGGAGGGTCCGTCTTCCTATCTTAAGGTGGGAGGTTGCGCCAAGTTGGTACTGCAAAGTTTGCTTGTGTTGCCAAGGGTTAGGTAGTGAAGGCTCATGCTTCCATGCTCAGGTTCATCTCCTTTGGCTGCTTGTGTGAGCTATCAACAGGCAACAATAGATCAGCAACTTTGGAGGATGTGGTGATGGAAACAATCAACCAGCAAGTCCAGGTGAAAATAATATATGCAGTTGTGAAATGAAGCAGGCCTTCTTGTCTTCAAGCTTTGCTGCATTTGTGCTTTGTGCTCCTCAGAGAAGAGTGAAAGCAATTCATTGTAAACCCACCATAATTCACAAAGAAAGAATAAAAAGGATAAGAAAAAGTGCAACTAATGATCCATATGAGAATGGAATAGAAGTGTATTTTGGTTGTGAGACCCCACTGGAAACAGTACCATTCCATCAATCTTTAGCCCACTTGCTCATTTAATTTGAGTACGGGAGCAAATCAATCATCATCATCATCATCGTCGTCTTCTTCTGTGAAAGGTTGGTGCACTTCCAATAATAATCAATAGTCATTACTGCAGTTACAGTTCACAGAGGGACCCAACCCAATTCTGGCTTTTGTGCCCACCACACTGTGGCACCTCTCTCTCTCTCTCTCTCTCACACACACACACACACACACACACACACACACAGAGAAAACCCCCTACTACCCATCAGCTTCTCATATGCTTTTGTAGAAGAAGAAGAAGAAGGGTCGGTAATGGCGTTTACTGCTGCCTGCAAGTTGGTGATATCAAAGAAAGCGAGCACCGTCCAAGTTGCAAGTATATCTAAACCTCGGTCTCATATAATAACAACTACGGGGGATAGACGTTGATGGAAGGGATCAATTCTTAAACGCGTAAAAGCAACCACACGGTTCTTTCAAGCAGGTGGAAGAAGAATTCATGAAGACGAACAAATTGGAAACGACAAAGTGCAGGACGCTCACGAGGGTGTAGATTTCGTGGCATTACGAGGCTCACAGACTGGTGCTTCATCTTGAGTGCTGCTTGCGTCATTCGCTTCTTAACGTTGTTGAGGCAGCAACATTAGCGTGCGCTGTTTACTCTCTTCCCTGCACATTGCTTTGAAATGTGTGCCGAAGTTCTTATATATATATATATATATATATATATATATATATTATTTGTCTTAATAGGAATTTTTAATCCCACCAACTCATTTACTCACTATAATTTCTATTTATTCATTTAATTTCTATTTTCACTTTTTTTTTTGCGGAAATTCCAACTAATTTAACAGAATATAAAGTCCCCAACTTTTCTCCTCTCTCTCTCTCTCTCTCTCTTGTTCTTGAAAGGAAGCTCTTTTGGAAGAGAAGCTGAGCTGGGTTTGAGGATCGAGGATGTGCGGAGGAGCGATCATCTCCGACTTCATTCCGGCGACAAGGTCGGCGCGGCGGGTCACCGCCGACTACTTGTGGCCGGATCTGAGGACGGGCGTAGCCAATGGGGCGACGAAGAAGCAGAAGAAGAGCGGCCACCGCCGGGCTGTGGAGGAGGTCGAGGATGACTTCGAGACCGACTTCTTGGAGTTCGAGTACGAGGCGCTGGCGTCGGAAGTGGAGGACGAGGTGGAGATCGTGGAGAAGCCCTTCGCTTTCGCCCGCAAAGGTGAAAAAATATGGGTTTTGACAGTTAGTTGTTACTTCATTGCGCGTTCTAATCCTTCTCCGTGTATGAACTATGTTACGATACTTCCACAAAATTCTATTTTCTCAGCTATTTCTTGGTACTTTGGCTCGTCACACGTCATCAGAAAGCGAAATCTTTCGTGCATCCCAATCATTTTCCTCTAACATATTACACAGTGCCTTTTTTTCAAGTTAGGTATGAGAAATATTTACAAGATTTTAGTATATACTCTGTTTTCTGGATTGTTCCCCGATGGCCAAGATCGGATTTTTCATCCTCTTTTTTTGGTTAATTTGGCAAATAATAGCTTGAAGGTGTAATATTTTTCCAACAGAATCCTTCTACTCCGACTCCTCTTTCCTTCCCGTTTACCGGAAGACAAAATTGTTCTTTAATTATTCCTTTTTTTCCTTCGATTACTGAAATATATGTATTTATGTATGTTGAGGATTAATTTCCAATATAGTGGATTGTGTTTGTCTCGTTTTTCTAGCGATGGGGGCTTTGGTTTTGCTATAAGTAGCATCTTCATCTTTGTTTTGTTTCATGGAGATTGTTCTAGATGCACGAAAATTGGTGCATCAGTTTTAACTCTCCATCGTTATAATTTTGTTTTGTTCTCTTCTGAATCTAATCTTCATAGCATGGTCAAATTATTCATTAAATCTCGTTCGTCAAATTTTGCTTTGATGTGGCTATCGTTTCTTTGCAAAGACATTTGAGAATTTTCCTCCCTGATTCTGCTTTGTGCCTTCCAAAACATTGCTTTCCCCCCATTGATTAGCTTTTCATTTCTTTGTTTGAGTTTTTCGTTTGGTTATAGAGTGACAGCAATTATTCTTGATGTAGGTTTAGAATCCAAAGATGCAAAGCTAATTTTGCTATTCTCCTGAAAAAAAGTGTTTTTTTAGGATTTTTTAATTAACGGCATTTATTCTTGAATATAGATTGAGGGTCAGAAGATGCAAAGTTCATTTTATTTAATTTGTTATTTATTTATTTATTTATTTATATGCTGTTGGTTGATGCTCGTATGCAGATTTTTGTTGCTTTGAAGACCTTAGGCTGCTGCCCTTCAATTGGTGGCACTGAGTTATCTATTAAGACCATCCATATATTTTTGGTCATGCAATATCAGAATTTATGCATGACATAAATGATAGAAGGATTGGTAACTATTGGGGTTACCTTAAATCAATAGCTGGTATTAAATCTATGAAATTAGAGTCTGGCTTTCCTTTGTTTTGAAATCACTTGAATGGAATCTGTGTGACTACAGGAGATCAGCAGATACATGCATCATGGATGTTGAACGATTGAAGAAGTTTTGATGTGTTACAATGAGAACTTGCCTGCCAACGTTCTAGGTTTTATGGTCCTTAAACCTTCTTTGTTGAGAGCACACCTTTCTGAATCCTTAATTATCTAATAATCTTCTCAATTCAAACTGGATTGATGTTTCAGACCATTTAGATAGTTGTTTTATCTCTTAAATCCCATATTCTTCACTGGATAATGAGGAAAAGAAGCATCCTCTAGGAGTTACAAATGTTAGTTACTAATAACTGCTGCATACTCTTGGCTTAATCACAGACACAGATCTGCTCCAGAATCAGTTAATGGTGACATTTCCTATTGTGCTTTTAGCTCTCCTGAATTAGTAGCTCTACTGTGAATTTTGATGTTCTTCAGTAAATTTTGAGAAGGTATTACACAATCATCACATGGGAAAGTCCTCTTTAAACATTTTTCCTGAACTTTGTATAATTTGTTGCTTTCTGTTCTATTACTGCAGCAGATGGACCAGTTGCTCTGAAACCTGTGAAATTCAATGGATCTGCAGCTAGGTCTGCTAAAAAAGAGAGAAAAAATCAATACAGGGGAATCCGTCAGCGTCCTTGGGGGAAATGGGCATCTGAAATTAGAGATCCTCGCAAGGGGGTTCGTGTCTGGCTTGGAACCTTCAACACTGCCGAAGAAGCTGCACGAGCTTATGATGCAGAGGCCCGTAGGATCCGTGGTAAGAAAGCCAAGGTGAATTTCCCTGATGAAGCACCACCAAGTGTTCAAGAGTGCCCACTCAAATCAAATGCACCAAAAGCACCCAAGCCAAACCCACAAGAGATGCTCAATGTCAACCCATATGGGGGTATGGATGACCCAGATTTAGATTTCTGTTCTGTTTTCGACTATATTGATGACAAGGAACCCGTCAAGCAATCCATGAACATGGACTCCTCTGGGATGAATCTATCTCCACCCATCGAGGGACCTGCAATTAATTTATACTCTGACCAGGGAAGCAACACTTTTGATTGTTCTGGATATGGCTGGGAAAGTGAGGTTAAAACCCCCAATATCACTTCATTTCTTGCTCCAACCATGAATGAAGCTGAAGGAACACCATACCTGGAACAGGGTGGTCCACTGAAGAAACTGAAAAATAATTCTGGAGAAGTTGTGGCTGCCAAGAACTCTGTGGCCAAACTGTCGGAGGAGCTATCTGCTTTTGAATCATACATGAAATTTCTGCAAGTACCATATCTTGAAGGGGGCTCAGATGGATCTATTGAGAGCCTTCTCGTTAATGATGTGCCTCAGGATGTGAGTGAAGTGGATCTCTGGAGCTTTGATGACCTGCCACCAGTGGCGGTCGGCAGTTACTGAGAACATTGATATTCTGCCAAATAATGCTCTGTAAATAAGATGCGACCGTAAGTTTGTCACACATTGCTGCATAATGTTCTATTCTATCCTTTTCGTACGTCTTGATTTTCTATTCTTGAAAGGATCTCTCTCTCTCTTCTTTTTTCCCTTTTTCAGGAATCCATGCTGATGGAGATATGGAGAACAAGGCGAGCTATGATCGTAGGTTGGAACGTTGGTTTATGCTATTATGTTAGATCTTATGTATCGTGTTTATGCTTGCCTTGTGTGTTTTCTTGTTGAGTGCCAAACTTGGACCTTCTTAGTTAGCTTGTGGTTATGTCGAAAACTTGCTTTGCTCTATGTTTGGCATTGTTATTATCAGTGATGCATGGACATGATTGTGCTTATGCTTATTTTGCAGTTCTTATCCCCTTGTTGCTGTTATGATAGACTGGATTTGTTCTGATTGTTTCGGATGGTATAATTCATTTGGTGGAAATCTATCTCTGTTAGGATCTCAAGCATTTCCCAAATCAACTGTTAATCCAAAATATGAATCTGGTTAGATTGTGATCATTTCATTTTACTAAAATATTGTGGTCCACCATCAAGATATCATATATTTCCGAGTGGATTGTGTCTTCAATTTTTGGTACAAAGCTTTTGATAAAATGAGAGAATGAAGAATAAAATTATAAAGGTAAAGAGAAAAGCACGTACTAATTAGTATCACATGAAGTCTATTTATACATGGTGAAAGAGAAGATTTCTTTAACTGAGCAGAGAGATTTCCTCATGCAGTTAAGGAAATCTCATCTGCTATGCAGTTGAGGAAATCTCTCTGTTCTCATACCCCTGCAAGATCGAGCTCCTGTCAAGGATATCGATCTTAGACCGATATAATAAAAATAGTTTGCGGGCTAGAAGCTTCGTGAGTGAGTCTGCTATTTGATCAGCCGTATAGACATGAGAGACACAAAGTTGATGTCTGACAACTTGATCTTGCACAAAGTGAAAGTCGATGGTAATGTGTTTCATGCGTGAGTAGAACACTGGATTGACACATAAGTAGGTAGCTTTAATATTGTCATAATATATTGGAAGAGAATGGGTAGAGCTGACTTTGAGTTCCTTACGGAGATTTGTGACCCAATTGAGTTCAGCAGCAACGATAGCAATAGCACGATATTCATCTTCAGTTGTAGATCGGGCCACTATCTTTTGCCTCTTAGAAGTCCAACCGATTGGATTAGACCCAAGAAAGACGACATATCATGACGTGAAGGTTCTGTCATCAAAGTTTCCCGCCCAATCAACATCAGCAAAGACATGGTGATGAATTGGAGTGGTTTTGCGAAGAAAGAGACTATGATTAAGGTTCCCTTTAAGATATTACAAAATTCGTTTAACCACAGACCAATGCATAGTAAAAGGCTAGTGCATGTATTGAAATAATTTATTGATTACATATAAGATATCCGGACAGGTGAGAGCCAAGTACTTGTCGGTATTGAGTTGAGTCCGTGGTAGGGTTGCCATCACATAATTTAAGTGATTCACTAGTAGAGAGAGGAATAGCAACTTCTTTCGCATCCTGCATATTTGTCTTTGATAATAAGTCTTAAATATACTTTCTCTATGAGAGGAGGAGATACGAGGATGTAAATGTTGCTTCCATTCTCATAAAGTAGCTCAACGGTCCTAAATCTTTGAGGGAGAATCGATCAGCCAATTGCTTTAAAAATGTCTGAATCTCCAAGGAATCATTGTCTGTAACAATAATATCATCTACATATACTAGAAGATATATTGTATTTCTATGTTGTTGTCATAGGAATAAAGAGGTATCAGACTTAGAGTTGATGAAGCCAATTGATATCAGAAACGATCTAAGTTCAGTATACCAAGCTATTGGAGCTTGACGGAGTCCATAAATGGATTTTTGTAATTTGCAGACATGTCTCGGATACTGGTGATGAACAAAGCCAAGGGGTTGCTGCATAAAGACATCTTAAGTTAGAGTCCCCTATAAAAAGGCATTGTTAACGTCCAGTTGTCGTAAGTGTCAACCTCTGGAGATGACCAAACTTAGAATAAGTCGAGTTGTTGTGGGTTTAACTATAGAACTAAAAGTCTCTGTGAAGTCAACTCCAGGTTGTTGATGAAACCCTTTGACTATGAATCGTGCTTTATATCGAGCAATGGACCCGTCGGGGTTCCGCTTAATTCGAAAGACTCATTTACACCCGATGATATTTTGTGTAGGATGAAAATGTATAAAAGTCCATGTGGAGTTATGGAGTAGAGCATCATATTCTTCACACATGACTTTATGCCAATGAGAAGATTTTTGGGCTTGAGTAATTGTGGTGGGTTCATTGGTCTCTGGAGAGGATTTGGTGATAGCATGCAGGTCGAGAACCTAACGTGGTTTAAAGATACCACTTTTTAAGCGTGTTGTCATTGGATGCCTAGGAACTGGGAGTCGTGTTATTGGTATGGGTGGTGGAGAGGCATCGATAGGTGTCGGGATAGGCTGAGATATATCAGTGGCACTAGATAAAGAAGGTTGTAGTATTTCGAAGGATATTACTTTAGTAGTAGGGGAGGCTTGTGAAAATGGAAGATGAGAAAGAATGGAGGGAGTGGGGAGCTGTTGAACCGGGAGAACAAAATAGTATGGATCTTGAAGAAAAGGACTAGATGGTGTGGGAAGAGGTTCGTTTAAGGGGATCGATGGAAAACTCCAATGATGTATATTTATTGGAGTGACCTACATGGGAGAAGACTCATGGTTTTGAAATGGAAAGGCAGACTCCATAAAAACAACATGGCGTGAAATAAAGACTTTTTGAGTTTTTGGTTCGTAGCACCGAAAGACATTATGTTCAAGAGAATATCCTATGAAGATGGAAGGTTTAGATCTTGGCGTTATTTTGTGTGGGGTATAGGGACGTAGCCACGGATAACATAAACAACCAAATATTCTGAGTTTTTGAAGGTTTGGGGATTTAGAAAATAATTTTTCAAATGGAGACTGATATTGGAGAACTGGAGCGAACAAACGATTAATAAGGTAGACGACAACTTGAAAGGCGACAAACCAAAAGGTTATTGGCATGAAGGCTTGATGTAGAAGTGTGAGATCAGTTTCTACGATATGTCGATGTTTGCGTTCAGCAGAGCCAATTAGTTGAGAAGTATGTGGAGGTGACTTAAGGTATTGGATGCCACAGGCAGAGAGATAGGATATGAGGGCTTGATATTCACCTCCACCATCAGAGTAGACTGTTTTAATTGTAGACTGAAAGAAGTTTACAACCAGCTTTTTAAAGTTGGTGAAGATTGTTGAAACTTCTGATTTATGACGAAGAGGGTATATCCATGTATACTTAGTAAAATAGTCTACAAAAATAACATAAAATCTAAATTTATCAAAAGAAGTGACGAGAGCAGGGCCATAAACATCAGTATAAATAATTTCAAATGGTTTAGAACATGATATGAAGTGTCAAAAGGAAGTCTACGACTTTTATTACTGATATATGCATCATAATAAGTGAGAATGCTATTATTTGTAAGAGTAGGAAGAGAATAGCGAGAAAGTAATTTATTTTGGATAGAGAGAGAGGGATGACCGAGATGATGATGCCACACATCAATTGGAGCTGCAACCGAGGAGTAAGCAGTGGGCTATTTTTTTTATAGAACTAATGACCATTCATAAACATTGTCCTTATTCTGACCTTGGACCAAGGATGCCCCCGTGCTTAAATCCTTGACAAGAAAAGAGTTAGGAAAGAATTCAATGGAGGTATTATTTTGTTTGCAAAATTGAGAAATAGAAATAAGATTTCGTTTAATGTAAGGTGCACACAAAACATCATCGAGTGTAAAAGTTGTTGTAGGTGAATTAAGCAGTGTGGAACTAGTGTGAGTAATAGGAATTTCCACTATAATTGTTGTGGATTGATAAGTTTAGGAGATCAGAGGTGATGTGGTGGGATGCGCTAGAGTCCACGATCCAATTATGATCATTAGTGTTTGGAGTAGTCGTGAGATTTGCTTGAGGCCAATATGATTGAGCAGGAAGTATGGGTCGAGATCGACGGACCTTTGTAGAGTGACCGACTTTATCACATAGTTAACAAACAACTCTTTGTTGGTTTGTGTGTTGAGGGCGCTAGGACTGCCGATGATTGAAGTAGCCACCTTGGTTGTTATGATTGGAATGTTGATGAAGAGGAGAGATGGTTTGGTTGAAGCTCATAGGTTCAGAATACATCTTGGTCAAACCTTTGTTGATAGTCTTATTATATGGATTGCCCCTCCTCGTAGATTTGTGATTGACTTGAGCTGTGATGGATGGTCCTGGCAGTTTGTCCTCGCGTTTTAGATATATCTCAAAGTCAGTCAGCTTGTCGTAGAGTTCTTCGAAGGACACTGGTGAATCATGTGCTCATATTGTTGCTGCAAATTCCTTGTATTCGTCTCCTAGGTCGTTGAGGATATGGACTGTAACTTCTTCATCACTAAGGGAATGACCTATCAATGCCAAGTTATCGATGATAATCTTTATATTGTGGAGATAATAAGCAACAGTACTTCCCTCTTGTTTTATCTTCATGAGACTGGATAGGAGACTAAGCATACGAGTGCGGGAACGATTGGCCAGGGTAGTTTGCAACTTGCACCAAGCTTCGGTAGTAATGTCGCATGAAGAAATGAGTGGGGCGAGGGATCCAGCGACCGAGGCTTGAATTGCTTGAAGGATGAGACGATCCTGGCGTAGCCATAGTTTGTGGTCCGGATTTGGTACTAGACTAGGTGCGCCTGAGATGTTGAGTATCACAGGTGGACAACAAAGAGAGCCATCGACATAGCCTAGAAGATCATAGACAAATAGAAGATTAGAGAATTGAGCACGTCAGGATGCGTAGTTGTCACCTTTGGATAATTTGAAGGGGATGAGGGTTGCTGCATTGATGGAAATAAGGTTTGTATGTGGAAAAGTACTATGGTTCCCTGCGGAAACAATAACTGGAGTATCAGAGGTAGATGATGAGGACATATAGAAGATATGTACCAATATGTGGGAGTAGGTAAAAGTTTGCAGCAACGACAATGCTCATGGAAGCAGAAGTGGTAGTGCAGATCAGTGTCACCTAAGATAGATTGTTGGCAAATGAGGTCTTTGAAGGAGGAGATTAGCTTTGTGCAAGATGCAGATCTTTGTGCAGCAGATCAGTAGTTAGGAATCTGGGTAGTGATGCAGCAAGTGGCATGGAAATGTTCCAAATGCTGCTTGTCGAGGCGAAGGCAGAGCAAGATGCAGTGGCTACCCCGATCACTGATCAGAGTCAGCGGGAGAGAACTGCAAAGGTTGTCCGGTAACAATAGAAAGGGATGGTAGGCCTGCATCCAGACAAGGTCCTCTCCAGGACCAAGACGTGACCCGGTAGGAGCGTGTCCGTAGGAAGATCAAAACGTTGCCACAGGATGTCGCCGGAAGCAATGAGGATGATGTTGCCTGGGTCGAGGATAGCAATGGCGGAGGCATTGGTGGTGGTGGTGATAACAGTCAAGATCTCCCATGATAACAACATGAACAACAGCCAAGATCTCCTGTGATAACAACCTGAACAACAACCAAGATCTCCTCAACTACTTGATGAGATATCATAAATCTATTAAGGAAAATCCTTCTCTGTTGAGGAAAATTCTCCCTTCTAAACATGTATAAATATGGAGTATTGTGTATTATTTCAATCAATACAATCTTCTTCTTTCTATTTTATTTCTATCATGGTGTCAGAGCTCTCGCCATAAAGGCCACTTCTCCATCTCAAAGTAGTGCAGCATTTTCCACGGACGTCCTCCAGGATCATTGCGTCGACCTCCTTTGAAGCTGAACAAGGGCCACCACGCTGCCCTTCCTCTGCCTCTTCCTGCAGAAGCAGAGCCACAACAGCCCTCTCTACCATAACAACTGCAGAAGTAGTGATCTACTCTTCTCCCAAGTTGTTGTCCTCTGCTTCATCTTTGTCTCGACAAGCAACATCCGGAATCATTTCCAAGTTCCCAACTACATAACTGTTGCATAGAGATTATAACACTGCTGCACAGAGATCTACAACTTTACACAATATTGATCAACAACCCACAACCCATTTGCCACCATTTGCCACCACAACCTAGTTGCCACCAACACCTCTTCCTCTCTGATCATTGTCTCGCTACAGACTTCTAGTTGCTCCCACATATTGGTACATATCTTCCATATGTCCTCATTATCTATCTCTAATGCTCCCACTGTTCCTACAAGGGGAACCACAGTACTTTCCCACATATTATCTCCATAAATGCAGCAACCCTCATCCCCTTTAAATTATCCAAAGGTGGCAACTACGCATCCTGGCATATTCAATTATCTAATCTACTATTTGGCTATGATCTTTTAGGTTATGTCGATGGCTCTCTTCGTTGTCCACCGGCGATACTCAACATCCCAGGCGCACCCAGTCCAGTACCAAATCTGGAGTACAAATTATGATTACGCTAGGATCGTCTCATCCTTCAAGCTATTCAAGCCTCGGTCGTTGGATCCCTTGCCCCACTCATTTCTTCATGTGACACTACTGCCTAAGCTTGGTGCAAATTGCAAACTACCCTAACCAATCGTTCTCGCACTCACATGCTTAGTCTCCTGTCCAATCTCATGACGATAAAACAAGAGAGAAGTACTGTTGCTGATTATCTACATAACATAAGGATTATCATCGATAACTTGGCCTTAATAAGTCATTCCCTCAGTGATGAAGAAGTTACTATCCATATCCTCAACGACCTAGGAGACGAGTACAATGAATTGACAGCAGCAATACGCGCACGTGATTCACTAGTGTCATTTGAAGAACTCTATGACAAGTTGACTCACTATGAGATCTATCTTAAGCGTGAGGATAAGTTGTCAGAACCATCCATCATAGCTCAAGTCAGTCAAAAATCTAAGAAGAAGAGTAACCGGTACAACAAATCTATCAACAAAGGTTTGGCCAAACACTTGTAGGGCCAACACTTGTAGGCTCCAAACAAACCTCTCCTCCTCAACATTTCAATTACAACCATCGAGACGGCTACTTCAATTATCCTCAACCCTGGCGTCCTGATCACACAAATCAACAAAGAGTTACTTGTCAACTTTGTCACAAAGTTGGTCACTCTGTAAAAGTCAATAGAACTCGACCCAAGAGGAAATCTCTTCTTTTGGGTGATGAAATGCTTCATTCATGCACCCACATCTAATGTATTTGACAGCATGCTAACAGAGTATTAAGTCAACTCAATCTGCCCTGCCCTGTTCATGCAAAATGTGAAAGAGAAGCAAGCATGCATGCTGAATTAGGAATGAGAAAACACAATTCGGAGTGATCTAAGAACTAGAAAGACATACTAAACCTTTATGAAGTCCATGAGAATTCCTAAGAAAATAACACTGCATGATTTCTTCGAGAACTTGTGACTCGAAATGATGAGCGGATGTTGCATTTGTTGCAGCTGCGGTCGGCAGCCATTGGAGATCCACAACGGTAGCAGAAGCCACGGCCACAACTTCAAGTTGAAGACAAAACACGAGGCATTTAGTCAGAGCAGAAGTAGAAGTGTGTACATGTATGTATTTGTCAGAGCAGACTCACCAGCCTCACACGTCTCTAAAAAATAGGTAATAGCATTAGGAAGAAAATAATTATCATAAACTAAGATTGGTTGTTTAATCCACATAGCTTAAGTAAATAATTATCATAACCTTCTCCTCGACTCGGGTGGCTACGTACTGGCCGACACAGCTCCCGCAGAACGCATGCGAACAGCTTCTCATGTCGAAGCGCTGCGAGCTCTCCTTGGTTTCCATGCAGATGTTGCAGTAGAACTCAGTCGGACCGGAGGCCTGCCCGATCTCTATCACGGGTCGATCTCGGGCTTGACCGGCGAGATTAAGGTGTTAGATTATATGGTTTTTTTATAATTGAATAAAATATATAATAGAATAACTAATTAGGTTCCGTTCAGATATTTTAGCCAATAGACTAAGTCCACTTACGGAACGATTCCTCGGGAGATAATCTTTATGGGAGGAAATCTCCTGAGATCTCATCGTAAACCCTCTGCTCTCGCCTATAAAAGGACAGGACCTCTAGGGGTTGGGAGAGCATTGGCACATTACGTACAGATGCACCTCTCCAAGGGACAGGACCTTTAGGGGTCGGCAGCATCGCTCGCGGAGGCGACGGCAGCGAAGGCAGATTAGGGTTTTTGGCATAATTATGGTTTTACCCTCGAGGCTAGGTTTTGTTAAAATTACAGTTTTACCTTTATAAATTTCATAATTTCAGGTTATGTTCTGTCAACATATTTATGGTTTTACCCTCGGGTTTAATTTATGCTAAAATTACAGTTCTGCCATTCGCATATTTCTGATTTATAATATTTCAAATATTTATGGTTTTATCAAAATTGAGAAATTTAGTTTATATTCTCAATTATAAATTGATAAATATGATTTATTATAATTATGATTAATTTTAATCATAATTATATATTTTTACTATTTGATTAGATTTAATTTTTTATTTTTAAAAAAATTATAAATTATGGTTTACTTTATAGTTTTCTCATATGAATTATTGATTATACATGTGGTAAATAAAATTAAAATCTAATTATTATTTTTGGAATTTTATTTACTTATTCACATGTATATATATAAAATTATGAAATAATGTATACCTTTCACATGCATGATTTATATAAATTATTAATTTTATATGTGATAAATAAAATTAAAATATAATTATTATTTTTGGACTTTTATTTATTTATTCATATGTATATATATGAAATTGTGAAACAATATTTACCTTTCACATGAAGGCATGATTTATATATTATCATGATTATCATATGAGTTTTCTTACTGATTAACGTTTAATAATTATTATTGTTATTTATTATTGAATTGCTTAGCATTAATGTTTAATAATTATTATTGTTATTTATTATTGAATTGCTTAGTATTAATATTTAATAATAATTATTGTTATTTATTATTGAACTGCTTAGCATTAATATTCAATAATTATTATGGTTATTTTATTATTAAATTACTTAGCAAAAGTTAAAGAAATTGATGAATATTATTTATAATTCATCTCCCTAAGTTTTATCAGACTAATAGCTGCCAAAGTTGTCTAGGATGAAAAACTTTTGTGATATGAATTACAATAAAAGTTTTGTCATTTATAGAATATATTTTTTTAATTTTATATTATTGCATTAGTCTTATAGCCACCAAAGTGACCTGGGCTAATGACTTATAAAATAATATTAAGGAATTAGTCTTAAATGACATTAAGGAAATAATATTCATAATGGCACATATAATTAGGAGATTTAGATAATCCCAAAAGAATCTAATTCAAATAATTATATGATAGGGTAGGATGATACTGTTTTCGGATATCCTTGAAGTTTAGGGTTATATACCCAAAGGTAACAATACTATTCCACAATGATGGTATCAGTCCTCCATAAATATTCTTGAGTGAACACTAGATATGTCAATATTTCACCCAAAGGTGTAATATAGATGATATCAATAGTTCATCACTTTTTTACAAACTCAAAGCATTAATGTTATTCTATATTTTTTTATAGTAGTACTTCCGCATATACATTCTTATGCATCTAGTGTCCCTGTACTATTTGGATCAAATTATTCAGAATGGTTAGAACATGTGTAATTTATACTATGTGTATTAGATCTTGATTTAGCATTACTTGTTGAAAAACCTACAGACTTGACTAATGAAAGTACTGTAGAACAAGTAAATGAAATGAAGGCTTGGGAAAGATCTGATAGACTTAGTTTAATATTTATAAGAATGACAATTGCAAATAACATAAAGACTTCATTACCAACTACAACTAGTGCAAAGTTATATTTAAAGGTTATTGAAGACTTAAATCTGCTGATAAGTCATTGGTTAGCACATTAATGAAAGAACTAACTACGGCTTAGTATGATGGCACTCGAGGAATTCAGGACCATATCCTCAATATGGCTGACAAAGCTGCAAAACTTAAAACATTAGCCATGAATGTTGATAAATCTTTCCTCGTGCAATTTATTCTCAATTCTCTTTCTTCTCAGTTTGGCCCATTCAAGATTCACTACAATACAAATAAGGATAAGTGAGACTTGAATGAGTTGACTAGCATGTGTGTTCAGGAAGAATTGAGATTAAGGCAGGAAAGTTCACATAATGTCATGACTACTACTCAAGGAGCTGGTAATAAGAAAAGAAAGTTGAAGCATTATCAATCAAAGAAACTTGTCGGGTCTGGAAATATTAAACGGACTAATGAAAAGAAAACATTTATTGTAAAGTATTTCTTTTGTGACAAGAAAGAACACGTGAAGAAGGATTGCATTAAACGTAAGACTTGGTTCAAAAAGAAAGGTATTAACTCGACCTTTGTGTGTTTCGAATCAAATATTATAGAAGTTCCTTCTAACACTTTGTGGATTGATTCTGGTGCTTCAACTCATGTTACAAATAACATGTATGGATTTCTTTCAATTCGGAAACCAAAAGAACATGAAAGATTCATCATTATGGGAAATCGTATTAAAGCGAAAGTGATATCAATGAGAACTTATCATATACGCTTAGAGACGGGTCACTTGATAGATCTTGTTGACACATGTTATGTCCCTATAATTCTAAAAATTTGGTTTCTCTTTCTAGAATTGATGAGTTAGGATATTGTCTTTCTTTTGGTAGTGGCAAACTCAATATTTTTTACGATTCAATAAAAGTTGGTTCTGGAATTCTCTGTGATGGTTTGTACAGAATTAATTTGGATCTTGAGTTTGCAAAGACATTAGTGACTCTGCAATCAAATGTTGGATTGAAACATAGTTTCAATAATGAAAGATCTTCTATATTGTGGCATAGACGATTGGGGCATATCTCCAAGGAAAGAATTGAAAGATTAGTGAAGGATAATATTTTGGAACATTTAGACTTCACTGATTTTGATGTTTGTATAGATTACATTAAGGGAAAGCAAACTAAACATATAAAGAAAAATGTAGAACTCCTTGAGATTATTCATACAGATATCTGCGGACCACTCCATATTCCTTGTTTTAGTGAAGAAAAATATTTCATCACATTTATAGATGATCTGTCCAGATATGACTATGTTTATCTAATACATAAAAAGTCTCAAGCCATTGATACTCTTGAAGTATACATAAATGAGGTTGAGAGACAATTAGATAGAAAAGTTAAAATTGTTAGATCTGACAGAGGTGGTGAATTTTATGGCAGATATGATGGATCTGGTCAGAATATTAGCCCTTTTGCTAGATTCCTAGAACAATGGGGTATTTGTGCTCAATATGCATTACCAGATGTGTCACAGCAGAACAGTGTTGCTGAAAGACGAAATCATACTTTGATGGATATGGTCAGGAGCATGATGAGTTATTCCTCTATACTTGAGTCGATGTGGGGTGAAGCTCTTAGGACAGCTATGTACATCTTGAACAGTTCCTAGTAAGTCAGTTTCATCGACTCCATTTGAGTTATGGACTAGTAAGAAGCTCAGTCTAAGACATTTATATATTTGGAGGTGTCCTGCACAGATAAGAGTATTCAATCCATATGAAAAGAAATTAGATCCAAGAACTATTTCAGGATATTTTATTGGTTATCCAGAAAAATCCTAAAGATACAGATTTTATTGTCCTAATCATAGTGTGAGAATAGTAGAATCTAGTAATGCAAAATTCCTAGAAAATGGCAAAATCAGTGGGAGTGAAAAATCTCGAAGGATTAATTTTGATATCGAGGAGATTCAGGTTAATTCTCTCATATCATCTCCTATTCGAGAGATTGTTGTTCCTCAAATCAATGAGTATTGATGAGGGTGAACAATAAAATAACATCGAAGAACTCTCACATGATGTTGATGTCGTCGCTGATGATCTTGTAGAACAATCACAATTGGTAGATTTGAGAAGATCTCAAAGGAAAGAAAACATGCCATTTCTGATGATTATGTGATATATCTACAAGAATCAGATTATGATATAGGAATAAAAAGAGACCCGTTATCGTTTTCACAAGCTATAGAAAGTAACGATTATGAAAAATGGTATGATGTAACGAAAGAAGAGTTAAAATCAATAGTCTAGAATAGTGTTTGGGATCTCGTTAAATTGCCCAATGATTGTAAAAGAGTCAGTTGTAAATGAGTCTTTAAGACAAATCGTGACTCAACGGGCAATATCAAACGATATAAAGCCAGACTTATGGCCAAAAGTTTTTCTCAGAAGGAAGGCATCGACTATAATGAGACTTTTTCTACAATTTCAAGAAAGGACTCATTAAGAATCGTCATGGCATTGATAGCTCATTATGATCTTGAGTTGCATCAGATGGACGTGAAAACAACATTTCTGAATGGGGATCTGGATGAGGAAATCTATATGGAACAACCTGAAGGATTCATTGAAAAGAGAAAAGAAAATTGAGCTTGTAAACTTAAGAAATCTATTTATGGCCTTAAACAAGCTTCCAGACAATGGTATATAAAATTTCATAATACCATTACTTCCTTCGGATTTAAGAAAAACACTGTTGATCAATGTATATATCTGAAGGTAAGTGAGAGCAAGTTTATTATATCGATCTTATATGTGGATGATATTTTACTTGTCAGTAGTGATCTTGGTTTATTGCATGAAACCAAGATATTTCTCAATAAGAACTTTAAGATGGTTGATATGAATGAGGTAGCCTATGTTATTGGCATTAAGATATTCAGGGATATATCTCAAGGATTATTAGGATTGTCTCAGAAAGGATATATTGATCGTATCTTGGAAAGATTTAATATACAGCTTTGCTCAGCCAATGATATACCTATTACTAGAGGTGAAAAATTCAGTCAAAACCAGTGCCCAAGAAATGACTTAGAAAAGAATCAAATGAAGAATATTCTTTATGGGTGCGCAGTTGGAAGTCTATTATATGCTCAAACTTGTACAAGACCATATATCAGTTTTGTAGTTGCAATGTTGGGAAGATACCAAAGCAACCCATGAATGGAACATTAGAAAGCTGCAAAGAAAGTAATGAGATATCTGCAAGGGACGAAAGATTATATGCTCACATACAGGAGATCAGATCAACTTGAAGTGATAGGATATTCAGATGCTGACTTTGCAAATTGCCTCGACAGTAGGAAGTCCACTTCAAGATTTGTATTTATGTTAGCTGGTGGGGCAATTTCTTGTGCATCATCAATAATGGAAGCTGAATTTGTGGCATGCTTTGAGGCCACAAATCAAGCTTTATGGATGCAAAATTTCATCTCGGGACTTGGTGTGGTCGACTCAATTGCCAGGCCGCTAAAGATATTTTGTGAAATCACTGTAACAGTTTTCTTCTCTAAGAATAGCAAGTACTCTAGTGGTTCCAAGCACATTGAGATAAAGTACTTGGTGGTTAGAGAAAGAGTCCAGAAACAACAAGTGTCAATTGAGAACTTGAGCACCACTATGATGATTGCTGATCCATTGACAAAAGCCTTACAGTATAAAATATTCAAAGAACATGTTCTTAGAATGGGGCTTGTGAACAAGTCATAAAGGATATGGTGATGCATGTTTATGTGGATGCTATTATTGACATTCTTCTTGCTTAATTAAAGTTATATGTTTCTACTATCTTGTTTACATTTATGTTTATGCATATTATGGTTGAATGTAATAATAAGATTATCTTGACAAGATAAATTACAGAGGTTATTATGGACTATATTAGGAAAGACTAACCATGTTGTGGTACATAGAAGGGAGTATGACATTGATGAAATACAACCGTTATGACTCGCATTGATAGTTAGACTTAATATAGTATTATTATGTTTATTGGACTTATTGGCTTATTTTAAAACATGGCCATGTATAAAATGCTTTTCAAAATTCCTTAGAATCTAATTAGGTAAAATTATTTTTTAAACAAATTTTGTTTTGTTTATTTTGATTTTGAATATCTCTTTTTATATCTTATCAATTAATGGGCCAAATGAGAAAATGTTAGATTATATGGCCCTTTTATAATTAAATAAGATATATAATAGAATAACTAATTGAGTTCCGTTCAGATATTTTAGCCAATAGACTAAGTCCACTTATGGAACGATTCCTCGAGAGATAACCTTGATGGGAGGAAATATCCTGAAATCTCATCGTAGACCCTTTGCTCTCGCCTATAAAAGGACAGGACCTCGTTGTGAGAGCGTTGGCACCTCTCCGAGGGATTTCAGTTTCTCTCCAAAACGTTTCTCCCAAAAAATCCTCAATCTCAGTGGGTCCTGTAAAAGGATAGAAAGAGAGGAGAAAGAATCTACTCCTTGCACTTCTTATAGATGGTGACGGTGCCTGCAGCAATCTTGGATCACAGACGGTGCTTAGCAGATCAAACGAGATATCTGAAGAGATGGCATTAAAAGGTACACATCGTAATAATTAGATCTATACACTCGATTTCAATCCTGGCATATAAGTTATTTTTGTATTTCAGATATAGCATAATCTATATGCTAGGATTGAAATCAAGTGTATAGATCTAATTATGCTATAAGAAGTGCAAGGAGTATATATCATTTCTCCTCTCTTCCTATCCTTTAACAGGACCCTCACAGGACCCACTGAGATTGATAGAAATTTTGGATTTTGGGGAGAAAGGGTTTTGGGGGAGAAACTAAAATTCCTCGAAGAGGTACGTCTGTATGTAATGTGCCAACGCTCTCCCAACCCTAGAGGTCCTGCCCTTTTTATAGGCGAGAGCAGAAGGTCTACGATGAGATATCAGGAGATTTCCTCCCTTATCTCCTAAGGAATCGTTCCGTAAGTGGACTTAGTCTATTGGCTAAAATATCTGAACGTAACTCAATTAGTTATTATATTATATATCTTATTCAATTATAAAAGGGCCACATAATCTAATATTCTCCCAGACCACTTTGGTAGCTACCAATCAGATAAAACTTAGGGAAATGAATTACAAATAATATTCATCAATTTCTTTAATTTTTGCTAAGCAATTCAATAATAAAATAACCATAATAATTATTGAATATTAATGCTAAGCAGTTCAATGATAAATAACAATAATAATTATTGAACATTAATGCTAAGCAATTCAATAATAAATAACAATAATAATTATTGAATATTAATGCTACGTAATTCAATAATAAATAACAATAATAATTATTGAACATTAATGCTAAGTAATTCAATAATAAATAACAATAATAATTATTGAACATTAATGCTAAGCAGTTCAATAATAAATAATAATAATAATTATTAAACATTAATCAGTAAGAAAACTCATATGATAATCATGATAATATATAAATCATGCCTTCATGTGAAAGGTAAATATTATTTCACAATTTCATATATATACATATAAATAAATAAATAAAAGTCCAAAAACAATAATTAGATTTTAATTTTATTTATCACATGTAAAATTAATAATTTATATAAATCATGCATTTATGTGAAAGGTATACATTATTTCACAATTTCATATATATACATAATCTGAAATTACAAAATTTGTAAAGGGTAAAACTATAATTTTTGCAAAACCCTAGACTCGAGGGCAAAACCGTAATTATGTAAAAAACTCTAATCTGCCTTCGCCATCACACGCTGTTGCTTTTGGGCGATCGCTATCTTGTGGTTGCCAACAACAGTTCTAACTTGCTGGCATAGCCTGGCCGCTGTGGGGAGGTTATCACTCGCTCCTTGGCCATTGGCCATTCTTGGCGATTCGCTACTTCAGCGTGGTGATGATGCAAAGACGCTGGTCGCCGCTTGTACCCAACCCTACTCACCACGCACGGCCACACGGGTTGTTTCTGCTGCGATGCGGTAACCGTCGCGATGGATCGGGTTCCGGCGTGAAGTACCGGACCGTCGCGATGGACGAAGTTTACGTGATGCTCGTGATCGGGGACGGGTTACGTGATGCTTTTAACCCTAGCATGGTCGTAGATTCATAGCGAGGTCGACGATGACCATTGCTGCTTAGCAATTCTTGAAAGATAAAGGTAATTTTATGCATCGTAAATAAATTTACAGATCTAATGCATTTGATCTCAAAAACCGGGCTCTGATACCAATTGTAAGCATAAAATCTATAATTATGCTATATCTAAAATACAGAAATAACTTATATGCCAGGATTGAAATCAAGTTTATAGATCTAATTATTACGATGTGTACCTTTTGATGTCATCTCATCAGAGATCTCGTACCGTCTTTATAGGTGCAGTGCCAACGCTCTCAGTCGGCCCGGAGGTCCTATCCTTTTTATAGATAACTATAATGAGGTGCGTCTGTACGAATGTTGCAGTAGAACTCAGTCGGCCGGGAGGCCTGCCCTATCTATAAACTTGACCGGCGAGATTGAGGAGCTCGTCCCGGTCATACTCTCCTTGGATGAATATCTGCAGCGATGAATCCCAGCGCCGCCGCTTCTCCCCTGGAAACCCTTCCATCGAGAGGGTGGCTCTCCACTTCCCACCACCGCGCTGGAAAACTCGAGTTCGATCGTCGGTGACTCTTCCGCCTCCCCAGTTGTCAGCTCGGTGGGCTTGGATCCACCGATGGAACAGCTTTGGCGGGACGAGTTCCCTGTGCGCATCAGGCACCAGCACCGCCCTGCAAGCTGAAATGGGGCATCTCACGTCGGTCACGTTCCGCCGAAGGATATGATCTACGTACAGGGTCAAGCATGCGCTACAGACTGCATGGGAGCATGCCGGCTTCGCAGGAGCCTCCGTCAGCAGTGTCGGCCTGTCGCACACCCTGCACAAGGTGTTGGTGGCGGTGCAGCAACTCGAGTGGCCGAAGGACGCGATAAGCAACTCTTGGAGTTGCAGTTCCTCAGCCAGCTTGTCGTTCCATTCGGCCGGGCTGTGTAAGGTGCCGGTGACTACGTCGCCGTGGATGACGAGTGAAAAGAGGGAGGGAGTGTCTGCCATGGCGATCGAACTAGGCTGGCTACCGAATCACCTCTTGGGTAAAAGAAAGCTTAGGGATGAGACAGAGAAGAGAGGCAGGAGAAAATGTTGTTATATCTTGATAAGATAGAGAAGGCAATCAGTAGGATTGCGATCTTTTCTCTCTATCATTCACCTTCCTGCCAAAGAAAGCTTGATGGAATGACAGTGATTACAAGTTTAAGATGGCAGTTTACCCACTCAGCTTAATTTTTTAGATAAAAATAATAAAAACGTTTAATAGATATTATCTTATCAAGCTCATAATCTCTTAATTAAGCAAATTACAACTTAACACTAACACTCAAACTAATCTATAGAGGTGTCACATCATAAATGAGATACCTACATTTAACTAAAAAAATTAAAAATATTTTCATTACATTAAATGATATTATGTGTGGACTCGAACATAAAACCTATCATAACAACGATGTCCCAATACGAATAAAAAATCGATAACTAGAATAGAAAAATTAACAGAAAATATAATTGTTTTTTTTATTTTGGGTATCACAACAAGTGTTATGTGATTTTTTTTTCAGATGATTAATCTAGCCATATCAATATTTTATTTGTGTTGTTACGAAAAAATTATCACTAGACTGTAATTAGCACTTGCAGTTCGGACAGCAACGAGCTTTTGAATAATGTTTATGGAGTTTCAGTTGTTTATTGAGTTGGTTTGGTTTAGTTAAAATCAAGTAAAGATTTATTTAATATTTATTTATTATTAGAGTTCGAGTGTTGATGGATTCTGGGTAGAACTCTATAAATAAGGATGTAACGGATTCTTTTCGGTTATATATGAAAAATACTATTCTGTCTTTTGACAAACCCTAGGAGACCGATCCCCTCGAAACGATCAAGGAGGGCTGATTCTCTCGAAGCGATCAAGGAGGCCGATCCCCTCGAAGTGATCATCTCCTTTCTCTTCTTCTTTTTTATGATAAGACTTTAGGGTCTTATCATTTGGTATCAGAGCGACGATAAGACTTTAGGACCTTATCACAAACGTGAACCAAAACAATAGATAAGATAATTAAGTAAGATGAATTTTATTCAAACAAAGTAATCAAATTACAACCATAGAGATATTATGGTCAGAATTGTCTCTTTAGAAAAGTGTTGAGTTACCACAGCAAAATAGAAATGGAGAGGAACCATGATTATTGCATGATAATGCTTACTTAAAGAATCTTTTAATCTGGTGTAGGAAAAACTAATTTGAAGATTACTATAAATCAGTGATTCAGAAACTTATATTTTTTTTGTTTTCCAATGAACAAAATCTGAAAAAAAAAATTAAAATTTAACATTTCCAATTCTTTCTCTTTTTTATTACTAAGCAAGCACTAGTAAAAAATCATGGGAAATATCAGAAGTCCAACACAAAAAATGGAAACAAACATATCAAACTTGAGACTTCAGATATAATTCAATAAAAAATTCATTTTGGTAGAAAGTCAACAAAAAAAAATCAAGAGAACATGTATATCGAATGATGATTTCACTATATAATTTTAAAACCTTGATACTGAAATACAAAATATATATATATATATATATATATATATATATATATATATATATATATATAGAGAGAGAGAGAGAGAGAGAGAGAGAGAGAGAGAGAGAGAGAGAGAGAGATGCATTCTGAGTAAAAGTTAGTTCTCAAGCAATTTGATTGGTTTCGTTCCCTGCACCCGTCAATCCTCTCTACAGTAACATTTGCCTTGGGGACACCTCTGCCACCTGAGCTTTGCTGCCAGCTCCCGCGGCAGGAGATCCTCCCTCCCCCTCTCACCCTCCTCCAACCCCTGGAACTCCTTGCAGTCAGGACCATGGTGCCATGGCACCTTACAGTAAGCACAGAGCATCCTGTTCCAATGCGGGCACTCGGACACTGTTATGGCCTCCTCACCATCTCCAGCTTCCAAGAGAGCTGAGCACTCGTTGAAAGGGCAGTAGAACTTAGCTTGGATCGCCGACTGACACAGCACGCTGCAACACCGCTCGAATTGATCGACTGATGATTATCTTATATAATTATTATATTTTAAATAATTTTATTTATATTGTAAGTAGTTTTATCTAAGTAATTTATGATTTAGAAAATTATTATCACGTAGATAGTTTTTATATCTAATTTAATCATGAATGATACGACGAATAGTTACCATTAGATATTATTATAAATAGGATCATTTGACATTTCGGCAAAGAAGTTATTCGTGGAAACCGTGGACTTGCCCACATGTTTTGACTTCCTCGGACATTTCCTCAATTGTAATCACACATCCGAAATAGATAAGAGACTTCTGACGATTGTATTAATATTAATTGGACATAATCATTTGAATTGATTCGTACTTAATACATTAATTATCCCAATGCTTGATAATACATCAAGTCATTATATTTACCCTACATAACAAGCACATTTGAAGTCTGACTTTTGACATAAGGATAATCCGATGTCATGCCACATCTCGTTACAAGTCAATCAAATGTCAAGCCCATATTAGTGTCGACTCGATGCTGTCTCGTTTGACATGTGCATCTCAAACACTATACTAACCAACAGAATATCTCAACAAAAACACCATGGCCAATGCTGACATTACTTAGCCTGACATTTCGGAGGGAGTTGGTATTATATTGAATGCTAGCAATGTGAATCCCAGAGAACACAGAATGGGAGGAAAAAAACTGAGATATTAGTTTTATTCAGCACATCTTGAGGCATATATAACCGGAAAATTCACCAAACACTTGAGAATAAAAAAGAAAGAATTAATGATACTTGAGAAGCAACAATGTCTATATCAATATTTACATTGATTTGAACTTTGGGTTTCGGTTTCAGAGAAACCCAGACGAACTTACCTATATATACTTGTACTTCTGTCAGACTATGGAAGACGATAGCACTGCCAATCAACGCACTCTTTGCACATTTCTCAACCAAAATGGAGGAGTGGGAATACCTCAACACAAAATGCATACCCGCACCTTTTTCATCTTCCTTCACCCAAACCCTTTTTCATTCTTGCCATCATCCAATCCTTCGGTGATTTGGAGCCAACAATCAGGTGAATATTCCAAAAATGTAACTATAACATCCGGCATCAATGGCATAAAGTCTCTCCATGGATAACCCAATGGATAAAACTGTCAGAAAATTCGCTGAGAATATCGTAGTTTCGGACAGGATCATAAGCCAATTCCTTCCCCGAAATTTGCTTCCTCTGTGATAATGATGGTGACAAATTTATTCATTCAAATGTGAATAGAATATTGGCTACAACTCAGTATTAACTAAAAATATGTTTAAGTTGAGAATAAATTGACTGTGTCCGATGTAATGAGACAACTTGTATAGTACAATATTTCTCAGGATTTCTATGCCAAAAATTATCAATTGTGCTGCTCACTTGCCCAGGTAGACCTGTGCAAGAGAGTAAGTATGCGCATGCATATACAGATATAAGCACATTCGAAACGTAGAGTCGACTGTTCAGATGTATCAATATATAAAATGTTGTACAATATGGAAACTACACAGATAAGTACAAAGATATACGAACATGATAAAGAGAGATAAGTTTATACTTTGTTGTGTAACACATGACAGACCAACACTTCGAATCCATAGCTTGACAAAATGTTAACTAAAGCAAGGTTTAAAATCTCAGTTTGGTACCGATAACGATTGGTGGCAAGACTGATATTATTCTGGTATTGATTGACTACCGATATTCAGTACAGATCAGTACCACCTGACCAGTGAGAGAGAAACATAAAAGAGAAGGATGAGAAGCCTGAGGGAGGAGGGAAGCAAAGAAGGTAAAGGAGACAGTGGTGTAGTAGGAAGAGGAGAACAGGACAACAATTCGAACGAGGAGACAGCAGCGACACAATGGGATGGAGGCGACGGCAGTAGCAATGCAACAGGAAGGAAGATGTGGAAGGGAGAAAAAATAGCACATGAAAGAGAAAGAATATGAAAGAAAATAGGAATAGTTGTGAGTGACAGCTTAAGACAGAGACAGAGAGAGATGATGTACTCATGTTTATGGATCAGTATTTCTATTAACAGAATCAACTTGGTTATGACAACAATAGTCTTTAATATAATTAAAATAATCTCCACATATAAGACCATCAACTTTCAATATTATGTGGACTGCACATGTCTACAATCATATTCCATTAAATCAGTGCACGATCATCTAATATACGAGGATTTTTGAAGATCATGTTGAAAAATGAAAATTCATTCCAAAGAAACATTCTCAAAGGTTGTCTTACACTGCTATGTTGCAGGGCTTAACCTGATGTAGAACAAAGTAGGGAAGTAGAGAGAAAGAGGGAGAAAGAGAAAGAAAAGTGTGAGATAAGAGAGGAGAGTCAGAGACTAGAGAAGATGCAATTCTTTTCATTCAAATCTAAAATGTTTGATCCATTAACAAACTCCACTATTTATAGGGGTTTAGGAGCATTGGTACAATTAATGAAGATAATGATTCCCGAGAGTATGTCTTTTAGAAATCCAAAAAGTGACTTCTAGGATACCTAAATAGCAAACGAGTGCACTTAATAGTTAATACCAAAAGACTTTTCAATTTTCAACACAACTTTTAAAATTTCTAGACCAACTAATTGATGATTTTTTATTGATTACTTTCCCTAAAATAATTTTTTCTGAAATCCTTTGTAAAACTAGATGGTTCTCCATCATTCTCTCCGATGGAAAAAACCTCGACCACAGAGATTGATCTGTAAAGTATTGATCCAATAAATCTGGTGCAAAGTTACAAAGTTCTTCCAAAGTAATCCAAGTGGCATTGGAAGCTGGACAATCATGCCACTTGACAAGAAAGTGTTGAGTAATGCTAGTAGTAGACGTAACAAGGTGATCATCAAGAATGACTTCTACATCATCCCTGTGTTATGGGAGAATCGATGCTTTAAGAGGATTGTCATCTACAAAAACACCAATAGATAAGATGAAACTCAAAAGTACCATGATATGGAGTTAAATCCTCCACATTAATACTTAAGTCGAAAGGCAAATCTAGCATATATGCATTAAATCCCAATTTTTGGATAATGGGTGGCATACAACTTTTTAAATGAGTTTTTAGATAATCACTTAGGGGCGACTACGAACCAAGACATAATGGCCAACTTAAAACTCTTTGACTTATGCGATGTGCATTAGTAGCAAGTTTGTAACTTTCATTACTTAGAGCAATTCTACGTCGAAGCTCAGGATACAAATCATGAACATGTTAAGCAAAGGGATGGGCTTGTTCTGAGGCATGATAGTCAAGTTGAAGGGGTGCAAGGTCAATAGGGATGCGTGTAGTATAGCCAAGGACAATTTGAAATGGGCTTTTTTCGGTGGAGCAGTTGACTAAGTTATTGTATGCAAATTCTACAATAGATAAGGTTAAATCTTAGTTTCCGTGTTTCTCCCCAACTAAACATCTAAAAATATTTCCCAGGGAACAGTTAACAATCTTAATTTGATCTTCAGTTTAAGGGTGAAAGGCTGAAGAGAACTTCAATATTGTGTCAAACAGTTTCACAAAGTTTTCTAAAAGTAACTAACAAATTTCATATCCCTATCGGACACCATGGTTAAGAGCAAGCCATATAATTTAACCACTTCTCGAAACAACAATTTAGTAATGTGTGAGGCATCGTCAGTCTTATTACATAGGATAAAGTGGGCCATTATTGAAAATTGATCAATAACAACCAGAATAGAGTCATGGCCAAGAGTTGTTTTGGGAAGTCCAAAGACAAAATCTAAACTCACATCTTGTCACGGTGAATGTGAAATGGTTAATAGGGTGTATAGGCCAATATTACGTTTGTGAGTTTTGGCAATTTGACAGGTGTGGCACTGCGATATCACTCGAGCAATATCTCGCTTTAAGGAAGGATAGTAAAATCTATCCTCAACAAATGCAATGGTCTTGTCTTCGCTTAGGTGACCTGCTAATCCGCCCACATGCATTTCCCAAACAAAGAAGTCTCGAAGGGAGGATCGGGGAACACACAATCTAGTAGATCGAAAAAGATAATCATCCCTAAGAATGAAGTCCATATGTTCACGACAATTTCCATCTTGGACTTCTTGATATATGTGATTAAAGTTTGGACATTGGGTATACTCTTCTTTTAATCGCTCGACTCCTATGACCTTGACACTCATGGTAGATAGGATTGTAGAAATTCGACTAAGGGCATCGGTAACTTTGTTTTGAGTGCTAGAACAATGCTTAATTACAAAAAAGTATTTGTTAAAAAACACAATCCACTTGGCATGTCGAGCATTTATCTTCTTTTTGGCATTTAAGTACCTTAGGGCCTGGTGGTCAAACAACAAAATAAACTATTGCGGCAGAAGGTAATATCGCCAATACCTAAAACATTGCATAATCGTGTAGAAATCTTTGTTGTAGGTAGAATCAAGGTTCGCAATACCGTACCGTACCGGTGTTTCGACCTGGGCTCGATACCGATACGGTACGGTATACCGAGCGGTACACCCAGGTGTACTGAACGGTATACTCAGGTGTGCCGAGTACTGTAGCTCTGCTACAATGCTACAGTGCACTGCTACAGTCGCTCGGACCGGTACGTACCGCCCATACCGGGCGGTACAGTTCGGTACTGCAGACCATGGGTGGAATAATATTGTTTTGCATCATTGAGTTTGTCACTAAAAAAGACGATAAGTTAACCCTCTTGGCGAATAATTTCTCCTATGCCTATACCAAAGGCATCACAAGTGACCTCAAAGGGTTTACTAAAGTTAGGGTGTCTAAGAACAGGAGCGATGGTCATTTTCATTTTGATGTCAACAAAGGCTTTGGTAGCAGCCAAGGTCCAAGAAAACACACATTTCTTTATGCAATCAGTCATAGGTGTCATATTAGAACTAAACCCTTTAATGAATCTCCTGCAGAAAGAGACTAATCTATGGAAACTATGAATCTCGAAAAGGGTTTTAGGCTTAGGCCATTCTGAAATGACGTGGATCTTTTCTGGATTAGTGGCAACACCTCGGGCAAAAATGTTGAAGCCCAGGAATAGGACATGAGTTTGCATGAACAAACACTTTTTCCATATTGACATAGAGCTTAGCAACTTAAAGGGTGGTAAAAACCTATCGAAAATGTTCTAAATGATTCTCTTTGATCTTACTAAAGATCAAGATGTCATTAAAGTAGACTACAACAAATAAGCCTATATAGGGTTGTAAAACTTGGTTCATGAAGCGCATGAAAGTGCTTGGGACATCGGATAGACCAAAGGGCATGACTAGATATTTGTATAGGTCATCTTGGGTTTTGAATGTTGTTTTTCATTCGTTACTAGGTCTAATACGAATTTGGTGGTATCTGCTTCTCAGAAAAATTTTTGAAAACCAACTAGATCCAACAAGAAGGTCTAGCATATCCTTAAGTCGAGGAATCAAAAAGCGATATTTTATTGTTATTTTGTTGATTGCTCAACTATCCACACACATCCTCCAAGACTCATCTTTCTTAGGGGTTAATAGGGCAAGGACAACACAAGGATTGAGGTTGTGTCGTACAAAGCCTTAAGCCAAAAGTTCTTCAATTTGCTTGTTTAACTCCACTCTCTTGTTAGGATTCATTCTATAATGTGAGAGATTAGAGAGCTACGATCCTGAGATAAGGTCAATGATAAGAGTGGCAACTCACTAGGTAATTCCAAGGGTATGACATCAGAAAAATTCATCTAATAAGGATTTAACTTCAGGAGTCAGATCAGGAATAGTGCAAGGGCTAAGAATTTCTCTAGCAATGATGGTCACACAAAATTTGTTATCTATGCTTTCTATTTCTAAAGATTTCGGATCTAGCAAATGGAGTTTCTTGGTGGTTGGGGTTTGCGTAAGAGACTTGGGAGTTCCTGTTTAGTTCTTTTTTGACGGTTTTACTAATCGCAAGATAATGTTTTTGTCTTTATATCAAAAGGCAATTGTGTTTACTCTCCCATAATTGGTAACATCAAGGTCATACAACCAAGGCTAACCTAAAAAAATGTGGGTAAAGCCCATTGGTAGGACGTCACAATAGATCTCATCCTAGTAATCGTCGAATTTTGATTGGTACCAAGCATCTTTCAGTCACTAGTAAAGTGGTTTTATCAACCCAAGCTACTTTTAATGGGGTTGGATGTGACTCTTCTTTAAAGTTTAGTTCTTTGATAATAGATTTTGAGACTACGTTCATAGTGTTACCCCCATCTATAACTAATTTGCAAGTTCTTTCCCCACTTCAGATCAAAGTATGGAATATACTTGTCCTCTTCCATTCATTAGAATCACTAGCAATAGAGAGAATAAAGTGGACAACATTAACATGAGCATCTTCAATTTCTACTTTGTTTTCGTCACTTGAATAGGCTTCGGGTTCAACTACTTGGTTTACATCCTCGATTTGATCCTTTGATTCTTGTCTTAAGGTAAGGGTACATTGAGGATAACGGGAGGCAATGTGACTTCTATTTTGGTAATAATGACAATGGATGAAGACGAACTAGTTTGCAAATCAATAGTTGAACGAGTTGGACGATTCGTGGTTGGGCTAAGATTGTTGCCAGTAGTGGGGATTTTTGACTTGACAGAGCCATTACCTGGTGTAAATTGGGTAATAGTTTTATTGTCAAGAGACTGAGAAGATACTCACCGAATTAGATAAAGTTTGATGTACTTCTCAATCTCAAGGGCTCATCGGAAAGCTTCCTTTATGGTGTTGGGAAAACCAAGGGAGCCTTCTTATTGGATGTCAAACCTCAACCCATTAACAAATCTTTAAACAATGATGATTTGATCCTCTTCTATTTCATACCTAAGTAAAAGTTCCTCAAATTGAGCCAAATACTCTTCCACACTAGAATTCAACTGTTTAAGGCATAAAAATTGTTAACCAATTGACTTCGAAAGTAGGTTGGTAAATATTTCATTAAGTTTTTGTTTCATGACTTCCAATTGAGTGATGGGAGGCTCTCGAGAGTGTTTGAGACTAAGTTGGACATGTTGCCAATATTTCCTAGAGGATTTTACCAATTTCACTTTTGTAAATCGTACACATTCAATATCAATTATTCCATACTACTCAAAGTAGTCTTCCATGCTATCTAACGAGTCAACAACTACATTTGGGTCAAACCTACCATCAAAGTCCGACACATCCACTTTGATTCTTCTGGTCATTTCCCTAGATTGTTAGCAAACTAAACCCGTTAGCCCATCACTCAGGTTTGTGGAATTCTTATAGATTCTATGAATTCATCATTAAGGTCAAAAGCTTAGTCATCAAGAATTATTGGGGCATGATTGTGAACAGGTGTCCTAGAGGTGGACATAGGATTTGTTTAAATTAGGGCTTGGGGAGTACGTAAAATTCATTGATTTGAAACTATAAATTATAGAGAATGGATATGTTGCCTAGCTGACTTATCAGCCTCCTCATTCATGGGTCATTTTTCAAGATGTTAGAGAACTCTTAGGACTTGGGTCATTTGGTCACATAACTGGTTTAACATTGTGTCATGATCCGTTAACTTAGACCTAAGGGTGTCTACCTCACTCTTTTGGTTTAGGGAATTCATCAAGATTGATTTGGTTTTCACCTCGTTGAGTCATGATTCTAATGTTATCGACAAATTACCTTTTGATGATGAGGTCGTTAATTGTTATAATGGACAAGGTAGAAATGTGATGTTTCAAATAGTTCCCACTTTTTTTTTTGTTCCAAATGGTTCTCACTTTTTTTTCTCACTTTTTGTTTTGAATTTTTTTTTTAACAATTTTCAAGTGTTGAAATTTTAATGGTTCTGTAGTTGTAGCTAAGGGGGAGAGAGAGGGTGATAAAAAGAGGAAAAAAAATAGGAGTAAACGGGAGGGAGAAGCGATAAAAACTATGATCTACTGAAATATACGAATTTTCTTTTCGATAAAAAAATATTAGTAAAGTTTTCAAAGATTTACCTTGCACTGAAAGCTACGTGGTCCACAAATTCCGTATGAACAATCGCCCCAAAGTCTAACTCCACATGCAAGGGGGTTGACATTGGAGGTGCAAGGATCCTTGAGTGTTGATCAAACCTTTTGTTGCTAGTTGAAACCCAATGGGATACAGGCCAGGTTTCTTGATGAGCTCTTATACCAAACTGATATAGAACAAAGTAGAGAAGTAGAGAAAAAAAGAAGGGAAGAGAAATAAAGAGAAGTGTGAGATAAGAGAGGAGAGCAAGAGACTAAAGAGAAGAGAGTAAGAGACTAGAGAAGATACAATTCTTTTCATTTAAATCTAAAATGTTTGATCTATTAACCAGCTCTACTATTTATAGGGGTTTAGGAGCCTTGGTACAATTAATGAATATAATGATTCCCAAGAGTAATCTCCTAAGGAATTAGTAGGTCTTTTAGAAATCTAAAATGTGACTTCTAAGTAATCTAAATAATAAATAAATATACTTAATACAAGAGTGTACTTAAGACAAAGTGGAGTCCCTAGAAAGAGCAAAAAACTTTTCAATTTTCAATGCAACTCTTAGAATTTCTAGGCCAATGAATTGATGACTTCTTGTTGATATCTTTGCCTAGAATAATTTTTTCTTAAATCCTTTGTAAAGCTTAATGATTCTCCATCATAACCATTCTGTGATATTAATCCATTCAATTCTAGAGACCAAATATACTAACTGAATTCGAGCAAACTTATAAGTAAAGAATAAATTCATTTTATTATGATAAAAGTGTCTCATTAATCAATCAAATTCTTAACTGGAAAATGCTTCAAGTCAAAATATTAAAAACAAAATGGCAATTAAAGAATTATAATACTGACCTTAATGCCAGATCCATCTTCACATAGAGGAGAGATTGTCTCAGCATTCATGCCATTAATGTTTTCAGTCAAAAGATTCTCAATTGGGGAGTTCAACCTGCAATAACATATGAAATTTTATTTTTTTTAGCTTCAAAATCTCAGAAGTTTAGTTCCTAACATTGTGCTTAGCCTTTATTTCCTTACATTCAATATAACAACTTAAATTCAATACATAGACTGACAAGAGTAACTTAGGAATCAGGATGGACAGAGGACAGCAGCATGAACCAAGTGGCCATGAAGGAAAGTGAAGGAAAGGAGTAGGCATCTCATTATAAATTCTGAATTTACTTGTACCCACAAGTAACCTATAGAGCTCAAGAAGGAACCAAATCCATACTATTCGTGTGATATTGATAATAACTGAAAAAAAAACATATGACATATTCTTCTGCAACATGCATCACAGGCCACTGAAATGATCAAGACATTGATATTGCATAATATATCTATAGAGAATTAGATGTCTCAAAGAAGCTTGAGAGACACATGGACTCCAGAAAAAACAAAATATAGCTTTTCGACCATAACTAGCAAACAAACACCCAAGTCATATGCTCAGTGGAGTATTACAAAGAAAGGATTACCTATCATAAATTTCTTCATCGCATGAATTACCAGATGATGACAGCCAATCAAGATCCAGAAAATTTGATTCCCCATGTTCATAGACAAAATTGTGCTCACCATCTGCAAAGAGCTGCCTTCTGGACATTGTGGGAGTGTACCTAAACAAGATAGGTAAAGAAAGTTACCCTCCTGATGATAATGAACAAATTATTGGAAATCCCTTTTCACACTGCATCAGGCAGGAGAATTGCATGAGTTCATCTATTTCAGAAAAAAAAGGCAACACAAACATACAACTCCTAGAGTTTTAAAGTTCAGGGCCTTCAGGCAATTAATATCACAAGTATTTTAGGTATACTTCTACAATAACAACAACAATAAACCTGATGCATTGCTCTGTCGGATACTCACAACTATTTGGGGTCAGCACAATCTGCAGGTCTCTGTTTGAGTATAAATAGCTTCTCTTCATATTTTTGAATTTGCGTTTACTTTTTGGTGGATTGGTGCACCAAAAAACTTAAGAAAAAATTGAAACTAATTCGTTTTTGTGCATTTACTGAAAACTGAAGCAGCTGACCTGGAATATGATACATCACTTCCACAAGTTGAAATTTCTGGTGTTGAACAGCAAAGATTCTTTTCATTTTCCTGTTGAATTCTTCCAGATAATGTTGAGGGTTTTCTCTGACCAATAGTGCGGCTGGAGAAAGGCGAATCACTTTCACAAAGAATGTTGCCATCTGATAAGGATCTTTTGATATAAGACCTGAAAATATATGAATATTAACTATGACATACATATATGTGATAGATGCAAATGCCTGATGACATCATAAATGATGCCATCAAAGATGAAGACATGGGAAGAATTTCAGCTGATAAGAAAATGTCAGCTTTCATCTTGCTTTACTCCTAAAATGATCAATTTACAAACAATGAGGAAAATCATAGAGACACATCTTGATTATACAGACTTCTACATTTTGTATTCTGGTAAATTGTCCATTGATTAACTCTCACTAAACTAGGCTGCAAGATAGCTTGATTCTGATATGTGTGTGTATATATATATCAAAGACTTGCACAGCATTACATACATCTTAATAAAGAGTACTGAGCGATTTTCTTTTTTTCATGGAGTAGAACTAATTTTATTTAGTTTAAAAAGATAATGGACATAAGGGAGAATTTGAAAACCATGTATGAACAAGACATCTGAGTTTTAAGATAAGAAATCATGCAATAACAAGAATTTTAGACAATGCAAAGAAGCGCATAAAAATGCTTAATCTCATGAGGGGGAAAAAGACAAGACAGAAAAAAAGGAAAGACGTGACAGTAAGCGTTTCCAAGCATGCTTGACGAGGAACATGAAGATACTGTTTATTATGCACAAAAATATTCAGAAAACAAAACCTGGAGCATTCATCAGCAAAAGCATGACCACTTTTTCCCACACTGCAATGCTGATCAGAGTCCAGCTCCCATATTGCCGGTTTACCCTGTTGAGGTTGGAAATGGCCCAGAAATCTGCATTTTACAAGGCCAATTGGTTGATAAGGGCAGTGGAAATTTTAAATTGGTGGTCACAAAGAACTGAAATTTAGTTTTGAGAAATAAAAGGCAACAAGTTCAAAGGAAATTAGTAAGAAACACTGCTTTCGACATACAAATTTATTGCAGCCTGTTTTTCAGCATCCATATAGGCATTGCTGTAGTATCTTTGAAGTGTTCTAAAGAACTCTTGCGATTGTACTGCAGCTTTCCAAAGGCCTCTTCTTTCAGAGAATATCTATCAAGTGTCACAAGTTAAAATGACAAAACCACAAGTAGGTCAATCTACCCTTCTTTTGTGCAGAATTATATATGAAGAACAAAATAGGTTATTTGTTTCAGTATAGTAAAAACAAATATTAATGTATTACCAACTTTACAGTTAAATCAAAATCCTAGACTGAAAAAAATGAACATATGCATAAAGTATATTAACAGCAATTCCAAATAATGTAGAGTTTTTTCTTCATGTTTCCAAAGTTCTACATAGAAGAGCAAATCAGTAAACAAAATGGTAAGGTAAATTATTCCTTTTCTGAACTGACTGGAAACTACACCAATTTGATTAGAAGTTAACACTTCAAGTTATTAATGAACTTCAGAAATGATGAAATCAGATCTTCTAAAACAAGCTGAAATGACTGACAATTTCTCAGATAATCAGATTAATCAAACCAACTTGAAAGAAACAAATATGTTTGCTTTCAATTTTATGTAACAAAGTCTTCAAGGATAAACACAAAATTTGATTAATTTTTTATTAGTATAAAAGTTAATCGAACCCAACCTTGCATGGACTACTAAAATCATTCTGGGTCACTTTTTCTGTGCAACCAAATCAAAGTCAACATTTAAAAAATAATAATGCTGAATAAATAATAACATAAAAGCACCAAATTGTAGATTGTCATCAACAAGCATGATATACCAAGTTGAATATCAAAATAACCAAAAGCATTTACATTGATGATGTTATCTAATGATAATATCATTGAACATGAACAACAATATTGAGTTGGTTAATAAATCAAAGGGCAAATCCAGTATCCTATTAAAGCAGAAGTCACAAAAATCAGCTAGTTTCATCATAAATACATGTTCACGACTTGGAAGCATCCAATTTAGTCAAAGTTCGGTTTCTTGGTGACCCAAAATGCTGATACTGATGTTTATAAGTTGTATGCACAAGTGAAATATGAAATACGTGCAGTAAGATTTATCGTGAAAACTCTCCTGGAACCTCCTATTATGTTTCCATCATAGAGGTTGCATAACTGTTTCTGCAGAACGAAAGCAGAAACCTTTCTCGACACAACCTATAAAACTTTCCTTCAAATAACTACTTGTTTTTAAGCAAAATATTCAATCTCCATTATGATTAAGCGAATGGAATAACTGTTTCTGCAGAACAAAAGCAAGAAACCTTCTTCACACAACATAGCAAACTTTCCTCCAAATAATAACCTATTTTTAAGCAAAATATTCAGTCTCCATAATGATCATGTGAATGGTTCTTACAGAATCCAATGACCAACTTTATATCATTTAGTCATTCTCCACAAGCATTAGAGTGGCTTTCACATAAAACAATAATTAATCTTCCAGCCTTTATCTCTTAAAAACAACTAGATTGTAAATAGAGTGTCAATTTGCAAGTTGAAACAGTAACTTCAAAAGTGAACTGATAGTTTTTTCAGATTTATGAAATTCAATATTTGGTTGTCAGACAAAGCCATCATGCACATATATCCCTATTAATCAAGTATGTGTCAGTCCAAGGAGCCCTGAAGTCAAATTTGTTAGGTTCACATCGTGAGATTTCAGAAGGAAAAATGGATTGTTCTTTTTTTTTTTCCAAAAACAATGTTTGTTGAGGTCAACTAATTATCCTGCAATAAGTTCTCCAACGACCAAAAGGTGTAGCTACCAAACCTTTATTCTTAAATGTATGAACTATGAACATGCCCATTAAAGTTGGCAGATATAACATTTTTCAACTCATATCTCAGCTTGCCAACATATAAGGACTTTGAAAAGCTCTAACTAGCATAGCATGTAGTCATCCAATGTAAAGATTTTGCTGTTTCTACAAACATCAGAGGAAAATACACAGATTTACCTAATCAAGCACAACACATTTACATAGGTCACCCAGAAAGCTGGGGCTCTATTTCCTTTTAATGAAGCTATTACCAAAAATTCAAAACTTGGGCCTCCAATTGTAAATTAATTTCCGATTGTAAATTGGAAACTAATTACAATTGGAAACTAATTTATGATATCGAAGCAAATAACATCAAAAGAACACAAACTAGTTGGAAAACATGGTAAAAGTGGCCTTCTAAGTGATATGAAATTTGAAATAATAACAAATATACCTTGTTATGAGCAGCAGAACCGCCATATTGATGAGCAAGTGTGTCCCCCATTGTTTCATAAAAGCTCATTAAATCATCAGCCAAAGGGGCATCTAGATCAATCTTTGGTACACGTATTAGGCTTAACGCATGAAGCTGATGCCCAAGAGCAGCTAAACCATATGCATATTGAGCAACATTTGTGCGATCTAAACAGTCTATGCAATTTGTACGCAAGACTCCTTTCTGAAATTTAATGGGTTTCGTCAAGCAAATTCCGCAGTTGCCATCTTTATTTTCTGCAGTTCCCTGTTTGGCCTCTTGAGAAGCATCTCTTACCATTTTATCTTCTTGAGTACCATCTCCCATCATGTTATCTTCTTGAGAACCATCTCTATTAGTAGTATAGCCATCCGTGTTGTTGATATAGTTGTTGACATTATTATTGAAATTAAATGACCAGAGACCAGCATGGTCTTTCCTATGGAACATCACCAGCAAAAATAGTTTAGAAAATATATTCAGGCTCATGGATTAAGGTGCATGTTCCACCAAGTACATACCATAATATGTAACATGGCAAAAAACTAGTGCATTCAGCATGTTGTGCCAATACAGAATCCAAACATGCAGCTCTATTAATACATGCCATAACATGATACATACGATATGCACTTAGTTACATAAAACTCATGGGTGGTTGGCACAGGCACACACTGCACAATTTAATTCTTGGGCAGGTGCATTTATTTACTACTAAATAATACATAGGAATATTATATGCATGATCAAATTAAAAAATATCCTGATAATATTGTGAAGACGATGAATAATTATCTTGACTAATCAAGTCTAAGAAACTTATTAGATAAATTATCAGAAGTGATGAGGTTTAGTGCATTTATGAAGGAAAACTATAGAACTATGGAACTAGTTTCTAACATGAAATGAACCCTCTCAAATCTGTACCTCAAGTTTTGGACAGGGAGTCTTTGTTTGAATTCGTTGAAGAATTAGATGGTGTAAAAAAAAATTTGAGAACTACTTAAGTAGTTCAGAGATGATGATTTTAATATGCCTTTTTTTTAAATGATGCTATTTTAAATGATAATTTTCGTCAATGATTTAAAAATATATCATGCTACAGTTGACCAGTGTGGAATAGCACATCATCAGTATGATAAAAAATATCAACATATTACCAAGAAAAAATTTTAAAAATCAAGGTGTTAGCTTACAGTCAGTATATGTCAATCAATAACCTAGTATGCAATTTGGAGCCGTTTAACATAAGGGTCTGTCTATAAAGATATAGGGCCTAACTCTGCTGACTACAACTAAAAAAGGTATATCGAACATGATATTTGACACACATTTGGTTTAGAATTTCTAAATCCTATGTTCATTATGCTGTGTGTTCTACAAAGTAATGCTTGTGCATCCTTGTAGATGGTTAAAGATCGCATAAGCTGCCAAAGGATCAGAGTGAAATTAAAATCAGAGACTCCCTTTGCAGCCTGAATATTTTTGGTACTACAGTGGAAACCATAGCTCAAATTTTGTAGGGGATAATAACATAGCACTGCAACAAATCATTTCAAACCAAGTGGGTGAATGAGAATTTGACGTATAAACATCTTTTTAACAATATTGCACTTAAAAGCCAGAACTTTGTTGCTTAAGCACCAAAATACTTCATGATTCTGCTTCTCAACAAAAGGCTATGTGATAAAACTCCTCAAGGGTGAATAATCCATACTAAAATGTAACAAAGGTCTCATGAGTGATATGGTCATATTAAATTATTATTAATTGAGGAGATGCTCAGGAAAACATCTCAATATAAACATCATTTTCCTTAATCTGAAAGAGCAAGATAAGCACAAAATATTGGCAGACTAGACCTAGAGCAAGAGCTCACTTCTGAAGATGTAAACTGTCAAAGTGCCATTTAAATAAGCATATAATCAGGTATTGGCATATCTAACTCTTAAAGGAAGATGAAGAGAAAGTAACATCCAGAAATGTAAATATTAATATATCAGCTCGTCAACATAAAATAAATTTGTAATTGGGTTTATTTTGGACAAAAGAACCAGTACAAAACTAACCTTTTATAAAAGAATGATGGAGAAAACATTACAGAACCTAAAGCAGGAAATTAAAAGGACATATAGCAGATTCAGTACACTGAAGCAAAAAATTAAAAAGATAAAATTCTTACAAAATGACAGGCCCCCCTAAAGCAACATCAAACCCTAAAGCTGGTGTCACTTCACAATGGAAGAAGCCAGTTAGATTCAAGGCGTAGGTCGCAACTTTTCCCAGCAAAGTAAGCACACCTTTAGCCTTACTGCAACACAAGCTTTTGGATTAGAACTGCATGACTTAACAGGCATTATATCTTTATATAGAACAAGGAGGTAGGTACCTCCGAGAATGTTTATGAAGGTCCCAGTGCAAGAACTTTAAACAATTTTCATTTGGCAGATCTTTATTTATAAATTCAATGGCATTAGCAAATTCCAAGCGAAGAATAGATTCTCGGGGTTTCTTCTCTTCTGACTGTAAAAATGAAAAAAAAACCACACAAAAAAGTGGCAGAAATGACCATCACATCCAATTTTAAAGTGGAATGCCTATTATAATGGAAAATTGTCCATCCATGCTTCATACAAGAAACTCTTGGAGGCACTCGATGTAGATTATACCTTAATCAAGTTTAAAATGATTATAGGGTTCCCATATCTTTTTACAAGATTCTCAAAATGAAGCCGCGTAGCTTCATAATCTGTATCCTTTCTATGCACTGCAGAAAAGAGAAGAGACGATAAGACAGAAATAAAACCTTATGTGAACATCATGCTATAGCAAGTTTGATGCTTACAGACAATATCAGGCTTCAGATTCAGCCTTGAGGTTTCTTGTGACCAAAAAAGTGGTATCGAACCCCTATTCTGAACAACTGAACAAATATGAGTTGGAATCCCACCATGAATGTCTTCAAAAACAATTTGTTCTGTCTCAACATCATTTGCCACCCTACCCTTCTCATTAACACCACGCTTCAGATATCTGATAAATAGAATTCATCACATATCAAAATTGAGAAAAAAAGAAAGACATTATAGTTATAAACTTGTCAATCTTCGCATATCAAAATACACAATGTACCGAGAAGCAAACATCCTCTTCACCATCAGGATTGATCTTAGTCACTCCCCTGACAACCATAGTAAAAGAATAAACGAAAAAGGTAGACCAACCTAGTGCCGGCATAGTGACGTGAGCGCCTGGCAATGAGTGTCAATCTAAAAATCTTCCCAGATACTGAAAGTTTTGCCTGAACAAACAAAATAAAAATCATTACCAGTGAATTGTGTTAAAACAAGGTTGATGTCCAAGAACAAGTAAATGGCAATAAAGACTAATAAGTTAATATGAGGATACATAATCATTCACATTGTTTAACAAAATTAGAGAAATTTGGTTGGTACCTTAACCTTTGTATATGTCATTGCATTTGTCTCAAATGCCAGTTGGTGCATATTCACCAATCCATTCAAGGACTGGCATTGGACGATCATCTGGTACTGGGTAGTAGTCACTAATTTTAGTATTTTCTACAACTGATACTGGGCAGTACAGATTACTTAATACACTGGTACCGTAGCAGTCCAGTAAATTACAAACTCCGTATCGGACCGAGATTTAAAACCTTGCTTCATTGACTTATCAAATGTTGAGATGATTTCTTTGTTTCACTTCATTTTGTTTTCATGAATTTTGTACCTTGGATTTCATGAGCCTTACAGTGCGGCAGTGCCCCTGCCAAAAAATTTTAAAAATAATATATGCATTTCAGCCTTGACTATTAAATTGTAGATATAAGATCATGTCCCTACTATCAAATTACATAACCTTCTAACGTTGTACAGAAATTGTAAATGGAACAGATTGGCTCATGAAATAAACAACCTACCATATCTCACCAGTAAACACAATGTAACTTGGTAAAATGAAATTTGTTTGAGCACTTCTGATTTGACTTGATCAGTCAGCAATCAAGTGGATGTAGAAAAATTGTCAGCAAAATGAAAAACCACCTTAACATAGTTCCTACTTCATTTTAGTTATCTTACCAGACATTAGCTGACACCAATGGTACTTGTTAGCTTGAGGAAAATTGCATTCTTATGTTCCATGAAGTGCTTAGCGCCACTGAGGTATACAGACGAGAGAACATTATCCGGATATGAGTTATCCTCCATAACTAGTGAGATGTCCAATATCTTAACATCTGTTTTAGAATCTATAATATATACTCATGTCAAACTCTTTCCTTCAGGAAACAAAGGAATACTAAGATTTTTAAATACATTTGTTCCTAATTGTATGGACATAACTAAGGATAGGTTTCTTTTCCTGGGTTGACCAACACATTGCCAAAAATTGCAGGTTCAATTATCCATTCAGCATAACATCCATGACTGAATGATGTATGTTTCACAAAGCAAACAGCTAGGGACAAAAAAAACACACGCTTCTAACCAAGGTTCGCAATACCGTACCGTACCAGTGTTTCAACCTGGGCTCGGTACCGGTATGGTACGGTATACCGAGCGGTACACCCAGGTGTGTCGAGTACTGTAGTTCTGCTACGGTGCTACAGTGCACTCGGACCGGTACGTACCGCCCATATCGGGCGGTACAGTTCGGTACTGCAGACACTAGTTCCAACAAGAGTTAACATTTCTGGCAGAGCTAAATATCATACGTATATGTCCAAGGCAACGCACATTAAACAGTCACTTGTGTGTTGATAATAAAACAAACAGAAGTTAAAATATCTTACCTGCTTGAAAAAACCATATACTAAAGCAACTGTCCATAGAGTATTTTTAAGTTGATTATGGATTCCACGTGTCAAAAATTCATTCCAGACGAACATGGACTCATATAATGCTTGTCCTGTTTGACTGTCAGATATATTCTTTTGGAGGCTTCGCATGACATGGTATGAGTAGCTAAAAAAGAAGTCCTTTGTGAGATCCACTGTACATAATAACTTTTTGTATCTGCACCATCATTAAGACAAATTTATATTCTAAGGAATCATTCTGATAAAATACAACTGAAGAATCATGATGTTACACGACAAAGTACAAGAACGACAGAAAAAAATGATTTTATAATACATCTAAATATAATATACATTAACATAAAAAATGCATGAAGTCATTCGAGGATAATAAACATAACAAATTTGCCACTTAGGCCCCACAGATAATATGTCTTGGAGAGAAATTATTAAATGAGTAATACTGTAATAGATCAGAAACTATCTGTAGAAAAAACCCTCTCAACCAACAAATTATCAAGAAATAATGATTTATAAAACAGTTTAAAGGAGACATTCAAATAACAAAAGGTGCATGTCAAAACATCACTGTTTCCATGCTCGTCAAAACATTTTATTAGTTACATAATAAAAAACAAACCTGTTTTCATTCTTAGAATAAGTCAGATTAGAGCTGATGGTAGAATTTGGAAGTGCAATCATCTCACTTTTGGTGACAGCATAAATAGTATGGCCATATATAGCACCAATTTGCCGCCTTCTAGTAATAAGCAGCATGTAATAAGGCCCCAAAAACTTAACAAATCCTGAAATGATAATACATAAGATATCACAAGTAAAATACTGCAAATAAGCACCACAAAGAATAGCTGACACTTGACTTACCAACAATGCCATAACAGTTGGTGACAAATTTTAGTCCACCGGTCGACCTGTTTCCCTCATCTATTCGGTTCAACAATTCATTGCATTCACTTTCAGAGTAGGTTGTAGCATCCTCACGGATGTTAAGCTCTGAGAGTTCTGATCTGTCAATCTTTAACACTCTCCACAATGTTCTTTTCTTGTCTCTTCCAATCATATAAAATTTCTGCAAGTGATACAAAAAAATCACATTTTGACATAATGATCCAGAAAGCAACTGACAAAGAAAGTACAAGAGTGGCAGTAGAAAAAGACAATTTAGGTTGTCTCTGAGCCAGTAATGAGTTTAAGATGCACATTTCCAGTATATAGATTTGTGCAAAGCACTTAACATGAAGCAGTTAGAAACAGAATGAAATTCATTACCAATAAAACAACTTAATGTTTATTGTTAAACAAAATGTAATTTCGTTGTAAACATAAAATTTTTCATGGTCGTGTTACTGAGTACCCAGTTCTGATCCAGATCTTAGCCCCTAAGAAATATTCTTCATACAATGATGCTACTTTCAATCTCTTGGATAAGAGAGAAGCAAATCCAAACAAACCAGGAAAACAAAGAAATTACTAATGCAGTAGATTATTCCAAAACATTCTTTGAAGGAGTTCAGAAATATTTTGTAGTTCCCATAACTGCCACTTTATGTTGATTGCTATGCCTTCTTTATATTGGAGTCCACTTTCTCCTGAAATAATATTTGTGTGCTATTTCAAGTGAAGAGAAGCCTTTTGGGCATTTTCCCCGAAAAAAAGAAGACTTGGTTGATGCTCTTTGAATTGGACACTGGCAGCATCTACTAATTCGGACGTTAATTTGAAAGCATATTTCACCCGGGATAATCATAATCAAAATCATAAGACACTGAATGGAGTAGTGAGCTCAATGAAAAAGGTACCTGTAGTATGGTGGAGGGGCACGGGACAGTATGTACCCACCACCCTACTATTTTTGGATCCTGATGAGGATATGAGGGATATAAAATTCTAAATAGAAAAGATTGTGACACTTAAAAAGTTTCAGTTTGGAAAATGATCCTAAGTTGGATTGACATGTTTAAACAGATGACTAGAGACTGTTACATTTCAACAATTCCCCATGTGAAGATGATGCTTGGTTAGATTGACATTTCCTAATATATGATTCTAATACTTATAATTGTGGTTTTAACTTTTAACCATTTTGGGTTGTGTTGCCAAGACCTGTTAACACAAGTTGGATGATTAGATTGGTCAGGATCATCAAAAATATCTCAAAAGATACAAGTAGAAGAAAATTTTTTAATGCTAGAACCAAAAAATGAAACCTCAAGCAATTAATGTGTAATTTTTATCATTTTTTGTTTTACCTTATTTATCTTAAGAACTCTTTATAGCAGTATGGACTAACAGGGCACCTGGACATCTTTATGGAGTTGGGACATAAAAACTTGGCCATTCATCATTTGGACCAGATGCAGAAAAAGTTTACAAATGTAAGACCATTAACTTAACCAATGAAAGGAAAAACACAGAACTCGAAAGACAGAGTCTTAGATGAACAAGTATTCTTTCTCCTTCACCCGAGATCATTTCTGATTCTTTAATTTTTTTTAAATGTTGTTCCTTCTGATATATGTTTTCTCTCTTTTAACCAAGTAATAAGCAATCCTTTTATCTTTTATGTGCTCTACCTCTCTCTAATGGGATAAATAGGATTTAATATTTTTCATCTTCCTTTTTAGACCCACAGTCAACCAGAGGCAAAGACTTTCTTCAAAGACTTGAATAAACAGATCGGGTTCAGGTCCCTAATTATTCAATGATCAAAAATGGGTCATTGATTTTCTTTATTTAAATAAAGCACAGAGGAGTAATCAAATCATCAATATCATTTCTACTACTCAGAATTTTTGCTTCAACTATCTTAGAAGCATAACTTGAGCTCCATGTACATTTTAAGGCATGTGAGTAGGGATTTCAAAGCTGGTCCATAAGCTTTGTGATGTCACTTGTTTATTGGCAATCTTGAATGCTTAAGATAGTATTGCCAGATATTGGTACTTTAAGGTTCAATAGGTCAAGTTCAAGCAATCATTGATCACTTTGGGAATATAATCTCATGTGATATGAGTTGCTATTTAATATGCTGACTATTCTCTTGCAGAACTGCTTTTAGATAATTGGTTAAGCTATTGTAAATAGAATTCTCTTTCTGGAAAGCTTTACTTTATCATGTAATAATACAAACAATCTCTCTAAATTTAGTTTAGACCTACTTGATTCTAAGTTGGATTTGGTATGGCCAAGATTTATGTGAATCAGGTGAAGATCTGTTTAAATCTCATCAAGATCCACTTGCATCTGACTATGATGCATGCTGATCCAATCGAGTTCTGCATAGATTTAGGTTATATCTGCATCGATCCAATTATGTGGATTTAGGCAATATCTGCATAAAACCAACCTAGATCCACATAGAGTCCATCTAGATTTGTGTATATGTAGGTTAGATACTCATGGATCCAAGTCCATGCTGGTATTATGATCATCTTGGTGGTAGTAAGTTAGTAACCACTTATAATTCATGTACCCTTTGCTCTTTTACATGCATTTACAAGCATTTCAAATTTTCAATTATTTGCCCACTTCAGCATTTTTATGTGCTCTTTTACACATCATTATTTAATAAATGGGTCACAATAAGATTTAATTAGTTTTAACATGCCTCAGAACTGGTTTAGTCGATACTGAACAGTCCAACATGTATCAACTGAAGCCGGCCCATACTAACACATGCAATGACTGAAGTGCCCTATACCAACCATATTGATACTGGATTAGGATTTTGACCTTTGCACTCAAGCAACTATAGGTGTAGTGTCTTTGTCTGATAGAAGTAATAACAGATAAAATTTGCCATGGGGATTGGCATAGCCATTGTTTGATTAATTATTCAATTACTATATAATCATGAAAACTGATCATCTTGGAATTAATTTTCTTAATGTGTTTGAGGAGTTAAAATTTTCCTCACTGAAAATGTGTCATTCATTTTGTACAGTTGATCTAAAACAAGTAACAATTTGCTTTAAACTCCACATGTATTCTGCAACCTTAGCTGGGAAACGGGGACTTATGTGATCGAATATAACTTTTCTATGCTTGTTACACCAGAAAAGATATTAAATGGAAAATGAGCAATTGAATTCACCCATATTTTATTTTTTTCTTAACTAGCTCAAAATGTGTAAGAAGAAAACAGCAGGGAAGGTATCAGTTAAGTGATCGGTTCATACTTCATAGAACTTTGTCTGATTTGCAATTAAGGGTGCTTTGATGATGATCAGTGTGGGTACTCCAGGGAAGATATCACTTATGCAATCAGTTCATACTTCATAGAACTTTGTCTGATTTGGAATCGGAAGTGCTTTTGTCACATCAGATTTTGATGATGGTCAGTATGGGTACTCTTTGATGTTTGTGAAGATGCCTTTTAAGCTGGGTGTCCGTTTTATCAAGTAAAAAAGTTTCTGCATTTATGATCCTGTAAGTTCATTTCCTTTTGATTACCATTACCCGCTTATGATAAAAAGTTACAGATTTTTGTCTGATGAATATGGAGCAAAGTCTTGCATGCTTGAGCTTAACATGTTTATGGTAGCGGCCACAGGTGTAACCTAAGCTACAGGATAGGGTATGAGGGGAAAATTTAATCGTTTAGATGCAAGGTGAACAAAAACTAAAAAGACACATCAAAAGTTTAAGAACATGTGGCAGTTTGCCTTTGCATAAATTCTTAAAATTACTGACAAGGCTTCGTAGTTCAGCTACATATCAGAGGATGAGATAAAGATGAGTAAATCGAAGACACTATCGAAGGAATTACATATGAAAAAGGACAATCAAAAGGAGCACATCTATAGAAGCTTTAGCGCCCATGCAGATTAAGAATGACAGAAGAACAAGTAATCAAAGTAGAGGTAAGAGATAAGCCATACAGATGTCATTTTGGCAACTCCTTACCGATCGAGTCTCGTAGAGCCTAAATTTATGGAGGTAGAAGCTCGAGGCGTCGGGCTTGCCCGCGATCCGAGCCCCCGCACCGTCCTCCACCACCATCCCGTTCCGGATCCCGAACCCCGGGCTGGGGCCAGATCACTCGAACATCCCAAACCTGGCAGATCACCAGAACCTTCGCCAGATCTCCGGATCGTCCCACCGCCTCAATCACCACAGCTTCTTTCAGCGCCTCCTCCCCTCTCCTGCGCCAGAAGCCGCTTCCCGAATGCCCTCTTTTCCATCCACGGATTCAAATAACCAAAGAGCACACAGAACGCAGGGAAACCAGCTCGAACACGATCGAGAAGGCGGAAATTTTGTGATCTTTCAAACGAAAGTTCGAATCTTTCGAGGTGGAAACGAAACTGGAGGGTGACAAACAGCAAAAGAGGAACGAAATTTATACGTTTTCGCGTTTCGTTTTAGCGAGATTGGGAGAAGGGTAGGAGAAAGAGGGAGGCCTTGAGGGGGCGAAGGAAAACCGCAGCTTCGGCGACGCCTTCAATCCGCAAAATCCCAATTTAGTTGGGGAAAATATAATGGAAAGAAAGGAAGTTTTATTTATTTGGGTCCTTCTTCAACCTTCTTTCATTTCCTCCGTAGTCATGTGATTGGAATCCAATTAAGACCAACACCATCGCCAGCTTCCTCGCCGGTACCCATGTCCCCGTGTTGAACACGGGACCCACAAAGCGTGCAATAACCAGAAGGGATTTCGGACGCGTAAGCGACGGATGGGTCGAAATAAATGTGATTTAGTTTATTTGATCTACCAATAAAAACCTCGGGCTTTTCATGACAGGCCCCGGCTTCTGGAAATTACCATGGGCCCCTCAAATATAATGGCATCAAAAGTACATTTTTGCCCTTCTAGAAACAATGGAAGGCTAACAATATTCAAATGATGAATCTATTATAATCTATGTTTTATGTGAATTTAAGGACAGTTATATTCAATTTTTAACATGTTTTTAGCGTCACATGCTTTCATTTCATTATCCATTTTGACTCCAACTTGCACAATAAAAGGATAATAACATTAAAATATTGAATTTATCATCTTTTTTATATTTAAATTTGATGTATTTTCAACATTTTATGTTCATTTTATAGTATACTTTAAGAATAGGAATAACATCTCCAAATAATTGTTTTTTAAAATTTAAGGATATTTATATTTAAATTTATTACATGTGTAACAATCAAAATATTATCCATTTACTTCATTTTTTTTTAAAGAGAGAGATAATAATATTGCAATAGTGAATAAATAACTTTTTTATTTTTTGAATAAATTTAGGGATACTTATGTTCAAATTCGAACATTTTCAATATGATTAGGGATATTTATAACTAAACTTGATATCATAATATCAACATGATTTTGTAGGATGAAAGGCAGAAAACAATTTTATTCTGGAGAAAAACAGTTCATATTCATCTTAAAACGTTTTTCTTCGGAAAATTTTCATTTGTGAAGTAACCTTAGGTAATTTACGGAAACCATATAAATCTTCCATGCCAAAACGTGGGATTCGTTTCCATGGGTGGAGTATCATCGCTAGGGAATGAGTTGGGTGAGTCGGTCAAGCTTCCAACTCGGACCATATTCACCTCTCGACTCAAACCGAGTCGATGGAATAGTTCCACAACACGTGGAGCTTCTTCCGTTTATCATCAACGCTTATAACCCTGATTGATATTAATATTCCTCAAAAAACACATATTACGAAAGAGAATGCTTTCATTGAGATTCGAACTCAAGACCTCCCGCTTACTAAACGGGTGCTCTAACCAACTGAGCTATGAAAGCCGGATGACTGGTTGTCTGAAGAATATTATATCAATAAAATATATCCTTTACCAGATTCCCAACAATCGTACTGCGCGGTGCCAAAAGCAGTGATGATCCCAACGAGACTACAGTTCCAGGACCAAAATCTTTGTTCGCGTTGAATTGCTTAGTTTGATCAGATCACTGGAAGTAGTTCGTGTTCTCTGTGTTCATAGGATGTCTGGAGGTATCACATGCACCTCCTCAACTTCCTTCGCCCTTTCTACTCAGCTGCATGCAGAGAACTCTTAACAGTTGTGGTTTAATCTCTCTAATGCACCTCCAATGATGAATGCACCCATTGATGTGTTTAGAAAAACTACTGTTCGATCCTGATCTTTATCGACATAAAAGAAAAACAAATTGTACAGAATGCTGCTGTCGAATGACATCCATTTTTAAGCAGCTTCAATGATTCCACCATCTCGGACGAACACATTGGCGATTTCCTTGAGGAGCTTCTGCTAAATGCATCCTTTTAGATTAGAGGAAGTTGTATCAAGTCAGGAACATGAAGCATACGAATTCCTCCACTTTAATTTGGCCTTATTTCGTATCGTCTGTCAACAGAAAACAAATACGAATTATGCATTCCAAGCTTTCTATCTGCAGAACTAAATAAGCATTTGATATCCTTCTGTGACTGGCCATGGCTAATAGCAGACAAGAGTGACATCTGTTTGATTTAGACAAACTCATGCAGATAACTCTGTTTTTCGATTAGACTAATGTGTTCGACTGTTCCAAAAGAAATAGTGCCTTGGCAATTGTCTGATTCAGCAAAAAGGTAGAGGAAATTAAGCTGTGCTCATTTCTTTTGTTTGCTCAGTGTTGAGATCCAAGATTTGAGTTCTGCGGTAAAATTGCATTAAAAGAACACATAATTGTTGACTACATTTGAGCTAAAATTTCGTTGTCTTCGAAGAAATATGATGGTCAACATCATTTCCAGTTGTTGTCTCATTTCTAGCCTCATGAGCAGAGGGAGAATTATTAGGACTGGTTGTCATTGTAGCATACATATGTCCCCGCGGCTACAAGACTCGTCGACGTCCACCTCCGCCGTCCACCGAATGGCCAAACTTTCCCTGTCCACTAGCGCTGTCCCCTCCTCCTTCCTTCCTTCCTACCGCTTTAAGTTGTCATAACCCCCCACCTTACACACATTAAACAACCACCAACTTCTCTCATTCTCGAGTTGGGGGTGGAGCCACCGCCAGTCACCAGAGAAGTCCGAATGGCGAAGAGCGGGAAGCTGAACAAGCTCAAGTGCATGATAAAGCGTTGGCATTCATCGAACAAGATCACGCGCTCGGCCGGAGGCAGAGGCGGCAGCAGCGACTCGTCTTCCCGGTCAGCGACGTCGTTCCAAGGCGACGAGATCCCGCCCGGGCTCCGCACAGTCTACGTCGGCAAGTCCCGCCGGCGGTACCTCATCCGCTCTGACCTGGCCGGCCACCCGCTCTTCCGGGTCCTGGTGGAGAGGTCGGGTGGGTCCGCCGCGGACGACTCCGGGACGGTGGTGGACTGCGAGGTGGTGCTCTTCGAACACTTGCTGTGGATGCTGGAGAACGCCGACCCGCAGCCCGAGTCGCTAGACGAGATGGTAGACTTCTATTCCTGCTGTTGATGGCGAAGCAGATGTGGCTCTTCTTAGTGTAATAGCATGCTTAAACCATTCGTTTTCTCTATTCTGTTCTAGATTCTCAGATGTGGATGCTCTTAGTTTTAAGGATGTCCTACAAAATAATCATGTATATTGTTATGCAAAAGAATTCAAGGCTGATCGGTTCTTGTTTCTGGCCCTATCAGTCTCTGGAATAGTAAGCTTTCGATGCTTTTTCTGTTGTCTGCGTATTGTCTGATATGAGATTCGAGTGTGACACGATGAAGGAGAGTATACTGCTGTTCATGTCGCGTTCCTGCTACTGCACTGCACTAACTCATGGTGTTCCATCAAACTTGCTTAATGTACAGATAAGTGCAGCTTTCGTTGCAGTATCATCGACGCATGACCTTCTTATCCACAGGGCATGAGACTGCGAAAGCCGTCCTCTTCGTTATCAGAAAAGAAGATTCAAACACCAGTCGTGAATCACCTCTCAGGAGCTGGCACTGCGCTGATTACGGAGGTGGGCTCGACCGAGAAGAAAAGAAGAATCCAAGGATCATGAACACTTCCTACATACGTTGTTGATTTGCTTAGGAGAAATTTGACAGGAGAGGTTAACAGAACCATGACAACCCTGAATGGTCAAACACTGCCTGCCTGTCCATGTGCCATGGGCGGAGAAGCCGGACTTCTACTGCCTTCTGGTTGTCATGCTCTTTGTCGTCTAAACAATACCATGCATCGACTCTGGATGAGATGTGGACTTCTGTCCTACTCCTTCAGAGCGCTGTTAGCTTGAGATTGCTTCTCGGATACGTGTGACTTCTCCTCCGGTTACATAGGCTCTAGTCATGAGATGGCAGTGCAGATCAATCGTGATGCATGCGCGGCGGAAGGAGCACATGGAATGTTTCATGATACTTTAATGGACAAAGACACCTCGATGGGCCTTATCTGATCATCTTGGTTGTTCCACAGAGGATAAATACGGAAACCATTTGTGCCAACATTGATGCCACGTGAGCCACACACGTGAATCGATTCCACAGATGGAGATTGATTCATGATAGGCTTGGTTGTCGGCTACTGCTTTTAGTTTGCACTCCCACGCGTGGTTGATTCTTCTGCATGGCCGACCATTTCGGAAGCTCAGTAGGTAGAATGATGCCGGGACGACGCTCTTCATCTTCAGCAAAAGCTTTATAGGGTTACAGAAGCCGTGTAGCTGTAACTACAGTTGGCTTGTTCTTGCAGACGTGAGCTGATAGATACAGGAGCAGAAGCAGTGGTGAGGTAACAGCACTTGTTCTGGTGGTTGCTATATATTACTAACGTCACCTCTCTCTCTCTCTCTCTCGTGTTTGTTTTACAGCGAGAAACATAGTGTGCTTGTGTGTGTTTATATTAACAGGTATTTATATTGCATATTCTTCCCTTTGATTTCCCATTAGTATATTGTTCAATGTGATAATAGTAGGGCAGAAGTTGGATAAATGGAGTGAGTAAAAAAAAGAATTGTCATGCCACAGATAGGATGACTGACTTTAAATGAAGTAATTGGTTCATGCTCTGCACATATAGGTCAAGTTGCAGGCCCTCTATTAGCTGACTGAGAGGAGAAACTTGCTGTTATTCCCTCCCTATTTGGATGTTAGTTTCCAGCAAATAGATCAGAGAAGATGAAGGCTGAATTAGATCTTTGGAATCATCCATCGAGGAAAAGTGGTTCCTAAAATGTTTTAGGGTTAATGGCGTAAGAATTGCAAAGTTATTAGACTCATGTGGTGTAATTTAAGAAGGTTTTCATGTGGTATTGGTGCATATGAGCCTAAATTTCATGGGCCAAAAGGGTAGAGTTCATGTTGTTGCTTGTCCTTCTCCAATGATTAAAAGAGTCTTCCCACAGTATTGTCTTGTAATCCTGTGTCTCTTTCAGCTCATCTACACAAAAATAATCTCAACCACACCTGCCACTCTATCAGCCTACCCAACTTATGATGTCTCCACCCACAAAATGATTGCTCTCTCTCTCTCTCTCTCTACACACACACACACACACACATATATATATATATATATATATATATATATATATATATATATATATATAACACATTTTCATGCATCAGACAGCATTTATTATTTTTCACAATGCATTGCTATGACTCCAAATTTTAAGATGAAGTTAACAATAATAAACTTATCAAATTAATACAAAACAAAACTCATAATTATTATAATATTTATTTAAAAGTATAATATTTTTTATCAATAATAAATATAATCAAAATCAAATCCTTTCATGATACATATTAGTCCACTGTTTTGACTCCTCATGATGTCTACTATTAAATAAGATGTGATATTATTTTTTATAATTTGATCCGATAAGATAATTATTAAATTAAATTAATAAATTTAAGATATAAATGCATGTTTCGACTGTGATATAAATAGCAATACTTTTGAGTATCTGACGAAGAATTAGTTTGCGTCTGCAGAAGGGGAAAAGGTTGTGATGACATCGGCACAGGGAAGCGAGGGGACAGCTTTCCCGCGACGGGGCAAGGTGACGTGACACGACAATTTGTGAGGCTGCCAGGCGATTCTGGAAGGCCGGAGACGGCCCCCCCGGTCACGGTGGTGTCGCGGCTCAGACGCGGTACGCCCCCGCTGATGATGCGGACCCCATATATGACGTCATTCTTCCTTTTTTCGTTTTCTTTCACCTCGTCGTCCGTCCGGAATGGGACCCACCGTGACCCGGTCCCCTCGCCCGGAGGAGTCCCACCAGCCGTTGGATGATTGCCCGCCCGTATGCCGTACATTATTGACGGTACACCACATACCCCCGGGGGGGGGGGTTTTTTCCTTTTCTCCGTCTTGTGGGCCCCACGTCACTGGATCGGTGGGCCCGAGCCCAATCGAAATCTCCCAGCAAGAATTATTCCAACACGTCATGATCTACATGAGGTGGCCATCATTTCGGAAGCCGCCTCCTTTACATCACTTATTTCCGAACATCCACCTCAAAATTTCAACTTTAAATTAAAATTTAGGTATAAAATCATAAAATCAAGTAGCATATTTCTTGAATACTAAAGTCAACAAAACTTATTCAACCCATATCAGTAATCGATGGATAAGCACGGATGTAAATATATATATATATATATATATATATATTAAAATCAATATGAATATTTAATTAGTCAAGAAATTAAACCCTTCTATCTTTTCTATTAACATTTATTACCGCCTAAAAAAATAAAAAGGACGGGAAAATATGAGCTTATCCGAAACAAATACAACCCCATCCGCTGCTATAACTACCGAACCCCCCGAGTCTCCTCTCCTCCTCTGGAAACATAGTAATACTAACAGCAACAGAAAGGCGTCTCCTTGGAGCCCTCTCTATCTTCCATCCAAGGATCAAATGGGTCTTCTTGACCAACTGTGGGACGACACCGTCGCCGGGCCTCCGCCCGTCGGCAAGCTCCGCAAGTACAACTCCTTTTCCCCTTCATCCTCCGCTGCTGCTTCTTCCGCCGCCGCCGCCGCCGCCGCCGCTGGCGGCGTTGCTCAGGTCACCCGCAGCATAACCATCCTGCGCACCGCGTCCTCCTCCGCCGCCACCTCTCCCCGCTCTCCCTCCTCGCCGGCCAGCGCCCCGGACTCCCCCCTCGCGCGTAAGTTGCTCCTCCTTTTCCCGCCTCTCCTTTTTCTCTTCTAGAGGTTTCGCGAGCGGAGCTGACAAGAACGAGTTTTTTTCCCCTTGTTTGAACTACTTCTTTGGCAGCGCCGGGGCCGTGGGGAGACTGGAAGCGGTTGCGGAGAAAACCGGTGCCGGTGGCTGAGGGAGCGGGGATGGCCGAGCCGAGAAGCCCCACCGTCTATGACTGGTTCGTCCCAAATCTTGGTGCCAGGAAACCCTAACTCATATTTTTTGGTGATAAAAAGGCTCTGCTTTTAGTGATTTCATTCATATTTAGGGCCACTGGAACGCAAAAGACTGTCTTTTTACGCTTGCGCAATTGTAATTACCGGAAGAAACATGGTTTGCAGGGTGGTGATAAGTTCTCTAGACAGATGAAAGTGAGATGGGGGAGAAAGCTTGCTAGGAAAGCTAAGAGAAGAAGAAGACAGTCGCAGACAAGGAGTTGCCGTCACCTTTGTTTGTATCTTGATCTGTGCATATGATGCAGGTTTTTGTAGCTATAAGAACGCTGTGGAAGGAGTCAGGAAAAAGTTTGTAGGAGACTTTTGAGCCATGGAGGGCACAGCATGGACCTATGCAATCATTTCCCCCACTTGGCTTTGTCCCCTCCTTCTGTTTGTAATCTTTGTGCTTGTGAATTAAGCGGTGGGTCTTCTGTTCAATGGAATGCTTGCTATCTAAATTTTGTTGCACCAAAACTTGAGATTATGCTTTGCTTGTGGACTTGAACATCTTAAGAAAGTTGACAAGGAAAACATTAGTTGAAATGCACCAAAAACAGGCAAGAAACATGGTGTGAAGGGATTACATGTTCATCCTTGTGTGCTATTTGATTAAAGGAAGAGTTGACTGAGATCTCTAGATAAACACTAGTATGGATACATACTGGTTCACTCCAGATCTGGCTTGTCTTCAAGATCACAAACAACAGCTTTTGTGGAACTAATGATTGCTGAAACGTGGTCTGGTCTACTTAGTGTTGTTGTTTTGTATTTGTGATTAGTCTACCTTTTGGATTATTTGTCTGTCTGTCTGCAGAGGCGACAGAATCTCTCCTTCTGTTTGTTAGACTCAGTTGAGCCTGTGAATCCACTGGCACAAATGCACATAGCTGACATTGGAACTCCAGGTTAAAGCTTAGTGACACTTGCAAACAGCAAGCTTGCTGTGTAGCTGAAATTGTGGTTGTGCGATAGTTTTGTGCGGATAATAGATATATTATTATTACAAAATTACTTTTCATTCTTTTACTGATTTAAATAAAAAAGTGCAACATCTTAAAACACAGATTCCCCAAATTATATCCCAAAACATTTCAGAAAAGGGAAGAAAAAATAAAGCTTCCCAGTTTCAAATAACAAGACATAATAATCTATTACACTTTGTCCTTTAGTTTGGTGAATTAACTTTGTTAATGATAGAGGAAATCAGCCTTATAAAATGTCACCAAATAGTCTTTTCTCAGACACTGCTAATGGCTTATGCTGTCTGGGTCAGTTTTATCAGATCCATCCCACTAGATCTATCATCAAGAAGTTATCACATAATATGTGCTAATCCGTTTTCAATATTACACAAGTACAAAACCTCATGTAACACATGGTGATTAATTATATTATATGATGGAGCTACAAGTAGATATTAGTGAGCTAAATATTGAATCTACACTTGGATGGTTCCAAATCTCTGCATTAGTTCCTTAATCAAGAAGACTCTGCACAAATAATTGTTGACATGTCAATTATCATGCTCCCCTTATATTTAATGGCAAAGGTACTGAAGCAGTAACAATTCTTTAATTGATAACTGCCCCATAGATAATTCTTAGCTCTAAGTTTGATAAAACTATATTTTCCCTTAGTAGAGTAGGTTATTGTGGTACCTTTCTCTTGCTTAATTATGAAAACTATATTATATATTGCAGGGATGTGATCCTCTAGATTGCAGTAAGCAGGGATTTGGCACCAAATAAACCAAGCATTAATGTTTGCTAATGAAGAGCAGGACCACCACAAAGTCATTTGGACTAAGCACTTGGGCACAATTTGCACTAGGATTGAGATTTATAAATACTGAAGATGAAAAATGGGATTGAACACCTTATGGAAACACCTAAATTATACATTATCCCAAGGCATTTATCTAGATAAAAAGTATCTTAAACTAGTTCAATGTATTAGTCTTGGGAGATTGAACAAAAATTACTTGGTGTCTTAAGTGTTTGAGAATTGAAATATGTTATTAGGATGTTCTATATCAACTTGCACTGATCTATAAGAAGAACATCCTACATTTCATCATTTCTTCTCTTTGTTTTATTGCTTTATAGGCTATTAGATTCTAACCAGAAAACAAAAAAAAAGTGTAAATGATGCACTTATTCACTGTCTTCCTCCCTCTTCTCACAGGATGACAGTGGCCAGAAAGAGTGAGGAACACTGGTTTGTTTTGGTGAGCATTAAAAATGGCCTAATAATTGCTGCAGTCACCAAACTTAAGGTTGGGTTGGTGCTAATGTGTCATTATACCTTTCTGGTGTAAAAAAAACTCAATTATAAAGATAATTAATTTGAATGTACAAGCAATTTAACATATATGTTGCTACACCTAAAATACTACTCTAGCAACGAGGTATCAGATCCACTCAATAAAATTTGAGAGTTTAAAATATTATCCAATATTTTATAATAATTAGATGGCCTAATTGATAAAAACTTTAACAGTTTTTCATAAGATCTCCAATTTAAATCTTACCTTTGCCAATAATACTTGCTGTTTTTCTTCAACTTACTTTTCAATTAGATAATATTATTTATTTTAAACATATGATTTCTTAATTATGTATTAAATCATCCCTATATCTCCTATATTTTACAAGGATATGTTAAAGAAAAACCCTTCTAAATAGGTAAATTGGCCTGTTGACACTTTCATAAGCAAAAAGAATTCTATGCCAAGCATAATTTTTCTATGCTAAACTCCAATCTAAGCCACATTAGCTTCATGAGAGGGACTGTACTGCAAAGATATATGATTACCCAACAACTTCTCAATACTTTTGACCATATCTAAATCATAGGATGATCTCATAGATGAAATCCTCATAAATCCAACTTGGCATAATACAAGTTTTTTAAGTCTTATTGGCTATCAAAAGCTTATTATATATATCAACCAACTACACTTTGTTTTGACTAATTCATTCAGGCATATGTTTATTCCTTGGATCTTTAGCTGAATGAGCAAGTGAACCATCAAAGAACCGTAAGAGTTTGACACACTGCTCTCAAAAGTCTTAAATGACCTCGAATGCAAGAATTGAATGAGAAGGTCGCCAATCTCGTTTTCTGATCAATGAGAGGGCAAAATTGTACTTTTACTGATGGCAGAGACATTTACACATCTCACAAAGTTGTATTCCCCACTAAATTGGATTTTGCGGCGGCCGTCGCCTCGCCGTCAAGCCGCCGTCCGCCCCTTCCCACAACCTCACCACGCTACCGTTAAGCGCCGTCATATCCTGGTAACGATACCATCCCAAGTCCCACCGCCGCCGCACCGTCAGCCCCTCCCACCGCCACCCTTGATTCCATGGCGCCGCTACCCCGCACTCGACGCCGCGAGCGCCGCCATCCTCCCCCTCGTGGCATTCGTCCTCCTCCACCGCGCCGCAGCCGTTGCAGGAGGCGCCGTGGTAGTAGGCCGTGAACCGGGCCTTGGTCGCGCTGGCTTCCTCCACGCGGCATCCGGTAGGCCGCGCGATCGGCCTGTAGTCCTCGCGATTGGTCGGCTCCGCCTGCGGCTTGGCCGGCTCCGCGGGGACGGCGGGACTGGGGATGGCAGGCTGCGGGGGGGAAGAGGAGCGGGGAGCCGAGTGGGAGAGGGGGGATGCGTCAGATTTGGTTCCGACGGTTCTGATGCCCCATAGGCCGAGCGCCGCGGCGAGGACGGCGGCCCACGCCCACACCGAGCCTGCGGCGGCGCCGGGGAGGGAGTAGAGGCGGAACGCCATCGCCTCGAGCGGCGGCACATCGAGCACGTCCATTTCGGGACAAAACGAAGGATGGGTGTGTATTATGGGAAGAGTTCTTTTCTCGACTCGCCGTCCGAGCTGCGGCGAGAGGCATACACGGGCGAGGGGTATATAGAGGAGAGACACCAGATCAGGGCCGTTGGATAGGGACCGATGTGATGCGGAGATGCTGGGAGTACATTCCAAGGTAGATGCCTCGCCGATGCTGGGAATCGGAATCGCGGACGACGGAGGTCGCGCAATCCGGTGGATCTCCAAGTGGGTCCCACAGGACTTAGGGTTGCGTGGGACGACGGTGTGCAGGTACCGCCGTCGTTTGGTGCGGGTGCCAGGCAGTCCACGTCAGTGTGGCGCCGAGCTTGGTTGATCTCCTGTCTCAAATGGAACACGGGACATCCTCGCTCGAGGTCGCAAACTCTCTGCCAATGCTGGGCTCCACCATGACTTCAATTGTTGTCCGGAAAAGAACTGTTTCTTGGCTCGGGAAGTACAGTCGAGCACGGATCCACCGCCGCTCGGTTGTCCGGATATTAACTTCGTGGCGATGGTGTTTCGGGTGATATATTAATATCGTCATCGTCAGGGCCGAGTCACACTCGCCGGGGATCAGGACACGTGTTGGATTCTGCAGGCTTGTCGTCTGTGTGGGCTCAATCGATTTGTTGCTTTGTGGCCAATGAGAGGATAAAGGACGAAAGGCATACGTGTCAAGATCAAGATCATGCCCGTGACGTTTGATCACCCTCTTTGGCGTAATGGGTTTTCTTCTTCCACTCGCTTCCTGAGATGAGCAGCAAAGTCTCGTCAACCTTAGAAAACACCAAACTATACACATAGTTTTATATTTATAGGTATAAAATCCTCAAATAATTCACCTCACCAAATGATTGACAAGTCATCATCCATCAGTAGATATGAAAATCTAACAAATTATCTTCCTATCAAAAAAAGGAAAGAGACAAGAAGGAATTACCCTAACACGCTACACGATTGTTCTAATTGTTAGTGTAAACAACTTTAAGTCGTGGTCTCGGGCTAACATGGCTTGGTTCGGGTCTAGATGATTGGGATCTTCCCAGGGCGGCCTTTGAGACCACTGAAGTGGCCTATTGCGATGGTCCGATTGAAACGGGGTCGCTGTCTCCTCCGGGGGAGAACTCCTCGCTTGGGCGTCTAGTGGGAGGCCTCTGTCGTCGCACTTGCACACAGGTCGGGTCGGGGAGTTCGACTCGACCCCTCCGATGATCAAGTTAGTGATTAGTTGTAGAGCATTTTTTATCTGTTCTCTCTCCTCTCTTTCCCTTGGAGCGCGAGGGTTTTTATAGTGAGGGTTACCGTTGCTTGGTGCGCTTGCCCGCAGAGAGCAGAATCGTACTTCTGGTAGCGTCTGACATCGATGTTGGCGTGGCATGAGGGATCGAGCCCGAGCAGGGTGTTAATGTGCCTTGGTCGACGTTCCGATCCGCGTTGACCAGGTGTAGACAAGTCAATCGGAGGCGTGAGGCGTCATCAGGGGCAACTGACGTCACCCGAGTCTTATCGCCATTATTATCCTCATCATATCCCCCCCCACCCCCAAAGGAAGCTATGCATCAGTTGCGATAATAGGGGGTCCGAGGCATGGCTTCAGCCTTCAGAAACTATCCCTGCTGGGCGATTACCGGCACGTTACCAGGGGTGTGGGAATTGTAGAGTTTAATAACTAAAGAGGGTTTGAGGTGCAGCGGTGGCCCTGGGCAGTATGCGGTCGAGGGGCGAAACTCGGGCAGGCAGGTTGCGCAGAGATAGTGGTCTCGGGCAACACGCAACTGAGGAGCATGACTCAGGCGGGCAGGCCAAGCAGAGGTAGTGGTCTCGGGTAGCACGCAGTCGAGGAGCACGACTTAGGCGGGCAGGCCGCGCAGAGGTAGTGGTCTCGGGAAGCCCGCAGCTGAGGAGCATGACTCAGGCGGGCAGGTCGCGCAGAGGTAGTGGTCCCGGGCAGCACGCAATCGAGGAGCACGACTCAAGCGGGCAGGCCGTGCAGAGGTAGTGGTCTCGGGCAACACGCAGTCGAGCACGACTAAGGCGGGCAGGCCGCACAGAGGTAGTGGTCTCGGGCAGCACGCTGTCGAGGAGCACGACTCAGGCAGGCAGGCCGCGCAGAGATAGTGGTCTCGGGCAGCACGCAACCGAGGAGCAACTTGGTTTTGATCAGCGATCTACTACATAGTGGAGTGCGGACGTGGACGGCTAGGCCATTCCCTGCATGGGGAAGCCCAGGGGGCCGTCACTTTCGGGATTCGCTGGTTTTTTAGGCTGAGAAGATCAGCGCTTCCGCCTCCACACCGCGCGCCCTCTAGTTGCCACGTCAAGCCATATTTATGGCGAAGTGACGTTTTGGTCTACCTAACGTAATCGTGCTTCAGGAGAGGAAGGGTCACTGTTTTGGTGGGATTTAGCCTATAAATAGCATGCGGTTGGCTTCCTGCACGTCTCCTCACTTGCATTCGCCTAGTTGCTTCTTCGGACCCTATTGCTTCGTCAGAATCGACTGTCCTGCTTCTCCTTCCCAAGGTCAGTAAGGATGGCTTCCCCCTCTTCTTCGCCCCTGCCTTCTTCACCTCCTACCTCAGGTAATGCCGGAGAGAAAGCATTGCCGCCGAGCCCCAACTCGTCATCCGACAAAAAAGCGGCTAAGGCTCTCGAAGCCTTAATGTGGCCGCACGACCTCGACTCGACAGTGAGCAAGTCGTCGCTTAGTTACCTTTAGGACCGTTATGGTATCCCGGAGGAATTTGTGCTTACTGCCCCCGAGCCAGGGCAGCGGGCGTACGACCCTATCCCAAAGGGTTTCGCCTTGACTTTAGACACCTTTTAGGCCGGGCTACGCCTCCCATTGCATCCCGTCATCACCTCTTGTATCTCGTGGTGGCGCATTTCCCCGTCATAGATGACACCGAACTCCTGACACTATCTAGTGGCATTCCTAGGGGAGTGCCACTACGCCTGTATTGTCCCGACCCGGTCCCTCTTCTTTTCCTGGTTTTGTCTTTCCAAGGGGTCGGGGGGTTACTGTTGTATCTCGGATTTTGATGATGAAGTCAATTGTCATTTGTTATCTAATCCATATGTTGAGATAAGTGTGCAGAATTAACTACGATGAAAGTAAGACATGCAGCAGGAGTTGAGCCGGAGTCAAAGACTATGATAACGTTGGGAGTTCGAGAGCTCGACGGAAGTCCGGACGGTCATCGGAGGTTCTGCGGGAACAAATCCGAGAAGTCCAAGAGCTTGCCAAAAGAAGCTCGTCGAAACTCGCCAAGTGGATTGTCGCAAGTCCAGGAGTTTGCCGGAAGTCCGTCGGAGCATCGTCGGAGGTTCGTCGGATGTTCGTCGGAAGTTCGCCGGAAGAAGCGATTAACGCATCGGAGTAAGCTATAGTAAATGTCTTAAGAATTATCGTAGTTAGCATATAGATTAAGTTAGGAATGGGAGGTGATCCCATTAACTTAATCTGGGGGTAATTGGGCCCTTGACATACCTAAATTGGGCCGAATGGATCATCCCATTCGGACCAGAATTCCTACTAGGCGGTGGCACCGCCCATGAGAGGGTCTCCCAGGAAAGCTAGATGGTGCAACCGCCCCAGGCAGGCGGTGGCAACGCTTGGGCTCAGTCTCCGAGCGAGATTGGGCGATGCAATCGCCCCTGACAGGCGGTGGCACCGCCAGGGCTCAGTCTCCGAGCGAGACTGGGCGGTCCAACCGCCCCTTTCAAGCGGTGGCACCGCCCAGAAGCTCAGTCTCCGAGCTGCCAAGCGGTTGTACTGCCCCAGTCAGGAGGTGGTACCGCTAGGACCCTGAAAATCCGGGAAAAAATATTTTTGAGCTCCAAATTCAAACTAGTTTAAGGCCTATATATACCCCACCCTTTCCTGCATGAAAGGGCATCGAAAATCCAATCTTACTATGTGATTTTTAGAGCTCAAAAGTGTTGTAAAGGCTAGAAGTTCTCCTCCCTCTTTTTCCAAGTTTTGATCTTTCAAGAGAGGAGAGAAAAGTTTGTAAGGATTGTCTCCTAAGCCCGTCAAAGGGAGTGAAACTGTAAAAGGGTAGTTGGCCTTCGCCTATTGAAAGAAGGCCTCCAGTGGACGTCGGTGACCTCGTTGGTGGAGGAAGCCAAAAGTGGATGTAGGTCAAGATTCACCGAACCACTCTAAATCTCGGTTTGCATTTACTTTGAGCATTTTATCTTTACTGCAAACCTCCTCAATAGCTTACTGCCTTCTACTCTTTTATGAACTCACTTTCAAGTTAAGTTTCCGAAAACGGTTTTACGTCGGAAATCGGTTTTATCGTACGAACATCATATTTCAGTTTGCGCTTATATTCCGATATCTATCTTAACTGCAAACTTCCTGCCTTACTTTACTTCAAATACATTTCCATAAGCTTTCATTGTTATTCTCTGCACGAAACAACTTTTACGTCAAAATCGGATTTCAACGTACGAACGCAGTTTTAATCGTTGAAAGTTTTCCGCTGCACTAATTCACCCCCCTCTTAGTGCTCTTGATCCTAACAGTTACTATCTGTCCGCCCGACTGGGCTTCTGGGTTAACGGGGCTCCTTCCAGTAATAAGGGATGGAAGGGGCGTTTCTTTTTTGTCTGTCGTTCGGAGGACTGGGGCTTCGGGCTCCGGTGGGCGATGCGCGTAATTGACAATACCGCCCCGGCCCTGAACGATGAGGAGCGCGGGGACCTTTGGCGGCTTAAGGAGATTCTCCCAGCCTCCTGGGTTATTCGGGAAATGACCAAGGGGTGGCTGGTCGAGGCGGGTCTTAGCCCGACGCCTCAAGGTATGCCCACAACGGGTAGTGTCAGGGTTTTCTAAAAGATCGTTTTCGGTGTTCTGACAAATGTAGGTGTTTTCATATAAAGATGGTGAGCCTCGCCACTGTGCGCGGGGGGCACTCTTCGTCGGCCATGTCGTCACGTCAAACGGCCGATCCAAGGGTCGGCTCGAAGGAAGTGCCAGTGGAACTCGAGGCCAATCGGCCCCGGAAGAAATCGAAGATCGGCCCCCAGAAGGCGGATATGCCGCCAGCTCAGGCCAAGGAGGTCATTGTTGAACCAGGCCACTGCGATCAGCGACGGGGCCCCGATCGGGGTGAGGCCGGCCCAAGCAAAGAAGGGGCAGGGAAGGCGCCCCAGGAACCCTCCATCCGCGACCTGTGTCGGCTTCCGTCGGGAGCGCAAGACGAGCCCTATCACGCTCGGGTGATGGGCGGACTTTCGGAGGGCCAACCCTCCGACCCACTAGTCACCCGGTGGGCAGGCCTGACCCGCGGGACCCGGGTATGGGTCGACGGGGAGTCCGCGGCCTCCTTCGTGCGAGGCGGGCTTCATCCCGACATGGCTCGGGATATGTACGCCATGCCCTTGAATGTTTTGCTGGGCAAGTCTGCCAAGTCGTTGTTGTGGGTAAGCATCTTGCTATCGACTTCCTACCTATGCCGGAACATGTTAGGATCGGAGCGGCACTAAGAGGGGGGGGGGTGAATTAGTGCAACGGTAAATTAATGTTGGTTTAAAAACTTTCGTACGATAAAAAATAATATCGATGAAAACTGATTTTGGAAACTTGATAACTTAGAAGCGTATGGAAGCGTAGTGACTAAGTAAAGAAGTTTGCAGTATGTAAATGGCAAGAGTAGGATGCAAACCAGATAACACAACAGTTTTAAAGTGGTTCGGTCAAAATGACCTACATCCACTTGCGAAGCCTTCTTCGAAGAGGCTCCCAACTTCTACTAGCAAATCTCTTTGTAGGAGAAGGACTAATATCCCTCTTACAACCTTTACAAGTGGTTCACACTCTCACAATTCTTTTCAACAAGATGGGAGGAGGTGAACACTCAAGCAATTTGAAAAACAAGACTTGCTAAGACTTTTCTAAGGCTCTTATCTCAAACTATTGCTTTGCAAAAGGTTGTCTTCTCTGCTGAGAATTGAGGGGTATTTATAGGCCCCAAGAGGATTCAAATTTGGGCTCCAAAAATTGAATTCTCTTGGGTTTCCAAGGCTGGCAGTGCCACCGCCGGATCTCTCGGGTGCTGGGCGGTGCCACCGCTCAGTCCAGCAGTGCCACCGCTTAGATCTTGGGTTCTAGGCGGTGCCACCGCCTACACTGTTTCAGCTCACTGGTTGGGTTCCAAACTTGTCCCAAACCAGTCCGAACTCGGGCCCAATTGGCCCCTACTTGGGTTATAGGATTAACACCTAATCCTAACCCTAATTAATGTGCCAACTACGAATTTAAAGACATTTCCTAAGCTATTACAAAGTCCGCAATGTCACGGACTTAGCTGGTTTTGCCTAAGTCGTGCGGCACCCTTGCGTGTCCGTCCGCAAGGGTCAGCCTCCCCGAAGCCTCCCATGGTTCCTTAGGTCCCACAAAAGAGAGAACAGGACAGAGAAAAAGCCTCACTCGGGATCCACAAGCAAACATCTCCGAAAAACACTTTATAGACAATGCAAATTACAAACAGACTTTACAAGCTCTGAACAGTTGCACAACAAAGGGTAAAATGGTCCATTACAGACCGAAAATCTCTCACACGTGTCCACATGACACAACCTTTATTTACAAGCCTAAAGCAGCCACCGACCCAACTAAAATGGGACTATCAAGCCTTCGGCCGTCCTCCTACATGCTGTACAATGCATGAACATACCTAAAGACACGGACATACATAAGCATTACATCAAACCCCCTGTTTAGAAGTTTGTCCGTGACAGCAAGTCAGACTTCTTTCGACGAGCTTTCGACGAACTTTCGGCGGTCTTCCGATAAACTCTCAGAAACCATTCTGCGGACTCCCGGCAAGCTCCTAGACTTTACACAATTTGATCTTGGTGAGTTCCAACGAGCTTCTTCGGCAAGCTTCGATCTTTCTCGGCGAGCTCCGCGAACTTCCAACGAACCTTCCGGCGAGCTTCCGAAAAACCCTTCGGCAAGCTCCCTACTCATTCTTGGCTAGTTCCGGCAGCATTCCCGACGAACCTTCGAACTTCCGTCGAACTCTCGAACTCCCAACAAATCCTTCGCGCTTGACTCCAACACTTGTTTCGCTTTATGTCTTTGTCATTATCGTAGTTATTCCTGCACACACAAACTAAAACTCTACTCCGATCTAGACAATTATTACAACGCGAATTGACATTTTGCTACCCGACACGTCATTGGTTGGCGCTTCGTCCGATTCTTCAACACATCTGCCTCTCTTGCGGCTTGTTGCCCAATCGGTGGTTGACCTCCATAACCCCGATATCCTTGGCGCAATTCCGCTCTCCTTGACCCAATGTCTGACGTCCGAAGCCTTCTGCCATCCAATATCCTGACGTGATCTCCTCTGGTGCAACGTTAATTCCTCCTACGTCAACTGTCTAATCCTGATTGAGTAGACCTGCATGCAATTAAACATCTAAACACAATCAATTAGTTTCATCATCAAAATCTGAGATTCAACAGAATGGTACTCGTCTTGACTCTTTCTCTTCGTCGGGCCAACATTATACCATGACGCTGATGGACCGCGTGCGCGATGCGGGTCGGGCCCTCAGCGTTTTGAGCAACTGCAACACGGAACTATGTCAGCAGATCGAGAAGGTCCGCGTAGGAGTGGCTTCGGAGGCTGTTGCAGCGGCCGAGCAGTGTGCCTCCGATTTGGAGGCAGAGGTGACGTGCCTCTCCTCCGTCACGAGGGCGGCCGAGCAGCGTGCCTCTGTGTTGGAGGCGGAGTCGGCGCGCCTCAAGTCAGAGGTGAAGGCGGCCGAGGAGAAAAATAAGGAGCTCTAAGTGTTCCCGAGGACGACTCGGACCGAAGCTCGTCTGGCCCGGGATGAGGCGTCGGGCCTTGCTCGAAAACTGGAGGAGGCACGCGTCGATGCGAAGGGGGCTTCCGACGCCCTAGCTGCCGAGATGAGTCAGCGGTCGGAGAAGGACAAGAAGTAGATCGAGGACTACAAAGAGTCCTCGGGCTTTCAGCTCGATCTGGTACGGTCGGGGTAGGTCACCTACGAATATGGGTACCGGATTGCCCTGGCCCACTTCAAGGCGTGCCACCCCAACCTGGAGGTCGAGGAAGACCCCTTCGCCTCCTGCCCCGAAGACCTGAGCATTAGCATGCCGGACGAGGTCCCTTTTGATGACAGCACCGAAACCTCCGAGAAATAGGGTAGAACATTGTAATAACCTAGGAATTTGGGTTTGGCACTATAACTCGTCTAGTCCTGTAATCAAGTTTCGATTTAAATGAAAAACTCTTGTTCAGACTTCTGCCCTATCCTTTTCACTTCATACGAATAACTTCTTAAAATTTTGCATGTTCCACGTTCTCTGCAAAGGGTGGCCCTGCATGGTTTCAAGCCGATACATGCCGACCTTGACAACGTCAATAACCCGATAAGGTCCTTCCCGGTTAGGGGCGAGCTTGTCGCGCGCCCAGGTCGGGTCGCTGACTTCGGTCTTGCGCAGGACTAGGTCACCTAGCTTAATTGGTCGAGGCCGTACCTTGCGGTTATAGACTCTGGTGACGGCTCTTTTGTAAGAGAGGTCTTTCAGGTGTGCGTCAGTACCTCGCTCTTCGAGCAGGTCGAGGCCGGCTTGTAGTCCTTGGTCCGACATCCTTTCATCATAGTTTTTCGTCCAAGGGGTAGGGAAAACCACTTCGAGGGGCAGGACGACCTCGGTCCCGAATGAGAGGCTGTAGGGGGATTCCCCGATGATAGTTTTGGGGGTGGTCCACAGGGACCATAGGATACTTGGGAGCTCATCCACCCAAGCCGATCGGGCCATGGACACTCTCCTCCTGAGCTTGTCCAGAATGGATCGGTTGGTCACCTCGGCCAATCCATTCGTCTGGGGGTGGGCCACTGAGCTGAACCTCAGCTGAATCCCATAGTTCGCGTAGAACTCTCGGACCTCGTGCTGGTAAACTGGGATCCATTGTCCGTGATGATGGTTCTAGGCAAGCCGAACCAGGTCACAATATTTTTCCAAACAAACTTCTCCACTTGTCGTTCTGTGATCGTTGCTAGTGGCTCGGCTTCCGCCCACTTGGTGAAGTAATCTACTCCCACGACGATATATCTGCGTTGTCCCGAAGCTAGTGGGAAAGGGCCGAGGAGGTCCAATCCCCATTGCACGAATGGCCATGCGCAGTCAATGGACGCGAGCGGAACCGCAGGTTGCTGGGGCGTTTGGGCGTGCCTCTGGCATGGGCCGTACCGCTGTACGTAGGACCTTCCATCTCGGGACATGGTGGGCCAATAGTATCCTTGGCGAAGGATTTTATAAGCCAATGTCCATCCAGCGATATGCTCACCGCAAATCCCTTCGTGGACCTCAGCCAGGACCGTTTGAGCCTCTTCAGGCCCGAGGCACCGCAGTAGAGGATGCGAGAAGGAACGCTTGTAGAGCCGTCCGTTCACCTCGGAGGACCATGACTGCGTTCGGCGGATGCGTCGAGCCGCAACCTCATCGGCGGGAAGAATCCCGTCACGCTTGAATCGCAGCATCTCCTGCACCCATGTGATACGTGCGTCGACTGAAGATACAACCGAGACCGAGATGGCGCGAAAGGGGAGCTCTTCAATCTCAAGCTAGGCTTCGGAGTCCGACATTGAGTCCAGTTTAGCCAGCTCGTTGGCTCACTCGTTCTGACTCCTTGGCACCCTAGATATCGTAAAGTGAGAGAAGTTGGAGGCTAGGCTTTTTTACCTCCACCAGGTACTTCGCCATGGTTGGTTCCCTGGCCACATATCCGCTGTTGAGTTGCTCGGCCACCAGTTGCGAATCGGTGAGGACGTGGATGGCATTCACCTGTATCTCAAGAGCCAGCCTGAGTCCTACTAGGAGTGCCTTATATTTGGCTTCGTTGTTGGTTACTTGGAACCCGAAGTGGAGGGAGCGTTCGAACAAACGCCCATCGGGCGCTGATAGCACCGGTCCCGCACCCGCACCACTCGAGGTAGCCGAGTCATCCACGTGTAGGATCCACGCTTCCTTAGGCCACCCAGAACCCTCGTCCTCAATCTGAACGAGTTCCGAGATGAAGTCGGCTATCGACTGGGCTTTGATGGCTGTCCTCGACACTTACTGTACGTCGAACTCTCCAAGCTCTACCGACCACATGAGGAGCTAACCTGCAACATCGAATTTAGATAAAACCTGCCTGAGCGGTTGGTTGGTGATTACCTCAATCGGGTGGGCTTGGAAGTAGGGGCGCAGTTTCCGGGCCGCCAGCACGAGCGCTAAAGCAAGTCTCTCGATTAGTGGATACTGCTCCTCAGGCCCATTCAGGACATGGCTGATGTAATAGACCGATAATTGCTTACCGGAGGCTTCTTTGATCAGGACGGAGGTGACTGCGTGCCGGGAGGTAGCTAGGTAGATACTGAGTTTTTCCCCAAAAGAGAACGAGGCAAGGTGGGAGAGGTTGGCCAGGTGTTGTTTGACTTTTCCAAAAGCTTATTCGCACTGCGCCATCCATTGAAAGTTCTTCGGGTTCTTCAGCGCCCGGAAGAAGGGGAGGCAATGATCACCAGATCGGGATAGAAACCGGGATAAAGCAGCGAGCCTTCCGTTCATTTGCTGTAAGTCCTTGATTGTCCGAGGGGTTTGCATGTCGATGATCACCTGGACCTTTTCTGGGTTGACGTCGATTCCTCTTTCATGTACGATGAATCCGAGGAACTTTCCTGAGTTGACGCCAAAAACACACTTTGTCGGGTTGAGTCGCAGACCATACCTCCGCAGCGTGGCAAACGTTTCGGCCAAGTCGGTCAGGTGATCTGTCATCACACGGCTCTTCACAATCATGTCGTCAACATAGACCTCGATGTTCCGCCTGATCTGTTGGGTGAACATCTTGTTCACGGCTCTCTGATAGGTAGCACCAGCGTTCTTCAGCCCGAACGACATAACTTTGTAGATTTACACCCCTAGATCAGTGAGGAAAGTCGTGTGCTCTTGGTCCTCATGCGTCATTTTGATTTGATTGTAGCCAGAGAAGGCATCCATGAACGAAAGGTGGCATGCCCGGCGGTTGCGTCGACCAGCAGGTCGATCCTCGGGAGGGGATAGCCGTCCTTTGGGCATACACAATTGAGATTGGTGTAGTCAACACATATCCTCCAGCTCTCATTAGGTTTCTTCACCATGACTACATTAGACAACCATCGTAGGTACTTGACTTCTTCAAAGAAGCCTGCCGCCAAGAGTCGCTCCACCTCTTTACGGACAGCCTGTTGTCTGTATGGAGCTTGCCGTCGTGGCTTCTGCTTCACTGGTTGAGCATCGGGCGATATGTTCAAGTGATGTTGGGCGGTCTTTGGGTCGACGCCCGTCATGTCGGATGGCGACCAATCGAAGACGTCAGCGTTCTCCTACAAGAAGCCTACGAGCCGCTTCCGCTCTTGCTCAGGGAGTTCCGACCCGACTTTAATCGTCCGGTCCGGCCGATCCCTCATCAACGATATCTCACAAGTGGGCACCATTGGCTCAGGATGTGGGGTCGGTCGTTTCGTTTCCCTCGGGTCCTCCAGGGGTCGGTCGGTCTTTGCCCTTTTATGTAGCAAGACCGCCGTCAGGTAGCATTGCCTGGACTCACAGGGGTTTCCCCAGACTTCCCCGGTCCTAATATGGGTCGGGAACTTCACCGTTTGGTGGTAGGTGGAGATTACGGCTCTAATCTTGTTGAGGGTCGGGCGACCGAGGATGGCATTGTATGCGGTAGGGAGATCCACCACAAAAAAGGTGGACATCACCGTCTTTAATCTGGGTGGCGCTCCCAAAGTCAGGGGCAGGGTGACGACTCCCAACGGTGAGATCGAGTCGCCGGTGAACCCCGTGAGCGCCGAGCACATGGGTTCCAAGGCTTCTTTAGCCAACCCAAGTTTCTAGAAAGCGTCAAGATAGAGCACGTCGGTTGAGCTCCCTATGTCGATCATGATTCTCCTCACCTGGGCGTTAACGATCTGAGCCGTTATTACAAGCGCATCATCATGCTCCGATCGCTCAACGCCCTCGGGAGGGAACGCGACCTCGAGGTCGGGGTTGCGCTGGGGAGCATCGGCCCTAGCAGAGCGGGCGTAGGTCTTCCTTTCGGACATACTGATCCCTCCGGATGCTGGACCGCCCGTGATGATGTCGATATGGCACTCAACAGCCTCCCCGGGGGAGGCGAGAGTTCCCTGTTCTATCGGATGTACCAACCGAGGTGTCCTCTGCGGACGAGCTCCTCGATTTGCCGCTTCAGCTTGCGGCACTCCTCAATATCATGCCCGCTTTGCCGGTGGAAGTGGTAAAACTGTTGAATCTCGTATTTTGATGATGAAACTACTTGATATATGTTTATGATTTAATCTGCGGTTTGAGTGACGCAGGATGCTTCGATCAGGATGAGACAATTAAAGCAGGAAAATCATGTTGTGCCGAAGGAACATTGTCAGAAGATTGGACGTCGGGCCGGTGGATCGGTCGACGTATCGACAGAAGGCTTCGGGCCAAGAAGAGCGGGTATTGTGCCAAGGATATCGGAGTTGCGGAGTCAACTGGCCGATTGGGCAATAGGCTGCAGGAGAGGACGATGCGTCGAAGAATCGAATGAAGCATCGAGGGACCAATGACATGTCGGACAACTTGGTTAATTGCTTAGGATTAATTGTCTCGATCGAAGTTTTGGTTTAAGTGTGCAGGATTAACTACAATGGAAGAAAGACATGCAGTAGGAGTTGTGCCGGAGTCAAGAAAATGATCACGTTGGGAGTTCGAGAGTTCGACGGAAGTTCGGACAATCGTCGGAGGTTCTGCGGGAGCAAATCCGAGAAGTCCAGGAGCTTGCCAAAAGAAGCTCATCGGAACTCGCCAAGTGGATCGTCGCAAGTCCAGGAGTTTGCCGGAAGTCCGCAGGAGCATCACCGAGGGTTCATCGGATGATCGACGGAAGTTCACCGGAAACTCGTCGGAAGAAGCGATTGATGCACCGGAGCAAGCTGCAGAGATTGTCTTAGGATTTATCGTAGTTAGCACATTGATTAAGTTGGAAATGGAGGTGATCCCATTAGCTTAATCTTGGGGCATTGGGCCCTGAAAAAAACCGAAATTGGGCGAATGGAGCTAACCATTGGGACCCGATTCTCGTGGGAGATGCAACCGCCTAAGCCGGAGGTAGCACCCGTGCTGCTAAGTCTCCTAGGGAGACTGGCGGTGCAACCGCCCCAGAGGAGAGGTGGCACCGCTGGGCTCGATCTCCGAAGCGAGGCTGGCGGTGCAACCTCCCCACGACAGAGGTAGCACCGCCCGAGCTCGGTCTTGAGCTCACGGCGGAAGTGCAACCGCCTCGATCAAGAGTGGCACCGCCTGGGGGGCTCGATCTCCCGAAGCGGACTCGGGCGGTGCAACCACCCCCGACAGAGAGAGGTGCAACCTTTGGGCTCGATCTTCGAGCTCTCGCCAAAGCGGTGCAACCGCCCAATCGAGGTGTAACCTTTGATCCCGAATTCGGGATTTGATCGCTTTTTGAGCTCAAATTTGAACTGGGTTGGGGCCTATAAATACCCCACCCATTCAAAGAAGAAGAGATACAGACCTACACCGAAATCTTGATCTTTTTTCGCGTGATTCTAAGAGCTCAAAATTGTTGTAAAAGCCCAAAAGTTCTCCTCCCTCTGTTCTTCAAGTTTTGAGTTGTAAAGAGAGGAGAGAAAAGTTCTGTAAGGGTTGTCTCCTGAGCCCGTCAAAAGGAGTGAAACTGTAAAAGGGCAGTTGGCCTTCGCCTATTGAAGGAAGGTCTCTAGTTGACGTCGGTGACCTCGTCGGTGTAGGAAGTCAAAAGTGGAGTAGGTCAAGATTGACCGAACCACTCTAAATCTCTGTTTGCATTTACTTTGAGCATTTTATCATTACTGCAAACCTCCTAAATAGCTACTGCCTTCTGCGCTTTTACGAACGAGTTTCTAAGTTCAGAACTTTCCGAATCTGCGTTTAGACCTAAATCGACGTTTTCGTACGATTATTACATTTCAGTTTACGTTTACGTTCTGACTCTAATTATAACTGCAAACTGCCTTCTGTGCATTTACAAAACATATCTCAAAGTTCAGTATCTTCAAAGTTGACGTTTAGACGTAACCAGTTTTATCGTACGAACGTCGCATTTCAGTTTGCGCTTGCATTCTGATTTTTATCATAAACTGCAAACTGCCTTTGTAGATTTACTTTAATGTTGTCTCGCTTAATATTAAGCTAAAGTAGTCTTAGAATCGGATTTTATATCGAAATCGTTTTTGTCGTTCGAACGCAGCTTTCGATTTTAATCGCAGAAAGTTTTCCGCTGCACTAATTCACCCCTCTTAGTGCTCTTGATCCTAACAAATACTTGGACTGGTCAACGAGTTCCTGCAGGCTTTTCATCAGGTTGAGGGCCCTTAGTAACCCCTTTTCCCTTATTTGGAGAAATATCTTCATTCGGGACGCGCCCAAAGAGGGCAACGGGGTCCTCAGCGCTGGCGGATCAGGCCGATCCATCCTGCGCCTCGGCGCGAGGGACGGTTGTCCCCGAGACGGCACCGGCCTGGCCCTCTTGTGCTCCTCCTGCTTCCCGGCCATCCATGCCTCGGCTACAATAAACTGGTTCGTGCGTTGAAGCATCTCAGGCACCGCGGTGGGAGGTCGCTCCACGAGGGACCAAAAGAATCTGGAAGGTCGCATGCCTATCATAAACACCTGCATCAACAGAGAGGGATGAGCGTCCGGTAATTCCCGGATTTGTGTTGCAAAGCGATTCACAAAATGGGAGAGGGGCTCATCCTCCCTTTGGTTGAGTCCGAGGAGCAGCGCAACGGAAGGTTTTGGCCGGGCGTAGGCCAAGAAGTTGAGTTCAAAGTCCTTGACAAGCTGGTCAAAGGAGGCGATCGTCTCGGTCTTCAGGCCGTTGTACCACGCGCGGGCCGGCCCTCTCAGGGTGGTGGGAAATACTCTACACATCAAAGCATCAGAAGTTCCGTACAGTGTCATCTGGGCACAGAAAGTGGCTACATGGTCCGCTGGATTGGTGGAGCCGTCGTATGCGTCCAAGGAGGGGAGTTGGAAGTTCGGGGGGACTGTCTGATCCTGTATCTCGGGTGTAAATGGAGATCCCTTGTGCGTGTCCTCCCCGAGCTCTCCCCTCGACCTGCGGACCTCCTTCTGCACCTCGTCGAGCCGCTGACTAACGAAGCATAGTTGGGCTCGTAGGGAATCTGTGGAATATGAGGAGAATGCCTCGGGTTCCAGGCGGCCTCTCGGGTTTGCCGTCGCTCGGTCCTCGAGTGGGGTTGTTCGGTCCCGAAGGAAAGTCGGAAGCTCCTGGGGTGGGGTGCGAGCCCGAACGAGTGGCTCCTATTGCCGCAGCGGTTGGATTGCCGGTAGGTGCAACAGACGAGAAATGAGTGAGAGAGAATGGACTGCACCATACCGGTCAAAGTTTGGACTTGATGAGTGAGGTCATGAAAGGCCTTGGATGACACGGACGACGGGCCAGCTGGGGCACCGTCGGGCGGCAACAGACCCGGGTCATTAAATATCCGCCAATAGCGCTCTGAAGTCTTAGCGGGGGGTTTGTCTCGAGGTTCTCCGCGCGGGGGGTGTTCCCCCGGAGCTCCGATCGGGTGTGACCCCTCCGCTGCGAGCTTGTTTGAGTTAATAGGGCGATCCCCTGACATTCGTGCCCTCCTTCTAGTGCCAAAATATTGGTATAAACAATTTTAAGCTGTGGCCTTGGGGTCGACGCGGCTTAGTTCGGGTCCGGATGACGGGGATCTTCCCGGGGCGGCCTTTGAGACCGCTGAAGTGGCCTATTGTGATGGTCCGATCGGAACAGGGTCGCTATCTCCTCCGGGGGGGGGGGGACTCCTCGCTTGGGCGTCTAGTGGGAGGCCTCCGTCGTCGCACCTGCACACAGGTCGGGTCGGGGAGTTCAGCCCGACCCCTCCGGCGATCAAGTTAGTGATTAGTCGCAGGGGTTTTTTTATCTGTTCTCTCTCCCCTCTTTCTCTCGGAGCGCGAGGGTTTTTATAGTGAGGGTTACCGTTGCTTAGTACGCTTGCCCGCAGGGAGTAGGATCGTACTTCTGGTAGTGTCTGACATCGATATTGGCGTGGCGTGAGAGATCGAGCCTGAGCAGGGTATTAATGTGCCTTGGTTGGCATTCCGATCCGCGTTGACCAGGTGCAGACAGGTCAATCAGAGGCGTGAGGCGTCATCAGGGGTAGCTGACGTCACCCGAGTCTTATCGTCATTATTATTCTCATCATTATTATTGTCTCGGACCTTTCTTCGAAGAAGATATCAATTGTTAGGATCCTTTTATTTTTCTTGTGCTTTCCTTTTATTTTCTACGTATTTATTAAATCTGTTTAGTTTAGCTAAAGTCGGAACTTTATAAATAGAGATGTAACTGCTTCTTTTCGATCATCTATGAAAAATATTATTCTGTCTTTTGACAAACCCTAGGAGGCCGATCCCCTCGAAGCGATCAAGGAGGGCCGATCCCCTTGAAGCGATCAAGGAGGTCGATCCCCTCGAAGTGATCATCCCCTTTCTCTTCTTCGGTTTTACGATAAGACTTCAGGGTCTTATCATTTGGTATTAGAGCGGCGATCCTTGGCGTTTCCACTGCAACGTAACTAAAAAAAAAAAGGAAAGGAAGAGAGAAAGTAGAGAGAGAGAAGAAGAAGAAGCCATAGCCACGCACCCCTGCTTCCTCTGCTTGTGGCCAGCCCACCGCCGCCCTTGCTCTCCGGCAGGTCGTGCCCTCCCGTGCTGCCTCCTTTCCACTGTCGGCGCTGCTTCCCATTCGATCGACCAATGCCACTGCTGCCCCCCAGCCGGCGACCTCTCCTCCTCGCTTTCCCGTCTCGCTCGAGCGAGAAGGATCCCTAGCGTCGTCTCCCTGCTAACGGACCACCCCTTCGTCATTGAGACTCTCAGCGACGCTGCCCTAATTTCTTTGCCACCGTGCCCCCCCTCGGGTCGCAGCCGCAGCCGCTGGTTGCCCCCCTCTTCACGGCGATCGAAACAGGGCAACTCACCGCTGCTGCCCTTGTTTCCAACCGCGACTCCACCAGCCGCACCTCCTCCAGCACTCCTCCTTCCCTCGAGTGCCATTGCCGCCCAACCGACCCATCACCGCTATGGGCCACCGTGCGACGACCGCCGCTCGCCTCCCAGCTGTCGCCGCTCCAACTTGCTCTGCATCTAACCGAAACAGAGCACACTTGCTCTGCCCTTGTTTCAGCCGCGCCACACCTTGCTCTGCATCTAATCGAAACAGAGCACACTTGAGCTGCCCTTGTTTCAGCCGCGCCACAATCGCGTGGATTCCCTTGCTGCTGCCGGCTGTCGCCACCGTCGCTGCTACTGCCCAGCTACTATGCAGATGCCCTTTACTAGACATCAGAAACAAGAACTGGGGATTACCAACTTGCAATCGTACGCAATGGCTACCGATAACTCAGTGAATGCACAAATGGAAGCGTTGGAAACCAGAATTGAAAATCGGCTACAAGAAACTCTTCATGATTTCAAAAAGAGCTTGTTGGAGTACTTTAGCGGGTTTCAACAAGATGGAAACTCAAGTTCTATGCTGAACAAATCGAGAGATACAGGAAAAGGGCCCCAGGATAGCGACACACACTACCCACGTATCAGGGTAGAATTTCCACGATGGGAAGATGGGGATCCGACCAGTTGGATCTCTAGGGCGGAAAAATTTTTTCGTTTTCACATAACTCCAAAAGAATCCAAGGTAGAAGTGGCCTCAATCCAGCTCGATGGAGATGCAATCCAGTGGTATAATTGGTACGAAACTTGCCATGGAATTCCTTCGTGGGAGCAGTTTAAAAGAGGACTTCTTGTTCGCTTTGGCCCATATGAATATGAGAATGTTGATGGCCAACTCACGAAAATTTGTCAGACTTCTACAGTGTTGGAATATCAAAGTAGATTTGAAAGATTGTCCAACCAAGCTAGAGATTGGTCAGAACGACAACTTCTGGGTATATTTATTGAAGGGCTTATTCCCGAGATCCGGTGTGAGGTTAAGGCTCATCAACCTCGCACTATGATGGCTGCAATTTCATTTGCACGCCTACATGAAGAAAAAATCAGTGTGGAATATCGTCGAAACAGAGGTGCCAATAAATAGGTGATTAGCAGGCAACCTACCTGATCTACTCCTAGTCGAAACTATAACACTAGCAAACTAACCCGAGAAGAACTCAAAGAAAGGTTAGCGAAGGGTTTGTGCTGGCATTGCGATGAAAAGTGGAGTAAGGAGCATCAATGCAAACAAGGAAGACTTTTGATGATTGAACCGATCGAGGAGGAATCAGAAGTAGAAGTATCAGATTCCGATCATAAAGAAGTGGAAACTAATGATGATGTTGAAGCCGTCATACATACAGTGCATGCATTGGCTGGCTACTCTAATCCACAAACTATGAAAATTGGGGGAACTCTGAAACACCAGTCTGTCACTGTTTTGATTGATACGGGTAGCACTAATAATTTTATGGATAGGAAAATTGCAGCCTGATTAGCTTACCACATCGAATGTTGTGACAAATTTGAAGTCAAGGTCACCGATGGACGGATTTTAACCTATGACAACAAGTGCTCAAAGATAAAACTAATTTTGCAAGGTCAAGAATTATTTGTGGATTTCTTTTTATTACCCTTGGAAGACTATGAAGTGGTGCTCGGAATTAAATGGCTATCAACCCTAGGTGATGTCTTCTGGAATTTTTCTAAACTGATTATGAAGTTCTTTATTAATAGAAGACAGGTGACTCTCAAAGGAAGACGTGGAGGTAAGGTTACAACTATCACCAGCCATCGGATGGAGCGGGTCCTTCGGAAGACACACACCAGATTTTTGGTGCAATTGCATAACATTGAAAAGGAAATGACAGTGAACATTCCAGCTGGAAATTTTGAATCATTGCTAACAGAGTTTGCGGATATATTTGCAGAGCCACACGGACTTCCACCTCTTAGATGTCATGATCATCGGATCCCACTATTACTCGAGAAGGCACCAACCAATGTCCGACCGTATAGATATCCACATTTCCAAAAGGCAGAGATGGGGAGGATTGTCACAGAGATGCTCAAAACAGGAGTTATACGAGCCAATGTTAGCCCATATTCTTCCCCAGTCTTACTAGTCAGAAAGAAGGATGGCTCATGGCGGATGTGTGTCAACTATCGAGCACTTAACAGCATTACAGTGAAAGATAAATATCCTATTCCAGTAGTGGATGAACTATTGGATGAATTAGGAGGAGCACAGGTCTTCACTAAATTGGACCTACGATCGAGCTATCATCAAATCAGAGTACATGAAAGGGATGTTCAGAAAACTACCTTCAGGACACATAATGGCCATTATGAGTTTCTAGTAATGCCTTTTGGGTTAACCAATGCGCCCTCTATTTTCCAGAGTTTAATGAATGATATATTTCGGGCTCATCTCCGTAAGTTTGTTTTGGTTTTCTTTGATGATATTTTAATATACAGTCATTCCCTAGAAAGTCATTTATTACATTTACGAATTATCTTTAATATTCTTCGTGAGCATGGTCTTTTTGTCAAGAAATCCAAGTACAGTTTTGGGCAACCTGAGGTTGAGTACCTCGGCCATATCATATCTCAAAAGGATATTGCAGTTGATCCTTCAAAAATCCAAGTGATGACAGACTGGCCAATTCCAAAGTCAATCAAAGCTTTAAGGGGGTTCTTGGGACTAACCGGCTATTATCGAAAGTTTGTGAAGAATTATGGCAAAATTAGTGCCCCCTTGATGTCACTTCTAAAGAAAAATGCATTCAGATGGTCAGAAGAGGCAACTCAGGCATTTCAATTCTTGAAAACTGCAATGTCTACTACACCCGTGCTGGCTTTACCCGATTTTAACAAGATGTTTGTGACTGAATTTGATACTTCTGGAGCTGGAATAGGGGCTGTATTAATGCAGGAAGGTCGGCCTATCGCTTATGCTAGTAAGGCTTTTTTCCCTTCCCATTTGAGTTTATTTATTTATGACAAAGAGATGCTAGCCATAATACATGCAGTCACAAAGTGGAGACCCTACCTAATTGGTCAACGGTTTCAAATACGCACTAATCACAAAAGCCTCAAATATTTTCTAGAGCAAAAGATTTCTTCTCCAGAGCAACAGAAATGGGTCTCAAAGCTACTGGGATTCGATTATGAGATCATTTATAAAAAGGGGAGTGAGAATTTAATAGCAGATGCCCTCTCACGCCTTCCACAATAAGCTGATAAACACCGAAGTGAACGAGAATTTACTGTAGGTGATTGGGTTTTCCTTTGTCTTCAACCCTACAAGCAAACTTCCATAAAGGTCCGATCTTCCATGAAGCTATCTCCTCGATTTTTTGGACCTTATGAGGTATTATAATGCATTGAACCAGTGGCCTACCGCTTGGATTTGCCTACTAGCTCTAAACTACATCCAGTCTTTCATGTTGCATGCCTTAAAAGGAAATTGGGTGAAGATGCAATAGTGCAGTGCCACTTGCCAAACACTTCTACGACTGGGGAAGTTCAAACTCAACCACAAGTCATACTTGATCGACGAGTTGTAATGTACCGCAAACATCCTATAACTGAAGTGCTGGTGCAATGGGCCAACTTACCAAAGGAAGATGCCACTTGGGAGTCCTACAACATGCTAAAGGAGAAGTTTCGAATTTGATCTTTGCTTTTCACCTTGAGGACAAGGCTGAATTGAAGGAGGCGGGATTGTTAGGATCCTTTTATTTTTCCTGTGCTTTCCTTTTATTTTTTGCGTATTTATTAAATCTGTTTAGTTTAACTAAAATCGGAACTCTATAAATAGAGATGTAACTGCTTCTTTTCGATCATCTATGAAAAATATTATTCTGTCTTTTGACAAACCCTAGGAGGACAATCCCCTCGAAGCGATCAAGGAGGGCCGATCCCCTCGAAGCGATCAAGGAGGTCGATCCCCTCGAAGTGATCATCCCCTTTCTCTTCTTCTTTTTTACGATAAGACTTCAGGGTCTTATCACAACATAAAAGGATCAGAAAAAACTTTGAGAAAAACTAAGAGTAATTTACTTTTATATCTTCTCATTAAAATTTTAATATACATAAAATAGTAAATTTTGATATTTAAGATTTTTTTTTCTTCCATGTAGGAGTTTTTCTATTCGTCAATTCCTTATCTAAGTAATCATCAAAGTAATTTGGCCGCCACTGATTCCTTATCCTCTAAATTAGTGATCATCCAAGTCATTTGGCCACCACTGATTCGTACTGCGTCAAAGCAAGCCAAATCCTCTCAACCCATGACGAGTTCATCACGGCATGCACCATTAAGATACGGCCGAGGGCGGCGCAGCGTGTTGGCGCTTAAATGGTTCTATGTCCATGCTGTACGTCATCAGCAATGGCGTCCACAGCTGAAGGGATCGGTAAGCTGGAGATGTACGCAGCAACCTCAACCAAGTCCATGTGTCTCCCGTGATCGATCCCACTTCTCCTCCGAGGGTTTCCCTCGACAACCAGTGGTGGGTGGTCTGCCATTGATCCAGCGGCCATGGAGGTAGGTGCTTAGGTAGACAGCCCTGGGGTCTTTCCCAATTACACCGTCATCCATGACATCTCATCAACCAAAGCCTTTCCGGCAGCCTAAACTCGACGACAACCAACACGAGACGCCATGTTTTCAGGTTATATACTCATGGTAGCAGTGAGGTACTGTCATGTGTTGCTGCACTTACCCAGAAATGGGGTTAGAGAGGGAGAAGGGGAGGGCGAGCCGTGCTGGAGAAGCAGGGCACGTGTTCGTGCCATCGGAACGGTGGCGGCGGCAACGCGTGCCCGCCCTCTCCAGCTCGGACTCGCTCCTCCACCATTACTGGAAAAGCTCGAGAATGAGTTGCTGAAGGTATCAGGTATGCATGTCATGTGTTCGATGAATGTGATGCAGCTGATAGGTTTCATTCTTCTATCTCTTTGCACTTGTAGATGGCAAGAGGATTTCCATGGTAATTAAGGGGATCAGTACTATATCCTTGGCATTTCAAAGTTGATTCTGCAGTTTGTCTTTTGTCCAACTCATAAACATATCGTTTAATTGTACCTTACAATCAAAATATTCTTAAGACCATTGTTAAAAAACGAAAAATAGAAAACATATGTTCGTTCGATGTATAAATTTATTATTATTATTATGTGAAAAATTTTATGAAGACGGAATTTTCTCATATATATATATATATATATATATATATATATATATATATATATATATATATATATATATATGAGAAATTTTCGTCTTCATAAATTTTTTATATAATAATAATAAATTTATACATCAAACGAACAAGTATACATATTGGTTGACCACTTACGTAAAATCATTTATGTTAGATCCACTTGATCCGTATTGTTTGCTACGCTCGGATGAACGTGATTAGAGTTATATTAGTACTTCTTAGAATAAATTTTTTTTTTTTTGAAAAAAATAGATTCCAAATATTTACAATATTTGGATAAAATGAAAATGTATGTACAGAACTGAGTAGTGAATCATGTCATTAAGAAAAGGCAGAATATATGAGCCAATTGATATAAGTTTAGGATCTTTGAAAAAAAAAAAAAAAAGTATTTTTGGTTTTGACACTATATTGAAACCTTTTTCCAAATAATCCCAGAATTATTCAACAAAAATGTTATGAATGTGGTCTGATGAACAAAACTCCTTTGGAACCTTCTCATACTTCATCTGTTCATCATCCACCATATGGTTTTGGTATCCACAAGAGAGTGTCAAATCCCCAAAGCTCACTCAGTGCATGCAATCTTAACAGTAAAGCTGGCTCAATAGATCCAATTTTGAAATCTATAAGTGACTCTTTTGCAGCATACAGAAACTGAATGCCCAATGAAGCTATTGGTAGTTTCTATGGATCACACTGTGTGAAGCCTCCTACCAGAAAAGAAGTTGCGACCAAATCAATATATTGCCGTGCACTTTTCTTCCTCAGTCTCTCATCTTTAATGAAAACAATGGAGTAAAATAGTGTAATCAGTGAAGAATTGTGAGTGGCATTCTCATTCTTCTGCCATCATCTTTTTGGCTAACTGATTTCCAGGATAGATTGTCAGAAACATCACATTCATAGATTAGAATTCATAAGATTCAAATAGAATGAGGCTGAGGGAGGATTAGAATACAATCATCCACCTCGATGTTTGAGAAGTGGAGGATATGGATGGGGGTGAATGACTACGAGATGCTGATAACTACTGACTAGCAAAGAGGTTCCTTTAGCTTGCACTAGCCATCGTTGTCACTGTTGTCGATGCTATTGTTGTTGTTGTTGGTATCATGGTGAGTGTGGTGGTTGCTGCCACCACCTGCAACATCCATGCTCTTCTTCCTACTGTTGCTACTACTACCATGGTGGTGGTGGTGGCTCTTCAGCTGCGACAGCTCCATCTGCGTCTTCATCAAAAACTCCAGCCTCTGCAACTCCAGCTCTCTCGTGAACTCCATTCGCTGCTTCTCCATCTCCATTGCCTGCCGCAGCTTCGAGCTTTCCACCCGCTCGTACACCTCCCCGAACCGCAGTATCGCCCGCGTAAGCTCCCGCAGGCCCGCCGTCCTCCCTTCCTCCTCCTCCTCCTCCCCCTCTCCCTCCTCTGGCTCTTGGCGCTGCCTCTTGCCGTTGGCTTCCTTCGGCGGTGGCGGCGGGAAACCGTCGGAAGAGTCCGCGGACGAGTCCGCTGATTTGGAGGACACCGATGGCGGCAACGACCTCGCCTTGTTGAGGGCCGGGTGGCTGGACCGGTGCCGCTGCGGGATGAGCTGGGTGAGGCGGGCCGGGGGCCGGATGGGGATGCCAGCGGGTATCTTGGTGCTGGAGGGCGGCAGGGCGCCGGTGGGCTTGTGGCTGGGACCGAGGAGGAGGTCGAGGCGGTGGAAGAAAGGCCAGGAGGAGGTGGTAGAGCTGTCGGAGGCCGAGATCTTGGACTTCTCGATCTTGTACTTCTTCTTGAGGGTGTCGATGCGGTTCTTGCACTGCACGTCGGTCTTGGGGGTCTTGGTGTAGCCGTCGCGGCTGGTGACGGCGTCGGCGACCTCCTGCCAGTGCTTTTGCTTGAGGTTCCCACGGCTGAGCTCCAGGAAGCGCTCCCCCCACGCGTCGATCAGGGTGGAGGTGGCGCCCTCGCTCCAGCAGTCCTCGCGCCCGCCGCCGCCGCCGCCTCCTCCTACTACGGCGGCGGGGGAGGGGCGCTGCTGCTGTGTGGAGAGGGCAAGGGCGAGGGCATGGTACGGCGGCGCGGCGACGGTGACGGGCTCCGCGACGCGGCCGTTGCGTACGTGGGGCGAGGGGTCTGAGGAGTGGGGCACCACGGAGACAGGGGGTGGCGACGACGTCGTCGACGGGGATCTGGAGGCGGATTGGGACTGCGAACGCGACGGGGACACGGCGTCGTCGTCGTCCTCCATCGTCGACGCCAAGATCTGGGCTTTGCCGCGGCAGCGAGGGAGGCTGGCGACGGCACGAGACGGGAAGAGGGCGAGAGAGAGGGAGAGGATAGAAAGGGAGGGATCGGAAGAGGCGGCGGCGGCCGGCCGAGAAGAGGAGGGATTTCTTTTGGAGAGGGATTCGTCCGCCGACCGGCGTCACGCTTTGGACGGGCGTTTTGGGCGTCCGATACGATGCACGTATGCAACGTTTTCTCATATCGTTTCAAGAAATCCCAAGGGAATATAACGGTACCAGTTGGTGGGCTCGACGGAGGTTGCGTTGGGGGTGAACAGACGACGTCAGCGTACATCCCGGACGGGCCCTCGCACGTGTGAATCGCGGCGTTGGGCGCGTCACATTCGGTTGCGAGCAGTGGTACCGATCGCCGAGACGGAGAGCTGATTCTGGACCCATCGTCCAACCGGACCACCTTCCACCCACCGCGTCATCGATCCGATTAATAGGTCAATCGATTTGACCCGTATATTTAATTATATATATATATATATGATTTATTCCTGCCCCTTTTCCCTTTTTTTTTTTTTCTCCTCTTTGATTGAACCGATAAATTGATAGATAAATGATAAGTTTAATAAAATATTTTAGAATAAATTTCTGAAAAAAATCTTTAGCTTTGAGAAATCTGTAATGAGTGTTTTTATTTTTTAAAAATTTTCACAGAACGTTATTTTTTTTCTAAAAAAATGATTTTATTATCTATCGTCGTCCAATCGGTGGCTCTGTCAGTGATTTTTATTTTATTTTATTATAATTAACAATTTATTTTGTTTGTTTGGTGTGACGGGAAAAGGGAGGGTACGTGGAGATTTTGCTGCTTCTCTCTCCATGGCTTCGTGGACTATAGAGTCACTCATGGGTGGTGGTCCCAGAAACAGCCAGTGACAGCTTGGGGGCCACGCGCAGGCGGGTACGAGAACGGGTACGACAAGCCAAGCAGAATCATGGCTTGAATGGTGCAAATACCACCACATTTACCTCTGCTAGATCTCCCACAAATCTTTAATCCCAGATGGATCCTTAAAGACTTGCTTAACAGCATTTACCTCTGCTAGATCACCCACAAGGGTGGAAGTTGCATGAGCATTAATGTAATTAACTTGTATGAAGAACATCTTAGAAGACATGATGAAAAACATAACACCTACATTGTTCTTGCAACAAAACTTTCTGTGGCCACAACATCTTTTAGAGTGGCAACTGGAAGGATGCCATTAAAACTAGATGTTTGATGTCTACCAAGCACAAATGATGAGATTACATATAATATTTATGAGGCATCTTTAAAAGTTTAATTTAAAAATTGAATGGAACTTCACTCAGATGGTTAAAGGAAAAGGATGGAATTAGTACAAAACCAGAATGGTGCAATTATAAAACAAACTCAATGAATGGACATGAAAGAAAATTTAAATTTATGACATCTCACTGACAGGAGAAAGTATTTTTAAAGATGTATTTCATGCAGGGAAAAAAAAAGAGTTCTGCAGATGCATAATAAATCTGTATACGCTGATGATTGGACAATTTATGATCTCTTCCATTCTGGTGAATCATCGGTAGTTCTAATCAACAATGCAAAGGGCAGTCGAGTGCACGAGGGGAGCCACAAATATACACAGACATGCTCCTGCACACAAAAGGAGCTATGCTGATGAGTCAAATCCTTGATGTCTTCAACCAAGGCTAAAACGAGGAAAACATCTGAAGAGGTTCAGACATGCTTGGAGTTCCTTAACTAGAAAATAATAACCAAAATAGTTGCCATTAACAAAGCCGAATTATGTAAAAGAATTACGCATAAAAAGTGGTTGAGGATGAAGGCTGCTGCGTGAATGGCATGGTTAATAGATAGCAACAGAACTATCCATGTGTACAGGTGCACACACAAACAAAATTGGCACTTAGTATTATGAGTGGAAATACATCTAATATAGTTTCCAACTCCAGCAAATATTTATGATGAAATAGCAAACAGGTAAGAAAATATTCCACACGCATGATAATAAAAGAACAAATCAATTTGAATGCTTCACACTGCTAAAGATAATTGAGTTACCTCTTCTGGTGCCACCCTAGCATCTTCAAGACTTTCCTAATACTAGATGAAACTCCAAGCCCATCAGCTCTAGGATCTGTCATATGATAGGCATCACAATTCACAGCACCTCCCAGATACTCACTCAGCAATAATTGGTGCATCGCGCTTCATCGCATGGACAAGACTCTCCAGAACCTTTTCCAGGACACAGTAAGAAACAACAAAAAACAATCATGAATAGATTGGCGAACAAAATATACAGAGAAAACAACTCATGCGGTTAACCACATTATAGACGTAATATATGGTGCATTGTTTACTTTGGTCTCTAAGTATTCTCTAATATGGAAATTTGACACATTAGATATCCAATGTCTGGCATGATAATAAGGCAGAAACCAATCAAATATCAATAATTTAACTGTTTGAAATAACTGAACAAAATTGTAATGTTTAAATATTAACATATATTATATTTCCATGACTATGTTGAACTCATCACTTGAACAATGCTATGCATATAAACATAACGTATTATCCAGGAGCCCAATTCTTCCAGACTTATTCCAAGCACTTCTCCAACCAACAGGCAAAATAAACAATCTTACAATCTCACGAAAACCTTGGGAAATGATGATAAGTGAATTAAGTGATGACAAGTAAATAAAAGATATACGAATAGAAATCCATAAGCATGAAACATATTTTCAAATAATTATTTTAGCCAGAGCACTACTAGTTAGAAGCTATATCTATTTAATAATCAAATACATTTGTTATAGATAAGATGCACAACATGAGAGATAACATTAAAAGCAACAATAAAAGCAGATAATCATATGGCAAATCATACCAACACTCCGGCAACTTCACCCATAACAAAACCATCTCGATCTTTATCCCATGGCCTTGATGCAGTCTTTGGATCATCATTTCTCTGAGACAGTGCTCTACATGCAACAAACCCACCAACACCAACTGGAATAATTGCAGCTTCGATACCACCAGCAATCATTACATCAGCCTCACCTTGACGAATATGGTTAACAGCAGCATAAAAGCAACAATTGGAGGTTGCACAAGCTGCTGAAATGGAGTAAGTCACACCCATAAAACCAATATCCATAGCAAGCAATGCAGAAACCATGTTAGGTCTGGCATAAGGAATAAAAAATGGAGTTATTTTCCTATAGCCTTTCTGTATAAGAGCCTGAACACTATCAGAAAACACTGTAAGGCCACCCATGCCTGTTCCAATAAGCACACCTGCTCGAACCTTGTCGATCTGGCACCAATACATGGTTTTGGCAAAAAATGATTCAATAAGAGATGGAACATGAATGAAGATTGACAAATTGTAAATAGGTCATGATCATCTATAAAAAAATAAATGCACAACAATGACAAAGATGGTGATGACAACAGAGACAATGATTACAACAGGTCAAGATGTCCCAAGCAGAAGAATTAGCGTTTTTCCAGTCCTTCAGCTCCACCAAGCAAAATCACAAGTCAAACTTGGAGAAATCGTTGTACGATGCTGATGATTGATGGCAACTGATCCAGAAAGCTTGAACAATTACAGTTTGATCATTATCTACATGGTGAAAGAAACTGTAGAAATATCTCCGTGGCCAACTAGTATAGTACGGAACTACGGATCTAACAAAGTCAAGCCTGATGAAGCCCAGAGTTCCTCTGGGCACACCATGAGATTGATTTTGGGCCTAAGTGTTCCATCAAGCTTGGTTTTGTTACACATTTGAATGAGAATGAATAGACCATCCTTAATCAGAGCGGACAAATCGAGCAGTTTTTAAGTGACAATCATTAGTTAAATAAAGCATGATTAAATTTACATCAAGCTTATTTAAATTAATCTAAGCTTGACTCAACCTTAAGATTTTCACACTAGAATGATGCTTAAAGTTATTGCTTTCCAAATATATATCCCAATATACATTAGCAGAAGCATTTTACATAATATTTTCTTAGGTCAACAGCCCTAGGGATGAAATCAGGTAGCACAAATATGCAAGTGATTATGTACAATCATCTTTTTAAATACTAATTGATTAAAATTGATGATACAAAATATGCACACTCATGATGATGACCATGGCATCTTGTAGTTGAGCAAACATACTTGAAGTTCATGATAAAAAATTGTTGCAACTTAAGTTCTCCTTTATAAGATTGGAAAAGACTGTTGCTCACTGTACATAATTATTTGGCACCTTTGTCATACTATTTATCTGTCTCTTTTTTTTGCAAATAAATTATTGAATTTACTGTTTGCTTAATAAAATGTAAGAATAAACTCTCATGCATAAACTAGTGAAATGGACCACTAAAGATGTCTTCAGCTTTATGCTACTTAAATATGGTTATTTGTTTCTTTGCCTTCTGCCTAGCAAATTGGAAACTCAGTTGTCTCTATGCAAATGATGAGTTACACTCAAGATAAGATTTTCACAACCACTCGAGGAAATCTCTCTCAACTAACCGATCTTGATAGAGGAAATATTTCCCTCCACCCTGTATAAATAGAGTTCATGTTAACGCAACTATGTCAATCTCTTTCATCTTTAACGTGCATTGTACATGAACTCTATTTATAGAGATTTCCTCAAGCAATTGTAGAAATCTTATCTTCTATCAATAGACAACCTCAAGGATGAATTAACACAAAGCTTTCTTCTTCCCAATCTTTCCCGTACCAAAATAACATCAAAGACGCAATTAAAGCAACTATCATAATCCAGTAGTGGCATAACTATATTCTTTCTAAAATCCAAGAAGACACTTGAAAGTTTTGAGTCAAGTCAACCACATAGACAATGATTGTGAAAACGTAACACGAAAAACCCAATTGAAATGGTTCTTTCACTTTCAAAGAAACGAATGCAAATATTTCAGGAAACAACAGACGAATGGTAACACTTTTAAGAAAATACCGAGTATCAGCCAAAAGTAATTTTTTTTAACCATTTTATCTTTGATGGATTTTTCTCTAATTCCAAACAAAGTTTCACACTACTGCAATCATGTCTGATAATATTAATCAGAGCCTGGACAGCGTCACTCATGCAATTCATAAGTGAACTATAATCATGAAGAAAACATCTCCAATTGCATTCCCTGGTTTGTGAATATAAAAGTATACTTTATAGTGAAATGTGAAAAGAGGCACACCTTATCGTGAGCTTGACTGCCACTGACAAGGCAATACCTCAGGTAATCATCAAGCCGCTAGTCGTTCTTCTCGTCAATGTACCCCTCCGACGAGAATCCTCTGATCTGCCCTGCGAACTTCGTGGGGAACTTGGAAGCGTCGAACCGGTCAATGTTCCCGATCCCGCTCTCCCCTTCCTGCAGCTTCTCGTAGTACGCATCCACGTCGTTTCCGAACACCGAGACGAGCCTCATCCCGGTGATGACCACCCGCTTCTTGGGATCCGTCTCGCGACGGGGCGCGGCCTCGGCGACGGAGTCGCGGACGGAGCCGGCAGAGGGCGAGGCGGCGGCGTGCGGGAGGCGGAGGGCATCCACCGTGGGGATGCGGAAGGTCTGCATCCCGGCCAAAGGCGGAACCCTAGAGGAAGGGGGGAATCCGCGGGGCGGGCGGAGGCGGGAGAGCGAGTTCAGTAGCGAAGGAGCTTCGCGTGAATAAATGTGAGAGCGGGAGTAGGGGGCGTCGAAATGGATGCAGGAGACTTGATGAACTACCGGATCTAGTGTTCCATTGAAACCAGCAATATGTACGGAATGCGATGCCGCAACGTGACACGCTCACGCAACCGGCGTGGGTCCCATGCGTCAATCCGCTGTCGCTGAAATCAAGGGGGTAGCTGATCCCCAAGCACCTGTTCGGTGGTGATTCGGTTGTTCAGCCCGAACAGAGGACAGCGAATCCGAGGCAGCCGCCGAACGATGATACCGATCTAGTGGCTACGTGGCCGAAGACTATTAGCCGACCAGGCTCGTAAGCAATTTACGATGATTTCCCGTAAAAAGCAGATACGATCAGAATCGGCTTGCGGCCCTGTGAGTATTAACTCTCTTTTAGCAACGCTGGGTTAGAATTTATTGATCATTTATTTATTATCTTGGTGCTTTCTATCATTGGTTTTCTATTGTTTATATGTGATCAAGGAAAGTCCTTCGCTGCCAGATTCTGTATATCCTTGCAAAAGAGCATTTATTGCTGTAGTTTTATAGGTTTTCTAGAATGTTCGAAATGATGTTTTCAAATATTTTTTTTATTTTTGAAAATTATCTTCTACTTATATTCCATGATGAAACAGACGAAAATTAAGAGAAGTGTTAGACCTCGCTCTTTTCTCATTATATGGAAAAGCCTATCGAATTAAGCTGCAGTGGTTCTTAAGATCATATGAATGTGGCTCTTTTCTGTTGTGTTTTTGGGATTGTAAGTATCTTATCACATGAGATGGTAATTATTACGATTACGAGATAAAGATTGTTATGGAAGAATTAGCTTGACTTTTGAGTAAGATTTGCGTTGTGTTCATGTCGACGATCTCCTCTCGTGTGGGCGTCAGGGCGGCGTCGGCGGTCTTGTGGTTGGGACCGAGGAGGAGGTCGAGGCAGTGGAAGTAGGGGCCCGGAGGAGGTGGCAATGACGGACTTCTCGATCTCGTACTTCTTCTTGAGGGTGTCGATGCGGTTCTTGGTGTAGCCGTCGCGGCTGGTGACGGCGTCCGCGACCTCTTGCCAGCGGTTTCGATTGAGGTTCCCACGGTTGAGCTCCAGGAAGCGCTCCCCCCCACGAGTCGATGCGCCCTCGTGTCCGCCGCCGTCGCCGCCTCCTCCTACGGCGGCGGGCTACGGGCGCTGCTGCTGCATGGGAAGGGCAAGGCGCGCCGCCCTGCCAATTTCTTGTAACTCTTGTTTTCCTTCCTCTCGTTTCATTCCCTTATTCCTCCTTCCCCGTCTCTGAATATTTATAATGGAGTCGAGAACTAATGAGACCATATATATTATTGATATTAGTTTAATATTTCTTATTATGATGCAAATTGGTCTCGAAAATAAGCATACTATTAACTTCGGTTCATCATAGAATCGATCGAGTCAGCTTGGTTTGTGTAGATTTTGAAGGTACTGAATAAAACTTTCGTATATTATCATTACATCATATGCTCGATATCTTACAAAAGAAAAAGAAGACAGGTCCAACTGCGTGATGCTTCTTCGTAGTTCGTGCTATGTCTCCATCGGTGATCGTCATGGGGCCACGCACTGGCGCGTACGACGACGAGTCCGGTGGGTACGGAAACGACGATTCATTTTCTCTCGAGACGGGGGATCGTGGATTCCTTTGTCGCGGTTACTTTTGATGCCCATTTGTTTTCAAGGGCTGCAAAGGTTTTATCCTTTTACGGTATGGTACTACTATGCCAACTTGTAGTATGATTGATATCGATCTATCTATCGTTGACTTCATATAATATAAAAGTAAACTAAGTATATAAAAAGAATATGAACTTCCTCGGTTTATTTATATTGATATATATAGATTATTTCATATAAATATAATATTTTATCATATTTATAGATGATATATCAACATATAAGTCTCAAGTTATTAATAGTCTTGAGTTATATATAAATGATGTTGAGAAATACTAAGATAAAAAAAAGTTAAAATTATCATATCTAATAGGGATGATAAATTTTATGATAAATGTGATAGTCATATTAGAATCTTAGCTCTTTTATTAGATTCTTAAAAAAATTAGATATTTATATTCGGTATGTATTATCGGGTGTCACAACAAAATAATATTATTGAAAAATAAAATCATACTCTTATAGACATAATTAGGAGTACAATGAATTATTTTTCTATGATTGAGTCTTTATGGGGTAAAGCATTTTGGACAACTATAAATATTGTGAACAGAGTTCATAGAAGTTAATTTCATCAACTCTATTTAAGTTATGCACTAGTATTAAACTCGGTTTGAGACAAGTATATATTTGAGGTTGTTCAAAAATAAAAGTCTTCAATCCACATGAAAAAAATTGATTCAATAATTATTTTTTAGTATTTTATTAATTATTTAAAAAAATTCAAGGTATACAAATTTTATTACCCTAATCGTAGTATGAGTAGTAGATATTGGTAATGTAAGATTCATAAAAAATAATAAAATGAGTGAAAATAAAAAATCTCGAAAGATTAATTTTGATATGAACGAGATAGAAGTTATTACTCCTTTATCATTTCTTAATTGAGAGATTATTATTTTTCAAGTCACTAAATAATAAAATAATATTAATAAACTCATATATGATGTCATCGCTAATAATCTTATTGAACAACCACATGTAATAGTTTTGAAAATATTTAAAAAGGAAAAAAATGACCTACCATATCTATAAATATCATATTATGACATAGGAATCAAATGACCTCTTATCATTTTCACAAGTCATTAAAAATAGCTATTTTGAAATGTGATATGATACAATAAAAAAAGGGTTAAAATCGATAGGTTAAAATAGTGTTTGAGAACTTGTAAAATTATATTATAATTATAAAAAAGTCGGTTGCAAATGAGTTTTAATAAAAATATAATTTAAAAGATAATATTGAATGCTATAAAGTCATATTTATAGTCAATGATTTTTATCATAAAGAAAGTATCGACTATAATGAGATATTTTTTTATTTAAAAAAAAACACGTTGAGGATCGTTATGACGTTAGTAGCTCATTATCATTTTGAGTTAGAGTATGAAAATAACATTTTTTGAACGAGGATGTAGATGAATAAATCTATATAGAATAACTTAGAGGATTCGAAGAGAAAGAAAAAAAAGTTTGTAAATGTATAAATCAATTTATAATATTAAATAAGTTTATAGACAATGGTATATAAAGTTTTATAATATCATTATTTAAAATTTTAAGATATCATTATTTTTATTCGATTTAAAAAAAATTATTGATCAATGTGTATTTTTTTTTTGTTAGAATGATTATGTAAAATTATCCTATGTTATCGATTGAAATAAGCACATTTTAGTTTCAAAATCTTATTGTTTGTTTGTATTTTTCTTTGTTGTCTCTCCCCAATCAGAATGGTGCTAAAAATATTGTAATGTGTTGTGAGTACAGAAGTTGAAGTTACGTCCAATGTTTTTATTATTATCTCTATTTTATTATCATCGTTTGGATTGAATCAAGCTGGAACTATAATCGAATTGGCTTGATAATTCGTTGGTTTCAAACTGAATGTTGTGAATGATTCAATTTTGATTCTTGACTTTAAAAAAATAATTTTGATTTCAAATGAGTTAAATATAATAAAATATAAAAAATAAAACACAAATATAATTTATGTTATGGTTAAATCCTAAGTTTAAAACCAATTAACCTCGGGTTGATAGAGTCATTTAATTTGATTAAAAAATTTATAATTTTATTCTTTTTATATATTTTTTTGAAGTCATTACGCCGATTATAGTTAAAACCGTTATCAAAGTTACCATACATGCTATAATTCCTTGTATATGATGTGCATGCACCGAGGCTGATGAGTCAGCACGGCTTGATTCAAGGGTCGATGTCGGGAATCTTCGATCATCTGAATTGGTAGTTGAGGTCGGGAAGCTAGTTGTGGCTGTTGCATGAGAAGTTGGTTGATGGCCCTCGGGATGCTGATTGGTGCGTCAGGGGAGGCGATCTCTCTTAATTGAGATGATCTTGCTTTGGGGATGATCGCTCTCATGCACATAAGGCCCTGTCGGGTGGTTACCGACTATGGCCCTCGACGAGTAAGTTAGTGTGGGGTTTTGTTTTCTACTCTTTTTTTTCCTCCCCGGACCAGATGCCGACCAAAAGCTTTTATACTACTGCATGAGAGTCGGTCATATGCGGGTTTGACGTGACGGCCGATCCTCGATGGGTGAGATGGTACCTTTGTGCGATCGTCATCCCGGGATGTGCGGAACGACGCCATGCGACGTCATCCCGGGCTTACCAAGATGGGACATACCGAGCGATGTCTTGGTATGGTTGCTAGCTCAGCGCGTGGGGGTATTTCTCTTGCTGACTTTAATATAGCGTGACGTGATATCGATTGTGACATGACCTGGGTCCGAAATATATCTTATCGGTTAAAATGATCGATGTTGCCTTCTCTAGTAAAGATATTTCCTGTTTTTGAGTGTGGGGCAAATGACTAATGACTATGATCTCTTTTTACCTCTGATGACTATGATCGGCTCGTAGTAAACGGCGAACAAATCCCCACTGCAGCACATAAATAGTTACGTATGTCGTGGACTTTAGCCAATTGGGTCAACATCTGAATCAAAGTTGAGCACCATCGTATCGGAAGGCTATTACGTACGTATACGCTCGAAGGGAGCGATGGAGCATGCATGCATTTAACAGCGACTGCGAGCCAACGGAGCAGCTTTTACCTATTTGCCGAGATGGTCGAGTTCGCAGTAGCGAGGGATGCAATGCACCACGTGGAACCCATGCATGGCCTTACGCGGGTGGGACGAAGACGGGCAGTCTCACCACTCCCCACGCTCTCACTACGACACGTAGAACAATTTTTCTGTTACGGTAAGTAACTTTTTTTTAACCGTGATCTTGGGGTCGACGTGGCTGGTTTAGGGGTCCGAATGGCTGGGATCAGGCGCAGTTCCTCTCGAGACCTTTGTGGCAGCCGATTGCGGGGGATTTGGCTGGAGAGGTCCACGACGCCGGGTCAGCTTCGGTCGAGTACCTGCACACAGGTCGGGTCGGTGGTTCGGCCCGACCCCTCCGACGATCAAGTCAGTTCCTCGGAGAGGAGTTTTTTGGACCCAGTCCGTGAGACGGAGAGGGTTTTTAGTCGAGTAGTCAAAGTTTCTTTTTTTCCTCCCCCTTCGTCTAGAACTCTGGGGTATTTGTAGATGAATTTGATGTTACCTGATGTGGCCGCTTGCAGGGACGGGTTGGGTTGGGGAAACGTGGCGAACGGCTAAGCGGGTTATGGGCACGCCGGTCGGACGATGCTCCTTTGCCCGGTCGGGCGCATGGAGTCAAAATGTGAAGTTAGAGGTCGAGGGTCGGTGGCGTTGGCGCACATCAAGTCGGCATTAGTGCTTGCTTCCTCGGTTATGCCTTCTCCCGCTTTGACCGGTCGGGGGGGTCGACGGCGATGAGATCGTCGGGTGCGGTGAGTGAGGGTGCACATTATGTGGGTGTTAATGCTCGTCCCCACAGGGCGCGTGCGCCCATGGGTGGTTGGCGTCATGGTGTGTTATGTCAACCGGCGTGTTACGTCGGCCGACTGTTTTACCTATCATATTCCCCCGAAAGGAGCTATCGTCGGTTTTGCATGCGGGGGGTCCGATGCATAACCCGACTTCCGGTGGGCGCCACGCAGATCGAGGGATGCGACGCAGCGGGCTAATGAAGTAGAGTTGGTCCGGGGTTATGGAGTCGATGAGGGCCGAGGAGTTAATAACGCAGCGGCTGGTAGTGCAGTGTGGTCTCGAATGAAACCGAGGGCCGAGGAGCACAACCAATGGGTGCGGGCTGCCAGTGTGGTCTCGGGTGGCGTAAAGCCCGAGGCCGAGGAGCACAACGCAGCGGGTTGGCCATGCAGGTGTGGTCTCGGGTGGCATTAAAGCCGAGGGCCGAGGGAGCACAACGATGGCCTGGCCACGCAGTGTGGTCTCGAGTGGCTTAAAGCCGAGGGTCGAGGAGCATAACGCAGGCTGGCCGGCCTGTGTGTGGTCTCGCATGAAGTAAAACAGGAGGAGCACAACGCAGCGGTCGGCCGCGCAGGTGTGGTCTCGGGTGGCATGAAAAGTCGGGTCGAGGAGCACAACGCAGCGGACTGGCAGCGGCAGTGTGGTCTCGGGTGGGTAAAGCCGAGGGTCGAGGAGCACAAACGCAGCGGGTGGTCGCAGGTGTGGGTCGGGTGGCGTAAAGCCGAGGGTCGAGGAGTTTTAACGCAGTGGGTCGGGCCGCTAGGGGTGGTCTCGGGTGGCGTAAAAGCCGAGGGTCGAGGGAGCACAACGCAGCGGCCGGCCGCATGTGTGGTCTCGGGCGGGCGAAAAGCGGGGCCGAGGAGCACAACGAGGGCGGGTGGCAGCGCAGTGTGGTCTCGGGTGGCGTGAAAAGTCGAGGGCCAAGGAGCACAACGCAGCAGCGGCCGCAGTGTGTTTGGTGAAAGCCGGGTTGCTTCGGCTTATTTTTCCCCCTTGTCCGTTTCAACGGTCGTGGGGACTGGAAGCTTCCTTTCTGAGATGGAGTCGATTGCTTTCGCCGCACGTTTCCGGGCGCCGAAGTCGAGGCGTCAGTGCGCTACCGCTTCAAGAGAATTCCTATGTCAGGTTTTTATGAAGGCAGGGCGCCTTTTGTCATTTCCGATGCAGGGTGATGGTTATACGTTGGGCGGGGTTTGGCGCCCCCGGAGGAGGCGAAAGATGATGTTGGTTCAAAGCGGGATATCTTCTTTAAATAGCTTAACGCCCCGCTTCACTTCTATCTTTCGGCCACCGAAGTTTACTTTTTTCCGAAGTCTTGCCATCTCTTCCCCAGTCCTCTCCTTCGCCTCTCGCGTCGTCTTCTTCCTCCCCGTAGCGTCTTCCCGTCAAGGTCAGTTAAGATGTCGTCCCCTTCTTCTTCCTCTTCTCACCCTTTCGACATAGCTGGAGGGGAATGCCCTCCGTCGTCCCCCGTGGAATCCTCCGACGGGGAAGCGGCGCGGGCCTTGGAGGCCCAGATGTGGCCGCACGACAATGACTCCACCGTGAGTGGGTCATTGTTGGGGGGTCTCCGGGAGCGTTACAGCATCTCGGAGGACTATGTCCTGAGTGCCCCTGAACCGGGACAACGAGCCTACGACCCGGTCCCGAAGGGTTTCGCATTGACCCTAGATGCCCTGGAGGTGGGTCTGCGCTTTCCCCTTCACCCCCTTATCGTATCTTGTATCTCTTTCTGGCGAATTTCGTCGTCCCAGGTGGTGCTGAATTCCTGGCGTTACCTAGTGGTATTCCTGGGAGAATGCTACCGGGCCAACATCGCTCCTACCCTCAACCTATTCCTCTCTTGCTATCGCCTTTCTAAAGGTTTAGGGGGGCTACTTTCTATCTGCCCGGACGGGGTTTCGAGTCGGGGGGGCTCCTTCCAGTAATAAAGGGTGGAAGGGGCGGTTCTTCTACATTAGTTGCACGAAGGACTGGGGTTTTGGGGTCCGGTGGTCCGCGAGGGTGGTCGACAATACTGTCCCTAGTTTGAGCGAGTCAGAGCGCCATGACCTGGGGAGGCTACGGGAGATTCTTCCCGGCTCCCAGGCTCTTCGGAGTATGACCGAGCAGTGGTTGGTAGAAGCGGGTCTCAGCCTGCTGCCACCGGGTACGTTAGTAACGCTTGGCTCGAGTGTCCGCGCGGTTTACCCTTGGTACTAACAATTTTCTTGTCTTTCGTAGAAATGGTGAAGCTCAGGTCACTCCTTGGAGGGGACGCATCGCAAGCTCCCCTTCCTGCGTCGCCAGCCGACTCACGGCCGGGTACGAAGGACGCCCCACTAGAGATCGAGGCCAAGCGCCCTCGGAAGAAAGCAAAGCAGGGACCTCCGAAGGGGGCTGAGGCGGGCCCTCGTCGGGGCGACGCTGGGCCTAGTCGGCGGGCGGCTGGGAAAGTCCCGCGCCCTCCCTCCGTTCGTGACCCGTGCCGCTTGCCGATCGGGGACGAGGAGTCGTTCCTGACGCGGCTGGTGGGCGAGATCTCACTCGGGGAGCCCAGTGACCCCTTGGTAGCCCGCTGGGGGGGCCTGTCCCAGGGTGACAAGGTATGGTCCGGAGGGGATGTCTCCGCGGCATTCCTTCGAGGCGCACTGCATCTCGACATGGCTCGGGATTTGTATACTTTGCCCTCGAAGGCTTTGCTCGGCAGGTCGGCCAAATCCTTGACCTGGGTAAGTACTCTTCTTCTCTTTTGTTCGGGGTTGTTTGTCTTATGCTGATTCATCTTTCCTTCTACAGGGCCTTCACTATGCGACAGCTCTGATGGACAGGGTGCACGACGCTGGCCGAGTCATCGAGGAGCTCGTCAGTCATAATGCCGAACTCCGCCGCCAAGTCGACGAGGTCCGAGCCGGGGCCGGTCCAAAGGCTGTGGCGGCTGCCGAGAAGCGTGCAGCAGGGTCTGAGGCGGAGGCCGCCTGCCTGAGGTCGGAACTTGAGGCTTCCCAGAAGTCGAACGAGGAGCTCCAGAAGACAATAAGGGTGGAGCGGACTGAGCTTCGTCTGCTGAGAACGGAGGCGGGTACCCTCAGCAAGAAGCTGGAGGAAGCTAAGGCCGAGGCGAGAGCGGCCTCGGAAGCGCTGGCAGAGGAGGTCTGTCTCCGACCTGACAAGGAGAAGGAGCTCCTTGAGGAGTATAAAAAATCAGAGGGGTTCGAACTCGGCCTCACGCGGACGGGGCGGGTGTCCTTTGAATATGAATACCGGATCGCCACGTCCCGCTTCCGTGTTCGGCACCCTGGTCTCGAGGTGGAAGAGAATCCTTTTACTTCCTACCCAGAGGACCTGGAAGTCGACATGCCCGAGGACGTCCCTTTTGACGACCGCCTGGACGCCTCATTGTAATAAGGACGAGTCCTGTATTTTCTGTTTTCTAGGGTGTTAGTAAATTTTTGTAAGTCGGAGCCGAGTCCTGTAAGTCTATTTTTGCCTTGAATAAAAGAGAATTGTTACTTCGCTTGTGTATTTGCTTGTCGTTTTCTTTCCCTAGGCGAAAAGTTGCATCCTTCTCTAAGGCTCTGGTCGTTCCTATTTCGACGAAAAACAAGGGAGAACTTTTCCTGCCCGACTTCTTCCTCCAAGCTCCGAGGGAACCTCTCCCCCTAGACGAAGAAATTCCTCGTTCAAACGAAAAATTTCTTAAGGTTCTGTACGTTCCATGTTCTCGGCAAAGGAGAACCGTTTACTGTCGTGAGCCGGTACGTACCCGGTCGGACTACCTCGACAACCCGATAAGGCCCCTCCCATTTGGGGGCCAGCTTCCCCCTTGCCCTGGTCGGGTCGCTGACCTCGACCCTTCGTAGGACCAGGTCGCCCAACTTAATCGGTCGGGGTCGTACCTTTCTGTTGTAGACCCTTGCGACGGCTCTCTGGTAAGAGGGTAAGAGAGGGCCTTCAGGTGTGCGTCGACGCGTCGCTCCTCGAGTACGTCGAGGCTGGCACGAAGTCGCTCGTTCGAGACTTCCTCGTCATAGCTCCTTGTCCGAAGGGTGGCAATTGTCACCTCGGGCGGCAAGACAGCGTCGGTTCCGAACGTTAGGCTGTACGGGGACTCTCCCGTCGCGGTCTTGGGAGTGGTGCGTAGTGACCATAGGATGCTAGGGAGTTCGTTCGTCCAGGCCGATCGGGCTACAGACACTCTTTTTTAAGCCCGTCCAAGATGGACCGATTGGTGACCTCCGCCAGCCCATTCGTATGAGGGTGGGCCACCGCGCTGAACCTCAGCTGGATGCCATGGCTGGCACAGAACTCCCGGAACCTTCTACAGGTGAACTGAGGTCCGTTATCCGTAATGATGACTTTAGGCAACCCGAACCGAGTTATTAGGTTTTTCCACACGAACTTCTCCATTTGATGTTCTGTGATCGTCGCCAACGGCTCGGCCTCGACCCACTTTGTGAAATAATCCACTCCCACGATGATGTACTTCCGCTGCCCCGAAGCCAATGGGAAAGGTCCGAGCAAGTCCAAACCCCACTGCGCGAAGGGCCACGCGCCATCGATGGGGCTGAGCGGGACCGCAGGCTGTCGGGGTGTGCGGGCGTGTTCTTGGCACGAACCACACCGCTATGCGTAAGCCTTTGTGTCCCGGCACATAGTCGGCCAGTAGTAACCTTGGCGGAGTATTTTGTGTGCTAGGGTTCGCCCGCCGATGTGTTCTCTGCAGACCCCCTCGTGGGTCTCGGCTAAGACCGTCCGGGCTTCGTCGGGCTCCAAGCATCGTAGGAGGGGGTGGGCGAAGGACCGCCTATAAAGCCGCCCACTCTCCTCGGTGTACCATGCGTGTGTGCGACACATGCGTCGGGCCGCAACTTCGTCGTGGGGAAGGGTCTCATCTCGCTTGAAGCGTAGCAGCTCTTGTACCCATGTGATCGGCGTGCTGCTAGGGGTCGTAACCGCTACTCTGATGGCGCGGGCAGGAAGCTCCTCGACCTCCGGCCATGCTTCGGGGGTTGGCTTTGATGCCAACTTAGCTAGCGCGTCGGCTCGCTCGTTCTCCTCCCTCGAGACATTAGATAACTTGAAATATGGAAACTTGGCAGTCAAGTCCCTTACCCGCGCCATGTATTTCGCCATGGTCGGATCCCGAGCCTCGTATCCACCGCTGAGCTGCTCGGCCACAAGTTGCGAGTCGGTGAGGACGTGTATCGCGGCCACCTGCATCTCGAGGGCCAACCTGAGCCCTGCTAGGAGTGCCTCGTATTCCGCTTCGTTGTTAGTGGCTTTAAACCCGAAGCGGAGGGAGCGCTCGAACGAGCGTCCGTCGGGGGCGAGCAGCATTAGTCCCGCGCCGGCACCCTTTAGGCTGGCCGAGCCGTCCACGATGTAGGAGCCGGGCCGGGGAGGTTGCTCGAGATCCTGTCTTCCATCCAGGTTAACTTCTGCGATGAAGTCGGCCACGCTTTGGGCCTTGATGGCGGTCCCGGTATGTATCTTATATCATGTTCGCCGAGCTCCACCGCCCATTTGAGGAGCCGCCTGCAACATCAAATTTAGATAAGACCTGTCGAAGAGGTCGGTCGGTGATGACCTCCCGCTGGGCCTAGTTAACTTCCGAAGCCGACACCGAGCAGCACGAGCTTTTCTATTGGGTAACGCCCCTGGGTCCTTCGGGGCGTGGTGGCGTAGTAGATCGGAAGTTGTTCACGGAGCTTTCTTTGATCGGGACGAACCGATGCATGTGGGAAGCCGCCCGGTAGAGACCCGACTTCTCCCTGGGAGAAACAGAGGCGAGTCGGGGGAGGTTGGCCAAGCGTTGCTTTATTTGTTTGAAGGCCTCCTCGCACTCCGTCGTCCATTGGAAGCTTTTCGGGTTCTTGAGCGCCCTAAAGAAAAGGGAGGTAGCGATCGCCCGACCGGGCGAGGAAGCGAGAAAGGGTGACAAGCCTTCCGTTAAGTCGTTGCAGGTCTTTGATCGTCTAGGGTGACTGCATGTCGACGATGGCCTGAACCTTCTCCGGGTTGGCGTCAATTCCTCTTTCGTGTATAATGAACCCGAGGAATTTCTCGGAGGTGACGCCGAAGGAGTATTTTGTGGGGTTAAGTCGCATATCGAACTTGCGCAGTGTGGCGAACGCCTCGGTCAGGTCGGCAAGGTGGGCTCCGGCCTCTTGTCTTTTCACAATCATGTCGTCCACGTAAACTTCCATGTTCCTCCCGATCTGATGGGCGAACATCTTATTCACCGTTCTCTGATATGTGGCCCCGGCGTTCTTCAGCCTGAATGGCATGACCTTACAGAAGTACACCCCTTGATCGGTGAGGAAGGCCGTATGCTTTCCATCTTCGGGCGTCATCCTGATCTGGTTGTACCCCGAATAGGCGTCCATAAAAGAGAGGCATGCGTGTCCGGCTGTTGCGTCAACCAGCTGGTCGATCTTTGGGAGGGGGTAGCAGTCTTTCGGGCATGCGTTGTTGAGACCGGTGTAATCAACGCACATCCTCCAGCTTCCATTATGTTTTTTCACGAGCACTACATTGGATAGCCATTGAGGATATCTGGCCTCTTCTATGAAGCTTGCCGCTAAAAGTCGGCCCACCTCCTCTCGTATGGCGTGTTGCCGTTCAGGGGCCTGCCGCCTGGGCTTTTGCTTCACCGAGCGAGCGTCAGGCAGGATGTTGAGGTGGTGCTGTGCGACCCCTGGATCGACACCCGTCATGTCAGATGGAGACCAGGCGAAGATGTCGGCGTTCTCCCGTAAGAGACCAATGAGTTGCTCCCGTTCCCGTTCGAGTAGCTCCGAACTGACCTTTACCATCTGGTCTGGCCGAGCTTCTTACAGTGGTATGTCGATGGTGGATCCCCTTGGCTCGGGGTGAGGGGTCGGTTTTTTTGTTTCCCGCTGGTCTTCCAGTGGTGGCTCGATCCTGGCCCTCTTGTGCAAGGAAACAACGGTCAGGTAGCACCGTCTGGACTCTCGGGGGCTTCCCGTAACTTCCCCGACCCCAGCGTGAGTTGGGAACTTGATGGTTTGGTAGTAGGTCGAGACGACGGCTCTGACCTTGTTGAGGGTTGGCCGGCCGAGTATGGTGTTGTAAGCGGTGGGAAGGTCGACCACCAGAAACGTGGTCATTACCGTCTTCGACCTTGGCGGGGCTCCTAAGGTCAAGGGCAGGGTAATAGCTCTCAGCGGTGATATTGAGTCTCCCGTGAATCCGGTGAGTGTTAAGCACATCGGCTTCATATTCTCTCTAGCCAGGCCGAGCTTCTGGAAGGCGTCGAAGTAAAGTATGTCGACCGAGCTCCCAGTGTCGACCATGATCATTCTCACCTGCGCGTTGGCTATCCTGGCCGATATCACGAGAGCGTCGTCGTGCTCGGTTTGCTCGGATACTCCGGTCGGGAATGTAATCTCGGGCTCGGGCCTATGTCCGGAGGCTTCGTCCGAGGCGGCTCGGGCATACGCCTTCCTGCCTGACAGGGAGCCCCCCCTGATGTAGGACCGCTAGCTATCACGTCAATGTGATGCTCGATGGGGCCTTCCGGGCGTGGCGATAGCTGTCCGTCTGGCCGGAGGTACTGGCCGAGATGCCCTCTGTGAATGAGCTCCTCAATTTGTCTTTTCAGTTCACGGCACTGTTCAGTGTTGTGTCCATGCTGCCGATGGAAGCGGCAATACTTTGAACGGTCTGCGAGCTCTCGCGGGTTCCTCATCGGGTGGGGATTCTTGAGTAACCCCCTTCCCCTTCTCATGGAGAAATATTTCTGTTCGGGACGAACTCAAGGCGGGGAGGGGAGGCCTTGGGTCGGACCTGTCCAGCTTACGCCGGGACGCGGCGGGTTGCTGCTGTCAGGGCGGCTCCGACTTGACCTTTTTGCGCTCCTCTTGCTTCCCAGCCATCCATGTCTCCGCAGCGATGAACTGGCTAGCGTGCTGAAGCATCTCGGGGACCGCGGCGGGGGGCTGCTCCACGAGAGACCAAAAGAACCTGGAAGGGCGCGGGCCTGTCATGAATGCCTGCATCAACAGAGAGGGGTGAGCGTCCGATAGTCCCCGAATCTGAGTCGTAAAACGGTTCACAAAATGTGAGAGGGGCTCGTCCTCCCTCTGGTTGAGTCCTAGGAGCAACGCCATAGACGGCTTTGGCCGAGCGAAGGCCAAGAAGTTAAGCTCGAAGTCTCGAGCAAGTTGGTCGAAGGAGGCGACGGTTCCGGCTTTCAGGCCACTGTACCACGCGCGGGCTGGCCCTCGCAGCGTTGTTGGGAACGCCCTGCATATCAAGGCGTCAGAAGTCCCGTATAGCACCATCTGGGCGCGAAAAGCGGCCACGTGGTCTGCTGGGTCAGCGGCGCCGTCATACGCATCTAGCGAGGGAAGGCGGAAATGCAGCGGGATCGCTTGATCTTGGATCTCGGGGACGAACGGGGATCCTTGCTGTCCGCCTGCCCTGAACTCTCCTTTTGACTTACGCACCTCTTGTCGTACTTCGTCAAGTCGTTGACTGACGAGACGCAATTGAGCTCGCAAGGCATTAGTCGAGTCGGCGGATGGAGCCTCGGGCTCGGGGCGGCTCATAGTGTCTTCTGCCTCTCGGCTTCCGGGTCAGGCCATCGGGTTTCGAGGTGAGGTGGGGAGCTCGGGAAGTGGTGCGTGAGTCCGGACGGGGGTCTCCTGTTGCTGCGAAGGACGGGCCCCCTGCGGGGGGGTCCGCTAGGAGACGATTGGGATGATGGTCTGCACCATGCTCGTAAGAGCTCGGACTTGATGAGCGAGGTCGTGGAAGGCCTCGGGCGGTACCGGTGATGGGCCGACGGGTGTGCCGTCGGGAGGTGACAAGCCTGGGTCATTGAATAACTGCCAGTAACGTTCAGATGCCGCCGTGGGGCATTCGTCACGGGATTCATTATGCGGGGGGTATTCCCGCGGAGTGGGGAGCCCGACGGCTGAGGGTTCGCCAAGGTGGGTTCGCTAATCGCTTGACATTCGGACAGACCCCTCCTTCTAGCGCCAATCTGTTACGGTAAGTAACTTTTTTAGCCGTGACCTTGGGGTCGACGCGGCTGGTTTAGGGGTCCGAATGGCTGGGATCAGGCGCAGTTCCTCTCGAGACCTTGTGGCAGCCGATTGCGGGGGATTTGGTTGGAGAGGTCCACGACGCCGGGTCAGCTTCGGTCGAGTACCTGCACACAGGTCGGGCCGAACCACCCTCCGACGATCAAGTCAATTCCTCGGAGATGAGTTTTTTGGACCTAGTCCGTGAGACGGAGAGGGTTTTTAGTTGAGTAGTCGAAGTTTCTTTTTTTCCTCTCCCTTCGTCTAGAACTCTGGGGTATTTGTAGATGAATTTGATGTTACCTGATGTGGCCGCTTGCAGGGCACTAGGGTTGCGTGGCGAACCTGGCTACCACAGGGTATGGGCACGCCTCGGTCGACGTGCTCCTTTGCCTCGGTCGGACGCATGGAGTCAAATGCTGAAGTTCGTTGGCTGAGGGCTGGTGACATTGGCGCACATCAAGTCGGCATTAGTGCTTGCTTCCTCGGTTGATGCCTTCTCCTGCCTTGACCGGTCGTGAGAGGTCAGACGATGAGATCGTCTGGGTACGATGAGTGAGGGTGCACATTATGTGAGTGTTAATGCTCATCTCCTAGGGTAACGTGCCACCCATGGGTGGCTGACGTCATGGTGTGTTATGTCAAATCCGACGTGTTACATCATATCTATTTTTACCCCTATCAAGGTCTACTGTTGACTTTGCGTTGTGTCCATTGCCGATTTACTCTGGGACCCAGGTGAAACCCAATTGTACGGCTGGTATGCGTTCACGTAGGGTAAAGATTGGTTGGAGGAGAGGCGTTGTTTTTATTGACCACGCGCAAGCGTACATCGTTTCGCGGTTTTGACGCTCGGACACGCTTCACCACGCGCTTGGCCGCTACCTTATATCGGCATTCCGAGTCGTGTCATCACCAGCGCCACCTGGGGATTTGCACGAACATATTGCAGGTCAGCTGAGGTTTGTCTGTCAGGAGCAGGAAGATGACGGAGCGCGAAGGCGGCGTGCCGGCGGCGGGGGAGAGGCGGTACAAAGGGGTGCGGCTGCGGAAATGGGGGCGGTGGGTGTCGGAGATCCGGCTGCCCAACAGCCGCAAGCGGATATGGCTCGGGTCATACGACTCACCCGAGAAGGCGGCCCGGGCCTTCGACGCCGCCGCCGCGTGCCTCCGCGGCCGCCTCGCGCGGCTCAACTTCCCCGAGACGCCCCCGCCCCGGACGGCCCAGCGGCTCACACACCAGCAGATCCAGGCCGCCGCCGCCCGCCACGCGGCCTCCGCGTCCACGCCGCCGCAGCTGTGGCATCCCCGCGCCGCGAGCTCCCCGTCGGAGTATGCCTCGGACGGGTTCACGGCCGGGAGCGAGGACACGCTCGACTGGTCGTTCATGGACTCGCAGGAGGCGGCAGCGGCGCTGGCGGGAGCCGGAGAGTTCCCGGACTTGATGGACGACTTCATGTGTGACTTCTTCTCGCCGGTGCAGATGACGGCGCCACTGGCGGAAGTGGTGGAGGATCAGTGCGCCATAGATTTGGGTTCGAATTCTTTTCTGTGGAGCTTCTGAAAGAATATAAACAGCGACACAAAGAATCAACAACGGTTCATTAGATAACTGTATGTCTCACGGTTTGGTCACAGAAAGAGAAGGATGAGCTCGAAGAGTTATTATTCTTCTTCTTCTTCTCCGCTGGCGAGGCGAGGGATGTTTCTGACGTCTGCTTGGAGATTTTAACTCCGCCATTTAATCTCTTCCTCCATAATAAATTCTCATTATATTCTTTCAAACGAGATGTACGTGAAAACAAGATAAAGATGCACAAGGAAGCCCATACATAGCACAAGAAGAACGATGGCCTGTGAGAGGCTTGTCTGCCGGCATGGTGTCGGTGCTGGTCGAGACATTTCTCCACGCGTGATATGATGGGAGGTCCGTGGCAAGTGGTCTTGGGAAAGTATGCATATTATATACGTTGCAGGTGGAGGCAAGTGAGCACATGTTTGACGTGAGGATTTCATGCAGCCATGGGAAGCATGTACCCGTGAGCTCTGAGCTCATCCGTGACTTCAGCACCAACTTCCTTTGGTGGTGAAGGAAAAAGCGAGAAGAAAGAAAAGAGAGAGAGAGAGAGAGAGAGAGAGAGAAAGGGGGGTGGAAGAGGACGATAAAAGAAAAAGGGGAAGAAGGATGGAAGAAAGATTGGCAAGTTGATCGTAGATGCTTGTGAGGCAGAGAGGAAGTGATGGAATAAAATGGATATTATGTTGACTAAAAAGTCAACTGAAAAAAGCCAATAAAATTATTAGGGAGAGAGAACTTGTAGATAAGAAATTGTTGAAGTTCCAGTGGAATGTCTTATGCTTTGAAGCCTCTTATTTGTAATTGTACGGTAAAATGATTATTGTAATCAATCAATTCAATACAATTTGAGGGTCATAACACTGTAATGGGTGTGGCCAACATTGTCGTCGATGTACTCATTGCCGACATTAAAAGAAATTGATTTGGTTCCAACGCGGACAATCGACACGATTGTCAACGTGGACATGTACGTGTCAATCCAATTGTCATTCTCAATACTCACAAATGAATTGACCAAATGCATTGTGACCATTTAAAATAATAATAATAATAATAATAATAATAATAATAATAATAAATAATCAAACTCTCATTTTTGTCCATCTGAAAAAATAAAACAATCTACATTAAAAAATTGTTTTGTTGAGTGTTTCGAATTAAGTCACGACATCATGATTGCATGCTTTGCGGTACACTAAGATTTTCTCTCTCTCTCTCTCTCGCTCTCTCTTTTATTGTTTGATTTGGAATTATGTGGAGTCGTAATAAGGGAAATGATCTTCCTACATGTACGAGTGGCATATCAAACAAATTGACCGAAATATTCTTCTATTATCTATCTATAAAAAAAAAATCACCTTCCTTCATGATATATATTAAATGACAAAATGATGGAGCCGTAGTGAGGTGGCTCACCTTTTTGGTGTTCCCTCGTTAAACACGTGCGTCCATTCCCCAAAAATATCTTCCGCGAAGCATCCATGCTCGCTTTGCCTTTACATTCTTATCAAGCTTCATAAAGCCCCCAACACACATCTAATACATGAAGCGAACATATGATTTAGGTTAGGCTGATGAACAAGTTAGAATAATAAATATTACTCCTTATAAATATTCACAATAAACCTCTCCATGTTAAAGTTTATGTTCCACTTATCCGAAAAGTTTATGTCCGATAGATTCGAGAGTAAAAGGTTAAATTACTTTTGATTATTATTTTTATGTTACAGTATCTAGATGTGATGTGAGCATAAAAGAAGGTCAAATTATCTACAGTAGCATCACTTAGCCTTGTCTCATAATTAAATTAAATTAAAAGAATATCAAAGAATATTTTTATTTATATTTTATATTATTATTCTTTATTTTATATATTTACTAATTTAATCATAAGAAAAAAATGAGCATCAAAGAGATCTTGTGAAGATATTTAAAGTATTTAGAATGTTTGACCCAACTAAATGCTTTTGAACCCTAAGATGAAACTTCACCACGGTTGACTGCTCTCTTACAACCAATCCTGCAGTCTAAGAACCAAAACAGGACACTCAAGTTAAGAAGGACGAAGAGAGAGAGAGAGAGAGAGAGAGAGAGATTCGAATCCGGCCGGCCACAAGTCCACCACGAATCCCGCGAGTCTCTGCCGAAGAACAGTGCGGGACGACTTCCCAGAAACCCCCTCTCTGTCTCTCTTGTTCGATCTCTTTCCGAGGAAGCTGCAAGGAACCCTGCGACGGTGAATTAAGAAAAAGGAGCGGAGAAGCGCAGGAGGAAAACGTGACGAGCAAAGCTCGATGACGCTCTACTTTCCACGACTTGAAAGTTAGGTCTCCACATGCAAGCAAGCAAGCTTGCCTTTGCAGTGAAGCGGCATCGGCTGCTGCTTACAAGATTTCCATGGCTCCATAGAGCTTGGTGGGCAAGGGAAGATGAGCAGGACTCATTATCCCTACCAAACTCTGCTTTCTACATCGCATACTCATCGGATGGTTCCGTACATGATCATGCTTTCTGATTTCAACATGAGATTCTCACATGGCCATTAGAAATTGTCTGTTGCGAATACGTTTTGAAGTGCAAGAAAGAAAAGCTTGCATCTCTGAATGGGGAGTTGTCACTAGCCAATTAATAGCTGCATGTGATCTCAGCAAGTACCTTTCCTGACCGTAATCTAACCAGACATCATCTTCTCATAATCTTTACGGTGAAGAAGAGGGAAGGAAAAGGCAACGGCAGTAAGAGAATGTCAAGAGGGTTGCATGTCTCCTTGAAGAAGATGGATATTATTTAAGCGTAAATATTGCTGCAGATTTCAATAGGTCTGAATGGCAAACAAGAGCATTCCCTGTCGAGGAAGCTCTTACAAAAATATAGGCTGCATCAATTAAGAAGAAACAACACTACCACCTCGCTTACTGGGATCATCCTCGCACTAAGAGGATGAAAATGGAGGCTAGCAAACATAGATAACAGATCTCGGAATGGATCACCGTAGTTAAAAGTTCTTGACATGGAAGTGGGAGAGCAGAGATTCTGGTCAGACGAGCTTCCCTTCACACTGATACATGTACTGATTGCTGGTCTCCGAACCGTGCTCTGCCTGCGGGACTTGTCGGCCTAAGTTGAGCCAGGACTGGCTGGACTCTGGCTTGGCCTCGTTGGTGGCCGCCGACGAGCCATGGACTTGATACGGCGCCTTGGTGTTGATTCTGAAACATGTTGTTAACAGAGACAAGAACGTGAGGTTTCAGCTGTGGTACTACATCATGGACACTCGAGATTGAAGTACGCACCGGTCCTTCCTCTTCTCGAGGAACCTATGGAGGGAGTTCTTCCTCGCTATGGGCATATCTGCAGTCCATCCGGAAGCAGCTGTTAGCATCGCCAGTCGTAATGAATTGGGCAGGAGATTGTCCACGGAAGAAGGATTACCAGAAGCGGTGGCCTTGGCGAGGCTATCGGCCGGTGAGATGGGGTCAGGCTTGGGAGGGCAGTCGGCTCCGGCAGCGGCGGGGTGGGGGGTGGAGAAGCTGAAGTTTTGAGATGAGATGTTCTCTTTGCTCGCCATCCGCATCAGATCCTTGGCTTTCTCGGCCGGGAAGTCGTCGAAGACCAGCACCTTCCCCCCGTAAAAGATCGTCAGCTGGCCCTTCTCCGTCTGTCGCCTGAGACAGCAGTAAAAGCATCTGGTTTAGCTTCTCCAGTTATCGGATGAGGCGATCCTCGGAGCAAGTTAGAAGACTTACTTAATCTCCGGTGTCTTGCCCGATTCCTCTTTGGGCAGAAGAGCCGAGTCAAAGCCAGAGTTCTGGGGGAAGAGATCCATGGATTTGAGAGGGTTCTCGTCTTCGTTGTTCTGAGTTTGGTCATCTCCCGACACATCCGCCCCTGGCAACAGGCTCATGGTTGTGGGCGCCCGAGATTTACCTGAAACAAAGATCAACCAAATCTAAATCTCATGAAGGAACAAAAAAAAGCTGTAGATTACCTCTGAACTGACAAACAAACATCTTCTGCTAGATTGAGAGGGGAGGATATATATGAAAAAGTACAAAAAAAAAGAAAGATCAAACATCAGGAAAATTCCATTTGGGGCTAATGAAAAGGAAGAAGAAATGAACTGTAGGGAAAAAGGAAAAAATCTCACCTTTGGCTTGTTGATCAAGAGGCTTAGCGGCCGCCATCTCAAGGCCAAGGCCACCGAAGCCGTTCTTCTCCTTCAAGTACTGGCTCAAGAGCCTGCATGTGAGCGAGAAGTTGGACTTCTCCCCCTTATTGTTTCCCATCTTCTGATCTGCCATCTCCCTCCTCCCCCTCCAACGTCGCTTCCTTTTCTTCTTCCTCTTCCTCTTCCTCTTCCTCCTCTCCCTTTCCTCGGGTCAATTTGAACATTTGTGCCTCCTCCCCACTCAACTCTAGGCTTTTGTTTTATAGTCTCTGTGCATCCGCATCGGCATCGACTGTAGGGTGAGAGCGAAAGGGAGTAACCAGCGAGGAACGGGTCAAGAATCACGTGCTCTTTTGGTTCGAGTGGAGGAAAGGAGGGAATGAGGGAGGCCGATGGAAAGAACACAGGAAGGAAGCGGAGGAAGAAAAAGAGGGCCTCCAAACAAACACGTGGTGTCTTTAGCAGACAAAAGTCCCCCAAAATAAAACCAGCACAGAAAAGATGAGCACATGACACACACACACCGCAGCGGCACGGCTCGATAAAGCGGGGAGATGCTGCCACGGTGCGAGTCCGGATGATGCCAACTCATGTGCACCATCCTTCCCGCCCATCGCGCATCATCCATCATCGCCCGCATGCGTATGTACACACCTTCGTACATGCATGCGTAGTTTGGTTTCGCCATGCCCATGTCATGTCTTGCGGATCACGTTTAAAGTAATCGTGTCCTGATATCTTCTTTAAACTTCGTGCTTAGTGTCGTACACATTATATGTGATCGTGGTTCATGCATTCCTTCCTTCCATGGCCATCAAAATCGAGTCCGAGTCTCGGATCATTAGTTAGACCGGTGGGTCGATGATCAAATCACATGTTTAATATTCTTCCAAAACTATAATTATGTATTGTATAAAATATAAGAATAATATAGTGAATGAGGATGACATGAGACACATTGAGCGAGAAAGTAGTATTTGCATACATCTATGAATTTAAATATATTCGATAATAGATAAAAATTGAGAGTTTTGAATTCTTGAAAGCACTGTCACAAAGGGTTTAGAGTCCGAATTAATAAAATAACCATGTAAAAAACTTAGTGGAGTTTAAATTCGCATCGTAAACCTTTTTAAATACATTAAAAAAATACTAATCATGTGAATTATATTCATTTGAATATTTTTTAGGACTCTTCAACTATCTAATCATTGAATCACAACAACGAACTATCTATATAGTAAACCAATCAATGGTCAAAGGTCTATCGATTTTTTATTTTTTTTTTATTCCAATCGAACAAATAAGTTCGAGTTTAATAATTATTTTTTATTAAAAAATATTGGTGATAGAAAATAAATATAAAAATAAATAACTTCAAACTTTATATATATATATATATATATATATATATATATATATAGTATTATTAGGAGAAAATTTGAGTTATTTTTAGATATTTATGATATATTTTAGACTTTAAATATTATTCTGATGATAATGTGTTAAATTCTCTTATAAAAATTTGAAGGTACAAAAATGATATATTTTTTTTATTATATATATACATATATGTATATGTATTTATATACATAGTATTATTAGGAGAAAATTTGAGTTATTTTTAGATATTTATGATATATTTTATACTTTAAATATTATTCTGATGATAATGTATTAAATTCTCTTATAAAAATTTGAAGGTACAAAAATGATATATTTTTTATTATATATAAATATGTATATATATATATATAGTATTATAAGGAGAAATTTTGAGTTATTTTTATATATTTATGATATATTTTATACTTTAAATATTATTCTGATGATAATGTATTAAATTCTCTTATAAAAATTTGAAGGTACAAAAATGCTATATTTTTTATTATATATATATATATATATATGTATATGTGTGTATATATATATATATATATGTATGTATATATGTATATATATATTTCATGTGGGATATAATTTGTCTTATTATGTTAGGTTAGATAATAAAACATCATCACTCTTTCTCTCTCCTATCTTTATCTTTTCTATCTTGCATGAGTTACACATTTTTTTTGTTATAATATATTTTTTTTTTCCCCTTTGAAGTGATGGATTTGGATAGATGCAATGGATTTGTATAGTCTAATTGTGGAGTGACTATGTGGACTCGTGACTTAAGCCGTGGAGATAGATACGTCGAACGAGAGGCAAAGGTGGGACTGAGGCCATCAATTCACATATGACTTCTTAGGATCCAACAGTCGATCGCTTGGAATTGCCGCGCGGGTGTGTCTCTGTAGGTGAGAGGTTGCAACTACCCAACCACAATTTTAATGCTAAATAGGAAGCCACTATCTCTCTCTCTAAAATGTTAGGCCAAATTTGTCCTCTATTCATTTTCCATTCAAAATGTCGAAATTATTCTACGACTAATGTTGTGGTTTGGTGCTGAAGATTGTACCCGACTAATATACGACGAAGAAAATAAATATTTTAATATGATGGAGTGGTGAGTATGTAAATGGTGTGAAATATTCGTATAAATAATATTTTTGAAGATTAGAGAGAAGTGGAAATCGATTCTCGCAAGTGCTAAAATCAATTGGAATTGTATGTAAATCATTGTTTATGCATCCATTGTGCTTAAGTGAGTTCTCCACGATGATGCAAAAGTATAATATATTAAAAATAAAAATTTATATTTTAACATGTTGGTAGTCGATATAAAACAAAATTCGGTACTTGATGACGACGGCGACAAATCTTAATAAAATACGAACATAATCTATGACTACTCGTTTGGTCGGCGAAGTCGATCTTAACAAACTCTTTCGTAAGAGGGTGGTCGATATTGGAGTTGCAATGGTAAAATATATTTGTATATCTAAGTTTGTCTCAATCAACTCAATTTAAGCCGATCTAATATAATCAATTAACTCGATAAACCCAATTACTCACACCTTTGTTATGATCGAGGAAGAAGATGATCCACATCAATCACACGGAAAAGGGATTCAAAATTATTCCTAAGTTTATTCTATGATATTTATAAGGCTAATATTCATTTTAAATAATCTCACACAATTTGTCCTTTTGTGATAGTCCTCTAAAGATGCTTTTGAGGGTAAACGGTGACGATAACACTTATAAGACATTGATTAATATAAAAATCAATATGTCTAACAATCGTTAATATGGATTTTCTAAACATGCACCTAAAATAACCTTGACTCGACTCGAGTTGAGGGTAACAAATGGGTGGGATTAGAGGAAGAAATTATGTTTTATTTTGAAAAAAATAAATGACAAAGTTATGATATGTATAAGCAAGATCTAATTTTGCCAATAATTTCTTTCTTCATCGATCAATCACATGTGATTTTATATTTTAGTAACAACAAGAAAGAATGAATGACAAATAAGTTTAGTGGATGATGACGTCAGCTGTCCTAGATGACGTCTCACGCCTCGATCGACCCGACAACACCTGGTCAAACGAACCAGGCCGTCGGTCGAGGCGCATTAACGTCCTGCTCAGGCCTAATCCTTCACGTCACGTCAACACCAGTGTCAGACGCTACCAGCCTATCCCCTGCAAGCGGGCACATCAAGAAACAGTAAGCTTCCCTATAAATACCCTAGCATTCTAAACGAGAGGAACAGAGCGAAGGGAGGCAACTGAGCCAAACAAACCCCATTTACCATCATCTGACTTGATCATCAGATGGATCAGATCGAGCACCCTGACCTAACTTTTGTGCAGGTGCGAAGCCGAAAGTCCCCACCGGACGCCCAAGCGAGGAGCCCCCTCTCGGAGGAAACGATGACCCCGTCCCAATCGGACCACCGCAACCGGCCACCTCAGCGGTCTCAAGGGTCGTCCCGGGTAAATCCCCCGTCATCCGAACCCGAACCAAATTGCGTCGGTCCCGAGACCATGACTTAAAGTTGTTTACACCAACAATGGCAGAATCAAATTTAACCTCGTACGATGGTCTCTTGCGACATCGAATGTTGTAATAAGTTAACACCATTAATGTTCCTTCCAAATGAAACCATCATATCAATATAATCATAATCGATCAAATTATTTTATTAAGATGCAAAGATGAACGAGCTGAAGTTGGTAGTGTGCCTTTAACTCGATATGATCCCAACATGCGAGCCCCACGTACTTCGTGGAACCGGTGACATCTTTTTGCACGTTGTAAGCGTTGCTCCTCCACCAGTAGACCTAACCATGATGAGACTAACGATCCAAGACGATGCTAACATAGTTAACCCCAACTACGTTATTAGTCTTCTCGATTCCCATCATTTGGTTTGACTCCTTCATCCAATGTAATCCATGTGTTCATCGTATCGAGAGTTTGGTGATGTGTGAGTTGTAATCATTATAACTTGATAGGATTTGACTTTTTGTCAAAAATATTAAAGTTGAAACTCGCATCGTTCTTCTATTCATTTTGGGATGATAATTGGGTGTCAAAAAGATCTTATCAGTAAATTTGATTCAGGTTTAATACGAGAGCTCTAGACTCTTTGGATGGACTCAACTCTCTTGATACAAATTTAAAATCTAAAATGATCATCAAGACATTAAGTAAACTAAAAATAATAATAAGACATGACGAGAGTACTAATCATGAAAGAGATTTTAGTGACGGTCGAAAATGATACGATATTAGACATGTTAATCACACAAATGAACAAGCGAAAACACTTCCAATGACATTCCATCAAACTATATTATTTGCTTACATGTTTTCACAATCGGAAGAAGAAAACAATTTCTATGTAGCTTCCTATTGTATGAAAATATTTGAACTTAAGATGATTTTTTTTTGGTAAAACATAAATGAAAAAGACAAAGTTGGCATAATAGAAACTATCAAAGTTTTACCAACTAAACTAGCTAACACCTTTGCTTTTAAATTTTTTCTTATGATATTAAAATCAACTTATTAACAAACCAAATCGATTGGATCATTATTTTTAATAACATTGTTTAGTTATAAAGAAAAAAAATATGTAATCAAAATAATTAAATAAATCAATATTAAAAGATACATCTAAAACAGAGACACAAGATTCATATAGTTGCATGCCTTTGACTTACATCTTTGGATGTAAACAAACTTAAAATTTTTATTATATGATAATAATAAAAAAATACATCTATTGATTTAATAAAAAATTAACCTTAATGCATATAAATCATGAAGTATTTTCTTCAATCCCGAAGACTACATATTTGGAGCATTCAAAAAAAATATATATATATATATATATATTTATTTATTTATGTATGTATGTATGTATGTATATATGTATGTATATATGATATTTATAAAGCAATCAAACGTTTTCGGAGTAGAATTCTTTATCCTTTCCTCTGAGTTAACTAGTTGAATTAAGAAATCTAAAGATACTTACGTTAGCAACCCTAATCTCAACTAAATCTAGAAAAAGAAAGGAAGAAGTAATTGGATAAGGGTCCGAGTTCCGAGTTTGAGGCATGGAGGCCACCGATCACACAAAGTACTCCCGTCTTCATCAGCCTCATCTCACTCACCTCAGGAGTCCGAGCGTAGATAGGAACCCCTCACCATGCCCAACCTGTGGGCCCTACGCTCCACTACCAATCCCATTAGCTACAACATAAATTACAATTAAAATTAAACGAATAATTCAGGATCTCACCGTATGCCATTCAAAACAAGAGGTTGCTTCACCGTACGTTCGGTTCATTTCGGTTTTGATTCCGAACCGTTGCCTGATTTGGGTTCGATTTGGAACGGCTGGCTCGTTAATCGATTCCAAGTCTAGTTTTGAATGGTTCGTTTCCGGTTTGGTTTGCCACCGACGGCGGTTTAACCTTATCGATGGAAAGTAAATTAGGCACTCACGATTGCCATCCGATGTAGCAGCATCGCACGAGATTGCGAGTTTTGATGTGATGTCTCCCGTCTTTTTTGTCTCAATGTGCCAGCTGCCATGGTTATTGGAGAAACGAGAAACGTCACATCGCACCAAATACGAATCGCACTTGACACGAGGTTTGATCGGATCGACAGGTGGAGAACGACAGCCACTCATCAAAGTACGTTTTGGGCTTCATCGTAAGTGAGGAGGGAGGAGTTGGCCTGATTTAGGCCCATCATTAATTAATATAATCTGATCGAGCAAAATTATGTAGTTGACTAGGTCCACATTGTCGACCTGGAAACCGTTGACGTTTGTGTTCTGCTTCCCGCTCCCTATTCTTAGTCAATCTTCCCGTTCCACCGACCCTTGTCTCTTCCTCTCTAATTTCCCCCCCCCATGTCCGAAGAAGAGAAAAAGAAGGAAACAGCGGCCTCCATCCCGGCTCAGCCCATGGCCGCTGCCTTGGCCCTCCTTTTCCACCACCACCGTTGCCACCCCCGGCACCGCCTCCTCCTCCTCCTCCTCCTCCTCCTCCTCCTCCTAGTGCCTGTCTACTCTGCTCCGGAGCTGGCCCCTTTGTCGGACACCAACGCCCTCCTACTCCTCAAGGACTCCTTCACGAACGCCACCGCGTTGTCGTCATGGACGCCCACCAACTCCAACCCCTGCAATCCGAGTTCCCCCTGGCGAGGAGTCCTCTGCCTCCACGACATTGTCACCGGCCTGCACCTCTCCGATATGGGCCTCTCTGGGAGCATCAACGTCGACGCACTCTCCCGCTTCACCGGGCTTCGAATAGTAAGCTTCGCCAACAACTCCTTCTCTGGCCCCATTCCTCCACTCGGCCGCCTTCATGCGCTCAAGGCCATCTACCTGTCCCGGAACCACTTCTCCGACGCCATCCCCACCGACTTCTTCGACGGCATGACTCGTCTCAAGAAGCTGTGGCTCAACGACAACGCCTTCACCGGTCTCATCCCCTACTCCCTGTCGAAGGCCACCGCCCTCTTGGAGCTGCGCCTGGAGGACAACCATTTCTCCGGTTCCATTCCCGCTCTGATCTTGCCGTCTCTCTCCTCCCTCAACCTGTCGAATAATCACCTCGAGGGGGCGATCCCCGACGTCTATTCCAGTTTCAACGCCAGCTCGTTCCTGGGCAACAAAGATTTGTGCGGCGAGCAGCTTGACAGCCAGTCATGCAAAACAATGACACATATGGGAAACGACAAGGTGTTGGTTCTGTGCTTCGTCACCGTCGTCCTCGTGTGCTTGGCTATGTATATATTCACAAAACGAGAGAGGAGTGGAGAAAGTGCGCTTGACACGGTACAGAGTCAAAGAAAGTTGGAGACGGGGGCGACGTCCCCCGGTTCGCCCCGCGAGGAATACCAGAGAGCGTTTAGCAGCCGGCCCAAGGGTGGATCCATCAACGGGTACGGAAGAATGGAGTCGTCGAGGAAACCGGTCGGGAATGGAGGGGAGGGTGGCAGCGGCGGCGGGGGCGACAGCGGAGACGGAGGAGGCGGAGGAGGGGGAGGGGGAGGGGCCGCGGATCTGGTGATGGTGAACGATAGGAAAGGCGCGTTCGGGTTGCCGGACCTGATGAAGGCCGCGGCCGAGGTGATGGGGAGCGGCGGGCTGGGCTCCGCGTACAAGGCGGTGATGGCCAACGGGGTGGCCGTGGTGGTGAAGCGGATACGCGACATGAACCGGGTGGGGAAGGAGGCGTTCGACGCCGAGATGCGCCGGCTCGGGTGCTTCGTCCACCCCAACCTGCTTCCCCCGCTAGCCTACCATTACCGGAAGGATGAGAAGCTGCTGGTGTACGAATACATCCCTAAAGGCAGCTTATTGTACGTCCTCCACGGTGAGATGCTCTTCTTATATATACCTCTCACGATCACTACATATCAATCTATCACGAAACGAGTCACACTGACTTAAACCCTTGTGTTTCGAACCGGTTTGCAGGTGATCGCGGGCTCGATTACTCGTCCTTGGACTGGCCGACGCGACTAAAGATCGCACGAGGAGTAGCCCGCGGCCTCGCCTACCTCCACGCCGAGCAGCCCCCCGTCGAGGCGCCCCACGGCAACCTCAAGTCCAGCAACGTGCTCCTCGCGCCCGACTTCGAACCCCTCCTCGTCGACTACGGCTTCCTCCCCTTGGTCAACCCCGCGCAGGCCCCCACCACCATGCAGGCTCACCGGTCCCCCGAAGCCCTGGCCGACCGCCCCGTGGATCCCCGTTCCGACGTCTACTGCCTCGGCGTCATCCTCCTCGAGCTCCTCACCGGCAAGTTCCCGTCGCAGTACCTCGACAGCGCCGAGGGCGGCACCGACGTCGTCCACTGGGCGACGTACGCCATCGGCGAGGGACGGGAGGCCGAGATCCTGGACCCCGCCCTCGTGGCCGGGGCCCAGTCGTCGATGCCTGACATGAAGCGGCTGCTCCGGGTCGCGGTGGATTGTGCCAATCCGGAGCCCGACCGGCGGATCGAGCTGCGGGCGGCCGTCGAGAGGATCGAGGAGGTCGCCGCTGAGGTTGAGACGGCCTTGCCGGGGGAGCGGTCGGGACGTCGGGTCGGGAGCATCGGCGAGGCGTCGGAGCGGCGGAGTGACAATAGCTTCTCGTCCGCCATGTCGTGACCGTGGGATGTCAATCGTACGACTGAGATAGCCCGCCACGGAAGGTCGCGCCTTGTTTGGCGTTCGAACGCTTCGTATTAGTGTATAAATTCGTTTTCGAAGCTAATAACAGGAGAATAATTAGGGTTTTCTTCTCTTTCTTGGAATGATTTTAATTTGCAATAGCTTTAATGACTTGACTCTTATTTGCTGATTCTCGTGTTTCGATTCTTTAATGATTAGTCTAAATTATCAACATTACAATTTAGTTATGTGACATGATTGATAATAAATAATTAATATAATGATATATATAATTTATTTTTTAAAAAAAATTAAAACCTTAATCAATAACAAGAGTAAGCGTTGTCGTGAAAGCGATCAGAAACAACAACACCAAGCCATTGCTACTTAGCAATGTATCATATGTACGTAGCCTCCTTTATGCTGACGATGAGCCAAGAGCTTCCAATCTTACTTGTGGTGAATGTGCATCGATCAATTTAATGCTAGGCACGTAGTAGTCTCCTAATCTCTTTCCTTTTCTAAAGCATTGTCATCCTCAATGCCTCTCACTCCGTCCTCTCTTGTGGCTTTACTCATTGCACCTATGACGTGGTGGTCCAGCTCTTCCTCACCACTGCCTCTCTACTTTTGTCTGTCACTTTCTCTTCCTCAACAAGCTGGTCGAGAAGAGCGAGTAGGTGCGAGAGGCCTATATGGACCAATTAACCATTCCTTTTGTATGCTCTTTGTTTTTGTGATATCATGCTTCGTGAGGGATATGTCTTACAAGGTATAGTGGTACTCATCAAAATCAAACGGGCATCATTTATGGTGGCAAACAGGATCATGATGGGCGATGCAGTGGCATGCACCCTAGAGTTAGTGAGCTGGATCTACCAAATGTCACTCACCAGCTTTAGAGGTGCATGCCACTACGTCGCCCACCACAGCATTGCCTGCTATCGCGAGCAATACTCGCTCTAATCCAGATGAGTACCACCATACCTTATAGGCCACCTCTCTTGCGAAGGGGCAAATGTAGAAAAGGTTGAAGGTAGATGTGGGTGCAATAGGTGGGGGCACAAGAGAGGACAAAGTGAGAGATGATTGAGATGAAGATACCCAGGAAAAGAAAGAGGGTCCAAGAGACCACTTCATGCCTAGCGTCAGACCGGTCGATGCACATCCACTAGAGGTAATATAAGAAGCTCTTGAGCTCATCATTAATGCAAGAGAGGCTGCGTGCGTATGACACTCTGCCAGATAGCAACAATTTGATACTGTTATCGATGGTCGCTTCCATAAAGACATTTTCTTATGCTATTAACGGTAGCTTTAGTTTTTTTTCAGCATGTATGTAAGTAGACTCTCGCAGCTAATTGAGACTTGACGAGAGGGACTCATATGCCATATTTTAAAAAATATATGAGTTAAAATGGATATTAAGAGATCTATTTTAAGATCCATGACCAAAAGACCTAAGAGGCTCATAAGTTAAAATAAATCTTAGCTCAATCTTTAACGAGTAAAACATTTCTCAAATGTAGCCATAGTGGACAAAGATATATCACCGGATATTTATCCGTTAAATCTTAGATTAGTGGATCATTCTTTGAAATAATTTAATATTTATTTAAATAATATATATAAAAAATATTATTATAATATTATTACATATAATTAGGAAGGATGCTCTAAACAAAGCAGGAGGAATATTATTAGAAATTTCTTCTCTTATAATAAAAATATAATATCCTTGAGAATTTAAAAATATATTTGTGGATAGTTAAATTTACCATCATTTAATCTCTTTTTTTTTTTAAAGCTGAAATGGTCTAATTAATGAGACCAACGAGTGGAAAGTGTATTTTTTTTATTTATCACAACTATGCTTTTAAAAAGAGACCAGTTCATAAATGAAAAAGATATAAAAAATGTTAGATTTTGAGATAGAGATTAATGTACTAAAGAAAAAATATTATATAGAATTAAATGAAATAAAAATAAAAATATCAGATTTGAAATAAAGATTAACACATAAATGAAGGAAAAACACTGCTTATAACTAAATAGAAGTCCAAAAGATCAAATCTAAGATGTCCTGAATACAAAGAAAACACTAGATACACGCCATTTAAGAATTTAGATAATTCTTATCATAAATAAAATTTTCAGAGCATTTTGATCTTATATTATGGAATGATACAGCTTTTAAAATGATGGCTATGAAATTTAATCTTAGACCTTACTATTAACCGGTAAAAGTTATAACTAGTTTGTATCTTCTTTAGTTTTTGGTTGAAGAACATAAACTAAAATCTCAACTATAACCTTACTTTACAAACCTTCTATAGTTTGGTGCAAATAAGTAATTTCTTTATATCAAACTCATTTATCAAAAGTTAAAAGTTTGAATCATCATCTAATACATTTTTTTTTCTAAATATGTCAATTAATTTGATCGACAAAGATCTTGACAATTATTATAAGAACTCCAGTTCGAACTCCACTTTCATCACTTATCCTTTGTTAAAAAAAAAAAAAAATTATAGTCATAAATTTAACACAATACGAATGATTCGGATTTATAATGTGAAATATTTTTAATATAAAAATTTAAAAACTTAATATTTTTTTAGAAATTTAAAGTGAAATTATGATAGTTAAGATATTTTAAAATACCACTTGATGAGGATAGTAATTATGATAAGACTCGGCTGACGTCAGATGACGCCTCATGCCTCGATCGATACAACAACACTTGGTCAAACGAACCTTAACGCCGACCGAGGTGCATTAACGCCTGCTCAGGCTCGGTTCCTCACGTCACACCAAGACTAATGTCAAACGCTACCAACCTACCCCCTGCAAGCGAGCACATCAGGAAACAGTAAGCTTCTCTATAAATACCCTTGCATTCTGAACGGAATGGAGGAAGAGGAGGACACCAAAAAAGACTTCTTCATCTGAAACCCCCTTCACATCATCCGACTTGATCGTCGGAGGGGTCGGGCTGAGCACCCCGACCCGACCTTTGTGCAGGTGCGAAGCCGAAGGTCCCCACCGGACGCGCAGGTGAGGAGTTCTTGTCCGGAGGAAACAACGACCCCGTCCCGATCGGACCACCACGAGCAGCCACCTCAGCAATCTCGAGGAACGCCCCAAGGAGATCCCTATCATCCGGACCCGAACCGAGCTGCATCGGCTTAAGGTTGTTTACCACAACATTTTGGCGCTAGAAGGAGGGCCCGGAATGTCGGGTGATCACCCGAGCGGCTCAGATGAGCCCATGGCTGAGAGGTCGCACTCGACTGAAGCCTCGGGGAACATCCCCTGCACGGAGACCATCGTGACGAACACCCCGCCACGACCTCAGAACGATATTGGCGGATATTGAACGACCCGGGCTTATCGCCGCCCGATGACATCCGCGCCGACCTCTCGCCCGTGTCGTCCGAGGCCTTTCAGGACCTCGCTCATCAAGTCCGAGCTCTGATGGGTATGGTGCAAACCATTATCCCGCTCGTTTCTCTTACGGCGCACCCGCCTGCGATCGAACCACTACGACAACACAAGGCACCCGTTCGGGCCCACATGACACTTCCAAAGCCCCCCGCTTCGCCTTGGGTCCGACCGGCCCCACTCGAGGATCCAGTGATGGCAAACCCGAGCGATCGTCCGGAACCCGAGGCACTCTCTTCGGACTCCCTATGGGCCAAGTTGCGCTTCGTCAGCCAGTGACTCGACGAGGTGCAGAAAGAGGTTCGTAGGTCCAAGAGAGAGCTCGGGGAGGACGCACACCAAGGGTCTCCCTTCACGCCTGAGATACGGGATCAGATAGTCTCCCTGGACTTCCAGCTCCCCTCTCTGGACGCTTACGATGGCTCCACCGACCCAGCGGACCATGTAGCTGCTTTTCGTGCCCAAATGGCGCCGTACGGAATCTCTGATGCCCTGATGTGCAGAGTGTTCCCTACCACTCTGAGAGGGCCAGCCCACGCGTGGTATGGCGGCTTGAAGACCGGTACGATTGCTTCTTTCGACCAGCTCGTTAAGGACTTCGAGCTCCACTTCGTGGCCTACACACGACCGAAGCCTTCCGTGGCACTGCTCCTCGGACTCAAACAAAGGGAGGACGAGCCCCTCTCACATTTTGTGGATCGGTTTGCCATGCGAATCCGGGGTTTGCCGGACACTCACCCCTCTCTATTAGTGTAGGCGTTTATGATAGGCCTGCGACCTTCCAGATTCCTTTGGTCCCTCACGGAGCGACCTCCCACCACGGTGCCAGAGATGCTCTAGCGGGCTAACCGGTACATCGCGGCGGAGGCCTGGGTGGCCGTGAGGAGAAGGGACAACTTTTGGCAGCGGGCTCCATAGAAGAAGTCAAGCACCCGCGGTGGCTATCCGATGTAGTCCTTGTAAAAGGAATCGAGGCCCTGCCTCAGTCTCTTCCGAGCGAAGGTTTAGTGTTTATCTGACTGCCTCCCGGTTTGCAGTTAGCTCCGACCTAACCCCTTCGGTATCTACATGGCTCGGCCGTAGACTCGGCCGTAGGCTACCCGATTCCACCTCAGGGCATCCTTCCCGCCTGAGCCATATCCCTCGGCCGAAGACTGCCGAGCCCACCTCAGGGCGACCCTCCCGCCTGAGCCATATCCCTCAACCGAAGATTGCCGAGTCCACCTCAGGGCGGCCTTCCCGCCTGAGCCGCATCCCTCGACCGTATGATGCCCGAGACCACACCTTCGCGGCTTGCCCGCCTGCGTCGTGCTCCTCGGCCGCATGATGCCCAAGACCACACCTGCGTCGTGCTCCTCAGCCGCATGATGCCTGAGACCACATCTACGCGGCCAGCCCGCTTGTGTCGTGCTCCTCGGCTCCATGCTCCTCGAGACATGCCTGCGCGACCAACCCGCCTACGTCGTGCCCCTCGGCTCCATGCTCCCCGAGACACACCTGCACGGTCAGCCCGCCTGCGTCGTGCTCCTTGGCTCCATGCTCCTCGAGACACTCCTGCGCGGTCAGCCCGCCTGCGTCGTGCTCCTCGACTCCATGCTCCCCGAGACCGCGCCTGCGCGGCCAACCCGCCTGAAAGCCGAAGCCATGCCTCGGACTCCCGTTACAACGACCGACGCATAGCTTCTTTCCGGGGGGCAATATGATGAGGATAGTAATTATGATAAGACTCGGCTGACGTCAGATGACGCCTCACTCCTCGATCGACACAATAACACCTGGTCAAACGGACCAGAACGCCGGCCGAGGCGCATTAACGCCTGCTTAGGCTCGGTTCCTCACGCCACACCAACACCAATGTCAGACGCTACCAGCCTGCCCCTGCAAGCGGGCACATCAGGAAACAGTAAGCTTCCCTATAAATACCCTCGCATTCTGAACGAAAAGGAGGAGGAGGAGGACACCAAAAAAGACTTCTTCATATGAAACCCCATTCACATCATCTGACTTGATCGTCGGAGGGGTCGGGCCGAGCACCCTGACCTGGCCTTTGTGCAGGTGCGAAGCCGAAGGTCCCCACCGAACGTGCAGGCGAGGAGTTCTTGTCCGGAGGAAACGACGACCCCGTCCCGATCGGACCACCACGAGCGGCCACCTCAGCAATCTTGAGGAACGCCCCAGGGAGATCTCCGTCATCCGAACCCGAACCGAGCCGCGTCGACCCGAGGCCACGGCTCAAGGTTGTTTACCACAACACCACCATAGGATTTTTTTTTTATAGTCAATCTTGTTTTGTGTTTAGTGGAGGGATACTATATATACACACGCAAATGTTTCGATTTATAAAATTTTTAGTAGTTATTTATTATTTCTAAACAATAAAATATTTAGATGTTTACTAAAATCTTAATATTTCTTTTATGCTAGTCTAAAGACTAGAAAATCCAATTTGTTTATTATATAAGAAAAATTAAATAGAAGAAATATCTTTGTTAAGGTAACTCAAATTCAAACTCAAAATATTTATATATCCTCTCACATCTTTAAATCTACCAGAAGAGTATCCGAAGGGCATTCATAATGTTTTTCTTTATATTTCTCACTCATGAAATCTAGAGATTGATGATGTATTTGTAATAATAAATTTTAATTCACTAAAAACTCTGTTTCCTACTTAATATATAGCCTTAATTATAATCATCTAATCAAAACCCCTTCAAATAATTTGAATCTAATTATGACTAAAAAAAAAAAAGTACTAATCCTATCATTCTATGCGGAGAAATTACCATAGTATAGTAAACCACATACCTAATAATTTCTCAATAGAAGTAAGTAAACATGGATCCATCCATCCATCAATTTCTTTTGGAGCTTTTGATTCCTTGAATGATAGTTTTGCTGGGACCACCTTTCACTGTTTATGATGGCTTAAGTGATCTTTAAAAAAGATGTAAAGATATAGGAGGTAGGGAGGAGGAGAAAAGTAGATCGATGCATTACAAAGGAGGCTGCAACGATGAACTATAGAAGAGGCTGCAGCGATGCACTATAGAGGAGGCTACAGCGATGAGTAAGAAATCTGCAACGATTAGGTAAAAAGAAAGAAAGAAAAAAATCTACAACAGTTACAGTTGCAGAGAAATTATTGCAGCGGTAAGGATGGCAGCAACAGTATTTCTCGTTCGAGTGATATATAGGAACGAGGAGGAGAGGTCGCTGGCCGAGGAGCAGTTGCAAGGACGGCGGCCACCACGATAGGAGGTGGCCGAGCAGTCTCCGATTCCGAAACAAGAAGCAGCGACACAGGAGGAGAGGTAAGCAGCAGCACTGTCCTTTCCAACTAAACAGAAAAGAGGAGCAGTAGAAGGCTTCGACAGAGCTGCCTACATCTACAAGGAAGAAGGCTCGCTGGTGGAGAAGCAACAGATGAGTCGACAGCGAAAAGAGAACTTGCTTTAAGCAAGCGACTCTGATACCATGATAAAAATTAAACGAAGAATATAGAAAGATAGAAATTGTAGAAAAAACTATGAAATGTATAAGATGCAATTGTCTAGTTCATTTTGATAGTGAACTTTTGATAGCTATTTATATACATTCAGTAGGGAGGTTATATACATTCATCATGGAGGATTTTTCTCAACTGCTTAGAGATTTCCTTCACTTATACCCTCAGTAATAAACATTACATCCATCGGTTCATCTTGAATTATAACTACGACGAGTTGTCCTTCGAACTCATGCTTAAGAAATATTATGAGGTTCTTCAAGACGGAATCATCCGTCATCGAGGACAAAAGAAAACAAACGCTATGTGTTGTGTGGTGATCATCAATGATTTACACAAAGATATTAGATATTAGATGCCGGTGTAGAGCATCCAATTAAAGGGAGGGGGTTTACTGTTGCATATGTCATTGCAATCAAATCATGTTTGAAGTTGATTAATGTTTGGCTTACTTATATCCGATCGAATGATTCTTTTGACTAACCATTAACCCCCTTCATACTCGTAGGAGGTGGTGGCCAACCCAGCGGCACAATTTCCCCATGAGAATACCATCCACCCGTTCGGTCCGGTTTCTCTTGGGGTCCACTCGCCATTGGACCTTCCGTCGCTTCCATGGCGGAATACTGCGAGTCTGGCGCCTGCGTCGGTAGACACGTCACGTGGGATTCCACTGTTCCTGTGACACGACCCTATATCCTCGTCCCGCATTTCTTTTAATTATCTTTTCTTTTCTTATCCCCATGATGCCCATCAGACGGCTAGAATTCCTTGTTAAATCTCGTGCGGCGAGCGACCACGTCAAGCTATTTGAGGGCCTCATTCGTTGTCCGTGTCACGAAGCCTCCGTACTGACGCTCCGTGCGAGGGAGATCACTTGACGTGGCACCGTTAAGACCCTCTGATCCGTGGTGCGCGCTTGGTCCCGTGTGCCGCGATGGCACCGGAATATCCTATATCATCGGCACAGCTGCTTCCCACCCTAGTGCAAGAAGGACGCAAGAAAGAGAGAAAGAGAGACGCACCAGCGGTTGCTCCCCCAAACTCCCCTGCAGCGAAGCGAAGACCGTGAAGCGCTGTCGCTTTCCATGGACGGATCTGGAGGAGCGGCGGCGGTGGAGGGGGACCTGGAGGCGGCGGAGAAGCTGATCATGCGGTGGGACTCCACGGCGTCTTCCGCCGGGGACGAGCGGATGCTCTTCGATGGTGGGGACCGCTCGGACGCCGAAAGGTTCCTCCGTGCCGTCGACGAGATCCGCCGTTCGATCAGGGAACCGATCGCCACCGGTAGCCCCCGGCGGTCGTCCTCATCCGCGTTCCACTCCTCCTCGGAGAACGCGATCCAGATCGCCATGGCCCGACTCGAGGACGAGTTCCGCAACCTGCTTCTGACCCGGCCTAATGAGATCGAAGTCGATGAGCTCGTCGATCTGAGCACGCTATCCATGAAGAGCTCCGCGTCCGGGGAGGGATCCGGTGATCTGTCAGATGCCGAGGGAGGCGGCGGTGTCGACGGCGGGGAGGAGCATGCCTTCTTGTCTGAGACGGTGGAGGGAAGCAGCAGCAGTAGCAGAATCAGGCGGAGCAGCATGCGGTCGACGAGGAGCATCCGGGAGATCGATCTGCTGCCGTCTGACGCGGTCGATGATCTCCGGAGTATCGCCGAGCGGATGATCGCCGCCGGGTACGGCCGGGAGTGTGTCCAGGTGTACGCCGGCGCCCGGAAGGCGGCAGTGGACGTGTGCCTACGCCAGCTCGGGGTGGAGAAGCATAGCATCGGCGAGGTCCAGCGTCTCGAGTGGGACGCCCTGGAGGCTAAGATCCGGCGCTGGATCCGCGCCGCCAAGATCTGCGTCCGCATCGTTTTTTCCAGCGAGCGCCGTCTTTGCGAGCGTGTCTTTGACGGCCTCGGCATCACTGACGATGCCCCTTTCGCTGAGACAGTCAGGGGCGCGGCCATCCAGCTCTTTGGATTCGCCGAGGCCATCAGCATCGGCCGCCGGTCACCAGAGAAGCTCTTCAAGATCCTCGACCTCCATGACACCATCTCCGACCTCCTCCCGGACATCGCCGCCGTATTCCTATCCAAGTCTGCCGAGTCCATCTACACCCAGGCCGCCGAGATTCTCTCCCGGCTCGCCGAGGCCGTCCGAGGCATTCTCTCGGAATTCGAGAACGCAGTGCTTCGAGATCCACCCAAGACCGCGGTCCCTGGTGGCACCATCCATCCCCTCACTCGCTACGTAATGAACTACATCAGCCTCATCTCCGACTACAAGCCCACGCTCATCGAGCTCATAATTACGAGGCCATCGGCGAGCTCCCGGTTCTCTGGCGATGATCAAGCCGCAGTTGGGGCTACACCACCGGAGATCGAATTCCCGGAGGCCGAGAACCAGACCCCCCTTGCCGCCCACTTGATCTGGATCATTGTTGTTCTTGCGCACAATCTCGAGAACAAGGCGAACCTTTACAAGGATACCGCTCTTGCCCACCTCTTCTTGATGAACAACGTCCACTATATCGTCCACAAGATGAAGGGTTCGCCTGAGCTCCGTGAAATGATCGGTGATGAATACTTAAGAAAGCTCACCGGGAAGTTCCGGCTGTCAGCAACAAGCTACCAGCGGGCGACGTGGGTAAGAATCCTACACTGCTTGAGAGATGAGGGGATTCATGTCAGTGGGAGCTTCTCGTCCGGCGTCTCCAAGTCGATGCTGAGGGAGAGGTTCAGGGCCTTCAATGCTGCTTTCGAGGAGGCTCATAAAACCCAAGCTATATGGTTTGTGCCAGACACACAACTGAGAGAGGAATTGAGGATTTCGATATCCGAGAAGTTGTTACCAGCGTATAGGTCCTTTCTTGGCCGGTTCCGGCAACATATAGAGAGTGGGAGGCACCCTGAGATGTACATTAAGTACTCTGTTGAGGATCTTGAGATGGCCTTGTCCGACTTTTTTGAAGGGTGCCCTCCTTCTTTAAACAACAGAAGAAGATCTCACTAAATCACATGATGGTATCAAGAAAGGAGACTGATGATTCGGTTAGTTGATATTCTTTAATTTCTTAAGAGGGAAACGATGAGGTGACAAGTCTTAGCAGCACAGATATGTGGAGTATTGAAGAATTTAGCGTAGCTGATGGAGAGCTCAGAAGTCCCACGTAATATTTGCATCTGATATGAAGATCTTGTTGGAGGATTCAAATAACTCAGGGGATTCGCCTGTTTAGTTTCCCTCCCTCTGTAAGCAAGTTTGTTTTCTCTTTTATTTAGTATTTGTTTAGCATGTTTATATTGTGTCTACTTTTTGCATCCCTTGGGGAATTACTAGATATAAAAATTTTCTGAACTTCTGTTTTTTCTTCATTTTTGTTCGTTGTGGATGATTATTTTAATGTATCGTCTTGGTTGTAGGGTCACTTTTGTGAGAGTTTGTACTTTGTAGATTGTATTACAATTTTGTTTCACGGACTTTTTACTTCTATGTTTCATTTCTTCTGTCGGGAATCATTCTTAAGATGTTTGTAGATCAAGGAAATAATATTTTTCGGTGGGAGCATATGAGCCTGGCAGTTTGCAGACTGTTATCCTCTGAAGAAAACCATTTTAGTTCACTAACAGACTCTGATCACATGCAAATGTGTTCTACTTATGCAAGTTTTTAGTACCTAATATTCATCTTGCCTGCTCTGTTATGCCAACTCTTTTCATCTGAAGATCATTTTTGGTTTACTGAAACCATTGACGTGAAATCGAGAATATCTCATTTTTTCTTGTAGACACTAGCTTGTTTCGGTAGTTCATAGCATGTCAATGATTTTACAACGTCAGCTGATAAAATATGGAATAGTTCGTAAACATTTTATTTTTAAAGGTTGCTTTGTCAATTAACTGAAATATTCATTTGAAAAACATAAAATCTTGGGTATACAGAAACAATCTAATCAGTTCCATAAAACATGGTATACTACCTTACCAGGCAATAATTGTAATTCTAACACGCAACACAGGTTTTTGATCAAGAAAGTAGAGGAAGATGCAACACACATTGGTAATATAGTTGCTTACACAAAACCAAATTTATTGGAGATATATCTTCTCACAGCAAAGTCTGTTGATATTTATACTACTGGTCAAGGTATATCTGTATTTGACCAAATAATCTATGTGAAATAAAGTCTTAGGGAACCAGGAAAATGAAAAACCAACTATACTTCACAATCAGAAAGCTGATTACTGATCGGTAAAACTCTTTGGCACCATAAAATTCTCTTATAAAGTGTGAAGAGGTTCTAGGAATACAGAACTGTGTAAGCTCTCTGACTGATATGGAAGTTCACTTTTTTCATGATTGGTGGCAAAGTTTGAAGGACTGAGTTCATGATGTTGGGTCTGTGGCATTTAGAAAATATTATATCAAGTTTGTTTACCAAAAGTCTAAGGATTGTTTCTATTGCACTTTGTTTGTGACCACACTTATCATGGTGAAGTGCTGTAACAGAATCCTTTGAGAGTATCATTGGACATATATTTCATAGACATCTGTGATGCAATGGCTACCATCTCAGTGGACAAAGTGTGTTGTCTTTTTCTTCCTTTTAAAACATTAAGTTGTGCCAGGCCTGCATATCATCATGTTGATTACATTAAATGTCAAAAGCCTTTTTATGATTGATAGCTCACAGAAAAAAATAATAAAAAAGCTTTTGATTTTCTCCTTGGCTTTCATTCTATGTTTAATGCTTCTTGTTGCACATCTTTTGTCTCTCTAGCATGTTTTGGTTTTCTCCATTATTTTCCTTCACTTACCTCTAATATCATTAGGAAACCCATTGATGATATCCATACCCCTGTCACCTTTCTTCCATCTATTCATCCTGAATGGTGCTCATAGACTTTCAGGTGTTTTGAGGGATTCAGCAAAGTCAAGCATTTCCATTCTTGATGTTACAAACAACCTCTCCTACACTTGGCCCTTTCATTTTTCACCTACCTTATTGTAATCTACCTTTTTAACGTCGAAAAGGCATACACAAACTTCACCTGTGACTATTCATGGATCTTGGATCCCTTGATACCTTCTATTCTCTATCTGTTGATTTTGTCCACATCAAAAGTGGTCGAGGGTAGGTCAGAGTCTTTTTATATACTTGTAACCAATTAAGCATTAGAAAAGATCATGACATCACCATGGTTTGAAATGATCTGTTAACTGATGGGGATATAAACAGGAATAATCTTTGTATAGGAACAAATACTAGAAGACCAAAATACGCAGCGGAATAAAATGGAAACACAATCAAACAGAACACCAAGATATACGTGGAAAACCCCTTCAATGTGAAGGGTAAAAACCACGGGGCAAACTAGAGATAATTCACTATGAGAATAATGAATATACAAATCTCAATCTCTTGCCCAAAACCCAAGCAACAACCACAAGAGAATAACTGGGATACAAGGATCACGTTACTGCCCACAATATCTAAAACCTCCCAAGTAATCACAGCAAGAGCCTATTATAGATTTGATCTAACTTGAGATGAGAACACTGCTAGATGATTGTGAACAGTCTCTCTGCGTTGTCCTTGTCTTCTTCCCTTTCTTTCTCTTCCTTTTCTGCCTTGTTCTCCTTCTTCTCTTTGGAATCTCGTGGCTGCTAAGATCTGCCTCGTTGTTGCCTTTTTATAGCTTTAATCTGCCTCTAAAATGCAGCCACCACACCCCCCTAATCTTAATTAGGGTTAGGTTAAGAGGGGGTGTGAGCTGTGGGCTGATAAAGCCCACATGGGCTGAATATGGGCCATGACATCACCATGGTTTGAAATGATCTGTTAACCAAATTCAGGATCTTTTATCAGCTAATGTAGAATAAGGAAAATGACTAGTATTGGCATGATAGCAAACATCCTCTTACTTTTCCTTCTTGTCACTGCTGTTATGCACAAATCATGGTATATATTGGTAATAGCATAATCATTAATTGAAAGTTGTCAACAACAATAACAACAACGATAAAACCCTAAATTCCAACTATTTAGGGTCAGTTGCATGAATCTTTTGTTGCCACTGAAAGTTGTCAGCTTAAAAGAAATTTTGGGAAGAGCTTCACTAATAGCTAATTTTTTTGCTTTTGATGATAGATTTAACAAAAGCTGTTTGTGAAGTTGGAAGTAATCCTCGAAAGAATTGGTTGCCTCAAATGCCACAAATGGGAACTGGAAGGGCATTGATTCTGTCCTTTCGGTGGTTGATTACCATTTACTAACTTTTTATTATCATGATCATCTCATCAAATAGTTTTGTTTAGCTTCAAGAATGTGACCATATTGTTGCAATTATGGCTCACCGGTCCTTTGTCATAACTTCCTAGCACAATACATGCTGCATGCCGGAATGTGCCAACACACAAGACCTGCTAGCATGCCTGTAGCATGGGCTGGGACGACAAAAGAAAGCATCACTAGTGGTTAACGACCAAAGTAGAAGATGGATAATGCAATAAGGTCACTTGGACTAGCAGATTCCTAATTAGTTAGATGAGATGCATCTAAGACTGAGATTTGGTTTATAAGAACTGGGGCTCTTATCTAGTTGCAGAATGTTACATACTATGCAGTACTGCCCCTTACAGGCTCAAAACTGACAATCCATGTTCTTTAGAAGGAAATATCAGTTGTTGTAAATAGCTATTAATTTTCCAAGTAGTTGGGAACTTAACTCAAATACTCTAATTATGTTATCTGCTTCCAACACCATTACTTCGCTTGGTACATCCCTTTACAGGTGAAACTGGAATCGTCCATTTTTTTGTTTTTAGCTTTGTCAGCCATTGGTTTTAGATATATGAAATCTCATGTGTTTGGGCTTTGTTACTTCTTAGAAATACTGTGCAAGGCATCGAGAAACTCCCATTTGATGTATGATTTCAGCTATATAAACTTTTACCTTGTTTAGCTTTTTCTTTGTGATTGTTCCTTTTTTGTTTTTTCATCAAAGACAGAAAAGTCAAAATCATGTTTATTTGCTGTGTCAAAATTTTCTTTCTCTTTCTTAATCTTTCTGATGTCGTCCAACTTTTATACAGCATACCTTATATTTGCTATTGATATGACATAGCTTTCGACAGGAATATTTTGTTTTTTTTTGTTTTTGTTTTGTCCTGAATGATGTGCCGGTGACAGCCATTTGAAGAACTCTACCCCAAGTATAGAAGCAGCCATTTCTATTGTTGTGATTTGATTTTAGTACTGTAGCTTCAATTTTTATGAACAGTTTTGTTTGTGTCTTACTCGTCTTTTATGTGATACTAAATGACTTGACAGAACATTGGTATCACTGAACTGTGATGGGAATCATACTCGATGGATCTATTTGCAGTAAGATACCTCAAAATTCTGTCTTCAGTGATAATAGTCTGATAATTCAGAATTTGCTATTTCGAAGTCAATACAAGTGACCATGGCCATGTGGTCAGCCTTTATAAAATGGTATCAGTTAATAATGATTTGTTAGATTTCTTTATCTAAAAAATTAGTAGAGACTATAAATAAAAGTTTATATATATAATTATAATTGTAATTATAATGGATCTCAAATAATTGGGATTTTACTTTGTTAATAGTAGTTTCGAATTCTATTTGGGTAACCTCTCTAATGCGCCAAGAAGGTATACGTCGCATGGTGTGCTCCATCTACTAAACAACGTGGACGTGAACATGGATTTGTCCTATTTTTCTCCAATCATAACTTTGGTAGACGAGCGGGTAGCGCAGAAAAGGGTTCCAAAGGCGTTTGCTCTTTGTGTTTAAACCAACGAGAACAATTTTGAAAACCCCCGTCGTGTACGAAGCTATTTGGTGACATCGCCGAGGTAAACCGTGACAGGCAAGACGGACAAATTTATAACCTCTTGGTGTGCGCAGCTTCAGCTTCAGTTTCCACCTCCAATCCCTCAAGATGATGCACATCACCTTCTACTGGGGTAAGAAGGCGACGATCCTGTTCGACTCGTGGCGGACCGACTCCTGGCCGGGCTACCTCCTCAGCCTCCTCGCTCTCTTTGCCGCTGCCCTCTTCTACCAGTACATGGAGGACCGCCGCGTCCGCTTCAAGATCCTCTCCGGATCCAAGCCCTCTCTGCCGCCGCCCCCGTCGGCGGTCGAGGCTCCCTTCCTCCTGCCCCCCGCCGCCTCCGCTTTCTTCCGCCCATCCCCCAGGCTCGCCTCCGCCCTCCTCTTCGGCGTGAACTCCGCGGTCGGGTACCTCCTCATGCTCGCCGTCATGTCCTACAACGTCGGCGTATTCGTCGCCGTCGTCGCCGGCCTGACGGTCGGGTACTTCTTTATAAGCGGAGGGGAAGCGGATTTCGTGGCGTCGCAGAATTCCTGTGGCTGCCCTTAATTCGGCCTCTCATCTTCGGTACTCGCCTTAGATACATGCTCTATATCTTTCTAAAATGTGTGTTACTGAGAAATCTTCGTGTTATGGTTTACATTTTTCTGCATTATGTTTTTACAAGGTGGCATAATAGTGATTATGCACATAGTTTTTGTGAAGTAAAATTGTGAAAAGATATTTGGAAATATAAGTCTATGCAATTCCCAAAACATACTGTTGTTTCCAGTTTTTGTTTTATCTCCAGTGGTATCAAATATGTTTTGAGTTCTGATATCTTGTTTTATGCTTTAAAATTTTCTTCTTTGTTTTCGTTTGTGATGATCTATTTTAAGTTTCCGGTTTGGTTTTTACAATGTTTTGTTGAGTGTGATGTTTAATAGTGGTTGTCGTTTAGAAGTACACAATTCATATTTGAAATTAAAATAGACAAAGAAGAAAACAGTTTAGATCTTGTCTCGACATGTAATGGCATATATGTTTACTTAAGCTATTGCTTTGTATGTTGGATTCTCATATCGACAAAAAGTGCACAGCTTGTTCTTGGCAAGTCATGTAATTGGGACTGCAATTTTATAGCTGTTCCAGTTTTTTGTTACTGTGCAAGTGTTTTTCATTGGCATAACCTCCAAATGAGATCAATTGCAGGAGATTTTTGGTGATAAAAGTTTTCCCTATAAGCGATGTAGTCAAAGGCGCCGAAGTGCCAAAACATATGAGGTGTTATCTCACCCAAACAAAGCAACGCACGTGCAAATATAATAATTAAAGAAATATATAATTAATGAGAAGAGGGAGGAGGAGAATCGGATAGGAGGAAGGAGAGGGGAGTTGTCGTGTCTAGAGAGGCTTGGTGACCCTAGGTTGAGAGGGGACTATTGAGGAGGAGTAGGAGAGTTATTGTGAGAATAAAATGTTGTCGAAGGGCCTCTGTGTAAGAGGAAGTCACTCACTTGTCATAGAAGTGCTAGTTTTGTTGTGGGAGGAAGTCGTTCGCATCCACTAGCGCTAGGCTTTCTAGAGAGGAGGTTGGGGTTATTCTCATGCACGAGGGGGGGAGGGGGGGAGCGGGTTTAAGTGATGGGTCATTTGGTTCGATTGAACCATCATTGGACTCATCAAATTCGATCAAACCGTGATCAGTTTAGGCATAGGCCTGAGTCGTTTGACACCTAGGCCCAAGCACGTGCCTAGGCCACTTCTAGTTGCATGTGCTCATCGAGGTGTTCGAGCCTTGTCTTGCTCAGGTGCCTAGGCGAGCATCTGATGCCTTCCTTGCCTCCAATGGTAAAAAAAAAAAAATTATACATAAATTTAGTTACCAGATTTAACATTCTATTAAAGAAACTTTAAAGTAAGTTTACTTTAATCGAACTTTTGTGTGGGTTTCTTTTTCTAATGCAACATGAAGGGAACTGGCCATTCTCGATTCTTACGAAGTGCACTAAAGACAAAATAATTCTACATTTTGTACTGGCATTGGTTAGAAATTATCATTGATTTACAGTCCATGAGATAATTACTGAGACTTTTTTTTTTAATTTCTATCTCTCACAATTTGGACTGTAATTAGAGGTTGACTCTTGGAAGAAGGATAAACTTGTCCTTTATGACATTGATAACAAGGGCTTGAGTCAGAAATAATTCTCTATATTTGTAGGGTGGGTAAGACTATATTGATTAACCCTCCCTAAATTCTACTTCAGCGGAAGCGTCATGCATTGTATGCATCTTTTTTTTATATACTATTTGGACCTTATTTTTTAAATTAAAATGCTAACATGTCTCTACCCTCTACTGTTCAAGTTACAAAGAAGAATCAGTGCATTAGAAACAGTAGGAAAAGCTGAAAGCTTGTTGGACGAGTACAAAATCTTTTTATGTTTCACTATATATTCCTTGACTACATAGAGCATATAAAGTGGTACCTAATGATTTAGAGGGCAGAGACAAATGCTGATGCTGAACAATATGCATTCTGATATTTGATGTATATGTGTCTGCCTTATCAAATTAGTGAAAACCTTACAAGGTTTCTCTATATCAAGTGAAATCTCAATGGATCCATTAGTAAGCACGAAGCATTATTTGTTGCGAAGGGGTTTCAGTAATATGCAGGCATTGAATACAGTGATACTTTCAGCTCAATTATGAAGTCAATAATAATTTATATTATTTTATGTTTGATTATGTTTAACAATTGATAATTTTGATAATTAGACATGATAAATGTATTTCTTCGTGATCACACTTCCAATGATAAGTTCATGAGTAAACCTCTTGATTTTTTTATCTCAATCTTTGTCAACATATTTGCAAGCTTTGTAATAACTTTTATGGTCTCAAGCAGGTCCCCTATGCTTTGAACCATGAATTTTGAAAATATATACTCTTAGTTGGTTTCAGTTATTCTCAAGAAAGAATTATCATGTTTTTATTGGTTTATTTGGACGACTTAATTATTATTGGTAATAAATTAATAATAATTAATTAATTTTAGAAAAAAAACTTAGTAATAATTTCTCTATCAAAGATCTTAGGGTAATCAATTATTTTCTTGGTGTCTAAGTTATCCTCAAAGTGAATGTTCTCTTTAATTCTCAATATAAGTATATTCATAACCTTCTTGATTGTACCTACATGCTTGGAATCAATATTGTTCCTATATCACTCTCTACAATTAATATCATTGATGCCATTGAGTATCATTATGTTGTTCATAGTTTATAGGACTTGATCCATTCAGATATTGTTCATGCAGTGAATAAGTTATCTCAGTTTATGCATAAGCTTATTTCAAACCACTGAATAATTGTAATACGTCTCCTTTGATACTTAGAGCACTATTCACTATGGTTTATTTCTCTGGAAAGATTCTCCTATGTTGCTTTATGTATTTTTAAGATGTCAATTGAGTTGGTAACAATGATGATTAAACATATGCTAGCGCCTATGTTATTTTTCTTAATCTCAATTTAATCACTTGGATTTGTGAGAAAGTTTTGTTCGCTATATCATCCACGGAGGCTGATTAAGGAGCCATTGCTTCTACAACCACAAAGCTTTGTTGGATATAGTCCTTGTTGGAACTCTGTCACTTTCTGTGAACCACCAATTGTATATTGTGTCAACATATTTATGTGCATAAATTGAGTTCCCATCTTGTCTAAATTTACTCGGATTTGTCGAACGCTTTTGACATGATGGCGAGCTTCACAATGAGGGTTTTCTTCTTCATCTTGAATGGCGTCTAGTGCATACCCATGGTGATTGTGCTGCATTTTTGACGTAGGTAATTCTCTTGCTGTCAAGCTAAAACTTGAAAATGGCCTTTTGTGAAAGTCCAGAACATTTTGCATAAACCTTAAATAGTTTGAATGTTTTCACAAAAAGACCTCCTATTTGGTTTAACAAACACAGCATCTATGTATGATCTTATCATACTTTTGTGAAATTTTGGATTTAGGCCTGGACCAAGTGATATAGAAGAAAGTAGAGAGAGGAGAGACATAGAGAGAAAGTAAGATGGTAAGAGAAGAGTGTATGGGATTAGGAGAGAGAAGATGTATTTCTTTTTATTTAAATCTCAAGTAAATTGACAAGCTCTATTATCTATAGGGGTTTAGGAGCTTTAATATAATCAATGAATATAATAATTTTCAAGAGTAACTCTTAGAGAAATAGTATACGTTTTGATAATTCAAAATGTAACTAGATACCTAAATAGTAAATGATTACACTTAATACAATATGCATTCTAATATTTATTTGAGACTCTTAACTTCTACGGTATGCATTAGTAGCAAATTTATAATTTTTATTACTTAAAAAAATATTAAGCAGATGAGTGAATTAGTTTTGAGGCACGATAGTCAAGTGGAAGGGGTGCAAAGCCAATCGGGTTGCAAGGAGTATAAACGAGGATAGTTTGAAATGAGTTTTTCTGGTGGAGTGATCAATTATATGTAAATTATGTAGCGGGTAAGGTTAAGTCCTATTTTTCGGATTTTTCTCCAACTAAACATCTAAGAAGATTTCTCAAGGAATGATTAACAATCTTGGTTTGATCATGAATCTGAGAGTGAAAGGCTGAAGAGAATTTTAATGTTATGCCAAACAATTTCTATAAAGTTTTCTAAAAGTAGTTAATAAATTTCATATCCTTATCAGATACCACGATTAAGGGCAAGCCATGTAATGACACCATGGTTAAGGACAAGTCATGTAATTTAGCAATGTATATAGTGTTGCTGGTCTTGTTATATGGGATAAAGTAGACTATTTCTAAAATCAATTAACAACAACCAAAATAGAATCATGGCCATGGGCTATTTTGGGAAGTCCAAGGTTAAATTTTAGACTCAAATCTTACCATGATAAATATGGAATGGGTAATAGGGTGTATTGGCTGGTATTGTATTTGCGAGTTTTGCAATTTGATAGGTGCGACACTACGATACCACTCAAGCAATATTTCACTTTAAAGAATGCCAATAAAATCTATCCTCGACCAACACAATGGTTTTTGTCTTAGCTTAAGTGACTTCCTAATCTACTCGCATGCATTTCCCAAATGAGGAAGTCCCGAGAGGAGGATCAGAGAACACACAATCTAATAGATCGAAACAGATAACCATCCCTAAGAATAAAGTTTATATGTTCATGATGGTTTTCATCGTAAACTTCTCAATACATGTGACTTAAGTTTGGACATTGAGTGTATTATCTTTTAATCATTTGAATCCTATGACCTAGACACTCATGGTAGATAGGATTGTAGAAAATTCTACGGTATAACAACTTTGTTTTGAGTACCAGAATAATGCTTACTTACAAAAAAAATATTAATTGATAAACTCAACCCACTTGGCATTGCAAGCATTTAACCTCTTTTGAGCATTTAAGTACCTTAAGGCTTGGTGGTGAAACAACAAGACAAACTCTTACGACAGAAGATAATATCACCAATACATAAGATGTTGCACAATCTTATAAAATTCTTTAGCGTAGGTAGAATAATATTATTTTGCATCATTGTGTTTCTCACTAAAAAAGGCGAAAGGCTGACCCTCTTGACTGATAATTCCTCCTATACCTATACCAAAGGCATCACAAGTGACCTTAAAGGGTTTACTAAGAGGTCAAGGTGCCTAAAAACAAGAACAATGGTCATTTTCATTTTAATGTCAGTAAAGGCTTTGGTAGCAGCCAAGGTCCAAGAAAACTCATCTTTTATTAGGCAATCAGTGATAGGTGCCATGATAAAACTAAACTCTCTAATGAATCTCCTATAAATTTAGACTAATATATGAAAATGTCGAACTTTAGAAAGGGTTTTAGGCTTAGACCATTCTAAAATGATATAGAAAATTTTTCTAGATCAGTGGCAACACCTTGGGCAGAAATGATGAAACCTAGGAATAAGACGTGTTTGTTTGAACAAACACTTTTTAGATTGACATAGAACTTAGCAACTCGAAGGGTAGTAAGAACTTGTCGAAGATGTTCATAATGATTCTCTTTAGTCTTACTAAATATCAAGATGTCATCAAAGTAGATTACAACAAATTTGCCTACATATGATTGTAAAACTTGGTTCATGAAGCACGTAAAAGTGCTTGGGGCATTGGATAAACCAAAGGGCATGACTTGCCATTCGTATAAACTATCCTGAGTTTCGAATGATATTTTCTATTCGTCACCAGGTCTAATATGAATTTGGTGGTATCCGTTTCTCAAGTCAAGTTTTGAAAACCAACTAGATCCAACAAGAAGGTCTAGCATATCCTCAAGTCGAGAAATTAGGAAGCGATATTTGATTATTATCTTATTGATCACATGACTGTCCACATACATTATTCACGACTCATCTTTCTTAGGGGTTAATAAGAGAGAGACAACGAAAGGACTAACGTTATGTCGTACAAAACCTTTAGCCAAAAGTTCTTCAACTTGTTTGTTTAACTCGACTCTCCTTAGGATTTATTCTATAATGTGGGAGATTAGGGAGCTACGATTCCAGGAGAAGGTTAATGGCATGTTGATTATCCTGTAAGATTGGTATCATTAGGTAATTCCGAGAGTATAACATCAAAAAAATTCATTTAGTAAGGATTTAATCTTAGGAGTTAGGCCAAGAATAGTATAAGGGATAGAAATTTCTGTAGTAATGATGACCATATAAAATTTGTTGTTTAGACTCTCCATTTCAAAAGATTTAGGATCCAATAAGTGAAGTCGCTTGGAGATTGGGGCTTGTGGAAGATACTTGAGAGTTTTTGTTTTATCTTTTTATGACGATTTTGCTGGTCGTAGGATAATGTTTTTGCCTTTATATCGAAAGACATGTGTTTTCTCTCTCATGATTGGTAACATCAATGTCGTACAACTAAGATCAACATAAAAGAATGTGGTCAATGACCATTGGTAAGATGTCACAGTAAAGCTCATCCTGGTAATCACCCATTTTGATTGGTATCAAATATCTCTTGATCACGGGTAGAGTGGTTTTGTCAACCAAGGCTACTTTGATGGGATCGGATGGACTCTACCTTAAGATTTAATCTCTTGGTAATAGATTTTGAGACTACGTTCATAGTGCTACCCTTATCAATAACCAATTTGCAAGTTCATTCCATGCTTCGGATAAAAGTATGGATGATACTTGTCATCTTCCATTCATTGGAATCACTAGCAGTAAAGAGAATAATGTGGACAACATTAACATAGGCATCTTCAATTTCAAGTTCGTTTTTATCAACTAAGTAGGCTTCGGGTTTAACTACTTGGTTTGCTTCCTTGATTTGATCATCTAGTTCTTATTTTAATGTAGGGATACGTTAAGGATAGTAGGAGACAATATGACCTTTATTATGATAATAATGACACTAGATTAAAGAAGAACTAGTTTGAGAATCAATAGTTGAACGAGTTGGACGATTCATAATTAGGCCAGGATTGTTGCTAGTAGCGGAGATTTTTGGGTTGAAAGAGTCACTTCTTAGAGTCTATTAGGAAATAGTTCTATTGTTGAGAGACTTAGAAGATGCTTGATAGATTAGATAAGGTTTGATGCGCTTCTCAATCTCAAGGGCTCATTGAGAAACTTCTTTTATAGTGTCAAGAAAACCAAGGGAGACTTCTCGTTAGATGTCAAGCCTTAATCAATTAACAAATCTTTGGACAATGATGATTTAATCCTCTTCTATTTCACACCTAAGTAAAAGCTCCTCAAACTAAGTCAAATACTCCGCCACACTAGAATTCAACTATTTAAGGTTTAATCATTATTTAACCAATTGGCTTTGAAAGTAAGTTGGTAAATATTTTTCTTTGAGTTTTTGTTTCATGACTTCCTATTGAGTGATGGGAGGCTCTCGATAGTGTTCAAGACTACGTTGGACATATTGTCGATATTTTCTTGCAAACTCCACCTGTTTTATTTTTGTAAATCGTACATATTCAATATCAATCATTCCATGTCACTCAAAATAGTCTTTCATTCTATATAATTAGCCACAAACATATTTGAGTCAAACCTACTATCAAAGTTCAACACATCTATTTTAAGGTATTTCCCTCGTATTGTTAGCAAACAGAACTCGTTAGCCCATTACTTAGGTTTGTGGGTTTCTAGAAGGTTTCGGGAATTTATCATTAAGGTCATAAGCTTGATTATAAAAAATTATTGGAGCATGATTATAAATAGGTTCCCTATGGGTGTAGTTTGGATTTGTTCGAACTAGGGCTTGGGGAGTAAGTAAAATTCCTAGATTTGAAGCTATGGATTGTAAAGAATGGAGAAATACAATGTTTTAAATAGTTCTTGCTTTTTTTCTTATTTCTTGTTTTATTTTTTTATAAGTTTTAAGTGTTTAAATTTTAGTGATGCTATAGCTAAAAGGGAGAAAAAGGGGGAGAAAATGGGGAAGAAGTCATGAAAATCATGATCTAATAAAATATATAATTTTTAATAAAAATGTTAGTAAAGTTTTTAAAAATTTACTCGCACTGAAGGCTATATGGTCCACTAATTCCGTAGAGATAGTTGCTCCGAAGTCCTACTCCACATGCAAGGGATTTACGTTGAAGGTGCAATGATCCTTGAGTATTGATTGAAGCTTTTGTTGCTAGTTAAAACCGAATGGGATACACAACAGATTTCTTGATCGACTCTAATACCAGATTGATGTAGAATGAAGTAAAAAGAAGAGAAATAAGGAGAAAAAAAGAGAGCAAAATAGCAAGAGAACAATATAAGAGATTAGAAGAGAAAATATGCAAGTATATTTTTATTCAAATTTCAAGTAAATCATCCATTGATAAGCTTCATTATTTAGGAACCTTATTTTAATCAATCAAGGCAATGCTTTTCAATAGTAATCTCCTCGAGAATTAGTATGTCCTTTAGAAATTCAAAATATAATTTCTAGGATATCTAAATAGTAAATGAGTGTGCTTAATATAAGAATGCACTTAATATAAAAAGAGTCCACGGAAAGACCAGAAAAAGAGTAAAGAAATATAAAAGGAGTCACTTAATCTCCTAAAAAATTAGTATGTCTCTTAGAAATCTAAAATGTGATTCTACGATACTTAAATAGCAAATGAGCATGCTTAATACATGAATGTACTTAATATAAAAAGAGTCTCTCGGAAAGATCAAAAGACTTTAGAATTTATAGACCAATTAATTGATGACTTATTATTGTTTTATTTGCCTATAATAATTTTTTAAAATATTTTATAAAATTGGATAGTTCTATGTCACCAAGCCTATCACCATCATGTTCTGAATCTAGGGCACGATGGCAACTGAAGCAACTAGAGAATCCAGGGGTTAGGTGGAGTCTTGTTCCATAATACTTTGATTGACCTCCAATGTGGGTCAAGTTCATTGACTATTGTAGTATTAACATTCACAATCTAGAGTCTTGACACCAATTTAACTTGCTCAAACAACAGAATGCAGTAGATCATGCAGATCAATGCCTTAACACAGCTGCTTCTCTAAGAAACTTGAATGAGGGGCACAAACACACATGCTGAAGCTGAAAAACTCTGAGAAAGGTGCCTAGCCATGCTGAAATCTCCAAAGCACTTCATATTATCAAGTAGGCCTCCATTGTGGTTGTGAGGAAAGAGAAAATAGTGAGCCTTATATAATTTTTTTTCCTTTGAAATGTTACATGACAGATGATTGTGGCTTGTGTGAAAGCAATGCTGGGGAAGATATATTCCAACTTGCATTGCATATTTTAGCTTTGGCCGGATGTACTTTTGACAACTCCTTATGAGCTTATGTTTCTCTTATGCTAACATAAAAAACTTTCTTTCATGTTGTTATGATGTGCAAAGGAATTTGAAAGCATGATCATGAGAATTCCTTGCGAATATGAGCAGAAAGTTCTTTCTGAAAGCAGGCCAACTTCTGCAGTCAAGCAATGTTTCCATGCATGCAGATTAGGCCTGCTAATGAGCTGGTAATGACGAAGTGTGACTTCACCAATCCACTGATTAGACCTGCTTCTTCCATGAGATTGCTCGTGTGGAATGGAATGCATTCTTTGATCTTATTTGTAGTGTTCTGCAACTGGGTTTGCCAAAGGTATGACCTCAGTGTCGTGTAATGCTTACGTTTGTTCTGGTAGATAAATCATAGATCATCAACTTGTCAAATCTTTCATCATTAGATGCATTGTATTATGTCCCAACCATTGGTTACCAAATCTTTGGCCATAGGCCCCAACCCACTCTCGGATGAGATGCATTCTCTCTTTGATGTCATAGATGATGCATTCATTCATCTGTACATTCATTTGTTTTCTTCAAGTCGTCTTCAATCTTCCTTGATGAAGTGGCATAATATGTACTTTCCTGCTTTATTATTCCTTGAGAACCTATTAAGGCTCCTTACCATGATTCTCAAACAAGCCCTTTTCTTAATATATATATATATATATATTAAAATATAAAAATCTTTGTTCTAATAGTCAAGTGATAGTCAACTAAACAGGATTAATTGCAATAACTAAAGATGGAGATAAGTAATTTTGGAATGATATCCATTTATACAACCATTTTGTAGATTAAGTAGAATTCTCAATGATGGATGCATTCTCAAGATCTATTATCTGCGTGCCATGCGGGATTGTAGTACTATAGGATGGAAGAATGGCCGCCACTGACATCATGTCCCTTAAATAATACATCTCGAGTTGCTTTAACTCCAATAAACAATGTGTTATAGGAAACACCATAATCAATTTCCTGACGCTGCGCAATCTTCATCATATTAATATCATATTTATTAAACATGAAGATTTCAGACTTGCGTGTGATCGTCCTTTGGAACACGCATCATGTGATCGCCAATTTTAAAGCAGCCTGACATGCGCTCATGATCGATTACTCTACATGCATCATGTGATCACCAATTTTAAAGCAGAGGGAGGAGCCAGTACGCAAGAGCTAAAAGGAAACTGAGACACAGGAAGAAAGAAACGTTCTGTAAGAAGATGAGGAGGAGGAAGAAGAAGAAGAAGAGAGGAACTATAACATGATTAGGAGCGGGTATGATGGATGTAAGGGGCGGTGACCGGGAAGGGGACGGCTAAGTAGGACTCCCTCATGAGCTGTGACTGGACGGCCTGGGCCTCAATCAGATCCCTCACCACCGCCCCGTAGCTCTCCCGAAGCCGGTTCAGCGCCGACCGGTACATGGCCGCCAGCCACCGGAGACGCATACGCCGGAGGAGCCCTCCCAGGAGCCGTCGCCCGCGCCACCGCCACCCCCGGCGCGAGCCCAGCCGGACAACGGTCATCTTCCTCCGCCGCAGAGACGGGGCCGCCGCCCAGCGGTGCGGCATGCGGAAGAGCATGGGGCCACGTGTGGGAGGCCGCGACGGCCAACTTTGGGCGTCATCGTCGGACGTGGCCATTACAGCGGTCCTGGTGGCGGAGAGGCGGACGCACGATTAGAAAAGCAAGCGAGGACGAACGTGGTTTAAAAGAATACGGACTCGTTTCTGCTCACTCGCGGTGGAATTTAAGTCCAACTCCGAAAACCTACCCACAAATATATATATATATATATATATATATATATATATATATATATATATATATATATATATATATATATATATATATAAAAGGAAGAGAGCTATAAAAAGATAATTACTATCAATAATATGATTTTAAAACATAAATAAATAGATAATTGATTCAGTATGTCACCAAATAGCTAATCTAAGATACTTTGGCTCAAGTTAATAATAATATTATATCTATCAGATTTTTATAAAATAATCTGTATTTGTCAGACTAAATCCAAGTGATATAGTAATTTATTTTTCTCCAATAGCAAAATCATAAATTCAAATTAACTTTTGCTCAATGTATTCGACAAGGAAAGAAGCGTTGATTTGTCTGCGTTTGGTCTGAAGAAGACAGCAACCTCAAAGGAGACGATGCTCTACGTGAGAAGAAAAAAAAGAAGCTCACATGACCTCAGCATGAAGAGTTTCGAGCCCATCCATTGTGCGGATGCTCCCGAGACAACATAAACGACATGTTCTATCTATCTATCTATCTATCTCATCATCGATGGGTGGCATTGCTTGCGTACATACATTCTGCATATATTAACTCCACCATTATTTGGATGCCATTGATGATAGTCAACCTTATCTTGATTCTCCTGCCACCTTTTCTTTCTTCCTCGATGAAGAAAACGATATGCCTGCAACAGAAATAATGCTTGCAGTCTGGCGGAGGAGCTATTAATCATCAAGAATGACTACTACACAGAATTCTATATATTGAACATGTTTCAGAGATACAATAGAATATATAATATGGCATGTCAAGCTAGAATAAAGGAATACAAATTTATGGTCTGAATCTTAACATAGACATCCAGTGATGCAGCAGGGTTTTTTGGTGCATTTAGGTAAGAGGCATGCATCTGTGCACTTGGAGCAGGACCAGACACAGCCACAAGAATACTCAGGGCAGGAGAGTCTTGGGAGGGCGCAGGCGCAGCAGCCTCTGGAGCACGAAGGCTTCGAGCTACAGCACCGTCTTCCGGAACAGCATGAAGGTTTCCAGCCGCAGCACCATGAGCAGTCGCACTGTGGTCTCCAGCAGGTGGGGTTCCACCCACGGCACCATCCTTGGCCACAACAGGAACCGGGGCAGGACGGCCTCCAGTCGCAGCAGAGTGGTCGAGTACAACATGAACTGGAGCATGATGTCTTCCGGCCACCGCAACATGGTTGATCACAGCATGAACTGGAGCATGACGGCCACCAGCCACACCGCCATGGCCTGAAACAGGAAGGCCACCAGCTACAGCAGTGAGGCCTGCAGGAGGAAGCGTTGAAGCAATGGCATTGCGGTTTGCAGCAAGACACATCGGAGCAACTGCTGCAACAAGCCTTTGGGCAACTCCAGCATGTTCCACCACAACTGCAAGGATTTTTGGTGCAGCCGCAGCATTCTCCAGCGCAGCTGCAAGGAGTTTTCGAGCAGCTGCAGCATTCTCCAGCGCAACTGCAAGGAGTTTTCGAGCAGCTGCAGCATTCTCCAGCGCAACTGCAAGGGTGTTTTGTGCAGCTGCAGCATGTTCCGGCACAGCTGCAAGGAATTTTTGAGCAGCTGAAGCATGTTGAGCCGCAAGTGCAAGGAGCTTTTGAGCAGCTGAAGCATGTTGAGCCGCAAGTGCAAGGAACTTTTGAGCAGCTGCAGCATGTTTCACAGCAACTGCAAGGAGTTTTGGAGCACCTGTAGCATGTTCTGGTGCTACTGCAAGGAACCTCCGAGCAGCTGCAGCATGTTCCACCACAGCTGCAGGAAATTTTGGAGCAGCAGGAGCATGTTCCATCGCAAATGCAAGGTGTTTTCGAGCAATTGCTGCAGTTTCTGCTGCAACTGCAAGGAGATTTCAAGCAGCTACAGCAAGCTCCAATGCAACTGCAAGGAAGCTTCAAGCAGCTGCAGGGTGCTCTGCTGCAACTACAGGGAACTCGGGAACAACTGCAGCATGGTGTGCAGGTAGGAGCCTCACAGCATCGAGGGCAGGGACATCCACATTGACAACGGTTACAGTTCTGTGGACAAGAACAGCTTGGTCTTTCGAGCTCAAGCATACACCCACTGAGGCAGCAAATCCATGACAAGTTAAAGCACAACTTCGACCTGCGCAAAAACCAAACAAGTCTTTTTTTTTCCTTCAAATGAAAAGAAACTACATTTTCTATAAGCGTAACAACTAATGTTTTTTGCTGCATCATAGACTCAATTGTCAACCTCTGAACCTTGTGCAAGGACTTCCTGAAGGATATGACACTAACAGCTAAGAAGATGTCAACAAATTTGCTGCTGCAATATATGTTGTGACTCTTTAAATATATGGAATGATTGTCAAGATATTTATGAAAAAGAATGATGTCCATATAATAAGTATGTCGGCTCATGTGTAATCAACCGGATCTGAAAATTGTTATCTAGTAAAAGATTCTGTGTATCCAAGATGTTAAAACAAGATATCTGGTTTCTGGAGCAATGTTCTAGTGCGATAGAATGTAGCAGTTAGACCGCATGAAAGCACAATAATGAATCCAAAATGAATATGATGAACTTATCAAACCAATAAGGGAAAGAATGCCATAATTGACCAACAAAACTTGAAAGGAAGATCCAAAAGTTTCACCAAGTCAAATACCGATCAGAGTAAATAAATGTTCTGAATGACTCATTCAAATGGTCATGTTTTATGCTAGTCATTTGTGTTTTGAGTATAGGAAAATACATTATTGTAACACTTCTTCAACCAAAACAATGCCAAAGGAATAAGTCAACAAGAACAAACATCAGAGATAAGTAATTGTTGTTCGTTTATGGCTTTCTATTGTTAGTTCATTTTGTTTCTTCTTTTTAATTTCTAGTTTTGTCTTTTTTCCCTTTTAACAAAATTTCTTGAAGCTCACATCTGCTAAAGCATAAATAAACACAGACCTTTCAGATTCACAAGCACAAAAAACTATTAACTCAATATCACTTTACTGTATAATTATGTATCCAAGCACAGCCTACAAAATTACACTGAATATAAAGTAACTTTTATCTGTATTAAGATTAGAACCCCTTTATAGTTGTTGCTGCTCGATCAACGTACATTACATTAATGAGAAGTTGTAAATACACTTAAGCTTCAACAGCTAAACTATAGAAATTTGTAGAAATTTTTTAACACCTTCAAGAACAGACCTTCATAACAATCAAGATTTGGTCATCGTATAACCTCAGAAACCAATCAACACCAAGAAGCTAGTAACTCCATGGACCATAATTTCCATCAGTTAAGCATGCCAGAACTGGACTGGCATTGTTTTAATTTATAATATAGCAAATAAACCATTTAGACAGGGTGAAAACAAGCATATTAGGAAAAGTACCAATACTTCAGTTTTTTTAATTCTTACTACGTTAAAAAAGGGTACGAATAAGAAAATATAGGCATAAGACATCATGCTAAAGTATAATAAGAAAATGTAGGCAGAGTTGAGAAGGCGTGAAAGCAGAAATCACCAATTATCTGAAGCAACACAACATGACAAGTAGTGCAGCTGATATCTTCTGAGTGAGATTTTAATTGTCACATGACAACATGAATGTGGAGAATAAAGGTTTATGATTCTCACTGATAATTATGTAAGGCATTAATAGATTAAATACTTGGTAATGCTCAAATAAGAACAAAAAGTGCAGATGAATCTATAATATGCAGCAACATCAACAAGACCAAACTCTTTCCCTGTTTCCTCTGTATATTAAGTTCTATTTATCTTCACAGCTTCAGGATTGCAAATATCATCCTTTAATTGTGTTAATCAAAGTAAGTAACAAAACTGAAATAGAATCAAGTACCTCAGCCATCTCCACAAGCAACACGATGCGTGACTCCGCTTATTTCTATTTGACAAAACAAGCATACAGATGTTATATATTTTACATATCACATAAACCTTAGTACGCAACAGGTGAAATTGAAGGATCATACATAGGCATCAAAGGATCTGGTTTTATTCCCACAAACTCGTTGACCCTGCAAAATGGTCATGATTTATAATTTTAGTCTGCATAAAATGATATACAATCTTAATTGTTGAAAGCACTAGAATTTCTCAGGGAACATACTATTAACTTGGATACCCCAAGTCTATATGACACTGAATATGGTTTTGCACTCGAGGTTTTAAGTTCAATAGACAACTTGGATCTCACAAGTCTTTTTTCATTTCTGGGAGGATGAATGAGGTAATTATCCCATTAATTTATTAAGGAGAAAGAAAATAATACATGAAACTGCTACATGAGAGCACAAGTAGGAGAGCCCAACTTGAGCCTAGACCAACAGAAACAGCTACAGAGAACAAGAAAACAGAAAACTACCACACCACACTTACAGACAGAAGATAAAGAAGATTGTAACTCTTACCCAAATGTCTAAAAGCTCTATGGCAGAAGGAAACTATCTCAAGAACTTCAGCAAAAAAATCATTTATATGCATTACGTAAATTGATCGTTCCTATCATCAGCATTATAGATGCATTTTATTGGAGTTGCTAATATAGGTTCAAGTTATAGTCACTTGAGCCAGCAATGGAGCTTTACACAATTCAAAGTGAAAAAAGTGGTGGAACATTATTATTGTGAGAAAAGCAGCTAATGAAGGAGAGAAAAGAGTGGCAGTCTCTTCTCATACACATTTCCAGATATTTGGTCGAACATAACATACAACCAGAGGCAACCTACAAAATTTGCTTTCTCAATCACAAAGAAAATAAAATCAAATAATGTACAAGAACCAAAAAGTGAAGCATACTCCTTGCAGCATCTGGAAACAGGTTGGACTCCTTCAAGTGATTGTAACTCCTCCTGCTCAAAAGTAAAATTTCAATGAGATATTCATATTTCACAACGGAAACTTAAACGTAAAACAGAGAAGCATATCAGCAGCAGCTAATTTTTACAGGTTCATGCTGCAAAGTCAATATAGATATATACAAACCTTCAACCAATTCTATTACGGGAATTACTTGATCTATAGATTTAAAGTCAATATTTAGTTCCACAGAAAAGATAGCAAAGCTCACACATATCAGCATGCCACACATGGCAAAGCTCACAGAAAAGATAGCATATCATCATGCCACTGATCTCACACAAAGCATTTATGTTTCATTTTGTATAACAGGCATATTTTGCTGAAGAAGAACTCATGTAAGCCGAACTGTGTGTGCGCATATATGTATCTTATACATTATATGTATAGCAAAACAATGCCTCAGTGCAGTCTCCGAAATAGTTCCAGCTGAACATTGATGATCTATCGGATGCACTCCAGTCAAGCTGTAGCAACAGACATGTTGCTGGAGACATAAAGATCCATTCAAAAAAAATTCCGTTAGCCACATCAGCATCTTTTGCCATTAAAAAATGTTCTTTTTGCCTTTGACAAACCTAATGTTGTTACTGTATGTCTTCCATCTTGACATCTGTTCATTTGGACTAGGATTCATAGCTCTGTTTTGAGGGTGACAGTGCCCTTCTATCTTCAACCATCGAGCAAGGCAGCATTTTTAGCTCTTCAATCAAAATGTTTTGCTACCCAAATTGCAGAGTCTAAAAATTGCAAGATGATCCATCTAAATCTTGCTTCCATGCAGAGCCATCGCAAGCACTCAAAGAGTTCCACAAATCCGATATTTGGGTCAACGAGAAGGTTTGTTGGGTTACCTCGATGAAGCCAATCTCGCGGTTCAGCATCTGCAGCTCGAGCTGCAGCCTCCGGCGGCCGCAGAGGTCGGGGTACTTGGGCGGCGACTTGGGTCTGGGCGCGACCACCACGACTGGTGGAGCCGAAAGCGGCGGCGCGCTCGGCACGGGCTCCCCCATCGGTCGGCAGCCGCGGACTCACGAGCCCAAACGGATCTCCAACACGCTCGAGAGGGTTCAAAAATAGTGCTCAGTGGAGGGATCACGAGGGAGGGGGAGACAGGGACTGGGAGCGGCGCAGGTGGGGTATAAATGCGGTACGCGGCGGAGGACGGGAATCCGAGAGGCGGTGACGCGTCGCTTAGCCTCACCGCGGCAGCAGCCCATGCGCCCTCCGCGGGCGTGGAAACAAGAGGAGGCAGCTGCGGCAGGAGAAGCAGGCATATTTCCCTGTGCCTTTCTCTCTCCTTTTGCAATCGATCTCCTATCCATCTCAACCTTCTTTTTCCTACCTGTCTTTCACATACACATTCACACCCCATCACACGCCTTCAGCGTTCTCATTGTCCGATCGTTTGCTGCTGCAGTGCCACTGACAACTCCAATAACACCACCAGTATTTTTACAACAAGTATCTGATAACAGTATACTGCGTGTGTGAGAGACATGAATGAGAGGTGAGAGTGTGTAGAGAGAGAGAGGCAGAGGTAGAGGGTATAAAAGCCTGCAAGTGTTGGTACTGAGCCGTGCCAAAGGCGCAGAGGCGGGGGTTGGCCTGTCCGTCTCTCTCCCTCTCCCTCTCCCTCTCCCTCTCTCTCTCTCTCTCTCTCTCTCTCTCTCTCATCACACAGACACACACTCAATGGTGTTTGGTGGCGTCGTTGCATCGTTGCAGGGAGAGGGGATATGTAAAGTGAGGAGAGCGCCGTACTGCAGACCGCACGTGACGCCCACCACCAAGTGGGCCACGCACTGACTCATCCTCGAGTCTCCTTCCACCTATCAACCATTCTTGGTCTCCTGCTAAAAGCCTCTCGCGGTAGAAATTTTTACCTCAGTAATAATCCTCCTCGACACACCTCACAAGTCTTTAGAGGGTAGAATGGATGGAACATGTCAGAGGAAACAACTCTGTTCTTGCGTAATTCATTGTCTGTTCGTCATCCTCCATAGTTATTCCACCTTTCGGACAAAGATGAGTATGAGCAAACTTGTTATAGTAAAAGGAAAGAATAAAAGAAAGAGGAATAAAATGGGGACTGCATGCAATGCAGGGCTTTGACAAAGAAAGCATTCGATCGAGGTTTCAGTCATCCAAAGGAAGCTTGTCATGAGATAGATTTTTAAGAGTTCACAGGAAGGAAAGGAAATGTAGAAGTTCCCTCTTCCACTGCATACAGTTGTTTCTGAGCACTCTGCAGCCTTGCCTTCAAATTACATGTAAGAGAACAGGGATAAAAGATCCATTTCTGACACGTCTTTAGCTGTGTCCTCAGGGAGCTCTATGCCTAACAGCATTCCCTACAAACAGTAACCAAGGAGGCCTCTCCCCTCACAGCTTTATCCTCCCTTCATATGAGATCTCTCTGAAAACAAAAAGAAATATTCATTGAACAATCTTCTTTGTTTATCACAGTATATATATATCTCAAGTAGCAAAGTTGAATTCACTGTCAAGAAAAAAGAGAAGATTAATCTTGTTTTTGGCCCTATAAAGCAGGAGGGTATTGCTATGGTCATTCGAGGCCTACAACACGTGCCTGTCGTGGAGCCCAGTGTTTGCCTTTCCAATCACAGACCATCCGGAGATCCGTGGAGGAACGAGTTAGCATTCTTTCTGGGTGTTCGAAGACAGCCGTCCGATCGATGGGGGTGCGACCGACTCCAGATCGCCCTCGGAGTCTGCGCGCCACGCCCCCCATCATACGGGCGGGAACTCCCACGAGCCTCGCGATTCCCGTCGACCTGCGGGCCCCGGGGTTAAGGCGAAGGACGAGGGCAGGACGGGGAAGGTGGGGCCGGCGGGAGCGGGCGATGGGTCATCCTCGAGGGGTGCGCCACGGGTTACCGGGGACGGAGGCAAAAGTCGACGCTGACGTGTGACTGGGCGTCGGGTCGCGTGTACCGTACACGGGCCTGACTAACCGGCTGTACGACACGTGCAAGTCCCCTCGTGGCCTGTCTGATTGCGTCATTAGCGAAGCCCGTGTGCCGTTTGATGCTCCCCTTATTCTATTAATGGAAGCTCTTAGTTTACTAATGCCACTGCCAACGTGAGATTCTTGGGAGGAGGGAAGTGGGTGGGTTGGGTTCCATTCCTTCGAGTACAATGTTAATTTCTTCTTTTTTTGGTGTCCTGACGAGGTTAAAGATCCCCCCGGACTAATTTAATTTATTATTATATATATATATATAACTTATTCTTTAACTAAAAATAATTACCTATGTGCCACCTTCAAACATTCATTATGATGCTTAAAACACTAATACTATATTAATTTGACCATGATTACAAGTCACTGTTCCAGGTTTCACGGATACTGCTACCTTGAAGTATCAATACAAGGATTATCCGAAATATTTTATCGCTTATGACGTACCCTGTGTGTGGGATTTATTTGGTTGACCGAGTCCCAAAGCAGTAATTTAGGGCAGTTCACAATGTTATGTCGTGTCAATTCTTGATCGCATCTGATTTAAAATCCGATTTATTTGGAGCCACCAATATGTTCGCATCCGACCCAATTAATTATCGGATTGGACGTACTGAAACCTCATCTTCGAGGTCTCACATCGACCGTGCGAGTTTTGTGCAGTCGAATCGTGTCATCGATGTGTGGTCGCGTCGGTCGTGTTGGGTTCCACAGTCTCGTTTTCTCGACTGTAGAGCTCTTGTTCTCTCTTGATAAGCTTGACTTGCCACTTATTACTCGATCGCCTGGCCATCGAGGTGCTGAGGAGTGACAATGACCGCAAGGTGTTCGATCTGATTCCCAAATGAATTGTTCCGCACAATGATTCTTGGAAATCGAGACCGTTCGTGTTTCCGGCTCGATCAGACTCCTGCATTTTGTGACTATTTTCTCAGTCAACCCAGAAGTTATTGTTGTCAGTCATTTGATATATATGTAAGCATAGATCTAAATGCAGAAATAATCTATATGTAATTATGCTAGGTCAATAATGCGGAAATAATCTAAATGTCAGGATTGAAATCAATGCATAGATCTAATTATACGATGCGTACCTTTAGATGTCATCCATGTCATCCGTTTAGAGATATTATTTGATCCGCTAAGCACCGTGATCCAAGATTGTCCGTCTTTAATCCGATCGCAGGCAGTGCGGAGAGTAGACCCTTTCTCCTCTCTTCCTATCCTTTCACAGGACCCTTTCTTGCGGAATCTGCAGGGAGTGCGGACCCTTTCTTGCGGAATCTGCAGGGAGTGCGGAGAGTCTTTCTTCTCTCTTCCTATCCTTTCACAAGACCCACACAGATTGATGGATTTGGGACCCTTTCTTCTCTTTTCCTATCCTTTCACAGGACCCACACAGATTGATGAATTTGGGGGACCCACACAGATTGATGGATGAGAGTGAGGAGAATAACAGAATCCCTCAACTGAGAGGTGCATCTATACGTGTACGTTATAACGCTCTAACACACACTCAACCCCTAGAGATCTTGTCCTTTTATAAGCATTATGACGCTCTAACACATACTCAACCCCTGTCCTTTTATAGGCGAGTTTTATAGGCGAGAGCAGAGAAAAAGGCGAGAGCAGAGGGTTTATGATAGATCTCAAAAGATATCCTCCCATCAAGGATATCTCCGAGGAACGATCACTCAACCCCTAGAGATCCTGTCCTTTTATAAGCATTATGACGCTCTAACACACACTCAACCCCTGTCCTTTTATAGGCGAGAGTAGAGAAAAAGGCAAGAGCAGAGGGTTTATGATGAGATCTCAAAAGATATCCTCCCAAGGATATCTCCGAGGAATCGTTCACTTAGTTATTCTATGATATATCTTATTCAATTATAAAAGGGTCACATATTCTAACATTTTCCCACTTGGCCCATTAATTGATAAGATATAAAAGAGATACAAAATCAAAACAAACAAAACAAAATTTGTTTAAAAACAATTTTACCTAATTGGATTTCAAGAAATTTTAAAAAGCATTTTATACATGGCCATGTTTTAAAAATAAGCCAATAAATCCAATAAACACAATAATACTATATTAAGTCCAACTATCAATGCGAGTCATAGCGGTTGTATTTCATCAATGTCATACTCCCTTCTATGTATCACAACATTGTTAGTCTTTCCTAATATAGTCCATAATGACCCCTGTAATTTGTCTTGTCAAGACAATCCTGTTATTACATTCAACCATAATATGTATAAACATAAATGTAAACAAGATAGCAGAAACATATAACTTTAATTAAGTAAAATATGAATAATAGTATCCACATAAACATGCATCACCATATCCTTTATGACTTGCTCACAAGCCCCATTCTAAGAACATGTTCTTTGAATATTTTGCACTATAAGACTTTTGTCAATGGATCAGCAATCATCATAGTAGTGCTCAAGTTCTCAATTGACACTTCCTATTTCTGGACTCTTTCTCTAACCAAGTACTTTATCTCAATGTGCTTGGAACTACTAGAGTACTCACCATTCTTAGAGAAGAAAACTGCTGCGATGTTATCACAAAATATCTTCAGCGGCTTGGCAATTAAGTCGACCACACCAAGTCCTGAGATAAAATTTCGCAGCCATAAAGCTTGATTTATAGTCTCAAAGCATGCCACAAATTCAGTTTCCATTGTTGATGATGCAATAAGTGATTGCTTTGCACTTTTCCAATAAGTGGACTTCCTGCTGTCGAGGCAATTTGCAAAATCAGCATCTGAATATCCAATTACTTCAAGCTGATCAGATCTCCTGTATGTGAGCATATAATCTTTTGTCCCTTGTAGATATCTCATTACTTTCTTTGCAACTTTCCAATGTTTCATTCCTGGGTTGCTTTGATATCTTCCCAGCATTGCAACTGCAAAACTGATATATGGTCTTGTACAGGTTTGAGCATATAATAGACTTCCAGCTGCGCATCCATAAGGAATATTCTTCATTTGATTATTTTCTAAGTCATTTCTTGGGCACTGGTTTTGACTGAATTTTTCACCTTTAGTAATAGGTACATCATTGGTTGAGCAAAGTTGCATATTAAATCTCTCCAAGATACGATCAATATATCCTTTCTGAGACAATCCTAATAATCCTTGAGATCTATCCCTAAATATCTCAATGCCAATAACATAGGATGTCTCATTCATATCAACTATCTTAAAGTTCTTATTGAGAAATATCTTGGTTTCGTGCAATAAACCAAGATCACTACTGGCAAGTAAAATATCATCCACATATAAGATCAATATAATAAACTTGCTCCCACTTACCTTCAGGTATATACACTGATCAACAATATTTTCCTTAAATCCGAAGGAAGTAATGGTATTATGAAACTTTATATACCATTGTCTGGAAGCTTGTTTAAGGCCATAAATGGATTTCTTAAGTTTACAAGCTCAACTTTCTTTTCCCTCTTCTATGAATCATTCAGGTTGTTCCATATAGATTTCCTCATCCAGATCCCCGTTCAGAAATGATGTTTTCACATCCATCTGATGCAACTCAAGATCATAATGAGCTACTAATGCCATAACAATTCTCAATGAGTCATTTTTAGAAACTGGAGAAAAAGTCTCGTTATAGTCGATGCCTTCCTTTTGAGAAAAACCTTTGGTCACAAGTCTGGCTTTATATCGTTCGATATTACCCTTTGAGTAGTGTTTTGTCTTAAAGACCCATTTACAACCGACTCTTTTACAATCATTGGGCAATTCAACGAGATCCCAGACATCATTCTGTACCATCGATTTTAACTCTTCTTTCATTGCATCATACCATTTTTCAGAATCGTTACTTTCTATGGCTTGTGAAAACGATAAGGGGTCTCTTTTTATTCCTATATCATAATCTGATTCTTTTAGATATACAACATAATCATCAGAAATGACATGTTTCCTTTTCTTTTGAGATCTTCTCAAATATGCCAATTGTGATTGTTCTACAAGACCATCAGCGGCGACATCAACATCATGTGAGAGTTCTTGGATGTTATTTTTTGTTCACCCTCATCAATACTCTCATTGATTTGAGGAACAACAATCTCTCGGACAGGAGATGATATGTGAGAATTAACCTGAATCTCCTCAATATCAAAATTAACCCTTCGAGATTTTTCACTCCCACTGATTTCGTCATTTTCTAGGAATTTTGCATTACCAGATTCTACTATTCTCATACTATGATTAGGGCAATAAAATCTGTATCCCTTGGATTTTTCTGGATAACCAATAAAATATCCTGAAATAGTTCTTGGCTCCAATTTCTTTTCATGTGGATTGAATACTCTTATCTCTGTAGGACATCCCCAAATATGTAAATGTCTCAAACTGGGCTTCCTACTAGTCCATAACTCAAATGGAGTCCATAACTCAAATGGAGTCCATAAAACTGACTTACTAGGAACCTTGTTTAAGATGTACATAGCTGTCCTAAGAGCTTCACCCCACATCGACTCAGGTACAGAGGAATAACTCATCATGCTCCTAACCATATCCATCAGAGTACGATTTCGCCTTTCAGCAACACCATTATGCTGTGGCACACCTGGTAATGCATATTGAGCACAAATACCCTGTTGTTCTAGGAATCTAGCAAAAGGGCCAATATTCTGACCAGATCCATCATATCTGTCATAAAATTCACCACCTCTATCGGATCTAATAATTTTAACTTTTTCTATCTAATTGTCTCTCAACCTCATTTATGTATACTTCAAGAGTATCAATGGCTTGAGACTTTTCATATATTAGATAAACTTTGCCATATTTGGACAGATCATCTATAAATGTGATGAAATATTTTTCTCCACTAAAACAAGAAATATGGAGTGGTCCGCAGATATCAGTATGAATAATCTCAAGGAGTTCTTTGCTTCTTGTGGCATTTTTCTTTATTTGTTTAGTTTGCTTTCCCTTTATGCAATCTATACAAATATCAAAATCAGTGAAGTCTAAATGTTCCAAAATATTATCCTTCACTAATCTTTCAATTCTTTCCTTGGAGATATGCCCCAATCGTCTATGCCATAATATAGAAGATCTTTCATTATTGAAACTACGTTTCAATCCAACACTTGATTGTAGGGTCATTAGTGTCTTTGCAAACTCAAGATCCAAATTAATTTTGTACAAACCATCACATAGAATTCCAGAACCAACTTTTATTGAATCGTAAAATATGTTGAGTTTGCCACTACCAAAAGAAATACAATATCCTAACTCATCAATTCTAGAAAGAGAAATCAAATTTCTAGAAATTGTAGGGACATAACATGTGTCAACAAGATCCATCAAGTGACCCGTCTCTAAGCGTAGACGATAAGTTCCCATTGATATCACTTTCGCTTTAAGATGATTTCCAATAATGATGAATCTTTCATGTTCTTTTGGTTTCCGAATTGAAAGAAATCCCTGCATGTTATTTGTAACATGAGTTGAAGCACCAGAATCTATCCACCAAGTGTTAGAAGGAACTTCTGTAATGTTTGATTCGAAACATACAAAGGTCGAGTTAATACCTTTTTTTTCGAACCAAGTCTTGCGTTTAATGCAATCCTTCTTCACATGTCCTTTCTTGTTACAAAAGAAGCACTTTACAGTAAAGGCTTTCTTTTCATTAGTCTGTTTAACATTTCCAGACTTAGCAAATCTCTTTGATGAATGATGCTTCAACTTTTTTTTCTTATTACCACCTCCTTGAGTAGTCATCATGACATTATATGAATTTTCCTGCCTTAATCTAATTCTTCCTGAACACACATGCTAGTCAACTCATTCAAGTCCCACTTATCTTTATTTGTATTGTAGTAAATCTTGAATGGGCCAAACTGAGAAGGAAGAGAATTGAGAATAAATTGCACGAGGAAAGATTCATCAACATTCATACCTAATGTTTTAAGTTTTGCAGCTTTGTCAGCTATATTGAGGATATGATCCTGAATTCCTCGAGTACCATCATGCTGAGCCGTAGTCAGTTCTTTCATCAATGTGCCAGCCAATGACTTATCAGCAGATTTAAATATGTCTTCAATAATCTTTAAATATTCTTTTGCGCTAGTTGCAGTCGGTAATGAAGTCTTTATGTTATTTGCAATTGTCATTCTTATGAACATTAAACTAAGCCTATCAGATCTTTCCTAAGCCTTCATTTCATTAACTTGTTATGTAGTACTTTCATCAGTCAAGTCTGCAGGCTTTTCAACAAGTAATGCTAGATCAAGATCTAATACACCCAGTGTGAATTGCACAGGCTCTAATCATTCTGAATAATTTGATCCAGAAAGTACAGGGACACTAGAAGCATATGACTGTATATGCGGAAGTACCACTGCAAAAAATATATAACAACATTAATGCGTTGAGTTTGTCAAAAAAAATTGATGAACTATTGATATCATCTATGTTACACCTTTAGGTGAAATATTGACATATCTAGTATTCACTCAAGAATATTTATGGAGGACTGAAACCATCCTTGAGGAATAGGTATTGTTACCTTTGGGTATACAACCCTTAAACTGCAAGGATATCTAAAATAGTATCATCCTACCCCATCACATAATTATTTGAATTAGATTCTCCTTTGGGATTATATAAATCTCCTAATTATATGTGTCATTATGAATATTATTTCCTTAATGTCATTTAGAACTAATTCCTTAATATTATTTTATAAGTCATTAGTTTAGGTCACTTTGGTGGCTACAAGACTAATGCAATAATATAAAATAAAAATATCCTATAAAATGATAAAACTTTTATTATAATTCATATCACAAAAATTTATCATCCCATGCCACTTTGGTAGCTACTAGTCAGATAAAACTTAGGAAAATAAATTACAAATAATATTCATCAATATTTCTTTAATTTTGCTAAGCAGTTCAATAATAAAATAATAATAATAATTATTAAACATTTATGTAAAACAGTTCAATAATAAATAACCATAACAATTATTGAACATTAATGCAAAGCAATTCAATAATAAATAACAATAATAATTATTAAATATTAATGCTAAGCAGTTCAATAATAAATAACTATAATAATTATTGAACATTTATGTAAAGCAGTTCAATAATAAATAGCTATAACAATTATTAAACATTAATGCAAAGCATTTCAATAATAAAGAATAATAATTATTATTGAATATTAATGCAAAATAGTTCAATAATAAATAACCATAATAATTATTGAACAATAATACAAAATAGTTCAATAATAAATAACAATAATAATTATTGAACATTAATGTAAAACAATTCAATAATAAAATAACCATAATAATTATTGAACTTTAATAAAACTCATATGATAATTTCAAGCATATACATGTGAATAAATAAATAAAAATTCTAAAAACAATAATTGGATTTTAATTTTATTTACCACATATATAATGAATAATTCATATGAGAAAACCATAAAATAAACCATAATTTATAGTTTTTTAAAATCAAAATTAAATCCAATCAAATAATCAAAAATATAATCATGATTAAAATTAATCATAATTATAATAAATGATATTTATCAATTTTTATAATTGAGAATATAACCTAAATTTCTCAATTTCATAATGATAAAAACCGAAAATATTTGATAGGATATAAATCAAAAATATACGAATGGCAAAACTGTAATTTGATAGTGCTAGTCATAGGTGCCCAACAAGCCAATCACGTGAGTGATGGCACGTGTGACTTGATACAGAATCTTTTTGCTTATTATATTTTGGTGTATATCACTTTATAACTATTGCATAAATGAATATATATATATATATATATATATATATATATATATATATATATATATATATATATATATATATATTGTGATGTCCTTGGATTTGTGTAATGGGAATCGGATCGTGATGAGATCACGATAATGAGATCGATTCACCTTTAAACACATATCCTAAATAATCCCGGTTATAGGTTACTTTCGAGAGGGACATCGTGATAACTTAGGATAGATCGGTGTCTCAGTATACAGATCCATATGATGGATGCTGGTGGTCTCATATTTCGTGTAGGGACACTAGGGGGATCTGATGCAGTGCTTCATTGGAGAATGAGTTCATCGATTGATCCGCTTTACGGAATCTTTGGATGGTTGATGATGCCTTATTGTCGATGACCGATTCCGTAGTAGTCCTAGTGGTATGTCGGTCCTTAGACTTGAGACACCAAGAATGTATCTGTATAAGTGCTCCACTCTTTGATACCGGACTTATAGGTTTGGTGTCCCCATCTAGTACAATTTGGTCATTGGGAGTGGTGGGTCACCTTACGAGGGCTATTGAGTGTCGATAGAGGATCATCCACTCTCGGCGTCATGAGAGGAATATCCCATGTGTTCTTGCTCGGACAAATCGGCCGGCGGGGTCATTCGGGTTGAGAGAGAGAAAGAGTTCTCCAGGAGAATCAGATTAGAGCGCCCGAGACTCGAGTAGAAACCGTATGGTCCGACAACACCATGCTTTCGATATCACGGTCTACGGGATATTAGATGGATGAGGGACTATAGGTACATGGTAAGCGAGGACGACGAGTCTAATGGATTGGATTCCCCAGAGTCGTCGGGGACTACTGGCAGTAGTGGGCCTAAGACGTCCAGTAGTCGATGAGTCGAGTGAATTATTACAGAGATAATAATTCACCGAAGTTAGATGGAGTTCGACAGGTATGACTCACGGCCCATTTCGATATTGGGCCTAGAGGGTTACACACATATGGTAGGCATTGCGATGAGTAGAGGTTCCGATATGAGATATCCACGGAGCCCTTGTCTTATTGGATGCAGATCCAATACCCACTAGGGAAGGACCCATTAGGGTTTGACACGGGATCTCTATAAATAGGAGGGATTCACAGACCCATCATAGGCTAGAGTCTTTGCTTGCCTTTCCTATTCTCCTCTCCCTCTCCACCCTCGAGGGCTGGAGTTTTTGAGGAGGGTCGTCGCAACCTGCTGTGTGGATCACCGCTAGAGAGGAGGACGCTTGACCTCCTTCACCCTCTCCTAAGGATCTGCAAGAAAACAGGGGATATCGATCTCCCTAGGTAACACAATCTCTATCGCAGGTTTTGTGTTTTTATGGATTTTTTGCACCAATCTTCGACGCGACGGACGAATATCTTTTTGGGAATCGGGGATTTTTGTTTTCTTGTTCTTCCGCTGCGCATATGATGTCGCCCCTGCTGATTTCCCAACAGGTAGAAATTAGACCCGAGGGCAAAACCATAAATATGTTGACAGAACATAAATTGTAATTACGATATTTGCAAAGGGTAAAACTATAATTTTTAAAACCCTAGCCTCGAGGGTAAAAAACCGTAAATATGCCAAAACCCTAATCTGCCATCGCTACCGCCTCTTCTTGAAAGCGGTTTGTTATTTTCGTCATGCCCAATCGCTGTGTCGCGGTTGCCGGCGGCGGTTCTAGCTTGTCTTGCGACCATCGCCGCCACGGCGTTTGCCGTCATGAACTTCTCTCATCGCCGCGTCGCGGTCGCCGCCGATTCGCGGCGGTTCCCGTGGATCGATTACACCGCTGGCTGGCGGGTTGTTGTTGGCCAAGACGACCCACCGCCTCTCTGCGGCGATTCTGCCGTGGCGTGGGCTGCTTGCCGGTCGCGGCCACCGCCAGGTGCATGGTTTCGCAGCACGACCGCCACAGGTCATGCGCTGCGTGCGGCGGCGACCGATCGTCGCCGCGGACGGGTTCTGTGATGCCGGTGTGGGGTTCGTGATGTCGCCGACGGCGATGCAATTTCTGTAATGTCCGCGATATGGGGACGGGTTACGTAATGTCCGCGATATGGGACGGGGTCATGGATCGCGACGCGCTACCGCCAGAATCGCAGATTCGCAGCGAGATCGACGGTGACCATTACTGCTTAGCAAGGAAAATAAAGGTAATTATGCATCGTAAATTAATTTATAGATCTAACGCATGATTTCAAAAATCGGGCTCTGATACTAATTGTAAGCATAAAGATATGTAATTATGCTATGTCAATAATGCGAAAATAACCTAAATACCAGGATTGAAACCAATGCATAGATCTAATTATACGATGCGTACCTTTAGATGCCATCCGTTCAGAGATCTTGTTTGATCCGCTAAGCACCGTGATCCAAGATTACTGCAGGCTCCGTCTTTAATCCGATCGCGTTGCGGAATCTACAGGGAGTGCGGAGAGTAGACCCTTTCTCCTCTCTTCCTATCCTTTCACAGGACCCACACAGATTGATGGATTTGGGGAGAGGGTTTTTGAGGAGAGAGTCGAGGAGAATAACAAAATCCCTCAACTGAGAGGTGCGTCTATACGTGTCAACGTTATGACGCTCTAATACACACTCAACCCCTAGAGATCGTACTGGACTTAGTCTATTAGCTAAAATATCTAAACGGAACCCAATTAATTATTCTATTATATATCTTATTCAATTATAAAAGGATCACATATTCTAACAATACTTGACTTCCAATGATACGACTGTCGCCGATGTCACTGTAATGGCATGTCACATGTTTCTTAAGCAAATTAGTCTAAAGCTGCATCACTTCCATCGGTGAAACAACAGCATCTATCCTTCATGTTTTATACGGTTGACAATAGGGTTGCCTGAAGAGCATATGCAGCGAGGCCAATAGTAGTGTTTATTGTTCTTTTGCTTGGTCTGGCAAGTATCCCAAAACTCCACTGTTGCAGTAAGATTGTAAGCTCATTTTAGTTTATTCTGAGTTAAGTGATAAATTTATCCCTTGTAAACTTTATTTGATGGATCAACCATTCATTACTCCTGTTTTCCGCTAACTGAAGTATTTAGGGAATCAAGCTCTCTGGTGTATGCTCCTACGAAATATTTGCACAAACATTGTGATGACTGACATGCTAGATTCTTATTTGAGTTTTGCAGGTCACAAGCTCGATCAGACAGAGTATGATGCATCAATCTACTGCAAGATTCTGACTTGCTTTCGTCTATGACTGACATGCTAGATATAAATCAAGGAAGAACAAATTAGGCTTCATGGAGAGACGAGACCGAGCTGTAGTAATCTCCCTTCGACTCGTTGGATAAGTTGCCACTGTGATCTCCAGCGCCAGACGAGCTGCAGGAAACAGATAACTAGGACGACAAGACATGCGCCAATCGTCGAACACCTTCCGCGTGTCTTTGCCGCGGACTCGGCAGTGTTGTTGTCATTCTTCGCCGTCCATTCGCTGCGTGCTGTGCAGCAGCGCTCACCCATCCAAACACCATGCTTTCCACAGTATAAAGACGTGGGCAATAATCTCTTCTCCTCCTTCCCTCACCTCATGTCGCTGCGGTGGTCACACCATCATCAACTTATCTCTCCCCTCCTCCCCTTCATCTCTGACAGGAGCTGCAAAATGGTACTCATCAGTATTAGTCCAAGACACATCTAGCTCATCAAATGCTTTCTGCTCATCTGTATGTTTCTGAGTACTGTGTGTTTCCACCGTGCTCCACTTTGTTGCTAGGTTTCTGACGATGTTCCTATTGATAACGAAGGTGAAGTCGTCAATTACAATGAAAATCCGGCCAATAAATCCAAGACGGGAGGGTGGCTTGGTGCTGGTCTCATCTTAGGCGCCATATTATTTCCATTGCTAGATGCTGCCTATATATGCAATGTCTTAGCGCTGAGAAGGACCATATAGACGCTGTTCTTGGTCACTCAAGATCAGCTAACATTGTCACAAATTTTGTGGGCACACTTAATCTTCTGGAGTTGCTCGGAGGCTTCTTAGCCGACGCGAAGTTTGGCCGCTACATGACCGTCGCGATCTTCGCCACCATCACCGCCGCGGTATGACGATCTAAAGCAAAAATATAAACGTCCAATCTCATTCCGTGTTATCATATATATATATATATATATATATATATATATATATATATATATATATATATATATATATATATATATATATATATATATATATATATACACACACACACAGCTAAGATGTTAGTATGCTATCGTTCTACTTGTGAATACAGAGCGTTAGCTTGTTGACGATCGACACATCCCTTAGCAGTATGAGACCCCCGGCCTGCGACAGCGCCCGGGTGGCGCACCACGAATGTGTCGTGGCTAGCGGCGACCATCTCGCGATGCTGTTCGTCTCCCACCACACGATAGCCCTAGGGGCAGGAGGCATCAAGGCCAACTGTTGCAGCCGCGATCCCAAGGAGGAGAAGGCCATGATCTTCTTCTTCAACCGCTTCTACTTCTGCATCAACCTCGGTTAGCGGTTCGCGGCCACGGTGCTAGTGTACGTCCAGGACAACGTCAGCCGGGGGTGGGGCTACGGCATCTCGGCCGCCACCATGGTGGTGTTGCTGCTGGGCACGAGGCGATACCGGTACAGGAGGCCGCAGGGGAGCCCGTTGACGGTGATGTGGAGGGTGTTCCTCTCGGCCTGGGAGAAGCGGAGGTTGCCTCATCCGGCCGACGCCAGCGAGCTAACCGAGTACACCGCGGCCTAGGTCGCGCACACCGGATGATTCAAATAATCACCGGGGAACGTGGCAAATTCTCATTGGTCATTGGCGCTAGAGACTGGAAGAGAATAATTGCTCAAAGTATAATAGAAGCTCATCTTGACTCGGATAACCCAACCATCACAACATCCATACCTTGTCTCGACTTCCTAAACCAAAAGTACTCGTAAACATATTAACTCATTAATGGATAAGCTGGATTTTCTCTTTTATTTTAAGGAATGGTCGTGTAAATCTATCGATCACACCGGAGTGATGATCATGTGGGTGCAGGTGGCTAGACAAAGCGGCCATTCAACCGTGCAACACCAGGTCAGACGAGGAAGGTGAAGATGGTGGAGCCTGCAACGTTAGCAAGACAGCTACAGTACACACAAGTTTAAGAGGTGTAGATGGTCCTGAAGCTTCTCCCGATTTGGTCCACCTGCATCCTCTTCTGGATCGTCTACTCCCAGATGACCAACTTCTCGGTGGAGCAAGCCACGTACATGAACCGCCCCATCGGCTCCTTCGTACGTCCACCCTTCCGGCTCCCTTTCCTTCTTCCTCTTCGTTTCCATCCTCCTCTTCACCTCCCTCAACGAGAGATTCCTCGTCCCCCTCGCCCGGAGCTTCATCCACAAACCAAGTCCAAGGCATCACAAGCCTTCAGCGGGCCAGCGTCGGCCTCGCGCTCTCCATACTCGCAATGGTGGTCTCCGCCGTCGTCGAGAGGAAGAGAAGAAACCTCTCGGCCCATCACGACACCAAGATGAGTGTATTCTGGCTCGTTCCACAGTTCTTCTTGGTTGGAGCCGGTGTGGCCTTCGCCTACGTTGGGCAGTTCGAGTTCTTCATCAGGGAAGCTCCTGAGAGGATGAAACCGACGAGCACGGGCCTTTTCTTGTCCACGTTGTCCATGGGGTTCTTCTTCAGCAGCTCGGTCGTGTCCCCGGTAGACCAGGCATCGAACGGGCTATGGATCAAGAACAACTTGACCAAGGGGAGACTTGCAGTGTTGAGTGTGATTAAACTTCGTGGTGTTTCTGGTGTTCGCAAGCCGCCACGAGTACAGAGTGCAGAGCTACACTTGGAACAAGCAAGGTAGGGAGCTGGATTGTTGGAAGGATGACAACGTCGATGAACAGATAAAGGGAATTAATGCCTAGAAAAAGAATGAATTATAAGTTGTAGTTTCGGCAGTAAGCAATTAGACAGTAGCTTTGTCCACCACCACCTTCGACTCTGTTCCTCCTCCTCGCCCTTCAGCTCTACCTAGGAAAGAGTCGAGGAAAAAACCGAACTCGAGCGCAAGCAGCAACCAAAGGAATGACGTACGGCAAGTGATGTGTTATATTACTCGACAGGCCGCTGGTGGCCGCTGCACCACTGCCGCCTTGCTGATGAGCTGCTCCAGAAGGGGCCATCACTTCATTAGAAGCCTGCGAACTGTACCAACTTGATATTTCATTCTCCATGTATATACACCTTGCAGACGACATAGTCGTTCTTCTTGGGGTCGGTGGTATTCCTCATCCCGTACGCCATGTTGAGACGGTATTCCTCCAGCCTCCTACGGGTTTCCTCAACAGAGCCGTTGTCTGCTCCCGTGGAGAAGGCAAATGTCCTCTCGAATGCCAGGATAATGTCCCAGGACGTGCTTCGGACTGGCTCCGACATGCCCACTTCGTTCCAGTAGCCATTCGGGGTGCGTCGGCGTCGGCTCAGATCGTTCGGATCCCTGCGCACGAAGAAGTGGCCGTACCTCCCATTCGCTCCCTCGAAATACCAAACTGAGTCAGAAGCAACCGGCGAGCTCGAATTCAAGAATGGATGCAAGACTAGATATAACGCCAAAACCGGGGAGCTTCGATTCAAGAACAGATGCAGGACTACGTATGCCTCCGATCTAAAGCTACAAAATCCACAAATCCGGCAACGCAGAGCAGGAAGAGAGGAAGAAAAAGAGATGATGGCGTGGAGGCTTTACAGGGGAACTGGTCTGGGTCGAAGCCGCAGATGTCCATCTCCTGTCTGTCGTCTTCGTTGACGCGGAGGCCAAGCACCGGGCGGTTGCCGTAAAGTCATATTCTTTTCTTGGTTTTTTAACTTAAAAAACCTTCGGATTTAAAAGTAATAAAAATCTATTCTTGTAAATTTTTATTTAAAAATATAAATTTTACACCAAATTAATAAATAAATTAACTCAAATGAGCAATTAAAACCAAAAAAATTCTAACAGTTTCAAATCTAACAACCCAAGAAAAAGTATCTTTTGTTTGTTGCTATGAACATCCTCTCTTGCTTCAAGAGGAGTCTTGTGCTTTTGAATACTTCTAATTATATTATATTTTATTTTGAAGACTCACATCAATCTTAGTAAGTTCTATTCTTATTGGCTTGGTTTTCTTTATTAATATCTTTATCATTTTTATTTTTTTATTGCTTCCTTAAAACTACTATGATCTAAAATAAACAAAATAAAGAATCATAAATTTTTAGTGATTTGAATTTTTTAAAAAAATTATGCAACAAAAAATTCATCGAAACTTTAGGATCCAAGAACAGACAGAAGCGATTATTCCAGTAAACTATTCTTTTATTATGCCAAGATCCGTCAAGTTGTTCAGAAACACATCAATCATTTCAAGAAGAACATGAAACTTTGATCACACTGTACCTCCACTAAGGAAAACAAAGATGCGTAAAGCAGAATCTGCCTTCTTCGGCGTAGCATGCGACACTTACAGATTGAATCACCTGCAGAGCTGTTTTGTTCAGTTGCGTCTCCTTTTGTTGGCCGCCGAGGTGCTGTCCGATTTGTCGCTGCCGGTTAACTGAGCCTCTACAGAATCGAATGACAAATCACCAGAAGACTCTGAAGTCTCCCTGTACACTTTACAGATGACGTAGTTGTTCCTCGTGGGGTCAATTGTATTCCTCATCCCCTGTATCTCCAGGTTGAGGCGGTATTCATCCATCTCCCAAAGGGTCTTGTTGGTTCCCTCGAAGAACACAAATCTCCTCTTGAATCCCATGATCACGTTCGATGACTCGTCTCGGACTGCCTTCTCTAAGCCCACTTCGTTCCAGTAGCCATGCGGCGTGCGTCGGCGCCTCTGCCTCTGCTCGCTCGGCTCCCTTCGCACGAAGAAGTACGCGTACTTCCCGTCCGGACGCTCCAAGTTAACTGCACGCAGTACTACCAACGTAAGTGAGAATGCTTCGGATCCAAGATCCAAATGAGAACCATCAGATGAATCATGACACTGCCGAGAGGTCTGGATTCAAGAACCGGGCAGCTTCGATTCAAGAACAGATGCAGGACCACTTATACCGCCTAGAAAGAGAGGAGGCGGAGGAAGAAGAAGAAGAGATGATGGCGTGGATGCTTTACTGGGGAGATGGTCGGGGTGGAAGAGGTAGATGTTCAGATCCGTTATCCTCTCTTCGTTCAAGGGCAGGCAGTGCACCTTGAGCCGGAGGAAGTACTGCACCAGCTCGTTGCCGGTCGGTTCGAATCTCACCCCTAGCGGAAGAAGAAGAGGAGGAGGAGGACGAAGAGGCGGCGGAGCAGCTGGACGATTCTGATTCATCTGCCCTGTATGATTCTTCCTGCGCTGCAACGACGCCTAGCAAATTAGGAGGGGACGAAGACGGCCTCTACCTGCGCTGCAACGACCTATATTGGTTTCCCAAGACGACAGTTGCGGCTGTTACGACTCTATGTCAACCGGCCATCTTGATTACATCACTCCCGTGATGTGATTGGTGTCATCTTAGACGAGGATCCGTTTGCAACGAGGCATTACGGTTTCTCTTCATAACACAAATATTTTCCATCAATAGAACCCAAATCTGTAAATCAAAATAAATTGATTACATTTGATGAGTGAATACTAAATATTATTTTCAAAACCTTTCTTGATATATTCGGAAGGATTGTTTGAGGGTCTTCTTCAATATATTGTGACCTGACATGAGTCTCACAAGAATCTTGCAAAAGCTAAAGTAAAATTGATTTAAGCTTTAAATGAAATTAGGGGGGGGGTTTGTTTGGAAAACAAAGCAAATTTGACACTTAGACGAACAAGTAATATTTATTCACAATGATCTTAGTATAAAGACAAACAAAGTCGGATTATGGGCATATTAATACTTCATTTAAACAAATACACCATCCAAATTAAATGAAACCAATACACCATCCATATAAGTGTCTTCAGAAAGAATTTAATTTACTTGTATGATTATTCAACTAAAATAATTCTAGTATTCATTTTTTACTTCTTTAATCATTCAATAAAAAATTCAGAATGAAATGCTCATTGATCACTTAAATACGGAGATAGAACTACACAATTGTCTAACTTCTACACCTTCGATAGCTACGCCTCTCCTCGAATAATAATAATAATAATAATAATAATAATAATAATAATAATAATAATAATAATAATAACGATTCATCTCAACTCGGTCAGAACCCGGCCGAGTTCATGCGCGACGGGTTCGCGGGGTGGTTGGGTCTCCCGCGAAACGACTTCAACCCCTCCGAGACAACGCTGCCGTCGTCGTCTACCGGGAATCCCATTGGCGGCGGCGCGTCATTGTCGTCCTCCCCCCTCATCGCCCTAAGCGTTTTCTTCGCCATATTACTCCGCATCTCGCCGCCGCCGCCGCCGCTGTACGCCACCCGCATAAGCACCGGCTCCGCCCCCGCCGACCTCGCCAGGCCGCGGAACCGGAGGCTACCGCGGCTCATCCCGTAGAGTGCTGCCACGCAGTATTCCTCCACCGCTGCAGCCGCTGGCGACCTCATCAACGACACCACCGACGCCACCGCCCCGCCGTCCATCAGTGCCGCACGCCCATCGTTGCAAACGGCCAGGCTGCATACCATCATCATCGCTAGCCTCGCTAAGCCCGGCCCATGCGGCGGCGGTGCCCCGTCGACGGGAGCCTCCTCACTCTCCAACGCCACGGAGAACAGTGCCCGCACCGCCCCCGGAGCTCGCGCGATCTTCAAACGGTTGGAGCCGGCGAGGGAGAGGTAGTACAGCGCCATCCCGGCGTCCCGGCGGGCGCGGACGCCGTCGGCTGAGGGCACGGAAAAGAGGTCGAGCAACGGCGGAATGGCTCCAAGCACCCCTATTGCCGCCCGGTTTTCGTCCTCGAGAGAGAGGCTGAAGAGGGCGCCGGCGGCATGGTCGCGGGCCTCCGGATGGCCGCCTTTGAGCACGTCCACTAGCGGAGCCACCGCTCCCGACCTCAAGATACGGACGCGGTTTTCCAGTTCCAAGGATAGGTTCACCAATGCGGCGTTAGCGTTGATCTGCACGGCGGCGCTGCTGCAAAGGAGCATGGAGCGGAGCGCGGCGAGGAGGCGAGGCGTGCACAGGTCAATCCGGCGGTCGCGGCTCTCCCTTGTGGCTAGCCGGAGCAACACCACGGCGGACTCCTGCTCGGATAACTCCGTATCCATCAATCTAATCAGGATCTCCTCTTCCGACAAATCAAAGTCGGCGGTCGGAGACGCAGGGAGATTGGAAGCGGCCGGGTTTTGGACTTGTGATGTCGGCGGCGGCGGTTCTTTGGGCGCTTGCTCGAAGAAGGCTTCGGTAATGGAGGAATTGGAGGAAGAAGACTGGTGCTCGGACGCCGATGGGGTCGAGAGTTGCGAAAAGGAGGGAGCATGATTCGTAGTGCGAACCGAGAAAGCGGAAGGGGTGTTGGGGCTCATCGTCTCCCTCATATTCTGGACGTTTATCCTCGATCTGCAGCCTTTTCCATCCGGCAGTGCCGAAGAAGGTCGCAATTCCTCATATTTTTCGTCGTATCCTCGGTCTCTGGAGAGGTCACCTCTGTCTTCTCTTACTCTTTCGGTTCCATCACAGGGGTACGCATACTCCCGTGGCGGTCCAAAGCTCTCGCCTTTTTCGGCCTCCTCTGCTTCGTCGAGAGAGAACGCCGTGAATTGCCGCATGAATTCACCTCTTTGATCTCTTCTCGCACTACCACCACCACCAACATGAGGAGGAGGGTCGGACAAGAGGGGCGGAGGAGGGGGACGTGGATTGGTGGAGGGAGGCATGATGCTGCGGATGAGGGCGCAGGCGGCGTCTAGGGGGATAGGTTGTGGAGATGGGACGCCGCAGCGCTGGCACCAGCTGAGGATGGCGGACTTGAGGGCGACATTGGGGATGAGGAGGAGAGAGGAGGGGCTGAGGTCGAGAAAGAGGCCGGGCGGGGAGAAGGCCAAGTCGGCGCAGGCCTGGACGCAGCTGCGCTCGAAGGTGTGGCCGGAGGGGGGGACGATGACGGGGTCGGCCATGAGGGAGCGGGAGATGGGGCACAGGAACTCCACGGGCATCTCCGACACCGTGATGGAGGACATGGGCGCGTTGCCTGAGGCGGAAGAAGGCGAGCGGTGGTGGTTGGAGAACCTCCAAAACGACTTGAGGCTTCCCATTCATTCCCCTGTCGCTCCAAGCTCAAGGTTAGCCATATATAGCTCTCCTCTCCTCACCGTGGTTTCATAACTCTTCTTTCTTCTATTTCCATTTAGTCTTTACCAGGTAATGTTGAACAGCTCTAGACTTTTAGGTGGCGAAGACCAGAGGAAGATTCAGTAGGTAAATGATTCGCCATGAACAAATCTAATGATGATATGTATTGATAACATAGAATTAGTAGACATAAGACTTTGACTCGAAGTTTGCTTGTCTTCTCTCTATTAGCAGCTCAGCTACTATATTTTACTCAGAGCTGTGGGGTTCAAGAAATGGTTATTATCTTTAAGACCTCATAAACTGTTCTGATTACTGTAAAAAAAATATAATTTTGTTCTAAATAAACTGTTACATATCCAGTTTATAAAACAAATATATAATGATTGTCAATATTGCATGAACCATTGAGATTCTCTATTTTTATTTCAACCTTTCTTATTGTGCTTCCTGTTTGAATTAGTTAGAATTAAGCTTGTTATACTACCTTTATCAGGTGCAGCCTTTACCCACTTGTGCTAGATCTTGCTTAGTTAATTCAAGTAGATTTGGTATTGTACCAATTATCTTTTAATCAGGACACTCGAAATAACCAAGATAGGACCACATAAGATTGTTGTTAAGGATCAGTTTTTAGTTTATTAGTCAATAGTATTGAGCATAAGCTTTAGCAGACCCCATTGTGCACTTGTAGTATTGTTGGCTTATGTAAGAGATGCCAGATTTTGAATATTCACAGCAGCAATACTGGCTTGCTTTATAGGTTCTCAATGTTTCAATGAGATATTTTGATCTCCTTTTTGTGGTTCACTGTTATTTTGGTGTGAGTTTAAAGTGCATATCAAGTGTCCTAGTCTTATTTGACTTGTATGTTGTCATCAAGTTCAGCCTCCAGGCAGATAGAAGAAAATTGCAGTTGCAGCTTTGTATGACTTATCTACATTTTAGAGTTGGATGGATCACTATAGTTCATGTTTGACCATTTGACTTCCCATCACAGATTAAGACTCCTCATGGTCAATTGTTGGATTGGTTATAGGATCTTTAAATCTAGCCACAGTTAAACCCTAATGATACTCCAGTGTCTGGCACATTATCAGCAATACTTTTTGTTAGTTTTTAGGACTGCCATAGATCGTTTTCAACTTGAAGACAGATCCACAATGACAAGTAAGCCTACTATTTGTTTATTCAGAATGAAATAGGAGCAACCCCCATGATGTAGAACGATTAACAACTCAAGGCTCCAATGAGAAATCTCATTACTTTTGTATAGGCAAGCTGTCACTTTCATTCTCTAGGAGCACCTGATCTTCCTGTGCTGATGATCTAAAGCTAAAAAATTCTCATCATTTTCTTGACTGAATCATCTCTTGCAACAGTGTATGATCAGAACATTCTATCTCTATGATTTATGGCAGTGTCCTTGCTCTTAACATAGCATTCCAGCTGGAAAAAAATCCTGTTCAGAGAACCCCATTTCAAGCTACTGGTAGATTGGTCAAACAGATCTCCCAGCTCATTACAATGAAAGCACTTTGAAGTTTAGAGTTTGTGGCTGTAGAAATTAGTTAACTGGTGATTGTCAACTTAAATGGGGCCAAATGCATCAACTTGGTGAAAAAATCTTTTACAATGCATAACTTTGTCTATGAGCCTAATACAATTCAAGAAAAATAGTCTATTTTACTCTCTTAAAGCAAAACTGCACTAAGCTGAGAGTTTCCTCTCAATGCTTGCAGACTAATCTTCTTTCATCTCATATAGATGTTTATTTCCTTCTCATCAAAGCTTGATTAAACTCTAAAGCTTTGTTTTCTCATCTGACATGCCTACTTCTGTATGCATCTTCACTGTCGTTGGTATAATAAATTGCTAGATATCCTTGATGTGCCAACCAATGATTGTCCCAACATTTAGACTACTAGAGGCTTCCAGCTGACAAAAGAAGGCATTCCGTGTTACGGTAATTAACTTTTTAAGCCGTGGCCTCGGGGCCGACGCGGCTCGGTTCTAGGGTCCGGATGTCGGGGATCTCGGGCGACGTCCCTCGGGGTCTCCCTGCGGTCGGGCACCGTGGTTCGGGTCGAGAGGAAGCTCCTGAGAAGAAGCGACACCGTCTTCGTACCTGCACACAAGTCGGGTCGGGGTGCTTGACCCGACTTCTCCGACGATCGAGTCAGAGAAGGATGTGGAGGGGGTTTTTGGAGGAAGAGAAGTAGAGGTGCTTTCTAGTGCCCTCGTCCCCCTTTGTCCTCAGGACTCAGGGGTATTTATAGAGGAGGTTGGATATTACCCGACGCGTGCCGTTTGCGGGCGGGGCAATCTGGTTGGGCGTCGACATTGCCACGGGGGGCGCGTGGAAGGCCGGCGTCAGAGGGTATGGCGAGCCTCTATTTGGCGGTGTGCTCCTGTGCCTCGACCGAGCGCACGAGGTCAAAGCAGAAGTGATTGACTGAGGGCTGGTGATGTCGGCAAATGTCGAGTCTGCGTCAGTGCTTGCCTCCTCGGGCAGTGTGTCTACCAGGCGTGTTGACGTGTTCCATCGCCATTTTTACCCCTATCATATGCCCCCCCCGAAAGGAGCTATGCGTCGGTTTTTGCATGCGGGGAGCCCGATGCATGGCTTGTTACTTTCGTAGGTCGTCGGCGCGAACCGAGGGGCACGACGCGTGGGCGGCGGCCGCTGTAACGTGTCTCGAAAGCGATCTGAGGGTGGGGGTGCGCGAACTTAGTCGAAGAAGCCGCGGGGTTGGACTCGGGGGCAATGGGGCCGATGAGGGAGAGAGCAACATATGAACGGTCGGGTCAGCGTGGGGTGCGTCTTAGGTGGCGTAAAGTCAAGGGTCGATGATCGCGAGAACATTGGGCGGGCGACCGCGCATAAGTGTCTCGAATGGCGAGCGCCGAGGGCCGAGGAACACAAGACAGCGGGGTGGCCGCAGCAGTGTCTCTGGATGCGTGGACCGAGGGCCGAGGAACACAAAGACAGCGGGGTGACCCGCCAGTGTCTCGGGATGGCGAGAGTCGAGGACCGAGGAACACAACACCTGGCGGGCGACCGCGCGGTGTGTCCTGGATGGCGAGAGCCGAGGGCCGAGGAACACAAAGACAAAAGCAGGTGACCGCATGAGTGTGTCTCTGGGATGGCGAGGAGCCGAGGGCCGAGGGAGGAACACAAAGAACCTGGGGGTGACCGCCAAGAAGTGTCTCGGGATGGCGAGTCGAGGGCCGAGGAACACAAAGACAGCGGGGTGACCCAGCAGGTGTCTCGGGATGGCGAGCCGAGGGCCGTCGGGAACTGAAAGACAAAACGGGGTGACCGCAGAGGTGTCTCGGGGGATGGCGAGCCGAGGTTCGAGGAACACAAAGACAGGGGGTGACCGCCAAGCAGGTGTCTCGGGATGGCGATGGAGCCGAGCCGAGGAACACAACACAAAGGGGGCGCGCAGTGTCTCGGGATGAGGAGGTGCTTTGGCTTGTGGTCGGCGATTGGTTGCGCGGGGGATCATTGTTTGAACGCGGGCGGCGGGAGGCCGGGTCGCCTTTCTTTCGGGAAGTAAAGGGTTTCCCCCTTTTGGGGTTGCTGGTTTCGAGGTCGACATGATTGGGCGCCAAGACCATGGCCGCTGCCGGCACCACGCCATACTTCATTTAAGGCGAGGTGATGCTTTACGTTTGCGGCGTGTTGGGGAGACGAGGGGTTTGCGTTGGCCGGCGGCCTGCCCGCTTATAAGCGCACCGAGGTTAGCCGCTGGGGTTTCCTTCATCTGTCTTCATCGCGCTTACCGTGTACCCACACTTGTCTTGCATCGGTCGTTCCCTCTTTCCCTACTAAAGGTCGAGAGAATGGCGTCTTCCTCCTCCCCTTTCGTCCCCTTTTTGCAAACCGTGGAGACGACGATTTCATCGAATCCCGCCTCGTCGTCCGATGAGAAATGCCGGGCCCTTGAGGCCTCGATGTGGTCGACGACGACCATGACTCTACCGTGGGTGAGTCGTTGTTGAAGCTTCCTCCGGGATCGTTATGGTATCCGGGAGGAGTTCGGTCTTTCAGGCTCTCGAGCCGGGCCAGCGGGCATATGACCCATCCCCAGGGGCTTCTGCCCTTACCATAGATGCTTTTGAGGTCGGTCTCGGCCCCCTTCCACCCGGCCATAACCCGTGTGTTTCACGGTGGCGTATCTCCCGTCTCGGATTGCAGCCAACTTCGTGGGCGCTTATATCGGCGGCGTTCGGGAGAGTGTCACTACGCCCGAGATAACCCCGGACCCCGTGACCTCTTCCTTTCTTGCTTCCGCCTTACTAAGGGGTGGGGCTACTATCTGTCCCGAGCGGGCTTTCGGTGAGGCGGGGCCCCTTCCAAGCAACAAGGGGTGGAAGGAGCGTTTTTTTTAAATGACCACCCGGAGATTGGGGTTTTGGGGTTCATTTGGGGGCTGGCGTGATAGACAACACCGCCCCAGTTTTGGACGACGAGGGACGCCGAGGGCTCCAGAGGCTTAGAGAGATCCTCCCGGCCTCCGAGCCATCCAAACATGTCCAAGCGGTGGTTGGCGGAGGCGGGTCTCGGCCCGGTGTCTCTAGGTATACCCCTGGGGCGGTTTTAGGGGTTTCTCTTTTCGCTCATGGGTTGCCCGCTTAACTGATTGTTGTTTTTGACTTTTCCTTGCAGAGATGGTGCGTCTTGAGGCCCTTCGAGGGGTAGAAACTCCTGGCAAGGGTGCGGCTGCTCGCCATTATTCTGTCACTAGGGGGGGGAGCAAAGGAGGCCCCCGTGGACGTCGAGGCCAGCCTAGGAAGAAGGCGCGGGTGCTTTCGAGCGACGGTCCTAAGGTGGTCACGGCCTCAGCGGGAGGTGTCATGGTACCGGCGGGGGCTGAGGGCGTGGTGGCGCCGGCGGACCATGCCGCGGGGAGTCAGGCGGAGGGCGAGGCTGGTCCGAGTGGACATGTGGCAACGGAGGCGCCTCGCCAGCCCTCCATTCGCGAGCTCCTTCGTCTTCCGCTCGGGGGAGAGGACGAGCTTTACTTGGCGCGGGAGGTGGGGCTCTTCCTTGGGGCGGCCACCATCGACCCGTTAGTCGGCCGGTGGATTCGGTCTCACCCGGTAGCGGTGTGGGCCGATAGTGATTGCGCAGCCAGGTTCGGGTTCTGCGGAGGGCTGCATCCCGACATAGCTTCGGGATTTGTACACTTTATCCTCCGAGACTCGCTTAGCAAGTCCGCCAAGTCGTTGTTGTGGGTAAGTGTTGTCTCGCCCTTACGCTGCTTGTGCGTTTTAGGACGCCTCGATTTTGACCCTTTCCTTCTCCGTGGTAACCATTACGCCGCCGCTGATGGATGGATCGCGTCCGTGATGCGGGGACGGTCATCACCGCCCGAGTAATCAGAATGCCGAAGCTCCGGAAGCAAAGCGGACGGCTTCGGGCCGAGCGGCCCTCGAGGTTGCTGTCCTTGGAGCGGCGCGGCCGATTTGGAGGTGGAGGCGGTGCGCCTTCGGTCGGAGCTCCAAGCATCCACGGAGCGGTCCGCGGAGCTCCAGATGCGGCTGGAGACGTCCGAGGGGCGTAATACGGAGCTCCAGACGAGCCTGAGAGCGTCGGTGGCCGAGGCTCGTTCGGCGAGGGCGGACTCCCTCGAGCTGCTCCGACGCCTTGAGGAGTCGCGGGCCGAGGCGCGGGGAGCTTCGGAGGCTCTTGATGCCGAGATCCGCCAGAGGCCGGGGAGGGACAAGAAGCTGATTGAGGATTACAAAGGCTCCCCGGGATTCCAGCTCGGCCTTGTTCGGACCGGGCGGGTTTCCTACGAGTACGGGTATCGGGTTGCCCTTGCTCGTTTCAAGGTGCGCAACCCCGGCTCGGAGGTTGTGGAGGATCCCTTTGGTTCCTTCCCCGAGGACCTGGATGTCGGCATGCCATCCGATGTTCCTTTTGACGACAGCCCGGATGCCCCTGAGGGGTGATGATCTTTGTACTTTTTGTAACCCGCTTTTTGAATGAACATGTTCTTTCCCTTCGAAAGCAAAGGTTGTTCATGCGGTCCGGTCGGCTCCATCTTTAGCCGGATTTTTCTTCACGGAAAGTATTTTTTGAGATTTTGGGCGTTCCAAGTCCTTGGCAGGGGATGACCTGCCATTGTGGTGAGTCGGAATGTTCCGATTCTAATGACTTCGGCCACCCGGTATGGGCCTTCCCAGTTTGGGGCTAACTTGCCTCGTGCCCTGGTCGGGTTGCTGACCTCGGTCCTTCGCAGGACCAGGTCGCCTAGTTTGATGGGTCGGGGTCGCACCCTTCGGTTGTAAATCTTTGCGACCGCCCTTTTTGTAATGAAAGGGCTCTCACATGCATGCGCTGCCGCGTTCTTCCAACAGATCGAGGGCTACTCGAAGTCCTTCGTCTGAAGCCTTCTCGTCATAGCTTTGTGTTCCGAGGGTGGTGATGGCTACTTCAGGTGGCAAGACAGCCTCCGTTCCGAACGCGAGGCTGTAAGGGGATTCTTCGGTTGCGGTTTTGGGGGTGGTGCACAGCGACCACAACACGCTGGGGAGTTCGTCCGTCTGTGTCGATCGGCCATGGTCACTTTTCTTTTGAGTCCATCCAGATGGACCGGTTGGTTACCTCCGCTAGCCCGTTGGTCCGAGGATGGGCCACCGAACTGAATCTCACCTGGATGCCATGATCGACCACGAACTCCCGGAATCTTTCTCATCGAGAACTGAGGTCCATTGTCTGTGATGATGGCCCTGGGCAACCCGAACCGAGTCACAAGGTTCTTCCACACGAATTTCTCTATTTGATGCTCCGTGATTGTAGCTAGCGGTTCGGCCTCGACCCACTTCGTGAAATAGTCCACCCCCACAATTATGTACTTCCGCTGTCCGGAGGCTGGTGGGAAGGGTCCGAGCAGGTCCAAACCCCACTGCGCGAATGGCCATGCGCAGTCGATGGGGCTGAGCGGGACCGGGGGTCTGGGGGTGTGGGGCGTGCTGCTGGCACGAACTGCACTGCCGAACGTAGGCTTTGGCGTCTTGGGACATGGTCGGCCAGTAGTAGCCTTGACGGAGTATCTTGTGCGCCAGGGGTTCGCCGCCGATATGTTTCTCCCGATATCCCCTCGTGGGTTTTGTTAGGGACCATCCGGGCTTCGCCCGGCTCTAAGCATCGTGAGGAGGGGTAGGTGAAGGATCGTTTGTAGAGGCCCCACACTCCGGTGTACCACCACGCGCGCGTCGCGACGACAGCGCCGCCGGTCGCGACTTCGCCGAGGGGAGGGTTCCATCTTGCTTGAAGTGCAGCAACTCTTGTACCCACGCGGTCGGCGCCGCCTGGGTCAGAAGTTGTTATTTCGACGGCGCTGGTAGGGAGCTCCTCGATCTCGGCCATGTTTCGGAGACCGGTTTTGACGCCGGCTTAGCTAGTGCGTCGCCCGCTCGTTCTCCTCCCCTGAACGTTGGACAATGTGAAATAGCTAAACTTGGCGTTAGGTCCCTTACCCGTGCGAGGTATTTTGCCATGGTCGTGTCCCGAAGCCAGATCCGCCGTTGAGCTGCTTCGGCCACAAGTTGCGAAGTCGGTGAGGACGCAGATCATGCACACCGTGATCTCGAGGGCGGTTCCAGCCCCGCCAGGCGCCTCGTACTCGCCTTCGTTCTTTGGTGGCTTTGAATCCAACCAAGGGATCGCTCAAACGAAGGCCCATCGGGTAGGAGGAGGACCGCCCAGCGCCCGGCCGCTTCCTTTGGGTTGGCCGAGCCGCCAACGCGGGGGTCCAAGCCGGAGCTTGCTCGAGGCTGCGTTCTTCTACCGTGGTCAGCCCCAAGAATGAAGTCGCCGCCACACGGGCCTTGATGGCGGTCCCGGGCAAGTAGCTTATGTCATGTTCGCCGAGCTCCACCGCCCATTTGAGGAGCCGGCCCCAACATCAAATTTTGTTAAGACCGCAAAGGGGTTGGTGGTGATGACCTCCACCGGGTGTGCTCGGAAGTAGGGGCTAACTTCCGAAAGCCGAGAGCACCGTGGCGAAGCGAAGCTTCTATCTATCGGGTAACGCCCTCGTGCCCACTTAGAATGTGGTCGACGAGTAGATCGGGAGTTGTTGGCCGGAGCTTTCCTTAACCAAGACGGAGCTGACCGCATGCTTTGGGAGGCCGCCAGGTAGAGGCCCCCTTTTCACCGGGAGACAGAGGCGAGCCGGGAGAGGCTGGCCATGTGTTTGTTTTATTTGTTCAAAGCTTCCTCGCGATTCGGTGTCCATCGGAAGCTCTTCTGCTCTTGAGCCTTTGAAGAATGGGAGGCAGACGATCCCGACGGGCGAGGAAGCGAGATGAGCGACAAGTCTTCCGTTAAGTCGCCAGAGGTCTTTAACCATCCGAGGAGGCTGCATATTGATTATAGCTTGAACCTTCTCCGGGTTAGCGTCGATTCCTCTCGCGCAACGATGAACCCGAGGAACTTCCCCCGGTGACGCCGAAAAGCGACTTTGTGGGGTTGAGTCGCGATGCCGCATTCGGCAGAAGGCGTGAAGGCTCGCCGGCCAGTCGACAAGGTGTGTTATGGCCTCCTCCGGCTTTTCACGATCATGTCGCCCACGAGACCTCCATGTTTCTCCCTATTTGATGGGCTTAACATCTTGTTTACCGTTCTCGATATGTGGCCCCAAAGATTTTTCAGCCCAACGACATGATGACTTTGTAGAAGTATACACCTTGACGGTAAGGAAGGCCGTGTGCTCTCGCCTCCGGGTGCCATCCCGATCCTGGTTGTACCTCGAGTAGGCGCCCATAAAGAGAGTCGCGCGGATCGGTTGCGGCGTCGACCCGGTTGGTCGATCTTCGGAGGGGGGGTAGCAGTCTTTAGGGGCATGCGTCGTTGAGATCGGTGTAGTCAACACACATCCTCCGTTTCCATTGTGTTTCTTCACGAGGACTACATTGGACAGCCACCGGGATATTTGGTTTCTTCTATGAAGCTCGCGCCGAGGAGCCGGTCCACCTCCTCTTGTATCAGATTATTTGTCGGTCGGGGCCCGGGCGGGGCCTTTTGTTTTTGGGGGGCAAGGCCAAAGGGATGTTGAGGTGGTGCTCCGCGACCTCCGGGTCAACGCCCGTCATGTCCGACGGGGACCAGGTGAAGACGTCGGCATTTTCCCGTAGGAGACCGACGAGTTGCTCCCGTTCTTGCTCAGGTAGTTCCGATCCGATCTTCACGGTCTGGTCTGGCCGGGCTTCTACCAAGGGAATGTCGACGGTGGACCCCGTCGGCTGGGGATGAGGAGTCGGTCTTTTCGTTTCCCGCGGATCCGCCAGGGGTGACTTGGTCCTGGTTTTCTTGCCCAATGATACGGCGGTAAGGTAGCACCGCCGGGATTCTTGGGGGCTTCCCGTGGCTTCTCCGACTCCATCGTGAGTCGGGAATTTAATGGTCTGGTAGTAGGTCGAGACGACCGCTCTGACTTTGTTGAGGGTCGGCCGACCGAGTATGGCATTGTAAGCGGTAGGGAGGTCGACCACCAGGAAAGTGGTCATCACCGTCTTCGACCTCGGCGGGGTCCCCAGAGTCAAGGGCAAAGTAATGGCCCCCAAGGGCGATATTGAATCTCCCGTAAAACCGGTGAGCGCTGAGCACATCGGGCTTAGGTTTCTCCTGGCCAAGCCTAGCTTCTGAAAAGCGTCGAGGTAGAGTATGTCGGCCGAGCTCCCCGTGTCGACCATGATCCTCCTCATATGGGCGTTGGCTACCCTGGCAGATATTACCAGGGCGTCGTCGTGGTCGGGTTGCTCGGCAGCTCCGGTTGGGAAGGTAATCTCGGGCTCCGGCTCGTGCCCCGAGGCTTCGGGGGCGGCTCGAGCATACGCCTTCCTGCCTGACGTAGAGCCTCCTCCTGATGCAGGACCCCCGGCTATCACATCGATGTGCCGCTCGACGGGGCCCTCCGGGCGAGGAGACCGTTCTTTGTTCGGCCGGAGGTACTGGCCGAGGTGTCCCCTGAGGATAAGCTCCTCGATTTGTTTCTTCAATTCGTAGCATTGCTCGGTGTCGTGCCCGTGCTGCCGATGAAATCGGCAATATTTTGATCGGTCCGCGAGCTCCCGCGGGTTCCTCATCGGGCGAGGGTCTTTAAGCAGCCCTTTCCCCTTCTCGTGTAGGAATATTTCAGTCCGGGACGAATTCAAGGCGGGAAGAGGGGGCCTTGGGTCAGGTCTGTCCAACTTTCGCCGAAAGGCGGCGGGTTGTTGCTGTTGGGGGGGCTCTGACTTAACCTTTTTGTGTTCCTCCCGCCTTCCAGCCATCCAAGTCTCCGCGGCGATAAACTGACTAGCACGCTGGAGCATCTCGGGAACCGCGACAGGGGGTCGCTCCACGAGCGATCAGAAGAATCTGGAGGGTCGGAGGCCTGTCATGAATGCCTGCATCAAGAAAGAGGGGTGAGCATCCGACAGTCCATGGATTTGGGTCGTAAACCGGTTCACAAAATGGGAGAGGGGCTCGTCCTCCTTCTGATTGAGCCCGAGGAGCAACGCCATGGACGGCTTGGGTCGAGCATACGCCAGGAAGTTAAGCTGAAAATCTTTGGCGAGCTGGTCGAAGGAGGCGACGGTCCCCGGCTTCAGTGCATTGTACCAAAAGGGGGTCGGCCCCGGAGAGTCGTGGGGAATGCCCTACACATCGGCGCCGGTTCGGAATAATGCCATCCGGGCGCAAAAAGGAGGCCACGTGGTCCGCCAGTCTGCGGGCCGCCGGCCAGACGATCCGTGGAGGGGGAAGGCTGGCGCGACGGATCGCCCGCTTTGTATCTCTGGGGTGAATGGAGATCCTTGGCGCCCATCCACCCCGAAGCTCTCCTTTGACTTGCGGACTTCCTATTGTACTCGTCAAGCCTTTGACCGACAAGGAAGGCCGAGCCGCAGGCATTAGTCGAAGCCGGCGGTCGGAGCGTTGGGCTCGGGTCGACTCGGTGTGTTTTCTGCTTCTTGGCTCCCCGGCCGAGTTGCGGGGTTTCGAGGTGAGACGGGGAGCTCAGGGAGTGGCGCGTGAGTCTGGCCAGGGGTCTCCTGTTGTGGCGAGGGCCGGGTCGCGTGCGGAGGGGTCCATTGGGAGACGATCGGGATGATGGTCTGGATCATGCCGGTTAGGGTCCGGACCTAATGGGCGAGGTCATGAAAAGTCTCGGGTGATACTGACGGCGGGTCAGCAGGTGCGCCGTCGGGATGCGTCAAGCCTGGGTCATTGAACAGTTGCTGCGCTGGCGTTCGCTACCGCACGGGCTGCTCGTCATGGGCTCCGGCCCCGCGGGGGTGTTCCGCCGAGGCGGGGAACCCAGCGGGTGAGGATTCGCCGGGGTGGACTCGCTGGTCACCTGACATCTGGGGCCCTCCTTCTAGCGCCAATCTGTTACGGTAAGTAACTTTTTAAGCCGTGGCCTTGGGGCCGACGCGGCTCGGTTCTGGGGTCCGGATGTCGGGGATCTCGGGCGACGCCCCTGGTCTCCCCGCGGTAGGGGCACCGTGGTTCGGGCCGGGAGGAAGCTCGAGAAGAAGCGACACCGCCTTCAGAATCGCAGACAAGTCGGTCGGGTTGTTGACTTGGACTCCTCCGACGTCGAGTCGAAGAGAAGGATGTGGAGGGGGGTTTTGGAGGAAGAGAAGTAGAGGTGCTTTCTTAGTGCCCTCCCCCCCTTTGTCCCTCGGGACTCGTGGGTATTTATAGAGGAGGTTGATATTACCCGACGCGTCGCCCGCCAGGGGCAGGCAAGACGTTGGTGGCGCCCGACATTGCTTTGGGGGCTACGTGGAAGGCCGAGCAGCTGCAGGGTATGGCGAGCCTCGATCGGTGTGCTCCTATGCCTCGACCGAGCGCACGAGGTCAAAGCTGAAGTGATTGACTGAGGGCTGGTGAAGTTGGCAAATGTCGAGTCTGCGTCAGTGCTTACCTCCTCGGGCAGTGTGTCTACCAGGCGTGCTGACGTGTTACATCGCCATTTTTACCCCTATCATTCCGTATGTGCTATTTCCTTCCCCACTCAATTATCCAGCCAATCAAAGAAGAGATCCTTTCCATATCTCACATATAAAATCCTGGACTCAAAATCTCTCTAGTGTAATTCTAAGAACTTGTTGATGCTAGCTTGACATGGTACTTGAACTGGTGGCAAGAAACATGACATGGATCTGGTACCACGTTGCGCAGATACGATTTGGTTTAAATAGTTACCTAAGCCAATATACTATGGTTGTGGTGGATCAGCTCTTAATAGGCAATTAGATAATGGAGGAAAAAAAGATAACTCATCTGAGACATGCTGCAGAAGTAGATTGTGAATCATTATTCCCTGTAAAAAGTGCCTGATGAACAGCATCTATTGAAGCTATCCCATTAAAGCATAGTGAAGGTAAGAACAGAGAGATTATTTATTCGAATAATTCTCGGTAAAAAGTTCTTGCTGAAGGCAACTTTGAATTATAGTTGAGAAAAGGGATCATATGAAGCACTATGTAGAATGCCTTCAGAAGACTTGCAAACTTCACAATTTTGTTCAAAGAAGCTAAAGTTCTCAATACTGAAGAAAGTAGGCTAATTCTATTCCATGAGAGAAAACTCTGTAGTACTTTCATAGACTGATGAGGCTGGCTATGGTGACCCTTCTAATTAGTTGATTGTGTGTGGAACTCTGGAACTTAAGGCAAACCAAAAAGGTTGCTAGAAAACTATAGCTTTACAGATGAGCATATCCTGACAACTTAAATTCTGCTGTTCCAAGTTGTGCTTTATTTATTGCTACCATCTCAAAGAAAAGCTTTAGATACTTAGTGAAAAGGTTATATTGGTTTTCAATTTTTATGACTTGCTTTTGCTTTAGTCATAACTCTTCATCTATAACATAGTTATGATAGAAGGGAAAACTGTTAGTGATGAAGTTCTCAGAAGCCATGGGAGGAAGATAAAGGTTCTATTGAGCTGTGTAGGCTTCAAGTGGATCCCATAGAGAGGTTGGGAGCCAGCCAGAAATATAGAGAAAGCAAACCATGTTCATGGAAGAGTGAGCTCCACATTCTTTCATATAACAATCGCTTTTTTTGTCCATGATTAAGAGACAATGCCTCTCTCACTTTAGCTTTGGGCTTTCTCTGGTCTTCTTATTTATAAGCAAAGCCCCATGATGGAACTAGTAAACAAAGTGGGTAATGCTATTTAGATTTTGGTGGTCATTGCAATAGGATGATGGAAAAGAACAGCTGCTTGGCTTCATCAGGGAAGATTTTAGTGGCTCCACACAAGTCATTTTATTCTTACAACCACAAAATAAGCTGATCCTAATCCCATAAATCTTACCATCCACAGTTAATGTCACCATTTACCTTTTGATTAATGCCACATCTTCTGCTGTTTAAGATGTCTTTTTTGGGTGTCTAAAGCACAGCTCTTTTTCTTGGGGCATCACGAAACATGTTGTGTTGGTGATCTACAAATATCCATTGTCCCTATGGTGGTGCTGTACAGATAAAGGTGCAAGCTGTTTTTAGGTGTGAGGAGTCGGAAGAGCTCAAGAACAGTTCATGACATACCATGGAAGTGGATTATTCAAGAAGTTAACATCTTTATCATACCTTCGATGATAAAACTATACTCTTTTTCTCTTTAAACATTAGGATTGCATGACTCATGAAACATTCACAGACAATGTTCCATGGAACCAACTGCATCAATGCTGACAACAGCAGGGTTATTTGTCAAGAAGACTTCATCCTACTGAATACTGCATGAGAACACCCATATATATATATATATATATATATATATATATATATATATATATATATATATATATATATATATATATATATAATTTGGAAGTTTTTGGGGCTCAAAGAGAGGATGCTTTCAAGTGTGTGCATGCTGTTGTCCTTGCAGGAATCAGGATGCTGAAATTGGTGGCTGGCAGCACTGCAGCCATGAATGACAGGGATCTGATTTCCATGTTGTTCATCAGTGCACGTTTTTGCTTGGGTTCACCAGCTTATTAAATTGATGGTGATCACGAATACATTAACCTTTTAGTATTGCTTTGCTCCATATTTTGTGGGCGCATGTTGTTCCAAATACATTGTCAACTCTGTTTGTCTGCGGGCCAAAAGACTTTGTCAGGAGAAAGCAAAGAGATGATGCATGGTTTATGGGGAGGCTGTGCTGCCTCTTAGCATTCGACTTTCTGCCAATGCTTGCTTGCTTTCCCATCACATATTTTTCTTTCTTTCGATCTTCCATTCTTGTTGCACTATCATAGTGATAGCTACTGAGGACGACTTGACATGTTAAGGTTCAGAGTGGCACGGTATTGATAGGGGTAAAAATGGCAACGCGCCATGTCAGCACGCCAGGTAGACACACTGCCCGAGGAGGCAAGCACTGATGCAGACTCGACATTTGCCGACGCCACCGACCCAACCAACCACTTCGACTTTGACCTCGTGGCGCTTTCGGTCGAGGTATCAGAGCACACCGACCGAGGCTCGCCATACCCCTCGCAGCCGCCGCCTCCCATGCAGCCCCAGGTGGCAATGTCGACGCCACCGGAAGGTACAGTCTCGCCCCGCAAACGGGCACATCGTAACACCCGAACTCGTCTATAAATACCCCAAGTCCCAAACAAAAGGGAGGATGGACACTAGAAAGGACTTCCTCTTCTCTTCCTCCAAACCCCTCCACATCTTTCTAACTTGATCGTCGGAGGGGTCGGGTCGAGCACCCGACCCATCTGTGCGGTGTAGCGAAGACGGGTGTCGCCTTCTTCCTGAGCTTCCCCGACCCGAACCGGCCGATTCGCCGACCCGAGCCGCCGACTGCCGACCCAACGACCGATCCCGAATCACGGCGCCGACCGCAGAGAGATCCCGAGGGACGCCGCCGAGATCCACGACACATCCGACCCTAGAACCAGGTAGGCCGCCCTAAGGCCACGGCTAAAAAAAAGTTACTTTACCGTAACAGATTGGCGCTAGAAGGAGGGCGGATGTCGTGACCGGCCGAATCCACCCGGCATGAAGTCCTCACCCGCTAGGTTCCTCGCCTCGGGGAACACCCCCGCGACGACGGAGTTCGCGCGATTTAACGCCTTCGCACGGTAGCAGAGAGCGCCATCGGCAATCGTTCAATGACCAAAGCTTGACGCCCCGACGGCGCCCTGCTGGCTCGCCATCAAGATTACCCGAGGCTTTCCATGACCTCGCCCATCAGTCCGGACCCTAACCGCATGATCCGCACCATCATCCCGATCGTCTCCCAATGGACCCCTCGCGACACGACTCGCCTCGCCACAACAGAGACCCCGTCCGCACTCACGCATCACTCCCCCCGAAGCTCCCTCGTCTCACCTCGGGAACCCCGCGAACTCTGGCCGAGGAGCCGAGAAGCTGAAAACATGCCGAAGTCGACCCGAGAGCCCGACGCCCGACCGGCCGACTCGACTAATGCCCTCCGCGGCTCAAGGCCTCGCCGTCACCAAAGGCTCGATGAGGTACAACAGAATTCGCAAGTCAAAAGGAGAGCCGGGGTGGACGGACGCCAAGCATCCCCGTTCACCCCGAGATACAAGAGCAAGCGCATCCCGTCGCGACTTCCGCCTTCCCTCGACGGACGCGTCGACGACGGCGCCACCGACCGACAGACCACGCGGGTCGCTTTTCGCGCTTGTGATGGCATTATTCGAACTTCCGATGCCCCGATGTGTAGGACATTCCCACGACTCTCCGGGGCCGCCCGCGACATGGTACGCCGGCTTGAAGTTGTGGACCGTCGCCTCTTTCGACCAGCTCGCCAAAGATTTTCAATTTTAACTTCGGCATATGCCCGACCTAAGCCATCCATGGCGTTGTTCTCTGCTCAATCGGAAGGAGGACGAGCCCTCTCCCATTTTCAGTGAACCGATTTACGACCCAAATCCATGGACCGGTTGGACGCCACCCCTCTTTTTGATGCGGGCATTTATGACAGCCTCCCACCCTCCAGATTTTTCTCGGTCGCCGTGGAGCGACCCCCCACCGCTAGTTCCCGAGATGCTCCAACAGGTTAGTCGGGGTTCATCGCAAGCGGAGACTTGGATGGCCTGGGAAGGCGAGAGGAACACAAAAGGTTAAGTCTGAGCCACCCCAACAAAGAACCGAATCACGCTTCTCGATTTTAAAGTTGGATGAGACTGACCCAAGGCCCCTCTTCCCCGCTTTGAATTCTTCTCTGACTGAAATATTCCTACACGAGAAGGAGAAAGGACTGCTCAAAGACCTCGCCCGATGAGGAACCATGGAGCTCATGGACCGATCAAGATATTGCCGATTCCATCGGCAAAGACGGGCACGACACCGAAAGCAAAGGTTACGAATTGAAGAGACAAATCGAGGAGCTCATCCTCGGGGACACCTCGCCAAGCACCGCGACCGAATAAAGAACGGTCTCCCTCGCCCGGAGGGCCCTGGCCGAGCGGCACATCGACGTGATAGCCGGGGTCCTGCATCGAGGAGGCTCTACGCCAGCAGAAGGCGATGCTCGAGCCGCCCCAAGTCCTCGTGGCACGAAATGGAGCCCGAGATTACCTTTTCCAACCGAGCTACCGAGCAACCCGACCACGACGACGCCCGGTAATATCCGCCGTGGTAGCCCAACGACATATGAGGAGGATCATGGTCGACATGTGGAGCTCGGCCGACATACTCTACCTCGACGCTTTTCGTAAGCTAGGTTTGGCCAGAGAAACCTAAGCCCGATGTGCTCGGGCGGGCCACCGGTTTTTACGGGAGATTCAATATCGCCTTTGGGGTCCATTTCCTTGCCCTTGACCCTGGGGACCCCGCCGAGGTCGAAGACGGTGATGACCACTTTCCCGGTAGTCGACCTCCCTACCGCTTATAATGCCATACGGTCGGCCAACCCTCAACAAAGTCGAGCGGCCGCCTCGACCTACTACTGTGGACCATCAAATTCCCCGACTCACAATGGAGTCGGAGAAGCCACGTGAAGAAGCCCCAAGAATCCCCGGCGGTGCTACCTTACCGCCAGATCATTGGGCAAGAAAACCAGACCAAGTCACCCCGGCAGATCCGCTGGAAAAAAAAAAGATCGACTCCTCATCCTCACCGACGGATCCACCGTCGACATTCCTTTGGTAGAAGTTCCCACCGCACCAGACCGTGAAGGTCGGATCCAACTACCTCGAGCAAGAACGGGAACAACTCGCCGGTCTCCTACGGAAAATGCCGACGTTTTCGCCGGTCCCCGCCGGACATGACAAAAGGCCGACCCAGAGGTCGCGAACACCACCTCAACATCCCCCCGACGCCCGCCCCGGTAAAGCAAAAAGGCTCGATCCCGTGCTCCCCGACCGACAAACAAGGCAATACAAGAGGAGGTGGACCTGCTCCGGGCGCCGGGGCTTCATAGAAGAAACCAAGTATCCCCCTGGTCTGTCCAATGTAGTCCTCGTGAAGAAACACAATGGAAGCCGGAGGATGTGTGTTGACTACACCGGCCTCAACGACGATGCCCTAAAGATTGCTATCCCTCCCGAGGATCGACCAACTGATCGACGCGACAACCGGTCACGCGACGACTCTTTTTTATGGACGCCTACTGTGGTACAACCAGATTAGGATGGCACCCTGGGACAGAGAGCACACGGCTTTCCTTACCGATCAAGGCGATACTTCTACAAAGTCATGCCGCTCGGGCTGAAAAAAATGCCGGGGCCACATATCGAGGACAAGAACAAGATGTTCTCCCATCAAATAGGGAGAAACATGGAGGTTCACGAGACGACATGATCGTGGAAAAGCCGGAGGCCATAACACACCTTGCCGACCTAGCCGAGGCCTTCGCCACGCCACGCAGTACGCAAGATGCGACTCAACCCCACAAAGTGCTTTTCAAGGCCGCCACCCGGAAGTTCCTCGGGTTCATCGTGGCATCTAGAGAGGAATCGACGCTTAACCCGAGAAGGTTCAAGTTATAATCAATATGCAGTCTCCTGACGGCCAAAGATCCAGAAGCGACTTAACGGAAGACTCGCCGCCTCGCTCGCTTCGCTCGCCGATCAAAGCGATCGCCGCCTCCCATTCTTCAAGGCGCCAAGAGCCGCTAAGCTTCCAAAGTGGACACCGTAATGCGAGGAGGCTTTTTGAACAAATAAAACAAAGACATGGCCAGCCCCCCGGCCACCTCCGCCTCCCCGTGAGAAGTCGCTTTTCTACCGGCGGCCTCCCAAAGATGCGGTCGGTCCGCCTTTGGTCAAGGAAAGTTCTCGGCCAACAACTCCCCGACATTTACGCCGCCCACATCCTAAGCGGGCCCGAGGAGCGCTACCCTCCAATAGAGAAACTCAAGGCCGCCCCGGTGTTTCAAATGGAAGTCGCGCCCCTACTTCCGTGCACACCCTTGGAAGTCATCACCCACCAACCCTTTCTAGCAGGTCTTAACAAAATTTGATGTCGCAGATCGGCTCCTCAAATGGGCTGTGGAGCTCGACGAACATGACATAAGTTACCCGCCCAGACCGCCATCAAGGCCTGTGGGTACCGACTTCATCATGGAGTCGACACAGCCTAGAGAACGCAGGCCCCGAAAGCAAGCTCCCCGGCTTGACCCCAGACGTTGACGGCTCGGCCAACCCAAAGGGCGCGCAGGTGGCTGGTCGGTCCTCCTCGCCTCGATGGACGCCGTTTCGAGCGATCCCTTCGGTTCGATTCAAAGCCACCAACAACGAGGCGGAGAATACGAGGCGCCCCCGGCAGGGTCGAACTGGCCCTCGAGATGTGTGGTCGCGACACGCCCTCACCGACTCACAACTTGTGGCCGAAAGAAAAGCCAACGGCGGATACGGTTTCGGGACACGACCATGGCGAAATACCGGCACGGTAAGGGACCTAACCGCCAAGTTTCGCTTATTTCACATTGTCCGGGCCGTTCGGAGGGAAGAGAACGAGCGGGCCGACGACTAGCTAAGCCGGCGCCGAAACCAAATAAACACGACCAGAGATCGAGGAGCTCCCAACCCGCCGTTAAATGATTAACTACAGCCCCCCAGCGGCGCCCGCCACATGGGTACAAGAGTTGCTGCGCTTCAAGCAAGATGGAACCTCCCCTCGACGGAAGCTGCTCGGCGGGTCGCGACGCCGACGCGACGCTGGTACACCGCGGGAGTGTGGGCTTCTATAAACGATCCTTCACCTACCCCCTCCCCGCGATGCTTAGAGCCGACGAAGCCCGGATGGTCCTAACAGAAACCCACGAGGGGATATGGAGAGCATATCGGCGGGCTAACCCCGGCACACAAGGTACTCATTCAAGGCTACCATCGGGCCGACCATGTCCCAAGACGCCAAAGTTTACGTCCGACGGCGGCAGTTCGTGCTGCCAGAAGACGCTCAAGACACCCCGACAGCTCCTGGGGTCCCGCCAAATTTCATCGATCGCGATGGCCATTCGCGATGTTGGGGGTTGGACTTGTTTCGGACCCTTCCCACCAGCCCTCCGGACAAATGGAAGTACATAATTGTGGGGGTGGACTATTTCACGGCGGGTCGAGGTCGAACCGCTTAGCTACAACCACGGAATATCAAATAGAGAAATTGCGTGTGGAAGAACCTCAGGACTTCGGTTCGGGTTGCCCAGGCCATCATCACGCATAATGGACCTCGCCTTCCAAGCAGAAGATTCCAAGAATTCGTGGTCGATCATGGCATCCACCTGAGATTCAGTTCGGTGGCCCACCCTCGCACCAACGGACTAGCTGGAGGTGACCAACCGGACCATCCCGGACGGACTCAAAAGAAGAGTGATCGCGTCCGACGACCGGGATGACGAACTCCCCAACAGGTTGTGGTCGCCGCAAGACCACCCCCAAAACCGCAAGAACCGAGAATCCCCTTACACCTCGCTGATTCGAACGGAGGTCGTCCCCGCCGCCGGGTAGCCATCACCACCTCCAACACAAAGCTATGACGAGAAGGCTTTCGGACGAAGGACTTCGAGTAGCCCTCGACCGTTGGAAGAACGGCGCGCCAACGACATGTGAGAGCCCTTTCAGAAAAAAAGGGCGGCCGCAAAGATTTACAACCCAAGGGTGCGAACCCTCACCCATCAAACTAGGCTTAATTGGTCCCGCTAAGGACCGAGGTCAAGAACCCGAACAAGGCACGAGGCAAGTTAGCCCCAAACGGGAAGGCCCATACCGGGTGATGAAGTCATTAGAATCGAACATTCGACTCACCACAATGGCAGGTCATCCCCGCCAAGGACTTGGAACGCCCAAAATCTCAAAAAAATACTTCCCGTGAAGAAAAATCCGGCTAAAGATGGAGCCAAAGCCAAAACACGCACAACCTACTCAAGGGAAAACATGTTCATTCAAAAAGCGGGTTACAAAGAGTACAAAGATCATCACCCCTCGGGGCATCCGGGCCGTCATCAAAGGGAACATCGGATGGCATGCCGACATCCGTGTCCTCTGGGAAGGAACCGGGGATCCTCCACAACCTTCGAAAGCCGGATTACGCGACTCAAACGAAAGCAAGCATGCACTGATACCATCAGGGAAAAGGCCGAATAAGGCCGAGCCGGAATCCCGGGAGCCTTTTATAATCCTCGACGCTTCTTTGTCCCCCCCGCCTCGGCGGATCTCAAAGATCAAGAGCCTCCGAACTCCCTCGCGTTTCGCCCGCGACTCCTCAAGGCGCCGGAGCACCTCGAGGGAGTCCGCCTTGCCGAAGCGAAGCCTCGCCACCGACGCCTCAGGCTCATCCGAGCTTCAGATTTCGCCCTTCTGACGCCTTCTAGTCAAGATCTGGAGCTCCGCTGGACCGCCCCAGATGCTTGAGTTCGACCAAGGCGCACCGCCCCGCCTCCAACTGGTTGCCGCCGCCGCCGCCGAATGTTCTCGGGTTCGCCTACCGAGCCTCGTCCGCTTCGAAGTTTCGGCGGCATTGCGATCGCCAGTGGCAGCGATGACCCGCCCCCAAGATCACGGACGCTGATCCATCGGCAGCTGGGCGGGCGAATGGTTACCCCGGAGAAGCAAAGGGTCAAAATCAGCGCCCTAAAATGCACAAGCGTAAGGGCAAGACAACACTTACCCACAACAACGACTTGGCATGGACTTGCTAAGCAGAGTCTCGGAGGATAGAGTATATAAATCCCGAGCTATGTCGGGATGCAGCCCTCCATGGACGAACTTGGCCGCGACAATCACCATCGCCCACACCCGACTACCCGGGTGAGACCGCCCCACCGGCCGACTAGCTGGTCAAGAAAGGCCAAGGCAAGGGAAGAGCGCCCACCTCCGCGCCAAGTAAGGCTCGCCCGGCCCCCGAAAGGAAGACAAAGGAGCTCGCGAATGGAGGGTCGGGCGAGGCGCCCCGTCGCCGCCAGATGTCCACTTCGGACCACCTCGCCCTCGGTTCGACTCCTCGCATGATGATCCGTCGGGCGCCACCACGCCCTCGCCCCTTCACACCATGACACCTCCTGCCGAGGCCGCCACCACCTCGGGGACCGCCGCCGAAAGCACCCGCTTTCTTTCCTAGGGCCGACCGCCTCGACGCCCACTTGGGCTCTCTTGCTCCCCCGGTGTATAGGCGAAAGGTCCGGCAACCGCAGGAGCTCTACCCTCGAAGGGCCTCAAAGACGCACCATCTCTGCAAGAAAAAGCCAAAACGACAATCAGCTAAGCGGGCATGACCCATGAGCGAAAAAAGAACTCCTAAAATCGCCCCTAAGGGGTATACCTAGAGACACCGGGCCGAGACTCGCCTCCGCCAACCACCGCCGGACATGTTTCGAATGGCTCGGGAGGCCGGGAGGATCTCTAAGCCTCTGGAGTCCCGGCCCTCGTCGTCCAAAACTGGGACGGTGTTATCTATTACACGCTTCCCAAATAACCCCAAAAACCCCAATCTCCCGGGTGATCGACGAAGAAGAAACGCCCTTCCACCCCTTTGTTGTCGGAAGGGGCCCCGCCACCAAAAGCCCGCCGCAAGCGGATAGGTAGTAACCCCCCAACCCTTTAGTAAGATCTAAAGCAAGAAAGGAAGAGGTCACGGGTCGGGGTTATAAGTGGCATAGTGACACTCTCCTAAACGCCGCCGTGTAGCGCCACGAAGTTCGGCGCCATCCGAGACGGGAGATACGCCACCAGAAAACACACGAGGTTATGACGGGTGGAAGGGAAGGCGCAGCCCGGCCTCAAAAGCGCCTATAGTAAGGGCGAAGCCCCTAGGGATTGGGTCATATGCCCGCTGACCGGGCTCAGAAGAGCACGGCGATTTAACTCCGCCGGATACCATAACGATCCCCGAGGAAGTTTCAACGACGACTCACCCACGGTGGAGTCATGGTCGTGCGACCACATCGTGGCCTCAAGGGCTCGGGCCGCCCTCTCATCTGGACGACGAGGCGGGATTCGATGAAATCGCCGCCTCCACGGTTTTCAAGGGGACTAAAGGGAGGAGGAAGACGCCATTTCTCACCGACCTTTAGTAGGGAAAGAGGGAACGACCGATGCAAGACGAGAGTAGGTGCAACGGCAAGCATGGATGAAGACAGATGAAAGAGCCCCCAACGGCTAAACCTCAGTCGCTTATAAGCAGGGTCGCATCCCGTCAAACGCGAACCCTCGTCTCCCAAACACGCCGAAAACGAAAAGCATCACCTCGCCTTTAAATGAAGTATAACGTGGGGCCGGGCCAGCAGAAGCAAGCGGCGCTAAGGCCTAATCATGTCACCTCGAAAACCGGTAAAGAGCCCCAAAAGGGGAAACCCTTTACTTCCCCCAGAAGAAAGGCGACCCGGCCTCCCACGCCATCGCAGATTAAAACAGCCGATCCCCTACCAAGAACCAATCACCAAGCACCACGCCATCCCGAGACACCTCCACGTGGTCACCCCACCGGTTGTGTTCCTCGCCCTGGGCCCACGCCATCCCGAGACACTGCGTGGTCACCCCCCAGTTGTGTTCCTCGGCCCTGGCTTCACGCCATCCCGAGACACCTGGCATGGTCACCCCACCGCTTGTGTTCTCGGCCCTCGGCTTACGCCATCCCGAGAGACTGGCGGCGGTCACCCGGCCAGATTGTGTTCCTCGCCCTCGGCTTACGCCATCCCGAGACACCGCGGTCACCCCCTGGGCCAGGTTCCCTCGCCCTCGGCTTACGCCATCCCGAGACACCTCGCTGCGGCCACCCCGCCAGTTGTGTTCCTCGGCCCTGGCCACGCCTTCCCGAGACACAAGGCATGGTCACCCCGCCGGTCCGTGTTCCTCGACCCTTGACTTCACCTCGAGACGCACCCGCGACGGCCGGCCGCCCAAGGCGCGGCCTCCTCCGCCCTCATCGGTCCCATTGCCTCCGAAGTCCAACCCCGCCGGCCCCCCGACTAAGTTATGCGACTCGGGCCAGACCGCCGAGACACGTTCAAGGCGATGATCAGCCCCCACTGGAAGTAAGAAGCCATGCATCGCCTCCCCGCGATGCAAAACCGACGATAGCTCCTTTCGGGGGGCATATGATAGGGGTAAAATTGCAACGCCACGCCAAGACGCCAGAGACATCGCCCGAGGAGGCAAGCATCGATGCAGACTCGACATTTGCCGACGCCACCACCTCCCTAACCAACCACTTTCGCCTTTGACCTGGCGCTTTCGGTCGAGGCACAGAGCACACCCGACCGAGGCTCGCCATACCCGCAGCCGCCGCTTCGGCCTCCCATGCAGCCCAAAGGGCAATGTCGACACCACCAAGGTACAGTCCCCGCCAAAACGGGCACATCGTGTAACACCCAACTCGCCTATAAATACCCCCAAGTCCCAAACAAAAGGGAGGATGACACTAGAAAGGACTTCCTCTTCTTCCTCCCAAACCCCTCCACATCTTTTCTAACTTGATCGTTGAGGGGCGGGTCGAGCACCCCCGACCGACGTGTGTGGTGCGAAGACGGTGTCGCCTCTTCCTGAGCTTCCCCCGACCAACCGCCGATTGGGCCGAACCCGAGCCACCACCTGCCAACCAACGACCGATCCCCAACCACACACCAAGCAGAGAGATCCCGAGAGACGTCGCCTGAGATCCACGACATCTGGACCCCAGAACCAGCCGCGTCGGCCCCAAGGCCACGACTTAAAAAGTTAATTACCGTAACAGGTATCAAGAGAGATGGCTTCTGAGAAAGGCTTAAAGATGTTGAGTCTCAAAGGTAACTCAAAATGGAGAGGGATAAGTCTCAGGTGTGTATGGCTTGTCATTTAGCAGCCTGTTCTGCCTCTACAGAACTCTTCCTACCTGATGGTGATGGTGATTGTGACGGTGACGTTATCAGTCTCTTCATTGGCCTTACTAGTGGTCCATGCTTCAGTGGGACCCCTATCGGCCCAATAGTTACGTCAATGGTGTCTCTCAGATGCATAAGAGAAGTACCGCTGTGGACCCAATTAAGCCCCACATCTTAATTGCAGAGAAATAACCCATTTACTTACCCGCACCATCTTGCTTCTGATTGGCAATCTCGGAGGCTTGGTTAGTGGATTCCACTTCAGCACCCAATCAGAAGTAGGTGCGAAAAGCGCGTACGAGTAGAACGTTCACCGATCAATGGCTTTCCCGATCTGATTTCAAATTCCCCATCGCCGTTTCTTCCATTTGAATACCCGCATAAGATTTGTTCGATCAGAAACGTTGATCGAATAATGAACGGCAGAGGATTTACCCGCACGTGAAAGTTTCGTGCGGCATTAGCGGTTAATGTGGGGGGCGTAGATAGCTCGGATGTCGTGACGGGAGAGGGACATCTTAACAGCTGCACTGTTCATGAGGAGCAGTGGCAACCCCACCCATCCTTCCTCCCTCCTCCCGTCTCCAAATCCTCCCCCGCTCCTCGCCTCTTCTTCTTCTTCGTTGGCAGAGCTTCGAGGCGGCTCCATCGCTCCCTCCTCGAGCTCCGTGGGCTATCTCGTTCGCTCTCTAATTGTATTCGAATGGGTAACAGAACGAGTTAGGCTTGTAGATCTGTGTCCTTCACACGGGCTTCGTGGTTTGGGTCGTGTCAAGGTGTTCTCTTTGTTGGGTTCGAGGGCGATTAGGGTTAAAGCTCGGAGTTTGGTTTTGGGAGTGGAGAGATGCCGGCTCCGGGGTTTCCTTCCTCGAGGTCCGAGAGGAGAGAGGATGCCAATAAGCAGCAGCAGAGGAGGGACCCGTACGAAGTTCTTGGTGTCGCTCGCAATGCTACGGAACAGGAAATCAAAAGTGCGTATAGGAGAATGGCCCTCAAGTAAGAGCCCCGAATTCTCCTTGGTGGATTCTAAATGTGATATCTTTGAGAGCGTAGTTTTTGCGTATCGCTTTGCAGTATAAGTGGGCTTTTATTATTTTGAGAGTTTTCTTATTTTCTTGAGATGATCATTTAATTTGGTATATTTTAAGTCTCAGTGGTGGGTTGATATCTCTTTAACTAGCGCAAGCAGTTGGTGGTAGAGCCAATCCAACGTTACTTAGCACATAGACATATGTTTGGACTTATTGGTGCTTCATATTCATGTTTATTTTTGGGTAGAAAGGAATAACCTGTTGATGAATATTAGTTACTGTTTGAAGAAATTAGACGTTTTTTAGATACATCTTACATTACTAAAAAATTATCATGTGTTCCTGGATTGGCAACTAGTCTTACAACCGAGATTCCATTTTTTTTTGTATTTTGGGAAAACCCTTTATTACTGTTCCAAGGGATGTTAGTACACTCAAAATGTGGTAGTCCAGATTTCAATGGTTAATAGTACTTAAAATGCCAGTCCAAGATTATTCACTGTTACTATCAGTATGTAAAAAGTGCCAAAGCATCTGACTTGAACACTATCTGAAAGTTGGTAAATGGATAAGGATCGATAAAAATTCTGTTGATGCCTCTGAGTCTGATTCTATCCATGCTAAAAGTTTAACTATGCATGTATGCTTGCGTGTGTGTGTGTGTGTGTGTATATAAATGATCAAACACTATAGCAATCCAATTGTCATCCTGTATTACAGTATTAGGTCAACTTATCATGGACTGCTGGTCTTGCACCAGCAAAAATCTGACGTTTTGATCAAATTCTTCTGTAAACTGTTTCTTCGTATTATACAGCTCCAAGTAGAGGTGGATGACAATTTCGTAGAAGATTTGGGTTCGTACACGTTGTTTCCATATGCTAAGCTTAGCTACAGGTTGTCTTCATATGATTAATTCCTAACCATGAATATTCAAAGTGTAGTTCTACTTTGACTTTGTAGCACCCAAGCAAATACTCATCTGCCATTGAAGTGGCACAAAGAATACTGTATTATTTGACAATTATATAGAAAATACATTTTTGTTTGGAGAAAATTTCCTGTTGACTCTTTGACTTTCCTGGGTGACATCCCAACTCTTAAATTGCTAATTAGACGATCAAAATGCTTAAAGCTGCATCACGATAGAAGCAAATAAGATCAACATCATTATGTTAGATGTTTCTGAGGCTATATGGCATGATCACAACTGAGGCAGTGAAAATTGTCGATTCACTTGAAGTAGTCAAGAAATTAAATTTGTAAAAGTTTTCTAACATGTCATGGTTGAATTTTATCCTGCTAGGGATGGGGATGGTAAGTGCAAGTAAATTATCCATGATCTGCCTGATCATCTGTTTCTGCTCATTTTGCAGATACCATCCCGACAAAAATGCAAATGATCCTATCGCGGCGGATGCCTTTAAGGAGGTCACATTCTCATACAATATCTTGTCTGATCCAGATAAACGACATCAGTATGACACGTCAGGTTTCAAGGTTGACTTTCATTCTATTAGATGACAGTACAGGACTGTCTTTTGTCTAACACTTAAGCTCATCCAAACCATCGTCATCGTTGAAATCATGTTTTCTCTCATTTTGTACTCTCTTTTTTTTTTATTTGATGCTGTCTTTTTATCCACCAACAGAGTCATGGAATTTAATTTTCTTTTCCCAGGCTATTGAATCAGTTAGCCAAGAATTGGAGGTTGATCTTTCAAATCTTGGTACTGTAAACACAATGTTTGCTGCACTTTGTAGGTAAAATTAATTAGTGAAACTTGCTGGCATTTTTGTATTTCATGACAACACTTTTGCACCAATTATCAGAAGACTTTCATGACCACCTATTTATAATGTATACTGGATGTTAGTAAACTTGGAGTGCCGATTAAGACAACTGTGTCTGCAACTGTTTTGGAGGAGGCACTTAATGGCACAGTAATTGTTAGTCCACTTCCATTGGGTCAGTTGATTGCCAGAAAGGTTATCACTTTTCCACTTATTGCTTTTAGAACTGTTGCATTCAATCTTTTATTTACTTCTCCAACACTACACAGGTAGAAAAGCAGTCTGCTCACTTTTACTCGGTAGAAATAACAGAGAGGGAGGCCCAGATGGGAGTGGTTTGTCGAGTTTGTTCTGCTGAAAAAAGCAAATTCAAGGTTATTTAAAGCATTTTCTAATAGCACAGCTGCATGTGTTCTTTTGTATTTATTTACAGCTACAAAAATTCGTGGACTTTTGGGTGACTCATAGTGTAGGAACTTTAACAATCTATGGAGTCATGATATTGACCTTGACATTTCCAGGGTTACAAACTGTCATTGGACAATTTTGATGGCCTTTCATGCTTCTATAACTTGGTTTCGGTCCCTTTTTAAATTAAATCTTGTAAAAGTTTATCTAAAGTGTGGCAGGACCTGTCATATTCTTGCTAATAGTGTTATCTGATGCAAGTCAGGTGGTGCATGGATAAATGGAAGATTTTGGCTTGTCATTATCCAAAGGAGCCAATGCATTCCATACTGAGTACATATATTCTATATGTTTAGTCTAGCATTTACTACGCTTAACAGGACAATGGTTCGAATGAGTAATGTATCTTCACTTTATATTATGCTGCCCCACCTGGTAAATCTATCTCCAACTATGTAAATGCTTTGTTAGCTAGTTGTCTCTTCATGAATCCTTTGTGGGCTATATGGTTCTAAACGAATTTTTAGGAATTTATTTGTGATGATTACTTCTAGTGCTTGATCACATTTTACTGAAATTGGAATTCTGTTCTTACTTTAGCTTTTTATTTATTGCAGCTACTATATTTTGAGCAGGAAGAAAATGGACTTGGTCTTGCATTACAAGTAAGCTTGTTATGTTGGCGAATTTATTGACAAATAAATGATGTCTATCATTGTTTTTTTGGTCAACTATTTGGTTACTCCTCAAAGAGAACATGTGCAGTCATATGGAAAGTTCAACTTACATTCCTTTGTGTATCTTTGTGCATGCCTAATGGTCCTACACTGCTCAGATGTTACTAATTTAGAATTTACTTGAAAGTTGAAACACATTTTGTTATTTTGACATGTGCTTGTTTGTAATCTGATGTTAGTAATGGTTGCAGTTGGGGCTGTGGTGTCAACTGTAGTGTCCATTATCTCAAAATGTCCTGTTGAACATCTTATTCATCATCACAATGGTTGTTATACTAATCTGCTTTCGGGCATAAGCATTTTTCCTAGTTATCATTAGATTGCAAAGAGTAACCCTATCTGCCTTTCAAACCTGCAGAACACCTTGAATTACAAAGGGCTTCCATGTTCTTATTTGTTTCTGTACATTCAATATAAGACTAAAATATAAAATACGAAGTAGAGAAGCCAACCAGATTTATATGGAACCAGTCAGTAACCAGAGTTTAAATAAGAGGCCCAATGTCTTTTGTCATCTCTGTTCTTTTCCATTTAGCTTTGTCTGGCATTCACATAGGTATTGTGATTTTTCCTGGTCAGTTCTTGTGTAAGAAATCACTATAACATGTTTTTGAGCTCAATCTTTGTTGAGTATGTTTTCCATATTTAAAGTCTGTTGCTTTAGCAGGGAAATTTGGTGTCTGACTGTGATCTCTGATTTACAAAGAAACAATTTCCGAGTTTGTATAATGTACTTACTTATGCCAGGTTTTTAAGCACACAAGGCTACTATCAGTGCAGGACTTCAGAAGGGTCAGCATATTCATCTTTATCCTTTCAAGTGGTGAGAACCAAATTGTCATGATTGATGCTGCCAAGAGGGAAAAAAATAATCCTATTTACTCAACAAAGTGCAAGTCCCCTCAATGGAGATGAACATAAATCATTCCCCTCGATGGAGACTTGTAAATTTGACTAATCATCATTATTTATGTGATTTATATGGTTACTTATTACTTTATTGGTGCTCCATCCAGACAATAGAAATAGTCTGTTGAAATTAGCAATTCATGAAATTTATGACATTAACTTTGACATTTGGATCTTGACTTTGATATCAGCATTTAATTCTATTCAAAATCCGCACTTAGTTGCAACTATGTCCTCTATATGTATTTGTTCTAACATTATTTCCATCTTATTGTCATTTCATTTATTATATGGATTATAATTTCGGTGATTGTAGTTAGCTTGTGATGTATTCATCTAATTTTGTCAGGAAGACAGCATCAAGACCGGAAAGGTTACTTCTGCTGGAATGTTCTTTCTTCGCTTTCCTGTTTATCGGTTTGATCAAAGCCAATCGGTGGGGTTAATTATTTTTAATGCTGCAAGTGACTTTGCAACCAAATGAGGTGATTGTTACTAAATTATGCACCTTTTATTTGGTTACCTATGTTTCTTACCTCCAGGTAACAATCGCTAAAGATCCTGATGCCAAATTCTTTAAGAAATTGGAAGGATTTCAAGCATGCGAAGTAAATGAACTGAGAGCTGGGACCCATACATTTGCTGTCTATGGTAAGCTGCATATTTATGCTATTTCTTTGAGTGACTTCTGATAAGGGTTGCAGCTAATGGCTTACTTGTTCTTGTTGAACAAACTGTTAAGGTGACAACTTCTTCAAAAGTGTAAGCTACACAATAGAAGTTATGTGTGCTGAACAATTTTCAGCAGAAAAGGAAAAGCTTCAGGATGTGGAGGCAAAGATATTAACCAAAAGGGCTGAGCTGTCCAAGTTTGAGACAGAATATAGAGAGGTTTGTGATGCATCTCCTGGATGGTGCTATTTTACTCACACGTTCTTGCCGACCTTTCTTTCATGCAAGTCTGCCTCTCTATATGTGGAGATTGACAGGTGTTAGCCCGATTCACCGAGATGACAAGCAGATATGCACAGGAAATGCAATCAGTGAGCTTCACCATTTCAGACCCGTCAACACTGCAAATTTCCGTTTCTCACGTGCTGATGTTTTGATTTGTGCTGTTATTTGCTGCTCCAGGTCGACGAGCTTCTTAAGGAAAGGACTGCTATTCATGCCTCCTACACCAGCATTCCTCCTTTAAAACGGAATTCAAGTAGCAGCAAGATGAGCAGTGCCTTCAATGGCTCTAATGGCGAAGAAGAGTGTCCAACAAAGGAAAAGAAGTCAAAGGATGAAAAGAAATGTAGGGACCCGACGAAGAGAAAGAAATGGTTTAAAATTCATTTGAAAATGGACAAAAGAAAGCCATGTTGATCATGATGGATTGTGTATGTTTGTCCTCTTAAAGTATCAGAGATTCTCAAGATGAGATGCCCCCAAGAACATATTTGTTCTAATTTTCTTTCCTTTCTTTTGTTGTCCGTGGTCACTCCTTTGTACGAAGATCACCAGCTTAAAAGCCAGAAATCATCCAAACAATCGAGGTTATTGTTTCGTATCAGGTATTATGGGCTGTTTGGGCTTTAGGATGGAGCAGTGTTTCATGTATATATCCGAACTTAGAATGTATTTTGTAGTCCACCATAATCAAATTCTTTTTATTACCTACCTCTAATGCGCGTGGAGTGTAGCTTCTTTCTTTTATAGATTCACAGTGCATGGAGTGTTTCTTTTATAGATTCACAGTGCATGGAGTGTAGTTCTTTCTTTTATACACTTTCTATCTTAGATATATGATATTTGATTTTAATTGACATTAAATTTTTACATAATAATTATATTTCTTATTATTGGTATCAGAGTCATGTCGATCTATTTATGTATTAGATCTATTTTAATTATATCAAATTATTGTTTCTTTTTTTATTTTTATTTTGATTATTTTGATGTATTTTCACTCTAAAATTAGTTGTTTGCTTATGATCGATGAAGATTTTCTTGCTCATGCAATTCATATCATGGACTATTGTTGACTATTGTCGACGGCGTCATAAGGAGTCGTGATCATAGAATCTCGACGTTGATTCACACTTATTTTGGCAGCAATCGAGGGTGATGGGCGGTCCCTCGGAAAATGGCAACAGTGGCTACGATGGGCAACACCGGCTATTGTGTGAGGGAACAACAACGCTACGGTGAAGGTGTGAAGGATGCGGCATATGTACCAGCGACGCTAGGATGTTGGCAACCAGAGTGGTGGGTAGCCAACACTGGAGAGGATGCTGCGATATTGAGGTCGTACGATGGTTGAGCGTCACGGTGTTGATCTAGAAAGCAAAGCACGATGGGTTGCTGTGGTGGTGCTCGGCGACTGTAGGTTGTTGTCGGGGTTGTTAGAGTAATCGACGACCACCTATGCCGCAGCGGTGGGTTTTGGCGTTGATGGCATCACGACGTTTGGGCATTGGGATGAGGCATTGTAGTGGTTTTAGCTATTGTTTCTAGCGATAGCGTATGTCAATCGCGCATGAGAACAGTCGTACGTGTGCGTGGTGAAACATCATAGTGACTGTAGGGTTCGTCGATCAACTGCAAGCGGCGAACGATCGTGCACTACGATGATCGCAAGCCTTGCATAGGTACTGCAATGATTGAGAAGAAAAAAAAAAAAAGAAGGATTTTTCACCCATTAAAAGATTGTTTTATCTTTCTAAATTCTTTTATTTTCATTTGGTGTCTCTCTTCCCTTATAAAATCAAACGTTTTTAATATATATCCTAACAAAATTAAAGTTTTATTCTTTTTAAATCAAATATTTTTTACTTGTATTTTTAACTATAAAATTAACTAATTTGACCTACTTTAATCAAATATTTTAGTTTGACTTTATTCTGACCGTATTTTTATTATTTGAATGGATTTAGATTCAATCCTCTGAATAAATTTAGGGAAAGTTAAATTTTGACTCATTTTTTATTCATTTTAATTTTGACTGATGATCAAATTGGACTGATATTTAGCCTAAATCTTCTAACTAGTTTTTGGTAGTTCAATTCTAGGCTTGTTCAATTAAATAGCATTAATTAGTCTAATTTAGGGATCTATACTAAATTTAAAAATATAAATTACGAATTTATTTATAGTTTTATTTTATGATATATTGGTTAAAATTTATTGCTTATAATTCTTAAATTCTAATTATTATTAGATACTTTTTATATATATATATATATATATATATATATATATATACATATATATATACATATATATACATATATATATATACATATATATATATACATATACATATATACATATATATATATACATATACATATATACATATATATATATATATACATACATATATGTATATATACATTTAAAATTATAAAATAATATTTATTTTTATATAAAAGTATGATTTATGCTTATCAAAAATATAGTTGTTATTATATTATTTTTATACTAATTAATATAGAATTATTATTATTGAATTATTTATGCATAAATTAGATTTAAAAATAATAATAAATATTATTTATATCCTTAAATTTTATCTGATTAGTAGTTGCCAAAGTATTATAGAATGATAAGCTAAGATATGAATTATAATAAATATTTTACTATTTATAGGATGTTTTAAATTATATTTTATATTATTATATTAATATAAAATTATATTAAAGAATTAATCTTAAATGATATTAAGAAAATAATATTAACTATAACACATAATTAGAAGATTTAGATAATTAAAAAAATATTTTAAATAATTATGTGATGGGATAGAATGATATTATTTTAAATATTCTTATAATTTAGGATTGTATACTAAAAGTAGCAATAATGTTTCACAAAGATAATATCAATCCTTTATAATAGTAAAATCTTGTGTGAACACTATATATGTTAGTATTTCACCTAATAATAAAATAAAGATGATATCAATAATTTAATATTTACTAAAAAAACTCGAAGTATTAATAATATACTATTTTATTATCATGGTACTTTTTTTATTGTATTCTTATACATATGATAAGCATTGTCGGTATCCAATACCCATGTATTATCATGGTACTTCCACTCCAAGCTTCTGTTTCATCTTCTTTGTAAGGTACTTTTTGTAGTTCCTCTTCCGATGCTCGTGTTTATCATAGTAGTAGCATTAGCATTTATTTTTTGTCGGGTCTTTCTTAGCAACATTTGCCTTGCTCGGTTTGCCCTTGCCCTTCTTATGAAACTTCTTTGTCTTCCTTTTCTTTCTTGTCTTACCAGCATAGAGAAATAGTTTCTCTTCCTTGATGGTGCTCTCTGCCTCCCTCAACATATTGAGGAGCTCAAGAAGAGTCACCTCAAGCTTGTTCATGTTAAAATTCATAATGAATTGAGAAAATGAGTCTGATAGAGACTGAAGCATAAGATCTACATATAGGTTGTATCCTTTAGGAATTGAGAAAATGACCCATGAGCTTCTTTATTTACTTAATCATCTTAATGACATTGTTTTAAACTTGTGTCCTTTCAGTCATCCTAGTGCAAAAGAGACTTTTGATATCTTATATTATTGAGTTTTTTCCTATTTATCAAACAATTTATGGAGATACAGAAGAATAGATCTGACATCTATCTTTTCATGATGCCTCTATAACTTGGGAGTCATGGAGCTTAACATGTAACACTGAGATAGTGGAGTCATCTATGTACTTTACGTAGTGAACAATCTCATCCTTACTTGCATCTTCCTCGAGGGTGGGCATCACTATATTAAGAACATCCACGATTTTCTTCATCATGAGAATGATTCTCAGATTGCAAAGCTAATCCATATAGTTTGGACCAATGAGACAGTTGACATCAAGTATGCCAATGTAAGGTATTTAAAAGTAACATGTTTTTGACAAACAAAAGATGTAGCATAAATACATAACACACGAATTTTGTATAAATGTAACAATTAAGGACTTCTGTCTCAATCTACTCCTATTATTTTTTCACAAAATACATAATTCCCTCTGGTATATAAATCAGAGACCCTTGATGGATCTTTAGTGGGGATCGGGATATAATCAATGTCTTAGTGTAACCTCGAGGGACTCGACCAATCATACTGAGCCCGAAAAGATATGCAACTCTTGCCAATCACAACTCCTTTATGATTTTCGTCTTGTTTGACCTTCGAATTATCATACTCTCGAGAGACTCGATTAACCACGATATTCGGTTAAGTCATCACTATCATTACAAGATGAGTTTGATTTGATGATATGCCCTCGTGAGAGTAGACTAAGCATATCATATCCTCATGTTACCGATGACATCTTTATGTTATAGATAAAATCTTAAATCATAATATATATATGAGTATATGTGAGCCTCAAGGATATATATATATACACACGTAACTAGTAGATGCATAATCAATCTCATATCACATGAGCAATCAAATCATGGACTATAGCCTAATATGATTAAGCCCGAGTTAATGGGCTCAATCACTCACATCACGATCTTCATGTCCTGTGATTGTCCATCTCATCCTCACTGCTTCTACCGACATCTTGATGCAAATTATATTATTGATAGTCGAAGTTGATTTTATGGCATATTTTGACACCAATAATCAAGCTTTATAACTACAAAATTTTATCTAAGGACTTTGGCCTAATTAAAATCAGTTGTTCACTAAAGATATTTGATAACATACTTTAGTATCTTTCTATTCTAAGAGTGACAAGTATTATAATAATTTAATGTATATTGAAATAAAGTACTTAACAATTAGAATAGGACTTAGAATTAACTAGTGTCAATTAAAAACTTGAGTTCTAGATTATTGATATATTCACTTAGAACTTATAACGTAAAATATTTGAAAGAATATATTCTTATAATTGGGTTTGTGAACAACTCATAAAAGATACGATGATATTTGAACAAAAAATATAATTGACATTCTTATTTACATAATTAAAATTATTTGTTTCAACTATCTTATTCATACTTATCTATATACATATTATAGTTAAATGTGAATAGCATAAGTATCTTGAAAAGATAAATTATAGGATATTTTAAACTATATTAAAAAAAAGATTAATAATGATGTAGTACATAGAAAAAAAAATGATATTGATGATATATGATTGTTATGACTTATATTACTAATTAAATTTATAAGGATAGTATACGTATATATATTACTAATATATATACTTATAGTATGAGTATCTTGAAAAGATAAATTATAAGAATCCTAATGACTTATATTACTAATTAAATTTAATATAATATTATTATATTTTTCAATTCAGATGTATATAATTCCTTTCAAGCTAAAAATTCTACGACAGGACCATGACGAAGGTCTTGGCTTAAAACTTCAAAGCTCGACTAGAAGAACGAAGAACATGATACACGTTCACTTCGTCATGGCTTAAAACTTCAAAGCTCGACTGGAAGAACGAAGAACATGATACACGTTCGATGCTTGCCACATCACAGCGACGAACAAACAGGTCAGCAGCAGCAGGTGGAGCTCGTGACATCTTCGATCCACCTTGTCACGGAAGCACTATCACCCCCTTGCCGTTGAGTTGAGCTGAGTTCGTCACTGTTCTCCGTCAAAGGTGTCACGAGCATCCATCCTCGGAGATAAACCGTCAAAGACGTCCCCGACCGCAGGTAGGTTTCGGATTGATTCGTTCCCGATTTCAAATGTGATAGAATCGAAATCGCCGCACGCCCCGTTCGTGCCATCGAGCGTCGCTCCGGATGAGTAGTTTGCGCACGTCGCGTGGTCCGCGGACTGATGTCGCTCGCACGCGGTCGGTGCAACAGCTAAACGTCTCTCGTGATCTATCTATCCCGGATTCAGTCTGCGTCATCTTCCCACTCGTGTTGGATGGTAGCCTCACATGTGGCACAAGCCACACCGGCCCCACTTGTCCTACAACTGACACCGACTCTTCTCGAAGCCCATTAGGTTTAACAAGCATAAATGATAAATAAAGAAAACAATATTTGATCATAAGATCTTATCTTTATCCATCGAGATTATTTGATATATGAAGTGTTGATAAAAGAGGTTTGATGAGGATAATAATTATGATAAGACTCGACTAATGTCAGATGACGCCTCATGTCTCGATCGACGCAACAGCACTTGGTCAAACGGACCAAAACGTCGACCGAGGCGCATTAATGTCTGCTCAGGCTCGGTTCTTCACACCACGCTAACACCAATGTCAGACGCTACCAGCCTGCCCCTTGCAAGCGGGCACATCAGGAAACAGTAAGCTTCCTTATAAATACCCTCGCATTCTGAACGAAGAGAGAAAAAAAAGAGACACACAAAAAGACTTCTTCATCTGAATCCCCCTTCACATCAACTAACTTGATCGTCGGATGGGTCGGGCCGAGCACCCCGACCCGACCTTTATGCAGGTGGAAAGCCGATGGTCCCCACAGGACGCACACGCGAGGAGTTTCTGTCCGGAGAGGATAGCGACCCCATCCCGACCGGACCACCGCGAGCGACCACCTCAACAGTCTCAAGGAACGTCCCAAGGAGATCCCCGTCATCCGGACCCGAACCGAGCTGCGTCGACCCCGAGGCCACGACTCAAGGTTGTTTGTGTTAGGATCGAGAGCACTAAGAGGGGGGGCGGAATTAGTGCAGCGAAAATCTTTTCAACGATTTAAGAAACGAAAAGTCTGCGTTCGTCCGATAAAAACGATTTCGATGTAAAAGTCGATTCACGTTTTGTATCTAAGTGTAGTTTACACAGTTTTGCGTCTAAATGCAGTTTTGCGCCTAAATGCAGATTGCGTCTAAGTGCAGTTTGCATTTGTTTAGTTTGCGTCTAAAAGCGCAGATTGCGTCTTGCCGCCAGTTTGCGCCACAGTTTGCGTCTAAACACAGTTTGCGTCTAAAGCGCGGTTTAGTTTATGCCTAAACACAGTTTTGCGTCTAAACACAGTTTTGCGTTTAAGCGCAGTTTGCGTCTGAGCGCAGTTTGCGCCTCGAGCGCAGTTTTGCGCCTAAACGCAGTTTTTACGCCTATGTGCAGTTTTACGCCTAAGTGCAGTTTTTTCGCCTAAAACGCAGTTTTTATGTCTAAACGCAGTTTTACGCCTAAACGCAGTTTTGCGTCTAAACGCAGTTTTACGCCTAAACGCAGTTTTTGCCTAAACGCAGTTTTACGCCTAAACGCAGTTTTTACGTCAAAGCGTAATTTTACGTCTAAACGCAGTTTTACGCCTAAACGCAGTTTTACGCCTAAATGCAGTTTTGAACTTTGAAAAGCGCTTTTTATGAATACGCAGAAAGCAATTTGCAGTTATAAATGGAATCAAAACGTAGTTTAAACCGTAGTGTAAAGATCGCATCGAAAACACCGATTTACGCCCGAATGCATATTCGGAAAGATCAGAACTTAGAGACTCGTTCAGAAAAGCGCAGAGGGCAATAGCTATGTAGGAGGTTTGCAGTAATGATAAAGTGGTCAAAGTAAAAAAGCAAAACCAGAGATTTAGAGTGGTTCGGTCGGGCCTTGACCTACTCCACTTTTGGCTTCCTCCTCCGGACGAGGTCACCGACGTCAACTAGTCTGCCTTCCTTCAATGGGCTTAAGGCCAACCGCCCCTTTACAGTTTCACTCCTTTTGATGGGCTCGGGGAGACAACCCTTACAGAACCTTTCTCTCCTCACTTTACAATTCGTAAACTTAAAGAACAAAAGGAGGAGACTTAAAGGCTTTTACAACAATTTTGAGCTCAAGAATCACGAGAAGATCAAGATTTTGGTGTAGGTCTCTTGCTCTTTTCTCAGGCTGAATGGGTGGGGTATTTATAGGCCCCAACCCAGTTCAAATTGGAGCTCAAAACGATCAAATCCCGAATTAGGGATCGGCGATTAGCACCTCCCCGATTGGAGAGGTTGCACCCACCGGCAGAGCTTGGAGATCGAGCCCAAAGCGGTTGCACCTCTCGTCAGGGGGCAGTTGCACCGCCTCGAGTCCGGCTCGGAGATCGAGCCCCAAGCGGTGCCACCTCCTGGATCGAGGCGGTTGCACCTCTCTGCCGAGCTCAAGACCGAGCTCGGCGGCTACCTCTCCGTCGGGGAGGTTGCACCGCCTGCCTAGCTCGAAGATCGAGCTCGGGCGGTTGCACCTCTTGGTCGGGGTTGAAAAAACCGCCGGGCCTCATCTGGGAGACATAGCCAAGTGGTGCCACCTCCTCGCCTAGGGTTGCACCTCTTGGTGCAATCGTGGTTCGAATGGTTAGCTCCATTCGCCCAATTTCAATCTTTTCAAGGGCCCAATTGCCCCAAGATTAAGCTAATGGGATCACCTCCCATTTTCCAACTTAATCAACGTGCTAACTACGATTAAATCTAAGACAATTTCTGCAGCTTTGTTCGATCGTCAATCGTTTCTTCCGGCGAAGTTTCGTGAACTTCCGTCGATCATCCGATGAACCCTCGGTGATTCTTCTACGGACTTCCGCCAAACTCCTGGACTTTGCGACGATCCACTTAGCGAAGTTCGAACGAGCTTCGCTGGCAAGCTTCGGACTTTTCGGATCTGTTTTTGAGAACCTCCGACTCCACCGTCCGAACTTCCGTCGAACTCTCGAACTCCCAACGTGATCATGATCTTGACTCCGGCGCAACTCCTACTGCTTGTCTAACTTTCATCGTAGTTAATCCTGCACACTTATCTCAACACATAGATTAGACAACAAATGACAATTGACTTCATCATCAAAATATGAGATTCAACTGTTTACCATCCAAGTATTTTTAGATGTAAAAATCTTTGCTAAGTCTCTCACTAGAATAATATTTTTAGATGTAAAAATTTATCCTATCTTAATATATATATATATATATTTATTTATTTATTACAAGTATTTTATTGCAATCATCAAAATAAAAGAGAGGAGTGGTGTTAACGAAGTGATGCAATATACGAAGCCAACCCCACCCGTGTGGGGATACTCGCCAATAATTAATTGTCCATCACGTTGGTGTCTCAAACATATCCATGGCAAAGAGGTCACCTAACATATCTTAGGTAGAGCTCACCTATAGTTAGTTCACGTGTCCTATTATATTGTTTGAATATGACCAACCCCCCATAATTGAAGTCGCAAGAGAGAGAGAATCACATCAAACAATGATACCTCATGACCACACCATTTGCCCCCATAGATAGAGGTTTACTTTCTAAGTTCATCTCAAAACAAAGATATTGGGAGTTTAGAGATTTGGGTTGAGACCCTATATAAAAATACATAGGGAGAATATATATATATGATAAAATCTCTTCGATATTTAATTATTAAAAATTAATTAAAAAATATATCTAGCAAGAAGGTCTTTGAAAATAATACTTAGAAAGCATGCATATATAACATGATAATCAAGTTTTTTGATTGAGGTCATAATAAATACTTGCATCTTTTGACTATCTATCAATGGTCCTTGTGATTGACGGCTGAACTTAATAGTGGAGTATTAGATTGAGACCATATAAAAATTGATTATGTGCATCTTTTGACCATCCGTGAGATCGTGAATCACAAATATTATGATTATAAAGTAATAATTTTATCTGTTAATATTGTGTAATTGATCTCATGAGACCCAATCGATATTCTCGTCGGTCGATGTTACATCATTGAATTTGTGGGGTCAGATCACAACATCATTGACCAGACGGATGCAATATTTCAACTAATGCTGATGTGTCATGCCCCCCCCCCCCCTAAAACTAATAAAAAATTCCATGCGTCTTAAGTGGTAAGCTACCGACGGGAATAGATGTACTGTGGCTGATGAGTCAGCATGGTTTGATCCACGAGTTGATATCGAGAGTCTTTTGTCGGTTGAGCTGAATGCTGGTCGGGCCCTCTCGACGGGTGTCGATCGACGTTCCTCGGTCCGGGTATCGTCTGTGTTGAGCAGCATCTTCTCCGTCTCCAGGTTGGTAGATAACTCGCCTTCTGGATGGCAATCCCTAGGTTGAGATGCTAGTGGCTCGATGGTGGCCGCTTTCCTGTAAAAATGACTTTCGTCGGGTAATTTCCAACTTTGACCCCTCCGACGAGCAAGACAGTAGTTGTTTTTCTCTTCTTTTGTCTTCCTCTCTGGCCGGATGTCGGCCGAGGGCATTTATACTATTGTACGAGGGTCGATTGTATGCGGGTTTAACGTGACGATCGATCCTCGAGGGATGAGATAACACTTTTGTGCAGCCGTCGTCTCGGGACATGTGGAACGATGTCAGACGACGCTGTCCCAAGCTTCCGGGACGAAACATACCAAACAATGTCTTGGTATAAATTCTGACTTGACATGTGAGGATACTCTCTCACTTGACTGTACTCGACTATAGTACGACATAAGATCGATTGTGATGTGTCTTGGACTCAAACTATATCTCGTCGTGGAAACACATCTTTCAACACTAAATTAATTGACAGCCACTACATTAGAGATTAAAATAAGAAAAAGCTCCTCGTATTGCACTACAATGAAGAAAGTAATGCCACATCCACATGATGTGACCAAATTCTTCACATCCAACCTAAGTGGGAATAAAAGCAGCAGTGCTTTCCTTTTCATCAAAACCTTATTTAATGCCTCTCACAAGTCTTTGTGCAAAACTGAAACACGCGAGTGTAAAGTTTTCTATGTTTGAGAGTCCGAGTTCTCTTTGCTTTTTGGCTTATTGTTTGTCTTCCAAACCCATTATGCCACCACATTTTATTCATCAATTAGAAATTTCATATGCTTGAATCTTTTTCGACGTTAACTATGGTAGCAAGGCATTTATTTTGATCTCAAAAATATTTACAAACATTAACATCTTCTCTCTTAGTGTACGTGTGACATCTAAATGAAAAACAAGTGTTGTATAAATACGGTAAAATTCAAATTTATCATGAATCTCATGTGTCGTTTTCGGTAAATAAAAAACTAGAAATGTATGAATATGGTGTGTTGCATTCTAGTATATGTATTTGTTTGTCTATCAATTCAATTGAATCTAGAAAGAAATCTATAGAAGCAATCATTCTCTATCATAAATGCAAAAATGTATTATCCTTTTCTATCTAAATCAAATGAAAAATTTGACTTAGAAGAATCAAATAAATCTAAAATTTTCACGTACTAGATTTAAAAATGATGTAATATAATAATAATTATTTTATTTTTCTTGGTTGATAAAATCCATGGCATGGAAAGAAAGAAAAGAAAAGGATTAAAAAAGATTATGGTCAAAAATTCATTCATTTCACTTCCTCCACAAGAAGAAAAAGAAGAAAATATATTTACTTTTCACTGCTTTCTTTATTATTTTCTTTACTGTTTTTTTTAAATTATATCCATTAATTAGATTTATTGGCCATCATTTCTTGATTTACACAAATGAAAAATCTTCTCTAAACACAATTAGATCCTTCTCTTAGAAATTTTTTTTCAAGACTTGTACACATCTTTCTTGTTTCTCCTGTTCTGCTCAAGTTGAAAGAAGTCGATCAACTCTTCCATCTTAGAATTAGATGATGCCTAAAATCTAATACATTACCTTACCACAAATGTGGTAATTTCATATGGCTTTATGGTAGAAAAATACTATGTCAAAAGAATCATCGAAATAACGTGCCTTAAATGAAGACTACTACTACTACTACTACAAATTTGACCAACCGTGATTAATTTCTTTGAAACATTTTTTTTTTCTTTTTGACTTTTGGGTTCTAAGATTAGTGGAACAAAGAAGAAAGGTTGTGGGTCATGTTTAAAGAGAAAAATATGATGCTCAACTCCTTTGAATTGCCTTCTTATTTGACTCATGAGGAGGTAACTATTGGAACAACTGTGGATACGTGTCAATGGTATCTATCTAGGGGCCAAATTAGCTATGACATGTTTCTCATGAGATTTTATTATATTGAGAGCCGAGTATCGGATTTAATTGATTTTACTTAAATCATATGATATGATGCCCTTATAATAGCCGTCTACCAAGAATCAATCTATCCATAATTTCGTATTGTGTATCTTACGAGTGAGAAATAAATGAATGAAAATAAAACTTGAGATAAGTAAGCAACAATAAACATGCATTGCAAAAGTCACATGGCTCAATTTTTAGGAGAGAATAACCTATAATAAAACAAAAAACATATGAAAAAATATATTATGAAGAGAACAAATATATGATTAAGTTTGGTTTGCATTAGAAGTCTAAAAATACTTATTACACCTAATAAAATATACTTCTTCATATCGATCGACAACATAGGAGTTTTAAAACAACTAAAAGATTTTTAGAGCGATTGATTGAATTATTTTAGATAAAAATTTCACTGTTATTTTTTAGACTATTAATATTGTCGCATCATGTTTATTTTTTTCAATATTTTCATATATATATATATATATATATATATATATATATATATATATATATATATATATATATATATATATATATATATATTATGTATCTTCAAGTCAATTGTGGGAAGGGCTATCCACATGTATCAGACCTACGCTTTATCTGCTGCCCCAAAGTCTTGTCGACAAGAAGCTTTTCTGCATTCTCTTTTACGTACGTATTGTCACCGTAACTGTAGCTGTTCTGCAGATTTGGCTGCATCGCCGTCTCACTGTTCTGTCATCTCACCACCCACCGTGGTTTCATGCTGCGACGCGAGATTGATTGTTCGAGCACGTCACTACCCAAGTCTGAGACTTTGATTTCTCTCTTCCAAAAAGGAATCCGAAAGAAGAGAAGAATTTCCCAAAAAAATGTCCATCTGTTTAGATTTTTTTTTACTTTGGAAAGCATCTCATTCTTAGATGAAGATTTTTATTCACAATCTTTTTTTTCACTATTTAGATTTATATTTTAAATTTTTTTAATAGTATAGAGATATCCTTTATAAATAGATGCAAATAATTTTTTTTCTTTATTGTTTTTATTCTCGAGCATCGAGCGATAGCAAATAACAAATCCTTTTTTTCTACTTTTTACTTTTTTTTAAGTGACAAATAATATCAAATAATAAAATGACATTGACTTTCGAAAGACATTTTTATCCACTTGTATCGGATTATCGAGCGAGGTTGGACATATATCGAGTGAGCATTAAGGAAACGCTAAGCGACAAGTGATGATAAGGGATTCTAAAAGAAAAAAAAGATAAGTTTGGTATGAGAAAATAAATTATAAATTATATTTTATTATTTTTTAAGGAATTATCAATAACAAACTTCTTTTCAAAAATCATTGATCATGATTTATTTGGTCTAATATATGGAATACCCACAACCATGTATTCCTAGTACACTTATAATATTTTTGTACTATGTTATAGTACTTTTATATTGTATTATAGTGTTTTCTTAGTTATTATTTGAAATCATCAGTGTAAAAATATTATGTTTATAGTATTTTTATAAAATTTGTATAAAAATGTCATGCTACAATATTTTTATACTATATTATAAAACTTTTTTAGATTATTTTTAAAATATTATAATTAGAATAATTTATCCTATTAGATTAATCTATAAGATAAGGTGGAAAATGAGGTATGTGGCTGACTGTCAACACAAAGAATATTTCATATGTCATGAAAAGGGAAAAAGTAGACACTGTTAGAAAATTCGAGGGGCACTTTCCACAATTAAAAGGAAAATTCTGTGAATTCGTCCAAAAATTGTTTGTGATGCAGATAAGAAAGCAGCTTTCGTCTAATGTTTCCCACAGCAACTCTTTCTTGGACGCATCTCTCTCTCTCTCTCTCTCTGCCTCGTGTTTGTTCCCTTGCGATTCACAATCCTGTCAACTAGTCTTCAGCTCCTTCCTCGCAGATGCTTCGGTCGTACTATCAGAAAAAGCATCCCACCGAAACTTCCAACTTTGTTGCCGTGCGTACGTGGTGATCCAAGACGGATGGTTTTGGAACACACACGCACTCTCTCTCTCTCAATGAACACATTAAACATGTGGAAACTATGGTCCTCTTCCTTCGTCTCGACGTGCGTGAGACACATACGTCCTAAGCATTGGCACCATCTTATAGGCTGTGGGTTTTGCCGTGAGAGTAGCGTGAGACTTGGCTTTTGATCGGGTATTCATATCACTTCACCCATCCTTTTTGGTTTCAAGTGTGATGTTACCGTCATCGCTGTGGAGCACAACTATAAGTATCTATCCCAAATCCGCTTCTTGCTTCGCCTCAACCCATCGCATGGTCACATGGAGTGCTCTCGCCTCTCCCTCTCCCTCCTCCTCCTCCTCCTCCTCGTCCCCGTCCTGGCGTCGTCGGCCTCCAGCTTTCCCTTGTTCCCCCGTCCTCCCAGAAACGAGTGTGTCGGCCTTGACACAGGCTTTTCTACCGGGTTCCAGTTGGAGACGAGTGAAGAAGAATCTGTGACGAGAGAGATTGTGCGGCTAGCCAACGCTCCGGAGACTGTGGACTGGCTCAGGAAGGTGAGGAGGGACATCCACGAGTTCCCGGAGCTCGCTCATGAGGAGTTCGTGACGAGCGAAAGGATCCGGCGGGAGCTGGACCTGATGGGCATCGCCTACAAGTGGCCGGTCGCCGGCACCGGGGTCGTGGCGACGATAGGCACCGGGCTCCCACCCTTTGTGGCCCTCAGGGCGGACATGGATGCTTTGCCCATCCAGGTAACTTCTTGCTCTCGTCCTTCAAACCATCAGACAATTCATCCAACACAGCGTCCTAATCATATACAATTCCTTTTATCTGTTGACTGCTAAGGATTTTTATGTCGATGGCACCGCATGCATCACTATTCCATCTCCCTCTAAATTGAAGGCAGATGTTTTTTATTATATATGTGGATTAAAATAGAAAAAAGGAAAGAGAAGAACAACATATGAAAAGATTATCCAATTCTAACTATGATTTGCGACCCAATTAGCAAGCACGATGTGAAGCATTTTAATTAAATTCACTTATATTATGCGAGAATTTTGCTGTTTGTATAAACTTCCAAGTGAGTAGTAAGTATTCTACTGCAGAATGACTTCAATTTTGATGTATACAAATATAGAAATTTGAATTCTGGAACTTAGTCAACCTAATATTCTTGATAGGCTTACGGGTGACAATGGTCAAACCAGTAGCCAACGTTCTATAAAGAAGATATTAGTATAAGCAATATTTGACCATCTTTTGGTTCAAAAAGTCAATGTTGCCCACTGCCACTTCTTCTTATATGTGTTCCAGACTTCCAATTGCTAAGGTTTCACACGTTGCGTCTTCTATTGGGAATCTAACGTAGTGAGTCAAAGTTTCATGAGAAGCTGCTAAGAAAGGCACTGGTCGTGTGCAGGAACTGGTCGAATGGGAGCACAAGAGCAAGGTGAAGGGGAAGATGCATGCATGCGGACATGATGCACATGTCAGTATGCTCCTCGGGGCAGCGAAGATCCTGCAGGGTCTGAGGCACACGTTGCAGGTAAAAGAATGCATCTCCTGCCATGAATCCACTGCGTGATTAGATGTTCTAACACACCTCGATTCCTCTCCTGCTTCAGGGAACTGTGGTTCTGATATTTCAGCCGGCAGAGGAGAAGGGTGTGGGGGCATCGGAGATGATCCGAGAAGGCGCCCTGAGAGGTGTAGAGGCCATCCTTGGCATGCACGTCGCTTACATCTTCCCTACTGGGGTTGTGGCTTCCAGGCCAGGGGAGTTCTTAGCTGGGTGCGGAAACTTCAGAGCCATTGTGAGGAGGAGAAGCCTCGGTGTGAGTCGACAAGGATCAACTGACCCCATCTTGGCAGCTTCAGCATCAGTGATCAGCTTACAGAGTCTGGTCTCGAGAGAAGCCAGCCCTCTGGAGGCTCAGGTACATCTTCCGTATCCACTCTTCTTCCAATTTTTTTAGGTAGAGAACAGAGTGCCTCTGTTCTACAATTTACCTAAGTCTCTGTTGAGATTTGTCATTTGGTTCTCTTCTCGTGTGCTGATGATGATTCATCAATGCATCGACTCATGAGTTTATTGCCATACGGCAGGTGGTGTCAGTGACCAAGGTAGATGGAGGCGATTCATACAGCACTGTTCCCGATTCAGTCACGATTTCTGGGACATTCAGGGTCTTCAGCAAGAGAAGCTTCAACGAAATAACCAGCAGAATCGAAGAGGTAAAGCAAACCCTACCTTTCTTTCACTCCGAAACCATGACAAGCTTATCATATGCTTGCTATCTGTGCAGGTCATAAGAGCACAAGCAGCAGTGTACCGGTGCACGGCGGAGATCGAGTTCCTGGAGTCTGAGGAGCCACCGATCCCGCCCACAGTGAACGACAGGGCGATCCATGAGTACGTGCAGCACGTGTCGAGAGAAGTGGTGGGAGAGAAGAAGACACGAGTAGCTCCACAGGTCATGGGCAGCGAGGACTTCGCCTTCTTCCTGGAGGAAGTACCGGGGACGTTGCTGCTAATAGGGACGTACAATGACAGGATTGGCTCCATTCACCCACCACACAGCCCTTACTTCACCATTGACGAGGACGCTCTGCCCGTCGGTGCAGCCATCCATGCGGCCTTCGCACACTTCTATCTTCTCAAGTCAGCCATTGGCGCTGCAGACTGACGGATCCATCTCCACTTCTGATAACATCTCATCATCATCTTCTTCGGACTGTGAGTCTGAGATTGCGCTGCACATATGGTTGGAGAGTTTCTTTCATTCGTTAAATTGAGATCGTAATAGGGCGAGTTCTGCACCATCTACTTGTCTTGGATGAGGACGAATCATCCAAGAGGAGGAGGAGGAGGAGGAGGAGGAAGCCTCAGCTGTGGCCTACTTGGATTTGTTTCCTTTTTATTTGCGTGGTGTTTGCTGCAAGCAACCCATGCTTTTGATCTCTTGGATCTCAGCCTGCTGTCGTTACCGCACCTCTCATTCAATGAATTTTTGGAATGGGCGATGATGTCCTTCCGAGACAATTAATCTTCATTTCAACAACAAAGGCGTTTAGAGTTACTCGAATCAAAGAACAAAGGTTTATATTTGTTAGGTTGGATGAGTATTTTAAGAGTCTTAATTAATTAGTAGGAGTCCATTTAAATTAATTTAAATGTTTTGGTAGATTAAAATTAGGATTTAGTTTAGGAATGCAGATTCATATAAATACATGTTGAGTCTCAAGGTTTTGATAATAATGGAAGATAAAACATTAGGCACTCTTGAAGGTTGGGACTTCTCTAGTAGATCTACAGAGGGTTGAGAGAAAAGATTTTGGGGGTTTAGGTGAGAATAACTTGTTTTGTAAATGATCTTATAAAGAATTTAATTTTCTCGTTAAATCACATTAAATCTTATATTGACTTTCTAATATATTTTTAATTATTAATCTTTGGTTTATTTTTTTGGTTTTTGGTTTTCTCCTTTTCATTTATTTATCAAAGCATAAAAGTTTTAGTGATTAAAGATTTAATAAGAACATCGTTGATTGTTTATACTATGCTTACTCTAAAAAAAAAGTCGACGGAAGAAATAGTTTCACCCTATAAAGTAAGATAAAAAATTTTCTTATTAAGTAAAGTCAAGAACATTTAAGCGACGAGTAGATAAATACAAAAAGACGAGCGACAAAGATTGATATGAGCTCGAGGCAAAGGACGTAAGTACTATTCATGTTTATATCACGAATACTATGTATTATAGATGACGTTATTGATGTTTAGATACTCCATCTAAGTGAAGATAATTTTAAAATATGATAATTAATCTCATATGAAAAAATATATTTTTTTTTGAATATAAATGAGAATTAATGAATTATGGTAAATCGTGTATCAAAATTTTAATATATTTTTATTAAATGTTGTTTTAATTGTTTCTAGTATCCTCTATCTCTCACCAACAACACTAACATGTAGCAATAATAAAGTTTGAGCAAGAGGAGACAGAATATAGTCGATCCACCAAAAGAAAGCAAATCACCTACGGAAGTTGGACAGGGATATGGGGACATGGCACATTCAAACATGGATGACTTCTCATCTACATATGTATGGTATGCGATGAATGATCGAGCAAGTTATCGATCATGGATATGAAACACTAAGCAACCCTTCTTTGATCCTTTTAAGCCTCCAATCTCTTGACATTTATTTTATTTTTTAAAGTTATAGAAAAATATAAAAACACAGTCTCCTTTTCTTAGAGAACTATGCATTCTAATTAGATGCTTAAATTCTTTAAACCGAAAGATAAAAAAAAAATTTCTTCGTAATTAACCAAAGGTACCAACAATATTGATGTTAACCCTAACTCTTTTTTTCTTTGTAGTTAACATTCGAGTATTAGAGTCGTAAAAGAATAAATAAGTTTAAAAAATTAAGAAAAAAAATAGATATTAGCCATCATCAAATAAAAAATAATATTAGTTTGATCAGAGACATTAACGATATATTTAACATATAAGTGAAATTAAAAATAGGATAAACTCACACCGATAAATATTGAAAGAATTAATTGACATATATTAAGTTTGGCTCATAACTTAGCTATCGACTTTAGCTTTGATATCGACTTACTATTAGACATCTTTTTTTATTTATTTTCTTTGTGATCGTGGCTTAGGTTAGTATTGTTGTAGAAAAAAAATACGATTATGATTAACCCTTCATATGCACGGTCGAGGGATCAAGATTTTCAATCGATAATTTTGATTTTGTGAAAAATAGAATCCGAATTGAACCAATTCTAATATGATTCGAATCGTCAATTTCTATTGATAAAATAAAATTAAAAAGTTTTCACCTATATTTAAACCCAAGTCATTAAACTTTAAAATGTTAATCGCTTTATCGTGTAACTCATTTGTGTTTTAATTTTTTTTTATTTTTAATTAGTTTAGAATCACTAATTCTAGTTTGATTTGAAACCTTCGAGTGATTATCTCAATTCAATTCTGATTTTTGATCGATTTAATTTTGATTCGAACTAAAGCCAATGATAAACAGCTCGTGGAGTTTGAGCATGCAAGTGTATGACATAGAAAATATAAAAAGGAAACAAAAGATGAAATATGTTTGAGATGTGATGATCCTAACGTTCTCCTCACCCGACCCAATAGATCAGATGTGATGATGCGGATCGTCATGTCGGATTCTACCTCTTGTGAACTCAACATCCGACTGATGCACAGCATCCGCCTTCGGGCCCTGCCATCTCCCAACCATCCAAAGTGGATTCCAGCTGTATCCACGAACCAAATGCTCAGGTCCCACCAAGAAGTACTGACACGTCGGCCCTGCCATCACCCAATCAATTCCTAGGAGACATGTTCTAATTGTGGCCCCCATGGCTGCTCCACCTCTTTAAGGCCCGCAGTAAGTGTGCTGCAGCTGAAGGATGAAACGTAGAGAAGGCGAGGCAAAGTGACTCACTACAAAGTTGTATAGCTTTTCTACTGGGTCAAAACTTGAGTTAAATGCGAGAGGCCAGCTGGAAAAGGATGGATAGTGAGAGAGAGAGAGAGAGACCTTTGTCTCTTTGCTTTGGTTACACTCAGTGCAGCAGCAGTAGGAGGTGCTGAAATGCCTTGTACTCCATGAACCCTTAATTTGCATGATGGAAGAACAAAAGGCTGTTGGCTTCGCTGGAGCATAGGAGCTGAACACAATCAGACAAAGCAAACCATTTACTGGGAGTCTTTTGAAGGGAGGAAATCTCAATCAGAAATCACTTCTGTCGTAGATAAAAATGTGTGAAATAATTACAATTAATGAATGGTACGGTAAGATTTACTGAGCTCAATTCATATGGTAATGAATCTCGAATAGTTGAGATCAAATTACGGCTTGGCTTTGATGTTATTGATGCTAACATCAACGAATGGTAACCGAGAAAGGTTCAGAGAGTTGCATTGCCAATCTCAGCTGTGGGCAATGACATGTACAAAGTTTGATAGGCTGTGGAAGGAGACTCTCTCGGATTCAACATCTGCTCAGCTACTCTTCTTGCCAAAGAGTGAGTGACAACAACTGAGCAAATAGGGATTGGATGTTAGCATAAACAATCATATTTGCATTCATTCTTAACAAATTAATATTAAAATATGCGCTAAATTCTACAATCATTATAGTTTAAGTCCAATAAAATTATTATTTCTTAAGTTAAAATCGATCTTATTCGATTCGAATCGATTATAATTGTTTATAATTTTTAAAACTGAATTATTAATGAATGAATTGGGTTCATGGTTCCAATTCAACAGCCTGCCCACACCCACAGAATAATACTCTACTGCTCATCTTCTCTCAGCCTATATATATATATATATATATATATATATATATATATATTCTCTGTGCTTCACTTCAGCTCATCATCGCTTGTCTCTTCCACCAACTCGCCATGGCTATGCGTTGGAGGCAGCTTCTCTACACCGTGCTTCTCTTCTGTGTTCTGGTTGATCAGGTAACGCCCTCCCTCTTCGTTGGATCAGATCTAGTCTCGGAATTTTGCTTCCTGCTCATAATCCATTCGAAATGCTTGCAGGCTCATTTGCGCAAGGCGGTCGGTGAGGATGAACCTGTAATGAAACTTGCAAGAGCTACTTCCATGTCTTCTTCTTCTTCTTCCATCCTCTGTTTTGATCTAACCGTTGTAGTGGCATCGTTTATTGCATTCCACAGCCTGTTTCAGGAGGAGGGGATGGAAAGCCGGTTCCCGTGATAGGTGAGCAGTAATCCTCTTAGCCTTTTGCTTCCTTGATCTCCATACTGCTGCATGACTCCCATTTCCGAAGAAATTAGTGTAATATGATGCTGATTTGGTTGGATTTTGAGTCGATGACAAGAAGAAGGCAACATATTCGATGAATCACACAAAGAGGTGAAAATGGTTCTGAGAACCATAAAAGAGCCTCAAACTAAAACGTTCATGGTAGCATTGGATGCTGAAACGTTCACGTGGATGTCATCCCACTGAGAAGGCAAAAGCGTTAAAGTGGCCAAGGAAAAAGGCCACCCAAAGCAGAGAACACCTATAATAAATATACGATGGCAGAACGGGCCATGGGTTGGTCACCATCATCATCATTTACCTTTCACCACTACGGTCTCTTCCTTTAAGAGAACGTACGTATCTTTAGCAGCCGTGTCTTCTTGCAGACCCAGCTGTGCTTACTATCTAGTTGGAGAAGCCAAGACGAAGCACTGAAGCTCTTGTCGAGAGCTCTCCATCTGTTGGTAATGGTTGTGTCGGCTTTACACAGTGCATGAGAATGACTTGCAGATTGCGCCGGGCTGTGCGGGGTGAGATGCAGCCGGCACTCGAGGCCGAACCTGTGCAAGCGGGCGTGCGGGACGTGCTGCTTCAGGTGCAAGTGCGTGCCGCCGGGCACCTCCGGCAACCGCGAGATGTGTGGCGCCTGCTACACCAACATGACCACCCACGGCAATCGCACCAAGTGCCCCTAGTTGCAGACCCACCTCCTCCTCCTCCTCCGAGCCGTGTCTCTTCCATGGTCTCGTCTCCTATGTAGTGCACAAAGCTCTGTGTCTCTCATCGTCTCTCGCTGTTTGCGTCTGCATCTGTGTCTTTGTATGCATCTATGTGAGATACTAGCTACATGTGAGCGTTAATAATGCACTTCCCCTTGCGGTCCGAGTGTGAATTATAGGGTGAGATGCGTATCCGCTTCACTAACGCTTCGGCTTAACATGAACACCACGTTTCTGCCTCCGCAAGACAAAAGGCAAAACGTACCTCAAGTGAGATGGATAAGATAACGACTCAAATATGAAAGCGTAACCCTATGCTTGCAACTGTGGAGAAAGCCGCCTCAAAAGGCCAGCGGAAGGAACAACGGAGCTTCGACAATTAACTCAAAAGCACGCATTATATAAAATTCCATATCTAGACACTAAAGTGATCGCAATTGTCATATTAACACATTTTTCTCACATACAAATCATAGAGAATAATTAAATATGTCGTCAATTATAAGGTTCTCTCTAATGTGCGCCAAAAAATTCAATGAATTTTTTGTGCAAGTTTAACAGTGAACAAACTACAAAAGCGTACACCGTTTTCCTGAGTCCCGTAAGCTACCAAGGCAGGCTTCGTTTCACTGATTGAACATGGCATCATAGAGAGCTCACTCTCTTTCACCAAAAGCCTGCCCACGCCCACCTCGTGCTCTTCCTCCTCGGCCTGCCCCACGATTACCCTAATAGAAACAACTTTTGTGAGCAACGATAATGTTGTGGAAAGTCAAGAGAAAGGGTACTGTCATGCCGAGGTATAACATACCCTGAAGCCACCTGTGGTCCGGCCTCGGCCTCTGGATGTCGCTGGGGCTGCAATTCCAGCTTGTCTTAGACGGGCATTCTGCTTGGCTCTCTCTGATATTGTTATTGTTCTTCCTGCCCTTGATTCTTCCGTCTCTGAAATAGTACTGGAACTCTGCTGCTGCGAAATTGTGGCATGCCCGGTAGTGCTTAGTGAGCCCTCGCGTACGCCCAAGGATCTCTGAGGGCTTTGTGAACTTTCATGAACAAACTGATCTTCGTTGTTATGACCTTCACGAACCTCATCCATAGAATCGGCACTAGCATTTTTCTCGCTAGGAACTTCAGGTGAGGAGGCTTCAACAGCATACCCGGTTTCATCACCAATACCGGCTCCATCGCTTGGAGTTGACTCATGCTGGCAATCTCCTGATTTGCCACCCTCTTCCTGTTCCTCAGCTTCATCTGCAATCAACTCTCCTTCTTCCTTCTCGTCTTCATCAGCAGCAGCTAGTTGCAGAATTTCTTTTCCACCCTCACTCCTCAAACTTTCATCCAGCAACTCAATTGTTTCTGTCGGCTTATCGGATAGCTCTTCAACTATTGCATCACCTTCACCCTGAACCTCTTCTTCACGATTTGTATCATCAAAGGAAGCCTTTTGCTCTTCCACTGGTTCTTCCTTGACAAAGGTATCATCATCCTCTACTGCATCAGCAGTCTCTTCATTTGGCAATACAGGAGCCTGATCAGCTTCCATGTCTTCAGGTGTTTGCACATCAGAGACATTCGACGATGGAAAAGAAGCCTCTGCTGTTTCAATATTTTCAGTTGCTGGCAAGATGATTTGTTCATCATTGCTGTCTTGGATCACATCTTGCATCACATCTGACTCTTTGGGCTTCTTTGGCGGAGGAGCAGTATCAGCACCAACTTCATCTCGTGCAACAATGTCTTCTTTTTGCTCTGCTGTTGATGAGGCCAAACGTTTGCGACTAGAAGATGTCGACTGTGTCAAAGAATTGTCACCTGCAGGTTCTGGTTCATGGGATGAGCCAGCCTTTTCCTCTTCCATCTGTGTCGGGCCATCCATCCCAGAGGTTCCAACATCAACTTGAGGCTCTTCAGGTCGCTCTAGACGAGGGCGGACAAGCCTCCTCCCTACCTTGCGAGCCCCAGTAGCTACTTTGACCACAGTAGACCCTCTCTCTTTTTCCTCGGCAGATTTCACTTGAGATGTCAGTTGCCGTATCTGCTGAGCAGAAACTTGTCGCCCTGAAGAAGCAAAGAGAATTAGTTACAACCAGATCGTCTTAAAAGGATAAACTCTTGATCACACTAACCGGAACCTGCAACAAGCATAGATGTATCGGTGGCTGAGGTATCTACAGAAACAGAATGACTTCCCAGCCCATCATCTGCAATGGAACCTGAAGCTGCTTCTAGCTGAGTAGTTGTTTGAAGATATGTAGCAAATTGTTCATCCAATGTACTCTCAGAAGGAAGCTGAGGAGCTGTTACTCCAGTTGCCTGGAAGCAAAAAAAAAAGAAAGTGAAAACAGCATCAGAGATTGAGGAAAAGAATAATTCAAATAAGAAAAAAATATATTGTTCAACATGCAAGTATCAGAGAATTTTGAGAAGTATTGCATGCACAGTACACATCAGACTAACCAGAGAGATGCATGGAAGAAGCATGAAAAGAGGGGTACCTTCAACATCTCAACAGCATGTTTGTGCCTCGAGAACTCCTCCAAAAATGATTTCTTATCCTGAAATTTGATAAATCAGTCACGCTCTTTAAAGATACCACCACATACCAGTCAAATACCTCATCAAGTAAATAGGATATGGTGGATTTTGTGGTCACAGCAATATACCACAAAATTAAAGAAAAACTTCTGTAGGAGATGAGAAAGAACCTTATTAACTTTCTGAATAAGTTCTAACATTGTCTTCTCAGTACTCTGCCGTTTTTGTTTCTCTTTTTTGTTGTCGTCCCTCTCTCTTTCTAGAGTTTTCTCTAAAATCTGATTTCCAATGTCAGGGAAAAATTAACATGAATGACAAAACCCTTAACTTCTGGCACATAACACAAACCTGGATTCTGGTGTCCTTTTCCTTTGTGGCTTGGTCAGTTGAAGTGTCACCTGAGGTCTTCCTTCCTATCAATCTTGACCAAATTAAGAGAAGCAAAGTAATTTAAAATTGTGTAGATGTTCTTTGGTCAGTACCTGATTTAAAATCTTCTATCTCTTTCAGCAGAACTTCTTTTTCCTGGTTCAAGTCCTCCTTCTCCTTTGCTAAAGTATCATTTTTCTTCTGAAGAATGAACAATTATATGGCGACAATTAATAAGCATAAAAATTCTAAAGAAATTAAGATAAAAGATCTAAAATATCACCAACAATCAAACACGTTATACCAATAAAGATATTTTAGGATAGAACTACAACCTTCAGAATGGAGAGAAGTTTCTTTTGTTTTTCATTTTCCTGTTTGATAGTTCCCTGTGTCACATCAAACCATATAATCAGTATTCAGCCTGATGAAAACATATTAGATAACAGGGACACTTGGAGAAAATTACTTCAACTTGAACAGCATCAATTAACTTCTTCTCCTTTTCATTTAATTCAAGTTTACACTTCGCAAGGGCTTGTTCTAAATTCAATATATTTCCTTGCTTCTCTGTTACAAGATTATTTGCCAGTCCAACCTCCGCCTCAGATTCTCTTAGCAACACCTAATCATCACATATGAAACATGTTACTAACAAACCTAATAATTATAACTACAATGCATCTGAGGATGACAGACAATAAACCTATATGTGACTGATACTATAATCTAGATGGTGAACTATAATGTATGAGATTCATTTATATCCAAATCATAATGAACTAACACTGAAGTTGATCACACAAACAACAATAACAATAAATAAAGCTTACATCATCACTAAAAAAAAAAGTGACATCAGAATAAGAGTGGATCCATCATAAAGAAAGGATGAGTCTGGACATAACTTAAACATTTACTATCCAGAGGGATGTATTATGTGAATGATCAACGTTTAAAGTATCGATTGGGTATTGGATCTGATAATTTATCAAATGGGTACTTGTTAGTTAGCCTGGTATGAAAAAATAAAAAAATAAAAATTTCCTTGTCAAAATACACAATATTGCATGCCAGGATACCAGTTCCCTGACAAACCAGCACAAGGGAGGCATACAACTCACCATGATACTTGGAACATTGGTAACGATGAAAATGGAATTATCTTATACATGAATAAGAAATTAAATAAAAACCCAGAGCATTAAGTGCCTACCAACATAGTTTCATGGTTGAGAAACCATGTAATATCAAAACCTATTTCGAGAATCAGTTCTGTTACGAGACCAAAAAACTCGGACCTAAATATGATAGTTTCTACTCTTCTGTTAAAGGTTGACTGCAGCATTTGTTATCCCTCTGTTCAATTGCTAACCAAATAATGATGGGCCCACCCTTCATTAATTGCATGTTCTGCAAGTATTGTGCCAGGCCACCAACATGATGATTTGCACAGTGTAGTTAGCAAACTAATTGCTTCAGTTCCCCTCTGAAGGTTTCTTTTTTGAAATTTGGCCTCCTAGCATCATCTTGGGCCCCTCAAGATGTTTGGAAAGTCTTAGGCGAAAGATCAGGAAAAGCAAGGAGGTGGGATTCTGATGAATTCATAATGCTGTGCTAATTCTTAGGACAGAAGTGTTAGAAGGATCCTTGAAGGGGCAGCCAGACAACTTTTATCTATGATTGGATATGATTTGCTTGTTGGCGAGGGACAGGGTAACAATAGTCAGTTTTGCCAACTCTACTTGGTTGTTCTTCAACAGTAACGAAATTCTGTTGTATTTCTTCTCTTTATATTTCTTGTCAGTACTTGTTTCAAAATCCTAATCAAACGAACTGGTACTTCGTCCCATCTGGTGCCCACAGGGCACTCAACAGAACAGCACATTCTACCAGTCTCTGTTTGTCGCAATGCGTGCCAGACTTACCTCTTTTCAGGTATAGTTGTCGGAAAGCATACATCCATACAACATGCTTGCATTTAGCAACACCAGCATAAAATAAATGAAGCAGAGTTCTTTTGTTGTCTAACCAACAATTCATCATTTCACCACAAACAGCAAAATCAGTAAGAATTTCTTGTTTGTTGAGTCAAAATTTCATAGGAAAATACATTTAAAATAACAGAAGTTACTGTACATGTTAGTTTGTAGTCAATCCTCTCTTGTACACAAAAAGACAAAATGCATTGAACAAAAGATGCAATTTGCCACCTACTATAAGATAGTATATCACAAAACAATATGAAGATGAACATTAATGTCCAAGTGATACAAAGCATTGAATTACCAGCAGAGAAGAAAGACATAGAAGTCAGAATTTCACCTTAGTTTGTTGGAGTTCATTTTTCATCCTATCGTACTCCTCAGGGTCGATATTTTTATGAGATTCAGCTAACTGCAACAAGGAGGAAAACACTTGATCTCTTAAACATTTATGTAACTGTTTTCTCATTCTGGCCTAAAGTTATAAATACCTCATTGATTCTATTATTTAGGTGGTTTATCTCTATCCTCAGCATCTCAACCTCTTTTTGGCATGCATCAAACTCCAATTGCTTCTCCATTAGAAGGTTTTCATACTTTTCTGCATCTACTTTAGCTTTTTGTGCTTCATCACGATATTTCTGTGCACAATAACGGCTCATAAGTAGATATTCTAAATACCAAATTCTAATTCTATAATGCAACCCAATACTTTGGATTTTAGGAAACTACTAATTGTATGAAAATAAGAAAAACATCACATGCTTCCTACAAGCACATTAGCAATAGTAACAAACACTTTCCCGAACCTGACATTCATCAAAGTTGTGCTTGTTCTCCTCACGAAGCTGCATATTGCTTTCACGAAGCAAATTGATTTCTCTTACCTGCAAAAAGTTGAATGACTTGTGAAATTACCATTGACTGCTGCGATTAACCAATGTCGTTAAATCCCCTCACACCACCCCCCTCCCCGTGCCCACAAAAATACAAAAAACAGAAAATTTCATGAAAAAGAAACTAATTATAAATTCATCACCTGAAGCTGCAGAGCCTTGAACTCTTCATCCTTGAATAACATCGCTCTATCATTCTCACATTTAGAGTGGAGCAACTTTTGAGCTGCCTCAGAAGCCTTGAGAGCAGTTTCAAGCTAAAAACAAAATAAAAAGTTTTACGAAGAGCAGTGGAATTTATTTAAAACATATTGTATTAAGTGAACCATAAGCAAAAAAGGGAACAATGTTTAAATGTTCCTGCAATGCTCTTGAAAAACAAAAAATCATTCTTCAGAAGCAATACATTACAGGTTCTTCAAATGGACAGTCAGTATATCTAGATTCAAATGAAAGTCCTTGTGTATATCATCATTTAAAGAAATAATGCTTCCTAAAACAAAGTACACAGTGACGAATAAACACTTTTTTAAAATGTATTTAGCTGGGTTTTTAACAATTGAATATGGATGAGCCAAAATAGTGCACAAAGTCTGATCCCACTTATGGATGCTATTGTTTGTTATATTCGATGAGATTAAGAACTGAGAATAAATCATATAGTAGCCAATTATGAACTTAATTAATTTTACTTAGGTTACTTGTCATGAATTGCAGCAAAGGTCCCACAATGCTCATACAAGACACTGAATAATATAATGTAATGAGTTGGTTAATTTGGAACCTAAGGTACATATGTATGTTGACATGCTTTTGAAATAACTCATTGAATGTAATAATTGAACAAATAATTGAATGTACTCTCTCTCTCTCTCATCTCCTTACACCACATGTCCATCAACGACCCCTCTTTATTTCTCATTAATGGCTTGTGTCTTCATATAATCTGAAGCTAACCAAGGTTTCAGTTTTTGAATGATAAGCAGACTAGTATAAAGGCTTTTCTTATTCTGTTTGCTGCTTCCCACCAATCTTTCCTTTCACTTCTTCGGCATTATCTTCTCCTCTTCTCTTCTTCTTCCCTTTTATTTTCTCTTCTTTGACTTGTTCTCCTATTTATCAATGGACGGCCATGATTCTAATATTGTAGCATATGATATGCCCCATGCATTCCTAGGGTTTTCTATCTCTGGTGTTCGTCTCCTTCAAACCGATTGGAGAGTTCCTAGTTGGAAGGTTGAAAATACTTACCATCCAGGTTTTAAATCTAGATCACAACAAGTAAATACCAATCAATACGTATATATGTCCAACAGGTATTTTAAACATCCTACTATCACCTCTCCTGGGGCATGGCAGATAGGCAGTGGAGTCCCACATATGCTACTCAGCTTCCTCTTATAAGCAGGACTGCCACAGGGATGGTCACCTGCTGCCACTCACTGTTTCTTTCTTGTATTTCCATCTCAGCTTACTGAAGCAGTTTGGAATTCTTAAAGTCATAACCACAATTAATAGTTGTACACTTTTTAGTTGTAGGATCACTGTTTGGAAGTAGAGGCCGTTAATAGTAACATGCTTCATACTACTAACTTTTTTCAAAGCCTAACAAATTTCAGAATAAAAATCCTCAATGTATAAGCAACATGTTTCTATCAAATAAAGAATATTAGAGATGTAGTTTCCACAATTTCATCTGTAAAAGAGAAGAAAAAAAAAAGACAAATATAGATAAAAGTTGCACTTAAGAGAACAGTAAATAAAAAATTTAACATACTTGTGCTTGTAGCCGTGAGTTTTCCTGCTTCAGCAAGGTTTTCTCAGTCTCTGCCTGCATATTATATATCATGACATTTAAAACATACATGATAACCACCTAAGTAGCAGATAAACTCAACTTACTATTTCTTTAGAACGGCGAAGATGGCTGATAACACTATGTAAATCACTCTCTGCTTTTGAATCTGCACTCTGAGCGAAAAGTCCAGCAGAATTGTGCTCTTTATCGGCTAATCTAACATGCAGAGACTCCAGCTGACCAAGTAATATTTTATTCTGAAAGATGACAACAGGGAAAATGCTTAAAAGATGTGGAATAGAATGCAGTTACATAATTCATTCATACTAATATTCAGATATTCTGGTAGGCAACAGATGATCTGTTAATGAGATTAAAAAAGACATATAAAACTAACATTATATAAAGGAAAAAAAACATAGGTTATAGAAGCTTAGTAGAGATAAGCCAACACCAAAACACCGATTTACAAGAATCAGCAAGGGTGGTTGTAAAAGTCAGGAAAAATCACCTCATGTCTATCTAAAGTTACATGATACACCTTTTGGAAAAGCTCCCTCCTAATTCTAAAGGGACTCAAGAATTAATCATCATTATCATGAAAGCTATCCTAACTTAAACTACATCAATTTGCAAATCTTACTTTGTTCATAACATTTCAATCTCTTGATTTCTCTCCTGTCACCTTCTGTTTATTGACAGAAAAATTTAAGCTCCTGAATTTTAAAGTACTAATCCTAAAGCAAGAAAATCACATGTTCCAGTGTCTCATGCATCCAAAGTGGAGCTGCCATACAAGTGAGCCATTTTGAGCAGAGTGTCAACTTGAAGATTAGAACAAGAAGAACTAGTTTAGTAAACAAAGCTGAGCCTCAGCCTTTCCTAGATGACGTGTTTCCACTCCATGAGATAAAAAAAGCTTGCATAAAACACCTAATATATTAGATTATGACAAAGTCATCATTTCATACTCGCCATCTATAATAACTAATATACGTTATACAGAATGAAAGACTTTAAATTATCATTTCCAGATAAGACGAGATCAGTTTCATGCACTAATTCACAAGAAGCATAATTAACCTGGTTGTGAACAAATTCTCAAACAAACTGATTATCTGCAGTACAAATTTAGCTTGTCAACTCAAGCTCTGCAAGTCTACACTTGTAATCCAAATAAAAATTACTGTCCTGGTAGACTATGTTGAAATTGTTGATAGGCAATTTTTCCGGCTCGCATAATCCAGGTTATAAAAGAAATTGCAACTCAAAAGAACAAAATCAACATTCCATAAAGCCTAAAAGGAAACAAGAAAAGGTGCATCAACAACACACATTCAATGGTTAGCAATATCTACATGTGGGCTATCCATGGGAACAAACACTAATACAGAAGAACGATCCTAGAAAAGCCATATGATTGCTGGAGTGCAAACTAAGACAGAAGAACGATCACATGTTTAGAGAAATCCATACTAGTAATTGCAGCTTATACTTCCACCTTTAGCTGGGGAGATACTTTTAAAAAGACCCAAAATACCAGACAATATATGTCACCACTACAATCTATGTCAACAATACTGACACCATAATAATTCACTGATCTAATGGAAATTGAAGTTGCTTTACAGAATTCTTATATATTTCTTTGCCTTGCATGTACTTCATGTCTCTCCAGTAATCTATCCCATTAGCCATAATCGAATGAGCCCTGGCCTAAGGAACAATCCGGAAAGATGTGATCATGAAAATAGTGGATTGATCTATGATATCATAGATCAATTTTCCAGGGAAAAAGAAAACAGCTAAGCCATGCAGATAGTTAATGAAACAATTAAGTCAGAAGCAACAGAACTGACAACTAAAAGTTATCGGTGAACTTATAGCATCAAGATTAGAGTCAACCAAAATGAGAAGAATATTTTTTATTATGTATTTTCTTTGCCATTGTTCCTATTTTCATTGATGAAAGTTGAATGGAACAAACTCAGGCCTTGAGACAAAAAGACAAACTTTAGAAACAATTTTGCATGAGAGTGTCTGGTTAAAATGTAAAAGGTTTCCATAATAGTATGATCATAATATGCCCTCTAGAATGATAAATCAGATAATAAATAAAAACAATTTTAACCGGACACTATCATGCAAAATTGTTTCTAAAGTTTGTCTTTTTGTCTCGAGGCCAGAGTTTGTTCCATTCACTTTTGTTGTACAAAAGTGAATTAAATAGCAATGACATATTCAATTACAGTTAGTAAAAAGATAATAGTAGTATATAGTATATACTAGTAGTACACAAAGGCCTACCAGAATATCAATCAAATAAAAAAATGAATAACCAATTGGACAAACATGACATACTTGTTCATTTAATTCATTAGATTTCCTCTCAGCTTCATCCTTCATAGCCTGCAAAGTTACCTTTTCCTTTTCCCATGATGTCTTCAGCATTTCCTGAAACCATAAAAAGGTGTGTCAAAATTAAGTATGAACACCCAGTAAAACATCAAACCTAAGACAGCACAAATGACAACCCTAAAAAAAACTTACGCACAACAGATAGGACCACAAAATCACACTCCCAGCTCATGAATGAGCAAACAAATAATAGAAAACAAAGCAGGAAAAAGGAAAATAATGTTTAAAACATGGCAATTAACATGGGCATATTTAATTGAAAACAATAACAACATTATTTGCTGACTCTTCATTATAAGGGTGATGTTGACCACAGTAGAGTTCAATAACAGGAGAAAATATAAGTTGGGATAGAAGCAAATACAAGCGAAAAAACAACTAACTTTGCAGATATCAAACAGCAAAAACAGCAAACAAGTTTTGCAAATAAGTTGGGATAGAAAATATACATTTTCAGTTTTGATGGTATCTGAAACCTCCTGCAGCTTTGCTATTTCACATTGCAACAAAGATAACTCTTTAGATGTTTTAGTCAACTCCTGAATTGTCTCTGATTGGAGCATAACCTGCAAAAACAGCTAGGATAGTAATCACTAATTTCTTCATAAAACAAAAAAAGTAAAATCTAGTAAAGAAGCTTTTGGTCTAGACAGCAGTAGTAATTAAAAATCTAGCATTGAAATCACATTAAAACTAGTAAAGCCACAACCAATGCAAGTCAAACAAAAAATTAGTAGTACCAGTCGATCAGCAAGGATCAACCTGCTCAGCCAAACACAAAAACAATATAGGCCTAGACAGGTGGGAGTTTGCTGATTCTGATCACGACTCCACTGACTTTCAGGATTCAATCAAGATTAGCTAGGTTCAACTCAACAACAATTATTGCGATTCCATCAAATATTTCATCAAAATGTCTTTTTAATTAACACTTCCATTAAAAAAACCAAACGCTACAGATTGACTGAAAACATGAGAACTTTACCCAAAATAATCACAAATCCACAGAGTTGCCCAGACTTTGCTACAGATTGACTGATATTGATGATATTACTAAAACCAAAATGCTAAATGAACTGCTCTATGTATTAATAATAATCAATGATTATTTAACTGTTAATGAATTTTCAATAATTTCCTAAATATTAGAAGTATCTAAAGTATCAAACTGTCAAAACCAAGAGTTTTATGTATAGAGGAGTATAGAACCTGTCTTTCATAATTGTCCTGGGCAGTTCGCCAGCGTTTGTGCTCCCTTTCTAGATCTTCTTTTAACAGTGACAATTGTGTGCCCAGTGATTCTATCTGTGTTCTACAGTAAGATGGAGAAACATTATGATGAGCTAATAGAACTTCACTAAAAAAATTGATAAAGAACTTCAGAAAAACATACACTTTTTGAGAAATTTCTCCCCTTAGTCCTGAAGTTTCAGCCAAGAGAGAAGAGACTTCCCTATCTTTGGCTTCAGTAAGAGAGACAGCTTCTTCACACTTTAATACATATTGCTTCTCGAGCTCAGACACCCTATCCCTGAGAGATGAAACTTCACCTTCTAAGGCCTTCTTTACTCTCTCAGCCTGAAGGCAAAAGGAAAAGCAAAATTTTCAGTAACAAGAAAATAGCTCAGAGAAGAAATTGGCATGTTCAACTTGTCAACTCTAATCATAGTCTGAATCACCTCCAATTTGTACGTTTCATGTGCTGATTCAATTTGCTTCAGTGCCACGTCATTTGTGTGTGCTATTTCTTTGTACTGCCCAGACAGATCCAAGTCCATAGAATTATAGAAGAATAAAATATTATAAACATTTACTGGATTACCATACCTGAACCATATAATCCTTATTAGCTTTTGCCTCTTCTTTTATTTTTTCCAACTCCTCTGTTATTTTCCAGAGCTCTCCAGAAACCTATTAGAATCATTGAAAGAAACAAAATTTGCTTAGTGCTTCTTTCAGGTAAAAATGGGTACAGCTTAACATATCATTTCATTAATATGATGGAATAAGAATCTGCAGTACAATTATAGTATAAGAATGACGATGAATCTTTGTCATATATTACTGAATTATTATACAATTATACAGCAGATAGTTGCTGGAGCACAACTTAAATGAGATTTCATATGAGAATGTCTTTTCCAGGTAAGGAACATAGTCTCATAGAATATCACTTGACATTCTACCAATATCCAATATCAGTGCTGATCACTAGACATAACTCATAATTGTCAATGCCTACCTATATGGTTCTCTACACTAATTTTATCCAATGGTGCAGATGCTAGACATCTGACATTGTTACTTTGTGTACAAAAGCATCTGTAGGAATGGTTCAAACTTCAAAGTTCAAACCATATATCAACACCAAAATTTATATTTTCAAGCCAAAAAAAAGACCTCATTGATGATACACCCTAAGAATACATGTATGGATTTATCAGGTAATAAAACACTTAAGCAACTAAAAGGTTGATCACAACCACATGTCCGCACATAAGAGGTGACAACATAAAAAATGAAAATTTTAAAAGCATGACTTTTTATGAAAAGTTCAAAGTTAATATAACACTTGCAGCAACTGAAAGGGTCAATTGTAACCATAATGTCAATGAATCAAAATGGATTAAGAAACATGAAAAACTTAAAAAGCATGATTTTTGCCAACACACAATCAGAGTACTCAGGCAATCACATGATCATTTGCTAAAAATAGTGGAAGGTGGTTTCCCAAAATCTTTGCTGAAAGCAGAACTCAGTCTTTGATAAGAGAGCTGATTAAATAACAACTAAAGTGCTGAATGCATATCCGGGGACAATTATGTATCAATAAAATGATCACATTGGCCACAATATACAGTGAAGTTATGAGAGATACTAATGCACATTAAGCCTAAAATAAGAAGAGAAAACCAATTTATAAGTGTTATCTGAAATAACATCAGAATCTCCTAGTTTTGCCATGAAGCACACCCAGACTGTTATTTATAATAATTCCATTCTGAAATAATTTAACACTAAAGAGTTTGAAATAACTTGTGAATACTACCATTCCTTATCCTTGGCAATAGCTGTAGGATTCTAGCTTTTGACCAAACAATGATCAAGAAGAAGCAAAACGACAATTCTAACCAAACTTCACTTTGTGTTATGTGTCATGCTGTTTCACATACAGCTCCCTCAAATTTATGAATGTTAACAATCCAAATGAACTATTTGCATCAGCAAGGGTAAATTTTGGAAGCAGCGTATCAGTACCAAATTAACCCAAAAACAGAAATGGAATGTACCTCATTTGTAGAAAACACTGTATGGTCATGTCTGCTATCCCCTTTAATGACCTGTATTGATAACATGATTAGCATACAAATAAGTTCAGCCCAATCCATTAAATCTCAAGCAATACAAATAATGAATGATTTTGGTATGAGAGCCTGCAGATCACTCCCTTTTGGGGGCAAGGCTCATGTGGTATGTGGCCAGTTCATTACAAGTAGAACATCTGTTATTTGTATTTTGTAGACTAATGAACCTGAAAAAGGCTAACCCACAAAGTAGTGCTAGGGTATGTCAAAGCATAAAGCCACTAATATGATTACCACATGCCACATACTGGAGACTACCTACATGCTGACCTTGACAAGGGGAACAAAATTTAGTAACAAACTCAGATGAAAAGATCGCTAGATTCACATGGTATATGTTTTGCTATGGGGAGATACTCTCCTGAGGCATGGCTCATAGTGGGGCCAGGAGAAATATTGTTTCAATTGCTTAGCTACCCCAGAAACTACTGGATCATTATCAGCTGGTATAAATAAACATATCAGAAGAAAATGAATGCCAAATTGCATACAAATGGCAAAAGGTCCACTTGGCATATAATGTTCCATTTAAGTGCAGAACAGTTTGCAGTAGATTAAAAACTTCCAAAAACCCATAATGAAGGAAATTCCATTGAAGTGGTCCAGATTAATTACAATAAACAAAGTGACAAGCACATTAAAAACTTCAACAACCCATAACACACCAAATGCTTGATGTTTCATGTATTGTTTCCCATGATGGTTCATTCTATACAGATAGTCAAATCCAATTTCTGCTGATTTTATGGTCTTGTTGCTAAAAATAGCTGGACTCGGCCTACCCTGGCCTGACCTAATCAATTTTGATTTGTTAGCTTCAAAAGAAAAAAACAGAATATAAGCACTGAAATAGGCCAATGACTGTCAAAAGACTCAAAACTATCTTCGGATAGGAGCACTGAAAGAAGCAGAGAAAGATAGTGACTGTAAAGGGAAGGAAACAACAAGATTCTTAAGTTTGTCATCCACTGTCATGCTCATTGTCTGCCTCCACCTGAGCCAGAGGACCAAGAAAAACGGTAGAGGATAGAGAAAACAACTCTTAGCCTTGTAAGGGACAAGGAAGCCCATGCTAAAGCATTAAGGCATTACATCATTCAGAGTTACTTCAAAGCCGATGTCTGCTTTCTTCAAAGAAAGTCTTTTTTTCTTTTGTCTTTAAATTATCTAGCACATCCTTGCATGATGTTTAAAGAGGTTTCAGAGCCACAAAGGGGCACGTCCTATCTTCAAATCCTATTTGATGAACAAGTTTTCAAGTTTCCTTTTGATTTTAACACCCAAAAATACTGTTTTAAAAACAATTAAACAGGCAATTAGATTCTTGATTTATCTTGCAATCCTTAAATGTTTCCCACGTTATTCATTCATAAACTGCCTTTTTTGAATGCCTCAACAAAATCCACGTAAAAAATTACAATGCTGGCATTAAGTAATTTCTCCAGTCATCATTTCTAAAATATATTATCAAAATACTTTCACATAATACGTCAGTCTTTAGCCATCTGAGATATCAAGTGTATCACAATATCTAAATGCTAAAGCAAAAAAAAAGAAAAGGACAAACAGTATCATTCTAAGGCTTCATGGTGTGATCAAACCATTTTAACAGATCACCTAAGTAGCACCAAAATAAATAATATATATCGGAGGAACATAATAAGCAAAAGATGTAAACATCAAGAGAAGCATCATACAGCACCCAACATCTACTCAGAGACAAGAGGGTCTCACATTTACCTTATGTTCAGTACTCTTCATCTTTGTTTCAAACTCAGAACATCGAGCCTAAAAGATAGAGACTTAATTCAGACAATATATTAAGAATATAAATATTTAAATGTGTAACTTCCATATTTAATTTAAAGAAAACCTCAGCTACAGCAGCCCTAGACTCGGCAGATGCAACAGCACTCCAGGCCTCAGCTAACTCTTTCTTCATTTCCTGAAACTGGTTTATAGAAGCCTCCAATGCATTTTCCTTTTCATTTGTTAGAGCACGAACACGATCCCTTTCTTCTTGAAGTTCTCTCTTGACTTCTGCCCACTCTCTCTGGACAGAGGAGATTTGTCAACAGCACTATCATGTGTGCGATAATATATACAAAACTAACCAATAAGCGTTAACAACCAAATTTTTTTGTCATTAAGCTCAGTTGGACCCCAGCCAACAAGCTGCTTGAAGTTAGCCTGCAGAAATTAGCACCACATCTGGAAACCTTTTGAATTGGCACTGTCAAATGGTATGATACTAAGCCAGGTATCCAAATGTATACCTAGGTCCAGAGTCTCAATTTAATGTGTAAATCCAGTATTAAGCAATGTACTGGAAAGATAATAAAAAAATGCAACAACTCGGGCATTTGAAATACAAGAAAATGTAAGCACTTATTAGTGGAAGGATTCTCAATATGCATATGAAAACAAAAAAAAAGTGATTATCACGAGGGAAAAGGAAAAGACGGAAAAAAAACACAAACTACAAGAAAGAGGACAACCCAAAAAATCGCATGCATATGACCTTAAAACAAAAGAAAAATGATGCAGAATATTAATACTACAAAAGAAGCTGAGTATAATTGTCATACCTCTATTCGTTTTGCATATTCCTCTAGTTTTCTCATTTCTACAGCTCTTGAATTCTAAATTATGAGAAGAAAATTATCAGAATATACATCATTTATAACCCAAATGATGTCAAAAAAACACAGCAATAGGAACAGCTAACGACAAACATACCTCCCGAACCTCTCCAGCACTTTGAATGGTGTCAAGGCTTGACTGCATCAAAAGCAAACCACCATCCAAATTATCAATCGAATAAAATAAATAGTAACAAGTTTTAACATCATTTATCATGCAACATTCTCCAGATCATAAAAAGGGAAAAGCATGCACAAACAAATGCCCACCTGGAACTCCAGAAAGAAATGCTACACAAAACCATGAAAATGACAAGCTACTAAAGAACAGTGACGGATTCAAAAGATAATTGTGAGAACAGTATCAAACAACACCTGAAGACGATGTACTCTCTCCGATAAGTTGCGAACTTCATCAGAAGCTCTTCTTTCTGAGTTATTTAGTATCTCTTTTTCATGCTTCAAAATGGACACCTGAAAAGGCAGCATATGAATAAACTGATCCAAAAACATCAACACGAAGTGATTATCCTACCTCCATAGTTAGTTTCCTTGCATTCTCCTCAGCTTCTTGTAGAGAATTAGAACATTCCCGGAGCCTCTTTTGGAAATCAACTACTAAATGAGTCAATTCCACATTTCTAGCTGAGACAGCATTGGCTTCCTTTCTCTGCATAGATTTCAGAGGAAAATGCACAGCGATGAATGTAAGCATTACAGGAAAAAAAGGACTTCTAAAGCACAAATGCTCTTGATACAAGATGAATATCAATTTATCAATACAAACCTACTAAAACAAAGCACACAAATGTCCATATGGAGTAAACTAGTTGATTGACACATGCCTTGCGAATTTAAATATACAGATCTAGAAGTAATATGTTCCTGTTTGATATTCATGTAAAAAGATGGGACAAAATGAGATATTTGAATTTCTTTTTACTTTTTCTGAGACACATTAGCTATTGCAAAAATGGTTCATCCAATGTAAATTAAGACTAGTATACAGGTTTTCAGAGGCTGCACTGTGGTTAAATAAAGATGACATTCACATTGTTACCAGTCTAAAAGGGAGAATTTTAAATAATTCCACAAAGAAAGGAACACAGGTGATATCAAGAAAGAACATTTAATGTGGCGAGGCAGAAGGAAACTCAGAACAATACTCCTCAGCGTCTAGAATAAATACTGGATATGCTAAACAAATCAACAATTTATAACAATTTACAAAAGATTACTTATGCTACCAATTTTCAGCAAAAATCTACCTGGTGTTCAATTTCCTTCTTCAAACCATCAAACTGATCTTTGGCAAAATTTGCTTCCAAAGCCCTTTTATCACGCTCTAAACGTAATGAGGAAACTTCACTCCTTATTGAAGAACAAAAACACAGACCACAAGATTTAAAGAAGTGGCATAAAATATAAATGTCAGATCAAGCATCAACTAATAAAATAGAATACAGGAACTTTGTACACAGCTTGCATGCACACAAGGCTGTCTATATTTACAAACTCAAAACAAATAAAAATGATTTAACTGTTTTAGAGGGTAAACGGAACCCAGTTAGAAACCCCTGAAATTTCAGCATGGTTCGGGCCAGATTCTCATAACATTTACAGGCACTTGTGGAAGTCTCATGGTATTTATCAGGTGTACCATCCAGGCACTGATACACTATATGTTGTGTTACCAAAAAAATCAACAAATAAATAAAAATTTGGTAACTTTTGAGGCATATCAGGAGTACCAAAACCTTAACAACTGTTCGGTAAAAGGTCCAATGTTTTACTACAATCATAGAACTGTTTCAAACCTTTCTTACAAGTACTTTAATTTCTCAGAATAAAAAAATTATGCATTCAAACAGATTGCCATCAAATGGCTAACGAGAAACCAATTTTGGAAGTGCAACGGATATGACATTGTGATACAAAGCAAATAAAATACTCTTCATGGTTAGAACCATTCATCAGTTAATACTTCGCAGTCATCCCGAACCAACAGCAGAGAAGACATAAGAAGACTTGAAATGTGGTGAGAATAGAATGATTTATGTAAAAAAAAAAGAAAAAGACAACTTCAATGTTACACGAAGAAAAGCAGAAGAGATTAGGGGTGGAAAAAGATATTCCCAGTACAAAAGGAGTCTTTCAATAAGATAAAATGACACTTTTTCGACAAGCCAGCAATTTATAGAGGATTGAAATATCATAATTTAGCTTTAAATGGACTTACATGCACTTGGATGCAGGCATGTTGGATATATTGACAGACATAAAATGAAGTTCATGTTATGCAGAAGACAACACCTAGAAGCAGATACAGGGAACTGGAACCAACATTCCAAAGTGAATTAGGAGGAACATGGTAAATGCTTAAGGAGGATTTCAAAAGAAAATGCACTGACTAGCCCAGAATGGTGAAAAAAATTAGTTATGTCAATCCCATATGGTAAATGCTAGCTGTTCTCCATTTACTCAAATACCAAACAGGGAAAAACCCACACCTAGAAAATCATATGGGTCAAATCCTTGGGCACCAATCAGAATCACGTGGGTCAAATCATCAGACACCAACCATTTGATTATATTAATATTTGTTAGGAATGATAATCTTCACACAATCACAAAGGAGAGAAGAAAAAACAAAAAAATAATTTAAAAATAACATCTAACATTTACTCAACTCCACATTAAATAATCAATTATGTCCCTTCCAACTGCTTAAAAAAAAGGTGTTCATTAAAGTCTCAAAGACCATTTTTAGACAGTTTGCAGCAACAATAACAAACTATTTTACAAAATGAACTGAAAAGTAGAAAATTATTCTAACTTTGGGTATGCAAAAAAATCAATGCAATAGTGACAAGGCAGGAAGCTCGATCTATGATGCACCAAAGACAGTTAACAATACCTTAATTTACCCAAGTCCTCTTCTAGACTTCTAGCACGCTCAGCAAGCTGCTCATAGGCTTTCCTTGAAACTTCCTAAACACAATGGAAGACCAATTCCATTAAGACAAGGCAAACAACAAAAGAAAAATGACAGAATGATCATTCACATGATCCATCAAGTAAATATTACCTGAGAACCCTCAAATAGAAGCATAAGCTCCTTCTTTCCATCCTCTGCAAAAATATTCACTGATAATTGCAAGAATAACCAAAGTATTGGAACCCAACATGCAGAAATGAAGACTTGGGGTGGTATTCATTTCCTGGCAGAAAAAGGATGCTGGGAATTTGTTGGTACCTAAGAAACTACGGTGCAGAACACTTATTTGCCATAGATGGGAGCTGCCACTGCCACTTGAAACTTAACACTGGTGGCACCTTGGTTGGATCAGACCAACCAGATGGACTGCCTTCCTTACAAAGGGTGCTAACAGTAACCTTGTGACTACAGACATCCTATCTGGGACTTCATTGTCCAGTTTAGCTCAAGAAAAGACCCCAGTGGAACCATGCATTGCATAATATTATGGTGTAGAGTGACTAAAATACCCATTTGAGTTTTTGAAAAACTATATTGAAAAAAAAAAAAACATGTGCTACTTGAACAAACAAGAACATCTCTTCAACATGTTAATCTTTCAGGACTTCATGGTAGTTCTTGTAATCATATGCATATATAGGAGGAGATAACATACAGCAAATCAGGTTGCCAATCTTATGAATGTCATTTTCCGGCACACATACGTCAGAGGCATTCAAAGTGCCTTTTTAAGGCCAGAATGAAAATGAATAATCAAGATGAATAAAGCATGATTAATAAGCATAGTAGTCCCACAACAAGGAACAGACAATGACAACAGAACAGAAAATGTAGTTGCAACCAGTGAATTCAATAGGCGCTCACCTTGCCCGAGCGCTTCGTAACAGGGTCACTCGGACGCGCTTGAAGAAGGCGCCGCCCAGGCGTGCATCTGGGCCCAAAGAGTGGGTAACTTAGGCGAGCGCCCGATTAAATCAAGTCCAGATTAGCCCAAGCGTACCTCGTTGGACCACAAGCCTCTTCCTCCCTATGGTCATCGGACCGTGAGCCCCCTTCACCCTACACTGCCAAACCACGAGCCCCCTTTGCCCTACGCCGTCGTACCACGAGCCTCCTCCCCCTACACCACCGTCTGCAACTTTGTTTCTTCATCATGTGTGTTTATGTCGTCGACCAGCTTTGGTTTGCCATAGATTGCCAATATCCTCTGCCCTAATCACCACCATCCTCCATCGATTACTTCTCCATCTCCTCCTCTTTCTCAGTTTATAGGTAACAACAGCTTTGTTAAATGATCTCTTTCCTGCACCATTAATGATCTCCTATTTCCTATTTGTATTTCCTACACTTCGTTAAATTTCCAACATCAACTTGAGGTGGGTACACTATTAGGAGTTAGAACATATACTGTTACGTAGGAATATTGTAGATATCTGCTCTTATTTCCTGCAATGTAACTTTACTTTATGTGATTGTGTCATTTTTATTTTTGTGATCATATTTATCAATCATAATATATTTTTAAAATTTTAATATCTGGGAGCACCTTGCTTCACTTAGGCGGGAGACTAGGCGAGCACCTAGCGCTTTTGAAAACACTGGTTGCAACATTGCACATGCAATTTGATGTATAAAGTCACATATCACAAAGATGACTAGGATAATAATCCTCAAGATTCCAAAGTGCATCTTAGTACAATATATCAAATGTAAAAAAAATTGCACCTGGAATAGATTCTTTGTACACATGGCTAGAAGATAACGTCCTCCTCTCTTCCTCATACAATCTCCTATACATTGCAACCTACACAAGAAATAGGCAAGATTGCAACATGGATGTAAAACACTTAAGCAATGTTGAATATGTTTCTTTCGTAAAGTTCAAAATGAGCATGACCACAAGCCCATGACTTACAGAGCTATGAAGAGATTCAATCATCTGCCCTTGTTCTTCAGATTTTTTTAGCACTGTATCAACCTTAGCAGTTGCCTCCTCAGTGACCTTTTGGAGCTGAATTTGGAAATTCTCCTAAAAACCAAGACATGAATACTCAGACAACTAGACAACCATCAGGTACACTGTAAAAATACAAATAGTGTAATGAAGTTGAACTAATTTATAAACTCCATATTACAAACACAAGTGGAAAAGAAAGATCCAAAATATCATTTAAGAACTTGATATTCACCTTTAACTCCTCTTCCTTATTCTCAATTTCACTAGAAAGCCTAAGCACATGACTTCGGAGTTGGACATTTTGCTCAACTAGTTCATTTATGTCCTTGAAAGACATCTGTTGGAAGTGGAAAATATATGTAAAACATTTCAGAACTTATCTGAAAGGAGTGATTTTAAAGTGAAAAATGTCATAAAATTTATTATGTAAACTGACATACAGGGCATTCAGTAGTAGAACCCCCGGCATTAATTCCATCAATGTCAAAAGAATTGTCAGCATATACTTGATAAACACCACAGCGAACTTGAATATCTTGGCATTCTTTTAATAGTACTGTCACCTACAACAAAGTCATTGCATCAACAAAAATGTTCATCAATGGATTCAATCTTAATCAGCACTTCATATTTTTCCTCTTAATGACTCAAAGAACATGAAGACACCTACCTGTTTCTCAAGATCACTGATTTCCTTCTGCGCGATTGTATAATCACGCTCACGCTTTTTCAATTCGGCCTAAAAGACAACTTTTAGGACAGACTGTAAAAATTAATATGTATTTCCACAATGAATTTCCATACCTTCAAGTTTCGAATGATATTCTCAAAACTATCATGCTCCAGCAAAGACTGCTGCAACTTTTGGTTCATCAAATTGTAGGCTTCAATCATTCTCTCATGTTCAGCTGATACAAAGCTAACAAGGTTTTATCTTCCAGCAAGAACATAAATGAGTACAACAAGAACACAACCACAATAAACATATTAAAATAATCATGGAAGAAGTAGAAATGCAAGCCTTCCACATTTCTGGTTTCAGATAATTTGACTCGACAAGAGTTAAATATAATAATCACATAGTGAATAAAAAATCATAGAGCCACAGATCTCGATCATAATAGCATCAAAAGCATAAAAAAGAAAGGTAACCAAGAAACAGGAAAAACAAAGGGAGCAAAAAAGATCAGGCAAAGTGAATATCAGAAAGATAAATAGGTGTCTCAAGCCAATATTCACAGTACAAGGCCGCCATGCATAATAGAAGTCAATATCCTAATTGTGTTTGCTGTACAACAAATGCTACTGCACTATAAAGAAATAAGCTACAGACAATAGCACAGGACTATGGTTTTGCAGTACCATGCCATCTTGAACAGGACCAAAAGAAAGAATCTCATCTAGAGTTTGAATATTCTCTAATTACTAAGTTTACAGGTTCTTATTCAAGTATTGCAGTCCAATTGGGGTCAATCAGTTGGGAATAGTTTCAGCAAGCAGCATCTTTTCTTCTTATTAAAGAGTCCAAGATTATGTAGAAGTAGCAGATCAATTATATTCATTGATAAACATGCAACCACTTTAATGTATCCAATTTCATTTTCTCTATCACCAAGATTTTCTGAAATCAGATAAATATTAGTGTTGCTGAAGAGAGCCTAGCATAACAAAAATTATTTCCCATTTTAATCTGTCTTTCAGTATATAAGAATCAAAGGTCTTCCATTAGTTATCTATTGTTTCAGCATCAACCTCCCTAAATCAACATACCTAACCGATACAATTGACTCTCAAGACTTCTACCAAACAACACCCACAAAGCCATCAGTGTGGCCATCCTAAAAAGATATCCTTGCCTTGTGCAGCAAACTCCCAACTCTTTTGAATTCTTCATGAAACTTATTGAGAACATCAGTCTACATATCAAACCCTAACAAGGTATATCTAAGATTCAAATGTCCAATATAAACTAGGCTAATATGTTGGCTTGTACCAGTTGGCATTGTAAAGCAAGGTATGCAATACCGTACCATACCGGTGTTTCGAGGTTGGCTCGGTACGGTATGGTACCATGTACCGAGCGATATGCCAAGGCATACCGAACGGTACACCTAATTTAGGTGCAAAACCCTCCGAAAATACTTGAAAATAAAAAAAATAGTTAAGATAGGATTTTTAAGTTAGAAATAAATATAGTAATAGCATAAGTTTAGCAAAATCAATGTAAATTAGGTAAGAATAATATCACATATCTTTTTCGGGCTTTGAAGAATATCTTATGCAAGGTTCGTATTTCAGTCCATTACGGATTGTCCTTATATAAATATTAAAATATCTACAGAAAAATCATTTGAATTATTAGACTATGTTATTGCAATATAAACTCTAAAATTCAAATAAATTATATAATCATATATGTAGATATACATGATTACTGATTCTACTACCAAAACGAACGACGGGCCTCCATGGATGGTGGATCGGGGTCCTCGATCTTATACATCAGCATATCAATATGATATGTTTATTGGACCCAATCATGAAATTGATCCCATGACATAGTGTATTGATATACTGTATGTCATTGATGCATCAATGTGATGCTGATCGTCATGAATCATATTTGTCCGAGGCAGCTCTTGAGGCATATATTGGTGAATGTCAGAGCTTCTACTTTCGCTATTGATCTGTTGCTCTGTATCATACTATTGCTCAGAGAATGATGACCAACTATCACCATACTGTTGTTGCCCGTATAATTCTTCATAATACGATGGTTGTGAATACGATGAGCTTCTTTCTGTGTCTATATCATGTAGGTTGTGTCTATGAGAAAGGGCTCCAACGGTCAATTTGACCGTTGGAGCATTGTAGCAATGTTACAGTGCGGTAACGATCGAAATCGACCATTATCGAGTTGTGTCGAGCGATAACGATCGAAATTTCAACCGTTACCGCCTGATATTACCCTGTATCGTCCGATACGGGCGCTTTTAAACGTTCCGCCCGATAGCGGGCGGTCCGCGTACCGATAAGCCATCGAACCGGTACGTACCGCCCGTACCGGGCGGTACCATTCGAAATTGCATACCTTGCTGTAAAGAACCTTTGTTTTAATAGATTTAAAATTCTTGATTCATTTCCATCTCATCCGAGCATTTTTCTTCTTAAGATTAGATTGTTGAACCTAGTAAATCAAATTACGCCTAGATTGGTTTGGGCATGAATGGAGACACTGACCTGACCTCCCCATTTCAGGCAATCAATTCCAATTTTTCTAAGATGTTAGGCATATGTTTTTGGTTTCAAAATGCCCCGAACTGAATGCCTTTCAAGGCTCACAAAGAGTGGCAAGGTCGTTCTTCCTCTCTACATGATCATCTGACCACCTTCGCCCACCCCGTCATCATCGCTCATCCACCTGTCGCTTACCTTCCACCAAATCTCTAATACTTTTCTTCTTTGCCACTTTTCTTCCACCACAACCTCATCCTCTCCTTCTCTCCTTCCTTCCTCCGGCCCCCTCCCCAGCAAAACGAATATCATGGTGCATACCAACAGACCATGTGTCGCTACATCGGCATTGACCAAACCCAGACCAGAAAGGCCATCAATCAGTATGGATGCAATAACCAAAATTTTATTCCTTGGTTGAACCCCTATCATTTTCATGATTAGGCTTCCTTGAAGTATGTTTTTATGTCTAGAACCTTCTATGTAGTTATTCCGGACGATATGAGGATAATCACATGCATCTTAAGACACGATGGCCTTTGAAATCTCATCTTCGAAAGCTAGCACAGACCAAACTAGAGTTTAGATCAAGTCCTTTGATTGGCATAGTCAAACGAGAACTTGGTTCAACCATGATGCTATTCTTCAATTATGGTGAATGAAGCAATTACCTCAAATGTTTTTCTTAATGCTCTACCTTGACCGTGTAGTTGTCAATGCCCCTTTTAGTCAATAATTTGAGGTAGGAAAGCAGGATTCAAGTCTTGTTGTGCAAGACACTTGAGACAAAAATGGGGTTTCAAGTCTTTAAACAATGAACATAACCAGCCACATTGAGTTCACACGATTCATCAAAGAACCAACAGGGTAGGCAGGATTTTAACCCACACTTAAAAGCACATTCGATCAAGAAGCCAAACTAGACTGGACAGATAACCAGAGAGAATCAAACAACTATAGCTTATATGCCAATGCTCACTAAATAATGAAATAGAACAAAAAATCTATCATATGCTTGGAAATATTTGGATGCTCCTAAGAAGTTACAGTAGTTGTATTTTATTCCTAATTAAGAATCCTGTGAATAAATAACCTCTTCAGTCTACCCAGATAAGATAGATCATTGTGTTAAAAATAATGATTATCATATTACAATTCTTTTCAATATGAACATGCCTGTTTTTCTCACTCCATGCATCTAATTATCTCCATCTCTCATGTGTGAGTCTTCATTTAACTTCTAAGCCCTCCTTTTCCCTCCCAATCTTCTAGCTCCCCACACCATTAACTCCCTTTCCCATGGTTATAATGGAAATCATCTATACAAAACAAAACAATCAAAGAAATCCATGTACCACAAAGAATAATATTAAAGAGGCTACCACCACAAGGTAGTAATTGTTGGACATTTGCATAAATCAATAGTTACATGTTCTTGGTACATTTGATGAACACAAATGGGAACATAAAGTTCCTAAATGTGTTTTAGTTCTTGTGTGCAAAGGTACAAATGAAATAGCAAGGTCTGCCATACCGAAGTGTACCGCCCGGTACACCGGTACCGTACCGAGCCCGGGTCGAAACGCCGATACGGTATGGTATCGGCGAACCTTGTGAAATAGTCCAACAAAAATTCAATTTTCTTTGCATATGCCTAGTAGTCCTAACCAACATTCACAAGGCCAATAGGAGACTTGATAGTTCACTGTTTAAACAATTCCACAAGATATTATTTCCTATGTAGAACCTGATTAACAAAATAGCATTTTAATTACAAATAAGTTACATCCACCTGCTAGCTCAGATACCATAAATCGAAAGAACAAAAAAAAGTATATATAACAACAAAACTTATGAATGAAAAGGCAATTTATGAAATATAAAAAACAAAAAAAGGCTATCTCTAGTCAGCATAAAACTGAAGGAGTCACCTCGTTCATCCAAAATTATTTCAGCCTTCTCCTCGATTTCATGTAGAACCTACATGTTCAATTTAGACAAAATTAAGCATCAAATACAAACATTAGTAATTTCTTGTATAACCTACATGTTCTAATTTAGAAAGAAATAAGCACCCTAATACTATGATGTTGAAATAAACACCTAAAAGCACAAGTCTCTCACAGATGCAACCATGGATAATAAAATTTAATGATACATAAGAGGAATTTTCACATATTCAGACACTACTCGTATAAACCTAACTTGTGTTTTTGGCTGCTACATGGCTACTCAAAAAGAGAAAACCTGCAGTATCTTCGACCAAAAATTAGGTATCATTGTCAGGTACACTTAAAAAGTTGCCAAAAAAATAACACAAAAATGCACAAGTGTGTCATTCAAAAATAATTAAACAAATCATGTAACTTCAGAAGAATTTCGTTCTAGCATCCATTTCAACTTGTGCAAATAATGACTATACAAATACCTAAACCTCAAAGTCATATACTATCACAGAATTCAATTTCCTCCTACCCGCATTGTGAAAATTAATTAAACAAAAGACTTCTCAACAATATAGAATCTACAATAGCAATAGTATTTGAATAGGAAAGTGGAACTTCAAAAATCTAATTCTAAACAGAAGAGAATGCCTAAAATAGCATGCTGAAACTTTCATGGATTTGATTGGATTTCTCATTTCTTTGTCTATCCTCATTAAATTTACAGGGCAAGTCTACTGAAGGCTCCCGCTCATTAAAAGAGGTTATATAATGGTTTCACTGTCTGCTGATCCTATTCGATGAGAAAAGTGTTCACTAAGATGACCATTTTGGTGGAACCTATAGGGCAACTCTTTATATTGCCAACAAGTTACTGGTCTCAGAATCCATCGTATTTGAATACTATCACAAGAGACTATATACCTAAAATGAAATTTGATAAAGGAATTGAACAAAAAAGTGCAAGCTGCCAACAAAAACCATAGCTCTATGCTAAAACATCCATAGCTCACAGTAACCATGCTGCAGTATCCAATAAGATGCTATCTCAAACGAAAAGGTTAGGAGTACAAAATTTGTGGAAAAAATAACTTCAGAGCATGATTCATTAAATATCCAAAAGAATAAGAACTTGTCGACATTAAAAAAATGACAGCCATCTATCATGGTGCAATAGTCAGAATCAGTACCCGCTCCAAAACAGCTTCTGCATTTTTTCGGCCCCATTTCTCATGCCGTGCAGCATCAGCAGCTTCTTGATATTTTTCATATATTTTAGCAAGCTGCATTTTGAAGAAAACAACTTCAACAAACAAGCACGCTCAATAACCAAAAACTAACAATGAAGGACAAGATTGAGAGTAGGTGCACGATCTTACACTCCAGCCATCCCTTATTAGGGAAGCCGCTAATGCGGTGCCTGAAATACCAATTGGAAACTTGGGGACAAGCATCTGATTGTTCTCATATGTTCTACAGCTGGTTGTTTCTGCAACTGATCTGCAAAAAAGAAAAAGAGATCCTTATAACAACACAAATAAGCCACAATGCTTATCACATGACAGAACAGAACTAGGATGTACCATGAACTCAAACAACATTCAGAAAGAAACAAGAGATATTAGAGTGGAAGGAGATGTGGTCAGAGTACATGACACATTATATCAGCAAAAACTTTCAATAGCTTATGTCAGATTTTCTGTTAAGTGAAAGAGCTTTCACCTCATGTAGGTCCCATAAATATACTGTCCAAGCCGAATTCAACAGGACTTTTTAGATGAGTGCCATGTATTTCAGAATTTTAATTTTTGATCAAATCTCAGGTTTCATGATATCAAAAAGGTGCAATAAGAAGCATATTCATTTCAATTCTTCATTTCAATTCTTCGTTTCAATTTTCTATGCCCAAAATTTCCAGATCCAGAATTATTTCCGTAAGACACATTTCAAGTACACATATCTTATGTTTCCAACTATGTATTTGCCTTAAAACTAAAATGACAGAGAAGATGTAATAAAAGCACCATTGTTCTCTTTTGCATAATTGCATATGAGAGTGTAAACTAATATCATCAACTATATAGGTCAAGTTCACAGGTTCTGAAAGAAAACAAACATGAACACAAAACCATCCTTCTTGTCAGTATCAACCAGAATTTATTCTCCTGTTTGACAAAAAAATTACAGATTGTTCTACAGGAAATTATTTAAAAGAACAAACAAGTTGCTAACCACAAATATAGACTTTTGTAAAGAATAAAATTTAATTGCACAGAACCAACCTGTAAGCCACATTTCTCCTCAAACACAGTACTGCCTAATAGAACAATATATATTCTCTAAAGAAGTACCTGTTAACCACTTTTTGCTAACAGGAATTTCTTATAATGTTCACAGTGTTCAACTATTCTCAAATCTGAAGTTTGACCTGGACAACATTTAGTTGTCTCATAAAACATACCTCTCAACTTCCTCAATATCTTCAAGTATCATGTAAATCAAGTTTCCATTTAACTACTCCAAAATCCAGCAATATAAAGTTCTTAAAAGAAAAAAAACTGATGAAGAAATAATGACTAAAAAATATAGTACAAATCCACAAAGAAAAAGAAGCGCCTTCTCCCAATCGCTTATTCCAATTTTCCTACATAATTTCATTATTCAAATAAAAATGAACTTTTTTTCATGATAAACAGAATCTTAAATAATTTATGAAATTTAGCTCTTAATAAAAATAACACAAGAAAATAAACTTATAAACCAAGCAATCGAAAGACAGAGCACATACAGCTCCTCTAAATTTGTATCTGCATGAAATCTGGACATCGGGATGATGCTCAATTCATTAGCCTTTCTAGCACTCTCAAGTTCAGCTTCATATTTCTCTAGTTTTCCTTTCATGTCGGAAGCATCCTACATGACAAGAAAAAGTCACATTATAACAGTATAAAAACAAAACTTTCAAAATGGCTTCTCATGTGACTATAGAAGCCCTTATGTACGATCACGAGCAGACTAAACATACCAATCTATATCATTTGTAGTTTTGTACAACAAAGAATGACTGTCTGTATGGATGAAAACAATAGATCTCTGTTGCATAATTGCAATGTATATTGATTGCACAGGCACGAGAATGAATGATATGGTCAAAAATGTACCTCAGGATACTAACATGCATCAACATGAAACATGGGAGGTAATTTGACAATTTGACAAACAGAGATAAACAAAATATGCTAACTTGTACCCCTACTGGAATTAATAACAACCAAATTATAAGTTATTCGGCGTCAAAACCCATATTCATACCTTCTCAAGATTTTTTCTCAGGGAAGATTCGTTTTCAAGTTTATTTTTGTACTCATTTTCAACCTGGGAAAGATGTGTCTGCATCCGACAAAGGAAAACAAAAGCAGAAGATCAACAATGAGTGCATATTCACTATACAGACTGAAACTGAATATAGGTAAAAATATGTAATGCATGAGATGGTAAACATATCCTAACCTCCAATGCTTTAATAACACCCTCAAGCTCTCCAGCCTTTTTGGACCATTCTTCAGATCTCTCTTTGTATAGTTCAGCCAGTTTTGTAACCTTTTTATAAAGAGAAATTAGAAGAGACATAGATTTCATTAAAGCATTGTCAAATGACATTTTAGTTCTGTAATATGTTACAAAATAAAAAGGCCTTCATACTAAAGATAATTACAACAAACTGAATATGATGGAACCAAAACTACAAGATCCATTATATCAGATCAACTTGCACTCTGAACCACACTGATAAACAACAATAACAATCAACCATTGCAAGTATTAGCCAGTATACATTAACCAGTTCAAGGAACAATTTGATATATGAGAGCAAGGACAAGCCAAGTACAAGAAGCTTGTACAAATGCAGAATATGGAGGGTGAATGTGCAATCTGACCCCTAGAAACAGAAAGATTGCTTCTGTCACTCAAATCCCGGCTACTCAGACTGCTCAGGAACAGCCTTAATATGGCGCCAAGGCTCACCCTCTAATTTTACATATGAAAAATCCAAGGTCCGTCGTACTACAACATACAGTTACTGTACTGCAGTTTACCGCTCAGTATGGGCGGTACATACCAATCCAATAAGAGACTGGTATGGGCAGAACATACCAGTTTGTCGCCTACCATACTGTGTCAGTACAGTTCGGTATGTACCATACCGATAGCTGGTCAGTCCACCAGTATGAACCGGTAATACGAACCATGTAAAAATCCATTTAAAACATTAATAATCAGATGCTAAACTGCTGTTAACCTCTTCAAATTCCTCCCTACATCATTCAGATTGTGAATAAATGAATCTCAAAACAGGAGAGATAGGATAAGAAGCGGCACAACAGATGAAGCAGAGTACAACTTGAAGTTAGACAGTATTAAGTTTTTTTTTCTAAGCAAGCTAGTGGAAAGCAATCATTGATCATCAATGTAGGTACACCCCAAGTTAAACCTTACTTCCCCCACCCCAAAGAAAAAGGTATAACTACATCTAGAGAATATATGACAGAAGTTCTCGATCGTCCCCAATGTTTACAGATGTTATATGTTAACAGCCAGTGAAAAATATCTTCCCCAAGCACTACATGTAATGCAAAGGAACCACAGCAAAATCCAGATCAAACCCCAAGACTCTTCTTCAATTCTTGACTTTTACTTGGTCTACAAATTATTTGCTAGTTTTTAAAATTTCTGCATGTTTTTCAAGTGTACTTTATAAAAGCAGCTAAAGATTGCTGATAACCAGAGAAGCATGAATATCAATAACACAGCAACAAACTGAATTAAAGATGATACTGACAGTTGACAGTTCAGAAGAAAGTTGCTCTTCGTTAGCTGCAGCGGCATCCTTTGACGAGCACAACTCCTTATATTGGCCAATAAACAGAACATGATATGAACAGGCCAGACAAAGAGAGTGGCAAACTTATAAAGTTAATAATCAAAAGAATGTAACATTACTTTTTCCAATGAGGCATTTCTCATTTCCAACTCCTGTATTCTTTCATTATTTCGTTTCAATGAACTAGAAGTTTCATTGATCTGTCTCTCAAACTGCAAATAACATAACAGGAATAGTTGCAAAGCTTTCAGAACTCAATGCGCTGAAAAATAAAACACCTTTCATTAGGATTAGAACACTCACGTCAGCAAGTTTAGCAGACATATCAGCCACGATTTCCATATGTGTTTTACGCTCTTCAACAAGACTGTTAACCTTTGCACTCAATTCTTCATTAAGCCATGCATTGTGCTTTTCTAGAAGCTCTTTCTCCTGTTCATTATAACAATGTAGAAAAAGATTAAGTATGATGACATTATCATCAACGAAATATGGTTGCAAATTTGATATCCAGATGAATCTGGCAATCTGGTTTCTAAAGCCCAGAAAAGATTTTATATGGCTTTGGAATTAGAAAAACTTTAGAAGAAAAGCATGAAAAAGCAAAGAGACCCCCAAAAAAGAGTTTGCTAAGATTATAGTTTAAGACTTCAGAACATGTAGTAAAGATGAGTGCTCAAGAATTAAGAATACAACCTTAGCTAACCTGCAACAAAAAGGGCAACCCTCACCCTCAGAGCATGACTCCTGCCAAAGGTCTTAGGGATACAAATACGTGCACTGAGATCTATGTCCATCAAGAGGTTAACGTGACCTTAGCCTATGCCAGAATGGAGTGAACTTACAGTTGCACAAAGGCCCACTAAAAGAAGTACCAAAATGACCCATAGCATTTTTTAACATATTTGGGAAAGGTTGCAGAAGATAACAAAAACATCAACAACACGACAGCGACACTAGATACGGAAACAACAAACACTGTCTTAATCAATTAAGCCCTTAGGTTAAAAAAAATATGTAGTGTTGCTACAGCATGTAGACCTAACCTATCTGAACCACCAAAAATAAAATAAATCCTATCATCGATCAGTAAGTCCAACCACACACACACACACACACACACACACACACACACACACACATATATATATATATAATGTGATTCAGGTCTAATCAACTAGAGATTGAGTAGGGTTGGGAGTCAAAACACATGGACATGCAACATAATCATGGCCCAGTGAAATGCACAAAACTGGCAAGTTTCCTACAATCAACTTTGCATTCAACATAGTACCTTGTTTGGGAAACAAAATTCATCAGTATGAGTTCATCTGTAACAGTTATCCACATATGCAACAATCAGGAAGTAAAAAACTAGGAATGATATGTGACACTTGCCTCTGGCTTCCATGCAAAACACAATAGCTACTCTATGACGCAAGGTACTCATACTTAGTCCTATAAATAACTGCAGTATGTAATCTTGACCTGATTAACACGAACACATGTAGCACGACATCGTGCCAATTCTGCTTCTTGATTCTGCAGCCTGGCCTCCTTGTCAACAGCATTATCTGTCAGATTAATCTACAGAAAAAAAAAACAAAAAATCACAGTAGGGTATTTTGCAGGGTGATGATAAACACTTAAAAGAAAAAAATAAGCACGAAACTAGAAGATTTAAAGGCATGATAGATTACAATATATCTTTCAGTTAGAGAAAAACAATAAATTCTAAGACATTGCTACATTTTTCAGTAAGGATGATGTTGACAACATTGAGGTTCAACATTTAGGTTTCAATAAAGAAATTTATTATGCCTCCCAAAAAAATTACGAAAACCACTATAGTTGAAACATGCACAAATTGGCTTCCAAACTGTCAAAGGTATAATATCCAATATTGATACTTTAAAAGACTATAAATAAAATGTTACAATGGAACTGACAAAATTTTGCATGGGCCATGTGGACTATAATCTCAAACTTATAAATAATTGATAAATATATTTTGCATCCAAAACCTACATTTTTGAATTTTCATTCTGTCCTTCCTTCCATGTGATCAGGAAGATCTCTGATAAGCTCCCTATTGTTTTCAGAAACCATGTAGTCCATCTGAAGTACTAAGAAGAATGATAAAAAGCGGATTGGTTTGAGATATGGTCTTAGACCATAAATACAACATTTACAGCCATTGAGCAGGATCTGAGTGCCTAAAACTTATACAGCAAAAGTTGGAAGAAAAATGTTTAGACATGATCCTTTGCAATACTGAAGGATTCGTACTTAACTTGGATGAAACTCAAGTGGGCAATTTTTATTTGCTTTACTATCTTTCCATTTAGCAAGGAACTTTCTTAAACAGTAAAATGCTTCTACATCCATATCATAAAATTGTAAGAGGACAATGCTATAATTGATCAGATTTAATCTTCAATAACAAGGCTTTAACCGCCTCAGAGAAACACGTACTATGTCCCCTATATATTACGGATCTAACTAGGGATAAATAACACCAAATTCTGACTAAAGGGTCAAATTAAACCCATCAAGAACTTCGTTTTACAAGGATATCTCCTACATTCAAATATTAAGAACAACGTTACGGTAAATTGACTCACGATCTTGTCCAGATAGCTCTGTATCGTGGCATTTTTCTCCCTGGTCTCTGCATCCTTCTGTTCCAGCAATTCCAGCAAATGCCGTTTAGACTTGTTGAGTTCTGCTACTTCCAATGACAACCTCTCGATTTCTCCATCCTTTCCAATCTAAAAACAGCAAAGAAATAGCGATACGAAGACGAGGAAAAAGAGCGTCGATCCAAGAAAAAGAAAAGAAACAAAAAAAATGGAGTAACGATTAGGGTTGAGGACGAAGGACCTACGGCTTTCAAAAAAGAGCCTTTTTCCACGAAAAAGGAAATAAGAAATAGGGCAGGTGACAATAAAGAAACGAAGGAAGAGGGGCGTACGGCTTTGAGATGGAGCTGGTGCTTCTCGGCCTGGGCATCAGCAATCTCGGAGAGCCTCTGCTCAAGGGACGCGGAGAGCTGGGTGTTCTCGGAGCGCACACGCGCCGAGTCGGACGAGAGTGTCTCATAGCGCTGCTCGAGGAGGGCGCAGTTCTGCTCGGCGGCGATGGCGGCGGCGTCGGCCTCCGCCCGGACGGTGTCGAGCTGGCAGCGTAGGTCGCGGATCGCACCGTCGGCGCGCTCCGCCACAGCGGCTGCGTCATCGGAGAGGAGCCGGAGCTCCTCGTCCGATAGAAAGAGCGACATCCAAGGTGACCAGGCGTCAACAGGAGGAGATCGGAAACCCTAGGGCTCGGAAGCGGAGACACAGAGTAGGCGATAGAGCGGAAAGGATTCGACGACGGTGAGGCTATTTAACGCGACCGAGGTGGTCGCCAAGCGGCTTAGGCTGGTGATGGTTTGGAGTTTTAGTTTGACGGTGCAGATCATTTGGGGTATCTAATCGTTGATTTGAATTATGTTTGATATGCAGCGACCTCTCAGCCAGCTAGCATGTGCAAAGCACGTGATAGTAAATGTTATTATTGATTGTATTAAATTTAATTGTTGTTTTTTAGAATCATTTTATGAATTTTTATTTTTTTTACGAAATTAGGATTATATGAAATACGTATGCAATGCTCTCTCCATTTTCACCTATCAACCTTAAATTCACTCACATGTGAGAGGGGTATGAAAGTTTAATATAGCATAGACACTTTCGTAATGAATTACCAAAGGTTTAGATTTTTATCAGACATTTTATATTTAAAACATTGCTTGATGATGATCCCACCTTCCTCATTGACTCTCTCTCTCTCTCTCTCTCTCTCTCTCTGTATATGTATATATATATATGTATATATGTAAGTATATATATGTATATATGTATGTATATATGTAGATATGTATATATATATATATATATATACATATATATATATATATACATACATATATATATATATATATACATATATATATATATACATACATATATATATATATACATATATATATATATATATATATATATATATCTATGCAAGCATCAGTAACTTTGTACATACCAAATGGGAATAGGACTACTCTGTGGTACTGAATGTCAAACAATAGTTGGTATTTCTTTTGCTGAAACTTTCTATTTCTTTGAACACCATAATGCAGAAAAGGGAAAACGAAATGCCATAATGTCAAAAAAAATAGTGTTGGCTTTGTTAGAGAAGGTTATACTCAAATGACATGGGTACTAAAAGAAGAGGGAGCTAAGAAAAAGTTTTATACTTCAATTTTCTTCCCATATGATATAAACATGCAATCAGATGGCAATTTAGCCTTTTATAAATATGACACAGGTCAAATAATTCCAAGGTTATGAAACATAAACCGAAAGAAAAATTGCCAAAGGCAAAAACATTTGGATTCACTTATACTACAGGATTTCCTGTAGGTGAAGAAGCAACACCTACCACCTTGAGCTCTCTCTAAAGTTTCTTCAAATATGATGTAAATATGTAAAAAAAAAAAAAAATACAAAGCGAGTCGAAAGGCAAAAGAAACAATTCCAAGGTTATGACACATATACCAAAAGAAAATTGCCAAAGGCAAAAGCATTTGGATTTGTTTATGTGACAGGATTTTGCGTAGGCGAAGAGGCAAAATGAAATACACTATTACCGTCATGAGCTCTCTCTAAAGTTTCTTCAAATATGATGTAAATATGCCAAAAAAATATTTGAATTGAGTCGGAAGAAATAAATAAACAATTCCAAGGTTGTGATAGATATACTGAAAGAAAATTGCCAAAGGGAAAAACATTTAGATTCGTTTATACGACAAGATTTTTCCACAGGACAAGAAGCAAAATGAAATATACTAAGACTGCCATGAGAACTCTCTAAATTGATAGGACGTGACATTTTGAATAACAACTAGCCTGGAAGCTCATACAGATGGGAAAAATTTATTGAGGTTAAACGGCAATGAGTAGAATTCCTCACTTCTCATGTCTGCCTTGAAGCTTCGAAACTTTTTCCACCAATGATAACCTCTGTCCTTTCTTGTAGCTTCGTTGTGCCTATGCAGGGTGTTGTCCAAGAAAAATGCCACTAATCCAGCAACAAATGGCTTTGAAGAGAATATTACGTTAATGATATCATTGAACTGGAAGAAAAATCAAACAATGAGCACAGCGGAAACCATATTTTCCGAATGAGAATAGGCAGTACTCATCAAAGTGTAGTTTTCGACGTACCCATCTTGCTTTGGTATGAACCGGACCGTAACCAGCAACAGAAGTGTACTCATTGAAGTACTGGGGAACCGACAGGCCCATGAAAACAGATAGACCTAGGATGAACTTAGTTCGGAAGCTATTAAGATTGCAGAACTGCAGAAAACTAAGGCCTGCAGCACCTGTTTCAGCCAAAAATGAAAGTAAATGAACCTGACAAAATTCAAAAAATGCATATAGGGAACTTAAATTGGTGTCAACAAGCTTTCTTGATCCTAGTACGTACCGACGTATGCGAAGAAAAGGCAATATAGAGCTGCAAAAATCGGTGCAGGAATCGATGCAAAAACTGCTCCAAATTTTCCTGAGTTGGCAAAATGAAAAGGGAAAAGATCAGTCCAGTTGATTTGGTTAGTAATATATAGCGCTTCTGTAAGTCATAAACCCTAACTATTTTAACCGATCTTATATCCTTTGGAAAGTGAAATTAATTGTAGCATGTAATATAGTATATTACCCAGAATAGTGAACATCAAGAAACAAAATGTGAAGAACTAGATGCAATACTGTCATCAATATATCAATATAAATCAACATGTGGTGTATAATTAAGAACTTCTAAAAAAACTTCTCTTTATTATTTTGATGTATTGATTTGACTAATAGGAAATAGTATTTAAAGTTTCTACTCATTTCCTAGCTCATCTGAGGACTAAATTTGCTTCAATTGCTTGTCTTTTACCCTCAGCTCCAACGTAGTATGAAAGTACCATTCACTTTAGTATTCATGCTGAGCAGAGTATCTGACGGGGATCTGTAAGAGACTGTTCATTCAAGAACAAAATTGTATATCGTGCTTGAAAGTAAATATCAAAGAGACCCATTTAACATAGAATGGAAATAAGTGCCTCTGGAAACATCTCATAGAAAATTGATCAATAAGCTAATGTGCAGGAAGCCAGAAACATCATAATACAGACAGCTTACCAAGAATAGAAAAGAAAATCATGAATCCTGCAGATATTTGCACAACCCTTCGGCTGCCAACACGTGTCAAAGCTAGTAAACCAGCATTTTCACTGCAGAAGAATGAAAAATCAGCCTCTTATACAACATAAGAAGGATTCAGCATGTGACAATAAGCCAGTTGATATTAAAATGCGAAACTTTTGACATACACTGATACTGATGACCCATTAACAGTTCCAAATAGTCCATCCAACAAGATACCAATTCCCTGAAGTCAAAAACTTGATCATTACATCAATAACCAAGTGCTAGGTCTAGGGTCGCATGAATTCAGGTAACATAGCAGCTGAATCTCATACCTGCCAACCAATCCCACGACTAAGAACTGATGGAGGCAATGGTGTTGCACTAGCATATCTTGTTACCGCAATGAAAGTACCAGTAGACTGCACAGACATTTATCAGAAAGAACTGAGTTGAGAAACCATATAAGAATGGAATTTGATCAAGAAAATTTATGTTCGTCCGATCACTATGGCTAGACATTTGTAGCCGAAACCAGCATCTTAGTTCAGGAAAAGGAAATATGAGATCCGACCTCAACAAGAGAAACAAATGAAGCAGCCATCATTGCAAAAGCTTCACCAGCATCAAACGTTGGTGCACCCCATTGAAAAGGATATGGAACTCGTATCCTATTCATTATCAGGATGACGATATCAAAAAAATGCAAATATGGTTAGCATAAGAATGAAACAGAAATTAAGCTCACCAGGGAGAGCCACCAACAAGCCCTGACCGATCTGTACGGCAATGTAATTGTGTCTTTGGTGGGGAATGTTTGTATGCTCCTCCCACCGTAAGAAAGTATGCATAAAGCCACACAATTGTAACCGAAAATATGACAGCAAATCGATCAAACACAGGCTTCTCTGAACGTAAGGCATGAGGGATGTACTGTTGGGAATACATAATGTCATTCATCATGATTCTTATGACAAGTAGGTCAAGAAAACAATAATGCACAAAAAATGCAATAGCATCAAAAAGGTCAACAGTAAATTCTATGGTCCCATGTGAGAAAAATACCTGTGAGAAGACGACCAAAAGAATTATCTGTGGAAGCCCAATTTCAATGCATTTGGCAACCTGCAATCCAAATATTATCGAGTGAGAGCAAATACTAAGAAGAGCTTGAAGAACAAAAGGTCGCCTAAAGAACAATAGCATGACAAGCTCAATCTGAGAGCTGAATTTGAATAAGTTCATGAAAAGTTGTTACCCCAGGAAAACCAAGCTCATAGAGCCCAAAGCCAGCAAGTGCAACCAGAGGAACCGCCGCCAGTGGGCTTAAGAATCTGGACAGTCAAATCAAAGACGGCAAGAGAACATTAATAGCACAAGATCACAGACATTGATGATAACAAAAATGAAATAAGTTAACACTCGCCTAGTTACATTTCGCCAAAGACCACTGAAACCGATAATAATCTGAAGGGTTGAAGCAACAATTAGGGCACCCTGGGTTCCACGCATTATACGCAAAAATTTCTGCATGATGAAAAAAATACAACGAATGATTTCGAAGAATGAGCATAACAAAACACAAAGTTTGGTCTTCTAGTAACCTCATGAGGATCCACAATATCACTGTAACGACCAGCCAAGATGATAGAGATGGTTGGCACAACAAACGTATAAGAACCGCCTATCACTGCCGGCAAGCGTGTGCCAAACAAAGTCTGGAAAAGAGTGTTGATGCCAGCCACAAAGAGCAATGTCTGGACTACCCTGGCTTTCTCATCCTGATGTTATGTAGGACAAGTTTGAAAAAGTAGTACAAAAATAAGAAATGAACGACAACAATCAACAGAAGACAATTCGTATTAATAGAAAGCCAATGAAATCTCTCTACAAAATGATTCACTCTTACATTTCCTCCACCCATTTGAGGAACAAGTGCAGTGGGAATGATAACAGTCGTGCCTAGCATAACCAGAAAATGTTGGAAACCAAGGAGTATGGCTTCAGCTGCAATGCAAAGACCGGCAAATAAATCCCTTTTAGTATATGGTTACGAGACCAAAAACTGTCCGACAATTGAAATGGAAAACCAATTCACAGAATGAAGAACAGAATAAGTGCAATTTCTGCGAAAGAAACATGCTTGACAGATTCATGGATAGCTTATCAGATCATAGACTGGAGAATGTGAGCAAGACAAGGTAATTGTGAGTATGTATCAGGAACAAGTAAACTAGAGGAAGAGTCAGCACATAATCACAGATCAACAAAAGAGTCGCAGTGTCATGGAAACTAGAATAACCAAAGGGCTTCAAACAGTGACAACATTTCCTCTGACAAACCAAAAGCAAGTCGAACATGTTAAGGCAACAACGCATACTTTGAACGAAGAACAAGCTTCCCAACCAAAAAGGAGGGAAAATAATGGAAGGTACAAGAATCCAAAATAACTGAACAAGATCCTTTAGAGCCAAAAAGTTGGGGAAGAACTCACGCCAGGGAGGAGGGCTGGTGATACAGTAGGAAACATTGGGCAACTGATCCTTCACCGGGTGCGGCTGCAACTCGTCCGGCTTCGGCGCAGGCGCCGCTCCTCCACCTCCTGCCATCTACTCTCTTCCTCCTCAAGAACCCACTCCTAGAAAAAGATCCAAGCCAGCACCCGAGAAGCCTCAATCAGCTGTAACTCACACTCCTCCGACTCCACTCCCTACTAAGAAGGATCAAGAAGCCCACCTAAAGACTTTTAAGATATCAAGGTCTACAGCATCAAAGTCCGAACTGCAATCAAGATCAGGAAACCAGGAAGACAGTGGCTAAGACCCAGTAGAGTAGTAGCCTTCCCCAACAGTAGTGTGCAACTCTCCCCACCCACCAAGCCACAAGAAGAGCAAAATGAGTAAATGGCAGCCTCCACAGAGGTCTAATAAAGCAGCCATCCCATACACACCAAACTGTCCCTACACACAGTCTCTCTCTCTCTCTCTCTCCACCAAAGTATTTCCCATGTATAAATTTAAAATCTTTCCCCCCCCCCTCTCTCTCTCTCTCTCTCTCTCTCTCTCTCTCTACTGTGACGTCTGGAATCTTGTGCAAATCTTTTTCTCTCTCTGACCTTTTGATTCTTGCAACTAATTTTTCTTGATTCAACAGTAAATGTGAGTTTTCTTGTTCCTGATACATATAAAGCTGGCTCGGGCAGGAAGGAAGGAAAGCATGCCACTCTAGACAGAGAGGAAAGGCCGTCCTTTGCAGGGTGGATATTTAATGTTAAATGTAAGAGAGAGGAAAGGTTGCAAGCTCTTTAACTGTTTCAGTTCAACTTAAAGGCTTCCTTTCTTTGTCCCCCTCTCCTCTACCAGGTAGAAATGCACCACCACTGCAATGCCATGATTTCATGCACACCTGTGACAGCATAGTGATGGGTGAATTTTTGCATTCGGAAACAGCTTAGAACATCAGCACTTTTTTACTGTGAAAATCTTCATAATTACTGTTAAAGTTCTCGTATAAATAGAGTCATTTCCTAACCATATAAGCTTTTAAGATTTGTCATAACTCAATTCAAAATATTTATCAAAGTATGCTGTGAGTTCTAATCTTGTCTCTCTTTATTTATACACTGTCAATCTTACTCGATCCTACATATGATAAAATCCTAATAGGTTAAGCTTATAGGATTAAGAACATACTCTCAGCTACATGGTAAAAAAATATTTGAACTGCTAAAATGTGCCACACATGAACTTACAAGAAGATGTCACACGAGATGTCAGTCCACAGAACTCGAGTGACAGCAAGCAAAAACAAATAGGTTTCAAGAAATCTTATGTCTTAAAGACTTAGAAGAGGACATATTGGGAAGGTGTGAGTTTCCCAATCATATAAAAGATTCAAAAGATTGATAAAAGTAAGGAATGAAGAACCACGAGATTAAGAAATTTGACATGGAGCCATCGATTGGCTGATCATTGTTTTGGCGCTACTGGAGATGACTGTATCAGATCTTAATCTTCGATGCAATTTTTTTTTCTTTCTTTTGAGAAGGAAGTCTGCTGACATTCATCAGTTACAAGGAATAAAAAGACAATTTAGTGGTAAAAGTTGTAGAGAGAGTGCAGAGAGAGAGAGAGAGGGAGAGGAGAAGAAGACTCCAAAGGCTATCAGAATGGGTTGATATGCCTGATGAGTCCCTCCCTCTCTTTGCTGACAATGACTTGAGGAGAAGCACCTTTTTCTTTTTTCTCTTCCCTGTCACCCTACTTAACTGCAGTGTGTTACATTATGCCCATCACCTTAGATCATGCGCTGTTCACAGTGCCTTTTGCCAGTCCACTACAGATTACGGCATGGATCTCCTATGCTTAAGTTGCTCGAATGGCTCAGCTCTGTTGTCATCCCTAATCTTAGAAGCTTAAATTATTAGGAAAAGAAAAAAATGTCTAAGACCCGAAACTGAAATCATGAACGTCTCCTTTGCATGTAATTACGTACACAAAATGGAGGTGTAAGTTGGCATAATCACAAGGAAAAGGTCACACGGTTCTTATTTCCTTGTCACGGCGGCTTCGCATCGGTGTGAGGAGTCCATCATTAAGCACATGCAAGTGTTAGGCTTGCTTTCGATTTCATGGTATCGTTCGTGCGACAAGGACTACACGTATTAATGCCATCCCCAAGCCGTATCGCCTCATCAAACTGCATCAGAAATTGTTACGCTGATGCGTTCCGGTGGCCTAATAAATGATGCCAGCGGTACGGCGTACAGATTCGGCTGGTGATGTTGCAGAATGGTAAACATAAGTATGATTAATTATTATTTTTAGCACTAAATTTAATATAATTTTGAAAGAAAAAAAAATATTCATCTCGATCATAAAAAAGAAAAGATAAATAAAAATGTCGATCTTACTATATCAGCATCATTCGTGAGAATATTCTTGCTATACCAAAGAGGTATTGACTATAAAAAAATGAATCGCGAGATTTGACTTCATATTAATGCCACATTTGGCCGATCCAAATTCTTTTACCTAATTATACATATATATATATATATTTGTTTTACCTAATCATATTAATGCAACTTACGGTTGCTCGGTATTGATTTGGTGAGTGAGAGCTAAACGCTGCTTGTCTGATCTGATTGGGATAACTATGGGGTGAAATCCATGTGACATTGCTAAACTTAAGCAGCCAAAAGAAAGCTTGGGGTGTTGTTTATTCAAACCTCGTAAAGAGGGTTTATCCTTTTTGAGACTTTGGACTTTTTGTGTTCCCAAAGCTATTTCCAAACCTTACCTCCAACTAACTATTCATGTGCACCTATATTTGCACCACTGAACATGTGGAACAGCAAATAGGTTGGGTGCAGTAATTGGACAGACGTGACATATAAGTAACCAAAGGGTAATCTGACAGCATAGGAAATGAAATCTTACGTTCCATGCAACAAACCAATCAAAACAGATAGTTGGGGACAGCCCGAGTCATGAGATTTGGATGCTAGGTTGGATTCTTGATGGTGTGTCTCTTTCAATCGTTCTGTAGCAGAGAATCTTGTGTCAGCAAATTGCAAGGAAGTTGTTTCGTCCGAAGAGGAAGAAAAGCATCTGCTGTCACTGTGATGTTATCAAATCAGCTCTTGTTTTTGTTCACAAACATCATGCTGAAATGTCAACAATTCTCTTTGGCAGAGATGCAATCGATGGGGTGTATCAGAGATCCTGTTTGCTAGTACTCCAATGACTTTGCACCCGTCCGGGTTCTCGAACATGGGCAGAGGAGCTTAAATGCTGGTTCAGATTATTGATGAGAGGGTGCAGGGAGGGTTTTGTTTGCTTGTTCGAGGTGAAATGAAACCAATGACTAGGAACCGTCTCTAAGAAAACTTGTCAAAAGATTCATGAGAAAAGATGAAGGGAACAAAAACATGTTTCAGAGGGTTCCCAGGAAGCAAGTACAGTTTGATTGCTTTTGATATGCACAGCAATTTTGAAGGTGGATGATATAAATATGCAGATAGCATTCCGGAAGAGTATTACTCTTGAGGACATTTTGTATCCCAAGAAACTAAAGGCCCTTTTTTTTAGTGTGCTAACATTCTCATAGTCACCTATGAAGCTTCAGCAACAACAAATGTGCCGTGAATGCATTTGGTCCCCTGTAAGAAGGACTAGGCTCTCAGACAAAGTAGACATCCATAACAAGGTCATTCCTTCTTGCAAAGAAGACATCCATGCCTCATTTGCAAGTTCGATAAGATAATTCTTGAGATAATAATTGCAAATGATGCTAAGATCGATTGACACTCTTTTAAAGACCTTCCTTAGGTGCCCAGTCAGGAAGGTGGAAGAAGATGATCCAGACAAAGGTGTAATTGCTCAGTACCAAGCATAAGCATTCTAGGAGACACACCCTCTCTAGATGAAGTTCAAAAATCCAGCTATTACAACTCATTTTTTTAATGATAAAATAAGCTGTAAATGCCAATAATTTCACAAAGACAAGATGAACTTGATATAGAACCAAGAAACAAGGTTGTTATGATATTCTAACCCAAGGCTTTCAGAAGTCAATCCTACACCCATCCTCGAAAACAAAAGACGAACCATACTAGCCAGGTCCACGAGCTTGCAGCCTCTTCCTTTCAAAATCAAGCTGCACGGTGTACATAAACAAAGAGAAAAAAAACCATTAAGTCATGATATATTTCATAAACTAGAGCATTTCACAATGTCAAGTCAAAAATCTTTACCACTTTCTTCACCCGATCGTTGGCAGCTGGGGTTCCTCCGATAACATTTTCTGGGAGGTATGGGCTGCTGACACGGACTTCATTCATGACCACAATGACAGTCTTGTCCCAGTGGACAGGAAGCCTAACAATGTATAATAAAGATTTTTGAAAAAGTACAAAGCAATACATAAAGTGAGCCATAGAGCAATCATGTATAATATGCTTCCATACATGTATCCAAAATCAACTTATAATTGTTTCTGGAACCTTTGGGATGTTAGAAGGATATTAACAACTTTTATAATAGCACAAAGTATAAAGACTCTTGTCACCACCAAACAATAGTATCTGAGATTCAGTAATGTAGACATCATATCTTTATATGTAAATCAATCTATGGCCATAACATCAGCTAACAATCATCTAGAAACATCATGCAGCTCAAAGTAGTTACATTATTATCATAGTATGGAGAGACAAAAATGACCACCACATGATTCTTCTACACCAGTAAGAACAAGTATATACTGATTGGCCAAAGAAATCTAGATCAAATATGAGATTACACAAGGGTTTTATATCAAAATTCTAGGAAGAAGTTTGTACGGGTAGAATTTACTTTCTGTGACATGTTTGTTTGCCTATGAGTATATATTTCATATATAAAAACCAACTGATGAATGAAGTTAAAGAAAACGACATAATGCCTTAATTAAGTGTAAATATTGATGTGGTGTCTCCATATGCCGATTATGATAGTAAAACCCTTTTGTGTGTGGTTATACTTGCATATAGTAGGATATCACTTTAATTCAGTGGATTCACAGCCTTTCCACTCGCCCTCAACACCAGCAAGGGGACCAAAAGACCCCTCATTAGTCCTACTTAGGCCCAAAGGGAGCTATCGTCAACCCAAAGAGACCTTCTCAGCACCTTGTCCAGCGACCCTCCAGGTTTGACCAGATTGGACACTGTTTGATATGACAACAAGGCCAACTTCTAGCTGGACTAGAACTTAGAAGGCAGTAGTCCAGCTTAGCATCTTCTTATGTAGAGTGCTCTATTCTCACTCTAACTTAACGAGGACTCAACCATTCAAGGAGAAGACAAAGGCAATAAAGCGAAAGACTGAAGCTCCTTTTAAAGTGATGAAATAAGAATCAATATAGCCACATCGATATATTTTCATAATTAGCTTTATCGGCCATTTAGGAGGATCTCAATAAAGAAAAGGTCTGATATGAATGCAAAAACCTTAAATGGATAGACTTTGAGTGTAGGTTCGACTTTACTTATTTAGACTTGTCTTTTAAGAATTTGAGTATTATCTTTTAGGGAGTTTGTGGGATAATGAGATCAAATTTTCTTCCAATAACTCCTACAAGTGTATCAGTACATAATCCCGATTTTGTCCCATATTTCTTTGAGAGATTGTTGAGAGAGGATGAGGGGATATAACTAGTCTTGTCAGCCCAAAAGCACCATAACTTGAGTTATATTGATAATATCTCTCTCTCCTTCCTTCCCTCTACCATCTTTTGAAGAAGTCTACTCAAAGAAAAAAGACACTCGATAGGAGGTATTAATCCTATTATAGTAGACAAAGAAATTAGATATACAAAAGACATATTAACAGACCGTGTAAGCATGTAATTATGTAAAAGAGAGAAAACTTATGCTTGGACGGGATGGACGAGATGTCCATAAGCTAATGTCACTCTTATCACCCCAATCTAGATGTTAAACATCTCATGCTAGGGTCAAGTTTCAAGGAAATGCAACATAATTGAAAAATACAATTACTTTATTGGATTATTCACTTAGAAATGTGCCCTTGGAAATCAATATAGCAAACTCCGTCAACAGTCTGTTCAAGATCAGTCCTCCACCAACAAAACAATTGCAAATATAAAAGATGAGATACCAAAAGCAGCCATCAAAAAATGAAAAAAAAAAAGAAAGTTGAATGAGTATGTGAAAAAGGATAATGCCACAATTCCATCAGACAATGGTAATTTCACTTTCGAAATGTACAGAAGTTCTTTATTTTATTTTTCAGATTTTAATTGCTTGACAAACTTTTGCTATGTATAGGCTGCCAAAGAAAATATATCTAGTGTTGTTTGGCTAGATTCAGTAATCAAGTCTGATCAACTCACATTCTTAAATTATTGTCCATCTAGTTCTCACAAAAGAACAAATCAAACATTTTTAGTAGCATATACCAAATTGGCAAGAGTTGCAACAAGGACATATCAACATAAGAAAACATGTCTCAAGGACAACAGAGTTTAATAGTACCTTCACCACAAACAAAATTTATGTTATTCATTGTTGCCTCAGGCTGACCTACTCTATGTCCAATATGGTAAAGCAGGGCATTCACTCAATTGACAAGGCTTGAATTCCAAAAAGATCTGAGAATTACTAATTATATCAATCACCAATTGAACCAAAAGAATTTTGAATCCCTCTATAATTACCTTCTTCCTTGATTCATTCCTTCACCATCAAACTTTGTTCAGAAAATTATATCCCAAAACCAAGTACCCTGATCAAAATACCGTTTCTTAATTTGCCTACAATGTTTAACAAATGCACCAATTGGTACATGTCCAACATCTAAATGAACCACTTAGAAAGAATTAGCTTAAATTGCAACAAACTATCACATACTTAGTTGGTTTTGCCTAAATCGTGCGGCACCCTTGTGTGTCCGTCCGGAAAGGGTCAATCTCCTCGAAACCTCTTATGGTCCCTTAAGGACTTGCAAAAGAGAATACGGGTTAGAGAAAACGCTTAACTCGTGATCCCACAAACATACATTTCAATAAACACTTGATAGATAATGCAAATTACTTCGCAAGCTCTGAACAATCACGCGACAAACGGTCCAAGGTGAGCTGTGGCCGTCATAGCCAAAAGTCCCTACAAGTGCCTATATGACACTGCTGTGGAACAAGGCAACGAACCAACCCTAGATACTACCCCAAAGGCCCATCCAACCATGTCCCACCCGGGTAGCTCTTGGGTGTTGTGCTAACTGACACTTTGCACCACTTTGTGGATATAGAAAATCTCAAAATTGTTGCCTGGATGGTATGTTTTTGGGTAGTTTTGCCTCTACGCAATGGCTACACACAACCTGCATTTATAGGACAAAAACGACCATAAAAGCCAACCAAAATGAGGCTGTCAAGCTTACTCTAAGCCCTTTGCATGCTGTGCAAAGCATGAACAAAATCGAAAGATACAAATATACACAAACATTACATCGAACACCCTTTGTATAGATCTGTCAGTAACATTCTCCCCCACTTGTTCCTTCGACGTCCTCATCAAAACCTTTGTAGTCGCTACATCTCCTCGCCTTTATTAAATCTTCAATCTTCTTCTCTTGTTGCAATGCACCTTTTGGCTTTCAACTACTCTTCGTCGCTGTTATTGAGTAGTCGAATTTTGATCCGTCAATGCTACTTCAACTCGTCAATGACTCTGACTCTGATGTAGGGTTAGTTGAGTTGTGCTGATCTTTGCTAGTTCCTGCGGATCCCTCAGATGAAGGAAAAGACATTCCTTGTTGTGCGCCAATGTCTTAAACGTCTCGCACCGCTTAAACTAAGTGGATGCCTGTTGGAGCTTTAATGAGCATCGCCTTTGCAAACTTTGCCCATCGTTTCCTCTTTTATTTAGTTATCGCTTCCAAGTATGTTCGTATCACTTTCGCTTTCGATTGACATTCTGTTAAGAAATAAAGCAGACCATCTACTCTCGATAGAACTAATCACCATTAGTGAGGATTTGACAATTGTTGTCTTCCATTAAGTTTCTTCGAAGGATCTTTGAACATGTGTACAACTCCTCTGATCAATAAATAAGAGAATTAGAATTCTCGATTTCACCTATTCTTCTGAGAGTTAAGAAGGCAAAGGTTGCTTGACTTCGCTTACCTCCTCGAGGGTTATACTTTATGCATCAAGCTAGTTACTAGGGTACTTAGTTTCACCCATTCTTGTAAGAGTTGAGAAAGCAAAGGTGACTTTACTTCGCCTACCTCCTCGAGGGCTATATTTTGTGTATCAAGCTAGTTACTAGCCTTTGTTTGCTTTTTGATCAAACTTCTAAAGCACCTAAGGCGTTTGCGCTCCTTGTATTGAGTAGCTATTGCAATCACCTCCTCATTGGCATCAAACTTTTGGAATACAAGAAGTTTTGCCTTATTAGAGCAAAATTTCACTAGGATTTGGAGTAAGCCTCAAAAAGTTTTAGTCGCCTTTGAGATTATATCATCTCCATTTCCACCGCTTACTCCTCGGAGTAGAAAGGATACAACACCACATACTGCTTACTTGGTCGAGCACTCCTGCATCGACTCGAATTCCCCCACATTAAGCTATCTTAATGAGAAGCCCATCAACACCGATCTTACGAAGTTCCTTGATCTTTGCCCTTCGACCTTATCTCGATACTTCGAGTTTGTCTTTGCATTCTCCACCTTCTCAACCTCTTTTATTTGCTCTCCCTCCATAAGAGCAAGGAATCGATGACTTTACAGAAGTCCCACCTCTACGGTACCATGATGCTACGATGCTCATGGCCCTACTATCTATCGTCTCACATATGTCTCCCTTTCTTCACGATCGGTAGGTTCGCCTCTATGACATTGTGGCACTCCTCTAAGTCCACTTCTGTCCTAACTGACACTTCATTTTGGGTAGCTAAGTCCCTCTGGAGTCTGAACTTGTCATCGCTACCCCGCCCCTTCAACCAACTATTTCAACACCTCTGTGTTCTCCAAGCAGTTCCTCTTGGTCAATGGAAAGACAAATTACAACTCCCATGCATGGCCTCTGTCATCATGTTGCAAGGCTCGCGTCGATTCTGTTCTTTGCAGCCTTTGTAGCAATGTTCGCTCACTCGACCTTGTTATCTAATTTGTCGAACTCCTTCAAGCGAATATGAGCTCTTGAACAGTCCAACTCTCCAACCGCTCTGATCATATTTGTATGATTAAGTTCCCCCATGGGTCTCACTAGTACTTACACTCGAAATTTTCCTTGGTGGTACACAACCCCTATATGTTGATGCCTAAGGCTTTCATTCGATGCAAAATTTGATGCACACACGGAAGACCTGCTTCTGCTATACCATGACATTCACTCCTTGAATTCATAAGCCTACTTGCAATTGTGTTGCTCATCGAAATGGAGCACCCAATAGCTCCTGATCATACGTTCGTATGGTCAACTCCCTCACGGGAATTCTCCTGTGTGTTGCATTGTCTCGAACTATTCCACCATGATTGACTACCCATATTGCCTTATGATGATATCTCCATTGCACTCTGATCATTGTGGGATGAACTTGGGCTGTGATCTCTCCATGTGTGGCCTCTGCTAGCACATCGTAGGGCTTCCGCCAATTACGATTGTGTTCGCTTATTTAGCAATCGACCTTCGTCCACCCACTCTCGGGTCACACATGGACAAAGAACAACTCTAGGACAGTTCGTCGCTCAGTAGCTCTTGAAGTCCACCGACCTTACTAAAATTGGTGCACCATTGTCTAGATCATGAACACCTACCCCTAGCACAATCTATGTTGCACATAGCTTCCTTTGCAATAACTTAAATGATAGCACTATGACATATTCTTCAAGAGTATCTACCTTTGCATACTCTTACCCTGTGCCAAGGTCTTCTGACTCTAACTTCGCCTCTGCAAGTTGAGTCATCTTAATCCCTTTGTCAATTGTTTCATCGAGAAAAGGTGCATGTGTCTCAAAACTCCCTTTGACTTTGGCATCATGAAAGATGAGTCTGCTCCATTAGAACGAGGAACCTATGAAACAATATAATCTCGCTCTCATTTTTGTAAGAGTTCATGTCCTTGATCTCTATCCAAGGAAATTTTTGTGCCTTCGCTCCATGTTCCATCTTCTATATTAACTCCCTTCATACGGCTTGGGCACTTCACCAAGTTCCACCCAAGTTGCTTTGTTCCTCGGTTTGCATTGAGTTGATGGTGACCCTCGCATCCACTATTCCACTGGTCAGCCCTCCCTTGAGTCTAATCTTCACATTGGCTCTAAATGTGCCTTCGTTTGGTGTTGCCTAGACTCATTCCCCCACTTGATCTTGTAGTGCATCCACCAACGCATTACCTCATACGAGATTATATGACGACTCCTCGCTGCTTACTCGATCCATTAAGCTTTATAGAGCTGTCATTTTGAAGTACCCCCTTCAACATGTGTGGTCCATTGCACATGATTCTCCCTTTAGAGAACTGGGACTTATCCCTCCCAAATATCTATCTTGTTGGAGCAACTTTTCTCTTCGCATCCTTCCCTATAGAAGTTTCAAAGACCACCATCCCTTTGGATTACTCTACCTTTCTGAACAAACTGTGTACTATTTCACCACCGCAAACACACTTGCTAAGTTATGACTCTTCGTAAATACAGCTCTTATTGCGCCCCTTAAGTCCTAGCAACATGTTGAATATACTGCACACTTCAGCTTACTACAAATATATCCTTTCCATGCCGAAAAGAAAGGTTTCATGCTCTTTGGCGTTAAGTTTCGATCGCCTTAGGATGACCACCAACAGTCCATTGTCCATATACAAGCCTTTGCATTAGTACTGAATTCTTCGAATTAACAATTCCCCTGACTTCGTGAGCCTTGCACAACTCTTTCATATGCTAAGCAACTCATCCCACCTTGCACGATCTCATCCTTTGCCAAGCACCCTGCTTGCCTTGAGCACCACCAAGTTTTGTTGCCAACGTCGAGCCACAGCTCGAATTCAGACATCTCAACCTTTGTGCGCTAAGTGTTCTTCCCAGCTCGCTTGTCCACGTGGTGCCTCTCGCGCGAAGAATTGGCCATTCCTCTAAATGTCAATCATGAATGCTCGCTCCTCTGAATGACTCCTTTCTCTATAGCTCTATATTTGTTTCTCTCAAATGGTTGCTCATGTTGGTTGCCCTCAATACAACCCTGCTAGGTCCCCCACGTTTACATGTTAAGTGTTTCTAAGTGTGTTTGTTCCACTTTTAAATCATATATCACAAAGTTAACTGATTTTGCCTAAGTTGTACGACACCCTTACATGTCTGTCCGCAAAGGGTCAGCCTCATTAAAACCTCTTATGGTTTCTTAAGGACCTGTAAAAGGAAAGACGGGTTAGAGAAAATGTTTAATTCAGGATCCCACAAGTAAACATTTCAACAAACACTTGATAGGCAATACAAATTACAAACATAGACTTCGAAGCTCTGAAAAATTGTACGACAAAGGGTTCAAGATGGTCCGTCATAGCCAAAAGTCCTCACAAGTGCCCACATGATACTGCTATGGAACAAGATAGCGAACCAACCCTAGATACTACCCCAAAGGCCCATCCAAGCATGTGTCATCCGGGTAGCTCCTAGGTGTTGTGCTAATTGACACTCTGCACCACTTTACGAAACTATAAAACCCCCAAAATAGTTGCCTAAATGACTTTTTTTTTTGGCAGTTTTGTCTCTGCATGATGATTGCACACAACATACATTTACAGGACTAAAATGAAACTACCAAACCTAATACAAGCCCTCTACATATTATGCAAAGCATGAATAAAACCAAAAGACACGGATATACACATACATTACATCAAACACCTTTTATACAGATTTGTTTATGACAACATGATTCTAATGCCTATAAGAATGTTATTTGTCTCTTGCACAAAAATGCAATCGATCATATAGTTTATAACTCTTATAAAACTCCAATCCAAAGCCCTAAGCTGAATACATTATTCACTGTTCTAATTACAAATATACTATTTAAATTAGGAAATCAAGAAGGGCAAATTGTTCCTCACGTCTTAGACAATGCATCAAAAATGCTTTGAGCCTCGCTAGTGACCCCAACGCCAATCCTCTCAGCTTCAATCTCTGCTTGTCTGTACAACATTCAACAAACCATGATGACACAAAATAATAATAATAATAATAATAATAATAATAATAATAATAAAGAATGATTCTGTTAAATCAGAAACAATAGATAAGTTTTAGTTATTGCCGACAGAGCACATTCCTTAACCCAATATATCAAAAGGAAACTTGCCCAAGAATTTGTTCTTCCAAATTTTAATTTTAACTGCCACAGAAAATCTAATGAGCCAACTATTCCAACAAAAGAGCCCCAGAATTCGGCAAAATAATTATCAAATTAAAAAATCGTCTCTCGAAATCCCATCTTTTTCTAGCAATTTGCAAAAGGATCATCTCAGTGCACAAGATGTGAGGTCTGGAGAGGGTCAAAGTAAGCAGCCTTACTTCTATATTTAGAGAGGCAGTTTCCGAACCAATTTGCAAAAGGAAAACCCAAAACCTGCATAAGAAACTGATGGAATGAATACCTCAAAGAGGCCTCTTCCCTAGCCTGGAGGCCGGCGAGATCGATGTAGCACTTGTTGGGGTCAATCGGGTCCTCCGCCTTCCTCAGGTACGTGAAGTCCTGGATGTAGTTGGCCTTCAGAAGCCGAATGTTCCTCCGAGGCCCCGCCTTCGAACTGCCTTCTTGTGTCGCCAATCGGTCAAAGAAACGAATCGAAGACAGGGAAACATCAGATAGAAACAAGAAAGACATCGGATTGACGAGAGCGAGAAGGATATGGATGACGAGGATGTTGGAGGGGCGGTCGTAGGCGATGATTTGGCCTTCGATCTCGTCGCCGAGGGTTGTTCTCAGGGAGAGGACGCAGCCAACCGCAAGCTCCTCGCCGTTGCCGCCCTCCATGTGCCTTCTCCTCCTCCCTTCTTCCAAAGTAGCAGATCCCCCGAAACAGGTGCCCTAGACAGAAACAACCCCAAGCGAGACCTGATGCTTCTTTCCCATTACAAACATACGTACAAGTGACATACACGTAGGTATACACTAATACATATATATACTCTTTGGTTAGAAATTTTCCTACAAAATTATTAAGCTAAATATAAATATTTTTTATTTGGAAGCATAAATAATATCAAATGAACACTAAACACTTAATTATAATTTTTAAACTATTTTATATATTAAAATAATATATAAAATGCTCACATATAACCTCCAACTTCGGACTTATTACTTGTATAAGAATACACTTGCACAAACAAATCCAGATGTCAACAGAGACCCTAATTATAAATTAGAAAGTGGTAACTCCACTAGAATTAGTTGATCCATAGAACCCATCAACTTAAATCATTAGAAAAATATTAAATTTAAATATATATGTGAGAAATAAGCTTTTAGTATAATTAATATGCACACATTCTGTAACATATTTTCTCTGGATTACAACAAAGAAACCCTATATATGGACATGAAAACATCAGATGGTCACACAGATTATAAACCATTATAATCAATTACTATCGCCAAGCGCATGGCACCGGGTACATATATAAAACCATACGGTAATTCCAGGAACAGATTCAATGATGATACTCCTCGTGATACTTTGCATTAAGCTGCTCACCAACAAAATAATTATTTGGTACATAAAACCTCAAGATAGATTTCCCTATACAGTAGTATCACATGTAAGAGTATCAGATCTGATGATCATCACTTGGAGATGTATCAGATGTAGTGTCATCCAATTTCATGGTGCAATTCTTTGGACATCAAGTACTTGCGACGTTGAAGCGTCAACCAAACCAAGAAGCCATCCGTTTTGACAACCTTGTAACCAGCTTTCTGGTACATGTCAAATGGAACCTTATCGATCACCCTGCAGTGGAGGTATACATTTCTTTCGGTCTTCATTTGAGTCATGAGCTCCTCACATGCCCTCAGGAGATGCCAACCAATTCTTCTCCTGATACAAGATTAAAGAACATGGCAAGTCAACCCTTCATAGTTCCCAAGAATAATTGCAAACAAGTGTTATGCAACATGATGATTTTATTCACCAATTGAGAAATCATATTTTCTACTATTTGGGGTTTCAAAGAAGCTTGGTATAGAAAGTTAGAACAAGGATTTAAATTTTAATTTGATACTGATTTTGGCAATTGGGCATGGGTCTTTGGTTGGACTGAAAATATCCCACAATCAACACTTATCCAACTGGTTTTGAAAACTTGGGTTAGTCATTCCAGATAACTGTTCTAACCACACTTTAAGAAGAAACATTTAGCTTCAGTCACACACTGCATACAGTGCAACTTGCTCTACTAAGGAAATGATAGCATTGATATCGTACCATAAGAGACTGATCATTCAACAAGATGGATTGGATACTGAAATTACTGAAGTGACTCTAAAAACCAATTCCATAAGCATAGTGCTTACTGCCTTGTTAGCATTGTCCCTTTACAAGATTCTGTCCAATGCACAACATGTTGAAATGAAAAAGGTATATGCCAAGTATTCTTTGTTATATTCAAGCTTGTGGTTTTTCAAATTTGAGAAACAATTAGTTACATTCAATCATTGTGTTGGCTTGACAATTGTGCTTCAGTGAGAAACCACTGTTAAAAGAATATTTTTCTTGTGTACTCGTGATTTTGCCACTAAAACTGCCCATATTAACAGTTTTAATGTAAGCTGCGGTCATATGCTAATCATGTTAGGATATAGGCAATGAAGGTGTTTACTTCTGTGCTAATCCATCACCTGAGTTAATTTTTGTTCCAACTCCATTAGCTACTCGTTTCAAGTCTCAGGCTATCCTCCATTTTTTGTTTAAACTTTGACATTCTTAATCATGAAAACATATATGCAACTTAAATATCCTTTCAAGTTGCAACCAATAAATTTGTCTACGGTTGGCTCCATATTTTATCTGTCAAGAACACAGCCTAAACCCCAAACCTTTCCTACAAATGTTTAAAATTACTTTTATCTTTATTATTGTCCGTGTTGATCATTCATTGATGAGGCACTACATGGAGCCAACTTATGAATCCATCTCTGAAGGACTAACCATAATAATGTCTTGAAGCTGGTTCTTGTGTGAAGGTTCAAGTCTCGACTATTTGGAGTTGGCTATATGGATTCTTTCCTGAATTTAGACAAATCATTTCTGAGGCATCCTTCTTTGGTCATTTTCTTGCTCTCACATCTGCTCACAGCTTCACTAAAATAATTTTTAAGATCAAATCTTCTATGATCATCTTACTTTCTTCTGGTGATAAAAATAAAATGTACTGCTCACTCAATGATTGTACCAAGAAACATTACCTTAGAGCCATGTAGGCATGCAGTTGTGCAAGTCTTCTCTCCTAATTTTGGGGAACTCTAATGATCTTTGAACTCTTAAAAATCTCCAAGTTCCTAAATTTCTTTCCAGCATACATTAGTAAAAATATTTAGGTATGAATTTAAGATGCAATAAAAGTCTAACTTGATGTATGACTAGAAGCTGAGAAGACTCCCATGTATATGGTCCACATAAGTGGAGAAAATGCAGAGCATTAGGTCCTAGTCACAAAGGTTTGTTTGCTAATTCCTTAAAAAAAAAAAAAGAGCATTTACATAGTTACTGGATTCTAGGATCCAGGCATAATCAGCATGAACTAATCAAAATTCTTAAATTACCATCACTGTTTTTCTTTGGAATAAAATCTTATTTTTCTGAAGGCAAATTTGGAAAAGCAACCAGAAAACTCAGGAATGTTCATTAGATATTAATAATCCATCAGATTTTCTTTCTTCGGGTTTAATTTAGGCCAGTATCATGGTCATACTGACATTTCAAAGGTTGTAAAGGGACCCATTGGTTTCCTCACTGCTTACCAGCCATTTCAGCTGAGAGTTCTTTGATAAAAAAGTACCTTGTCGTGGAGTAGAATAAAAAAGTACCTTGTCGTGGATATCAGGAATTCTACGCAGCCCAAATGCTTTGAAATGCTTCTCATAATTTTGTCATGTAAATGGAGGACACTGACGAATGCTGGAGACTTCCCATTATGTTACAGATGTTTCGGTAAACACAAGCAGGACAAAGTAGATGATAAGTTACATCAAAATTGCGTTGAAAATCTGGCGAAAATATCAAAGTTTTGATTGTCATATGGTAGCCATGTGGTGTCCTATTTTTTTAAAGATTTCTTGTGTTACGGAATTTATATGATGCATGCCTTAATGCTTTGTGGATGAAAACCTCAAACACAAGCATCCTTCATCGAATACTCAATACAATGTGCAAGAATAAGCATTTATATGGGTTGTAATTGTTAGATGGCAATACTTGAGAATTGTAATGATAAATGCTTGATTTGATAAAAGATAAAAGATTCTATAACATAGTTTTATGCCTAGAAATAGAGAAGATGATTCACCATTTAAAAATGAATGCAGAACAAGAGAGCACGCTCCTGTTTGCAAAACTTGAGAACCAGATGCTTCACATAAAACAACAACAAACCAAAAGAAATATTGAAAACTCCAACTTGCATAGCTTGTAAAAGTTTAGCATGAATTGTTAATCTGCATCAATGAAATATCGGAGAGGGAGTGCTTGGACTGAATGTGGACACAATGATGTATGCCTAATTTAACAGGCTTTGCAAATCAGATGTTCTATGATGATACTAACCAGAGAATGTTTGAAATAAAAGAAAAGCTCATGAGTTGGTGATCTTTTAAGAAAAAGAATCCAGAAAAGCAAAATCAAGCATGATCTATGCTAACTTTCTTTGCACAGAATCATCATTATGACAGAAAGAGGAAACAAGATGACTATATAATCCTTAACAACATATAGAGTGCAGTGGTCTTTTTCTATGGTGCAGACCTAAAGCCATTGTCAAAATACATCATAGGGAATTTACAATACAGTCTCACGCAAGGCCATAAGTTGCCCTAATAGCAGATGCATGGTTAGAAACCATGCGAGAAAATCTCTACTTAGTAAAGAAATAAAACTTTAGGAGTTAAAAGTACAAACACCGGCTAATTTAGAGGATTTTCGAAATAGATGACTTGAATGGTCTGGTTATAATAAACAATTATATGCATTTTAGCCAAGTACCAAAGTTTGAAATTCTAAATCATACTCCTAGTCATGTCATTACTCACTAATTACTAAGGTTTCATGTCTTCTTGATCACATTCAACTTAGGTAAAATCATCTCCTAGGATGGAAGAAATAGAAGTGTGTACGAATTTTGAAACAAAGCTTGTACTTGCATCATCTTTCTTGTTCTAGGTTCTCAAAGCAGCCTTGCTCACTTCATACACAATCCATGAGCAAGAACACAAGTTAAAGCCATTTCTTCCTAGAATGGCTTGTGAACAGAGATTACGACCACAAAATCACAATGAATGATAGAAAATTGTTCCTTCTATTCCAACCCCCAGGATCAAAATTCTTGCAGAAAATTGATAACATTTGTTTTGAGGAAAGGTGGAATTTTTTTCTTCCTCGATAATAAGGAACCATGAACGAAAGAAGTAAGTGAAAATTGTTCCTTCTATTCCAACCCCCAGGATCAAAATTCTTGCAGAAAATTGATAACATTTGTTTCGAGGAAAGGTGGATTTTTTTCTTCCTCAATAATAAGGAACCATGAAGGAAAGAAGTAAAAGAACAGAGTTAGGACCTTCGAAGCGCCTTTCTGACAGCCATGTTGCAGATGTAAGGGCATTCCCGGGGAGGGACCGGCGTGGGCGGGGCGGCATTGGCTCCGCGAGCGTCGAGCGAGATCTCAGCGGTGCACGCCAGCTGAGCAGCCCCCTCGGTGCCCCTCTCCCTGTAGAACCCGACAAGCACCGTCACGTGCGGTTCCAGGCATCGCCGCTCCGCGACGTACTGCTTCACGAGAAAGGCGAGGAGGGGAACGTAGCGGGCGGGCACGAACATAGACTCGGCGAAGGACTCCGCGAGGAGCTGCGCCGTGGCGTCCAGCTCCTCGGCCAACATGGGGCGGATCTCCAGGAACCCACCGCTCCCCCCGCCGCCGCCGTGGTCGAGCTCCACCGTGACGCAGAAGTCCCGGAGGACCTGGAGGCCGTCGGGGCCGAGGAAGGCTCCGGGCCACGGGGACGAGTCGAGAGGGGAGGGGGTGACGGGTTGGGACGCCGAAGGGGAGGAGAAGCGGCGGAGGAGTTTGACGAGGGGCAAAGCACGGGACTTGTGCAGGGAGAGGGTGGTGGTATTGGAGAAGAAGGTTGTCGAAGAAGGTGAGGGGCGATGGGGTGAGGAGGAGAACAGGAAAGGTCGGAGTGTGCATTCAAGAGAAAGGGGAAGGGGAGTGGGAGGACAACCCATGGTTGGCTTCACTCAAGAGAGAGAGAGAGAGAGAGAGAGAGAGAGAGAGAGATCTAACTGGAGGAGGAGGAGAAGATCGTGGGGCCTCTCAGAGTTCCCTGCAGCAGGACATAAAGGGTGTGCATCCTCCATGGTGTCACAGTCTCAATCTGTGTGTCACATGAGGACTGCTCATTGGATAAGCTCCCTTCTTGTAGTACTCCATTAACAATCACAAAGATTGAAAGCTGCCTCAAAAAATATCATATTTAGGTGGTGGGATTTACCATTTTGTTTGGTTTCTTGTATTTTTGAAATCAAAATCATACTTGGGGCGACTATCCGTGGCATTGCTGTACTATTTTCATATTGTTAGCCTTCAAATTGACATTGATGGATATGAACTGCAATGGTTGGTAATAGGAGGTAATTTATGATTGTTATAGAACATGCAGACGTTGATTAATCTATGAAGCACGTAACATCTTGATTAGTCAAAGTGAATAGGATTAAGGTTGACTTATAAGGATATGATGAGTGTACTATTATCAATTTCAGTTTAAGCATTTTGATTAGTGATTTAGATTAAACGAAATTGATAGATCAGTTAGTCTAGGCTCAAATCGTGATATTTGATATCAAAGTCGACCTAGCATTATTTAAGTGGGATAGAATTATTATGATTTAAGGAACTGAGACTCGAGAAGGAGAACAAGCAACTCATGGGTTCCAAGAAACTAATTAATAATCGATGAATCCACTTGGAGTCATGATATTTGTGTTGAAACTCCAACGGGAAACAAAATAAAATTTCATGGAAAAAAATAATAAAACTCTTCCTCACCTTTTTTATTTTCCTCTATAAATAATTAAAAATTATTTAAATTTGTTTATAGATATCCAAAATTATCTGTCGGCATGTGGATACACAACGAGCAGTGTTCACCCATGCTCGTCGAGCAAGCAAAAAGAAATACTAAAATTCAAAAAAAAAAAAAAAGAATAGTTTTTTTAGTTTCACTTATTTTCCTTGGTTTATTTTTTTTTCTCCTTCATGGTTGGTGTGGAACGTGTTCATATTCACAATGTCAAGGAATACATTTAGGATATTGATTATATGCCTTCAATTTTTTTTGTTTTTTGCTAAACTTTCTATTTTAATTTCTATATATTTAACATATTTTTTTATTTAATTTGATGTTATTTTATTATTATTACTTATACCTCTGAATAAAACTAAACAGGACACTAACCCAAAAATTTAAATAAAAGTATAACCAAATATTATTTGGTATAAATATTCATGTTTATGTTAATCAAGAATGATTTTTCTCTTAACTAGATATACAGTGAAGAAAGAATATCTGAGAACATGATAGGAACTGAACACATGAACATAAAGCTTATTTTAAGAAATATACCTACACTTGAAGATGTGATATATATACTAGATATCCCTTCAAAATTAATTAGTAGATCTTTCCTTGTATAATTAGCCTATAGAATAGTTTGAGAAGCTCAGTTGTAATCTTTTAAGGGAGATATATATGACGAGTATAATAATGACAATAAGACTCGGGCTGACGTTAGTTGCCCCAGATAACGTCTCACGTCTCGATCGACCTGATAGCATCTGGTCAAACGGATTAGAATGTTGGCCGAGGCACACTAAACATCCTGCTCAGGTTCGATCCTTCATGCCACGCCAACATCAGTGTCAGACGCTACCAGGAGAACGAGTCTGCCCCTTGCAAGCGGGCACATCAGGAAACAATAAGCTTCCCTATAAATACCCTCGCATTCTAAACAGAAAAGAGGAAGGCATACGAGAAGGAAACACACACAAAAAAGACCCCTTCACTTCATCTGACTTGATCGTCGGAGGGGTCGAGCCAAGATCTCCTGACTCGACCTGTGTGCAGGTGCGAAGACAGAGGCCTCCCGCTAGATGCCTAAGCGAGGAGCCCCCTCTCGGGGGAAATGGTGAACCCGTCCCGATCGGACCACTGCAGCCGGTCACCTCAGCGGTCTCGAGGGTCATCCCGGGAAGATCCCCCCATCATCCGGACCCGAATTAAGCCGCGTCGGCCCCGAGGCCATGGCTCAAAGTTGTTTACACCAATATTTTGGCCATAGAGGAAGGGCCCGAATGTCAAGGGATCACCCGATTGACTTAGACGAGTGTTGGGAAATCCTTGGGGCGACATTATATGCGCACCGGAAGAATAAGAAAAACAAAATCCCCGATTCCCAAAGAGATGTTCGTCGTCGTGCGAAGATTGGTACGCAAAAATCCGCGAAACATGAAACTGCGTATAGAGTAGATTGTGTTACCTAGGGAGATCGTGTATCATTGTTTCCTTGCAGATCTTTAGGAGAGGGTGAAGGAGGTCAGCGTCCTCCTCTAGTGATGATCCACGGCGGGGGGTTGACGGCGCTCCTCAAAACTCGGACCTACTTTGAGGTGGAGATGGAGAGGAGAATAGGAAAAAAGGCAAACAAAAGCTCTCTAGCCCATGGGGCTCAATCCCTCCTATTTATATAGGTCCCTGTCCAAACCCTAATGGGTCCTCCCCTAGTGGGTATTGGATGCGCATCCAATAAGATAGGGGCTCGTCCGGATATCTCATATCCAGAACCTCTATTCATCCAATGCCTACCATATGTGTGTGACCCTTTAGGCCCAATATCGGTGGGCCGTGAGTCATACTGTCGAACTCCTTCTAACTTAGTGAATTATTATCTACGTAATAATTCTTTCGACTCATCGACTACGGGACGTACTAGGCCACTACACGCCATAGTCCCCTGGGACGATCTGGGGAATCTAATCCATTGGACTGTCTGTCCTCGATTACCGTGTACCTATAGTCCCTCATCCATCTAATATACCGAGACCAGTATATCGGCATGGTGTTTGTGGACCGGACCCCACGGTTTCTTCGAGTCTCGCTCTGTCGGATTCTCAGGAGAACTCTTTCTCTTTCAACCGAATGACCACGGCGGGGATTTATCGAGCAAGAACACATGGGATATTCCTCTCATGACGCCAGAGTGGATGATCCTCTATCGACACTCAATAGCCCTCGTGAAGGTCGACTACCACTCTCAATGACCAAGCTGTACTAGATGCGGGGCGGACCAAACCTATAAGTGCGGTATCAAAAAAAGTGGAGTACTCATACAGGGACATCCTTGGTGTCTCAAGTCTAAGGACCCGATACACCACTAGGACTACGGAATCATTTGTCGACAATAAGGCATCATCAACCATCCGGCATTCCGTAAGCGGATCAATTAGTGAACTAATTCTCCAATGAGCACACATCTCTTGTATCCCTAGTGTCCCTACACAAGCGGCTATGAGACCAATTTGCATCCATCATATGGACGGTATACTGCACACCAATCTGTCCGGTTATCACGATATCCCTCTCGAGTAACCTATGACAGGGATTATTTAGGATATGTGTTTAAAGGTGAATCGATCTCACTATCATTGATCTCATCACGATCCGATTCCCATTACGCGAATCTAAGGACATCACAATATATGTATGCATTTATATAAAGTGATATATGCCAAAATATAATAAGCAAAAGATTCTATATTAAGTCATACGTGCCATCACTCCACGTGATTGGCTTCTTTGAGCACCTATGACTAGCAATCTCCCACTTGACCTAAAGCCAATCACCTATGTATCCGATCCCCATCGGACCCTTATGATCTTTCAAAATAAATCGAGACAACGACTTTATTAGTGGATCTGCAATGTTATCTTAGGATGGAACTCTTTCCACTACTACATCTCCTCGGTCACGATCTCTCTCGATAAGGTGGAACCTCCTCGAACATGCTTAGATTTTGATGAGACCTAGGTTCCTTTGCTTGAGCAATCGCCCGTTGTTATCGCCAATATAGGGAGATCGACTCTTTCGCTACCGACACGACTCCCAAATCTGTGATGAACTTCTTCATCAAACTCCCTCCTTTCTTTGCTGCATCGATGCAGCAATGTACTCTCCCTCTCGTGGTCGAGTCGGTGAGTGGTATCTTGCTTGGAACTCTTTCGACACACTTGCTTCTCCATTCAAGGTGTACACATACCACGAATTTGACTTGCTATCATCGACATCGGTGAAAACTTGAGTTAGTGTAGCCTTCAACCTTAAGGCTATTACCTCCATATACTAGTAAAAGGCGCTTAGTCCTTCTCAAGTACTTAAGGATACATTTTACTGCTTTCCGGTGCACCAAGCACGGATCCGCTTGATACCTTTCGTGACACTTTCGAGCATGCGCTATATCGAGGCCTAGTACATAGCATGGCATACATGATAGACCCTATTGCTGAGGCATAAGGTATCATATCCATGTTCGCCCTTTCTTCTGGAGTCTTTGGGGACATACTCGTAGAAAGCGATATCCCATGTCTCATCGGTATGAGACCTCTCTTGGAGTTTTCCATGCCAAACCTTTTGACAATGGTTTCTATGTACCTGGACTAGGACAAGTCAAGTATCCTCTTGGATCTATCTCTATTGATTCTAATCCCCAAAATATAGGATGCTTCCCCTAAGTCCTTCATTGAGAAGTGTCTAGATAACCAAGCCTTTGTTGAATCTCGTATTTTGATGATGAAACTACTTGATATATGTTTATGATTTAATATGCGTTTTGAGTGACGCAGGATGCTTCGATCAGGATGAGATAATTAAAGCAGGAAAATCATGTTGTGCCGAAGGAACATGTCAGAAGATTGGACGTCGGGCCGGTGGATCGGTCGACGTATCGACAGAAGGCTTCGGGCCGTGGAATCGGGCATCGGGCTAAGAAGAGCGGGTATTGTGCCAAGGATATCGGAGTTGCGGAGTCAACTGGCCGATTGGGCAATAGGTTGCAGGAGAGGACGATGCGCTAAAGAATCGGACGAAGCGTCGAGGGACCAATGACATGCCGGACAACTTGGTTAATTGCTTAGGATTAATTATCTCGATCGAAGTTTTGTTTTAAGTATGCAGGATTAACTACGATGGAAGAAAGACATGCAGCAGGAGTTGTGCCGGAGTCAAGAAAATGATCACGTTGGGAGTTCGAGAGTTCGACGGAAGTTCGAACAGTCGTCGGAGGTTCTGCGGGAACAAATCCGAGAAGTCCAGGAGCTTGCCAAAAGAAGCTCGTTGGAACTCGCCAATGGATCGTCATAAGTCCAAGAGTTTTTGGGAAGTCCGCAGAGGAGCATCACCGAGAGTTCATGGATGATCGACGGAAGTTCGCCGGAAACTTCATGGGAAGAAGCGATTGACGACCGAGCAAGCTGCAGAGATTGTCTTAGGATTTATCGTAGTTAGCACATTGATTAAGTTGGAAATGGGAGATGATCCCATTAGCTTAATCTTGGGGCAGTGGGCCCCTGAAAAAAAACCGAAATTGGGCGAATAGAGCTACCCATTGGGACCACGATTCTTTGTGGGAGGGCAACTGCAGCCCAAGCCAGAGGTAGCACCGCACGGGCTAAGTCTCCCAGGGAGACCGAGCGGTTCAACCGCCCCGACCAAGAGGTGGCACCACACGGGCTCGATCTCCGAGTGAGGCCGGGCGGTGCAACCTCCCCGACAGAGAGGTAGCACGCACCGAGCTCAATCTTCGAGCTCTAGCAAGCGGTGCAACCGCCTCGATCAAGAGGTGCAACCGCTTGGGCTTTGTCTCGAAGCAGGCCGAGGCGGTGCAACCGCCCACGACAGAAGAGGTGCAACCGCGCTGGGCTCAATCTTCGAGCTCGCCCGGCGGTGTAACCGCTCCAAATCGGGAGAGGTAACCCCTGATCCCGAATTCCGGGATTTGATAGTTTTGAGCTCCAAATTTGAACTGGGTTGGGACCTATAAATACCCCACCCATTCAAAGATTGAAGAGATCTGAGATATACACCGAAATCTTGATCTTTTTCGTGATTCTTAGAGCTCAAAATTGTTGTAAAGTCAAAAGTTCTTCTCCCTCTTTTCTTCCAAGTCCCGAGTTGTAAAGAGAGGAGAAAATTTCTGTAAGGGTTGTCTCTAAGCCCGTCAAAAAAGGAGTGAAATGTAGAAAGGGGCAGTTGGCCTTCGCCTATTGAAGGAAGGCCTCTAGTTGACGTCGGTGACCTCGTCGGTGGAGGAAGCCAAAATTGGAGTAGGTCAAGATTGACCGAACCACTCTAAATCTTGGTTTGCATTTACTTTGAGCATTTTATCATTACTGCAAACCTCCTAAATAGCTATTGCCTTATGCGCTTTTACGAACGAGCTTATAAGTTCAGAACTTTCCGAATCTGCGTTTAGACGTAAATCGGCGTTTTCGTACGATCATTACATTTTAGTTTACATTTACGTTTTGATTCCAATTATAACTGCAAACTGCCTTCTGCGCATTTACAAAACATATCTCAAAGTTCAGTATCTTCAAAGTTGACGTTTAGACGTAAACCGGTTTTATCGTACGAACATCGCATTTCAGTTTGCGCTTGCATTCTGATTTTTATCATAAACTACAAACTGCCTTTGTAGATTTACTTTAATGTCGTCTCACTTAATCTTAAGCTAAAGTAGTCTTAGAATCGGATTTTATATCGAAATCATTTTTGTCGTTCGAACGCAACTTTCGATTTTAATAATGAAGAAAGTTTTCCGCTGCACTAATTCACCCCTCTTAGTGCTCTTGATCCTAACAATTGGTATCGAGCTTCGGTTTTTCTCATTTCAGATTTACACCAGAGAAATGGCTCTTCATGGCTTTTAAGAGGGCTTTTAGGTCTTTAGTCCATCGTTGTTTAACGGATTGGACTATACTTATTGGAAAACTTCGAATGAGAGTTTTCTTGATTTCTAAATTCAGATTTATGGAATATCATTGAAAATGGTTTTCAACTTCCCTCTAAACCGATGAAGCGAATGGTCGGATTTGGAGAAAAAGTATTTTTTCTTTAAACGTAAAAGGCTATGAATGCCTTATTTTTGCGCTTTGGACAAAAAAATGAGTTCAATCGGATTTCTACGTGCTAAAACGGCTTTTGACATTTGGCGAACACTTGAAATCGCATACGAGGGAACTAGTAGAGTCAAAGACTCGAAAGTTAACTTTTATTGTATAATTTTGAGCTTTTTTCGAATGCAACCAAAGCGAGACTATCTTGCGACATGTACACCGCTTTCCGGATGTCGTCAATAGTTTAAGAGCTCTTGGAAAATGTTTTTCGGATTTTGAACTCGTAAACAAGATTTTGCGTTCTCTTTCTAAGAAGTGGGATTCAAAAGTAACTGCAATACAAGAAGCTAAAAACCTAAACAACTTACCACTTGAAGAATTAATTGGTTCGTTGATGACATATGAAATGGTGCACAATGCACATGATGAACATGTTAAACACAATCACCTTCCAAAGAACAGGAAGGATTTGGAACTCTGGATAAATGAATGCCACTTGAGCGATGACTCAAGTGATGAGGACAATGATGAACAAAACAACCTTCAAAAGAACAGGAAGGATTTGGGACATAGAACATTTGAAGACCACTCGAGCATAAGCTCAAGTGATGGTGAACTTAAACTACAAATAAAACGAAAATTAAAAAACAAAAAGAATGGAACTACTTGCTTTAAACGCAAGAAGAAGAACAAAAATTGGAATGAATCGAGCTCCTCCGAAGACGAGAAAGTCAACAAAAGCGAGGCTGCAAACTACGCCTTAACAGCCTACGACGTTGAGGTAATTAAAATGCCTTTGGTTTATTTTGAAATTACTTGCTGCTTTCATGATGTATTTTCTTTTTTAGTTTAGAATTAATTTTCTTAAAAATTACATGTTTAAAAATAAAAATACAAAAATTATGATCATGCTAGTAATTTCGAAAATGATAATATTGCATGATAAACAAACAAAATGATTTTGATTGAAAATATGAAATCATGGTTAAGAAGTAATAATGTGTAACATTATTGAATGAAATCACGTTTGATTTAAAGTAATGCATAATGATGTAATATTAAATGGTTATGATACAATGATTAATAATTTTATGTATGAGATTTTAAGTTATCCATGATCATGAGCTTGTTTGATCTTCATGATTTAATTTTAAAATCTATAGCAAAAATCATGTCTGAATATATAAAAGTGTTAAATCTCATTTTCGGATTTTTATGATCCTAACAATTCATTTTTGAGAATCTATTGATCTTGTGGTTTTATGACGAAATTCATTTTTCGATCCTAAACATTGATGCATGTTTTTATTTAACATAAATGAAAAAACATGCTAACATGAAATCAATAGTATGAAATGGAAATAATTTTCTATCCTATTGAGATTAATAAATTTATTTTACCAATCTTGTAAATCTCATGAAAATAAATATGATTAATATTTTGAAAATAAATGAGTGTATCATGCATTTGGTCTTAATGATTTCTCTTTAAGATACTTTTTGAAATCATACTTGATGATGAATATTAAAAGGATGTTATCATGGAATCATGCTTGATGAGTTGTTTTATAAGATTTTGCCTTATGTCTTGAACTTTCATGCTTATCTTAATTTGGCATATAAAGACTAAGGCATGCTTAGATGAAAAAGAATCTCTTAAAAAATGCTTTTCCCATCTGATCGAGATTAATGATTTCATGATATTTTGTGAATCTCGAAATTAATTTTAATGACTTGATTATGAATTTCAAGTTAATGATTTGATTTGAATAAGTTTTATCTAAATCATAATCTTGATCTTACAAAATTAAAGTCACAAATAATATCTTGTGGTATTCATGAATTGATACTCACAATATGAAAGCATTGATATTCATGACTTGAATTGGATTGAAACATTATATGCTTAAATTAATCATTCTCCTATGTTTCAAAAATTCCTTAAATGCCTTATGTGATGATTGAAAACTAACTTGCTTTATGATGAATCACGAATCATGACTTGATCTATGATATAAATGCCTTGAAATGATTGAAATATTTAACACTTTTATGCTCTTCCCCCTACTTCCTTCTTATTTTCAATGATAAAATGGGGAGAAGTTTTGATCATGCATGGTAGGATATAATTTGACAAAATTGATACCATCATGATATGAAACATTTATGATGTGCAATTATGCATGCAATACTTGCGCTTTCTAATTATGATGTGATGTATTGCATATGATGTAAATCATGATTTAAAATGCTATGAGTGCTAAGTTACACACTTTGAGAAGAAATTGTTGTATTGAAACATTAATGTAATTATGAATTGTGATATGAAATTATGCATGTAATACTTCAACCTATGATAACGATGCATGCAATGATAAAATATTCATGATGAAAAATTGTCTTGACATTCATGACTTGATTATTCATCCTTTGTCATGATTTTGAAATCATTGTAAAAGGAAAAAGAACTACAAAACTATATTCTTCCTTTCTTTTTGACAATGACAAAGGGGGAGATAGCTAGCTTGCACAAGTCAAGAAGATGCAAAAACTTGATTGCTAGCTTGCCTATCTTAAGTAGCAAAGAAGCAAAAATTGACTTCTTGAACATCACTATCTTGAGTTTCTCAAGAAGCAAAACATGCAATTTGCACATTGCAATAGGAAGCAAGAGCTTACACAAGAAAGCTATCTTGCATTTGCTTTCGAAATTATTGCTAACTTATATATTGTGAAACTTGTATATCGTAAAAATTGCTAGTTTGTGGTCTAAAGAGAAGCAAAAACTTGCTATCTCAAAAGAAGCAAATGTGTTATCTTGCCTATCTCAAGAGGCAAAAATGCTAACTTGCACATCTAGCAAAACTTGACAAATTTGCATATCTCAAGAAGCAAGAGTTGCTTTCTTGAACATCTCAATATTGCTAGCTTGCACGATGTAGAACTTACTATCTTAAACATTACCAAAAGTGCTATCTTGTATGCTATAAAACTTGCATATCTAAAACTTGATAGCTTGAATGTTCTAAGCATTATGTAACACTTGCTAAATTTTCTAGCTTCAAAACTTGCATGATGATAAAACTTGATATTATGTTTTTCATGCAATAAGTTGAACCAATATCACAAACGCTTGATTGTGGTACTTCTCCTTTTTGTTGATGATAAAGGGGGAGAAGTATGATGTTATGCATAAGTTTATGCATAAGTGCATGATGACGTGTTGCAAGTATTCATGATGAATATTGCAATGACTTGAATTCAATTTGAATTCAAGGTTTTATCAATATGACATATTGATAGGGGGAGTTTGTTTAAACTCCGGGAGTTAAGTTTAACTCCGTCATCAAGTGGTTGTCATCATCAAAAAGGGGGAGATTGTTGAATCTCGTATTTTGATGATGAAACTATTTGATATATGTTTATGATTTAATCTACGTTTTGAGTGACGCAGGATGCTTCAATCAGGATGAGACAATTAAAGCAGGAAAATCATGTTGTGCCGAAGGAACATGTCAGAAGATTGGACGTCGGGCCGGTGGATCGGTTGACGTATCGACAGAAGGCTTCGAGCCGTGGACTCGGGCATCGGGCCAAGAAGGGCGGGTATTGTGCCAAGGATATCGGAGTTGCGTAGTCAACTGGCCGATTGGGCAATAGGCTGCGGGAGAGGACGATGCGCCAAAGCGTCGAGGGACCAATGACATGCCAGACAACTTGGTTAATTGCTTAGGATTAATTGTCTCGATCGAAGTTTGGTTTTAAGTGTGCAGGATTAACTACGATGGAAGTTAGACATGCAGCAGGAGTTACACCGGAGTCAAGACAATGATCACGTTGGGAGTTCGAGAGTTCGACGGAAGTTCGGACAGTCGTCAGAGGTTTTGCGGGAACAAATCCGAGAAGTCCATAAGCTTGCCAAAAGAAGCTCGTCGGAACTCGCCAAGTGGATCGTCGCAAGTTCAGGAGTTTGCCGAAAGTCCGTAGGAGCATCACCGAGGGTTCATCGGATGATCGACGGAAGTTCACCGGAAACTCGCCGGAAGAAGCGATTGACGCACAGGAGCAAGCTGCAGTAAATGTCTAAGGAATAATCGTAGTTAGCACATTGATTAAGTTGGAAATGGGAGGTGATCCCATTAGCTTAATCTTGGGGCAATTGGGCCCCTGAAAAACCTAAATTGGGCCGAATGGATCAATCCATTCGGACCCTGATTGCTGTGGGAGGTGCAACCACCCAAGCCAGGAGGTAGCACCGCCTAGGCTAAGTCTCCCAGGGAGACTGGGCGGTGCAACCGCCTTAGTCAGGAGGTGGCACCGCCTGGGGCTCAGTTTCCAAGCGAGATTGGGCGGTGCAACCGCCCGACAGAGGTAGCACCACCGAGCTCGATCTTCGAAGCTTCGGCGGCGGTGCAACCGCCCGATCAAGAGGTGCAACCACGAGCTCGGTCTTCAAGCTTCTGGCGGCGGTGCAACCGCCCCTACTGCAGGTGGCACCGCCTGCCAGGCTCGGTCTTGAGCTTTGCCGGCGGTGCAACCGCCTTGAAGAAGGAGGTGCAACCGCCGATCCCGAATTCGAGAATTGACAGTTTTGAGCTCCAAATTTGAACTGGGTTGGGGCCTATAAATACCCCACCCATTCAGCACTGAAAGAGCATAGACATACACCGAAATCTTGATCTTTTTTTACGTGATTCTTAGAGCTCAAAATTGTTTGTAAAAACCAAAAGTTCTTCTCCCTCTTTTCTTCCAAGTTCTGAGTTGTAAAGAGAGGAGAGAAAATTTCTATAAGGGTTGTCTCCTAAGCCCGTCAAAAGGAGTGAAACTGTAAAAGGGTGGTTGGCCTTCGCCTATTGAAGGAAGGCCTCTAGTTGACGTCGGTGACCTCGTTGGTGGAGGAAGCCAAAAGTGGAGTAGGTCAAGATTGACCGAACCACTCTAAATCTTGGTTTGCATTTACTTTGAGCATATTATCTTTACTGCAAACCTCCTCTGAAGCTTACTACTTTCTGCGCATATACGATCGGGTTTCAAGCTTTGCACTTTCCGAATCAGCATTTAGACGTAAATCTGCTTTTTCGTACGATCATCATATTTCAGATTACGTTTACGTTTTGATTTTTACCATAACTGCAAACTGCCTTTATACCCTTGCTTAAACAGCATCTCGCCTAATCAAGTGATTTACGAATCAGCATTTAGGCGTAAATCGGTTTCTTCATCTGACGTCAGTATTTCAATTTGCGCTTATATTCGGTTTTCATCATAAGCGCAAACTGCCTTCATAGATTGACTTTAACATTATCTTGCTTGATCTTAAGTTAAAGTAATCTTAGAATCGACTTTCAAACAGAAATCGTTTTTTTATCGTTCAACGCAGTTTCGTTTTAATAATGAGAAAGTTTTCCATTTGTACTAATTCACCCCCCCCCCTCTAAGTGCGCTTGATCCTAACAGGGAGATCGTATATCCCTGTTTCCTTGCAGATCCTTAGGAGAGTGTGAAGGAGGTCAAGCGTCCTCCTCTCTAGCGGTGATCCACATAGCAGGGTTGCGACGACGCTCCTCAAAACTCCGGACCTACTCTATGGTGGAGATGGAGAGGAGAATAGGAAAAAAGGCAAACAAAAGCTCTCTAGCCCATGGGGCTCTGAATCCCTCCTATTTATAGAGGTCCCCTGTCAAACCCTAATGGGTCCTCCCCTAGTGGGTATTGGATCTGCATCCAATAAGACAAGGGCTCCGTCGGATATCTCATATCCGAACCTCTATTCATCGCAATGCCTATCATATGTGTGTGACCCTCTAGGCCCAATATCGAGCTGGCCGTCAGTCATACCTGTCAGAACTCCTTCTAACTCAGTGAATTATTATCTCTGTAATAATTCACTTTCGACTCATCGACTACTGGGGCGTACTAGGCCACTACGCCGTAGTCCCCGGATGATCTGGGGAATCCAATCCATTGGACTGTCATACGTCCTAAGTTACCGTGTACCTATAGTCCCTCATCCATCTAATATACCGAGGACCGTATATCGAACATGGCGTTTGTCGGACCTGCGGTTTCTTCTCGAGTCTCGCTCTAATCGGTTCTCCACGAGAACTCTTTTCTCTCAACCCGAATGACCCTAGCTAGGATTTTTTTCGAGCAAGAACACATGGGATATTCCTCTCATGATTTTAGAGAGTGGATGATCCTCTATCGACACTCAATAGCTCTCGTAAAGGTCGACTACCACTCCTAATGACCATTTGTACTAGATGCGGGACCGCCAAACCTATAAGTGCGGTATCAAAAAGTGGAGCACTCATATAGGACATCCTTGGTGTCTCAAGTCTAAGAACTAGATACACCACTAGGACTCACGGAATGTTGTCGACAATAAGGCATCATCAACCATCCAAACATTCCGTAAGCGGATCAATCGGTGAACTCATTCTCAATGAGCACACATCTTTGTATCCCTAGTGTCCCTATACAAGCAGCTATGAGACCAGCTGCATCCATCATATGGACGGGTATACAAAGACACCGTCTGTCAGGTTATCACGATATCCTCTCGAAGTAACCTATGGCCAGGGATTATTTAGGATATGTGTTTAAAGGTGAATCGATCTCACTATCGTGATCTCATCACGATCCGATTCCCATTGCACAAATCCAAGGACATCACAATATATGTATGCATTTATATAAAGTGATATATGTCAAAATATAATAACCAAAAAGATTCTAAATTAAGCACACGTGCCATCACTCACGTGATTGTCTTGCTGGGCACCTATGACTAGCAGCGAGCTCACGGCTGAGGGAGCACACCTGATCGGAGCTCCGGGGGAACACCCCCCGCGTGAAGGACCTCGAGCTGAGCACCCCGCCGCGACCTCAGAGCGCCATTGGCGGTTGTTTAAGGACCCGGGCTGGTCGTCGCCCGAAAGAGCCCCAGCCGACCCGTCGCCCGTGTCATCCGAGGCATTTCAGGATCTCGTTCATTAAGTCCGAGCTTTGATGGGTATGGTGCAAACCATTATCTCGCTCGTTCCTCGTCTGCTGCACCCGCCTGCAGTCCAACCGCTGCGGCAACAGGAGCCGCTCGTTCGGGCCCACACGCCGCTTCCATAGCTCCCCACTTCACGTCAGGTCCAATCGGCCCCACTTGGGGATCGAGTGATGACAAACCTAAGCGGCCGCCCGTAACCCGGGGCATTGTCTTCGGATTCAACAGACTCCCTGTGAGCCCAACTATGCTTTGTCAATCAGCGGCTCAACGAAGTAGAGAAGGAGGTTCGCAGGTCAAAGGGAGAGCTCGGGGAGGGCGTACACCAAGGGTCTCTGTTCGCGCCCGAGATACAAGATCAGACAATCCCCCCGAACTTCCGACTCCCCTCCCTGAACTCTTACGACGGCTCCACCGACCCAGCGGACCATGTAGCCGCTTATTGCACCCAAATGGCGCTATACGGGACCTTTGATGCTCTGATGTGCAGAGCATTTCCCACGACCTTGAGGGGGCCAGCCCGCACATGGTACAACGGCTTGAAGACCTGAACGATCGCTTCCTTCGACCAGCTCGCTAAGGACTTCGAGCTCCACTTCGTGGCCTGTGCACGGCCGAAGCCGTCCGTTGCACTGCTCCTCGAACTCAACCAAAGGGAGGATAAGCCCCTCTCTCATTTTATGAATCGCTTTGCAATACAAATTCGGGGGTTGCCGGACACTCATCCCTCTCTACTAATGTAGCCATTTATGATAAGCCTGCGACCTTCCAGATTCCTCCGTCCCTCATGGAGCGGCCCCCCACCACGGTACCAGATATGCTCCAGCGGGCTAACCAGTACATCGCAGCGGAGGCCTGGGTGGCCGTGAGGAGAAGGGACGACTTTTGACAACGGGCTCCATAGAAGAGGTCAAGAACCCGCTGTGGCTATCCGATGTAGTCCTCGTGAAAAGAAATCTAAGCTCTGCCTCAGTCTCTTCCGAGCGAAGGTTCAGTATCCACCTGATTGCCTCCCGGCTCGCGGTTAGCCCCGGCCTAACCCCTTTTGTATCTACACGGCTCGGCCGCAGCCCGCCTGCGCTGTGCTCCTCAGCCGCAGACTGACCGAGACTACGCTTGCGCGGCCTGCCCGCCTGAGCCATACCCCTCGGCCACAGCTCGCCTGCGCCATGCTCCTTGGCTGCATGTTGACCTAGACCACGCCCGCGCGGCCTACCCGCCTGAGTCGTGCTCCTCGGCCGCATGTTGACTGAGACCACGCCTGCGCGGCCTGCCAGCCTGAGCCATACCCCTTGGCCGCAGCCCGCCTGTGCCGTGCTCCTCGGCCGCGTGTTGATCGAGACCATGCCTGTGCGGCCTGCCCGCCTGAGCCGTGCTCCTCGGTCGTAGACTACCCGAGTCTACCTCAAGACGCGACTTGCGGCTTGAGCCATACCCTCGGCCAAGAACCCGCTGCGTCGTGCTCCTCGGTAGATATGTTGCCCGAGACCACGCTGCAAGGCGGCCCGCCGCTGAGCCATACCCTCGACCCGCGACCCGCTGGAAAGTGCTCCTCGGTCGGCGTGTTGACCGAGACCCGCCAGGCGGCGCGACTGCCGCTGAGCCATACCCTCGGTTGCCCGACCGCTTGCGTCGTGCTCCTCGACCGCATGTTGCTTGAGACCACACTTGTGTGGTCTGCCCGCCTGCATCGTGCTCCTCGGCCACATGTTGCCTGAGACCACACCTGCGCGGACAGCCTGCCTGCCTCGTGCTACTCAGCTCCATGCTCCTTGAGACCACACCTACACGGCCAGCTCGCCTGCGTCATGCTCCTCGGCTCCATGCTCCCCGAGACCACACCTGCGCGGCCAACCCGCCTGCGTCGTGCTCCTCGGCTCCATGCTCCCCGAGATCACACCTGCGCGACTTGCCCGCCTGCGTCGTGCTCCTCGGCCGCGTGTTGCCCGAGACCACACCTGCGCGGCCAGCCCGCCTACGTCATGCTCCTCGGCTCCATGCTCCCCGAGACCACACCTGCGCGGCCAGCCTGCCTGCATCGTGCTCTTCGGCTCCATGCTCCCCGAGATCATACCTGCGTGGCCAGCCCGCCTGCGTCGTGCTCCTCGGCTCCATGCTCCCCGAGACCACACCTAGGCAGCTAGCCCACCTGCGTCGTGCTCCTTGGCCCCATGCTCCACGAGACCACAACCTCTGCGCGGCCAGCCTGCCTGAGTCGTATTCCTTGGTCACATGTTGTTCGAGACCACCGTCGCACGCCTAGCCTCCCTTATTTGCTAAATCCGGACCGCACCCCTGGTAACGGACCAGCAGTCGCCCGGCAAGAACAAATACTAAAAGCTGAAGCCATGCCTCGGACTCCCGTTACAACGACCGACGCATAGCTTCTTTTCGGGGGGGGGGGGGAATATGATGAGGATAATAATGGCGACAAGACTCAGGCTGACGTCAGTTGCCCCAAATGATGCCTCACGCCTCGATCGACCCGATATCACCTGGTCAAACGGACCAGAATGCTGGCCGAGGCACACTAAACATCCTGCTCAGGCTCGGTCCTTCACGCCACGCCAACACCAGTGTCAGACGCTACCAGGAGAACGAGCCTGCCCCCTGCAAGCGGGCACATCCGGAAACAGTAAGCTTCCCTATAAATACCCTCACATTCTGAATGGGAAAGAGGAAGGCACACGAGGAGGAAACACACACAAAAAAGACCTCTTCACTTCATCTGACTTGATCGTCGGAGGGGTCGAGCCGAGCTCTCCTGACCCGACCTGTGTGCAGGTGCGAAGACGGAAGCCTCCCGCTAGACGCCCAAGCGAGGAGCCCCCTCTTGGGGGAACCGATCGGACCATTGCAGCCGGCCACCTCAGCGGTCTCGAGGGTCGTCTCGGGAAGATCCCCCCATCATCCGGACCCGAACCAAGCCGCGTCGGTCCCGAGGCCACCGCTCAAAGTTGTTTACACCAACAATAATATGTATATAAGAAAAGACTTGGTACATAAAGGATTTTTTAAGCTTAATGTCATAAATCTTTCAATTAACAAAGATGAATCATTTTCCTCTATTGTCTTAAATTCTGAATTGTATGCGGTATTTAGCGTGATAGACTTGGTCGCATCCACTTCAGATCAATTAAAAGAATATCTTATTTTAATTTAATTTTAAAATTTAACTTTAAATTTGAATCTAAATGTGAGATCTTTGTTCAATCTAAACGTTCTAAAAAATCCTTTAAACCTATTCAATTTAAAAATACATAAACATTTAAATTAATTCTGATATTTGTGACTTGTTAACCGGAAGTGAAAGTCAATATAATCTTTATTGATAACTTCTTCAAATTATGTTACATTTATATTTTAAGGACTAAAGGTGAAATTCTTAATAAATTTAAGATTTATAAGGCTAAAGTTAAAAACCAATTTGATAGAAAAATTAAAATCCAAATATCTAATAAAGGAGATGAGTATATTTCCAATAAATTTATCAAATTTTATGAAAATCATCACATAATTCATAAAGTCACGACTTCATACTCATCTCAATCTAATGGTGTAGTTTAATATATATATATATATATATATATATATATATATATATATATATATATATATATATATATATATATATAACTCTTTTAGATATGATTAATATATTGATCTTTAGTTCAGGAGTATTTAGGCGAGGCCCTCTCATTACATGTTATATACTTAATAGGATACTACAAAAGAATAAAGAGACAAGTCCTTATAAACTTTGGAAAGTTACATCTAAATATGGGGGTGTTTAGTTAACAGTTATAGATTTCTTATAGTAAAATTTGAAATACCTGAAATCTTGAATGACCCTCTAATTGAATTTAGATATGCATAATTCCTTGAAAATATATTTTCTTTCAAAACTACATTATTTAGTAATATCTTAAGCGATTGTTCTTCATCTTTTATAACTCTTAGAATCTAGCATTCAATCTTAGCCTAGAAGAAATAAGATAGATAGGATTCAAAAGAACTTTGGTGATGATTTTGTCTCTTATATGATTAAAGATACATCAGGTTCATTTCAAGAAGCTGCATTTTCTCATAATGCTTATTTCCGAAAACAGATAGTTAATAATGAAATATAATCCATAATTAATAGTCATACTTGGATTCTCACTGACTTGCCTCCTAAGCTATACCTCTAGGTTGCAAATAGATTTTCAAGAAAAAGATTAGGATCAATGGTACAATCGAATAATATAAGACTAGGTTTCTTATGAAAGTTTTTAGTAAAAGGTGGACATTGATTATTTTAATATTTATACACCTTTAGCGTGAATTACTACCATCCGAATCTTATTTGCATTTGCTTCTATCCATAAACTTCTATTCATTGAATGGATGCAACGACTATCTTTATACATTAAGAGCTAGAAGAAGAGATATACATCAATCAACTCGAAGGATTTGATTTATCATGCTTAAATAAGAAGAAAAAGTTTGTAAGCTGATCCTATCCATATAGGGGCTCAAGTAAGCATTGAAGTAGCGACATGAAATTTTTTATTATGTAATTCTATTAATTGACTTTCAAATCAATGAATCTGGTAACTGTTTATAGTATAAAAGGACAGAAAATAAATTTATCCTTTTCTGTCTATGTATTGATGATATCTTAACTCTTGTTTCGGATTTAGATATGATCTTGGAGATTAAATCATTCTCATGTCATCACTTTGAAACCAAAGATCTTGATAAAATTGATAGAAAATCTAAAAATCTTTTATTTCTATATCATTATCACAATCTCATTATACTAAAAACATAATTAAAAATTTTAGATATTTTGAGTATTCATTTATCTCCACTCCTTATGATCTAAATATTCATTTTGTTAAAAAAATAATAATTATGTAAACAAAAAAAATACTTTCAAATTATTAGATCTCATTTTTATCTATCAAATAAAACTAGACTTGATATTTCTTATATTATATTTATACTTAGTAGATATACTAGTAACCTAAGTTTGGCTCACTTAAATGCTGTTGAATGAGTTTTTCAGATCCCTCAAGGATACTTTTTATTATGGACTTAATTTTATAAAAGTTTTTGAAAGTTATAGTGATGCCAATTGGTTTTGGATATTAAGTTTACATTTGGATACATATTTATTTTTGATGAAAATATTATATCTTATCAATTAACTAAATAGACTAATTGTAGCATTTGACCCCACTTGTACCAAAGCAAAATGGCTTAAGAATTTAATTTCTACTCTTATGATCTTAAACCATACTCTTCTTATTTCTATTAATTGTGATTACAAAGTTATAATAGATTTATTATAAAATAAACTTATAAATACTTAAATGAGTAGACACATAAATGTGAGATAAAATTATATTAGATGGCTAGATTTTTATTTAGTTATTTTTATATTTTATATTAAAGATGATAATAAATATAGCCGACTGTCTTATTAAATACTTAAATAGGATTGGTGTCATTGTGGAAGATAAGCATTTACCTAAAATAAGCCTTCAAATGATGAAAGGAGATCCCTAGAAGGATGTTATACATATAATAATAATAAACTGATTGGTCGGTTGGCTAAAAAATATAATGGTTTACACTTTACACTTTAGTGCACGTAGATATGAAGTTTATCATCAACTCTATCTCTATAATGATTAATGCTTCTATATAGAGACATAGGAAAAGCATAGTTCTGAAAAAGGTCTAAGATGATATTTTTTACGAGATATGACTCCATAAACATCCTTAGTATGGGCTCTCTCGTATGAGAGAATTCGTAGACGATCGTAGTTAGAAATCTATGTAATCCTTAGAATCTCTCGTGAATAATAAAAATACTTAAGTATAATTATTAATAATAACTCACAAAAACATATTCTATATCGTACCAGGTGTGAATTAGTCGAAATCTAGATCAAAGGAATATATTTCAAGACCCGATTTATTTCGTTTCCTTCGCATGATATTTTCTTCACTAAATGAGGTTAAGTCATTGAAAAAACACCTCATCGATCGCACAATATATACACCGTTGAATCTCGTATTTTGATGATGAAACCACTTGATATGTGTTTATGTTTTAATATGTATTTTAAGTAACGTAGGATGCTTCGATCATGATGAGACAATTAAAGTAGAAAAAATCATATTGTGCCGGAGAAACATGTCAGAAGATTATGTTAGGATCGGAGCGGCACTAAGAGGGGGGGGGGGTGAATTAGTGCAGCGGTGAAGTGCGATAAACTTTTCACGATTTAAACACTTTTTGAAAACTTTGTACGATAAAAACAACGTTTTCGTTTAAAACCGTTTCGATTGCGTTTTAACTTGAAGAGATAAGTAAGACGGAGACAAAGCAGTATAGCATTAAAGTGCAAATGGTTTGCAGTAATATAAATGACAATAAGTAAATGCAAACGAGAGATCACGCCGATTTTACAGTGGTTCGGTCAAATGACCTACATCCACTTGCGAGGCTCCTCTTCGATGAGGCTCCTATCTTCCACTAGCAAATCTCTTGAAAGGGAAGGGTAAATACCCCTCTTACAACTTTTACAAGCGGTTCACTCTCTTACATATTTTCTACAAGAAAGAAGGAGGTGAACACTAGCAAATTGAAAACAAGACTAGCAAAGACTCTTCTAAGACTTTTCTCTCAATCAATTGCTTCTCAAAAAGTTGTTATCTCAGCTGAGATTTGAGGGGTATTTATAGGCCTTAAGAGGATTCAAATTTGTGCTCTAAAATTTGAATTCTCTTTGGGTTCCCGATGCTGGCGGTGCCACCACATGTCAGTTTCTGACACTGATAGTGGCTGGCGGTGCCACCGCCTAGGCCAATTTAGCTCACTGATTGGGCTCCAAACTTGGCCCAAACCAGTCCGAACTCGGGCCCAATTGGCCCTTACTTGGGTTATAGGATTAACACCTAATCCTAATCCTAATTAACGTGCTAACTATGAATTTAAAGATATTTTCTAAGTTATTACAAAGTTCGTAAGTCAAGACTTCTTCCGGCGAGCTTTCGACGAACTTCCGACGGTCTTCCGATAAACTCTCGGAAACCATTCTACGGACTCCCGGCAAGCTCCTAGACTTCACGATTTGATCTTGGCGAGTTCCAACGAGCTTCTTCGGCAAGCTCCGATCTTTCTCGGCGAGCTCCGCGAACTTCCAACGAACCTTCTGGCGAGCTTCCGAAAAACCCTTCGGTAAGCTCCCTACTCATTCTCGGCTAGTTCCGACAGCATTCTCGACGAACCATCGGACTTTCGTCGAACTCTCGAACTCGCAACAAATCCTTTGTGCTTAACTCCGATACTTTGTTTTGCTTTATGTCTTCATCATTATCGTAGTTAATCCTGCACACATAAGCCAAAACTCTACTCCGATCTAGACAATTATTACAATGCGAATTGACATTTTGTTGCCCGGCACGTTATTGGTTAGCGCTTCGTCCGATTCTTCAGCGCATCGTCCTCTCTTGCAGCTTGTTGCCCAATCGACGGTTGACCTCCGCAACCCCGATATCCTTGGTGCAATTTCGCTCTCCTTGGCCTGATGCCCGACGTCCGAAGCCTTGTGCTGTCTAATATCCTGACGTGATCTCCTCCGGCGCAACGTCAATTCCTCCTGCGTTAACTGTCTAATCCTGATCGAGTAGACCTGTATCACTTAAAATGCAGTTTAAATTATAAACACATATCAAGTGGTTTCATCATCAAAATACAAGATTTAACAATCTCTCCCTTTTTAATGATGACAACCACTTGATGACGGAGTTAACCTTAACTCCCGGAGTTTAAACAAACTCCCCCTATCAATATGCCATATTGATAGAACCTTAAATTCAAACAGAATTCAAGTCATTGCAATATTCATCATGAATACTTGCAACACATCATCATGAACATATGCATAAAACTTATGCATCACATGTCATGTCATCAACATACTTCTCCCCCTTTGTCATCAACAAAAAGGAGAAGTACCACAATCAAGTGTTTGTTATATGGGTTCAACTCATTGCATGAAAAACATAATGTTAAAATTTTATCATCATGCAATCTAGTAATTTTACAACATTTTAGAACTTGCAAGCTAGCAATTTAGAGATGTTCAAGAAAGCAACTCTTGCTTTTTGAAATGTGCAAGTTTTATAAGCTAGCAAATTCAAATATATGCAAGTTAGCATATTTGCTTTTCTTGAGATAAGCACGATAGCACATTTTTGTATTTTCTTGATGTTTTAAGCTAACAATTCTCGGTGATGTTCAAGATAGCAATTTCTTCTCTTTTGAGAAGTGTAATTTTTGCTTTCTTCTTGAATTGTGCAAACTGGCTATCTCCCCCTTAGTCATTATCCAAAAGAAGGGAAGACTCTTTACATCAATTATGACAAAGGTAAGTATCAATATTATTTGTGCATCATTATTTTTTCAATTTAAAACATGTACCATTTGAAAAACCTTATATTTCATTCATACACGATATTGAATAAATCAATCAACATTATGAGGATATCATACATGATACTAAAATTTTTAACTATTTGTCAACATTTTGATCATGATACCAAACATTCATCATTTAGAGTATTCATGATACAAAACATTAAATCAATATTTATAATACATCATTTTAGCAACAACTCATAGTATTTTAAATCATGATTTACAACATATGTAATACATCACATCATAATTAGAAAGCATGCGTACATCATTGCGAATCATAAATGTTTTATATCATGATGGTATCAATTTGTCAAATTATATCCTACCATGCATGATCAAAACTTCTCCCCATTTGTATTTCATGCATAATTTTACTTCATCACATTAGGAGTATCAAGAGGAATTAATTGGGTGATGAGATAAATATTTCACGAATACATGGAATTGTATATAAAAAAAATCATATCATAAGTGTTTCATACATTCATATTATCACATGAAGAAATATAAACAAAAATTAGTGATGAGATATTACTTCATGAATACAATAAAATTCATATAGCATATCATGGTTTATTAGAATTAGTCTTCCTTTTGGTGAATAAGAAAAAGAATAGTAGGAGAGCAAGATCTCAATTCATGCACATCAAATATTCAATCATCAAAATCATGATTCATCTAGAAAATTCTCCTCTTTAAATATTCAAATCATGATGAACATTCTTGGTTTACATAAAGTTTCAAAACATAATTATCAAGATCATGAATACTAAAAGACTATGAAATATTTCGACAAATCTCCTTTTAAATAGAAAATAATGTTAATTCATAAAGAATTTCATATTATAAATTTCAAGAGATCAAGATCGTGATTTCGTTAAAAATTTATTCAAATTTAAATCATCAAAATCAATAACAAAATCCAAGAGATTCACAAAGATGATACAAATGGATTCATCAAAATCAATAAGATTGAGCAAAATAATTTTCAAGAATGTTTTCCTCTTTTCGATTATTTCAAAACATATGATTTTGTTTCATTTATGCTTAATAAAAACATGTATCATGTTTAAAACCAAAAGAGTAAGATTTATTACAACAAAGATCAATAAGGTACTTTCATTATGATAAAAATCAATAATCCATAAATCGTAAGATTCATCATGCATAATTTCAAAATTTATTAACCATGATCAATATACATGACACTAAAACATGGTTTCAAAATGTTTAATATTTTTATTACACAATTTCATCATTATGCATCATTATATATAACTTTACAATGTCATGCATAAAATCATCAAATCATAGTATTAAAATATTAATATTTTCATTACAACTTTATGCATCGTTAAGTATATAATTGTCATGACACTTCACTATTTCCTATAAGCATGCCTATTTCATTTATGTCAAATCAAAACATACATCATTTTTTAAAGCCACTTTTATGTCAAATCAAAAAATACATCATTAAGCATTACTTCAAATCAAACATGATTTTATTTATTTTTAAAATATTTATCATGATAAAGCATATAAGCAAAAGAAATTATTAAACATAAAGCATATTCATCAATGATGGTTTCACTGAGTATAAAGTATTTTCAATCAAAATCATTTGTTATTTGTTGTAGTCATACAATTTTCTTTTTAGGTGAATCTATTTTTTCATGCTTAGTTTGCATACAAAAGTCATGCCTCATTTTCGAAAGCAACTTTCATCATGGTATAAATCGATAATTCATAAATCATAAAAGATCATTATGAAAATCATCAATAATTAATAAACTATAAATTACCCAAAACTCATCATCACGCATAGCCTCAAAAAATAAATTTATTAGGCATGATATCATATTTCATAAGGTATTTTTAATCAAAATCATTTTGTTTATCATAAACATACAATTTTCATGATTATTTTCAAAATTACTAGAATGATAAGCATGATTTCTAATTTTTTATTTTCATGTAATTTTTAAGAAAATTAATCCTAAACTAAATTAAAAATAACTCATGAAAAGTATTATGTAATTTCGAAATAAATTAGGGGGATTTCGATTACCTCATTGTTGAAAGTGGTTGAGGCATAGTTTGCCACCTCGCCTTTCTTGATTTTCTCCTCGTCTTCGGAAGAGCTCAATTTATCCCAATTTTTATTCTTCTTGCGTTCAAAGCAAGTAGTTCCATTTTTTTTTCTTTTTAATTTTTGTTTCATTTGTAGTTTAAGTTCATCATCACTTGAGCTTATGCTCGAGTGGTCTTCATGTGTTCTATGTCCGAGATCCTTCCTGTCCTTTGGAAGGTTATTCTCGAGTTTCCTTTTTGTCACATTGTTCATTTCGTAGGTCATTAGAGACCTAATAAATTCTTCGAGAGGGAATGTTTTAAGATCCTTGACCTCTTGAATGGTCGTAACTTTTCGATCCCAACTTTTTGGAAGGGATCTTAAGATTTTAGTGACTAGTTCAAAATTAGAAAAACTTTTACCAAGAGCTTTGAGTCCATTGATGACATCCGTGAAACGAGTGTACATGTCTCCGATGGACTCACTTGGTTTCATCCGGAAAAGTTCGTAAGAATGCACAAGAATATTGATTTTGGACTCTTTCACTCGGCTAGTGCCTTCATGAGTGACCTCTAGAGTTCTCCAAATATCGAAAGCCGAGTCACACATCGAAACGCGATTAAATTCATTTTTGTCAAGTGCACAATATAAGGCATTCATAGCCTTTGCATTTAGAGAAAACATCTTCTTCTCCAAATCATTCCAATGGTTCATTGGGAGAGAAGACATTTCAAATCCATTTTTGACTATGTGCCATAAATTCAAATCCAAAGAGAGTAAGAAAACTCTCATTTGAGTTTTCCAACAAGTGTAGTCCGTCCCATTGAAAAAGGGAGGACGAATGAGAGAGTGACCCTCTTGAAAGCCATAAAGAGCCATTTCTATTTGGGTGTTAAACCAAAGTAGAAAAACGTGGCTCTGATACCAATTGTTAGGATCGGAGCGACACCAACTAAGGGGGGTGAATTAGTGCAGCGGTGAAGTACGATAAACTTTTCACGATTTAAACACTTTTCGGAAACTTCGTACGATAAAAGCAACGTTTTCGTTTAAAACCGTTTCGATTACGTTTTAACTTGAAGAGATAAGTAAGACGGAGACAAAGCAGTATAGCATTAAAGTGCAAATGGTTTGCAGTAATATAAATGACAATAAGTAAATGCAAACCAGAGATCACGTCGATTTTATAGTGGTTCGGTCAAATGACCTACATCCACTTGCGAGGCCCCTCTTCGATGAGGCTCCTACCTTCCACTAGCAAATCTCTTGAAAGGGAAGGGTAAATACCCCTCTTACAACTTTTACAAGCGGTTCACTCTATTACAGATTTTCAGCAAGAAAGAAGGAGGTGAACACTAGCAAATTGAAAACAAGACTAGCAAAGACTCTTCTAAGACTTTTCTCTCAATCAATTTCTTCTCAAAAAGTTATTATCTCTGCTGAGATTTGAGGGGTATTTATAGGCCTCAAGAGGATTCAAATTTGGGCTCCAAAATTTGAATTCTCTTTGGGTTCCCGATGCTGGCGGTGCCACCGCCTGTCAGTTTCTGACACTGACAGTGGCTGGCAGTGCCACCGCCTAGGCCAATTCAGCTCACTGGTTGGGCTCCAAACTTGGCCCAAACCAGTCCGAACTCGGGCCCAATTGGCCCCTACTTGGGTTATAGGATTAACACCTAATCCTAACCCTAATTAACATGCTAACTACAAATTTAAAGACATTTTCTAAACTATTACAAAGTTCGTAAGTCAAGACTTCTTCCGGCGAGCTTTCGACGAACTTCCGACGGTCTTCCGATAAACTCTCGGAAACCATTCTGCGGACTCCCGGCAAGCTCCTAGACTTCACGATTTGATCTTGGCGAGTTCCAATGAGCTTCTTCGGCAAGCTCCGATCTTTCTCGGTGAGCTCCGCGAACTTCCAACAAACCTTCTGGCAAGCTTCCGAAAAACCCTTCGGCAAGCTCCCTACTCATTCTCGGCTAGTTCCGGCAGCATTCCTGACGAACCTTCGGACTTCCGTTGAACTCTCGAACTCGCAACAAATCCTTTGCGCTCGACTCCGACACTTTGTTTCGCTTTATGTCTTCATCATTATCGTAGTTAATCTTGCACACATAAGCCAAAACTCTACTCCGATCTAGATAATTATTACAACGCGAATTGACATTCTGTTGCCCGGCACGTTATTGGTTAGCGCTTCGTCCGATTCTTCAGCGCACCGTCCTCTCTTGCGGCTTGTTGCCCAATCGACGGTTGACCTCCGCAACCCTGATATCCTTGGTGCAATTTCGCTCTCCTTGGCCTGATACCCGACGTCCGAAGCCTTCTGCCGTCCAATATCCTGACGTGATCTCCTCCGGCGCAACGTCAATTCCTCCTGCGTTAACTGTCTAATCATGATCGAGTAGACCTGCATCACTTAAAATGCAGTTTAAATTATAAACACATATCAAGTGGTTTCATCATCAAAATACGAGATTCAACAGATTGGATGTCGGGTCGGTGGACGTATCGACAGAAGGCTTCGGGCCGTGGACTCGAGCATTGGGCCAAGAAGAGTGGGTATTGTGCCAAGGATATCGGAGTTGCGGAGTCAACTGGCCGATTGGGCAATAGGCCGCAGGAGAGGACGATGCACCGAAGAATCGGACGAAGCGTCGAGGGACCAATGACTTGCCGGAGAACTTGGTTAATTGCTTAGGATTATTTGTCTCGATCGAAGTTTTATTTTAAGTGTGCAGGATTAACTACGATGAAAGTAAGACATGCAACAGGAGTTGCGCCGGAGTCAAGACTATGATCACATTAGGAGTTCGAGAGCTTGACGGAAGTCCGGACGGTCGTCGGAGGTTCTGCGAGAACAAATCCGAGAAGTCTAGTAGCTTGCCAAAAGAAGCTCGTCGGAACTCGCCAAGTGGATCGTCGCAAGTCCAGGAGTTTGCCGGAAGTCCACAGGAGTATCGTCGGAGGTCCGTAGGATGTTCGCCGGAAGTTCGCCGGAAGCTCGTCGGAAGAAGCGATTGACGCACCGGAGCAAGCTATAGTAAAAGTCTTAAGAATTGTCGTAGTTAGCATGATGATTAAGTTAGGAATGGGAGGTGTTCCCATTAACTTAATCTAGGGGCAATTGGGCCCATGAAAGAACCAAATTGGGCCGAATGGATCAACCCATTCGGACCCAGATCTCTCACCCAGAGGTGGCACCGCCCAGGGCTTAGTCTCCGAGTTCTGGCTGGGCAGTGCAACCGCCTGAGCTTGGTCTCCGAGCTCTGGTTGGGCGGTGCAACCACCCTAGTCAGGCGGTGGCACCGCCTGAGCTTGGTCTCCGAGCTCTGCCAGGCGGTGCAATCGCCCTTGACAAGCGGTGGCACCGCCCAGAGGCTCAGTCTTCGAGCCCAGTCAGGCGGTGCAACCGCCAGACCTTGGAATTGTAGGAGATGACAGATTTGAGCTCCAAATTCAAACTGATTTGGAGCCTATAAATACCCCTCCAATCCCTGGGTAAAAGATACAAGCATAGAGAGATTAAAAGAGAGAAAACACTGCTGCAATCTCTAGAATTTCCCTCCTCTAGCTTAAGTGTTAAAATTCTGTTTAAGAGAGGAGAGTGAGTGCTTGTAAGGGTTGTCTCCTAAACCCAGTAAAAGGAGAAGAGGGATGTAAGAAGGAGGTTGATCTTCGCCTAGTAAAGGAAGATCGTTAGTGGATGCCGGTGGTCGACGGAAGAGGAATCGGAGGAGTGGATGTAGGTCACGATTGACCGAACCATTGTAAACTCCCCGTCTTCTCTGGTTTGCATTTACTTTGAGCTGATTATCCTTACTGCAAACCCCCTTCATAGCTTACTGCCTTCTGCGCTTTTACGATTGCGTTTCCAAGCTTAGTATTTTCCGAATCGTGTTTAGACGTAAATCGCTTTTCTCGTACGAACATCGTATTTCAGTTTGCGCTTACATTCTGATTTCCATCACAACTGTAAACTGCCTTAACATATTCGTTTTAACTGCTTCTTGCCTAATCACAAGTTAAAGTCATTTACGAATCGACTTTTCTACTGAAATCACTTTTACCGTACGAACATCGTATTTCAGTTTGCGCTTACATTATGATTTCCATCATAACTGTAAACTGCCTTTATAGATTTGTTTTAACTGCTTCTTACTGCTTCTTACCTGATCTCAAGTTAAAGTAATTTACGAATCGACTTTTCTACTGAAATCGCCTTTGTCGTCATTTAACGCAGCTTTTAAACGTTGAAGTTTTTCACTAATTGCACTAATTCCCCCCTCTCTTAGTGCTCTTGATCCTAACATACACTATCAATATTTATTTTTAATATTTTTTATTTAATTATCTATTTAATTTGAGTTTTTTTTATTAAGGATTGTTGAACCAATTCTTCCCTTCAACTATTCAGAGACTTCAGTCCCTCAATTTTTTTGCATTCCTCCTGGAAATTTTATTAAAAAAATAAAAAGTAAGGTTGATTTAAATCTATTCATATATTTATATTAACTCAAACTCATTAAGAAAATACTTGACTATCGCATGTCTTACTGTGATATAATAAACATGAAGTCGATCTATATATGGATCAATTGCAGGTCCACTGGAATAGCGTGAGATGCTCCTTTGTTAGTGTGGCCAATAATTGAAGATCAATGTCTGATCCTACGAGACCATGAATTCCATCTATTTGGCCTTCAAAGAAATAAAAATACCCTTAGTTTTGATTTGATGATAATGACGTGACATATGATTTGATCGATTGTTGAGTGTAACTATGACATTAGATCCACATGTCTACCTATCATGCTTGTTTTCTTCCCCCATCGATCATAACATCTAATACAATGATTGAAACTTTACGAGAGAAATCTCTCATTTACCTCATATCTTCTCTCTCCCCACCCTTTTACTCAATAAATCCTCAACATTCATTGTCCTGTTATTTTCACTACTTAACCTTCCCTCCCATTCATCGCTATCTCTCTACTTCGGATAGGAATCGATTAATCTATCTTTCGAGTATTATCATAAACATCATTGGGTATTTAAAAATTAAAAGATGAAATTTTATTGATTATTTCGAAGAAATTTTTTTTTTGAATATGAAAGTGCTCATATTTCATATCTCTTATCTTACTTTGATTCGAAGATAAAAGAGATGTGTATATAATTTATTTTTCCTAAAATATTATGTCGATGACTTATCTAATAAAATACTTTAAACAATCGAGTTAATATACATTTATAGATATCAAAGACCTATAAATAGTTATATCCTTGTCTCACTTTTGCTCCACATTTTGTTTTCTTCAAAAACTATATTTATAGCTTATATTAAGTTCCAAATGAAAATGTACATGCAAACAATATTATTTTTGTGATTACTAACTTGACTTTGTAATTATCTCACAAAGACTTTATCAATCAAACTAGCCTATAATAATCAGTTTCACAAGTGAATATTTTTTATCGATGTTCTATTAATGTGATTCATCATATTTGGTAATTAAGGTGGCACGTTATATAAATGTCGACTAAGTTTCATATGTTAAGTCATAATTGATAGAAAATACAAATTATCTCATGTTAAAATTCATGAACATGACAATGACAATGACATCCAAGTCGATCAATCTTGGAATAATAGTTCGGGTAAGAAAGGAGGCATCCAAATCAAACTTGGGCACAGATTTTAAGATCAAAGTCGTTAGTCGGAGTCAAGTTCTAGCAATATTTAATGATACGTACATCGAGTAGCCCCATGCTTTCAATGTGCAAGTTTTACTTAGAATTCAATATTCATTGAATCAGTCTGCCTCTTCGGACTGCAAAGACTTCATTTTGCAGCAACACTTCATGTCTCCTTCTCTGTTCCTGAGAAGACTCGTCGGCTGTGGAGTTACCAGGAAGCTCTTCCTCGTGTCGTCTTCCATGGCAGAAACATCTCTCTCACACACGGCTCCATGCGTCGGTGTCGAGGATTAAGTTCAACCACAATCACTGTTGAGCGTTGAACACGATGAATGAATTCGAGATCAAATCATTCACTTCTGGTGCTGGCTATGAAGTTTCCAGGAAGCCACCACTCTCATCAGATGCATTCTAAATCACTCGAGCTAAGAAATCTGCAATCTGGTTTTAGTGCACTATTAAGAGAGGGTACAAATCTATTTGGTTGGGATTTATCTGTGTAAGAAGCAATCAAGAAAGTCTTGGATGTCTGATTTAGTGTCGACCCATAAGATTAAGATCGAGTGAGTTTTTTTTAACGTAGTCTTTCCGATGATAAAGTTAGTAATAAAAAAAAAAGATAAATAATATTTAACCTCGATAACTGTGGTTCGATGGATTTTTTAGTTTATCTAATCAGAAGAAATATTTTAAGAAAATAATTTCTATGTATTTTATATTTAGTCAATGCTTGTTGACCGAGGTAGATATTTCTCTCAGCATAATTCATACCTAAATTTTTTTGAAAAGTCAATTTTATACTATATATGATAATTATAAATTATCCTATATAATTAACTATCTCTAGTATATCAGTCCTTATATTTTTAAAAGTTATATTGAAATCTTTATACTTACGAAGTGAAATATTAAGATCCCATTAGAAAAATAATTTTATAAGATTAAAAATCAAGAAAAAAAAATTATTGGAGCAACGATGTTAAATATTTTATTTTCATAAATATAATAATCTCAATATAATTTTTAAAAATATAAAGATCAAAATGATAAATATCATTAATTATATATTATAGATAGTATGTAATTATCCCTAATTATAGAGGTAAATGATGTTAATTATTAAGTCAATTAAACTAAGTATTCCAAATAAAACTCAAAGTATGTTTAGACGACTGTGGTTTGGGCCGATCTTTGAATAAAATGATCTCAGGGGTGTATTCATAAATCAGGAGGTAGCAAATTTTACTGACGTGGCAACATCATGCACCGTAGACTTGTGCATGATTGGGCCGCCAAATGCCAGAATCCCATTAAATCGCAACAGTATTAGAGGTACGTGAAGACGGCATCCCCAAAACCTACCAAACGTCGGGCCCCACCAGGCACCCTGTGCCACGGAACTTTTGTGGGTTCGGGGTTGAATCTAGCTGGGGATCCAGTATTGAACGGCTGGAATTCACGGGAGATTCGGATCCACCGAATCTGGACCGTGATCACGGTATCGCGGAGCCCAAATCGCCTGTTCGAGGTCGATAAATGGTGGACGGGCACCGAGATCAGAGAGAGAGAGAGAGAGCCATCCCCCGGCCGATTGTGTGGAGGAGACCTCGACCAGAGGATTGCTGGATCCCGTGTTGTAATCAGAGTTGTCCTTATCGAATCGACTTTCCGATAACCAGGCAAGAGACGGAGATTTAATTTATTGCGGTTTTTAAGGAGTTTTAATCGAAAAGTACGCTTTATTTCGAGATATTCTTCCTCGGGATTTGATTCTTGTTCTACGTCTGCTCGTTCGAATTTAAGATCTATTGTTCTGCAAAGAGGAAAACAGTAGAAGGCTGCCTCCCTTTCTGTGATTTTGGTTTTCTTGAGGGCTTTCGGTAAGAAAAGTTGTAATTTTGATGATTGTTGATGGGTTTAGATATGAAGGTTCGATTTTTATCGGCCCTGAGTTGGTTTGCTTTCCATCTGTCAGGAAAACTTCGATACGTCTCGTTTCGTCTCCATTGGTCGCGATCTGCCTCAGGCGCCGCGGGATTTTTCTTCCTAGAGTATATGGATGTGGCTTTTAACCTTCTATCCCGTTGGCTTTTGGGTGGAAAAGGTCATGAAACTCCCAATCCATCTCTGAGCTCTTCTTCAGATTCCGCCGCGGGGTTCAGGGAGCTGGATTCGTTGAAGTTTGTGAGCGGGCGTCGAATCAGATCTAGTCCGAGAAGAATCAGGAGGAAGTGGCATAGCCGGGAGGAACGGCGGTTAGATAAGGAGTATGATGTAGTCCTGGTGCCCTCGGATGGAGGATGCATGTCGGGTTCTGAATCCGATGATTCCGATTGGTCGATCGGCTGGTTGGAACCTCACGCCCCTGAGTTCGGGACCGAGAACGATACAGAGCGCAGCTTCGCTGTCTTGGTCCCGTGCTATGGCCGTGGTCGTCGCGAGGTGGTGGACGGCTCCCAGAAGCATGTTATAGGTGCTGTTGATCTCACGGACTACGATTATTCTGGTAAATCGGATCTTAAATCAATTTGTTTGATAGAAATTGTCATTCTAGTGGACATTTTATTGCTTTGCCTCATTACTTGTTATGTCTTAATTCGTTTTATCTCACTATGTGGGTTTTCCTTTTTCATTTTCTTTCAGAAGAAGAACTCATTATTTAGCATAATAATCATTTGTTTTCCCACTACAAAAAAGTTGCTTGGAGAAGTAACCCAGTTGCACTTGTTGGAACTTAAAATGCTGACCTTATGTCTCTTGAGATTTCTTGGATTAAATGTAGGGAGAATGCTGCCATTAGAAGAATAATGGTCTCTCATGAAAGTATACTGGTAATGTTATGCTGCTTTAAAAAGATGGTTGGGATTACACTTCCAATTCAATAAAACTTTACATGTTGTGCAGCAGTACATCTAATATTTGCTTTGAAGTCTTGTAGTTGTGCGTGGGTGCATGTTTTCTCTAGCCTTTTGTTGGACGTTCTCAGTTCCACGTATAATATTTATCTTTTAGTTCGTGTTGTTTGTGTTTTTCTTTTCACCTAGAGATTTTTTTTTCAGATATAGTTAATGATCTAAGGAAATTTCTGCTGCCATTTTGTCTTCCTTCAAGAAACGACCTTTTTATTGCCAATTATGCCATTCAAGATTAATCCATTCAATGTTTCCGGTTGCTCAAAAAAAAAAAAAAAAAAAAAAAGGTTGTTTATGTAGCTGACAGTGCATAAGAGTGATTTCCTTTGTTAACCATCTTGACTTCTAATTTAGTCACTGAATGATATCGGTTGTTACTGTCTAGTGGTTTCTATTGGAAAAATGCTTTAATATACTTCTACATGTTATCTCTATTCCATGGATGAGTAAGCAAAATTTTTCTTGCTTATGTTAGATGATCTATTATGAGCTTCAGTATATTGGTATATACCCTTATTACTGTTCTCATTAAATATCATAGCTTTGACATCTTCGATGAATCTGCATTCTTTTTATCTCATGCCCACTTGCAACCCAAAACTTCTACCATTTCTTATTTGCACTGATTTAAGTACATGAAATTTGCAATTCTAATCCAGTTCCTCGAACTCGATAAATTTTAGCTAGTAAATATTAGCTTAACTGTTAGGATATTGGTTATTTCCTCTGGTTGATTCAGCACGCAAGTTTGGCCACTACCTCTTTCGGTCCTTAAACTCCCAAAAAAAAAAGGTCCTGTTGAATGTAATTTTATGTATTGTTGATCATCTAGTATTTCTTATCTTAAAGAAATAAAATGTGTTTCTTTCAAGTTCAAAGGCATGAGAATGAGCTTAGAGGAGCAGTGGCACTACAAATCATGTTTCTGCCACAACCATTGTTTAAATATGATGTCTGCCTTAATCTTTGTTGCTATAGAATGTTCCTTAGCTTTATGCATTATGATTTATGTTATTTGATTTGAAGTTTTGGTGGATATATTTCATATATATTTATATATCATTTTATTGTTGCAGATAGCAAAAGGTATATCGAAGAGTGGCTTGCAGAACACTTGTCAGCTTGAAACAACTCGCTGAAAGCTTGTCATTGGTGTGTTCCTTGTATTGATGAAGATATGAAGATCATGGGGTGCCTCAGAAAAAACAAAAAAAAGATTAAACAAAGCAAGAAAGAAGCTGTTAGGATGTTAAAGCACATAAATTTCTTGTTGGACAAAGCATTCCTTACAAGATGCAAGCAAGAGTGAAGGAAGCTGCAAAGAGATGCATCCTCGGTGAAGATTCAAATAGACCTGTGAATACTATTCTTTATCTCCTTGTTTTCTGCCTCAGAACGATTTCTCTGGTGCCGGACCGGACAATTGGGTGTAAATACAATTCTTCTGTATATATTGTGTACATATGGTGCTATCCTTTCTCTTTTTTTGCTGTAAATATTAAGGTCAAGGAACGTTAAAACTCCTTGCGGCCTGTAGGTATGGTCCTCAGCTGCAATTGCATTTGCACTGGCCATTGCTGATTAAATAGTATGAATTCTTCATTCATCTCTTTCTGGGCTATGAGATATACAAATCTTTGCATCTTCACTTGTAGGCATCAGATGGTGTAGCACATCATGTTTTCATTTATCACCAGGTTTTGACTTGAGCTGCAACTGCAGTAGATGTTGAGGAACTGTCTCTCATACATGAAGATTTCAGCAGTTGTTTTATATCTTCTTATAGTTCTTTTCTTCCCAAAGCTCTTTTTATTTGACACAGAAATTTTATTTAGTCTCAATATTTGTCAAGAAGCAAAGATTCCAAATTAAGAAACTATTTTGATAGTTTGGATAGAAGTTCAAGAATAAGAAAGCTTTTGTTTGATGCAGATGTTTCTTTGATCTCAATTGTTGTCAAGAAGGGTTATCGGGTTGTGTACATTGAATCCGAATCCGATATTACCGTACACAGTTGCTCCCGGCTCACATTGACGAACGACGAGCCATAAAATAACTCTGGGCTGCTTACGGAGGCAGCGGATCCTTTTCGGATGTTCGCGACACCCGAATCCGACATGTGTGTCGCCTTCATCGGTTCGTGCGCGCCCTCTGCCCCAAATTTAGGGTTCTTAATGCCCAACTCTCCAATTTCCATCGACGAGGCAAGCTTTTTAGTTCCAGTTTGCGAACGTCACGGTCTTTTCTTAGGCGCGGCGTGGGTGCTCTCCTTCTCTGTTCTTACCCTTATCCCTCCGCACTTTCTTCATACAAAATCTTCCTCTTTCTTTGGGGAACAATCGAAAGATTGAATGAAAGAATATTTTAATTTCCGCTACCGCTTTCTTGAATCGTTTGGAGTCGGTGAATCGCAGATTGGCAATCGGCATATAAAATGTTGCTGAATTCAATTTATTTTGGTGGTAGGCTTTCCGCTTTGTGTGGTCGAGAACGCAGCACAAGTCCTATAGTTTCGTTGTCTTTTGATATTGGAGACGATTGTGCGAAGTAGCCACGGTTGGTCTATAGGCGCTTGTTTTTTTCTGTAATTATGTAGTTGCCTATGTTAGGATAGCGTGGTATATACGACGATCTTTTGATAAGCATGCAATGACTTGGATGGACAGTGGTCAGCTATGCACTTGTTCCTTTGTTGTTAACCTCTTCATATCTGAGTGTGACATAATTAGGCTTGATTGGACTAGCAATTAACCTCTTGCTATTGCTTTTTGTATCTGTATCAGCAGATATTTGCAGATCTTGCCAGCCATTCAGCTTTGGATTCTAATTATTGAGAGAACAAATGGTTGGTAAACATATCTCCTTTCTGATTAGTAATCAACTTATATTGCACTCTTCTTTCATGCTTATGATAATTTTGCACCTTAGGAAGTAGTCCAATGAGGAGGATGAGAAAGTAGCAAGATAATTTCTTCATTGTTTTCTCTTTAACCTACAGGTTAAATCATGACTAACCTAGAAGACATTCTTTTTGTTGTTTGAAGTGTTATAAATAAGAGTTAGTGTAGTCAAGCTACCTGTATTTTCTTGGTGCAAGCAACAACTTTTTTGATAATGAACTATTTAAATACTTTTATCATACTTAGTTATTGCAAATTTTATCATCGTTCAACTTTGATGATAAGTATCGTGTCGTTTGTTAGATAGCTAGAAACATGAAAATCATTTCAAGGATTAGGAGCCTTATAGAAGCAAGATAAATTGCTTCAGAAGGAGCCACGAAATAAGTTTCCTGATAACACTAACATGTGGTTGGCCCTTATGTACAGCATGACACAGCACGACAAATAGCCATGGTTGTTGATACACAAGTGTAAGTGGATACCTCTTTTGGGTGACCACATGTTTCTTTATTGCTTATTGTTGCTGCACTGCTAAGTAACTTGTTATGTTAACTGATGCCAATCAGACTTTAATGTTCTGTATTCATTTTTAGGTCATGCTTGTGAAAATTCTGAAAAAAAAATTCTTATTAAATGTTAAGGATTAGATTTGACATGAGCATGTTGATTTCAGAAAGCTTGATGTTTCTTCGGTGAAGCTGACTTAAACTAATTATTCCTCCTGTTGCTCGTACACAGGCCAGACTTGCAGATTCCTTCTTGGCTGATCTTGATGAGCTATCTGACAATGAAGTCCAACTCGTGAGTTGACATCAATTATATTAATTGTGCCTGCACTATCTTTCTTACTTGTAACAAATAATTCCTATTTATATGGCTTCTTTTCATTGCATTATCATTGAGGCCTCTTTTCGTTGCTTAACTTTGTTTTAGTCACTGCAGCTTACTGTGATATCGGCTCATGTTTTCCATCGACCTTGTCTATTAGGATGATGAGAATATTGATGCAGCTGCTGTGGAAGAAGATGATGAAGGTGACATGCTGGATATTGAAACTCTCAATTATGAGGACCTTGATAGTGTTTCAAAACTGCAAAAGACACAAAGATACAATGATATTATGCAGGTCAAAGTCATTACTCCAGATGCTCTTGATTTCCTTGTTTTTTGGATTAACGATCATAAACTGTGACATCATGTTCCTTGTAGTGAGCCAATATTTATTTTTTGGTCTCATAACTTTCCTTCTTTTTCCTGTTTTCAATATGTCTTAAATTTATATTATATACATGATATATTATTCAAGATTGTCCTATCCTATCTGGCCAACACTAGATTTCCTTGGGTAATGCTCATCTTTTTTCCCCTTTGTTTCTTGTATGTTGTGATTTTTCTTACTCGGATATTATCCATGTTTTCAGATTGATCCTTTTTTTTCTTATCCAAATAAGTATTAGAAGATTATTTTAGTGGTGTACATTTCTGGCTTCAGTTTTTTTGTTTTGGAAAACTTATTTTGTTTTTCTTTGGGACATAGTTTTTAACATTTGCTACTGGTGAAATGGACTTTTATATTGAATAGACTTGCATTTTTGTGTCTTAATGAGATTCTCTCCTTTTCCTTTCTTTCTTTGTCAAAAATTGGATGATGCTCTAGAGAAAGGAACAGATATTTCTAGTCATGGGATAGTTTTGGAGGATGATCCTGAGTATCAAGTCATTGTTGACTGCAATTCTTTATCAGTGGATATAAAAAATGAGATCATTATAATTCACAATTTTATCCGTGATAAGTATCGTCTGAAATTTCCTGAGCTTGAGTCCCTTGTTCATCACCAAATTGATTATGCTCGGGTTGTCAAGAAGATTGGAAATGAGATGTATTTAACCCTTGTTGATTTGGAATGTCTGTTACCTTCAGCTATTATTATGGTTGTTTCTGTAACAGCATCAACTACAACTGGACAGCCTCTTTCAGAAGACAACCTCCAGAAAAGTATTGATGCATGTGATAGAGCCCTTGCTCTTGACCTTACAAAAAAGAAAGTTCTTGATTTCGTAGAGAGTATAATGGGTTACATTGCGCCAAACCTTTCAGCAATCGTTGGAAGTGCAGTTGCAGCTAAACTTATGGGAACTGCTGGAGGTTTGTTAGCATTAGCAAAAATGCCAGCGTGTGATGTTCAGCTTCTTGGGGCAAAGAAAAAGACTCTTGCTGGGTTTTTGTACTGCAACCTCTCAGTTTCGTGCAGGTTATCTTGAACAGACTGAGATTTTCCAGAGCACCCCCCCTTCGCTTAGAACTCATGCTTGCCGACTATTGGCTGCAAAATCAACCCTAGCAGCAAGGGTTGACTCAACCAGAGGGGATCCTACAGGAAATACTGGAAGAGATTTGCGAGAAGAAATCGGTAAAAGGATTGAAAAGTGGCAAGAACCACCCCGTGCAAAGCAACCAAAACCTCTTCCGGTGCCATATTCAGAGCCCAAAAAGAAGAGAGGTGGTCGTCGGCTGCGGAAAATTAAAGAAAGGTAGCAGTTTCTTACAACAGCACTTGGAAAAGCAACTGATGCCTTTTTTGTTATAACCTTCATAACTAAATACCTTTTATTTTGTGTTTATATTTGACAGATATGCAATAACTGATATGAGGAAGCTGGCCAACAGGATGCAATTCGGAGTGCCTGAAGAGAATTCTTTAGGTGAGTAGGTACTGATTTTTGTATGTGATAATTGTTCTAATCTCTATTTGAGAGTTGTTGACTTATGGTTCAGTCAAGTGAATTTGATTATAGTCTGTAACTTGAGGACAAATATTCAAGTCAAAATGAAGTTTTGGTTACTTCTTATTGGGTTTAGACAAATGCTCACGACTTTGGTTGTGAATAATCAACATACTTTTTAAAGCTTATCGTAATTACTTTATTTTTTGGAATTAAGTGTTATGTGGGAGGTAGATCCATCGGTGGTGAACTATTTGCAGGATGGATCTCAAATGCTATTGAAAATATTTTAGACAGTGTGTTGCAATAGAATAAGATGCAGAATCATCTTTAGTTACATCAGAATCAAGTCAAATTTAGCATAGTTTTAGAGTTTCCAATTCTTTATAGAGGCTTAAGAAGAAATTAAGATATTCTTTTCAAGAGGTGACAATAGTTGGCTTAAAGGATTGGAACTTATATTCTTGGTTGATGATATGTTAGATAATTTACAGCTCAAGTTTTTTTTTTCTTTCAAATGAAAAATTTTAACCTTAAAATAGTATCTACTAATTAATTTGATTTGGAGAATTAGGACATTTTATATTACAGTTTTAGATTTTTCTTAGCTGGTTGTTTTAAATTAAAATATAAAAATAATTGTATTGACTCTCAGTATCACTTCAATTGGCCTTGGTAGAAATTTATAACATATAATCGTTCCTTCTCTTTATAAATTCTTAATTTTAAGCTATAATTTTCTGTTTTATGGTGTTGGGAGTTTTAGAACCATTAACATGCATTCCAGGAAAACTACATTTTAGGTGTAGAATCATCTTCATTTAACAAATTGCAATACTTTGTGAAGTTTAGGGGATTGGTGGCCTATATTCTTGTATTTATATATAAATTATTATTTCCATATACATCTCTGACTGAATTGTAAATATATATTGGATGTTTTACATTTTAAAGGTGCTCTTTCTTCAAGTGTGGATTTCACCTTTCACATGACTCACACTGAGTATTTGCCCCCCAGTGTTGATTTAAAAACATTAGCTATCCACTCTCTTTGCTCATTCATCCATGATTCTTTTTTATTATTGTTAGGTCATTTTGACAGGTGCGAATTTTATATGATTTAATTGAAAAAAATTAAAGGTTTGTTTCAAAACTCTTCTGTTTTGAATTAAAGCATGATTTGAATAGAGAACTTAAACAGACACATGGACAGTATCATCCTGTTAATTATCTGTTTTCATCATTTTTTTAATGTTTACTAATTAATGGCCCGTGTGAGAACCCTTGCACATGCATCGGATCAGATGGTCAGTATATTTGCAGGAATGGGCAACAAATGTCTAAATTGTGTCCTTCTAGATGCAGTCACTGATTATTTGCTGCTTAGCGCCAGGATCCTAACCATGGCATGAATTATGCTTGGATGCTACTTATTTGCACAACTTGTTTAATGTTAACTTTTTGTAGTGTGAATTATTTTTAGTATTCTTCGTCACACTTTATTAACTTTCATTTACTAATCTTGTGGTCTAGTATTTGGGCCACAGAAAGTTTATTATAATTACTGTTAACACAGATTATACTGCTTATAGTGTATAAAATTATTGTTATTCCTAAATTATTATTTTTTCACCATCTGTATGATATGCTTACAAATATTAGTTGAAAAGAATAAATCACTATATGAGGAGGTTGATTGTCAGACTTTGAACATTGAAGTACCATCTTGGTTGTGATGGACTTTGTCCTTTCGCCAGATTATTTTCTGAATGATTAGTCTAACTACATCACTTTTTTATTTATGTTTCTATCTATCTTTTATTAGGTGATGGCTTGGGTGAAGGGTATGGTATACTTGGTCAGGCAGGAAGTGGAAAGTTGCGTGTGTCTATTGGGCAGAGCAATCTTGCTACAAAAGCTGCAAAAAGGTCATCCACTTCATCCTTTGGTCACATTTTGTCCTCTAAATTAACCTGAACTCCACAATATGCTCATTGAAAGCTTTAACTGATTGAATAGGTGTCTCAAATTTTTTGGCTCCTTTTTTTAAAGGTGCCATAAAGTATATGTAGGTAAATGGTGTACCTAATGATGATCAAAAAGTTTTATTGCTGACTTGAATGTAATAGGTTCAAGGAGAAACACTTTGGAAGCAGTGGGGCAGCTTCAGGATTGACATCATCTGACATTTACACCCATACAAGTGAGTATATATGCAACATAAATTGGTTTAAGTTATTTACTATTTTTATCTCATCCATGTCACAGTTTCGTGGTAGCTATTAGCTACCTAATGCAGTGATTTAAAAAGGAACTCGGGCGCTCGCCTAGGCACTTGGGCGAGGCGAGGCCCGAGTGCCTCGTTTAAGGGTCAACCGGTGCGCTTCAAAGAGGCGCTGCTTGGGCACTCGCTCGAGACCAGTCGTCGTGCGCTTCGGGCGAGCCCCGTTCTATTAAGCGAACCGAACCATACTTTTAAATCCGGTTTGGTTAAATAATGTACCTCAAAAGCCACCCTTCACGCCCGCGCGACCCCGAGCAACCCTAGCACTGCTTTTACCTCTGCCGTTGATGCTTTCTGTCGTTGCCTCCGCCGCAGATACAGTAGATCGAGCCTTCCTTTGTCACCGACGGATGAGTCTGACGACCCCCATAGCTTCCTTCTGCTGTTGCTCCATGTGCAGTTCCTTCCACTGTCGAGGGAGTGGATTGCAGGTTCCTTCGCCACCAACGGACCCCCTCTGGAACTTTCGTTGCTGCCATTGCTTCTGTCTGTAGCTTTTACCGTTGTCGCCGTTGTTGTTTGCAGCTTCCACCGTTGCCACTACTATTGTCTGTAGCTTTCGCCGCTGTCACTATTGTTGTCCGTAGCTTCCATCGCTACCACTATTACTATCCGCAGCTTTCGCGGCTACCACTGTTGCTGTTCGCAGCTTCCGCTGCTGTCGTTCGTAGCGCTGCTGCAACAATCTTAAACTAATCCTTTATTATTGTTAACTTTTTTCCTCCCCTTTAACTATTGTTAACAGTAAGTAATATGCTGTCAAGTGTTAACAGTATATTTTTTTAATTTAATACTATATTTTTATTTAAATAATTATATTATATTATATTATATATTTTTTATATTTAAATATTTCAGAGTGCCTCGCTTCTCTCGGGCAAGCGCCTAGTGCCTCGGGCATTTTGGGACCTTGGCTCCTGATGCTTTTTAAATCACTTACCTAATGCAACCTTTCACCCAATTAATTGGGATATTATGACTTTGTTATTGTTGTAGTTGTTGTACCATCTTGAAGAGTATGTTGGTTTATTACATAGTGATGCAACTCCAAATTCTAGGACTTGTAGGTATCATGCAACATTTCATGGAAAAGAAAAACTTTCCACCCTATTAGTTTATTCAATTTGGTGGGTGAGTTTAAGTTGGATTTCTTTTATTGGGGGTATAATGTCTAAAATGGGGAAGGTTTACATTGGGGTTTGCAACTTAATCATAAAGACCAAACTACAAAAGATAAAGCTAGTATAGGTCAAAAAAAGTTACCTTCTTTAGATAAAGAATGATGAAGCTTTAAAGTTAATGCATGCTTAGTCTCATGTTTAGCTTCAGAACAGGTCATGTGCTTTTACTTAAAATATTTAGCTAAATACTAAAAAAATGAAGTACAGTTCTTGTGCTTATACTTAAAGTTGTTTTAGATGAAATGCATATGGAGAAAATAGAAATAAAAAAATAGTTATTATCCATATTTCTGAAAGTTGTCATCCCATAGTGCTGCACTCTGCTCTGTTCTTTTCTGGCCTACAATTTAAACCAATTAGGGATTTCTGTGATTTGTAAAATAATAATCACATTCATTCATGTAGCAGATCATATCATGATATGTTTAAGGAGTGGGTTGGATTCAGTTACAGTTGAAGCAGAGCCTTTTAAATTGATTCAGTTACATAGACCTTACCATACCTAGTTATGAAATTGATTGAGATTCTCAGTTTCAGTGGAAGCTTCAGAGATCTGCAAGGATGGAAAACATGAGATACTCTGTTAATGGTGGTAAATCAATACTTCAATATAAGTGCCATGAATAGGCTATCAAAGATCCAATCTGTGTATACAAAATAGTGTTGCTTATGTTATAAAAGCATTGAATATTATACTACTATGATCATGTGTCTTCACATTCTAGTCTTTCTGTCAATAATGCATTTAGTTGCTAGATCATTTTCATTTAATCTATTAGGGAAGATGGTTGTCTTTTATGTGTCATCACTTGGGGTCAAATTATTGTGATCCTGAGATTTGATGGTTCTTCTGTTGATCTTGCGTGTACCCCTAGATTGGACACCAAGTCACCACCAACTGAGAACCGGTTGTGACAAAAAAATATAAAGCTAAAGGTGGTGACGACCTTTGTGCTACTGACTTGAAATTCTGGTTAATGTTAAAAAGCCTGTGGCTTGACATGAAACAGCAATAGTCCATTACCTTAAGTTGACAGTGTTCAGAATTTTCTTTGCATGTCTTAATCTATGCAAGCTTCGTCTATGTCTGCGCTCGTGAAATTTTTTGTGCATATCAGATGATATAGAGTTCTTGCTGTGATGTATAGTGACTGTAGTCAGATGAAACTTATTTGTGCAGTTGGCCATTTTTTATTCTGCAAGTTATGATCTGAGAGACATGATGTGGTTTTCTGATTTGGCCATCTGGTACTTCTGAATTTGACCATCTCATAAATTGTATGCTTATTTCTGATTACATGTTGTTAGAACAACAATTCTCAGCATTAATTAAATTGATGCTGAGCTTGTGTGTTCATCAGGGAATAGAACTTACAAATCCACAAGCTTATGGGACCCAGCTCGACAGCGGAACACAAAGCATCTACTTCTCTGAGACAGGGACATTTTCGAAGATCAAGAGGATGTAATTTTAGGTCAGTGTACATACTTGGAATTCTCTCTCTTTTATTATCTCAAGTTGGACTTGTGGTATTTGCTGCCAGTTTAATGTGCTTTGAAAGTGTTATAACCGAAGATATGCATTTCATGTATCTGCAAGTTATATATAGTTCATCAATCTATCAACCAGGCCAATTTTTACTTGCTGAATTGAACTTTGAGTTGATCTGTCATGTGGATGACCTCTTAATTTAGAATTCCTGATCTCCAACAGGGTTCTTGTATAGATCTGGGAGTTGTGCGGCAGGCTGCACTCTGACTTCGCCTCCCACGCAGAGCCCCCAAGAAGTTCTGTGGCAGCTAACCTGCAATATGTGTGGGCATCTGTTCTTTACTGTCCCAGTATCAGACCGAACACAATTGTGCAAGCAGGAATTCACTGGCATGGATGATCACCACCCTAACTTCTTCAGTCCATTTCATCTATTCTTGGTCATAGTCCACTGACATGGCTTTTAGATTAGAGTAGTATAACAGCACTCTTCCCTTTGAAAAAAAATTCTACCTGTTTCTATTCAGGAGTACCAAACACATATGAAACATCGAGTCCTCAAAGAGGAGCGTGCCAGCAACGTGAATACGATAACTTGGGGATTACACCAAAGTTCTCTTGATTTTTATCCCCCCTTTTTAAATAGGTTTGATGGAAAACATTTCTGGGCTAAAATGTGTTTGTAAATTACTTTGGGATTACAACTCAACCATTAACATTCTTCAGCATATGGATTTGTAAATTTACTTCAAATGCATTTCTTGGGTGATTTATGCTTCATTCATTAGATGCTACAGAACTCGCTGTGGCTAATGTCATCAGCTCTACCTTCATATGTTGGTAACGGTGTTTGATGTATAACCATCGGATCAATGTGTTAGTTATAAAAGAAAATTGTGTTAATTATAGAAAATTTGTTGGATGAAGTTTCAGATTTTTGTTTTTCGGTAAGTGAATTCTTTATTGGATGAAATTTCATATCGACTCAGAAAAATTGCACATATTTATATAATATATATCTATATACAAGTATAGGTTGTGATGTCTATTTGAGACCATACTGGATTGCAGCTCCTCTAAAAACAAAGCTGAAATCCCTGCACCAACTGATGAAACAAGGGACTACAGGCTCCCAAGTCACGAGCAGAGAAGAAAGAATGAATCGTCCTAAGAGATCAAACACTGTCACTGTGCATCAATGACGCCCATCATGATGAGGTCTTCCTGGTCGTGGAGATGGTGTATGTGATTGAGCAGCGATCTCGCCTTCTTGCCGGCCTGAGGAGAGCCTTCTGTGACAAGGGAGTACAACGAGGGCATCAGCACCGGGATCTGTTCGAGTAAACTGACCACCTTTGCTCCACCATTGTTGCAGAGAGACAGTAGAGCAGAGACGCAGTTCTCCCTCCCAGACCGAGACGTCGATGACCGAAGGAATGCCACCAGATGAGGCACAGCAGACGACTTCAGGATCGCCGTCGTCCCGTCATGCCCCTCCGCGATCTTCGCAAGCACTGCGACTGCGTCGTTGACGAGATCCGCTCTGTCGCTCGACAGAATGCTTGTGAGAGCCGGAATCGCCCCTGCTGCCAGGATCTTGCGCAGGTTATCGGGACACGGCAGCAGCCCGTAGAGTGTGACGATGGCGTTCTTCCTCCCCCGGTAAGTTCCTTCTCTTAAAAGCTCCACCAGTGTCGGAATCGCCTCTGCCATCCGCCCTATCTCTGTCCGGTACACCTCGTCTGATGAGAGGTAGAAGAGGATGGCCGCCGCATTCTGCTGGGCCTCGACCCTGAGTGCTACTCTGATGACGTCCACGATGAGGCCGAGGCCGCCAGCCTCGACGATGGCCTTGCCGCCGCTTGGGTGCTTCGAGAGGCTCATCAAAGCAGCTACTGCGTTGTCCTGGATCGAAGGATCCGATGAGGAGAAGTGGTAGAGAAGCCATGGGACCGAGCCAGCTTCCACCAAGCAAGCCCTGTTAAAGATGTTCGATTTGGACAGCTTCCTGATCTCGTGAGCCGCCTTGTTCTTCTCCTGGTTCGTCCCGACCGCTAGCTTGTGAACTAGGAAGGCAGCCACCATTCTCGTTGCTCCTGCTGCCGCCGCGCTGAGAGGCGTCGCGGTCCTCGTCAGGTCTCGCTTGGGCTTGCCATTTGGCTCAGGAATGGGTACCTTCGTCTCGTGGCAGAACTGTTCCATGAGATTCCTTATGGCGGAATTGGGAACCAGACTGTTGTTGGCCAGCTTCTCGCCGGTCACTGGGCAGGTGAGGCACCCAGATTTTAGCCACTTCGAAATGGAGGCTCGGTCGTAGGTCTGCCCCGTGGCTATCGTCACAGGGTCCGTCATAAGCTCGAGAGAGATCGGGCACCGGAGATGATCCAGGTTGACATGACTCACGGCTCTTGCTCGGGCCTTCGATTGCTTCTCGCTGCTCTTCTCGTCGTCCACGGCATCGAACAGCACCACTCGGCAGTATACCATGAACGCCATTAAGCTGCCGAGTAGGGCTGCCTCTTCCTCGTCGTCGTCGTCGTCAAGGCTCGCTAAGAAGAGCTCTTCCAGGAACGCGATCTCTTCGCTGCAATAGTTCCAGCTTCGAATGCGCAAGTGATCCAAGATCCATCGGAGATCGATCCGATTGGGAACAATGCCGTTCTTGAACTGGCCAAGTATCGACCACATGCTCCTCATAGCCATAGCATCGGCTGGCTCGGTCCCGACCGTCGCCCTCCACGCCTGCTCCCGGACGAGCCGAACCAACTCCTTGAGTTCCGGGGCGGCGTCGATGGAAGCCAGAGGGAGGACATCGAGTGCGGTGGATATCGACCGAACGAGCATCTGAAACTCGTTCGACACCAGCTCCGATCGCATCAACACCCATAGCCGGGCGCCCGGCCTGGCGCAATCCTGGAGTAGGTACCGGAGCTTCTGGAGCGCGACGTGGAGCTCTGAGAAGCCGACGGCGGCGGAGGCCGGGAGGGCCGACCCTCGGCCCCGGACGTCTGCCAGGAACTCGAGGATGGCCCCGACCTGACGGATCGCCTCGCGGGCGCTGCGCCGGTGGATCGGGAAGGGGTTCGACCGAAGGGCGAGGATCTCGTCGGCGAGGGCGACGAGGGCGCAGAGGAGGGCGGCCGGGGAGACGTCGCCGCCAGGCTGCACCGCTGGAAGCGTCAAGAACTTCCGGCTGTCGGAAGGATGTGGCATCGCGAATGGAGACGAAGGCACAAACAGATGAAACAGCGAGATTTGGCTTGAGTGACAATCTATCACCTGATGCTTGTTCTCCTACCGGTCTCCATTTATGGAGCGCACGCAACAGAGGCGGCCCGTGGCACGACACGTGTCGAAGTAGCAAGTGGGAGCATCCGCCTCGTGGATTGAGCCGGGTTGGCGTTACGGAAGGCAGGTGTCGGCTGATTCGAGGATGGTGCGTGGGATCGGGTCCAACGGGCCGCCGAGGACACGTGGCGGACGATCTGGTCGAGGCTCGAAATGTATTGCGAGTCAAAGGGCCGACTCTTGCGGCCGACATCAGCGGAGCCACGCTGTTGATCCAACTGCCAACAGATCACTGCAAAACGCTATCCTCGTCGTACGCGTTGATCGTCCAATGGTAAGGGAAGCTGTTTCGTGTAGGCAGAAGATATTAGATCAAGAAGGTTGAGATTGGCGCTAATGTCGTTGATAACTACAAGGGCTTAAAACAAGGGTTAAGTGGGGCACGTGGCACGCGGAGAGTGGGGCAGAGCAGTATACGTGTGAATGTTAACTAGAAGTGGCAGATAGCGAGGAAATGACCGAGTCAGACGCCAACATAAGCGTCAAATTAGAAGTGCGTGTGGGCCGCTTAATACAAATGTGGCTCATGGAGATGTCAATCAGGTGCAGGAAAACCTCATGATTGAGGCCGCCCGGTTGATGTCTTGGCGTGTCAATATTCTACGGTGAGAGAGACTCGAGCACTCATGAATCGTCTTAGCGTCTCTCTCACCATGGTAAAAGTCCACTACGTGAGGTTTCTGTCAATTCAAGAGTTAGATGCATTAATGTGTGTACACAGAGAACTTGGATGACGGAGATAGCAAAAGAACAATCTTAGACAGGTAATCAACAGTTGTTCAACTGCGGCTTCGACTTGTATCAGAGAATTGCGACTGGGGTGTTCGACACAATGACCTCGGAAGTAAGAAGAGTCTAAGACTGCGTGCCGGCCATGCATGGTTGCTGCAGCATCAGGTCACCCACATGGATTGTGCTTGCTGTCTTCGTTCAGGTGCTATTAATTTCTCCCATTTATGAAGCACATCGCCCCTTCCCTTCGTCCAAGGGAATGCAGGGAACAGGCATTTGGTCGGCCAGTTTATTACATTGCATCCGTATGATGGTGTCAAATTGGCAGAAAACAGATGTCAAAACAAAGACCTTTATTTGATTAAATATATAAGAGAGATAGAGAGAGAGAGAGAGATGAGGCTCTACAACCCATAAAAAATCAACTATAAGATGCTTTTGGATCTAACACAGTTACCTACTGACATATACATCATATTGATATTAGTGATGATAGACAAATCCTCATTAGGGGAACTTCCTTGATGGAAAATGCAGAGGCTTTTTTCTTTGGATGCTCAATCATCATCAGATGCTTGACTTGAGAAACCAAGGTAGAATTTGATGGGCTTTCTTTAGAACTCATTTGGATGTGTATAAAATCTTGTTGAAGGACTGAAGATGTGACCAGAGGGCAGTTCTGTAGCCTTGCCTTTGAGAAAGGAGTAACACATTCTGAGTTTCATATCAAATCAAGTCGTCTCAAACTCATCAATTGGAGTTGATCAAAATTGACCATAAGATATATTAAGTGCTTTATTCAACAACACATTTCAGCTTGATTTTTGAATGTTCAATTGGAGATGAGACCAAATAATCATCACAAGGAAACATATAATTTGACTGAACTGGCCCAAAGATCTCATCTTGTGCTATCTTCACTCAGTCGAAGAAAAGCCAAATGTTGCATTGGGATTAGAATTGCACATGAATATACTTTCACATAGTTTTTAACAGAGATTACACAATACCTTAACATTCACTTCTAGCTTATATCAAATATCAAAAAAAAAAAAAATCAGATAACATGGTCTTGTTCAGTACCAAGCTTCATAATTTTAGCTTTTAATTCAGACGGTAAATCAAGGTCACAAACTATTGACAACTAAGTGAAATGAGTTTCAATTAATTGGATATTTGCTATTTCATAAATTTTTAAATCGATTATTCAAACAAAATACATCCGAACACTAGAGAGAGAAGCTTTAGTAATAGGTTCTCTTTAAATCTTTCATATACTCCACTTTCTTTGTTCTGTCTTGATGTTTCACCTTTTTCTCTTTCAATAGTAATTATTTTTTCTCCTCACTCATATTTCTCGGTTCCGCAAGTTGTTAGTTTGTCCTCTAATCAAAGGCTTTTGTATAGTCAACTCTCTCATACTAGATAAATCTTTTCGAAAAGACAAAAAGGGTTGGAGACAGATTAATCGATGTTGCTCTAGGTGATCAGTTTAGATAAATCTAGCAATAATATGCACTTAGGGTTGAGCTAGATGTCAAGGAGGTGACCCAATCGTATGAGGAATGATGAACAATCCTTTATGATAAATTTCTAGGTAAGATCTCTTTTTTATAAGTTCTGAAATTCTCTCTTTAAAACTTAAGGTTTGATTGTTGATTGTACTATTCATTGATATGGCTGACGGATTCTTCTTTACACTATTGAGAAAATGAACTATGTCCTCTTCAACGGTCCCTAGTTCCTTAGAGGACAACCCCTTACTCTTATATCTTAGAAATATAATTTTCAATTTTTGTTGGACATAATTGATACATTTCTCACATAATTATAACTTCCTAGTCTTCCTCTCGAACTCTTTCAACTTAGCTCTCTCTCCTAAATAGCCTTTTAGATAAGTAAATTTCTCAAGATCGACCAAGTCACCCTTTCACACTCTAGAGATAAGTTTGTTCCAATATGTGTTATGTTTATTCTGACCCTCATAGTACTATAACATATATAGATTTATATAGGTAGCATTTAGTTATTCTAATCTGTCACATATGAGAACCTCTCTGATATATGTTTCAAATATGTATGGTTGATTAATCCACTTCCAATTATGAGCTTATGCTTCCCCAGCCTCCTCATCCATCCCTTATTAAACCTAAGGTTTCTCATTAGCTCACTTCATGGGCCATAGTTATAGATCAAGAGAAAATCTAAATATAAATCAATCAAACCTAATCTAGTTAGCCATGACAAAGGTGAACTCAAGTTAGCCAAGACAAAGTTGCACAGGATCACCTCTCACCTGACTTTGTCTCACTTGAATACTTTGGGTCTAGTGCAACTCAAGTTCTCTAATGTAGTGCCTACCCAAGGTCCAAAGCCGAGTACAAATGAGGTTTCTCTCTTAAGACAACCTATTAATTATCTTAGTCATTTGGCTCCCTCATCTAACCCATTTCTATTGAGGTCTATCTCTTTCTTTGATCGATGATCTAGAGTACTGTTGGGCTCCAAGTATTACTAGTTTATCATCATTCCCTCATGATTTACCTTAGGAACAAAAGTCCAGCCATGACACAATAACCCCAACTCTTCTCCCCAAGGAAGGAAGACTTCTCTCCGGTTCTCCTCTCTAACCCTTTACTTCATTGGATTCTCTCAACACTCAGCTACCTCTACTCCTCTATCTCTCTCCGGGAGAACTTCTAATAAATAGCTTAGATGACCGGGTCCAAAGCTTATAGTTCTTGTTCTTCCTCTGCCATTCCTTCATTAGTATTGGATGTCATAGTGGATAAGATGATAGCTGTATTTCAGAAGGCAACTAAGCAGGGTGCGATGGGAGAAGATGAATTCTATAATGCAAGATGGAAGGGGAATGCATCACCTCCAATACAGACAAATTCAACAAAGTTTGACAATAGCTTTTTCAGGGAAGTCTCAATCATTATCTTCTGAATCATTATAGAGCATCATAACAAAAAGAAAATGCTTGCTTAAAAATTTAGATTCAACATAATTGGATGTCATCTCTTCTAACTCCCCCCTTCCTAAAGTTTTCTCATGAATATGCTCTAACTGTAGAGGGGCTCTAAAAGAATTGTAAAATTATTATCTCTAACTTGATTTATTCTCATAAGCTTGATATGATAGTTTTGATGAAAATATATTTGTAGGAGGATGGAGCTAAGACATTTGTTAGGAAGATGGGAAAGAATTGAGAAAAGGAATTCTCATCAATAGATGACAGATTTGATAGAATCGTCGTTATGTGAAAAGTAGAGAAATATAAGGTTGCTTTAGTAAGTAAAATCTTTTAGACCCTTAATCTTGTTGTTTATTGAAGGTACAATCCTTGACTTTTGTCTCCTTCTTTAAGTAAGGCTTTATAAGATGAATACTGCTTTATTTATTTTTTATCGAATGTTTTTTGGTATTTATGTGGTAACTTAAACACAATCTCCTATCTATAGAACAAAATGGAAGGCGATTTGTTTTCTCTTACTAATTCTATTATTAACTTCAAAGATTTTTTTTTATTAAGTTTAATTGACTTAAGATTTTTCAAAAAATCATTTCATATAGTGCAATAAGCATTTTAGTAAGGATTGTATTATTACTCATTTAGATTAGATTATAGTTAATTTTTCTTAACTTTTTTATTTAATAAATATGTTGTTACCCATTTTCTGATAATTCATTTTGATCACTCCTATATCTTAACTAAAGTGGATACTCAATCTCTTACCTTTAAGACCTTTTATCATTTTTGTTTTAAGAATTTTTAGTTGAAGCATCTCAAGATCCATAGCATAGTTAATTAATCCTTTGCCTAACTAATTTATATCCTTTAAACCTCATAACTATCTTTCGGCTTTCGATCTTTAGCTTCTTATTTAAATAAAATAATTTCATAAACTTAGAATCTTGAACACAAGATAAAAGAAAATATGATGAAGCTCTCTGACCTTAAGCTCAAAGATGCTTTCGATCATTTTACTAACAGTGTATCCAACTTTAATCCCTTTATAATAGGGTCATTATTCTTAATAGATAACTCCATTTTAAGTGGTGGACTCATGCCAAAATTTAATGGCTAGAGCATGAAGACAAAAATACAAAAAAAATTTCATTGAATGACATCTTTCAAATATAATAAGAATAAAATCTTCTATATCAAAGCGGAGGATGACTCTACGTCAAAGGGGAGGTTGACTTTATTTCTAGCATCCATAATAAGATCCTCAATATTTTTTTTATTTCATATTCTAATCTTTGGAGCTATGTTGAACCCCTTTATGCTCTTAGAAATTGAGGTTATACTTTCCTAAATGAGCTTTGACAAGAGCTCGGGGGTAAGCCTAGTTGACAAGCCTTCTAGGATAATCTTAATAAGCATATTCATAAATCTTTTTCCTCCTTTTAACACCTCCAATTCCTTTCCACTTAACTAGGGTAGGCCTAGTTGGTATTTATTCTCAAAAGAGAGAACCCTACCACTATTAGGAACTATCGATTTAATAATTTTATATAAAGTAGTCTACAAACTTCTTTCTAAGATTATTATCAATTAAATCAAACTCTTCTGTATGACTTAATCAAAACAATCTACATTTATTAAGAGAAGAAACATTCATGATAATATATTAATTGATAATGAATTGGTTCACTCCTTCGCCCGATATAAGGATCATAGCTCTATAGTTATTCTCATGTTTGATCTTGAAAAAGTATTTAATTTACTTTCATAAGGGGTCATTCATCATGCTCTTCTTGCCATGAACTTTTTTATTAAATATATTGCTGAGATCAAATCATATATCTTTTTTCTTACACTCTCTTATCTCCAAGGTGGTCGAAGAAAAACAAACTAAGAAAAACAAACTACTCCTTTCAATCTAAAGAAATTAAAATCTCTTACTACTTAATGTTTGACAATGACCTATTACTAGCTTTCTAAACTAATAGAAAATCCTGCTCCACTATTCTCAAAATTTTAGACATAGTTTACAACGTTACTGTAACACCCCGATTCGTCCAATATCAAAAATAAATAAGACTAAGATTAGCTTATAAGGGTTTGATAAGTACATTATCAATTTCAGCTTAAGTATTTTGACTAGTGGTTTAGGACAAACAAGGTTAATGAGCTAATTAACTTATCACACCATGGTCATAATATTTGATATTAAAGTTGATAGTATTTAGGCATGGTGAGAGGGTTCAAGTAAAAAAAACTATTCATGGATGGAGTCAACGAACTCACATGGTATTTGAGCATGGTCATGACATTTAGTATTAAAGCTAACCTAATATTTGGGCATGATGAGAGGGCTCAAGTAAGAAAAGTCTATCCGTGGATGGAGTTAGAGGAGTCGTCATGGTGTGGAGTCACTATTGAGCTATGTCTAATATGTATTGTACTAGAGTTTGATTTGGGTTATGTTGAGCGTTGATGATAATGTCAAGCCCTTGAGTGGGAGAAATTATAATATCATGATTAGTTCTATATAAAAAATAGATAAGACTAATATTAACTTATAAGAGTCGTGACACTCATTAATATAAAAATTAATTTTTAAAATTTTAATATATTTTTCTCTGATCATTGCACCTTCTGCATTTTATTTGTAATACCTTAGGTATCAAGGAAGGCAAATAACCCATGAAGCACTTTTTGGATGCCTCCCTTAAAGCCGTCAAAACTCTCTAGCAGATAAAGCACTCTTCAAAATATAAGGTTGGTATACACGACGAAGCTCTAATATGTTATTAACTCTATTCCGATGCACTTGCTATTAATTATAATTTATCAGATTTTATTTTAAAGTATATGACTTGACTTGTAAGGAATTTCTTTTGAAACTCTAATGTCTCTACCAACTGATCAATCTATGTTAAATGGATTCTCTCACTCCTTAATAGCTCTAATCTCCTTTGGAATTATGTCATGAAGATCAAATATGAGTCCCTCGACTCTGGTGAACTCCTACAGTCAAATTCACCACATAGTCCCATAAAAATATCAATAATCTCAACAAAAATCTTTAAAAAAATATAGAAAAAATGATTAAAAATAATTTGAGCACCAATATCTTTGATAATCTCTAGAAAGAAAATCTTTTATTTAGCCTTTGGCCCACTTTTGTAAATGAAAGGGAGTCTTCTAACTTTTGTTAGGTTTTTAATATTCTAAATTCTAATTGTCGGGAAGCACTCGAACTTGAATTCCTCTTCCATAGCTCCTTAGTAGAAAAGATCTTAAGAATTCATATTCCTAAAGTGTCTAATGATGATGATATTTGGATATGATAACCTAGTCTTTTATGCTCTTTGTCTACTGATGATATTTATCATTATATCAAACCTGAAACTACTGTTGATATCTTTTCCTCAAAGTTTAGCTCTTTGGAAGGTATCAGAGAACAAATTACTTATATATGATGTTTATGCTTATCTTTTACACCTCTAGCTTGATAATTGTTGTCTATCACTTTCATGAACATTCTTTCAAGCATATTTTTTAGTTCTTTGAGTCCTAGGCCAATGCTCTTGCTTTAGGCTTTAGGAGAGAGAGAGAGTATTAATAAATCTATATCCAAATTCATCCTTAGCTTTATTATTTATTTTTGTTAGTGTCTTTGGATTAATAGAAATGAAGTCAGATTTTACGGTTATCGTGCTACTATAATCACTTTAGTTTACAGGGCTCTTACCCACATGAAAAAAACCTTTATTTTGTATCTTTCTTTTGAGGGCCCTAGGATTATCAATTCACTAGATCTGATCTTAAGGAGTGGAGTTTTTTAATACATTCTTCAATGTGATAACTTATTTACATCCCTATTCAATCTTCAAGTATGAGATTCTTCTTCTTTTCTCCTTCCTATATCATGATAGTTGCGGGTTGCTCCACTTGCAAGATACATAATCCCTTAATGATCGAAATGCTCAAACGTACAAAGGATTTATAGTCTATCAGCTTATAAATTTAATTTGATTCATAATCCTTCGTCTTCATTGTCAATGGCTCCAAGAAAATCCCCTAGCACATTAGAACTGTTATCTCGGATATCAAGTTTTTTTTAACTATTATTTAATTTTTAATCATTGATTTTGTATCAATAATCTCTAATTACCCAACTCACCAATTAGTTTTTTTTTTTTTAAGGTAGAACCTTTGGATGCTCCTTTAAAAAAAACAAAAAACAAAATGATCTAAGCATCTCCTCTACCTCACTTACTATATTTTTCTGATTTAAATGAAAATTACTTTTACTAAAAAATAGACCATTCACATGGGGCTAACATGGAACTATCAAATGCTTAATCAAACTTCTACTCTTAAAGAATGTTGCCCTCAACAACAAAATAATGATTATTTGGAACAATAAAAATGATCATTATGTGCCAAACAACAAATATAGAGAGGATGAAGACTGTCAAGAACGAAAACAGATGCATATTAATCCCAACTTTGTATCCAAATATACTTTTTATACAATCAAGATGAAGGATTGTAGCAATTTAGTTAGATGTGCCAATAGATCAAAGATGATTCTTCAAAAAATATCAAACAGTTTTAAGAGTGTTGCTGATGTATATTTATTTGTTCCAGATGCAGGATTGAGTTAATTGGAACACAAAAACTAGACTCAATTATATGCATTTTTTTGTCTAAGCAGACTCCAATAATCAAATGCAACATACAGAGATTCTATTTTCCCTCTCATTTTAACAAATGTTTTTTTTACTTTTAATCCTTGTTTTCATTACCCAAAGTATGGTATTTATAGAAATCATCACGGCGATCTCGGATTCTAATCACGACAAAACAAAAGAGAGAGAGAGAGAGAGAGAGAGAGAGAGAGAGAGAGAGAGAGAGAGAGAGAGAAACCAAAGGTGAACAACAACATGTATGTATCCTTCAAGAACAAGATCTGATGTTTATCCTCCAAAAACAATCATGAGAACACCAAAGTTGTAAGAGTTCTAATAGACTCTGAGTCAGAAATAGACATATATAGAATTAGACATAAACATAATTTAAAATTTAAGATATTAATCTATATGTCAAACCTAATAGGTATCATCTAACTCTTTGGATCCCTAATAATATTAGACTATTCTTTTCATCTTCATCTGATGTATGAATAATTCTTTTTAATCTAAATAGTTAACTTATTGAAGAAAATAATTGCAGCAATGAAGACAACAATTAGTCGTCTTCTCCAACTCCATTGGCTATCTGAAATATAGGTCTCGATTAGTCTTGGTGAAAACATTTATAGGACTATTACATTGGATACAATTAGTCATAGTATTATACTCAATATTACAAATATTTTGTCAAACATTATAGTCCTTTTTTTTTAATCAATTATTAGTTAACATAGGAGGATGAGTGGAGGCAAGCAAAAAAACAGCAGAATGACATGATAATGACCATTCAACTAATAGAATCAAATTGTATCTTTGCATTAAGATCCAATTACTATTGAAGATATATCCTCACTAATTAAGGAAATAAGTGCCTTTTTTCTCCACCTTAGAATATTCTTTTGCTTATATTGCCATCAAAAGAAAACAAATGGAGTAGCTCCAAGTGACAGTCAGGCCCTTGTCATCACAGTAATTAGGGTTTTCAGAGAACAAGATACTTGTAGAGGAAGAATGAGGATGTCAGCACGGTTTAAAGTTCGCTGTATATGAGCAGGAAATAAGGACCATATCAAGAGGAAGATGACAGAGAATATAATGGCACAAGGATAAATAGTGTTCATCTCTTAACCACTTAGTCCAGCTATCCAAACATGACACAAAGCACAAAGCACAAATTGAAGTCACCACCAACGCTAACGTTACTTGACCACAAACACTCGGTAGAGGGGAAGTAGGACGAGGAGAGGACGAGCAAGGCAGTGTTCACTTTCCTCAGTTCCAAACCCACCAGCCTAGCTGAGCATCCTCCTCGGAATAGTAGTTGCACCCCTCGTCGCTGGCGTCGTCCTCCTCCGAGTGCACCCGGCCATCGACCGGCCCCATGCTATGGTAGCCATCGGGGAGACAGGACTCCTCGCTGCTGTGCAGCAGCTGGTTCGCGTCGACCACCGCGCTCCCGCCGCTCCCCGTGCTCAGCCTGTCCTCGGCCTTTTTTGGGACGCCCAGGGACGCAGGATCATTGACTGATGCAGCCGCGGCCGTCAGTGCTGCTGCCTTACTCTGGAGCTTCTCAGTCAATGAGATGACCTGAAAGATACAGGGGAAGGTTGAACGTATAGGAATCGTAGGTGGGCAATAGGAACAGTGCCACTCTCTTTCAAGGGTCACTTCCTCGTAGTGGTGCGGTAAGAACAAAAGCATTTCTCTCCTTTTTCTCCGAGCAGAAGGAAGAAATCAAATGCTTATTATTCTCCACCATTAGCCATGCCCCAAGTCCCACAGTTGATGGAGACCTCAGACAGCTACTGTACAATATCTAGAATGGTCCTTGGTTTAGCTCGAGGAAACCTGATTCCTAGTTAGTCTTTGGTGGATACTTGGTTGGTGTTGCAGCAGTTGGTTCCAAGTTCCATAGTTGACGGAGGCCTCAGACAGCTACTGTACAATATCTAGAATGGTCCTTGGTTTAACTCGAGGAAACCTGATTCCTAGTCAGTCTTTGGTGGATACTTGGTTGGTGTTACAGCAGTTGATTCCACTGCGTAACTCTACCAAACTAATCTATACATTGAACAAATTGATGATCACAGTGTGCATGAGGCTCCAGTCAGGTTGATCAATATATGCATCTTGATCTTTTAATTTAAGAAAATTATTTTACAACTCGAGCACTAATTTTCAGGTCACAAAGAAACAATCTTAGTGTTTGAACATATTAGGTCTTTTCTTAAGAGCTTATGGTTTGAACAAGAAGATCATGAGTTAGAATCAATCCTATGTCTTTCTTTCTCAATGTTATATTTGGGGTTCCCTATATTTGTCTTCCTTTCTCAATGTTATACTTGGGGTTCGTTCACACGTGACTTGGACATGAGATGATATCAAGACTTATAAATGTTGTACTTTAGATTCCTGACTACTATTCAACTAAAAACTCTTATTAGAGATAAGGAGGAAAGTATTAATGAATGCCAAAGAACTCAGAGCAGGATGGGAGAGATTACCTGGGAGCGGAGGCCGTCGTTTTCCTTGAGAAGGGAGTCGTGATCGGAGAGGAGGGAGTTGTAGGAGGACTTGAGGCGATCGAAGTCGTGTTCCAGCTGCTTAGTCTTCCACCGGGCGCGACGGTTCTGGAACCAAACAGCCACCTGCCTCGGTTGCAGGCCGAGCTTCCGAGCTAGCTCGCTCTTTCGCTCCGGCTCCAGCTTGTTCTCGGCCTCGAAGCTCCGCTCCAGTAAGTGTACCTTTTACTTTCAACACTCACCGTCAAATTCATTCATGACCAATAAGAACTCAAACATTTGTCATGCAATCTCATCATTATATGCTAATTGTTGGTCAATCAGGGCAACCATTTCATCGTCAAGAACACATGGAACTGCTTTTGTATCTTCCCAGAGTGTTTCATGCATCAACCATTATGTGTTTTATGTAGTATTTGATGGCAACTGACAAGCAACACGTGATGCAGCAGGTCACATGGGCAGGGGGGAATAACATCAAACACATGCTATTGTGGTCATGCTTCCTCTGCTATCTCATTTTATACACCAGATCTTGGACAAACGCATACAAATTTGTTAGCTCTTATTATGTTCTTCTCGGTTCTCACATCGAAATCCAAAAGAAGGAATTCATAAGATGATGGATTTAGCTATGCGTGCATGAGAAGTGATAGCAGCAAAAACTTACACGATCATTAAGTGTGAACACTTTTATCCGCATCGAAGATGGAGGAGAGAGGAGGCGTTCTACTACCTGATCCGGCATGAGGCGGCGCTTCTTCTCCGGCAGTTGCTCGTCGTAGTAGTACTCCTCCTCCAGGATCTCGTCCGGCGACGTGAAGAACGGCCGCCGCTTGTTCGCGCCCTCCGCCAGTGCCGATATCGCCCCTTTTATTCCGAAAATACCCCTCTCGATCAACCCTCAAATCAAGGGTATAATGGGAAATAAGTACTGTAGAACCTAAAGCTCACCTCCGAACACCGGACTAACGCCGCCGCTTCCCAAGAGGAGCATCCGCTGCCCGTGGTGGCGGTGCGACGAGGAGGAATCATAGATCAGACGGGCAGGATCCATCGCCCGATCCCAGATCCGAGTAGTCGCCAGCGAGATCGAAGTCAGCTACAGTGGTAGCAGTATCCACGCGGAGCAATATCTATACAGACTCTATCTATAGAGGGATGGCTTGTAGGCCGGTTCAGAGGAAGGCGACGGCAGCGGTCTTGTGGCGGAAGAAGGACGTACTCCAGAGGAGCCGCGTCGACACCTTCATCGGGAAGAGAGAAAACCACATCATGCGGCGAACGCAGCCGGGGGATTCCGACCGCCTCGAAACCTGCAGCACCTCGGCGCCGGCGGGAGACACCGACCTTGAAGGAGGATCCGGGAGAAGACGCTAGCCGAAGCTCGAGATTCCCCGCGGCCGCAAGGAGCCGCCTCTGCGTTCGCCTTGTTTTTGGGGTGGAAAGCTTCGCGGCTAAAGTTAAAAAGGGCGTAGAAGCGGCTCTTTATAGACGGCTTGTGCACAAAATGACTAAAATACCCCTTTGAGAGTGGGACTTCGCGGGCGACAGGGGAAACGACTTAAGCAACGGGGACGGATCGGCCCATACGGCGCTGTCGGCGGATAACGGCAAGCTGGTGTCGGCATAAGGAATCAAATGCCACGTGAAATGCTTAGGGATTGGGTGGCCAAATATGTGTGTCAAAATGATGAATTGGAACAACTACTATTATATAAATATGTATAATATTATATTTTTTTGAATTAAAAAAAATTAAATGGATCCCATAAATATGTATATTTATATAAATATGCTATTTATATAAATATGTATTCAATTTTGATCAATAATGGTATAGTTTTGTACCTGAAAATATGGCTACATATGTCCTAAAAAAATATTAATGAATCCCATAAATAGCATGTATATTCATGTTTGTGATTAAATTCCTTTGGGCTCTTTTACTTTTTCTCTTTGCCACACTTTTAAAAACTCATATAATGAAAATATTTAAATCTTGGTATTTAGGGATTTCTTTAGAGTTCATAAATAATTAATATAAAAGCGATATATATATATATATATGTACATATATATATACATATACATATACATATATATACATATATGTATATATGTATGTATATATACACATACATATACATATGTATATATATACACATATATATATACACATATATATATATATATACATATATACATATATACATACATATATATATATGTACATATATATATATACATATATACATATATATATGTATGTATGTATGTATGTATATGTATATGTATATATAATAGGTGTTGTTCTTAACTTATTAGCATAAACTTTTATTTTAGATTGATGTCCAATCACCATGTTCCATGTATTCATCATGTAACACAGAGGTTTACATGTAATTTTTCTTTTTTAATTTTAAGAAAAAAGTTATTAAAATCCATTGTGAAAAATAATTATGCATTTACTCTTTTTGTTAAAGAAAGAAAATCATTCTACTTGTGTGGTTTGTGCATTTGACTTTCTTCACTAGGTTTCAACCAACACAAATATTTATGTGGTTGTATGCACCTCCAAGTTTCATATAGTCAACCACAAGTTTTCTTCTTATATTCTTCTAGGGAAGTTTGTTTTCTCTTAATATATTATCATAATTAATGCATTAAAAAATATCTATTGAGATAATTCGATCGATTAATATATTATTTTACAAGAGATAGATCTCATCATTTAATATAATATTTTTTAATTTTTAAAATATATTAAGAAAAAGGATATATCATCTTCATTACACTTGTTTATATATATATATTTTGATTTTTTATTGAAATAAAATTATTTTTTTCCTCATACGATGAAGCACAACAAATTATAATCCCATGGACTTATGCCAGCACTTCTTATCAGCTTAAGAAGGGAGTAATCATCACATTATTGCCTTTACGTACGAACTCTCCTTTTGACATATACTATATGAGACAAGGCAAGATGGGAGGGGGCAGCACAAGGATTTCAAATGAGTCGTAGTATTAGAGAAGCTTATCTGTAAACAAGTCGAGGTGAGGTGGGGATATGGAGTCACCACCAAGATGAAGCCAAGGAGGAGGGGCCCCACTAGGACCCACCTATCAGGGCGGTACCTCTAGACAGGTGTTCGTGCGGCCCCACCGAGAAAAGGATGGACGCACCCCATGTCGGAGCAGCACATGGGGAGAGGGAGGTTGGTGGAGGACTGTGTACCACCTTCTAATAAACTATTACTGCACTCATGTTATGGATGTGGGAGAGTAGGGCATGCAGCTTCCTGGAAGTTGAGCCAACCTCTCTCTCTCTCTCTCTCTCTCTCTCTCTCTCTCATGCTTGAATGATTGAGCTTGGAAGCTGCAATTTGATAGTTCCTCAAACTCTGATGTGCAAACAAGCTGATGATGACATTGCAAACAGGTTTTTTAGCAGCTGAAGGAGATACTGATTGAAGTATGGAAAGTAGAAGATGACAAGGTTGCTAATTTTGCAGCAGTATATATCAACTTCCAACATGTTGAGAAGAAAAGGCGAAAGGTTTCATGATCAAGAAGAAGATAAACTGCAAAGGAAGAAAAAGCAAAAGGTTTCATGTACAAGTCTTTTGCTGGAAAGCAGGCTATTTCTCTTGGACCAGTTCACTATGATTCTTACTGATCTAAACCCTATTTTGTTTCAGAGATAACTATCTCAGGCATCTCAAACTTCAATCTCATCCCATGGAGTATAAACTTCACCATCACGAAGTGGGCCTCTAGAGACTGGTGCTATGAAGCGTGCAATGAGTGACATTTTTAGGGTTTTGGTTCCATCTGCACCTCAGATGTCATCCCCAGCTTGCATGGTCCAACCTCACCTGTCATCTGTAGAGGAAGAAAGGCATATATGAACAGTGCCATCACATTTAGGAAGGACTGCCTTCTCAACTTGCCACTGGATCGAGTGAGGCATTGAATTCATATTCTATGTAGGTGTCTAAAGTGGTGGAGAATCTTCCTCTCCTTTTTTCTCTACTGCACACACAACTTGGTGGGTCTCCTCTCTCCTACCAACAAAGCAAAGTAGAGATGCTAACAAGTACCATGGGACTTGCATTAATTAAGCTCCCTCCCCCATTAACCTATATGGAATCTGGGGAACCACACAGGAGGTGGCACAGCTCTGTTTCCCATGTCACTTCTTTCTTTAGGCACCACCATGTTGTTGCTACTAGTAAGATGATGCCCATTACCAGCCAGGTTTTAGATAAGGTTTTAAATCCCGATTAGGTATTGAATTCGAATATCTTTTAAACTATTTGGTTGATTTATGATTGATGCAATTTTAACTAAGACATTATAAAAGAGGAGGACCAAATACACTATTCGAATTTATGATATGCTTTGATATCATAATAAATATTTTTGTTCTTTTTCAGGAAAAGACCCAATATGTTTACAAGTTTTATTGCATCAATTGTTTTTTTATGATATTTAAAACCTTGATCATTCCAATTAATACAGCATAATTCTTCATCTTAAACTAAGGAGGAAGATGGGGAAAGAAGCAAGTTTGCTTCTTTCTTTAGTGGCATCTTTTGAGTCGAAAAGGACACGAGCCTCTGCGTTGTGTGTGACAAAGTAGGGATTCGCTATCTTTCTTCTACTTTCTACATAGCAGAACAAGATGGACATCGTTGCCATGCTGCTACAAGATATCTAAGGAATAGAAACAAAAGCTAGTGGAAAGGCTGATACGGCCGGTGATGGGATGAGCCAGTCACAAGCGGGAAGCCTTTTAGATTTGGAGTAGGGTGAGTCGGATGAATCCAGTAGTGCTCCTCTTTCACTTTCCTAGTGCTTGTGTGTTTATGTCGCAGAGGTATGTAAATGAAGAGCAAGTTGACTAACCATTTTCTCTCCGCCATGGTGATTACTGGGAGTTGAGAAATGATCACACTTGCATTTGCATGGTTTCAAGGTCAACGCTGATTCATCTTGTTGACCTTGGTGTTGAATCAAGCTCATGCCTGCAGGATTGAACACCTCTCTCTATCTAATCTAATTTACCTGTGGTCAGTTGGATGGTTTGACACGCCTCATCAAGGAGGATATCAATAGTAGCACAAGTGATGTCAATATTTGTTTCAGGATATAAGGGAAACATGACTATAACCGAGTGTAATCTGAGATGCAAAGCAGGAAAGAAATAAAAAAGATATAGCTTATAAGAATAAATCAAAACTGGATTGCAACCATGGCTACAGTGTTCTCACTATTTGCACCAACTCTCTTTTGCCAGCTCAGATGGTTCCAAGGATAATTGCTGCTCAGTAATTGCGTCAGAACTATTTAGGGTTGACTGTGCTGATCTATAGAGTGAAATCTAAATATACTTTGGTTTACAAGAATAAAACAAAATTGGTGAGCAACTTCATCAGCCATATTGGCACAACATACATACTGCAGGCTCTGATTGAGCTGTTTTAAAAATCATTCACCTTTCTCTCTTACCACGCTTCTGTTTACTGAATCTCTTCCCTTTGGAAGATTTGGTCTTCAGATGAGCAATTTTATTGGCCTTCTGCTGTCTTCCTTTGCGCACTTGCTCAGGGTCTTTTAGCTCAGATGGCACATTAGCATTGGGAACAGACCAACGCTTCCTTTTACCTTTATAATGGTGCTTATTTCCTCTCTCTATGGAGAAAGAAAAAAGTTCAGTCTTAGAGTCTCAAAAAAATGAGACATTTTGCAAGAAGAATGCAGGAAAAGAAACTTTCAAGCCATAAATGATTTATAGCAAAGACACTACTATCAAGAAAGTAAACATACAATTAACTACAAGAAAAAAACTGCCTGTGAAACCCTACTGTAAGGGTGTCCCCTTGGACTAGATCTCGAAGTCAGTATGAGCAAGAGACAGGAAAGCATTAAAAGAATTTAGGCTGATAACACTATTTAATGACCGAGATTTTCCCTCCAATTATGTTCCTGACAAACTTCACTTTTCCCTCATCACTCATTGTGTAACAGGTGGCCTAGAAGATCTGAAAGCCATTTTTTTATCTCAAGGCAGACAACATATCATGTCATCAAAAAAGCAGATTTTAATGGGTCAGTCAAACAGACCCTCTTTGAATATAAATAAAGAACAATCATAATCTTAGTTTATTAACTACTCTTGGAAATCCATCATGACTCTCAAGAACTGTATACAACTTCAACAGCATCAATCATGCATGCCAGCTGTACTAATCCATGCCAGAGACATTGGTCCTGTTTGTGTGTGTCTGCGCATGCCAACCAAGTGCTGGTTTGCTGCAAACTCAACAAACCATGCTGATTCACACAGTAGCAGTCCAAACTCATGTCATGGTTCTAGAAGTTGCTCCTCAACAGGCTGCAACTCACGTGGGTCAACGGTAGCCTATTACCAACGTTCTGATGAATACCAGTTTCTGTGATCTACTGAACCAGTACATTACCAATTATACCAAGTAGTATACTAACCAATGCAACCCAGTACTAACCAAAAAGAAATAATACTAACAGAAACCAGACCATATGGTCTAATGCCAGTCCTTTGTCAGACCTATAATACTGATCTGTACCAACCGTTATTTGAAACCTTGCTTGGTACCAAATGTTAAGAAGAATGGAGAACATTTGATGAGTCCAAGACAGATACACACACACACACAGATGTATATATATATATATATATATATATATATATATATATATATATATATATATATATATATATATATATATATATGCATGTGTGTATCCAATGGTTGAACTACAATCCAATGGCGAGAATTGAGGTATCAATACTATCACCTCAAGATCTATCACTGGATTTCATGTTGAAAGATGAACATAATCTATGACATTCAATATATTTAAGAGCAAAAATGTCTTTTGAATAAATTTTGATATTAATCGAACTATCAAAAAATGAACAATGAAAAACGCATTCATCCAAAAATTTACGATTTTCAGAATATTTCAATATGATCCAAACAACTGATCATGATCTAAAAAGTGTAAGTGGCCAAATACAAAAATATTAGTAGCACCACTGTACCATCCCACTCTTAGGGATAGTGATATGTTTTTCATCTCTCAGTGACAGATAACAGATCCAATATATAAAAAACTTTTTTTTTGCATTTTTAGACCATCAAATAATCTCCATTTCTTGATTGAATGTTATTAGTTTTGTGGTTGACAAACCAATAGGTATTGACAATTAACCAAAAATAATGAATTGCATTACCTGCTAACCCACCCTCCTGCAAATTGTCTTTTTCCATTCCGCCAAGAGAGATCCTTTGATGGGAGCGTTCCTTCCATTTCTTGTATAGCCCTGTTTTGTCAGCCTTAACTTTTGCACCACTTTCGTTCTTGATCTAATGCATTAGGAGATCCATTAATCAATATGTGGCTTCATCTATATGTAGTTATAAACTAAACAATATGTAACTATGCAGAAGTAGATAAAATGGAGTTGACAAACTTATGAAACATGTAATCCTTATCAAGAAAATATCCACAGGTACACAAGGTAAAAATAGAACAACAACTGAACAGTATAAAACAAACTTCTGCTAAAGCATTATCACTTTAGTAACAAGAGCACTTGAAAACTTATGAACCAATAAGGATGTTGCTCCATGCAAAGTATGTGTTGTTTAAACTTGACCTAAAAAGACTGAAACCAACAATACAGCAATGGAAGAGGCACGTCAAGAGAACTGATGCAGAAACAGCCACAAGAAGTTACACAGACAGGTCCGCATTGACAAAATAGACATATCAGAGTTGCATTATAATACAGCAACTAAAATACATCTAATTTAAATTTAGCAGTCATTGATCGGCAATCCAAGATGGGAAATACCATGCACCATGTGAAATCTGTAGGAACAAGAACCATCATACCTTGCCCGAAACTGTGACACGGTCCCCACTGTTCAATTTTATATACTTCTTGCTTCTCTAAAACCAAAAATAGGAAAAACAAAGTAAATATCTTTCAGAAAAAATGATAAACACGCTCCTTGTGTCATCAAAAGAATACCTTGTCCCAATGATATTGAGATTTTTGCTTCTGCAGACCAGTACTATCATCTCCAACTAGATCAAGAACAGCAGCATCCAATCTGCATAGATACTAATATCATTATAGAAAATAAAGTGAAAGACCTCCATCCATTGAAAACATCAACAACAGCACCAGTGCATTAAAGCAATAAAAGGCTCCATCTTTCATGCCAACAGATAGGAAGATTTCTCAGTTCTCAGCAGTCATCAATAAGTTTTGAAAGCACATTAAGTAAAACTTTTCCCTTTTCACATAATGATTAAATCTTAAAAGCTAGTTGATATTCATCAGCCTCAGAAGTATGGTAAGGAAAAATCACCAAGAATAGATCTTTAGGAATTTCATGATGAGTAATAAAATGGAAATTTTAGGAAGCCTAATAACCTTTTTCAAATCTTCATTCATGTAGACGTGAAATTCTATTGAGAATACGAAGGTGATGAGATTGAAGATTGACTGTCACTAATAATAACATAGCTGACAAATGTTGGAGGTACCAACATACTATTGAACTATACTATGTCAGAAAGATACAGGCATGATTCTGTGCCAGGAAACAGAAATGACTTCTTGAACGGTCTGCACAACAATATGAATAGGAGACATTATATAACCCAAGCCAATGTGTGCTTATGCAACTTGTCTTCAACACTGGAAGTAGGTTGTGACTGTTAATGTTATCCAATGTGCTTGCTCTATAGTGTATTATTTAACCAGTCAAATAAGTGGATCTCATCATTGATCTTTGTGGTGAACTTTTCTGTATTTCTGATTCATTTCAGGATAATTAAATCTAAGGATCACAATTTTGTATACCAATAGTATACTGGTCAGGGCTCAGAGTAGGTTCCATACTGGTCCATACCAGTGTATCAAGTGACAGTTTGCCGGTATATACCAAGTTTTGAAAAAAATCCTGAAAAAAGATTGGAAAAACAAAAGAAATAAACTGCCTGGTACAAGGCCTGTACCACCTTTTACCAGTTAATATAGGCCCTGTCCCGAGCAGTATGGGTTATGTGTCGAGAGTACCAGGTGGTACAGGCCCTACATAAAGGCCATGTATCGGGCATACAGCCCAGTTTACCCTGATCCTGCATACTGGTAAGCTTTCGGACCGGTAAGTACCATCTGTACCATATACCATACTGAGAAATATTGTAAATATTGATCAAGTCCCTGCTGGATGAGATATTCACCCAATATCATTCTCTTTTAACTTCAAACAAAAGATAATAATGATCAGCAGTTGCCAAAGATGATGCTTCTGAGTCTTATAATCATGCTAAAAAAAGAGTTATTTTGACAATCCATTGCACTGTTTTGGTTTATTCCTGGTGTAAAAGTGCAGATTCAACTAGCGTAACAAGTGACTGATTGAGTATTTCCCAACATAAATTCAGCTACAAATAAAGATGGCAGATCAACTGAGGAGAAACATTTATTCAACAAAAAATTTGTGATACCTGCTTGACCCAAAGCCTTCATCATTCTTTACTGACAATCCTGCCTCCAAATGCTGTAACAGTAGTGACATGAAATGTCTAATTATTTGTGTAGAAGTTCACATGAAGATGGTTTAGATATAAGCTCTTATAATTCACATCGCTGCAAATAGCATAAAGAAGAAGCGCACGAAACATTCTCAATAATAAACTAGATAAGGATGAAAAATATACCTGATTTGTGGGAACAGAACTTATATAATATTCGTCATCCTTAAAATTTGACACCTTTCTTTTTGCACAACAGATATCTAATATTACAAAATACCAAAGAAACAAAATTAAACACTAACCATATAACTATCTATCATTAACATACATTAAATCCGGCACATACCAAGAAAAAGTAACTAAAAGCAATATATGCTCAGTGATCAAAGATTAAATTAGAAAAGTTTAAAAAATACAACAAAGTGTAAAGTCCCAATAATTTTGGATCAGCTACATGGTTTTCTTTATCGGCATTGAGATCCATAAACAATCATATGTTTCGTCAAATTAAGAGTACTTAAATCCTTAAATTAGTTTTTTTAAGTCTTTCTCATTTCACCTCTTCTAGCTATCGCATCTGTAAATCTCCTAGACACCATACAATCTTAAACAAATTTTCTTCATTTTACCCTCTATTGAATAAATCTATACCTAATTGTTCACAAAAATTGTTCCTTTCTTATATTTCCTATTGCCTCTATACATCACCTGAGCATTATAATATCAGTAACACAAATTTTTTTATATGTTATTTCTTAATTATCAACACTTTGATCCATAAAACATTATTAGTCTCATAAATATTTTATAATTTTTTAATCTCAAAGATACCTAATGATCACATAGGACTCCTAAAGTCTCTTGTCATTTTAATCAATTTTGTTTTTACTCTATCAATAATATCTTCATCCATTTCTTCATCTTGTTGAATAATTAATCCAACATACCTAAAACTTTTACTTAGTGAAACTTCTTGTTCATCCAACTTACTTATTTCTAAATATTTTAGTCCTACTTAATGTACACAACCTTAGAAAAATTTATATGGATTTCCTCTGTAACTCAAGTTTAGAATAAATTCTGTTTAAACTCTCGTCAACTAATACAAAATCATCAGCAAACTGAGATCCATGTTCATTGATATCTATCATAGTTGCTATCAATGACATAATGTAACCCTCCATTTTTTTTCAATCAGACTTGGGATTGACATTTGCAGTGTTCCTCTTAAATCCCAATCAACTAGCACATTATGTGTCATTCACATGGCGAGTCACATAAGAGTGCCAGTAAAACCTAGAAAAAAGGGAAAAATCTCAAGAAAAGAAATGGCTAAACATAAAGAAATACAATCATCACGTTACACCCAAATAAATTTCACAAATGCTTTTTGGAAATTAATAAATTTCTTTTCTGTCTTCTTTTTTAGCCTATGTTGATTCCTAAATATTCCCTTTTCTGTATTCTTTATCATCCCTACTTTTTAATTTCTCCTCTCGTCGCCTTACACTTTATCTTGTTGCACATTTGCAGGGTTGCAAGATCATAGTCGGTGTCGAGAGAACAAGGTTTTATATCTTGACCATACCGGTCTATACGGATGAGTGTTCACTGGTCTACACTGAAACATATAGCTCAAAACTAAAACATCACAATTTGTTTGTATTTTTTTCACTACAATGTTATCTACCAGTCCAATAAGTTAACAAAACTGGTAAGGAACTGAGATATAAATTCTTGGAAGAGAGAATATTGAATGCGAGTTCACTGGGGGTCTTAATGCTGGGCAAAAGAAAAGAAAATGGGAAGGGAAACTATGGGAGAAGACAAAGATTAAAGGGACAAAAAAGAAACAAAGTGAGAGAATAAAAGAGAGTTGAATGGGTGGGTGGTGGATGGTGCTATTGTCAAAGGCATGAGCCTGTGACCATATTGCTACAGTTTCTGCTATGTGCTGGCAGCCACACAGGCCTTGTTATGTATCAGCCAACCCTCCTAGAGCTACTGTAAGTTTCCAGTTGCAACTGGCCAGGTGGCAGAACGGTGTACATGAAGTAGTGGAAGGAAGAAAGAAGGAAAAATAGGACAAACTTCAAAATAAATGATAACTCTTCAGAATAGCACTTACCAGTTCACAAAGGGCGATATGGCATGTACAACCTAATCTTGGTTGAGAATTCTTTAAGATTTCAGACTCTAGATTCTAGAACATAAAATTAAAAGAGCATCCCAGCTCTAGTATGGTGCACCTGGAGCCAATCTAATCCAAATCACAACTGGTGAAACGACAGGTGGATTGAATTGAACAACAACCAATATAATAAATCACAAGTAAATGATACTTGTAATGGTTAGTTCAGCCCAATAAAAGAGAGGCATCTAGATGGGACTTAAGTGATGATTTTTGGAATCCACCAGTACTAGATGATCCAAAGAGAACTTTAAGTCAACTTTTATATTATCTTTAATTCGACATCTGAACTCATTTGGCATCAAGAGGTCAAACCTTTTGTGCCTGTAACCCCACAAAAGGTGCCGGTTAACAAAATTTTTAATTTTCCAACACCTCCACCAAGCCACCAAAAACAGCACATACCACATACTTGGACCAATACACACAACCCTTATAATATATCATGTTCTTTTTAAATTTTCTCGCTATTGGTACCTATAATTGCTATCCTACTGCTGAATTGATTCCAAAAAAAGGATTCAGATTCCATTAAGATTATATTAGAACTTAATCTTACAAGCCTCCAGATCAGTGATGTTACTATTAAATGTTAATCTAGTTTGAGTAGCTGACATTAAGTTGAAAAAGTAATTATAGAAACCTATGTGCCATAATGAATGAACATAACAAGAGCAAGAGGAAGAGAACCTTTTTCCATCCAGTCTACTGACAATTCTTTTGCAGCCTCCATCCCCTGCATCTCAAAAAGGACAAACAAGACCTAATATTTGAGCACAAGGTTACAGCGATTCTCCATAGAAAAGGATGGTGAGAAAAAGCATAATTTTCCCTCCAATCAGATTTGACATAATAAATAACAACACATGTTAAACGCTAAACGACAATGTAGAGAAATGACTTCCAAATCATATATTAATAGATGCATGCACACAAAAACTGTAATCTTTTCAATCCATCCACCCTAACCCTTTCAGGTGTCATTATGCATGACCTAGCACATGAAATTACGAGTGTCATACCTGAAACTACCAGAAAAACAGTAATGTTATCTTCTCGTTCGTTCTGAACTTGCGAAGCATTGCAAGCAAGATGATCAGCATGGCCCTCAAATTACTTATGTTCATTTTTCATTAAAAATATTAACTTGCCCTGAAGAAATATATTTCTAATTGCTAACTGCACCATGCCTTCATCTAGTTTACATTGATACTTCATCAATTTATGGATCATAAAGCATGCCACGAAATTATCCACTGATTACATTTCGCAACCATGATGCATACAAAAATTAAAATTGTTTTTCCCTTTTCTGCATCAAAATTTTATATTTGTTATTTTTTCTTCAAAATATGTCACTTTTCATACTTCTATATATTTTTTAAGTCTCATTGCAAAAATAGCATCCAAACCAAATCAAGCTATCCTTTGCAGTTTTTATCTAAGCAAGGTTTTTGACTGAGCCCATATGATGAGAGTGAAGCTAACCTTTCGATGCATGCTTATAAAAAGACAATTCTCTTCAACCTCAAACTAGTTATGCTGGCAATAGGATATCATGAGGCCAAGAAAAGATTGCAGATAGAGTCACCATGGTTGCAAAATTATGCTTGGTTTTAGAATTTCTTTTCCCTTTATTTTCTTAACTAGCAGACATACAGGAGAAGGCTTCACTTCTCTGTGCCCATACCTGATTGATCAATGGATTCGGCAACAACAACTTTCGGACAAGAATCATATTTGGATACAGAGGTGAGGGGTAGGCAAGTGATTTTGCTTGAGTTAACCAATTCAATATAACTCCAAGCAGGTTTGCAGATCTTAACCCAAGTCATTAGATGATTGCAATCAACTAATCTTAACTGTTTTTGTAATTACAAATGCTTTCCAAACATATAAACATCATCTCATTTGCTATAGCACAAGGGAGGACCAAGGCATTAGCAGAAGACCAGAGCTTTCTTCAACGATTGAAACATATTCTGTCTGCAACAGGTTTTCCTTCACTAATTACTTGTTTGTCCAACAACAAAATGATGCACTAACTTTAGTGAGAAGTCCTACCAAAAATTGAAACATATTTCTGACACTCTCATGCAAGAAGCAACTTGATGTTCCAGCCATTTATATTGATTAGTTCACCAATAAATGAACCCATAGATAATTCTATTTATTCATCTATACTTACAAGGCAATTAAGAAAACCAGCATAGATAAGGTAAGTATTGCTGCTTTGTCAGCATACTATCATCACAATTCTACTTTACAAGCAAGTCCTGATGAAGTTGCTACTGTAATATCCCCTCTAAATTTACCATCCTAATTTTCATCTGCAAATAAACCATAAAATGGACTTTTCATTGTAATAATGTTATGTTTTGGTAGTAATTTAAGGACATGTGGTAGCGCGCAAATACATTCAGTTAATCTACCATTACCCAAGGTTAACAGTCACCGGCTTCTAAGTTGCCAGCAATACCAGTAGGATTTTTTCATATGCCATCTAGCAGCTTTGCTAAATTAAAACTGAGCTATACCAATCAATAGTTTTGTATGACAATTGAGACCATCATCAACTAAAAGACATCATCATCTAACAAATATAACTGATTTTTCAATAAGTTAACACCCACTCGGCTACCTAGCAGCCAATAACCATAAAAATATCTCTCCCAACGCAAAGATGTTGACAAATAATACTCAGCCTGCATATGAAGTAATGTTCACAGTTCTAATTGCAACATTCTTGGAACTTATGAAGTCAGCTTTATCATTCAGACAGATAAAGGTTCACCTTTGATGCATCATCAACAGAACGTTTCTGATGGGCCAATTTGATCACTTCCTCATGAACTGCTCTCTTTTTCCTCATCACTTCAAGCCATTGATTGGAACCCTATGACAGATAAGCCAAGTATAAAGACAAAAAAGATGCTACTTCCTAAATCGTAACTGTAGAACTCCAAAAGACAGCGATTATATAAACTTGTAATACTTTAATCCCTGACAAGGACAACAAGAAAATAAAACTATAAGGCAAGATATGCGAAGCTCACTAATGGCAAAAAGTCACAAATCCTAACAACTTACCTGTAAAATCTATCAAAGACACAAATTCTACGGTCATTACCTGTCATCCTTGATTTCTGGTGGGAATGCAAATTTATCAAAAATCAACATGCATGCTTGATATTCTCCATAAACATCAAATATGTGCTTTTTGCTTCATGTTTAATTTGAATTCCATGAATCTCTAGTAGTAAGACATCGTATTTCTTCTATTTGCCAATACTGCTTAACATTTTGGTTCCAGTAGGAACAATGATGTAAATATGATTTCTAAATATCTGGCCAATCCAATTTGCGGGAAAAATATTTTATGTTTCCTTAATATTTTCAGCAAATCTTAGAAGGGACATCAGGAAATAATAGAACAAATACTAAATAGACAAACAAAAGAAATAGAAGAGAAGGAAAGGAGAGCAAGGAGGGCATTTCCTTAGTCTCTTATTTCACATTTGTTGCTACCCTAGTTCCCTATCTACAAAGAAGCTTTGCATCTTCTTATCTGAAAGTTAGATGATTTTCATTGATAATACATGACAATTTAACTTTTGAGTGATGGATATTAATAATTGATTTGTTGTTGTTCACTTTGTTGCTCAACTAATTCAAAGTTGACCCTGACCAATATATCCTTGGTTCTTGCAAGCCTTCAACCTACTTAGATAGGAAATCATTATGAAAATATGATGCTAGGTTGCTTGATCATAGAAAATTCTACAGAAAAATAACAAGAGAAAGATAAATGCAACATAAAAGAATATATATAAATCATCGGCATATTATGTTAAATCACTTCTCGAAGTAAATGAAATACATGCTATTACTTGTGCATTTTTTGACCTTGCAGCTTCCCCTTCAGCCTCTAATATGGTCTGCTTTGGCCTGGAATGTTAAACCAGTAAGAACAAATCTAAACACTATACATATATAAAGCAGCAAATTCATTTCATTCTTCCTCATTTGATTTTTTTCCCAAAAAGAAAGAATAAACTTATTAAACAAGCAAGTATATACAGAATCAGATGATGGATATTAAATACAAGAGCATTACGAAACTTACCTAAATGCCTTTAATCGTTCAGAAAAAGCAAGTGCTGCTAGTTCATTTGATCCCAGGACGCTTCGGAAGACAGGATGCAACCCTTCACGAGGTAGATCCTTTATTCTTCTAATGGATTCCCTCGAAGGTAAAGGTTTTCCCTTAGAATATAATCGAAAGGCATTAGCACACACATTTTGTAATGAGATTAGTTCTGTGTTTCCATCAGTAACCTCCCGGACTCTTTCTGAAACAAGATCTAAAGTTGGCTGAGGAAAACGTCCATATATTGTTTCTCCATTTGCAAGTGCTTGATCAATCCTTGAGTATACTGCCTCCATGTCATTGAGAATTTCCTCTTCACTAGGGGCAGGTCTAAGTGGTTTTGATAGGAAAAGATGAAGGTCTAATAGGTAAGGCATATCCTCTGTTGTAACAAAAGAATAAGCAGTACCCGTCCGACCCGCACGAGCTACTCGACCAACTCTATGGACAAAAAGTTTAGGCTTTGGAGGGAAGTCCCAATTCACAACATTATCAAGCAAGGGAATGTCTAAGCCCCTTGCAGCAACATCTGTCACAATTAACAGCATAGTTTTCCTTGCTCTGAACTTTGAAATGTGAATCTTTCGGGCATCCTGATCCATATCACCATAGGAAATGGAAGGTTCAATACCCTCTTCTCTGAAGAGAATATTCAGAAATTCCACATGATGCTTAGTACTAACAAATATCAAGGTCTGCTGATCAGAACTGATATGTTCCCTGACTAAGTACAACAAAGCAGCAAGTTTCTCTTCATGACGCAATGTGAAGAACATCAGCTTAAGATCTGGGCTAATCTTGGTGTCTAAATCAAGTCTTACAAGTTGCGGGTCACGCAGACCAGCCTTGGCAAACTCCGCAAGTGCACTTGGCATGGTAGCACTGAAAAGCAAAGTTTGGCGCATATCACTTAGCTGTGAAAGAATTTTGTGCAACTGCTCAGCAAAACCCATACCAAAGAGACTGTCAGCTTCATCAAACACTACATATTCCACAGTACGCAAAGACATGCCCTCCACCTCTGACAAATGATGCATTAGCCGACCAGGAGTAGCAATTATAATATCAGGATTTTGTGCTAGCTCTTCAAACTGATCTTCCATATTATCCCCACCTACCAATAGACTGGTGCGAAGATCTGCAGAGAATTGAAACATATAAAGTGAAAATATAGAGAACATCAAGAAATTGAAAGAATTGATAAAGTAATCAATGAAAATATGTGTTACATTGAATATTTTAAAAGTTTTACACATTTCCTTTGCTATCAAGAGTAAAAACAAGAAAGGCTCAAGTGTATACTTGTGCAATTTATAAAATGATTAACATACAAATCCAACTGTGCAGTTGAATGAATCATGGCAAGCAGCCATTGTGCAGTTTGAAAAAGGTCTTGTTCTTTTCTTTTTGCTGTTTTTCTATCATTTGTACTGTAATAGAATTAAAAAATTGCTTCAAATGTGGAAGAAATTAGTACCAATCATCTTGCTTGCAACTGCCAATGCTAAAAATAATGTTCAAATGAAAAAAAATTTGATTCATGAACAGTAGACATGATTTTGAATATGACCTGAAAAGTGAAAAAGAAATAGTAATAATGATTTTCAAATGAAGAAAGTTTGATTCATGAAGAAATGACATACTTAAACATGAAACATTGATAAACAAGATTTCAAAAATGGCCTATAAAGTGAAAAAAAATCCAATTTAAACATAAAAGCAATCAAATGAGTCCTCGTGTCCTTTTTTTTTCCTTTATGTAAATGTTCAATTTCCAACTAATGATGTTACCATGCACCAAGTCTCCCACAAAAACTATCATTCTGAGGCAACAAATCAGCTCTTCCCCCTAAACTTTTACTGCATCCCATGGTTACAACTCAAATAACTAGTACAATAGTCATGATGGTAGGGAGCTTTAATTCTCAAATTTCGCAACAATATGAATTGGTGCTTATAATACCATTCAGAAGTTGGTATTTCTTCATCACAAGCTATCTAAAGACAAACTTTTTATTAGGTACTTAGGATTTAACTATTATACTAAAACAGTAGCTTGTTTGCACCAATGATGACCCATACCTTCATTATCAGTTTTTATTTCTATTCCAAATTCTCAATTTCCAGTTATTTCAGAAATCTTGAATCATTTTGGGGAAAAAAACAGCATCTTTTCGCTGGCATCTGATCGACGAGTTAAACAAAGGGAATAGACAGAAAAGGGTAGACGATAACACCAACCAGTGAACCTGCCGAGTTCCTTGGTGAACTTGAGCGTCTGGAGAGCGAGGTCCCTGGTGGGCGAGAGAATAAGGGCGCGGACACCGGCCTGCGGCACGTGCTGCCGGAGCTTCTGAAGCATGGGGACGAGGAAGGCGGCGGTTTTCCCGGACCCGGTGCGGGCCATGGCAACGACGTCAGCCCCGGAGAGGATGAGGGGCATGGTCTTGCGCTGGATCGGCGTGGGCACCCGGTATCCCTTCCGCTTGACCCCGCGGTAGACCTCAGAGCAGAGGCCGAGCGACTCGAAGCCACCGGACTTGGCCTTCTTGATCTCTTTCATCCGCCGCTTCAGCTCCGCCTTGGAGCTTACCCCCACCATCGCCGCCATCTCCTCCTCCGCGTCCGCCACAGTGAATCTTTCTCGGGTCTCTACCGGCTTTCTTGGGGTTTTTTGGCCCGTTCTCGCCATGGGAGCGAGAGGAGGCAGGTGAGCGGAGGGACGAGTAGGGTTTCCGTTGAGGCCAAGTTAGCTCGTACTTAAGCCAAGAAACCGCGGTCCGACTTAGATCACACCGCTTTGGTTCGTCCTAGCCCGGTCTAATGGCCTGATACAATTTGTGAATTAAACCGGTTTGGTTTATTAATATTTCAGCGTGCCTTTTATTTTTCGAAGCACTTCAACGAAATGTCCTCTTTACCCTTTAAATTCTTCCTTGTATGGCCGTGTCTAAGTGAAGGCCACGCTGGACCAAACCTTCGCTCGTCGTCGCCCATCGCCACGTCATCTTGTCGTGAGTTAAGCCGGGAAGTGAAGCAGCGACCGTGGTTGGTGCCACCTGCGGACTTCGACGATCCGCAAGGTGAGTCAAGCGCACGTTTGCAACGTCGACGGTGTGCACGCGCATCATGATCTCTATGCAAGTCACCACCACGGCCGTCGATTCTTAGGCGGGACCGACCTTCCTCTTCTCCCACCTACCCGTTCCTCCCTTCACCAACCTCACTTCTCCCATTTCAAAGGCCAAGCAAACACGACCATACAACCAAAGTAGCCGCCACCCTCCTCTCCCAAATCAAGATCTCCTCCAAGTACAATACAGATCCAATTCTTACACATTGATTTATGTTATCTATGGACGGATAAGATGCGTGATGGTGATTTCTATTTAGAATTAGAACTGGAGAGGATCCTCTGGGCAATTTTTGATCGGCCAATGACGGACTCGTCGAGGCCCAGATCGCCGCAAGTATAAAATCCACCTCCTCCTCTTCTCTGAGAGGAACTCGATCGCTTGAAATGGCTCTCGCCCGATCCCCAAACCCCTTCCTCTCTCCCTCCCTCACTCCTCCCTCCCGCCTCCCCCGACCCTCCCGCCACCTCGCGATCCGGGCCTCCGCGGTCGCCGCACCCCAGACGGCCGCCGCGAAGGCCTCCCGGGAGTCCGCCGTCAAGTATGTCAAGGCGCGCCAGATCATCGACAGCCGGGGGAACCCCACCGTTGAGGTCGACCTCTTCACCGACGCTGTCTACCGCTCCGCCGTCCCCAGCGGCGCCTCCACAGGGATCTACGAGGCCCTCGAGCTGAGGGACGGCGACAAGAAGACCTACGGGGGCAAGGGGGTGCTCCATGCCGTTAGGAACATCAATGAGATCCTCGGGCCGAAGCTTGTCGGTGTCGACGTCAGGTTAGTCTCATGTATGCTGTGAAAGCGACAAATTTTATGACACTTTCTTCAAATTTCTTTGGCCATTTGATATTAAATGGTGATATATAGCTACTTGTTAGAAGAATATAAAGAAACAAATTGCCCTTTTGGATTGCTTGAGTTGATGTAACATGCCTAAAGAAAAATGGAAAGAAAAAATAAGTACAACATATTCTTCAATAAAAGAAAAAAGTTTAATTAGAGGATCACTAAAATGGAGTGTCCTTTTTTAAGCCTCATTTAACTTTCTACATATTGATGATATTTTAACGAACTATGTGGAAAAGAAGGTTGTTTGAGATGAGTTGTATAATGTGATCCATCCTTGATTTTGACAGGAATCAGGCTGATGTGGATGCAATTATGCTCGAGCTTGATGGAACACCTCATAAATCAAAATTAGGTGCTAATGCAATCCTTGGAGTTTCTCTCAGCATATGCAGAGCTGGTGCTGGAGCTAAGGGAGTTCCTTTGTATAAGCATATCCAGGATATATCAGGAACAAAGGAACTTGTTATGCCAGTTCCTGCTTTCAACGTGATCAATGGTGGCAGCCATGCTGGCAATAACCTCGCAATGCAAGAATTCATGATATTGCCTGTGGGTGCGGCTTCATTTTCTGAGGCTTTCCGTATGGGCAGTGAAGGTAATAGTTCTATTTGTTCTTGTTATATGTTCTTATCTGAGTGTCTGTCCAAAGTTAAAATCCTTTTGTTGATGCTCTTTAAGTTATTGCTTCTTTAGCAAAGAGGCAATTCAACCATTCGAATATTCTATTGCAATTTTCTTGTGCATCTCTGTAATGTAACCATATGATATATTATGTTGTTATGGCAGTGTATCATATCCTTAAGGGTATCATCAAGGCAAAATATGGACAAGATGCATGCAATGTGGGAGACGAAGGTGGCTTCGCTCCAAATGTTCAAGATAATAGGGAAGGACTGGTCTTGCTTATGGATGCTATTGAGAGGGCTGGTTATACAGGAAAGGTTGTGACACACTATTTATATTGTCATTTATGTTGTGTTTCTCAGATTGTTCCTTGTTTCACATATGTGTTCTTATTTCTTTTTTGCCGCCAAGTGCAGATTAAAATTGGAATGGATGCGGCTGCTTCTGAGTTTTTCATGAAGGATGGAAGATATGATCTGAACTTTAAGAACCAGCCAAATGATGGAGCTCATGTTTATACTGCTCAAAGCCTCTGTGAATTATATAAAGAATTTGTTAGAGATTTCCCTATTGTGTCCATTGAAGATCCCTTTGACCAAGATGATTGGTCCTCATGGGCATCATTACAGTCTTCAGTCGATATCCAGCTTGTGGGGGATGATTTATTGGTCACAAATCCGAAGAGGATTGCTGAGGCTATTCAAAAGAAGGCCTGCAATGGTTTGCTACTAAAAGTAAGCTGTTATCTATTTCATCTCAAACAGCATTAAAAGGTTAAGCTAATGCTATTTTCATTTGGGATTATACTAACTTCATTATATTGATCATTGTTTCAAAGTGCAATTACATAAAAAAAAACATCATTTAGTTTAAATTCATTTAAGTAAATAAATTATTATTATTAGTTATTATGTCATTAGATGAATATTTCTTTTTCTTATTAATTATTGTTTTTGTTTTCTGGGACACAATAAATGGCATATCTGGAAGGGGAATCCCCTTTTATATCAATGAATGAACATGTTTTACTAAGCATGTGCTCATTTGATTCTGTGTGAATAGTTTGTTTAAACTTTAAACACTAGTGTCAATTGATACTGATTGCCATTTTTAGTTCAACCCTTACATTATCATATACTGGCTTTTGTATATTTTCCTCTTGCTGATCAAATTACCAATGTTGAAGCCATTGGTAATTCGAAATTTCACAATAACAAAAACATGCAAGAAAAAGAAGCATTAGAAAAAGAAGCATTCTCATGGAATCAGAGAAACCTAGTGATTTTCTATGATATCTCTTGAAGCTCCTTCACAGTAAAATATTGTATATGCAAGAATATTGGCCTATGAAAGATATTTTTCCTAGTATAATAAGCGTGTCTACTGGTGTTGAAATTTAATGTTTTTTTTACTGTTATAGGTTAACCAGATCGGTACTGTTACTGAATCAATTAAAGCTGCTCTGGAATCGAAAGCTGCTGGCTGGGGGGTAATGGTTAGCCATCGTAGTGGTGAGACTGAAGACAATTTCATTGCAGATCTTTCTGTTGGGCTGGCTAGCGGGCAGGTATGACCTTTCAACACTGCATATTCGTTGTTGATGTATGTCTTACTAGATTTGTGGGCATGCCTAAGTAAATAAATAACTAATTGTTGTTTTCTTTATCTGGCCTACAGATTAAAACAGGGGCTCCTTGCCGTAGCGAGCGGCTGGCTAAATATAATCAGGTATCAAAGACCTTTTATTCTTTCCTTCAATCATATTAATGTTACTACCTGCCTCAGTTTTCTAAAATTGATAATAAACTTGAAGTATTTTTAGAATGGTAAAAAAGTTAAATTAACAAACAAAAGCATACATAAGTAGGAAATCGACCTATAAATTATCTGAAAAATAATCTGCTGATCTTGAGAAAATTTATGATTTCCTGTCTAGTAGCTTTTTCTAAGATTAAGAACTATCAAAGTAATCTTCAGATATCACAGATATATAGTTGTGTTCCATTTGCTCTCTGGTCATCTTACCACTGAGATGAATATTGTTTTTTATAGTGAGCTTTTAATTTTATCTTGGCTTTTCCATCTCCAGGCAAAGTAAGAATTGCTTTTTGATTCTTGAAGGTTGACTTTGTGAAAAATTTAGATTCACTACCTACAAACTAATTAGTGAGCCTTAAGGCGATATCATGTTTCCCTTACTTTGGCATGAAAAAAGACTATGTAGCTAAAAAATAAAAGAATTTACTGAGCTCAGAGTGAATGCAGATTTTCAGTGTTTTTTCTCATGGTTTGTCTTGTGAAAACAAAGCCAATATTTAGCTTGGGAAAATTAGAAATGGGACCAAAACTAGGTAAAATCTCTGACAGGTAATCGTATCTAGAAATGCTTTCTATAACAATTTTAGATTTCCAATCTGCAGCAGTGGAGGTTGTTTTTATAGTAAATATATAGCTAACGTTTTATGGCTTAACTGTAAGCTTTCCACAATTTGGAGGGTAAAAAGAATCCAATGGGCTAATTATAGATTACCCCTTGTAGTTAGCTATGATCAGCATCACGGTCCCTTTTAAAAAGTAGTATTCGGATCCCTACACTTATCAAAGCAAAACATTTAACCCAAATTCTCCTCATGTTGTTAATTTCATTGACAGAAAAAATTGCACGTGTTGTCACATGCAAAAACAGTACTAATAAAAAGGATAAAAAAGTAATTTTATTATCTTTTAAATTATTAATTTCATATAAATCTTTCTTCCCCTCCGAGAGGCTTTTACAAAAACTTCTCACCGCTTTCCTCTCCTTCGATTGTGTTGCAGACGAAGTTGAAAAGCGAGATGCAAGTGGGCGACAGTAGGACGAAGCGCTCGTTTGAGAGATCGAGCAGTGCGTTCTCCAGGAGTCGTCTTGTGGCGTCTATCGTGAAGAAGCTTTTATAGTCGAACATTGTGCTGGGGATCTGCCTCTTATAGAACATTGAATTTAATGCATAGTTGCCTTGCGAAGCGAACTGTGGATGTAGATCGAGTAGAGACCTTGATATCCTATAAAATACCTGTCCTAGAGAGGCTTAGAGAGATGCGTTCTTCCGCCAAGAACATGAACGCAACTTCAGTGTTCTACAAGAGGCAGATCCCCAACATGGTGTCCGATAGCCAAAGCTTCTCCGCGATAGATGTCGCAAGATGACTCATGGCGAACATACTACTCAATCTCTCGAACGAGCGCTTTGTCCTATTGTTGCCTACCTACATCCCGCTCTTCAACTTCGTCCGCAGTGCAGTCGAAGGGGAGAAAAACAATGAGAAGTTTCTGTGAAAGCCGCTTGAATCGGAACCGAAGGGGGAAAAAAGGTTTATATGAAATTAATAATTTAAAATATATTAAAATTACTTTTTTATCCTTTTCATTCGTATCGTTTTTGCACGTGATAGCACGTGCGATTTTTTCTGTCGTTGAAATTGACGAAGTAAGAAGAATTATGTTTAAATGTTTCACTTTGGTAAATATAGGGATCTCAATGCTACTTTTTAAACTATAGCGACCGAGATACTAATCATAGCTAACTATAGGAGGTGACATGTAATTAGCCCAAATACAATTATGATGGCTATGTAAGGATTAGCAAGACCAAAATAAGAATAAAGCAAATTGTTCTCCATATTTCCCTTAACTACCAGCTTATGTAATTCTAGATGATGTGCCCATGCTATCTTAGGATTCTGGTTCCTTTTGGAAGATATTTCATATTCTAGGTTAAATGTGGTCTTTTTAGCTAGCAGACTGTGATTTTTTCCCATTAATTTGTCAGTATTATTGCTCCTAAAGGAAGCCCTGAATGAGGCCTCTCTTGCGTGAGGCATATCTTCTTCATCCCTTATGAAATGCAATTAAGTTTATAGCTTGATATTAGGTTTGACTTGGTTTAGTACCTTGAGCAAAAAAGACATTGAATTGCAGTACTTTGGTCATCCTAGGTCCTGTATGTGACAGTACCTGGCACAAGCTAGGGCATTCATCTAGTGACTAGAGGCAAACAGTTCAACCAGTAAGATCCAGGCATGCTATCAAGAACCAGATCTTATTGTTGCTGCTTGAATCAAGTAGAAAAAGGCATGGTAGTATGGGCATCAGTTCAGTAATGTGGTCGGGCCAACCCAACAACCATGCATTCCTAAGTGCATGATTCTGGTAAGCCAGGCAAGATCAGGCTATTAGATGAGGATAAACTCAAGTGATATAACCTTAAGCTACAATTTTGGTATAGCCTATTTTCTTAATATTTCATTATTCACTTCGTAATGCCATCATTATACTGATGAATATGGTTTACCAGCTTTTATTTATTTGGTTACATGTGCTTAAACAATATTCCTTCTTAAATCGCCAAATTACCAGACTGCTTGTTTTTACATCAGCCAAGCATCTAAAATACTTTGATTGATCACATATAAGTAATCAAATTTCTAGTAAATGCTCATCAAAGAGTATGTGCTTGATGTTCAGTTTTAAATGCAGCTATCACCAAGCAAAGCGATATTTAAGCCAACTAGCATATGATTTTTTTCTTTTTTCTTTTTTTTTACAAGCAGATATTTGATCTCATTAAGAGAAACTTCTATATTAATGATTATTCTTTGATAAGCAAGCTTAACAAGCTAGTTCCTAACCGTGAATACTGGTGAAAGTAAAAAGTGTAGATCATGCTTCATTTGGCATTCATTTCAATATCCCTCACTTGGATGATCTTTTTCTGCTCAGCTTTTACGGATTGAAGAGGAGCTTGGTGAAGTCCGGTATGCCGGAGAGGCTTTCAGATCACCGTAGAGAGATCTGTCGTGCTGGAGAGGCCCTCAACCTCCACAAAGAGTAATTTGTTCGAGTTCATGTTTAGCTGGATATAAGAACTCATCCAAATTTTAGAGTTTGTTGTGCCAAAGTGGACTATAGATTAAAGATGCAAACCATTCAGATGCATTTCGGAAGGAACATCTATTATTTCTTCAGACAATACATATGTATTGTTCTTCCTGTGCGCTTCAGCTATGCCGATTTCTATTCATGAACTGTATCGTTATTGACTATTTCATATATTATCGTCTGACTTCTGTTCTACTATATCTTGGATTGGCATCCGTGAATACTATGAACTGGATCAGTACATGAACATAGGATGAACTGCTTGTGGAAATATGTCGCATTACAGCCGAGAGTTTGACACCGGCGGAGCAGCTTCTTTCTCCTTGAGCAATGCCGTCACTTCCATTACTTTTTCTTGATCACGCAGGAGTGCATTTTTGTCGACACGGGATGGAGTATCCTATTTCGAGTGTACCTTTGTCAAGCATCTTAATCTTTGTTCCACTTTGGATGTGATAGGTGATTTTAGTCGGCTGATCTGATTGATTCGGTGTCGGTGGTTCAGTTTTAAGCAGTTATCTCATCTATTGGGTTATCTCATAACCACAAAATCAAGAAAGGGATTAAGTTATCTCATAACCACAAAATCAAGAAAGAAGATGGAGTGAGGTTTGCATCTGCACACAGAATTAGAATGGATGAATAGACGCATACAATATGTAATAGCGACGCAAATATAAGAGCTACACAAGAAGGTGATGTCGAATCTTTATTGACATCACTCTATCAAGCATGAGGACTATATTTCCTAGTAGGTGTTACACTCACAAAATCAAAGAAATTGTTCATTCATCAACACTGCTAGACGAACAATAGATTAAGAAAACAAACCAACGATACGAAGGTAAAAATAAGTGTAAAAACCTCAAGTTCATCTCCGTTGTTAAAAATAAGAAAACCTATTTGGCTGAAAATAAACGAGGAAAAAAGAAAAATGATGATGTTGGTTGAATTTAACATAAAACTTTATTCTTTTGTGAATTCTTTTGTGAATTTAACATAAACCGTGATGCCTTTAGACACGTAACGGTTTTTAAAACATTAGGTGAATATTATATCAACAGCAACTGACTTATGTGATTTCAGATAAAAAAGTTCATTCAAATCAAAGCACAGATTCAATCAAATGGTCTGAATAAATGATGTTTCCAAGGAAGTTCTCATCAATTCTATAGCAATTTGATGCTGTTAGAACACGGCACATCAATTTCTTATTGCGAATTTGTTGAAGCAGCGCATCTAAAAGCTTAATGCTGTCCTTCAGGCTCTTTCTTCTCTAGGTACCTGTGATAAAAAGAGGTCAGTATGCTTGACAACAAGTCAACGAGCATGCTATTTCTGATCAAAGATTTGCATTGTCACTTATGCCTGTATATATGAACTAGAGAGAAAACAGTTTTCACTTTTCACTGCTTCATAACAGCATGCTAGAAGAAAGGATGATGGAATCCCAACACAGTGAATTTCTTATCACAATATGCATTACTTCTATCAACAAAATATTGTGCCACAGTTTTAGCATCCTAGCTCAGTTATATTCACAGAAAAATTAAAAATCATGCATCACAATAATCATATGGCGAAAATAGTTTTAAACACATTGAATGAGGTGCTAGCAAAGACATGGCCTGGCTTTATGATCTTGCAGGTTAATTGAAACCAAATGCAACTGGATTGTATTTGGTTCCTCACATGTTGAGAAGATTGAAAAAACAGTATCTTTCACAAGTTCCATGATTTAAATAACAAGATTCTCACCCTTGTGCTTTTGCCCAACGTGATAACTGATACAGCTGAACTGATTCATTAGAGGCATGGCATACAAGAAGCAAGTAGTTACGTGGCTGTACCATCCATGCAAATCTCATGAAAAGTCCTGAGTAGACACACATGGCTGCAGCACCAGTTAAAAGATGATTTTAGTTCATTCTACAGAAAAATATATATATATATATAATTATTTCTAACCCAAGCATTCCTTAGACCTGCAGTCATGTTCCGAGAAATCATCTCTGGGGGCTTTTGCATGTCCACCAAACCCTGAAAAGATTATCCATTTCACAAAACAAGAAAATGCAGGCATCCGACGAAAAATAAACTAAATATAACAGAAGATGCATAAGATATGTACTATATTGGACCAAGTGCGAGTCATCATTTTTTACCAGTCTAGCAAGTTACCACATCAGCAGCAAAAGTCACCAGCAGGTCTAACCAGACGTCAGAAGAAAACAGCTACAGGTAGTTAACTATAGTAGCCAATAAATGCCACAAACCTATTAGATGAATATTGGACAGGTTGCATGGCATTTGTATTTGAATAGTTCACCTTGACACTTGTTTCTTTCATTCTTTACTCGCTAATATTCCTATATTGTTTTATGTTATATATAGTGTAAGATATCGACTGAAAACTTTGAATAAATTAAACAAAAGTAGAGCAGGAAAACAATGCCCATTGGCTGGTAATCTTTCTGAATTAATCTTCTCTTGATATACGGATTCACCCAACACTAACAGCAAATATTCAATCTGAGATTAAAAGTAACTAAAACATCCAGATAGATAAGGAACCATACAGCAGCAACAAATCCCCAATTGGCAATTGGTCCCCAAAAGTGAGTTGTTTTTGGCCCTACAGGGCTATTCCAAAAAGCTTTAAAGGCTGCCATTGTAAACACCAATCTCTTCTACCTGCTTTATGAAAAAATATACAAGGAAGCTTAAATTTTAATGTACTAATAGAAAATGTAAGAAGAATAGACAAATTCCATAGTTGATACAAATATGGCATGGAATAGTTCGTCATGGAAAAAGCATTACTGACTTCCCTATAAAAATACCAAGGTTTCACATACTGGCCGGACCAATAGGTGCCGACCGGTATCTATTTATTTGACCAAAAAACTAATACTGGACCATATATGTTGGTATCAGACCATGTAGGTTATTCACAAACCATATATGTCATTATCAACCTGTTATTTTTTTCTGGTAATGCTGAGGGTATAGTTTGGTATACCACCTAATATAATGGTCATGTACCTATTTGAATGATTGTTCGAGCCAGTATTGGATTGAGATTTGAATTCTTGGCATTAATATGTTTTGCATAACATTTTCCACTATAATTGCTTTAAGTTCAATGTCAAACTTGAGCATCAATATGTATATTTAGAACTCTAGAAACCATTTAATGACTTTGATTTAAACCCTATTTTCAATAGAAATCAGTCAAATTTTAGGGTCAATAACAATCCGATTCAAAGCTTCACGTAAAAAATCAACCACATAGGTGCAAAAATTATGCTTTTTCTTTAGGTAGTTATACAACAATATATAAAAGAATTCAGGATTATCTAAAATGTATATATATATATATATATATATATATATATATATATATATATATATATATATATATATATATATATAACTAAAACAATGAAAATTTTACAAGTGAATGATAGAAATAGAAACATTCTTTTCCCACTATAATAAACTCTAATATTATATAAAATAGTGACATCCTTACATGAAAGGATCATGCACTATGACTACATATTGATCGGATCAAAGTATCAGATTGATTTTGCAATGCGTAAATTAAGGTACAGGAAGCTAGTTGCACAGAATTCCCATAGAAGTTAGAGGAGCCCTTTTTACCATTATGTATAAATAGACTATTCTATTTGTACGGATATGGTAGAGGGAGGGGCAGATCCAATCTTTCTTCGTCCATAAGTTCTCGATAAATGCCCAAGTAACTTCTATAGGCAACCTTGAAACAGAGATGAATGAGCACTACCTCAAACTTGAGTTAGGGACGCTCAAATATATTTGTCTTTTTGATTCACTAGGTGACACATAAACAACAACAACTTTGAAAGTGGTAAGTCCCAACAATTTGAGATCAGATATATGGATCGTTCGTTGTTATTGAGATCTGTAAAAAGTTATATATTAAGTTAAGTTCAGAGTACATAGATCTTTATTTATAGTTTCTATTAGAGTCTTTTTAAGTCTTCCTCTACATCTTCTCGTGTCACTAACATTTATTATTTCATCTCTTCTGACTATCGTATCCGGATGTCTTCTAAGCACATGCTCATACAATCTTAAATAATTTTCTATCATCTTATCCTCCATTAAAACGATATCTAGTTGTTCACAAATAAAAATATTTTTTTTTCTATTTTTCCTAGAATTCACATATCCATCTCAACAGCCTCATCTCAGCAATACATTTTTGTATATGTTGTTTTTTAACTGTCTAAAATTGAGATCTATAAAACATTGTTAGTCTCACAACTGTCTAATAAAAATTTTCTTTTAATCTACTAGGTGACATATAGCTTAGTGAAATATAGTAAAGGATAATAAGAATTAGAAAAGGGGAATACAGAATAAAGTGCATGCGATATTTAATGTAAGTTCTTCTACCTTGGTGATTAGCCCATTAAAAGTTTCATTAGTAAGGACTTTAGAAATTCTTTGACACAAAAGGAAATACATTGTGTCTTAAAGCTAATTTCGTTATTCATCATCATCTGCTTGTTAGTTCATATATAAAGGAAGTTCCTAAAACAAAAATAAAGTTTGCCATTTTATTTTTTGCTTCATTTACCAGAGTTTTGTGATCTCAATTAAGGTTACCACTTCGTGCCATTACACAAAGGTGAGCAAACAAGCACATGCCAGTAATAGGCCAAGGCATGTGCCGCCACCAATTAACTTTAAATGGTACACAATCATTACCATTCTAGCATAGAACTTGCCAACCCGTGCAGAGATGGAAGCCAGTCCTTGATCTTAAATACTTCACAAATCAACTAAATCTGCAGTTCAACTAACAGAGAATGCTGCAAGAGTTCATGTCATATATAATCTATGCTGGAGGATGGTATGTGCCATTGTGCTAAAGTGCAGCAAGTGGGCAAACATTAAACGTCAGGCATGATAAGTATTGTGATATCTGCTCACATCAACTACTAAGGTTCATAGGTAGATTACAATATGCCAGGTTCCAATGCATAACACCATCCACTGTGTTAGTTATTTTTAATGCAGTAGGTGTTGTATAGAATGTACTGCCATCTTAATAGAAGGCTCCATGGATTCTAGACCTACCACCATCGTTATCGACATTCCATGCCATACATATGCATTGGCATTGGAGGAGACCATAGGATGACTAGGCATCACATGGTTACATATATATGTTAATCAACGTTACTAGACAACTCGATTAAAACATAGTTGAAGCCATACATTTCTTAATGTTGGGTTTTCACTTTGACTTTCATCCCACTTCCTAATGCTACTTTCAAGTAGTCAGCATCCTACCTCCAGTAGTTTTACTTCTAATTCAGATCATCAGCATTGATTGGATTAGGAAAATCCTTTCAACTATTAGAAATCAAATTTTCAAAGGTTTAGATGTCTCTTTGAATAGGATTTGTTACAGTTACAGTTTTACTATCTTAGTCAAGTAAGTCATATAGGAGGCTAATTACATATTATCCCCTATACGTGGACCCTATTAGCATCGAAGTCCCTGTACTTAAAAAATTTATATTAGGATCCCTATAGCTTTACAAATAAAACAAATAACCTCATTTACCCAAATGTCATCAGCTACATTAACGGAAAACACAACACGTGACACTACATGTTAGATTGGTGCAAAAGTGAAGCAAAAAAATAATTTCAACCTCCCTTTCGTTTCTAACATATGGGATGTTGAAATTACCTCTTTGTCGATAAAATCACTAGAAACGGAAAGGATGTTGAAATTATCTTTTGCCAATTACTTTTGTATTGATCCAGCATGTAGTGTCATGTGTTGTGTTTTCCATCAATGCAATTAACAGCGTTAGATTAAATGAGATTATTTGTTTCATTTTCAGAACTATAGGGATCACAATATAAATTTTTTAAGTACAGGGACTATGATACCAATAAAGTCCAAATGCATGAGGTAATCTATAATTAACCCTCTTACTTTAAATGGGATAATTCTATTAACAAAATTATATATATATATATATATAAAGAAAGAAAGAAAGCTTTTCTTCCTACATGTCATGCTTGACAAGCTTTTTTTCCCACACACACGCACGCACAGGTATGTATAATGTACCAAATTCATATATTTTATCGAGATTATCATCAAGACTCTACAAATAACATCAATTCCAACGAAACTATAGAAGCATCCAATTGAATCCTTTCCTTGGTGTCATTTATAGAAGTATCGACTAAACCGAGGTAAATCGGGCACGGAACCAAACAAAATCAAAATCAATTAGACGAGAAGGGGCAATCCACCAGCACCAAAAATCTGCCTTTTGGATTACAAAAACCCAAAGACGGCATCAGAGAAGAACCAGGCGATTAAGATCGAGCAAACATCGTAAGAGACCATCAAAAATCGATCCGGAAATTGCAATCTTTTACTAATCGAATTCAATCGCGATCTGAAATCCTTAAAACTTTTCCGAGTCATTCGCGTCGAAAGTAGTAGGCGGGGAGGGAACGAAAAGGGCAGACCTCGAAGAAAGCCGAAGACGAGCTTTAGGGATCGAATCCTTTCCTTGAATCTATAGAAGCACCCAATCAAAATCCTTTCCTTGGTGTCATTTCTAGAACTATCGACTAAACCGATGTAAATTGGGCTTGGAACCAATTTATAGAACTATCGAGCCCGAGATGGAGGAGGAGAGCCGGCTGCAGCGGAGGCGCTCCTTGGAGGACGCGGTCGGCGAATGGGTGAACGAGAAGTCGAATTACGTATGTAACACGTGTTGGCCACGTGCGACGGAGTGATTCCCCAAACCGAGTGGCGGATCCGCTCCAAACATTATTTCACCAACCAAATGAACTGGCCCACGACATCAGCTCATCACAAAAACAAATGGCAAAGATGTGGGATCTAAGTAAATGGACGGCGATGATGTGAGGCTAGCTTGTCCCAATTTAAAATTGTCATTGTAGAGGATACAGAAGTAACACCATTTCCTCATTGGAATCTACTGTTAAACATTAAAAATATTACTGTTTACCGTTCTTTTATTATTTACGATCCTAAAAAGGATGAAATACAAAATTATAGGAAGAAAAAGAAAGAAATCGATAATATTATGACTGTATATGGTAAAATAATATTTTTTTATTTTTTTTCAAGAGAATGTCATTAGTGAAAGGGGATTTTTGAATAATAAGTTCAAAAATAATTCAATGGTATCCAAATCTTATTGAGCTAATTAATAAAAAATAAAAAAATTATTGAACCAACAATAATTTGTTAGTACTAATTGACTTGTTGATTTAGGAAATGGACAAGAGACTATGTTATAGAATTGTGTGAGATAGATACAAGCAAACTCACCAACCATGGGAGCCATAGTTTTCTTCGCATGACGGTGTAGTTCATTTTCTCCGTGTCTAAAGTTGAAAATGATGTTTAGCTCACCCTCGCGGGATCGCGACCCTTTGTCCCGGCCATTGTAGCACGTGTGTTGCCCAGGGCATAAGGGGCATGATGACTTGACGTCATCCCCACCTTCCTCCGGCTTATCACCGGCAGTCTGTTCAGGGTTCCAAACTAAGTGGATGCTTATAAAACCTAATAATTGTCACACCTATGAAACTTGGCAACGAGCCATTGGCTAATAATAAATAATTTTATTATAAAACCAAGCGGTATATTAGTTTCAAGTGGATATGATCTATTTGAGGAGGGCGAGATTCTAAAATATACTATATTTACCAACTAAATTAATTGATATCTTACTATTAAGATTCAAACCCAAGTTTATTAGGTTTAAAACTAATCGTTTAATCACTATACTATGGACGCTATGTTACAAATCCACATTTGCCTACCTACATCTAACTTGATCGGTGATTTAGATTTTTATCCCAATTTGGATGTGAATATTCAAACTCTAGTTTTAATGGTTGTTTGAATTTTTGTTTTTCATCTCAATGTTGATTTTAAACTTTTATTTAGACGGTAATTTAAACTTTCGAAATCGATCTTTGTACTTTCGATAATAATTTTTATTATAAATATATTCAAGATATCCCTATCCGTACTATGAATATCCTAATCATATTTTATCTAGTGAATTTTAAGTAAATATAATTTTGTGTTGTGATATGATATATTTTGGTATCATCCACGTAGAGCTAGGCAAGTAGACGTGATGATGTCGACATGGAACTTCAAGTCTGATGTGACGTGTAGCACACACGTGGCGGGCAACCACACGTTGCCTCCTTCGTACAAACGACATCATCATGATACAATCGTCTTGGAAAATTCAGGACGACATCGTGTAGCGTCGATCCGTGCAAGTCGATCAGCGCTCGCACAGAAGCTTAAACCGATCGTTCGAGAAGTTAGTCATAGTTAATTGACTTTGTATGGCAAATTCATCATCGCAGGTATACAAGTTAACCCTCTTTGATCATGAAAGGAGATTCAACTCACCCTAATTCCATAATACTGACTTAAACTTTAGAGGCGTCGAGTCGAGAAATCCCCCTCCCAACCTCAACCTTTATGTAGGAACCGACAACGAAACAATAACCTACCGAGGGAGAATCACACTAAGGATACGATGCTTGGACCTAATCCGACATAACGTCGACGTGACCAGAGCATCCGCGTGGACAACCTTGCGCATCCGGGACTTGACTGAGCATGCTGACACCTCGATAATGGCGTAAATGTTCACCAACATGTTGACATTTATTTTATTATTATTTTATTGAATAAACTTCACGTCTCAATCAATAAGACAGAGTATATCTTCTCCCCCTTCCCCATCTCCAATAAGTCAATACTAAGTATGTTTGAGCAAATGTTCGCCCGTAGCAACAAAAACACCATGGCTATCAATAACAGGATGTTTGATGATCTGCAACATGGCGTGCAGATCAACAGTAAGTGATAGGCTGTCGAGTAATGGGCAATGGAGTTGCCGTTCCATTCTAAGCTCATGATAGATGAAGAAAAGAAACTCGATATCCATGGTGGCAGTGTCAGGATAAGAAGACGATCGAGGACTAGGACTGGAGTAGTTCCTCACGTAGCTACAAACAAAGATCCATAAATCATATGATACAGCGAACAGCGGGCATCACAGCGAACTCCTTGTAGAGTCCGTACTGCGATGATAGCAACGAATCGAGGAGTCTGCATGCCGCAAAGACCTCCAGCACAAACAAGGAACAGTGGGGATGTTCCCCGAGTGGGTGATGAACGGGGCATGCGACAGGAGGAGGAGGTGGTGGAGGAGGACAAAAGCCACTGCGCTGTGAGCCAACAACAGCATGTGGGCGAGGATGGCTTTCTCTCAGTCTGGTCTTCAAGGTCAGAGATGATGCCAGCTCGAGCAAATTAATTTCCTTTTCTTCTGCAGATCTAAATGATAAAAACTAGATTCAATTTCAGGAATAAATGATTAATAGTTGATATCTCCAATCATCATCTTCTTCCTTTCGGAAACATGCGTGTATGAGGTGAAGCTCTTAGGAAAAGTCTTTGCTATCTGTAGCTCTTCCTTACTTTGACCCATGACATCCGTCCAAGTTGTATAGAATAATTGAAGCTTTTTTGGTAATCAAGCCAACAAAAGAGAGTGTTTGTTATCTCTTTAGCTAGAGCAACATGCAAGAAGAAGTGAGCAAATGTTTCACTAGATATTAAAGGATAATTAAGCTTATTAATTTTGATTTAAGCATCAAGTAAATGGATAAGCTATCCCAACAGAAGTCTTAAATTGTATATAAATATATTTTCTCAGTTCTATGGAAAAACAAATCAACCAGCATGAAATATTGGTTGGTGATACTGTCATCAGTTTCCTTAGTCTGCTATATAGCAACAAATTTAATGCTGAATAGAAAGCTAGTGTGTTAATTTTCTTCAACCAACATGTTCTGCTGTTCTCTGGAAGTGACACTGTATGATAGGAGTGGTGATTCTTCATAAGCATATTTTTTTCCAAATATTTTTCCCTCCCCTGTGTCCCACTTGATCAGATTATTCTGGAGGAGAGAGAGCTTTTGCTTTGGAAGACTTGCTTTTTCTCTCTTCTTAGTGATTTCTTTCACTGCTGCTGACAGCCTGCTGGTTTGCCCAGCTGTGTAGAGTCATGTGAGCCTGGTGATGCCTCCTTGCAAGGAGAAAATTTTGTTGGGAAAATGTAATGGGAAAAAGCACCATGGAAAGTAGTATGCATGCGTTCTACGACTCGCAAGCATACTACTGTGCTGCAAAACTTCACTATTTTGTTTTTTTCAGAGGTAGAATAAAGAAAGGAGACCCCAACAAAGATCTGCAAGCATTGGTCTGGAGCTTCTAGCCAGTGTCTCGGGGTTTGTCCCTGCAAAGAAACAGAAGAAGGAATTCTAGGGAGATGGCCAAGGCCTTGGGAATTAGGTCTCCCCTTGGGATAACCAGGTTCCACCTCAGACCATGGCAAAACCACCAATTTTCTCCTCTACTCCTTTAGTTACCCTCATTCCCCTGTTCCTATTTCTGTTTCCTCCCCCAGTCTCTCATTTGTTGGGTATGAGGCTTTGAGTTGCCACACATGCTTGCCATCTCGGTAGCTCATGTGCAGGATCTCCTTTGGTGAACTGACAAAACCAGTTGATGGTTCAAGCAGCACTCAGATCATAGAGAGTTTGAGGTGCTAATTTCCTGCCAACACCAGATTAGAGCAAGAGATTTGCTGTGAGTTGAAGTGAAATGTTGTAGTGGTAAGAGTGGGGAAAAGTAAAAGTTAGCAGCATCAGAATTTATGCTTGTTTTTATTAACAAAGAGTCCTGGTTAACAAATTACAGTACTAAGTTGTGCTTTTGGTGGGATCATCAAGCACCATGTTTCCAGCTTCGCAAGTAAAGTGTACTCTCTCTCTCTCTCTCTCTCTCTCTCTCTCTCTCGGGTTTTATATTAGTTTTGTTCATATGTCACTTGGTATCCTCCTTTCAGGGATCCCAAAGCTGGCATCCAGATCCAATGGTGCTGCACAATCCATCTGTTTTGTCTTTGGGCAGTGACAGCTCAATAAAAAGATACTGAGCAAAGTTGCCATGACCATCTTAACCATTGCCATCTTTTGTCTTCTTTCTGACCTGTGGACTACATCTTCAATGGAGTTTACTGCTGCTACAGACACACTGTAATGCATCTTTGATCTGGTCTAATCCTGCATCAAGCAACAAGACCTATCTCTACATACTGTTCTCGTTTCTATACTGGTTGATGTCTCATGTCAGTAAGCAACTCTGTCCCATCCCACTTAATTTCTTCTCCCATTCTTTTATCTGTCAGAGAATTCTCCTTCAGCACACTTCCCAAGCAAATGTATAGGCTGCCCCCACCGCGGAATTTTCTCTTTATAGAAGTCATTCAACCAAGGATCTCACTCATTACTATAAAGCTTGTATTTTCTTATATTTTATGTCCATTTCCTCGTTTTAGCATTCTAGCATCATAAGGTGGCAGGCATGTGTGCTTCCTTCTTTTTCTTTCTCCTTTACTTGCTTCTGACAGCAGGGGGGGCTGATGGCTAGGAAAGGCTGCAAGCTTCTTCCAAGCCATGGCCAGACTAAGTCCAGAAGAGAGGATGGAACAGAGAGGAGCACATTAATGATTTGATTCCGGAATCCATTCAGCCTTCTCTGTGAGCTCCAAGAGCCCAAAGTTTGTGTTTTTCTCATCATGGGAAGCTTCTTTTTGGAGGCTGGTGATTCAGCAAGTGCAAAGAGAAGAGAGTATGGGCTGTTAGTCTTGGTTTTCCTCTGGACTTGGTCTCCTGCAGCTGCTGTTCTCTCCCCTAAAGGTGTCAACTATGAAGGTAACTCTGTCATCTTTCATGGCTTGAGCTTTCTTCTCTTTCCGTGAAGAGGAGATCATGACATTTCTCTGTGATGTGTTTTCCTTGTTTGTTTTGCAGTTCAAGCTCTAATGGGCGTAAAAGCATCCCTAAAGGATCCCCATAGTGTTCTTGAGAACTGGGATCAGGACTCTGTGGATCCATGCAGCTGGACCATGGTTACATGTTCACCTGAGAATTTAGTTATTGGACTGTGAGTGCCACACTGTTCTTTCTTCTCCTGTTCTACTTTTTCCTTTCAAGTGAAGGAAGAATATAGATATATATATATATATATATTTTAATCTTCTCAGAGGATCTCCAAGCCAAAATTTATCCGGCACACTCTCTCCAAGCATTGGCAACTTGACAAATCTTGAGATTATGTAAGTTCTCATTCCAGATAGTCAATGGTGAAAACTTCCTCACATCGATGATTTAGGGAATGTTACTTTATAGTCTCCTCCAGAACAACAACATATCAGGACCCATCCCACAAGAGATTGGAAGGCTGTCAAAGCTTAGAACTCTTGACCTCTCCAGCAACTATTTCACTGGTGACATCCCTACCTCTATCACCCACCTGAGTAGCCTCCAGTACCTGTGAGTACAAAATGCTGGAATTTATTTTTTGACCCATATAACGACTCAATCTTTTGCATTTGTTTGATTACATGAGATCAGGAGGCTCAATAACAATAGTTTGTCTGGAGAATTTCCTGTGTCTTTGACCAACCTGACACAGCTTGCACTCCTGTAAGTCACATGACCTGGGTAATATGATGAATTCGGCTTGAAGGAACTGTGTAGCTGAGACTCATCTGTTGCATGATTCAGGGACTTGTCTTACAATAATTTGAGTGGTCCTGTACCAAGTTTTCCAGCTAGGACATTCAAGTAAGTCTGCTGGAGCCCTTCTTGTCTTCCATGAACTTTATTTTCTTGAACTTATGGTACACTGTTCCATTGTTTGACCAAGTGAAATAGTATCATGTAATCAGTGGGCATTCAATTGGGTAGGCCAAATGATAGCTTCTTTGCTTTTGCAGTATTCTGAATCCTGCTTCTGCAATGTGTCTAGTTTTCCAGAGAGACTGGTGGGCTACAGTCACTGCCAGTTAAATCTGTTAACTGATATATTTGTGCTAGTATTGGTCCAACAATATAAAAAAACCTTATTGCATCCTTTCTATTCAGATTGTCTATTTAAAGTAGTAACAGTGTTCAGTAAAATCCTTTCTTTAAACTAGGAACATATTTAACTTGTCTTTTAAATTTCATTTTGCAGTATTGTTGGAAATCCTTTAATCTGTGCTACTGGTTCAGAGAAAGAGTGCTTCGGGACAATGCCCATGCCGATTTCCTACAACTTGAACAATTCAGAGACAGAGAGTACTTACATTATCCAAGATATTATCTAGTCGATATATATTTTTCATTTTGATGCTTCAGAGAATATTCTAACATAAATCTAACATAAGCTGTATCGTGCACCTGTTTTATATCTCTTGTGTGCCTGTGAATCAGTACACAAGGTGATAATTGACTTTTCTTATTGTCGATGTGTAATTAACTTGTAAGATAATGGTAAGAATTATATTTTAATTGAAGAAAATTAATTCTCGAGCCTTGGTAATATGGTCACAACTAATTCTTTTACATTCATTTTACAATTCCATCTGCACATGCACAAAATCCTTTTCTTATCTACCAATTTTATGCTATTTGCTAGATCTTGGCCATCAAATTTTTTTCTATCTTGACTAATATTCTGAAAATATTTTGGACTTCGACCAAAACGATGGGTCTGCATTTTTTTCCACATCATTGTTATCACAAGTCCCTTGATCAAGTTCCTTTATCTGTTCTTCAGTGTCGGATGCCTAGTGCTTGTGGATGCTACAGTTTTTGTTTCATGTAAGTTACAGAACTGGCTTGTGTCTTTCAATTCTGACTTCCATCCATTTATCATGAAGGCACTGCAACCCAAGGAAAACCAAGAAATCATAAAGTTGCTTTAGCACTTGGTTCCAGCTTTGGATTAGTCTGTTCAATAGTTTTTGTCATTGGGTTGCTTCTCTGCTGGAGGCAAAGACATAACCAACAAATCCTATTCGAAGTTGATGGTGAGTAAACGACACAAGAATGCATTAGCATCGTCAATCTTGCTACCCTTTCTCACTATGAGACACATCCTTCTATAAATCATTTATCAACATATGTTCACAAATTAATCATCTCGTTGATAAATTCAGAGCAACACGATGAGGAAGTTTGCCTTGGAAATTTGAAGAAATTTCAGTTTCGCGAGCTTCAGATCGCAACAGATAACTTCAGCAGCAAGAACATACTAGGCAAAGGCGGCTTTGGAATTGTTTATAAAGGTCATCTAAAAGATGGGACTCTGGTAGCTGTCAAAAGGCTCAAGGATGGGAGTGCCGTGGGTGGTGAGATCCAGTTTCAGACTGAAGTTGAGATGATAAGCTTGGCTGTGCATCGAAACCTCCTCAGACTGCACGGATTCTGTATGACTGCCTCAGAGAGATTACTCGTATATCCATATATGTCAAATGGAAGTGTTGCTTCCCGACTAAAAGGTGACTACCTGATCATGGCTTCTTAATGAAATTATTGGATTTACTCAAATTTCCAACATCATTAATTTTTCGAGTCACTAATATGTCCTTTTTTAGAAGAGATATGTCCTCTAAGTTTTCAAAATATGAAAACTTGATATGAATGAAAATTTGATTTAGTGGCTCAAAAGTAGCCAAATACATACTGTTACGATCATTTATCCATTTCTTGTTTTCCTTAGGAAAACCACCATTGGATTGGGTTACGAGAAAAAGGATCGCAGTGGGAGCTGCAAGAGGTCTACTCTACCTTCACGAGCAGTGTGATCCAAAGATAATTCACAGAGACGTAAAGGCCGCCAATATTTTGCTAGATGATTACTGTGAGGCCATAGTTGGAGATTTTGGGCTGGCAAAGCTTATGGATCACAGGGATTCGCATGTAACTACAGCTGTGCGAGGCACCGTCGGACACATTGCACCCGAGTATCTCTCTACAGGCCAGTCTTCCGAAAAAACTGATGTTTTTGGATTTGGAATTCTCCTCCTCGAACTTATTACGGGTCGGACAGCTTTAGAATTCGGGAAGTCAATGAATGAGAAAGGCACCATGCTTGACTGGGTAAGAATGACATTAGACTCACAAATCGAAGCCACTTTATGTGCCTTTACTATTTGTCTACTTGATCATTCAGGTAAAGAAGATCCATCAAGAGAAGAAGCTTGACGTGCTCATGGACAAGAACTTGAAGAACATTTACGATAGGATCGAGCTCGAGGAGATGGTACAAGTAGCGCTCCTGTGCACACAGTTTCTTCCCGGCCACCGGCCCAAAATGTCAGAGGTTGTGCGAATGCTCGAAGGCGATGGACTTGTGGAGAGATGGGAAGCCTCTCAGAGAGTCGACTCCCAAAATTTCAAGGTGCCTGAGTTTGCCTTTTCGGAAAGGTGCTATTCGAACTTGACGGATGACTCGTCGTTACTTGTCCAAGCAGTTGAGCTCTCTGGGCCAAGGTAAGAGTTCATAACACTACAGAATCAACAGCATGGAAAAAAGCACTGGAATTATCTGTGATCAATGATTACAAGATAGGAGGTAAAATGCAATTACCATCTTTCCTGTATTTGCTCTTATCATGAGAGCCTTTCCAGACTAAGCCATGGACGTTGCACAAAGATAGCAAGTTCTTGAGTTGAACCTCCATGGATCAAACACGAAAGTAGTTCTTTGACATCGGTATGACTACGAGTTTTGTTGTCTATAGGTCTGAAGGACTCAAAAGTAAAGGATGTCATGATTCAACGCCATGGATCTTGTGCTTCTTTCCACCTCTTTTCTTCTCTCTCAAGAATTCGGCATGTTTAATGTCGTCCATCACACTCCTGAAGTCAGGATATTTCCAAGCTTTGAACTGCGACATGGATTTCTTGGTGTCAGAAGAACTCGTTGATGTAGATTTTGATCGTCATTTTGACATAGCAAATTGAGTCGATCTAATCCATTTCTTAAGAAAAATCACACTAATGTCCCCCGGCTTACGAGTTTGATCTTAAACAAAAGAGATTATGGATTTATTTGATGAGGGTTCTTCCGATGCTTTGTCAATGTGACGGTAAGACTGGCGTTGACTAGATTTGATGTCAACGTGGCGGTAAGACACTTTTAAAGACTGACGTTGACAAAGATCGATTACTATTAATGTCTTAAAGATCAGCCGTTAATGTCTTCGGATCTGCTAACATGCAGTACTACTGTTCACCCGTTAAAGTCCCACCGGGCTGACCAACCTGAGTGTGGTAACCGGAGACGAATGATGGGCCCCATGTGCCACGCATGCCGTGATAATACACTCGGTAATTATGATTTTTTTTATTTTAAATGATGAATTTTATTTTAAACTTAATTTTAATTAAAAATAAGAAAACCGAAACAATTTTCTCATTATTAGTAGAATTTGACTTCTGTAGATCTTCATACATGAAATTTGACTCCTATAGATCTTCATACATGAGGAAATAAATCATTGACGGTGTTCATCTGCGTCGAATGTTTATGTTGCCTCAGACAAACCATATGACTTCATGTGTATATATGTATATATTTAGCGAAGCTGTAGAGAAGTAGGTGAGCTCAGGCGTTCGCAAATCTGCAGTTCTTCCTCACCTCTCCACCTGCAGGGTTGGTGATGTTCCCCATCCTGACCATGGAGTCCGAGAAATCCTTGAAGAAGGAGATCGACTCTGCCCAGTACTTCTCCACAATGTGGGAGGTTTCGAACCCTAACAGGCTGGAATACATCTCCTGGTCCGAGTTCAGAAGCCCGGTTCCCTGTATCAGGGTCTCGAAGAAGGCGTTGTCGAACACGGTGGGCGAGGTGTAGTCCATGGGGGAGACGTTGTCATCTCGTCCGTCCGTAGGGCACGTCTCTTTGAGCTTGCTGAGGTACACCTGCGCCGACGCTTCACTCTTCGACGTCAGCTGGAAGTCCCCGTAGATCCTGTCGCGGAAGTTCACACATCTCGACATGCCAATGGTGTGGGAACCTGAGATCAGAGTTAGATGCTCGTGGGATAAGAATGGATGGCCGTAAGGAATCAGAGTGATCCATGATCTTACCTACGAGGGCTACCATGTCAGTGGGCGAGAGTCCTTTGGCTGAGAACTTGGTGATCAAGGTGGCGAGCCCTTGCTGCGGAGTTGGGATGTCTGAGTTCGCTTGATCCAGGCTTGCAGTCTTGGAATCCAGCCTTCCCACTGGAACGTCCCAGTACGGCCCTCCAACCTGCTCATCTCAAAGGATGAAATGCTCGAATCCATGTCTTCCAAGGATGACGACAATTTTGTGGTTTGAAGGATACCAGAATGGTGGCGTCTCGAGCTGCTACCGCGAGGAGATCGGCGCAGGAGACGACGCCGGGGCACTCGGCCTCCAGCTTCTCCTTGATCTTGTCGACCAGCTCGAAGCCCTGCAGCGAGTTCACGTTCTGGTCTGCTTGCTTCTCCCCTATCAGCGTGGCTGTGTCGTCCAGGAGAACCGATCCATCGCAACCCTAAAGAGCTGCAGCAGTTCAGTACTATAGCTACTACTGATCTATTGACAGTTCGTATGAATGATGTCAAGAAGGCGACCTGGACGAAGCAGTCATGGAAATGGAGGCGGATGATGAAAGCTGCATTGCGGGGATTGGCCTTCACCGCGCACTCCATCTCCGTCCGCACGATCTGCTCCGCGGTGGGGCACGTCTTCGAGTAGTAGCCCAAGCTCAGCTGCGACGGGTCTTGCGCCAATGAGGTGATGGCCGCGGTGGCGAGAACAAGAGCCATGACGAGCTGCAGAGGCGTCGAGCAACCGACACCTTTGGCCATGATTTGCTGCTGCTGTGTCTGCTTCGCCTCGGTTGATGCTTGATGGGAGGATATGAGCAGAAGGGTTGCAGTCGTTGCATCCTTTTATATGCTTCATGCAGGAGATGGGAGGGTGAACTACTTGAAGAGGCCGCTTGGAGTCAACAGGGGGATCAACTAACATGAGTAACATGAGTGAGTTTGGTGGAACCAGCAAGCTAAAACTTGTTTGAGTTTGGTGGCTTGGGTTGACCAGCTCTGGCAGTCAAACACAACCAGATAAAGACAATTTGCTCAGCAAAGAATAAGGCAGCCAAAAAATTTAGTCTTGGATTGAAAACATGAGACAATTGTTCTTGTTCCACAAGAAAAACCTCAATGAGACACCCCAAATTGGATCGTACTCCGAATCTGATCAGCAATCTGATCACACTATGAATTGGGATATACTGATACAAATACATGTTTGATGTAACCAAGCCATCAGATGACTTGATTGACATATATTTGACCTACTTATACAACTGTAGTCAACAATTAAAAACATGGTCAACCGATAAATCATATGATTTAACCCAATTACATGACCTGAAGACAATTCACTCAACAATCACTTCTTAAACAAGAGAAGAAAACATATACTAATCTGTAAAGTACATGTTTACTATGTTTAGCCTGGTTTTTCTATGATAAATTCATATTACAACAACACAGCCCCTTTGGGGGAATCAAATGTCTACAAGATCAGCAGACTGGTTGGTTCCCAATAATGAAGTTTAGTTCTGAAGTTGAAGACATCATGAGCACCAAACTCTCTTTTGGTGATTTCTTCGGTTATGCATTGCATCTCCCAGGTAGATCAATCTTCATGTTCCTCTTCGCCTTCAGAATCTACACAATGGAAGAATTTCCAAAAACAGTAAATTAGAGTATGTGAATTCTAAAATAGCATAGCAGTAATAGAAAATGTCATGCCGTATAAAATTATAATGCTGCTAGACCAGCATAATTTTTTAAGAACATTTGGCTAATTGCCTAGAATATACACTCTTAGTTCCATCATTAAGAAATTGGATGTGGATCAGCATCTAGTTGGGGAAGCTTCAAATGAAACTTATAAAGAAACAACACTTACCTGATCTAATATCTTCGCCGAGTTGCCCTGATTGGATTTGTTTCACAAGCATTCGGAACATTAATATCCACCAATAGATATGTAAAACAAGCAGTGAGAATAGGAGAGTGTTGAAGACATAATAATATATTGGTCCTTCAAACTTGTGTTTTTCTTTGTCCAAATTCAAGAGAACTTCATAGCTGCCATGTAAGGGGAAATTAAGATTTCAGACTAATTACTTCAAGGTCATCTTCCATATGAAACTTTCCAGCAGATAAACTGGCTCAACATTTAACAATAGAGAATAATCCTTGAATAGTTGTTTATACTATATAATTACAGAAAGTTCACAAGCTGCAGTGCATCATGCTAATAAGAGTTTAAAAGCTAAACAGGATTTGGTAGTCTTTTACCTGGCCCAGTGGTGTACAACAAAGTAAATATTACTCAAATTAATTACTTAAATGATGAAACTATGTTTTGACTGAAAACTCTTTGGTTAGTGCAAACCTTTTTACATGGAAGCATACAGTATCTGTACAAAAAATAAATCAAATTATCTTATAAACAATTTGACAAACAACAGAAAACAAGAAAAAATTCTCCTAAATTTGTTTCAGCATAAAGGTCTAGAGATTAAGTGATCCAGAATCTCAAATAAGCCCCGCACACTTCCTAGGCTTGCTCTCAATGTGATCCTAACCATGAATATGAAACTCTCTCTCCATTGCCCTTCACATTTATTAAAGACACTTAAGAATAAGATATGCAGAGTTCACTAACATAAATAGTCCTCCTGGATCTCACCTTTTTATTTGAGAAAACTTCCCAATGCATCACACATCTTTTAATAAAGTAAGCAACACTTATTTCACAATAGCTAAAAATTCCAATCTTGTAAAACGATTCCTCTTTAGACCGGAGGATAAAAAATTCATGAGATGATATTAGATTTCAATCAACTGCCATCATTGTCTTGGTTCATTGTGACGCAAAATCTGAAGATTTAACACACATATGTGGCTCCAAATGAACAAAACAACAGGTTAGAGGATGTGATATTTATCCCAAATCAGAAGTTTTATCAATTTTTCACTTAATACACTTAGCAGATTAGTATTTCCATATGCATTTTACAATAAATAGAACTTGCATCAAGAGAGTTATACTCACCTTGTACTTCGAAGGATCCAGAAAGGAAAATATGTAAGACGAAGTATGATCCATGAAACAACATATAGGAGAAATGCTACATTAGCAAGCGTCTCATAACCGCCATACTTGGACATCTTTGCTGTTTCCATGAACACGTCACTAGCATCATGAATGGCTAGAACAACTGAACCAACACGAGCAAACCTGTTTGAAGTGAAAGAAATTTGCAATGCCAAAACACCTTAAATAGTTAGTGGTAAGGATTTCATATTTGTTCCCATTAGGGTAGCCAAGTCACTCAAAGATACAAGCAATTCAGCGTGACCCCAAAGTATGTGTATGTAGTTGATGGTTTAATAGGAGGGATCAAAGTAGACCATGGCGGAGGATAACCCTCCCTGATCCATTATTTAGCCTAACATGAATATGTAAGATAACACAATCAGAACAACATTTTTAAGACTAACCTGAATATGTAAGATAGCACAATGAGAACAACAGTTGCCACGTGATGAGCCATTGACACCCCAAAATCCGATCGCCTTGTTTCCCAGAATGCAAGTGCAAAAATTGAATATGTATAAAAGCCAGCAACATACATATAGACAGCCTTAAGTTTTAATCTGGGAATCAGGAAATAAATAAGTTAAAACCATGACACCATCCATAAATGAACATTAATTGCTAAGCAACTGATTTGGACATATCTTACTTTGTCTTCTGATCTGGCCAGACCTGATCTCCTGGCCCCATCCAAAAGTATCTTGTGTTGGTGAACCAAGGCTCATTATATGTAACTGATAGAGCTAGCAGCTCACCTGAAAGAAAATAAACAAACTTCCAAGCTGACTCTTTAAACTTATTAATCTTTTTTCTCCTGTTGTCTACTTCAACCTTGAGCTTTTCGATCGAGTTTTGCTGTATAACTCGCCTTGCTAATTTCTACAGAAAACAAAGATATTATGAAAAGCACACAATAAGTAACAGACACTTGATATTACAAAATGAAAATAAAAAAATTATAAAGTAGTACCAATTGTACAAGCCAAACAACTCAATCAGTTAATCATTGACAAGATTGGTAAATTTTCATGTAGCAAATCCCCAGTGATTTCTTAAATTGGCACCAAAAGTTCAGTATGAATTCTAATTAGTGTTATCCTAGATTCAGCAGAATCCTCATCTGTTTCCAATATGGAATATCTTCAATTAGCCATCTGAAAAGTGAAAAAATAGACGATTTCATGAGCTCAGGAAAAAGACCTCCAACCAAGCAGCAGGACTCTATTGCATTTCAAACAAAACATCATTGACACTCTATAACAACAACAGATCTAGTCTGACATAATAAAGCTGTCTAATTTGAGAATGTACATAAAATATAAGCATTTAAATGACTTGTCGGTGCATACTGTTGGATAGCGGATAGATAGGTTTAGTTTGAAATTTCAGGAGGCTGGTTATATGCTTCTCTGGATTTCAATCCACATGATGTCATGTAAGATTTGTTTTAGGGTTTCTTTTACTCTTAAGATTACCATGGGTGATAGGTTTCTTGGTGATATTATAACCCATTTCTGGTTAAGATTGTCACCAGAAAACATATTCTTCCTTCATTATATACTGATTCCTCATCAAAAACAAAACCATCCACCAAAATAAGAATAACAGTAGAGAAATTTCCACAATTTTCCAGAAAGTTCATACACGACTGTGGAACGTGATCTCACCCTCGGTTAATCCTAACTTCAAAAGAACAAAGCAAAGAGATCTAACACTAATAATTACAACAAATTACATCAAAATCAGTTCTTTCCCGCACGGTCTCCATCAAAATTGGTCAAAAGGCTGAAGGCATCAGAACAGAGGCAAGGGCGCAAGTTGTGAATCACTGACCTCGAACACCAACCTATCGAGGAACAATCTGACCGCGGGGAAGAGCAACGCGAAGAAGGGCATCGCCCAGAAATCCTCGTAGGCCGGGTACGATTCTCGCTCCCAGTCAATCGATCGCCAAGCTTCGATCAAAGCCATGGGATTCGAGATCGACGAGACAGCTCCGAGGAGGGAGACCGGGTTGAAGGTGAGGGTTGGAAAGAAGCGTCTACTTGGCCGTTCACTGTCTGAGGCTTTTCGCTAAAGCTGAGAATGATTTAAAAGAGGAATCTTCCTTCCTCTCTCGCTGACGAGACTTTTCGCCGTAAACAGAAGGCGATTAAATATAATATTTTAGTCATCAAATTGCTTAAGAAGAAATTTCAAATCTCAACAAACGTATATATATATATATATATATATATATATTATTACTAGATCGATCTGTAACAAAATGAAGTGAAAAGAAAAGATATAAATGACTTACTGTTAAATAAGAGTATTTAAATATTACACAAAGAAGGGACGTTTTTAGAAAAATATAAAAATATGATCATCTCAAAAAAATAAAACTTTTTCTGGAAATTCATTTTATTTTTTTCATTTATACATATGAAGAATTAAACTAACGGAAAATCATAATCTTCTTAAAATATATATATTAGCGGTGAATAGAAAGGAATTAGAATTTTCTCCATTGAGTCTTCGTTTCTTTGGTTCCTTTTCCCATCTCGCGGCGGCCAACGTCAGCTACACCCTTAGGTCATCGAAATTAGGAAAACTATCTCCGAGTAATAGAAAAAAAAAGAAGGAAGTTACTGCATGAGGCAGTCTCACGGAGTTCGAGCTTCATATTGCTCGTGACAAATCTCCCTCTTTAAATTGAAGAGGACGACACTCGGATGCTTTTCCTTTAACGGATGGCTCGATAGGTTGACACGTCGACGCCCTAAGTGGTTGATGTGCCCACGGCACTCGTCATTGCCTCATATTTCTTATGATGGAAAATGCCACGTACTTTCTTCCCCCTCCCAACTTGGATAAAGTCAAGGAATTTGGTTGTCGGCAAATGAGACCATGAAGTATTCATGCATAAAATAAATTTCTATACGATCAAACACGCTTAAAAAAATTCGAATCATAATGTACACAATTCTAAGTCATATTTTAAAATGTGCTATATGGTGTCATGAATACATCCATGCCATAGGTGGTTGGCATCTTGATAAGCAATGGTTCTATGTGGTTGACATCTCGATTTCATATAGTTAATACCTCAGCGATAAGTGATCAATTAACCAATTATCTTGCATTGCTCCATTAACAAAAATAATCAAATCTCAAACTTAGCATCAAGTGATTATAGTTACTTCTGAGATCAATGCATCACCTTGCCACAGGTGATGTATCATTAGAATGTAATATCTTTAAAGCGGATCAACAAATACATCTTAAGATAATCTAAACTTAAAAACTATTCGATCTATTCAACTAACTTATTAACTTAAGCATCGTAAAAGTATTATCAGGAGTGCCCTAATATAATTTTTGTAAGATTCAGATTGAAATTAATATATATATATATATATATATATATATATATATATATATATATTAACAATAACTCTCCACTGTAACAATAGAAAACAATGTCATTACCAAATTAAGACGATAAGATCAATACCAAAGCAAACGATATATATATATATATTGCAAACTATAAGGTCTACGTCTTTAAGTGTTTCGTTCCACCGTATGATGGCAGCCGATACACATGTCAGTTCAACCTTTCACATGAAAACTGGTGTGATGCGACCCACGCACTTGGACCCCATAAATCGGCTCCCATGTGGCATCAGCCAAAACCTTTTCGGGGGTGATTCACGCAGGTGGGTTCCACACTGGTCCCACAACGCAGCTCATACCACGGATGGGTATCAGAAGTCTCGCCTCACCAAGCAAAAGAAAGATATACAACGGCTTTTTGGGATGACGTGGCCGTAGAGCAACCTTGTCGTCGGTAAGCTTTGCTTTCCACTCGGCCGTCGCCTCCCCTCCTCGTTTCCTCTCTTCTCGAGCGCAAGGATAACCAACAGGGGAAGAGGAGGAAGCCAAACTCGACCACCCAGAGAAACTATGTCCAACGTTCTCTTCAGCCCCCCACCATTCCACGGTCTCTGCTTCCCACACCGCAGTCGCCAGAAGCTGTCCGCCCTCTTCCCTTCTCACAAACCTTCTCTCTCATCTCTCCTCCATCTCTCCCCGTCCCTCGCCTCCCCGCCCACTTCTCGCCTCCTCTCCTCCTCCTCCTCCCTGCTGCCATCCAACCCTCGCCGCGGTGTATTCCACTTCCGGGCGCTTGAGTCTTCCGCCGCGAAGACCAATGAGGATGAGGATGCAGAGGAGTCCAAGAATGTGGGGGACGGCGGCACGCCTCCGAGCAATTCAGCTCCTGGTGTGGGTTACGATGGGGCCGTGCGAGAGAAGGTCGGTGCGGATGGAGAAGTTGGACAGGAGTACCCGACTGGGGAGTTTGAGATGGAGGAGTTCGATTGGTGGAGGCTCTTCGTCGTTAAGGTGAGGATGCTCTTTGCTCTTCCCTGGGAGCGCGTCAAGAAAGGGAGCGTTCTCTCGATGAGACTCCGCGGCCAGGTCTCTCTCTGCTTTCTTTTTTTATCTTGCTTTCTTTCTTGTCTTCTCTTGGCGTTGTTGATTTGCTGACCTTGTTTTGCTTTCTCTTTCTCTTTTCGCTTAGTACTTTTCTAGGGTTCAGTAGCAGCTTAAGATTGATTCATATACTTTCTTAGAAGCAAAATGATTGGTCTACGTGTTGCTCATCGACGAAAAGAATAGTCACGACGTATAATTAGTATTGTTGAATCTCGAATTTTGATGATGAAATCAATTGATGAGTTTACGATCTAATCTACGTTTTGAGTAACACAGGACTAACTTCGATCATAAAAAGCAAATCAATTAAAGTATGAGGAATCAGACGTTGGACCAGAGTGGAACATGTCAGAAGATTAGATGTCGAGCCAGAGAATCGGTCGACGTATCGACAGAAGGCTTCGTGCCATGAGTTCGGGCATCAGGCCAGAAGGATCGGACATTGCGTCAAGGAGATCGAATGTTGCGAAGGTCAATATGTCGATTGGGTAATACGTTGCAAGAAAGGACGATGCGTCGAAATGATCGGATGAAGCGTCGAATGAACCAATGACATGCCGGACAACATAGGATTCATACTAGTAATCGATTATGTCTAGATCAAGTTAGTTTAGAGTCTAATTGAGTCGGTTTTGGAGTGTAACCATGCCAACTCAATTAGGGGCTCATTGGGCCTGAGTTGGACCAAGTGGAAGGCCCATTCGGTCACCCAAGATTAGGTGGAACCACCTATGAGCTGGAAAAGTCAAGAGCACACTTTTCCAGGTTGTCAGGTGGTGGTACTGCCAGATTGGGCAGTGGTACCGCCCACTGTCAGTGCTGCAGGCGATGGTACCGCTAAGACATGGGAAACCCGGGATAAGACCTTTTTGGCTCTATTTTTAAAGTCATTTGAGGTCTATAAATACCCCAGATATTTCTACTTGGCTAAGAACGAAATTGAGTTCAAAGAAGGGAAAGAATACTTGAGAAAAATTGAAAACTCTCTTAGGATTTAGAGTCTCTTTTTCCTAGAGTTCGAAGTTTTCTGAAGGAGGAGTGAGATCTAAAAGAGAGGTGTAAAAGTTCTATCTTAAGCCCATGAAAAGGAGAGAGAGGTGTAAAAGAGTAGTTGATCTTCGCCCGTTGAAAGAAGATCGGTAGTGGAAACCGATGGCCTCAAGTGAAAAGGAATCGGGAGTGGATGTAGGTCACGATGACCGAACCACTATAAATCTGGTGTGCTTTCTTTTTGTGCCATTTCTTCATGCTTTTTATTCTCATTACTCGTTGATTTACTTGCTCACTGCCCTCAATCACTTACGAACATTTTCAAGTTGAAGCGCCTTTTCAAATACAAGCTTTTTTGAATGAATCTTCGAATCGATGTCATTTTTATCAAAAGCACTAATTCACCCCCCCCCTCCCTCTTCTTAGTGTCGACTTGGTCCTAACAAATATTAGGTTTACTAATTAGGGATCGATTTCTCTCAAGAAAAATATTGGAATTGACTGCAAGTGCATCAAGCAAGGGTGTGTCAACGCTAGGGTTGTGAAACAGCTTGTATTCATCTACTGATTTACAATTGGTTAACTAGGAGGGACACTGCTGTTTCTTCATTAATATGAAATGACTAATAATTTTCAATGCAAACATTAGTATGAAATGTTTTTGTATATTATTTACTATATGATTTAATGATCTCAATCTTTATAGTACATCGATAAAAAATGATACAATGATAAAATTGTATATATATATATATATATATATATATATACATACATACACACACACACACACACACAAGTAAAGATAAAGAGTTAATGTATAAAGAAACACAAAAAGATAAATAAATATTGCACTTAGCTAGAGGGAGGGAGAACATAAAAAATGGTAATTGAGGTATTGTGATCTTAATATAATTAAAATATTTCTGTTATCTTAAGATTTTTTCTGACAACTCCATCAAATGAAAATTGAAATCCTTAAACCCAAATGAGGGTCTGAATTCCTCCAAATAGGGTAATTGAATTCTAATTATTAGGAACAGGAATTGCTAGTAAGTTTGTGACTTTCAATTACTTGGTAAGTTTAGAAGTTATGTATGTTATAGGATCAGTCAGGGATTATTAGTACAGGATAGGAATTTGTTTCACTTGAGAACTTAAAAGTTGCATCTTGCAAGGATGAGACACTATTAGTTGATTTTCATTATGACTTGGCATAGTGACCAAGTCACCATGGTCAATGTTGTTGATGATGTGATGTGACAGCCAATAATGCTTGCCTTTCCTCACTTGAATAAGTCAGGTATGTACACTTCCCACTAGAGTTCACTCCAACGAATATAGGTGTTTTCCTTTTCATTTGGCCAAGGTTTTTAATCTTGAACGGTACTAATATATCCAGCTTTGCTTGATATAGTACAATACAACGTACTGAGCGGTATGCTTAAAAAACATTAAACCTTCAAAAATATCTGAAAAATAGAAATTGATCCCATGATCCAAAACCAAAATCATTCCCAAAAGAAACCCCAACCCTGTCTTTAACCTCTTACTGTCCGTCTCAATAGAAATGAGCGACGACAAACAACCATCCTTAGTCAGTGGAACGGGGCGGTTTACAAAGACAACGTCGGGTCGAGTTCCATCGTCTGACGATGTCGCTACAATGGGGGTTGTGATGGGACCAGAAGCGGAGGAGTCGAGGTTGGAGGGAGGCAACTTCTTCTTCCGCGAAGGTTTATTCAAGCGATCGCGGTTCTTGACGACGAGGTCGGCGAGGGAGGTCGGGAAGGCGATCAGGATGACGAGTGAGCCGCCTTGCTCGAGAGGCCAAAGTTCAAGGAGGAGACAGCACACTCCGTCGCCCCCGCTGCTACCACCGCCGGCCCAGAACTTCTTCCATTGGTTCAGCATCGGGCCAACTGGCGATCATGGAGGGGTCAAAGAATTGGCGATCTAATCAGCAATAAAGGATCACCTGCTTTATTTCTCCCGTTATCGTCTGATATTAGCCGATACAGGTCGGTAACGGTCGAAATTTCGATTGATACCACCTAATACAGTCCCGTATCACTTGATATGAGACCAAAAGACTAATACTGCCCGATAACAGGCAGTCCGCATGCCAATATGTACCACCCATACCGGCCGGTACAGTACGGTTTTGCGAACCTTGCATTTGACAAAGTATCCCTCTGCTCACTCTTTGACCCTTTTATTGACATCCTAACCAGCTCAGTGTTTTAAGGGAGAACAACTACCATGTAGCTACCTTATCCGTCAGCTAATTCATTTTTCCTGAATTAAGGCAATTGACAGTCATGAACATCATCTTCTACAACCATTATAGCAAGTTAGTTTCAGCTTTTACAATATATAGTTTGAATTTCAGAAGAGTTTCTAGACATTATTGATATGTAAACATAATTGATTATTGTATATGATGATGGCTGACTTATGATATCCAGATTAAATAAAAGGAAGGACAGGAGACTTGAAACCACTTGTAAAACTGAAAATCCCACTATTTCATTAAGATTATTGCTCCACATTCTTATACATGATGATACCAAGACATAAGTTATGTTTTGCCTTTGAAACATGAAGTTATCAAAGAGATATCACTTGTTCGGTGATCAATCCCCATTATATCTTTTCAGTAATTTTCAGTTGGACAACAAAACAATATTGAAAATAAATACTATCACTCAGCCTGATAAGTCAGTACCTCTCCATGGCTTGCCGTGGACTGTCTGAGCAACAATTGAAATCAATCATGACAAAGATGTACTCATTTCTATTATTCTCAGTTCACTATGCTATTGCATATCATGTCCATGCTGAGGATTTGTCCATGCACATCTGTATATTATATAGTCATGTCTCATCATGCCAGTCTATTTTACAGCCTGGGTATTACAGCCAACGTGTGCTTCTTAGATACATAAGATGGCATTAATTCGTGTCTTTGAGATTGAAAAATGATTTTGCAGTTAATAGTACTTGCTAGTGAATACCATAACAGTAACATATATGGATAAGTTATCTTATGCATCAATCTGCAGCACCACAAAGCATTAAACTGAGTGTTCTGCAGCAAGTTGCCACCCTCATATTAAGGTCCATATGCTACTGTGCCCGAGTTATCAGCATGCCAAATGATTGAAAGTGGAAAGCTATGATGCCACAGTCTAAATCAATAATTTAATGCAAAGGTTCAGAAGAACTAGGACAGGATGATTAGCATTTAGTTAATGAATGAAATTTGGGACATCCATATAAGTGAGATTGTGCATTTAGCACAAAAGAGCATATTTTCAGGCTAAAAATATTCAAGAAATTAGAAATGTTTCCATGAGCAAGTACTCGGTACTCTTTGTATTCTCTAGCATCTTTATTATAGGCAGATCTAGGGGCCTTAAAATGTTTTACTTTCAGAACATGGTTTTCTGTGCTTTATTTTGTGCAATGTGTTCCAGTTGACACAGAAAAGAGTAGAATATCATCAAATCTTGTCGTTGGTGGTTGGTGCCTTGGTGGTATGCCTTTATACAACATAGTTGTCCACGAAAACTCATAAAACAATGATGTGCTGATATGGAAAATAATCATTAATCTTGAATGATAAATTGGGTATTTATACTTAAATGGATCTTTTCTGATATGAATGCACCATAACATTATATTTTTATGGTGCAGATATCTGATCAGTTAAAAACGCGCTTCTCTTCTGGGTTATCTCTACCTCAAATTTGTGAAAATTTTATAAAAGCAGCATATGACCCTCGTGTTTCTGGAATTTATCTTGAAATAGAACCACTTAGCTGTGGATGGGCCAAAATCGATGAAATACGACGACATATACAGTATTTCAAAAAGTCAGGTACAGATAAATTAACTGAACTTAAGTTTTATAAATCTTGTTAAATAAGTTTTCTTATAAATAAAGTCATTGATAGTAAGGTGATGAAATATTTGTAAGATTTTTATAAAATCACATTGATTTGATTTCCTTGTAGATGATTTTCCCAAAAACACTGAGAATCTCATTATCTGTGTATGTGTGTGGGTGATTTTATCTATGTATCTCTTAAATAAGATGCACTTGAAAATTCCTTATATTTATTAGAAAATATCTTTATGCATACTAATCATATTCTGCACTTGGGATGGACATGCCAAATGCCCACTGTTTGGTGTGTGTGCAAGACCACGACTGGTAAAGGGATGCATGTTCCTTTATTTTGAATACACCTCTGGAATTTTCAGTGACATGGCATGTCAGTGTTACAATGCTTCATGCTAGTTGAAGGCTGGTGTACTCATAATTCTTATCACATGGTTCAGCAGTTTCTTTTGTGCTCTCTCTATTCACATATTAGCTTGACCTTTTTGTTCTTGAGGTCTAAAGAACCAAGTCTATCCACCTCTTTTGTTCTTGAGGTATTGAGGCAAATCAGCAAGATTACAAATAAGTTAAATAAGTTAAAAAAAGGAGAGAAGGAGAAGGAAAATAAAAAAATACAAAGAAAAATGGAAGAGCTACAAAAGATTTAACAATCTCTGGCTGACCATATGAAATCACTCAATGAAGAGGCTGGATTCCCTTTGAAGCTGGTAAATTATGGAAGGATTCTCTTAATGATTGAAACAAGTTATCATGTAATAAAATTAAACAACCTATTGTTCCATTTTTTTCAAATGGACTGATAAAGAACAGAACAATAACCAGGTCCCTTCACCTGACTTCCATTCCCTTCCTGAAAGTTAAATTTGTTCATTTGTTCTTATTATTCTTACCTTCCTTTATCATCACTTTAGACACTTGAGTTGATCACTTAACTATGATTAATAAATAAGAACCATGCACTAGTGAATTGTTAGATCATGAAAGAAGACATACATGTGCCTCATGCTTCCAGATGAACATAGGAATACTGTTGCCTCTGACAAAGTTATGCTTGGCTATTTATGAAGAATAACAAGAAAAGGATAACTGAGGTTATTTTTGGTAATTGGTTCTTGGAGGTTGCGACCTCTAGGTTGTTTGGTTTGATCTATCATTCTATGCTGAAAGGAATCATTGAAGCTCCTGTTGGAGAGAGTAGCATGATTCTTTCTGCAAAAACTTAAAATTATATATGTCACTCTTCAAAACTTAAGAGAACTGAATTATTCTTAGGAGAAAATTAGCTATGATATCAAAATCTGAACGAACTTGTTCAATTTCTCTGTGGAACCCCAGCCACTAACATCTTACATAGTACCATAGTAGAACTGTGTGATTATGAATATGGCACATCTTTACATTACAGATCATTATTCATGGCAAAAGATATTTAAAAAAAGATAGCTAAATCAGAAGGAGAACCTCAAATTATATCGAATTTAGAGGGTCGAATTCGAGGGTCAACCATTGCCCTTTGGAAAATTGATAAACCAAGTGCCTGTAGTATTACTTGGTGCTAAGATTATTAAGAATAGCAAAATCATGAACACAAGGAGAAAAATCAAATTTACGATGGATTCCCTATAAAAAAATTGAACATTTACCAAGTATGAGAATGAGAATATAAAAGAGGTCCCTTCTTGACTTTGACTGTCAATGCAGCTCTACATCAGAGGATCCTCTTGCTTTTTTTATTAAATTGCAAAGGACGATAAGGGGCTATAAGAATATTTGAATTTATATGCATTATATGACTGACAATAATTTGGCTTAGATTTGAAGAAAAGATGAAGGTTCAGATCCAAACTGGCAGTAAAGAATTGTAACAAAGAAAACAATGTCAAAATACTTGCAGCAGCCATGAAAATGCATGAAAAAATCCATGCTAGCATGATAACCTGTAGAAGCGGGTACCAGTGCTAGCATAGGTCTACTGCCAGCGCTATGTGTGCAAAAATTATAAACGACCATTATGATTTTCCTGAAAATGCATAAATGAGGGTTTTCATAACAAATAATGTTTTACAATGACCGATGGATGCATCTTTCAGTTGAGATAGATGGAGACGAGTTGTTTCAGAATTACATGATAAGTGTAAACTAGTATAATACTCTAAAATGATTTTGATATAGGAATTAATGATCTTGAGTGACATATCTCATGCAAAGTTCTAAATACTGGTTGATTGGCATTTACTGGTCTGGCCAGATACTGTTATCAAAATTTGTAGCTCAATGTTAGTACTTGAGGACTTGTGGTATTCATTTTTGTATTTTATTCAATGATATTGGGGATCCAGCAGTTTGTCCCCCATTATATCGATACCATAAACTGGTACACGATTTGTATTAGAAACCTTGCTCTCATGAGCATAATTTGGGTGCATTTTTTACTGATTTGAGTATGCTTCGATCATTTAATTCCTCTGTTGAAAGATGATTATTCATTCACTAAGGGTTGGTTACCTTTATTTATTTGGTAAACTTTTTTATTCATATTGAACAGTGAGATTTTTTACGTAAGATAATTGTTAAATGGAATTCATTTTGATACTTTTCCTGTAAAGTAAATTTGATTCTTTGTAGGCAAGTTCATTGTGAGCCATGTTACCATATGTGGCGAGAAAGAGTACTACCTTGCGTGTGCTTGTGGAGAAGTCTATGTCCCCCCTAGTGCTTATGTTGCACTCTATGGTTTGACTGTTCAATCATCATTCCTTGGGGGTAAGTTTGTCTTGTTCAACAACTGTATGTTGCATGAAATGAGAGACAACTTGCTAAAAATATTCTGAAGTTTTATGACCATAGATATGTTCATATATCATATGCTTTCTACTTTTAGCTGGTAGCTGCAGAAAATAGTTGTTTTGGTTTCATAAGGTGGTTTGACTATTTGTTGTTCCTTAAGGTTCTCACGTATAACTTTTTTCTTGACTGTCGTCAGTAGATAAAAAAATTGATGAAACTACTCAGGCTTGGAATGTATATCATTGGAGGATTTTGATATTGAAGGTTGTCATCTAGTAAAAAATAAATAACCAAGATGTCCAAGGTTGACTGTTTTAGGAGTTTCATTTTTTATTTTATCCAAATTTAGGTGAGTTGTGACATTAGATTTTCTGATTTTGTTAATTTCTTTTCAATGGTATATATCTACCTCTTTTTTATGCGGGTTTGGTTGTTGCCATTCTTGATTTTAGAGGTTTGGCTTTTCTTAACCTTCTGGATTTTGCACTACATGTGTCAACTGCCACAATGTTAACAGTGGACACGTTAAAGGGAAAAAAGGAGGGCAAACATAAGGAAGTGAACATTAAGAGAATAAGCTAGGAAGAGTTGAGTCTTTTCTCTTTCAACTGTATCAATAAATTACTATGAAGCATCATGTGGTAATGGACTGGAGGGTCCCCCATGTATGCTTCTATAAGGGTCTTTTGCAACAGCGATTTCAGTAGGCACTCGGGCGAGGCGAGGCGAGGCCCGAGCGCCTCGCTTCATGTCCAGGCGCCTCGCTTCAAAGAGGCGCTGCCTAGGCGCTCGCCTAAGCCCAGGCATCGGGCGCTTCGGGCGAGCGCCCGGGTTAAAACAGGCGACCGAACCATTGTTTTACGTTTGGTTCGATCTTCGGTGCTTCAGTTGGTTCGATTGAACCAACTAAAGCACCGATATCAGCCTCCCAACACCCCTCTCACGACTTTTCCAACCCTAACCCTGCTTGTCGCTGCCGCGCCATCGCCATCATTCCCACTATCATTGCCGCTCCCCGATCTCGCCGCTTGTCTGCTATCTGTCGATGCTATTGTCGTTATAGGCCGCGTGCTTCCCGGCCTCCCGCCATAATCGCCGCCACTCGCTCTCTCTCCGCCCGCTTTCGTTGTTTATACCTTTTCTCACATCAACTCGATAGTATACTGTTAACAATATATTAATAGTATACTGTTAACTGTATACTACTAACAATATATTAATAATATATTATTTTAATTTTAATACTGCTAATTTTTATTTATTTGAAATTATTGTTATTGTTTTGAATTTTGAGATTTTTTTTGTTAATGTGATATTATGATTTTGTAAGATTTTTTAATTTAATATCATATATTTATTTAAATAATTATATTTATTAATTATATTATATATTTTTATATTTTAACGTCTCGTTTTGCTCGGGCGAGCACCTAGCGCCTCGCGCCTCGGCCGTTTTTGGACTTTGGCGCCTGGCGCTTTTTAAATCACTGTTTTGCAATCAGATCAAATTGGTTTTATGCTTCTCTTGTTACATCTCCTAATTGGAATCTAAAGTTTATTTGTTTAATCTCTTGTTAGAAGCTATGAATCATAAAAAGGAAAGAATTGTCAGAGGAAATCATTTTTCTAACCCTAAAACTTCAACGTGTCCTTGTCTTTTGGATGATGGGTGTCTATTAAGAGTAGTGATGGAAATTTGCACACTTTTCAGGATATAGTTGATGACAATTCTATTTTGCTGCTTATTGCCCTTCTGTCCCTGATGGATCTACATAGTCTGTGTACTACTTTGCTCTGTGCTTCTCATCCATTTTGCCCTCCCAGAATTTCTTTTTTGAGTCTTGTGTGCTACCATATAATGTTTGATGGAAGGTGTTTTTTGAAAAGGATAATGTGTACTACTTTGCTCTGTGCTTCTCATCCATTTTGCCCTCCCAGAATTTTGTTTTTGAGTCTTGTGTGTTACCATATAATGTTTGATGGAAGGTGTTCTTTGAAAAGGATAATGTTTCTAAAATAGTTGTTAAAATGGCACAATCATAACATATTGCTTAAACTGAACAAGCAGCGGTTATGTTTTAATTTAATTAATAAACATTTTTATATTTTCAAAAGGCATTCTGATGTGAGACTTCTAAAATCAAAATTATAGCTTGACTGTATTTAGCAATTATTTTCCCAGGTGTTCTTGAGAAAGTAGGAATTCTGCCTGAAATTCAGCGCATTGGTAGATATAAAAGTGCTGGAGACCAACTATCTCGTAAAAGCATGTCAAAAGAAGTTTGTGAAATGCTTACTACTTTGCTTGATAATATTTATGAAAATTGGCTCGAAACAATTTCTTCAACTAGAGGTACTTTTAGCTATTTTATTAATTATTGATTTGAGATTCATAAATCACTCTTTTGGAATTTTGAATCTGCTTTGTTTCAGGAAAGAAAAGGGAAGAAATTGAGGATTTTCTAAATACAGGAGTTTACCAAGTTGAAAGACTTAAAGAAGAAGGGTATATAACAAATATATTGTATGATGATGAGGTGCAAATTTCTGCTTGTTCCATTGATTGGAATGTGTAGAACATAGGAAATATCTTTTAGTAACATTGTTTATTCCAAAACAAATATTAGCTTTAAATGGTACCTTTGAGATTTTTTATGTTTTGTTTATGTATCTTAATTTATCCTTGCCGACTTTTGATATCCTCCAATATTTTGTCTAAAACTAAAACTGGCCAGGGTTTGCCTTACTAGTTTGTACGGGTGTATCAATCGGCTAATGATATGATATGTACCGCTTTGTACTGACATATCGTATGTTGGTACGGTGGGGCATATTGACGGTATTAAAAAATGGCCAAAAATATCTCCAAAAATTCTTGAAAAATAAAAAAAGTTAGATTAAATTTTTTAAGTTGGAAATAAATATAAATTTAGTATAATTTTAGCAAAAATAATCTAAATTAGGAAAGAATAATGACATCTTTTTTGGGCTTTAAGGAGTAGTTTTGTGATACATTCTAGACCATCCTTCTATTGACATTGAATTATATCCAAAGAAATAATTTGAATTGTTAGATTATTTGTTAAATAATTTAAACTTTAAGATTTAACTGAATCAAGTAATCGATCGATGGATATACTTGGTTTTATCACAAAAAAGAACGACAGGACTCCACGGGCGATGAATTGGGGTCCTCGATTTTATGTATCTGTATATTAATTTGATATGTTTGTCGAACCCAATCCTGAAATTGATCTCATGACATAGTATGCTGATACATCATATGCCATTGATACATTAATGTGATAATGGTTGTAATTTGATCATTGTGAACCATACGTGTCCGAGGCAGCTCCTAAGGCAAGTATTATTGTGGTATGTATTGGTGTGGAGGTTGGAGAATGTCGGAACTTTTGCTTTCGCCACTAATTTGTTGCTTCGTATCATAAGATCGATCAACGTACTGTTGCTCGGAGAAGAATGACCAACTATCACTGTACTGCTTTTGGCCGTAAGATTCTTTATAGTACGACGACTATGAATACGACGAGCTTCGCTTTGTGTCTACATCATGTAGACTTTGTCGGATCTACTCAAGATCATCCACTGTCTTCCTCTTTCCCTTTTATATATAAACTTGACCAGTACTTCGTCAAACTCCATGATCTGAATCTTGAGTAGCATGTGTAAAATACTCCTCGGTCCATGCACCACCCTCAAACGGTCAAATGAGGGTGCAACCCTTAGATTTAGTTCAAATGGTCAAATGGACCATTTGAATTCAACAATTCATAGCCATTGATCGGTATCGATCAAAATCCGACCATTATTGACTGCAGGTTGGTAACGATTGGATTTTGACCATTTGATTAGTACATACCCTATATCGGGCGATACAGGTCCCTGTTATGGACTGCCTTATACAGGGTGATCTACGAGCTGGCCTCCTATTGGATCGGTGTGTATCACCTGTACTACCCAGTACAGCTCGGCATGGCGAATCTTGAAACTAGCATTTAGTAGATGTACTAAAAAACCATTATCATTTTATTTAAAGATATACATGCATCTATCCTAAGGAACATCATTTTTGTAATTGTAGTTGTTCACATGGTAACTGCAAGACTCCTAGTTATTTGAAGTAGAATGTGGTTTAACTCAATCAGATAATGATCTGTAGTCTTTTTATCTTCTCAGTGCCCTTTTAGGTCAATTTCTTTTCCAAATAATTACTGGCTTGCATGAACTGCGAATGTGACCTGCAGGTTAGATCAATGTTAAAAGCAAGACTGGGTCAGAAGGATAAGAAAGATCTTCTCATGGTTGATTACAGGTGATTAACATCTTAGAAAATCATTGAAATGTGTTGCAGAGGGGATTGCATTTAGTTGTGAGCTTGATCTGAAAAATTGCTTTTGATGACCATGAAAGCCCTCGGTCATTTTGAAAATTGATAATGCACATTTGTTTTCTTGAGTGAGTCATTAATCCAGCTAGATTATGGTTCATTTTCTATGTTATCTTTATATACCATATAGTGTAATCCTTCAGTAGGATTTAGTCAGTAACCCTTGAATTATATCAATGCAGTTTTTGTGGGACCAAAAATAACACATAACTAGTGTGTTAGTTTTACTCGGTTTTCAAATTTTATCTCAGTATGCAATCCAAAGAAATTTAGGAATAAAACATAAATTTTGAATATCTTAGATTTTAAGATATCCAAGATGTTTAAATTTTAAAATGTTAGGTTTCTATCAAAAAGTAAATGCTTTAATATGATGAACATGGTACATTTCAATCCTTTTTCTTAAGAAAATCATGAAGTTGATGGTGAAGAATAAGTGAATAACTCAAGGGTCCATAAAAGGCTTATTGATATTTCTTGATATTTTGTTATTTCTTTGTTACTTGGAAATGAAGCTACATAACTGAATTTAATCCGACATGCCAAACTAAAACTCATTTGGTGTTTGCTTATGTATGAATTGATGCATCATTTGTAGAAAGCCGATGCTTGTTATGCTGAATTTGCAACTTCCAGTTGTTTCATCGTGAAGAGAAACTCCTAGACTGTCATCTGTACATCTGAGTGCATTTGCTTGATCTTCAAGCTTTATCTTGGTTTTTTCTTAAGTGTGACAGCTTGATCTTCCAATTTAACAAGATTAAAAGATATTTCTTGATTTATTATAGCAACATTGAATATGAGTAATACAAATTACTTCTTGAAGATGTTACTGATAGTAGGAGAGTGATGAGATGCTACATTTCTGTTGTCTTTTCAACAGTAAATACTCTAATGTAAGAAAATGGACCCTTGGGTTGGAAGGAGGTAAAGATCAAATTGCCATAATCAGAGCCTCCGGAAGCATAAGTCGCACTCGTAGTCCATTGAGCGTCTCTGGCTCTGGCATCATCAGTGAGCAACTGATTGAGAAGATTCGCAGTATTAGAGGTTCGTTCAACAATTCAACCAAATACATTTTTGGCTTTCAGGTCAAAAATCTTATGTCTTGAATCTGCTATCAATATATAACTTGCTAAGTATTGAACCGCCAAGATGCTCATTCTTCCAATTGTTTCTACTTTCTAGAACATTGCACTTGTTGTTCGATAAGTATATAATTTATTGGGTCTCTTGTATGTTCCATATGTACATATTCACTATCCTATTCAAACTTGAAATAGGGTGTGTATAAATATTTTCCATCTGTTGGTGTTTCCTCTCTACTTTGCATAAGTCGTGTACTGTATGCTAGTTAGTCAACAAAGATGTTTAAGAATATAAACCTTAGTTTCACCTGGTGGGATTAAAATATAGTTTGTTGTTTCTGCTGAAACTAATACATTGTTAACAGGGATCACTTTGAAACTTACTTTGGTGGTAAAATTTGGTTAGTTCAGTTCACTCTGGTAAAAGCTGACCTTTTTTTCAGTTGAAATCTAGTTATGGTAAATCTCTGAAATTCAAGGGAACTGTTCAGAATCATGGAATTTTGAACTGGGATTAGGAGTTGGTAGCTTGAACTTTGAGTGGTTTTTCAGCCAATTTTGTAAAAATAAGATACAAAATAAGGAAAATTAGGAAGCTCGTTAACCAAAATTAGTTTATGCATTCGATTTTACACTGAACAACCACATAACTCCACAATTGATAGCATACTTGTGTGTACCAGCATCAGTTGCTTTTCTTTAAAATATCATCAACACAAGAGTAACATGATTGACACAATAAATGGATTCTAATGGCTCGACAATAACAGTCACATGTTATGATGTGATCCAACCCCAGACAACTTAGCATCATTCAAGGGACTATTACACCTCAATCATCTACTTAGGCCATTGCAAATGCTCACATAAAGGCCGAACCCCCTCGAGGCAACACACACTCAATTTGTTTCATGTAAACACACTTCAAAGTTCAAACAATATATTTCAGCCCAGGGAAGATGTATGCTTGTTTCAGCCTATTAATGTGTTCTAGCCAAAGACCAGCAAGGAGGTTGCCTTGCTGCACGAATCCTACTTGGTGCAGAAGAATGAAGCAAATGTCCCAGTCAGGAAGCTAGAATCTTAATCAATCCTAGTTGTAATAAGAGTGTAGAAAGAGGTTCCAAAGCCTTCTCCTACTCCTTAGGATAGGAGAGAAGAGTCACAATCTTCCTTCCTCTTCCTCCTCTTCCGCACCGCCTCTTCTTCCTTCCTCTTCCTCCACTGCTACCTCTTCCTTCATCTTCTCCTTCTTCTTCTCCTGGAGTCTTCAACACATACCGGTATATTGACAGTTTGACAAACTATACACCCATATCAATCAGTGCATAGAATAGCATCCCCGTATATGGATTTAAAGAAAGACTCCTCAGCCAACTACTCCAAAGGCCCCCAACCTGCTGTTGGGTTCTTTGAAATATTCCAACTCAACCCAAGTATTTTCCACATTATTTAGACAAGTGACTAAGATTCAAATCATGGAAATAAGTTTTATTTTTGCAAAGATAAATCTGTGCAGAATGACCCTTTCTAGACCCCACATTGGTGGGAGCTTCATGCACAGAGTGATCTTACAAAGATTTATAAGTGGCAAGGTTCTGTTTCTGACCTCATTGTGGTGGAAGCAGTTTCAAATCTTTTCTTAATAGACTCTGTATAACAAGAGTTTGATGTCCAAATACTTGATGCAGTCAAACACCCAAGTTACTTTTGATATGAATTCTTCCAAGTAGAATCTGGAGCAGGTGAAGAAATGCTTTTGGCTCAACATATATGTTCTGTGTTTTCCTTGTATCATGCAAGACGAACTCTGTTTGCAACTTGCTAAACATTGCCTGCTGAATAGCAATTCTCACTGCTCTGAGAAGTTAGTCTAATTTTTTTATTTAAAATTTTATTCTGGAGTTTTTGAAAGTTTTTGTTAAAGCTTTGAACTGAAATCGAGTAATTGTTTTTGCTGCAGAGTCAGAAAGGTATAAGGCTGTTATTCTGCGTATTGACAGCCCCGGTGGTGATGCTCTTGCTTCTGACCTGTAAGTGCTACACATGCCTTCACCTCGAAAAATTTTACAGTAAACCTGTAAGTGCATACACAGAAAGTTTTCATTTTTTGTTATGATTAACCTTTAGGAAGTTATTGAGCATCTTTCTACGCAAACAAAATCAGGGAGTCCTAAAATTGTGTGTGTGTGTGTGTGTTTTCATTTGATTTCATGCTAAGAATTGAAGAATGAATTTAATTCCACTTTCTTCTGTAATGTTTTCCATAACCATAGGTGAGCAATTTTACTTGGCAGAAGTGCTGGGATTCGTTGATGTAATGCTGCAGTTGGTCTATCCATGGATTCTTCATCTAAGTGATTCATTAATTTCGGGTCTTGATTATAATATGAAAATGATCAACACTGTCATTTCTTCCTGTACTAGCAGATCCTCTGCAAGTTATGGAAAAATGAATGGAATGCAAGGAGCTGTGCTGGAAAGCATGCTAAATCAAGTAAATGGTACCTATGTATTTGCAAGTAATCCTAAAATGCCTACATGAAACCCATGATGCCATTTAATTGGTAAAAGCGAAAAAAAAGGATTGCTTTTCCTAGTGGTACTTTTAACTTTACTGCATCACACGTGGCACATTCAAGCCCCACATGTGGTAGTCATCCACCTCCAAGGGCTGAAGAAATTAGACATGTTCCAGATGGGGATTCGAATCATCTACCCTTTGAAAGGGTCTCAGATGCCTTTACTGCCCAAGCTAGAAGGGCTGGTGATCATTCTATAATTCCATTTGTTCTTAGTGTTGATAGACATGGATAATTTGATGATGGCGGCTGGCCTCATCTCACTATACTTGGTAGAAGTGCCAAAAGAAGTTTGAATCTGGTGAGAATATCCCTCCATTATTGTCATCTTCTCTTGTGAGATTAATACCTTGAAATAGAATTTGGAGGCCATGGCAATTCATCTTATGTATATTAATGACTATAACTGCATGTGCTCATGTGTTGCGTATAGATGATCAATCTGTACTTACGATATGCAAGAACACCATTTATATTCAAGTGATATATTTCTTCTTCCTTCTTGCTGCTGCCTTGATTTACTATAATTTGCATATATCAAAATCATACTCAATTTTTTCTGTTTAAATCTGTTCTTTTTTGTATAATATTTTACTTGTTTTTGTTGCAACCTAATAATTGTTGAATACCCTATGCAGAATGTGGAGGGAGATAAGGCTTCTTGCTGCCTCTAAACCTGTAATTGCATCAATGTCTGACGTTGCTGCAAGTGGAGGATATTACATGGCTATGGCAGCCGAAGCCATTGTAGCTGAGAAACTTACCTTGACTGGTTCCATTGGAGTTGTCACAGGTGATTCAGTTGGGTTGATATACTTATTGTTATATGGAGTTAAGATTCTACAGCAGTATTAAGATTGCATGTGCTTCTCCTTTATGCCATAGACAATTCATTTAGAACAAGCAATCATCACTCAAGATTTTTTGTAAAAATTGTTTGAGATAATAACAATTATTATGGTGGCCTGATTTTCTGGTAACTATTATGAAACCTAATGAGTAATTAGAGAAGTACATTTTTCTTATTTGGTAGAACTAAAAGTGTTTTGGCTGTGATCTCATATGTTCATCCTAATAAATATTTTTGTTGAAGGATATATGTGGGTACTACAAGTCATGAATGCAAGATTGGAATCTTTATCTTTTTATTATGCAGAAAGTATCCTCAAATGACGAGTGCCTTGTACTGGGTTAGCATACTAGCACCTTGTGATTACTTATATTCGATCAGTTTTCAGTCGAAATCTACTGGATTTTGGCCAAAACTGGCAGGGTTTGCTGAAAATTGATTGTCTGGTACTTCAAATTCAAGTCCAAATGTTTGAGTTGGGTACACTTTTGGTCAGCTTAAATTTATTCTTCAGCCTTATTCATTTGTCGTATAACTAGGATATCTAGTTCATACCTAATCCATTGGGTTCATCAACCCAAAATATTGTTTCTGAAATTTAGCAGTATGATGGTAACTAAAATAATAGGAGCATGCAGATGGAAGTGGTCATGGTGATGATGGTATTGAGTTGATAACTGGAGAGTCTAGGTCTTAGGGTTAGAGAGATTATCTGCAATAAAGAAGGTAAGACAAATAGAGATCATACTTTGCTGATACTATGACCAACAATGCTAGAGAAACTATAGAACTTTGGGAACCTAAAATCTTGATCATATGATTTCTTTTACCCAGATTTTCTTCTCTCCTATTTTTGGTCCATCTAGTCCAACATTAACTTATTTCGTGTTGCATGAACTATTTTGACTTGTCCAGTCCTGGTTGTGAACTACAACTTGACCCTTCCATATTCTAGTTGAACTTATTGACATAAGTCAACCCAAAGGGCAAATTCACTCACCTGAGCAGATTTTTTTAATGACAATCAATTTTGTCCTAGATCTTGCTGTCGCAGCAAATACAACACAATTACACTCAACACATGCAAAAGCCTCACATCACCCAAGTAATTCACTTGCTGTGTCTGCTATTTGTGACTTTAACATGGTAACAGGATATACCAACATGGAGACTCTTAACAGAAAACAACTTTACAAGAAAACTCAGCGAATACATTGTCAGTTTTAACCCTGACATCTATTTTGTTTCAAACAAATCGGCATCAAACAGTCACAGTCAATCTCGGTTGTTGACAAATGGATCTATTTATAATACTATCTTTCGCCATCCTTCAAGAATTTTCCTTTTAACAGTATCTCTGATAATTTCTATCAGGATTCTGCTTCTTTGTTTTATATTGGAAAAATCTGGCATATTTCTCCACATTGACGTCATAATACAAGGTAGCACTCACAGAGAGCCCAGATGTGGTACTAAAATCAGTGAAGCACCATTGGTTTTCACCACCGTTTGAATTGTTAATGCAATGCATTATGGGAGAATTTAGATCAAGGTTCTCAAACCTAGATATGGAAATTGCTGGTTACTGAAGCAAAGCTTGTTTTTTGCTCACATAGGCCTTTTCCGATCTCTCCATATACCCTTGTTAGTTTTAGTTGGTTTGTTTTCAGTTATTTTATAACGAATTTAATAGTTTGCACTTTGCATGACATGGCTAGTTCTCACTGCTAGATCACATGTTAAGTAAAATGTTAATTCTACTTGTAGCAGTGTCCTCTTATTAATGTGGTCAGTGCCTTTTGTTTTCTAAGTTATTACATTCTGATTCATCACAGGGAGATTTAGCTTAAACAAACTATATGAAAGGATTGGATTCAATAAGGAGATCATTTCAAGGGGGAAATATGCTGAGCTTAATGCTGCTGATCAGCGTCCTTTCAGGTAAATATCTGTGCTTTCTTGGAGAAAATTTCTTAGCTGCATCTCATAACATATTCAAGAACCTTCTGCAATGCTGTCTCCTAGCTAGCATAGTCACTTGGTATGAGTTTTTCATGAATGTGCAATTTTGATGTTGGGCCACTTTAGTTTGCCCAAGATCAGAGTCAAATACTGTTTAAGCTAAATTAGTAAAGCAATCAGTTTGTTGAGGTAGGCAGAAGCATGATTCAAACTGAATCAGGTTTATGTGTACGTAAGTTTCCACCATACTCGATACAAAGATATGTTGGTATCTATTCTTTGCTAACTTGAACAAGAGAACAGATATCACCTTCTCATCAGCAACCATTCAGAGTATTTAAGAGTTCCATGAACCTTATGGTTGACCAGTAGTCCGGTTTTGACTTTTCTTATCTCAAAAATGGACTTTTGCTTTAAAAGTGATGCAATGTCTTAAATTAGGGCCATCAATAAATTGCCATATTGGTGGAGTCTTATTTAGCTTCGAATATACCAGTTAGATGGAAGAGTTTATTACGTGATTTTTGCAACTGCCAATTGATTTATATTTTTTTTATTACCAACACAATATGGAGAATCCATAATTCTGAACTTGTTATTCAGGGTAAGGATATTCTTAGCTTCATAGGAGTATTGATTCACTCTCCAGGTAGTGTCTTTCTTCATGTCATTTAAAATGTGATTCTTTTTTTAATTTTATAGGCCAGATGAAGCAGCACTCTTTGAGAAGTCTGCACAAAATGCTTATCGGCTATTTCGAGATAAAGCAGCTTTTTCACGGTCGATGACTGTAAGATGTTGCAATTCATAGTTTTTCTTGATAAATTGTATTCTTTTCCTATTTTGGCCTCTTGAAAATATCATTTGTAAATAGGTGGACCAAATGGAGGAAGTTGCTCAAGGACGGGTCTGGAGTGGCAAAGATGCAGCCTCTCGAGGATTGGTTGATGCTATCGGTGGGTTCTCCACAGCTGTTGCCATAGCAAAACACAAGGCCAATATACCGCAAGACAGACAGGTTCCTCTGTGTTTTTCTGCCTTATCTCTGATGTTTCTTGAATATTGCAGCTAGATTGGCTTCACCCTTTGAACAACTGGATTCTGATCGAATTCCAAATGCAGTTCTTTTCAGATAACCTAGCAAAATTAGATGCAGCTGTGCATTTGTAGAAACATATATTTTGCATGCATACATACAATGTGCACGCGTATTATTTGTGAACTTATGCAGGGTTTCTGTGAGAGCATCCTTGTAGTGTTAAGAGGCTGCCGCATGCATATTGTTTCAAATTGCCGATAACACATTACGAATTTATATTGTTCTATCATGTTGACTTCTTGATTTCTTTGCTTCTAAAACCTATCAAATTTTCCGGAAAAATAGTAAGAATGTGTGATTTGTTGGTTTCATTTTTGTATGCTAGATTGATATATCGATAACCACAATCTTGAGGTTTAGGACGAAACTAGCTTATGTTACTCTATATATGGCTTGGCTCTTTCATGCCTTTGTCACTAACGTGTGTTGGTGATGCCAGGTTAAATTGGTTGAGGTGTCAAAACGCTCACCATCACTGCCGGAGTTATTAAGTGGCTTCGGGAATTCTCTGCTAGGCCTGGACAAGACTGTCAAGGAAGCATTGCAGGAGCTAAAATGCCTGAATGGGGTACAAGCAAGAACGGAGGGCATTTTATTTGAAAGTGTGGGAAATGCATTGGATGACAATCCGATCATCGCAATCATAATGGACTGCCTGAACTCATACTAGTCATTAGCTGAGCAGATCGTCCTGTGGTTGTTGATGTCTATTGAGTTCAAGAATTTGGGAAAGCTTTCAGATGATAGAGCACACGTAGCAGTACCAGAGTATATAGTCCTCTACAAGATGAAGCGACGCAGAGATGCAAACAATTCTTTGCTGCATTGCACAAAGTATTTGCTGAGTCACACTTCACATTCTACAAACGTGTAATATAGCCGCCTTGATTTCATCAGAGTGTCACATTAAATGTATTCGTGTTGATCTCACATCAGGCATTGTTAAATACATCACATCAAAAATGTTACATCACTGCAGGGTGACAGGGACAAAAAGAGAAAAATGAGGAAATAATAATACAGAAAGAATCTTTTCAGGCTTTATCATCTTGTAGCTTATAAAAAAGATTTTTGGCCCAATGCAGCTTAAGGTGTGCTGTATAGGCTTGGAAGTGGAACTTTTGTTCGGGGGATGTTGCGTGTGATAGGAATATTACCCACACTAAAATCTCTATCACATAAGGAACACATGTTTGCTAATTATATATTATCGTTTGTAATTAATTATCTTTAGTATTTTGATTTCTATACTTTAAAAAATTATATTGAGATCCTTATATTTACAAAAAAAAAAAATATTTAATCCTATTTCTCTAAAATTTTTATCTCTCTATTGATCTTTAACCATGTGAAATCGTATATTAAGATTCTTATACTTAGGGAAGTAAAATATTTAATCTTGTTGTTTCAACAATTTTTTTTTTCTCTATTGATTTTTAACCTTATAAAATTATCTTTTTAACTCTATACAATAATTTCAATATAATTTTTAAAAATATAAAGATCAAAATGTTAAAAGTAATTAATTATCGGGGATAACATATAACTAGCTCCTCTTTCGAATATGGAAAATTATGCTAGGAATATAGAAAATCTAGCAATTGAATTAAGCAACAAAATGGGACCAAGAAACCCGTTATGCTTCCCCTCATTAGAACAATAAGATAACCCTCGCAAAGAAAGATTCATGGTTTATGCCATAGTTTTAGATGAACTAGCAATGAAATAGGGCAAAGACACATGATGTGCATGCATTCATTAGACCATAAAGCACAAGAGTCTATCAATCATCAATTTGCTACTTAAATAAGCCTTGCAAAAAATTAAAAATTAATCATGCCCTGTGCTATCTGTTAATTTCGTCTTGTGAGCTAATCAACAGAATGCTAACCAAGATTGTTATGCATCCTCACATCCGGTATGCTAAATCTACACAGACCTAGGTTAACTATAGCCTGATGCACCGATAACTACAAGAAGGCAATGGTCTTATCTCCAATCATCAATAAATAAGCTAGAAATACTCGTTGGGACTTGCACGAGTTCCAATCTAAAGGAGCAGCCTTTCATCAATTCTACCAAGCAAACACCAATTATACAATCGTCCGTCTACGAAGCCAAGCCATGATCATAACCTCTATGCAGCTTCGACATGGGTGATAAATCAGTCATAGCAGAATCCTAAATCTAACGCGGCAACTTCTCTTCAATTACACCCAGAAAACACTGAGATCCAGAAGGAAGAATGAAGTCCGAGACATTCAAGACGCCCAACATCTGGAACTAAGGCCGCAGCTTTTCATCGATTCCACCAAGAAATCAATCGAACAAAACCCTAAATACAACCATAACCACTACGCAGCTTCGACACCGGCAATGATCAAGAGTCGCCCATCTCCTAAACCTAAAACAGAAACGCGATTCTTCTCGATTCTACCAAGAGAACACTGAGATCAAGAGGAAGGAAACCTCGAACACCCCACGACCGGGATTAGGAGGGCAGGGCCTTGGAGTTGTGGATGAAGGCGACGGCGGAAAGGATGGCGGCGGCGAAGGCGAAGATCCCGAGCACAAGCATGAGAGAGATCCCGGCGGCTGTCGGATCCATCACCAGTTGGAGGAGACGGAAAAGATCCGCCATCGCCGCATCTCCTCCTTAAGTCGGTGGCGTCGATCTACGTACGAGTCATGCTACGGCGATCACAACACACGACGTAACATTCCACCTCATTCGGTATTCAATTCGACACAACGTTATCTGCAGCGAGGATACTTTATATATTGGTTCGGGTCCCACCGTGTTAGGCCGGTATATTATTTGGTTAACCAAGTAAAAAAAGAATCATTTTCTCGATATAAAACTATAGCGGGCAGCCGACAACAGCCGAGCCTTCCAAACTCTTGTTCAAATGCACACCGTGTGGTCGTGACCCGAATTCCTACCCGGTCAATTAGATGCGGCAGTTGGTTGGTGTGGTTCACCAACTCCGTCGAGGAAGCACTCGGTCTCCATCTACTTTGGGTATACCGTTCATATAAGCTATAAAGGATCCATCTCTGACCGTTGGTTCTATTGCCTTCTATAATCTTGACAGTAAAATAAATATATATCAAAATATTAATTTGACCAAATACATGGACGGTCGAGATGGTATAATTAGATAAAATGGACGGCTTAGAAAAGATCTTTCTATAATTTTTCTATGCGGTACTACGCACTGCTATGCCATGACACGAATGAGAAAGAGATTGGGGCTTCAGTACGGTGATTGGCTGATTCGGATTCCCGCCGCGGATCATCGTACCGGGTTGCGGAAAGGCCCTCGGAAAGCGTATGAGGCACGTGGCGACTGAGCGTAGTCAGCCGAGCCCGTTCTTTCGGTAGATAAGACCAGCTCTTCCCCCTTCGCCGCTGAAGCCCAACCATCCCCTTCATCAAAGCCTCCTCCTCCACCGTCGTCAAGGTACATCCCCATGCAATCCGTGGTTGGTATCATACCTCAATTGGTTCTTTTGGAGACGAGATCGATCGAGCGGCTGATGTTTTGCAGAACGTCATGCCCGACAACCTTTTGTTGGTTTGCCACAGTGAATGATCATCTCGTGCTCTTGATCTGTAGGAATTTGTTGAATAAGGCGGGTCAATGGCTTCGATCCTCTCTCCAGCTCCGGGCAACGTTGGAGTCGTGAGAAGCATAGATGACAAGATCTACGTTGGCCTGAGGCCGCTGTCGACTCGGACATACGTCGCTGTTGCGCGGGGAAGTAAGGCGAGGCCGCTTGCGGTGGTCAGGGCGAGCAGCGAGAAGGAGGTGTCCATGAAAAGTTCGGGCTTGAGCATCGAGGAGTGCGAAGCTGCAGCAGTCGCCGGGAAATTTCCGGACCCTCCCCCGTTATATAGGCCGCTGGGCCCCAAGGGAACACCAGTTGTCCAACCACTTGTATGTATGAACGCATCTTGGTGTCGTTGAGAATAGGCGACATAATAGATTTTATGCATACTGTTTTCTCTCATCTTTGCAGCCACTAAGTAGGCGGCCGCGGCGCAATCGGAAATCACCTGCGCTAAGAGCCGCTTTCCAGGAGACAACTCTGTCACCATCTAATTTTGTTCATCCGCTTTTTATCCATGAAGGTTGGCGGCAATTTTTAGATCCTTGTGTGCTTTCTAACTTTTTTTTGTTTCTCCAATAGATGGGAATATTTCTTCTGTAATTGTTTGTCTATTATGTGTGTATGAGAAATTGAACCAAAAAACTAACAAGGAACTGGGAAAATAATTGATTTTTCTGTGTCGTCTTGCTGCATCTGTAGGTGAAGAGGATGTCCCAATTGGTGCTATGCCCGGATGCTTTAGGTTGGGATGGAGACATGGCCTTGTTGAAGAGGTGCTTACGCTTTTTTCTTCCTCTTGATATGATGGAATGCTTACACTTATAAGAAATTTATACATGTTTCTTGCTGCAAGTGTTAGCACAATTAACATCATATAGACAGAAGGATATCATTAGATGGAATACCCTGAAAATTTGTGGGGATTTGTGCTCTTACTTACAGAAAAGGAAGGAGAATTTTTCTCTGTATAAATAAAACAAATGTGTTTTTTTTTTACTCCTTTGCAACAGCCTATTTTCTTTTCTGATTATCTTGTTACCTGCAGAGCTTAATGGTCTTAATTAAATACTCCTATTTGCAGGTTTACAAGGCACGGGATGTTGGTGTTAACAGCTTTGTGCTATTTCCTAAAATTCCTGATGCACTGAAGGTTTCTTTCTGAGAATTTCTTTTATCTTTTGGATCCTTCATATCTTTTGATATGAAATGTGCGACTTTTGTTGGTTCAGTCACAAACAGGAGATGAAGCATACAATGACAATGGTTTAGTACCTAGAGCCATACGCCTTCTTAAGGACAAATACCCTGACATTGTGAGCATATTTGTTGTCCACTATTGTTATGCATTTTTGTGGTTTCCATTAAAATTTTCAGCATGTGTTAGGTTATTTACACTGATGTTGCCCTGGATCCCTATTCCTCGGATGGGCATGATGGAATCGTGAGGGAAGATGGTAAGGGGTACTTAAGTTCAGCATTTTAATTTCATCTTGTTATCAATTTGGTGTCATTTTGTTATCAAATCAGGTACAAGACTCATATTTTAGCCTTTTGTTAACTAAAGTTAGTAGAAATTTACTCATGCTATATGGATGAGGAACTGGACCACGATGAGATATTAATTCCTCCTAGTGGTCGATAAGAAAAGCATGATAGAAACCATATGCTTCAAACTAGACATGGATAAGATCACTTCTGAATGGGAGTATTTATAGAATCCAGATCAGGAGGATTGCTGTTCATATCTTTCTTGTCAGTAAATTATGCTGGACAAGAAGATTACAGGTCTTGTATAACATTACATGATAAAAGAATAATTTACATTTTAAGGTAAAAAATGAGACAAAATAAGTTGTCTCTACAGTTGTCATCATCTTTTATTTAACCAGGGAATGCAATGTGCAGCATCGAGACAAATTTATATGACCATAAATATTAAGGAATAATATAGCAGATCTCTTCATTTATCCCAAATTTAGTTGATAATAAATTGCACATTTGGGATGCAATTATTGACTGATCAAGAAGAACTCTGTTCTTTTAAAGATCTCTGTTGGAATGTTTTGCATCTTTGCACTCAATACATCTTGGAAGGAGGGGGATTTGTTGCATATGTTGATTTTTTGTCAAGTCAGTTGGTGTTTACCAAAACACAAATCAACCTCTCGCAAACAAGTAAACATGTACAAGGAAACAAAATAAAAAAAAATTGATACCAATATGTTTTGCCTTTTGTTTCACTATAGGTGTTATTATGAATGATGAAACAGTGCATCAGTTATGCAGACAGGCAGTTTCGCAGGTATTTAAAGTTTATTTTAGGTGATTTTATTATATTACTGTAGTGAACAGCAGTTCAGTGAGTTTATGGTACCTGTTTCACATACAGGCCCGTGCAGGTGCTGATGTTGTTAGTCCTAGTGATATGATGGATGGTCGAATTTTAGCAATTCGGATGGCACTTGATGCTGAAGGTTTCCACGATGTATCCATAATGTCCTACACAGCAAAGTATTGTTCTTAGACTGGTTTGGATTCTTGGGGCTTTTAGTGCAATGTTGATAACTACGTTGCAAGTGGTCCAAATTCCAAATTTCAGTAACTTTATCCTGACCACTATTATTATTTGTATGCATTTAAACAGGTATGCCAGTGCATTTTATGGTCCATTTAGGGAAGCTTTGGATTCAAATCCACGTTTTGGGGACAAGAAAACGTATGTAACTAATTGATAACTTCTAAATTTCATCAACTTGATTAATTTTCTTGCTCAAAACTAAGTGCACCTCTTCTAATTGAAGTTACCAGATGAATCCAGCAAACTATAGAGAGGCCCTTGTAGAAACTGAGGCAGATGAGGCTGAAGGGGCAGATATTCTTCTGGTGAGTTGGTTTCTTCATATGTAATCTATGACACATCATGTGAACTTGTCCTTGTATTTTTCCTCTAGGCTTTCAGTTTAGGAGCTCTGTAATTCTGTTCACAGGTAAAGCCAGGGTTGCCGTATTTGGACATTATACGTCTTCTTCGTGATAGTTCTTCTTTACCAATAGCTGCATATCAGGTAAGTTCTACCTTTTGCATTCTGCATCACCTTTTTTTTTTTTGCATCAAACACATCCTTGGCTTTGGAATTCATGTACATATTGTCCTTAACTTATCATAAAGAATACCAGACATGGGTGTCCTAATTTTCAATGGAAGTCAGATTCAGTTGCTGACAAATCGATATACCTTATTTTTTTGGATGGATAACAATTATAAATATTTTACAGTATCACATCTTAAAAAAAAAACTTTTTCTACAATTCTTCATTTATAGGAGATTCATTTCAAAGTTAAATTACTGTTTGATGTCTGCTTTCATCTGAGTGCAGCTATTGCTATGTTTAGCACGCTTCTGTTAGTACTGCTTGGTGCATTGAACTCTCTGTAGGTGTGGGCACTTAAGAAAACAGAGAATCTCTTCTTAACTTGAACAAATTTGTCTATTTCACCAAAAACTGAATAATATTTGAAACTAGTATGGACCTGACCCAAACTATGCATGTTAATGAACTTCAAATGTGGATGTTTTTTGTCTATTTTTAGAGGAAATTTCTACCCTTCTTTACTTCTTGAAGCAGGAATCTATTTATTTACTTATTTATTATGTTTTCTGGCTCCATGACCAGTATGGTCCCTATATTGAACACCTGATTTGCGCAAAGAAATGGCTACTGCAAGTTATTTAATATGTACCATGTAATACAGCTGATTAGCTCTATTCACTTGGACCCAATGGCATCTGTAACATCCTTTTCTGATAATAACTCATGATCATAACATCCTAAATTCCAAAGTTTAGTACCTCTGATTGTTGTTACAGGTGTCTGGTGAGTATTCAATGATAAAAGCTGGTGGGGTTCTCAAAATGATTGATGAGGAAAAGGTCATGATGGAGTCACTGTTATGCCTTAGACGGGCTGGTGCAGACATCATCCTAACTTACTTCGCTCGTCAAGCTGCAAGTGTTTTGTGTGGCATGAAGGGGAACTAGAGGAACAAGTACCTCTTCTTTTCTGACTAGAATGGGAGACAACTTGGGACATTGTATTTAACTCGTGATCATCCTCAACGTCATGGGAACCTGGATTAGTTAATAAAGCTCGAGTACATCCTTAGTTTATCAGAAACCCTTAATGTGTTTGTCTCGAGTAACAGAGTGCTAGTACCAGGATTCTTGATGTGATCTCACTCTGTGAGATGGGTGTTCTGTGTTTTCGGCATCTTGGTTTTCCATCATAAGGAATGATCTGGGGTTGGATTTATAGGTTTTGTAGTCAGGTGTTGTAAGTCAGCAAACTGTAGACGCAAAGATGTTTTATTTAGTTTTTTAGAATGTTGTGGAGTGACATTATCAATGTTCCTAGCTCTTGAATTTTCATGCTAGCTTCGCTGATTGGATAAATGCACGGATTTTGTCTCCTGTGTTCTATTATCAATGGTACTTCTCTGAATTTTTATAAAGGTTAAATTGATATTCGATAAGGAGATCCTCTTTTTCCTAACTTGGTAGTCCTCTTAGTCCAGTTCTCATGTTTCATGCCTAAGGAAGCTTATGACAACAAGGAGATCCTCTTTTTCCTTACTTTAAAGACCTTTTAGTTCAGTTCTCATGTTTCATGCTTAATGAAGCTTATGACAATAAAGTCCTTGTAGTCCAGTTCTCATGTTTCATGCTTATTGAAAGCTTATGACAATGTACTGACTCCTCTTTGTTTTAAGCAGTTATATAGAATTTGTCATCTTATATATGCTAGCAATATTCTACTCTTGTTTGTTTGTAAATAAAAAGTTTTCGGACGATATCAATTTTGCTAGATGATCAAGTTACTTCTAAGTCTGTCTTTTATGTTCCAAAGTGCACAATCAGATCAAATTTCAGGACTAATATATTGTTTGAAAAGCAATATAGATTGCTAAAATAGTAAAGATCACTTGTACAAACAACATGTAACAATGACAACCTTAACCAATTGGCATCTTCAGAAAGAAGTGTGAAAATAAAATCCAAGATTCCTCTTTTAGACTTGGGAGAGGCACAAAAGAACAGTTGCTTGCAGAAAGGAGAATTTGGTGAGCATGATTCAGCAGACCAAACTTTTACATGAAGTTGGGTGGATTGACATTTCCAATTCACTTACTTGCAAGAAAAGGAGGATTTGCAAGCTTGGGAACAAGTGATGACCACATGCTGCAGGAGGCTACCTGAAACAGGGCAAGCAAATTTGTTCCTCCCAACCTTGACCAGGCCAGGCATTCATGATCAAAGCAAAGTTAGGGAGCAGTCTTTCCTCTTTGGCTGTACCTTTTCATATGTTATTATGGGACAGGTTACAACCTGCAACAGACCTGAACAGGATATGAAGACATTTCCTTTTGTGGTACTGTTGCATAATATATCCACCATGATCAAACCACTTCCACATACAACTTTCCTCTGTTCTACTACAACTACTTGAACAGTTTTGCTTGTTATATCATTTCATTATCAGATCACAGTTTGGTAGCTCCTCTGAACCCTGATGTGATACTGTTGATTGGTAAGGATATATTATTACTAAATTGAGCTTAAACATTTTAGATTAGTAATACAGACTCAACAAAGTTAATAGGTCGATGAGATGTATTAGAATATAGATGTGTTCGAGTTCTATGGATGAACTTCCATCCATCTGTTGTTACTGAACTTTAATGGTTTGGATCAACATATATACTTCATATTCATCTCTGTGTTCATTAAGCTGCTTGCCATCTCTCACTGGTGAAACTGGACAGGAGTCGAACAGAAGCTCCAGCCATCCTGATCTGGAAATTTGATGAGATCAAATCGAACTTCGTCGGACACATTCTATATCTTTATTTAGGTGGAATTCTAATGTTCATGCCGCACAAAGAGAGAATTCGAAGAATGGGGAACGGAAGAACACACAAAAAGAGCATCTCCCCCTCATCAAAGCTTCTCTGCACCATGTGGAGCACAGCCGAACACCGCCGGTAACCCCTCAAGCTTCTTCCGGAGCTCGGTCTCTTCGTGTCTGAGCTGGTCGTTCTCGTGCATGATCCGATCACGCTCTCTCATCACCCGGTTCAGCTCGTCGAGGAGCTGCCGGTTCGCCGACCGGAGGTGGACGACCTGCGTCCACAGCTCGCTGAAGTGCTTCTGCTTTCTCATCCGCGACCGCCGAGCTGACTCCCTGTTCGATATCATCCTCCTCTTCCTCCTCTCTTCTGCTACGCTCAGTTGGTGCCCGCCTGCCTCATCCCAAGCTGTGCTGCTACTGAGGCAGTGCATCAACGGAGTGGTCTGGAGTTGCTGTGCGAGATAAGGTCCAAAGAGGCTGCTAAGATGGGAGGTGACACTGAAAGCAGGTGAATCTGAAGGTGACAGGTAGCCGAAGCTGGCAATCTCTCCAGGATGCATGGTAATAATGTTCTGCATGAGAGAAGGAGGGGGGAGAGGGGAGTCAACGGAGGAAGGAGATGCTACAAGCAGACGCCTGAGGAAGGGGAGGAAGGGTTGATGGTTGGTGGGTTAATATATAGTGCAGAAGGCAGTAGTTCCTCTCCCCCAAGGTTGGTAGGTAGAAGATGATGGACACAGTGTTCACCATTATGACTGACCGATGGTGATGAAACAGTGATGTTCTGTTCATCACAGCCATCAGGTGCTGTTACCATCAAACCAAGTGCTGGTTGGAGAACAGCGAAGGGCATTCACCCGTGCACAAAGTGAGACTAGCAGGATCTTGATGTCATGGTGGAGCAATGGATGATGGAGGATGGGTCGATTTGTGGCTGCGGATGATAATGATTTTTTATTGGATGGGTCTTACACATATCTTGAGAGAAAAAGAGTACATAAATATTAATTAAATATCCGATAAATAAAGAATTTTGAACTCTCGAAAACTTGGATGACCAGTCATTCTAAATACTCAATGCAATTAGGAAAGGATCCAATTCATATTAAACTCTAATGTAGATGTGGAGTGGATAAACCCTTAAGAGGGGTGTCATTTTCTTTTACTTTACTTTATTCTGGTTTGCAAGATCTTGTGTGATATTATAACTTCTGCTATGCCAAGTGCATCCAATTGGTTATTAATGGTTATACACTGCCAAAGCCTCTCTCTCTCTCTCTCTATCTCTCTCTCTCTCTCTCTCTCTCTCTCTCTCATGCCATTTCCTAACATCTTCAATGCCAAGTGCAACCAATTGGTTTTTAATGGTTATATACTGCCAAAGGCCTCTCTTATGCTCCTTTCTCTCATTCTTTCATCTTGTAATTATAACAACAAGAGCATGAATATCTTAATGTCACTTGGTTACATCAAGCTTTTGAAGATATATATTAATCTATTTCAGTGTTACTTGAAGTTCTTCGAAACCTTTGCTATTTAACTAGTGTGCATATTGAATCTTGAGGTAATGAGGATTGATACCCTCAGCAAACATCTGCTCTATTTTCCATTGGACAGATGAATGGAGGTTTGCTCAGTGAGAAGAGGAAAAAAAGAGGAAAGAAGACTGTAAGAGGCAGGTTTTCCCAGGTTTCTGTGGTTTAGAGTAAACACAAACCAAGAGCCATTGAGTCTTCCTTTCCTTCAGCATCTGAGAGTGATCTCCACTGAAACACTTCTCTTATGTCATTGGTTATAGTATTTTCAACATGGCTTTGGGGCCAAAACTGATGTGATAGAGGCTTGTGTACAGTGTAATCCCATTCCCAAGCTTTTCCAAGTTGAAGAAAGCTTGTCTTTTATATTGGCTCTTCTCCAGAATTCTAATCAATTTAGATACTGAATTCAAAAAGATCAGATAGAACAAGAAGATCAATAGGAACTCACTGTGTGTTTGGAACTGCATTTGGTCATGCATTGTTGTTGGACATCACTTGATCCAGATTTGTCTTAACCTTTTCAGCAAAGGTGAGCTAAAGATCAGATAGAACAAGAAGATCAATAGGAACTCACCTTGTGTTTGTCCTCATGCACATTGTGGAGAAACCATAACCTGCTTCTCTTTTCTAATCATGCCTGCAGCAGATGATTTCTGCATTTTATCTGCATGTATCATATTGTCTCTTATACTTCATTGAGATGTTTTGGCCACCAAAGGTGAGCTCAAAATCAGATAGAACAACAGGATCAACAGCAACTCACTGTGTGTTTGTCCGTCCTCATGCACATTCTGGAGAAGCCATAACATGACTCTCCTTTCTCTTCAGGCCTGCAGCAGGTGATATCTTGCACTTTATCCGCACGTATCATCTTGTCTCTCACACTCAACATTGTCATCTACTTTGACATGTTTTAGCCACCACTCTCACCAATGCTGCCGTGCTTCCTCCTTGTGGCCCTCGTGAAAACTCCAAATTGCCCTTCACCATCCATGTGTCAAACCAATGTAATCCGAGATATGATGATGGTTTGGCAGTGAGCCAAACTCCAAAAGCACTGTCTCAGTGTTGTGCTTGGATGGAAGACAGGGAAATCTAGGGGATGCCTCTGGTTTGTGATGCATGGCAACATGTTCTTGTGGACTAAACTGCTCGGGCTACTTGGCATCAGCCAAGAGGATTGCAGTGAGGAAAACATGGTGTTATTTGGTGCTTGCTGTGGAGCATCATATGCAAACTTTGTTGCCATCTTTAAGTCACATCTTGACTCCCATCACCTGTCCTCAAACAGCACCCACCAACGAAACTTATCCTTCAAATAGGCAAATAAATACTTAATACTTATCAATCTCGAATTAAGCAATCCTCGTCTCAGCTACGGGGCTGTACGTGCCGAGGACGGACAAAAAGGCCACAAACAATGGAGGCGTTGACAGCATGCGTTGAAGTACTGTTCTTGGGATGCGTTCGGTCACAGTGCAGGAAGAGCACGGTGGTCATGATTGAGGTCTTTGGAGTTTCTAGAGTACGGAGGAGACTGGATTTGACGGGTACCTCATCTGTGCACCCTCCCTTGTCGGAACAAGTTGCGATGCAGCTACTGCTCTCAGTAAGCCCTGCGGTTGAAGACAGCAGTCATCTTTGAAATATGCTGTGACTTTTCATTGTCCGGCAAGTGTTTCTCATCTTGAAATATCTTGAAATATGCTCGCGGTCAGTCCTGCGCTCGATCAAAATCATTCTTCTCTCTGATTTCTTGGTGCTCATTTTTGTTTCTCAGATACAAAATCTACTCTCTCCTTTTTTTCCTGTTGTGCATGAAAACAAATGAAGGATTCTTATTCTCAAAAATGTTATCAGGGATAATGTTGAGGATTCTGCATCCAGGCAAATTTTCATAACTGATCTGTAGTTTGCTTTGATGAAATATTTTGGTTTCTTAGATCAAAATAATCTAAATATTTTGATCTGCAAAAACAATCTTAATGATATGTTGAGGAATCTGCATGTAAGAGGATGATACCATCTGTTGCATGTCTCAACTCCTGCAAGGGCAGAGTCTTCTTTTGCATACTATATATTTCTAATTACAATGTTAACTAGTAATATTGTCTATATGTTTGATTTATTTTTTGTAAAGTAATTTTATGAAAATGGATTTTTTTTTTTTACCCATTTCTTCACATCTCCTTCTATTAACAGATCATCTCCTTTATTTGATTATATATAACTGACCTACAAAAAAAATGAATTATTCTTCTTTGTTATGATAACATCTTTGACAAATAAAAGAACTACCAAAAATGACAGAGATACACTGTTATTTTCTAGAACAAGGAGGCATATATGGAAAGGTAAAGGTGGACTGGTTGTTGTATACTTTGTGTAATATATATATATATATATATATATATATATATATATATATATATATATATATATATATATATATATATACAAAATCCTAATAATCTTGCAAATTTGGAAGAACTAAATTATGACAAAAATAATAAATCAGGAAGAATTAAATTTTCTCCCAACAAAAAAAAGGTATACAACAAATGTTAAATCTAACTGATGCCAAAAATCTCACATTTAGAATGCAATCATATGCAGTGGATATAGCTGGCATTGTTTTCAATAATAAGACATTTGGAGAATCTAAAGATTAAAATATGAAACTCAATACTGTTTTGCTATAAAATTGACGAGAGCTAAAAGCAAACTGTTGAATGAAAAAGAAGAAGAAGAAGAAGAAGAAGAAGAAGAAGAAGAAGAAGAAGAAGAAGAAGAAGAAGAAGAAGAAAGAATTAGATGAGGTGCATCTAATAGCATAATTGCTGAAAGATCCAATTTCCTTGCTCAGCACTCAATCAGAAAATAAATTCAATTCTTTGTAGAACTTGTAGGAAAAATAACACTTTCCAAATCCTACTCATTTATCTTTTCTCCTATATAAAATGTAAGATTATTTATTAATAAAAGGAAAAAATAACTATTGCAGAAATATGTATGAGCACTAAATGTGTTGTTTTCATAGTTATTTTAGTATATTTTAGCAAATGCAAAACCAAATTCTCTATATTGTTTTTTAGTTATTTACAATATTTTAGCTGTCTTTTTCCTCATTCCTGCTTGAATCTGTCTCAAACTAATGGTGACCAAGTACAGTAGAGAAGAACCATTTTTTTTCTCTGGTATTACACTTGTGCTTTCTAATCCCACAAACCATCCTTAGGAAAAAGGAAACAATAATTAGATATGTAATCCTAATTACTTAGTAGCAATGTGACTCAAAGAAGCAGAAGAGATGTCTTTACTCTTCATCTCCGTATCAAGTTGGGATTGGCTTCTAGGGGATTAAGATGGAGGCACTTTTGTTGGATTAGATTTAACATCACGTTTGCTTCTGCTGAAGACAACCTCCTACTGTTAGTCTCCACTTCATTCATTTTCCTGGTGACTCATGCCGTCGTATGACTCATTTGAAATGGAGGCGACTTGCTTCGTGCAGAGTCTTCAGAAACTAGAAGCTCCGAGGAGGGGGAAGATACGGATAAAAGACCATGGTTGGTGGTCACTTTGATGCCGCCACATACCGATCTTCTAACCCTGTGTCTGCCATGGAGGGGCATCAAAACCGAGTGGTGACCCCCACCGGGAGGTGCAAAAGCCGGTGGTACACAACCCAGTGCGGGTTGCGGCCGCACCTCATCCACACCCAGTCTTCTCTGCTCCCTCGTATCAAGATCTCCTCCGTACCTACTCCTCCCCAGAGTGGTGCACGAAACTCATGCTAACATCATTGTCAAGTCAAGGTTTATTCAAACATCAGCTGCTTCACTAATGTCTCCAATCAAAAGGGCGACTGGTGAGATGGGTGAGCCATGAACACGAGGGAAAAGTAGCTTCGTCTTAACATAAAACTAGTCAATAAATTATAACGTGCTATGAAGGGTAAAAGAAAAGGAGATCAAGTTATACATAGCAAAAATTGAAGCAGAAAGACATACGACGAGAAAAAGAACTCCAGTAGCATGTATACGTAGCTTTAGATCTTGGAATGATTACCTCATCAGCTGTGAACTTACACCTTTGATTTGTCCGTGCAGCAGCCTGATAGGATTGGCCGACGAAGGTTAAGGTTCACAAGCAGGTCGGCGGCAAGTGTCTGGTATCATCTTTCGGTGCCTTCTTCCATGAATGTGGGTCGGAGCAGACACGCAAGCATGTGGTGGACGCTCACGCATCGAGAGAGATGGTGGTGCTCATGCGCGCTATGAACGAAGGGCGATCAAACAAGCAGGGCAGCAGGAGGTGAAGGAAGCTCTGCAATTTGCCGCGTCATCTTTGGTGCTTCCAGTTGCGATGGATTCGGCCCACAGCAGCACTCAACCCATTTAGTTGAGAATGAGACCCAAAACAATCCCATGCAATAACTAAATACCTTATGTAATGCAAAATAAAGAGGAAAGAAGAAATTAATATATCATAAATCACAACAAAGAATTGTCATCGTTGCGTTCTAATCTTTGGTCTATTTATTCTTTTTTTTATTTTAAATTTCTTATATTTTCCTCAACAAGTTCTTAAGAAGACAGAATTTATTTTAGTAAATCCAGATCTAAAAGGAAAAAAATATCAACAATATATATATGTATATATATATATATACACACACATATATATATATATAGTACTTCGATAGAAGATATCCAGAGATGCATCATCCTGAAAGACCTCATTTGCTCATCATTTGTCGTAAATGTACTATTAAGAATAACGGGCCGCAATCGCAAGTGTCACCTCACATTTCCTGTTGCCTTATTCTCCCCACATTCGTTGACATTGCACATTGCAGAATAAAATATCATCTAATCATTTTATTGAATAATTGATTCACAATATCTTAATTATTTATTTATTTATTTTTCATCTATATTCTCTTATCTCTTCCTAAAATTATTAATATTATATCTTATATTCAGTTTTACTCATGCTTATCTAAAATCTTTAGTTTCTAAGGATCATCTTTACAATTTAATTTTTAATTAATTTTACTTATATTATCATTAATTAAGATAATATCATCAGTAAAAACATATATCTATCCTGTAAATGATTAGTAAATTCATCCTATACACAATAAAATAAAAATTTCTGATATTAACATAGTAAAGAATAAAATGACTAGGCCTACCAACATTACACAAATTTCTCATACACAATGGAAGAAAAATTAAAATTCTGTTGCTGCGCCTTTGGCTCTCTAGGGTTAGCCACTGCTCAAAAGCAAGTAAATTTGCATTTATGTTCAGTGCTATCATGCTAGAACTCTTCTATACTCAAGTCACATCAAAAACATGTTCCACCGATTGTCATGCTCAAACATACAGAAGCAAAATGTGTTTGTTCAGGCAAGCTTAGCTCATGCCCACAATGTGTGAACCCAGCAGAAGATTTTTCTGTCAGTCACATGCTTCATTCCTTGATGACTAATGCAAAATCTTGGAAGTGAAAACAAATCTAACATGTAAAGTCCTATATATTGGATTTCGCAACATGCCTTTTGTTTACCAAATCAAAATATGCTGACAAATGCATGCATGTATATTGAAAGGTTAAGTGTTCATTCTGTGATATTCAAAGCATTTTACGTGGGTTGTTTAAAAACAAGGCTGGTCTCAACATCTAATGAAAAATTGAACCATTTGCACAGTTGATGGCTGAGGACATGGCAACATTAAACCAAATTCAAAATATGATGGTAATAGGATGAGATACATCAAAGAGTCAGTTTCAAGTGATGTCGAATAAGAGATCGAGACATTAGGTAATGTTCAGTGAAAGTGTTAATTGGATAAAAAATAAATAAAGAATCTAAACATGATGTTGATAAGGAGGAAAGGCTGGAACTAAGCGACTCCCAAGCAGTATGTATGTTCTGCTTGCGCGAAACTAAACCGACCAACAATGATCCAGCTGTTGATTTAAGAGTATGTCAAGATCATATCCAGAACAGAATGAAACCAATACAATTACTGTCTGATGAGAAACAATGTTAAAATCAATATGAAACTCCATATGAAGTCATCATCAACAAACGCACTCAGCTAGAGAGAAGAAGATTCAGTGAAAGTTGATGTGACCTACTTGTTATGAGACCCATGAGCAGCAAATACACACACACTCAAGACTATAATAAGAAGCATACAGATACTATCTAAGAAAGAATGAAAAAGAAGAAAGATACTAGACACAATGAAAATTTTAGAACTCTTCATTTCCATAAACCACTAGAGATATTTCAGCAATCAGCATAAAGAATTCTTTGTAGATATCATGGAGTATAAAAAAACATTAGTTCTGTGTACAGATAAGATATAACAAGATGAGTTAAATCTACAGATTCCCATTTGCACAGTTAAAAAAAAAAAAGACAACTTTGTGCACCACATTATCTTAGAACTCCATGAATTGAATGAACGAGAGCGGCTGATGAAACCAACTGACTCCAATCCAGGATCCTTAACTGATAGGATCATATGCTTTTGTGTAGTCAAGCATGATATAATGCAAGAAGGTTTTGATCTCATCAATTAAACCAATTTAATTTAGCAATGTAAAACAACAGGATAAATAATCAACCAAGAGCAGCTTTAATTCCAACAATTACAAAACCTGGAACAAAAAAACATATATTGCATCAAAATCAACAAATTATAAACTGTGAAAGATTGTACTTATGCAAGCCATATTTCTTCCGATTGTTGTCAATATACAGTAGCATCATGAACCAATTCCCAAATGAACAGCTGACAGAACTCTTAACAAAACCTCATCAATATGAGGGCTGTTCTATAACCCAAAAAAAAAATGTTATAGATCAACACAACAACATCAGAATAGAAGTCAACCATAACCTAGCATGCATATAAGATAGAACTGCTTTGCCTAGAGGTTGTCAGCTTCAGGTAACATTTCAAAATCGTACCTGAGCCGAGCTTCATTATGCAGGATAACACTCGCATCTTCCCTCCTTGCCTTCTGCTTCTCGTATTCAGCATCGTCTGTCGGCAACTCAAATCTACAGAGGGGGCAGGTGTTGCGGATCCCCAACCATGGCAAGATGCATTCCTCGTGATAATGGTGGAAACACGGCAGCCTCTTAACTCTTTCCTCATTCAGAATCCCATCCTTACAAACCGCACAAACTGCATCAACATAGGCAGTGTCTTCTTTCATCAAGACAACAGATGGGAGGTTATCGACCACCGACTTCGCCGCTGGAGGGCTACCCTTGGGATTGCTATCCTGCTCTCTGAATTGCGTGAATAAGACCTCGAAGGACTCGTAATCAGATGTATAGACAAGGCCGTCTTGATCCTCAAAATAGGGTTCGACATCATCAGGATCCAAAGGGATCCTTCCCAAATTGTTCACGGCCAAAAGGACCTCCCAATCAACGTTTCTGACCAATCCTTCATGCTCATGCTCAACTTGATCATCACTGTATCGTCTAATCTCATCAGATCTCCCCTCATTGCCAGGAACCATAATACCAAGAACATCCCTTTCTTCGTCCTGACGATCGATCTCCTCCCACTCGAACCCCTCGTTGTCATCCCTCCGGTCGTCACCCAGTTGGAGGCCTTCCCAACAGAAAGGGAGACCTAAATCGTCGGAGATCCTGTACCTTTCCTCGCCGTCATCGGAATTCATGCCGATCGCAACAATCTGTTCGTTGCCCATCGCCACGATCTGCTCATCCGAATCTGAATCAGAGTCGAATCCGGCAACCCTAAGATCCCAGGAATCCATTGGCCGAGCCCTCGAGAACTCGATCGAATCGGAAGGGGAGCTCCTCCTCCCGACGAAGAAGTCGTCCGTTGCCCAAGCCGGAACAACCACCTCCCTGTCTGCATCCTCCGGAGCGTTGTCGTCATCTTCCTCCCTGTCGAACCGTGGCCTAAGCCCAACGCCGAGGCAGGCAGGGGTGCCGATCTCCTCGGGTCCCTCAGAAACCCTAAAGACGGGGGAACCGAAGGGCTCCGGGAAGTGGTGGTCCATGGCAGTGCCGGAGACGAAGGACGGTTTCTGGTGGCGAAGGCGGCGGCGGCGGAAGAGGTCAAGTGAGAGGATGGAATGGTCGTCGTCAGAGTAGTCGGAATGGCCGGAGCTACAGTCGGAGTCTGGGTCTCGGAACGAGGGGCCGGACGAGAAGACGGGGACGAAGGAGTCCGGGACAGCAGTGGGGGTACGGGAAGCGGAGGGAGAGGACCAGGAGGAGGCCGGAGCGGACAAGTGGGTCGATAGATCGTCGGTGACGAAGAAGAGATCGCTACCGTCGGCCATTAAATGGCAATGAGATTGCCACAAAAAAGATTGTCTCCCCGCGCGAGGCGTTGGGGCAAATAAGTCGTCGCCTCACGTCCCATCGCATGACACGACATGAGTCACGACAGACATTGCTGGCGCACATCAAGAGCCGCGCCCCGCCGCTTCGGGCCCTCAATTCCGCCACGTCATCTTGTCGCGACGCGAAGCAGCGGTTCTCCAGGCGACGAAAGAAGCGGGTCGGCACGTGCTCGGCGTGCGAGTCGTGGTGGACCGGTCAGCGGAAAACGGGTTCTTGAACTTACAAGGAAACTGATCAGAAGCTGATTGGGCAGCAAACGGCAGCGGGTCGCACAACAGTCGATGGGTAAAGAAAACGGGACCGAAGGAACGCCGTCGATGAACATCAATGCAGCAGGACCGAGTCAGCAACCAAAACTTCAGGGGTGATGTCGCTTCCTCAAGGACCCGAAGAGTGGGTCCCAATCAAATGGTAGTTTATGGGACGTGACATCGACCATGACACTTTTAAGGGCTGATCCAGCCGGTCTATTCAACGGCGATTCGTGTTTTTGAAATTGGAAGTATATGAGACGATATAGGAAAACGTTCTAGAGAGCACGGGGGACCCACCAATGGAATGACGGTAGGGAAGGTTCGAGGGGTCGGGGGTTTTTATAGTCGGGTTTATGCAAGCCGCTTAAAATGGATTAAAATATCCTTTAATCAAATTTGTCTCAAATTTGAGAAAAGAAAATTCTAAATCGAATTTAGATACATAAATAAAAATAAATTTTAAATTTAGATTAAATTTTGATTTAGATATTGATGAGCTTACAACAAAGGCTCGTAAGAAATTATCTGGCTTTATCAAGGTCCCATGATAGTCGAGAGCTTATTACAATTAGTTTATATTTTATTATTATTGATACAAGTACGAAGACTTATAAAGAATTATCCATTTTGGGTAGACCCGCATGAATTACTCGGGGTGAGTCCCAAAAGACACCTCACAGAATAAGAGTGATGCTAAAACTTATAAACCCTTGATTTTATTGCTTCTCAACTAACGTGAGACTAGTACGACGATACCACCATATATATATATATATATATATATATATATATATATATATATATATATATATATATATATATATATATATATATATATATATATATATATATATATATATATATATATATATTATAAGCATAAAGATCTGTAATTATGCTATGTCAATAATACGGAAATAACCTAAATGCCAGGATTGAAATCAATGCATAGATCTAATTATACGATGCATACCTTTTGATGCCATCCGTTCAGAGATCTTGTTTGATATGTGATCCAAGATTGCTGCAGGCTCCGATCGCGCTGCGGAATCTACAAGGAGTGCGGAGAGTAGACCCTTTCTCCTCTCTTCCTATCCTTTCACAGGACTCAAGACCCACACAAATTGATGGATTTGGGGAGAGGGTTTTGGGGAGAGAGTCGAGGAGAATAACAGAATCCTATCTATACGTGTCAACGTTATGACGCTATAACACACATCCTAGAGATCTTGTCCTTTTATAGGCGAGAGCAGATCGTTCCGTAGTGGACTTAGTCAAATATCTGAACGGAACCCAATTAGTTATTCTATATCTTATTCAATTATAAAAGGGCCACATATTCTAACATTCTCCCACTTGGCCCATTAATTTATAAGATATAAAAGAGATACAAAATCAAAACAAACAAAACAAAATTTGTTTAAAAATAATTTTACCTAATTGGATTCCAAGAAATTTTGAAAAGCATTTTATACATGGTCATGTTTTTAAAAAATAAGCCAATAAGTCCAATAAACACAATAATACTATATTAAGTCCAACTATCAATGCGAGTCATAGCGGTTGTATTTCATCAATGTCATACTCTCTTCTATGTACCACAACATTGTTAGTCTTTCCTAACATAGTCCATAATGACCCCTGTAATTTGTCTTGTCAAGACAATCCTGTTATTACATTCAACCATAATATGCATAAACATAAATATAAACAGGATAGTAGAAACAGATAACTTTAATTAAGTAAATATCAATAATAGCATCCACATAAACATGCATCACCATATCCTTTATGAAGTTTGCTCACAAGCCCCATTTTAAGAACATGTTCTTTGAATATTTTGCACTGTAAGACTTTTGTCAATGGATCAGCAATCATCATAGTGGTGCTCAAGTTCTCAATTGACACTTGTTGTTTCTGGACTCTTTCTCTAACCACCAAGTACTTTATCTCAATGTGCTTGGAACCATTAGAGAACTTGCCATTCTTAGAGAAGAAAACTACTGCGGTGTTATCACAAAATATCTTCAGCGACTTGGCAATTGAGTCGACCACACCAAGTCCTGAGATAAAATTTCGCAGCCATAAAGCTTGATTTGTTGCCTCAAAACATGCCACAAATTCAGCTTCCATTGTTGATGATGTAATAAGCGATTGCTTTGCACTTTTCCAAGAAATTGCCCCACCAGCTAACATAAATACAAATCTTAAAGTAGACTTCCTGTTGTCGAGGCAATTTGCAAAATCAGCATCTGAATATCTAGTTATTTCAAGCTAATCAGATCTCCTGTATGTGAGCATATAATCTTTTGTCCCTTGTAGATATCTCATTACTTTCTTTGCAGCTTTCCAATGTTCCATTCCTGGGTTGCTTTGATATCTTCCCAGCATTGCAATTGCAAAACTGATATCTGGTCTTGTATAGGTTTGAGCATATAATAGACTTCCAACTGCACATCCATAAGGAATATTCTTCATTTGATTCTTTTCTAAGTCATTTCTTGGGCACTGGTTTTGACTGAATTTTTCACCTTTAGTAATAGGTACATCATTGGTTGAGCAGAGCTGCATATTAAATCTCTCCAAGATACGATCAATATATCCTTTCTGAGATAATCCTAATAATCCTTGAGATCTATCCCTGAATATCTCAATGCCAATAACATAGGATGCCTCATTCATATCAACCATCTTAAAGTTCTTGTTGAGAAATATCTTGGTTTCGTGCAATAAACCAAGATTACTACTGGCAAGTAAAATATCATCCACATATAAGATCAATATAATAAACTTGCTCCCACTTACCTTCAGGTATATACACTGATCAACAGTATTTTCCTTAAATCCGAAGGAAGTAATGGTATTATGAAACTTTATATACCATTGTCTGGAAGCTTGTTTAAAGCCATAAATGGATTTCTTAAGTTTACAAGTCCAACTTTCTTTTCCCTTTTCTATGAATCCTTCAGGTTGTTCCATATATATTTCCTTATCTAGATCCCCGTTCAGAAATGTTGTTTTCACATCCATCTGATGCAACTCAAGATCATAATGAGCTACTAATGTCATAACAATTCTCAATGAGTCCTTTTTAGAAACTGGAGAAAAAGTCTCATTATAGTCGATGCCTTCCTTCTGAGAAAAACCTTTGGCCACAAGTCTGGCTTTATATCGTTCGATATTACCTTTTGAGTCACGTTTTGTCTTAAAAACCCATTTACAATTGACTCTTTTACAATCATTGGGCAATTTAACGAGATCCCAGACATCATTCTGTACCATCGATTTTAACTCTTCTTTCATTGCATCATACCATTTTTCAGAATCGTTACTTTCTATGGCTTGTGAAAACGATAAGAGGTCTTCTTTTATTCCTATATCATAATCTGATTCTTGTAGATATACAACATAATCATCAGAAATGACATGTTTCCTTTTCCTTTGAGATCTTCTCAAATATGCCAATTGTGATTGTTCTACAAGATCATCAGCGGCGACATCAACATCATGTGAGAGTTCTTGGATGTTATTTTGTTATTCACCCTCATCAATACTCTCATTGATTTAAGGAACAATAATCTCTCGGACAAGAGATGATATGGGAGAATTAACCTGAATCTCCTCAATATCAAAATTAACCCTTCGAGATTTTTCACTCCCATTGATTTCATCATTTTCTAGGAATTTTGCATTACTAGATTCTACTATTCTCATACTATGATTAGGGCAATAAAATCTGTATCTCTTGGATTTTTTTGGATAACCAATAAAATATCCTGAAATAGTTCTCGGCTCCAATTTCTTTTCATGTGGATTGAATACTCTTATCTCTGCAAGACATCCCTAAATATGTAAATGTCTCAAATTGGTCTTCCTACCAGTCCATAACTCAAATGGAGTCGATGAAGCTGACTTACTAGGAACCCTGTTCAAGATATACATAGTTGTCCTAAGAGCTTCACCCCACATCGACTCAGGTACAGAGGAATAACTCATCATGCTCCTAACCATATCCATCAGAGTACGATTTCGCCTTTCAGCAACACCGTTCTGCTGTGGCACACCTGGTAATGCATATTGAGCACAAATACCCCGTTGTTCTAGGAATCTAGCAAAAGGGCCAATATTCTGACCAGATCCATCATATCTGCCATAAAATTCACCACCTCTGTCAGATTTGACAATTTTAACTTTTCTATCTAATTGTCTCTCAACCTCATTTATGTATACTTCAAGAATATCAACAGCTTGAGACTTTTCATGTATTAGATAAACTTTGCCATATCTGGACAGATCATCTATAAATGTGATGAAATATTTTTCTCCACTAAAACAAGAAATATGGAGTGGTCCGTAGATATCAGTATGAATAATCTCAAGGAGTTCTTTACTTCTTGTGGCATTTTTCTTTATTTGTTTAGTTTTCTTTCCCTTTATGCAATCTATACAAATATCAAAATCAGTGAAGTCTAAATGTTCCAAAATATTATCCTTCACTAATCTTTCAATTCTTTCCTTGGAGATATGCCCCAATCATCTATGCCACAATATAGAAGATTTTTCATTATTGAAACTACGTTTCAATCCAACACTTGATTGTAGGGTCATTAGTGTCTTTGCAAACTCAAGATCCAAATTAATTCTTTACAAACCATCACGTAGAATTCCAGAACCAACTTTTATTGAATCGTAAAATATGCTGAGTTTGCCACTACCAAAAGAAATACAATATCCTAACTCATCAATTCTAGAAAGAGAAATCAAATTTCTAGAAATTGTAGGGACATAACATGTGTCAACAAGATCCATCAAGTGACCCGTCTCTAAGCGTAGATGATAAGTTCCCATTGATATCACTTTCGCTTTAAGACGATTTCCCATAATGATGAATCTTTCATGTTCTTTGGGTTTCCGAATTGAAACAAATCCCTGCATGTTATTTGTAACATGAGTTGAAGCACCGGAATCTATCCACCAAGTGTTAGAAGGAACTTCTGTAATGTTTGATTCGAAACATACAAAGGTCGAGTTAATACCTTTCTTTTCGAACCAAGTCTTGCGTTTAATGCAATCCTTCTTCACATGTCCTTTCTTACCACAAAAGAAGCACTTTACAGTAGAGGCTTTCTTTTCATTAGTCTGTTTAACATTTTCAAACTTAGCAAATCTCTTTGATGGATGATGCTTCAACTTTCTTTTCTTATTACCACCTCCTTGAGTAGTCGTCATGACATTATATGAATTTTCCTTCCTTAATCTCAATTCTTCCTGAACACACATGCTAGTCAACTCATTCAAGTCCCACTTATCTTTATTTGTATTGTAGTGAATACAAATATCTTTATTTGTATTGCTAGTCAACACACATGCTAGAAGGAAGAGAATTGAGAATAAATTACACGAGGAAAGATTCATCAACATTCATACCTAATGTTTTAAGTTTTACAGCTTTGTCAGCCATATTGAGGATATGATCCTGAATTCCTCGAGTACCATCATGCTGAGTCGTGATCAGTTCTTTCATCAATGTGCCAGCCAATGACTTATCAGCAGATTTAAATCTGTCTTCAATAACCTTTAAATATTCCTTTGCGCTAGTTGCAATCGGTAATGAAGTCTTTATGTTATTTGCAATTGTCATTCTTATGAACATTAAACTAAGCATATCAGATCTTTCCCAAGCCTTCATTTCATTAACTTGTTCTGCAGTACTTTCATCAGTCAAGTCTGTAGGCTTTTCAACAAGTAATACTAGATCAAGATCTAATACACCCAGTGTGAATTGCACATGCTCTAATCATTCTGAATAATTTGATCCAGAAAGTACAGGGACACTAGAAGCATATGAATGTATATGCGGAAGTATCACTACAAAAAAATATATAACAACATTAATGCTTTGAGTTTGTCAAAAAATTGATGAACTATTGATATCATCTATATTACACCTTTATGTGAAATATTGACATATCTAGTGTTCACTCAAGAATATTTATGGAGGACTGATACCATCCTTGAGGAATAGATATTGTTACCTTTGGGTATACAACCCTAAACTGCAAGGATATCTAAAATAGTATCATCCTACCCCATCACATAATTATTTGAATTAGATTCTCCTTTGGGATTATCTAAATCTCCTAATTATATGTGCCATTATGAATATTATTTCCTTAATGTCATTTAGGACTAATTCCTTAATATTATTTTATAAGTCATTAGTCTAGGTCACTTTGGTGGCTTGAAGACTAATGCAATAATATAAAATAAAAATGTTCTATAAAATGACAAAACTTTTATTGTAATTCATATCACAAAAGTTTATCATCCTAGGCCACGTTGGCAGCTACTAGTCAGATAAAACTTAGGGAAATAAATTACAAATAATATTCATCAATATTTCTTTAATTTTGCTAAGCAGTTCAATAATAAATAACCATAATAATTATTGAACATTTATGTAAAGCAATTCAATAATAAAATAATCATAACAATTATTGAACATTAATGCAAAGCATTTCAATAATAAAGAATAATAATAATTATTGAATATTAATGCAAAATAGTTCAATAATAAATAACAATAATAATTATTAAACATTAATGTAAAATAATTCAATAATAAAATAACCATAATAATTATTGAACTTTAATAAAACTCATATGATAATTTCAAGCATATACATGTGAATAAATAAATAAAAATTCCAAAAACAATAATTAGATTTTAATTTTATTTACCACATATATAATGAATAATTCATATGAGAAAACCATAAAATAAACCATAATTTATATATTTTTTTAATCAAAATTAAATCCAATCAAATAATCAAAAATATAATCATGATTAAAATTAATCAAAATTATAATAAATGATATTTATCAATTTTTATAATTGAGAATATAACCTAAATTTCTCAATTTCATAATGATAAAAACCGAAAATATTTGATAGGATATAAATCGAAAATATGCGAATGGTAGAACTGTAATTTGGTAGAAATTAGACCCGAGGGCAAAACTATAAATATGTTGATAGAATATAACGACGATATTTGCAAAAGGTAAAACTGTAATTTTTCAAAACCCTAGCCTCGAGGGTAAATATGCCAAAACCCTAATCTACCATCGCCTCGAGGGCAAAAACGTAAATATGCCAAAACCCTAATCTGCCATCGCCGCCACCGCCTACGCTGAAGTGGGCGCTGTCGCTTCTGCCCTGCCGACCGCCTTTGTCTTGCTGCTGCTAACGGCAGTTCTAACTGTCTTGTGACCTGCCATTGTCGCCACGGCGCTACCGCCCGCGGGTCGCTATCGCCACGCCACGATGGTCGCTGCCGTTCGCGACGGTTTCACAGTGATGGACGGCGACACGGCGGTGGCCGTGGTGTTGCCAAGATTAATCGTCCGCGAACGGTCGTCGCAAGACCGCGAACAACTCCGTTCAACGAACCGTTCGTCGCTCACACACCAGATGTCTGCTGCTTGGCAGCATGTTTTCTCTTAGTTTTGGGTCATTTTGCTTTGGTAAATATGTAAGTTCGAACAAAGTTGCGGCGTTACGTTAAAGCGGCACCTCACCGAACCGAAAGCAAAAACGGCCGCAAAACAACTCAAAAACAGCTCCGTTTTCGGCGTGCAGCGAGGAGGTGAGCGGAGAACCGCCTCCGCTCACCAAAACGTCGCCATCTCGCACCCAGGAACCCCGGGTGGTACATGGCTGGATGGGGCTTGGTTATATACGGGCGTTGAGATCTCTTTTTGAAGTTCGCGACGTGACCCTTTACAGGGAACTTGTCTTTGCGCCCGGGACCAGGTGAGTGGCTGTTTGTGGGCTTGCAGCTGTTTGTTCATCCTTGAAAGCCTTGTTTTTCTCCCTCTCCCTCTTTTCTCTTGTGCACACAGGGTGTTCGTCGAATTGCTTGTAAAGCTTCCTTTTCGCGAGACTTCGGGACTTGTCCGTTGCTCGTTCTTTCGAACTAACTTCTTTCTCTTTTACAGGTCCTTAGAGGCATGCGAGAGGTTACAAAGTGGGCTGATCCTTGCGGAGCAAGATCGCAAGGGCGAAGCACGACTTAGGCAACGCAAGCTAAGTTCGCGTCTTTGCCACAAGGGTGACTCGCGACTTAGGTGACGCAAGCTAAGTTCGCGTCTTTGGCCGCAAGGGTGCTTCACGCCTTAGGCAATTCCAGCTAAGGTCGTGACATTGTGGTATTAGAGCCAGGTTAAGCTCTTCGATCGAACACAGCGAAACGAACCCAGTAACTTAACCGCCATGGCAAAGCATCGTGGCGAATCAAGCAAGACGGGGCAAGCCGGACCCTTGCCCCAAGGCCCGCAGTGGGTGGGCTGCATGTGCACACTCGCTCGCATGCTGTTGGAGCCACTCAAGAGGAGCGCGGTAGCGAACAGGACGAGCGAGAAGTTGGCAACTCTCCACGAGCGGAGGAAGCACAATCTGGTGTGCTAACTGGGAAAAAGAGTCATAAGGAGAGACTCACGACGGCGGAGACCCGCCTGGATGTTCTGGAAGCGAGCATGGAGGAACTCTACCATGACCAACAAAGACTTGTTGGGGTAGAGAGCTCGCAAGAGGAAGCAGAGTCTAGGATCGACAAGGTCGAGGCCCTAGTCGATCATTCGCCTCGATGACACCAAAGACTCCGTGCAATACTTACGAGGATGTTGTGGCGGAACTCACCGCAAAGGTGGCCATGCTTACAAGAACACTAAATGCGGGAGGAGGCAACACCCGCAGCGACACCGCCACAAAATTTGAGGGCACTGAGCCTCATGGATATGGAGGGGCCAGAGATGCCAAGGAGCTCGAGAACTTTTTCGTTCGACATGGAGCAATACCGAGCTCTGAGGCTCGGGTCGAAGATACCAAAGTTTCTATAGCAACAATGTATCCGAACGGAGATGCGAAACTTTGGTGGCGAACTCGTTGGGAGGAGATCCAACAAGGTCGGTGTCGAGTCGACACATGGGAAGACTTGAAGCGAGAGTTGAGAACTCAGTTCCTACCGGAGAACACAGAGTTCGTCGCAAGAAGGAAGTTGAGACAACTCCGCCAAAGTACCACCATCCGAGACTATGTGAAGCAGTTTTCTATATTAATGCTGGACATACAGGACATGTCCGAGAAGGACAAGTTGTTCAGCTTCCTCGATGGTTTGAAATCATGGGCTCAACAGGAGCTAAATCGAAGGAATGTTACCGATGTGGTCGGGGCAATTGCCGCTGCAGAAAGGCTCACCGACTTTGTTTCCTTTGAAGACCCAGCGAGAAGGAAACAATCTTCAGGAAATCGCCCTCCAAAACATTCTCGAGGGAAGGAGCTGGGGCTTAACAAAAGAAGAAGAGCTCCCACAAAGGGCCGAACCCTAAAGGCAAGGCCTCAAAACCTGGAGGATGCTTCTTGTGCGGAGGACCGCACATGGTAAGGGAGTGCCCACAGAAATAGGCACTCGATGCTTTGACGGCTTCCAACCACCCTCCCCGATCGGACAAGGGCAAAGCTGTTGCTCTTAGCTCAAACAGTTCTGAATCCAACAGCGTCGATGAGGAGTCGCAAGGACCCCGAATGGGAGCAATGCGTCTGTTGAACGCTATGCGGGGTCAAGTGGGGGAGAACATGAAGACCAAGGTACTAAAAGCAGGAAGAAGTGAACTGATGTATGTGGACATCAAGCTAAATGGCCAAACGACCCGTGCAATGGTGGACACGGGTGCTAACCACAACTTCATAGCCGATCGTGAAGCACAGCGACTTGGGTTGACCTTGGAGAAGAGCCCAAGCCGAATGAAGGCGGTGAACTCGGAGGCCAGGCAAATCTCCGGGTTGGCGAAGGGAGTTCCCATCAAAATCGGGACTTGGAGCGGAAACACCAACATGATGGTCGTGCCACTGGACGACTTCCAAGTGATTCTTGGAATGAAGTTTATGCACGCGGTGAAGTTGGTGCCGATGCCGTTCTTGAACTCCCTATGTATGATGGGAGGCAATGACCCCTGCGTGGTTCCCGTCTCTCGGAGAGGAACCAAGGAGCCCCAACACATTTCGACATTACAATTGAAGAAAGGGTTGCGAAAAGGCGAACTGACATTCGTGGCTGCTATGAAGCTAGAGCCACTCAACGAGGAGGCCATTCAAGAACCTCTTTGTGGTGGCGAACGTCCCGAAGAGTTCAAAGACGTCATGCCACCCGAAGTTTCGAAGACTCTTCCGCCCACGCAGAGGCATGGATCCGAGATCGAGCTGGAGCCGAGTAAAGCCTCCAAGCAAGACCACCCTACCGCATGCCTCCACCCGAGTTGGCAGAACTTCGGGGAAGCAGTTAGGTGAACTGCTAAGCGGTGGTCTCATCCGCAGCTCTAAAGCACCTTTCGGAGCTCCAGTTCTCTTCCAGAAGAAACAAGATGGGAGCCTCCGATTATGCGTCGACTATCGAGCCTTCAACAAAGTGACAGTGAAGAACAAGTATCTCATCCCGCTCATTGCGGACTTGTTCGATCAATTGGGCAAGGCAAAGTATTTCTCAAAACTCGACCTTTAGTCGGGGTATTGGCAGGTACGCATTGCTGAAGGCGACGAAGCAAAGACTACCTGTGTGACCAGATATGGAGCGTTTGAGTTCTTGGTGATGCCTTTCGGCTTAACCAACGCTCCGGCCACATTCTGTACTCTCATGAACCAGCTATTCAAAGAGTATTTGGATAAGTTCGTGGTCGTCTACTTGGACGATATCGTCATCTACAGCCAAACGCTTGAGGAGCACGTCAAGCACCTTCGAATGATTTTCAAGGTTCTCAGGGAGAACACTCTATTCGTAAAAAGGGAGAAATGCTACTTTGCTCAGACGGAGATCCTATTCTTGGGGCATCGAATCGGTGATGGCTCCCATTGGGATGGATAAGTCGAAGGTGCAAGCGGTTGGAATGGCGAACCCAAAGAAGGTGCCGAGTTAAGATCCTTCCTTGGTTTTCATCAACTACTATCGACGCTTCATTGCGGGATATTCGAAGCGGGCAACCCCACTAACGGAGTTCTTTGAAGAAGGAGCAACCTTGGAAGTGGTCCGACAAATGTGAGATAGCATTCCAAGATCGAAGGCTGCTGTTCTAGAAGAACCGGTGCTCAAATTGCCAAACTATGGAGAGCCTTTTGAAGTCCATCTGGATGCTTGGGACTTCACTATTGGGGAGTACTCATGCAGGAAGGTCATCGGTGGGCCTCACGAGCCACAAACTCAACGAGACCGAGAGGCCATATCCAAAGTGCATGAGAAAGAGATGACAAAGAATGATCCATTGTTCACGAGTTTGGTGACACTACCTCCTCGGGTCACGATTTGTCTTTGAGGGCACAACATCGCCTCGAAGCTATTTCCAAACTTAGAAGAAGCTCTCCCAAAGCGTGCACGGTGGCAGGACTTCCGGCTGAATTTGATATAGCGATGGAGTACAAGCTTGGGAAGGCGAATGTCGTGGGCGGCGCGCTAAGTCGGAAGGTGGAATGCGTGAATCTTTGCACAACTGGAGGGCGAGGCCAAGCAAGTCGGGTTGCACTCCAACTTCCTTTCCGAATCAAGGATGGACTGTATAGTGATCCCCGTGAAGTTATATCCGATGCAGCTCATCAAAGAAGGCAAGGCACGATGATTTTGGGTCCAGGAGGGACTTGTTTACACAAAAGGGAATAAGGTCTATGTTCCCCGAGTAGACAATTTAAGGCGTGAACTCTTAAAAGAGTGTCATGATTCCCTTTGGGCTGGACACCCGGGCATTCACAGAACGTTGGCTCTCGTGGAGAGGGCCTTCTATTGGCCGAAGATGGGGATTGATGTTGAGGAATACGTTCGAACATGCCTTACTTGCCAATAAGACAAGGTGGAGCAGCGGAAGCCGGTGGGACTTTTGGAGTCGTTGCCTGTACCAGAAAGGCCGTGGGAGAGCATTTCCTTAGACTTCATATCAAGCTTGCCACCTGTAGGGGGACTCGGATCGATACTCGTGGTGGTCGATCGGTTTTCAAAGTATGCAACTTTCATTGTTGCTCCCCTACATTGTTCAGCAGAAGAGGCGGCCAGACTGATGATGAAGCATGTAGTGAAGTATTGGGGAGTCCCGCACAATATCATTAGTGATTGAGACGCTCGGTTCCTGGGACGATTCTGGACCGAGCTATTCAAATTGTTGGGGTCAAAGTTATACTTCTCTACAAGCCTCCACCCCCAGACGGATGTCCAGACTGAAAGAATAAACTCGCTCTTGGAGCAATATCTTCGGCACTACGTGAGTGCCAATCAACGAGATTGGGTGAAGCTGTTGGACATTGCCCAATTCTCTTACAACTTGTAGCGGAGCTCTGCATCCAACAAGAGCCCCTTCGAGATTATCACAGGACAACAACCGTCGACTCCGCACACCATGGCAATTGGGTATACTGGGAGCAGTCCATCAGCCTATCATTTCGCAAAGGAGTGGCATCGAAATGCAGATATTGCGTGGGCTTATTTGGAGAAGGTGGCAAAACGGATGAAGAAGTGGGCGGACTTGGGAAGGCGACCACAAGAGTTCAAAGTTGGCGATTTGGTGTTGGTAAAGCTCCAACCAGCATCACTCCAATTCTACAGGAACAGAGTCCACAAAGGATTAGTGCGTAAGTATAAAGGGCCCTTCCCAATTATCAACAGGGTAGGCAATGTCTCTTACAAGTTGCAGTTGCCGGCGTGGTTCAAAATTCACAACGTTCTTCATGCCAGCAACCTAAAAGCCTACCACTCAGATCCGCAAGATGCTTCCAGAAGTGTTCCAACTCGGCTACCTCCCATCACGGCCTCCTACGAGAAGCGAGTGGAAACCATTTTGGCGGATCGCAAGATGAAGCTACCCAACGGAGCGGAGCAAACAGAGTACTTGGTGAAGTGGCGAAAGCTTCCCCGAACTGAAGCCAGTTGGGAGCCTGAAGACGCCCTACGACATGAAGAGGAAGTCATCAAAAACTACCAACAAGCGTCGACGAGGGTGTCGACAGTTTAAGTGGGGGAGAATGTCACGAACGATCGTCGCGCACCCACAACAACTTCGTTCAATGAACCGTTCGTCACTCACACCTGCATGTACAGCTGCTTGGCAGCATGTTTTCTCTTAGTTTTGGGTCATTTTGCTTGCAAATATGTAAGTTCGAACAAGCTGCAATGTTGCAAAGCGACCGCTCACCGAACCGAAAGCAAAACAACCCCAAAACAACCCAAAAAACAGTTTTTTGGCGTCTTGGGAGGTGAGCTGGAGAACTACCTCCGCCACCAAAACGTCGACCATCTCAGACCCCAGGGAACCCCTGGGTGGCACATGGCTGGATGGGGCTTCGGTTATATACCGGGCGTTGAGATCTCTTATGAAGTTCGCACGCGGA